>OX438782.1:11745683-13149575 GCA_949316455.1 Acleris holmiana | reverse complement strand
CAACCTCCATGAACAAAATCTTTATTATGGTTACCTTGGCACCAAATTTAAAATACGGCCGCGTCATCGTTTTAATTACAATCCTTTACAATTCATTGTGGTTACTAATTATAAACTTTGATTATTTATGGTTAGCAGTCAAGTTTTACAGGCAATTTTCAAAAAAAAAACCTATTTCCTCATTTTGCAATGCGCGCACGTTTTACATTGAATTACACGAATAGACTTGAATAACAAAAGTTTAAGTTAAAATCTACGAACACAAACGTTATTGTGAGAGAAACCTTACAATGCCTTACCTACTCACTTATTAAACTCAACTTTTTTTAATATTAAGGAGAAGGCACATGAGCACTCAGGCCACCTGATGGTAAGTGGAATCTGAGACCCATAGACATTTGAATTCTCAAGACTTTACTGTTGCCAACCCTGAGGACTAAGATGGAATGCCTCTATGCTAGTAATTTCACCGGTTGTCTTATCCCCACACCGGAACACAACAATGCGAACACTGTTGGCTGGCGGGTGGTTAATGGATAAGATGGTGGTAGCGATCCGGACGGACCCTGCACAGGGTCCTACTACCACTTAGAAAAGTGTTTATTATGGTGTTGACGGATTATCCTAGCTAGATTTGGAACAAATGTTTTGATACTGACCAACGATTTACGTGTTAATTATAACGATTTGGGCAAATTCAAATTGAGAACGCTATTTACAAAAGACGCTTAAATTATGTAACGATTTGAGCAGATCCGAATTAAGAATCCAAAACAAGACGCAGTTTTTAAGTTTACGCTAAACTCTGGTAAGGCCGCAGTTTTACGCGCATAACGCTGGGGTAAATTCCAAACGGGTCTAACTTGAATTTCAAGTTTGGAACCGCTAAAATCGTACATTGTGCGACACAACATATACAGTGGGGCAAAATAATTCAACCAAGGCGGTGACCTTGGGGCAACCTATGCCGTGGGAATCCGAAGGGGCGACCGCCAGTGGCAGCGGTCACAAAATGGTATTGTCATTTTTTTGGGCGAGTTTTTAAAGCTAAAACACAATAGTGCAAGTTATTTTGTGACGGTTACTCATTTTATTAGGATGGTTTTTCTGGGGAATTCTGATTCTCAGGATTTTGTTTTTTTGTCTTGGTCTGAGAAATAAAGATGTCTTAATAGTTTTCAATGTCGTATATTTTTGGTTTAATACAGTATAACGTATTGCAAAAATAGTATTTTGGCAATCCAGCTTAACAGCATGTAAGTTTTTATGGCTTATTTTGAAGTCAAAAGAAAGACATTATCGAGGCATTTTAAAAAAAAATAAGTTATCATCTTAAAATTTCTACTTATAACTGTTTAGTTACAAGTCTTGTAAACCGCTTCGCTCATGGAACCGCTCGCACTAGCCCCTCATAAAGCTAAGGTCACACCGGCACTATTTTCACTGCATTGTCCAATTTTGAAACTGAATCAAGAACGCATGATTTCGTAACGTTAGTTTGTCGTAGTGGATGATTAATTTTTAATGACGTCATTATGGAGTAATACGACGGCCAAATGACAGGAGATGACGTCACTGATGATTGATGTGATGCAAAAAGCTCCTAAGGAAAGTTTTATTATATCAAAACACAGTATGAGATGATCACGTCGAATTGCAGTCATTATCAAAGTAATAATTACATAGAGGAAATAAATAAAATAAATATATAAAAATCAGGGGACAATCTCACACATTGACCTAGACCCAAACTAAGCTCTAGGCTTGTACTATGGGTACTAGACAACGATAAACATACTAATATATAGAAATACATACTTAAATACATAGAAAACATCCAAGACTCGGGAACAAATATTCGCGCTCATCACACAAATATCTGCCCTTACCGGGATTGGAACCCAGGACGGCTGGCTTCGGAGGCAGGGCCACTACCAACTACGAGGCTATTTTATCGAAAGTAATGATTTATAATAATTAAATAGTTAAAAACCCAAGCTACAGTATAATGAGGGCTGTAATCTCTTATAACCTAATCGATTTTCATAAAAGGTAGCTGAAAACCATCCCGATCACACTAGTTTTCTTTAAATTCATTATCGGTTTATCACATTCCCTTTTTTTGTCGAAGAATAAGAACCATTATTCTCAACAAACACGGTAACACTTAACACTAACTTTAAAACGCCGTTACGAACAAACAATTCTTATTAACGGTTTAATTCGAAAAGAATATTCCAAATCCAAATTAAATATTCTAAATGAAATACATCCCCTGTATTATGTTAGGAAGACTTGAATGTTATTACCTACGTTGAGCGTAACATCCTCGCCAATTGATTTGCCTTTTTTTACTTTTTTTTTCAACCGTTTCAAATTGTTGCCTAATTCCATTAGTGTCGCTCAATTGTTTGCAACCTACGTGATCGACGCCTTTTTGACCAAAGATAGAAAAAAAAAGTAACAATTTTATCCATGAAACTTTTGAACTTGTACTAATGTATTTTAAGTCTTAAGATATACAAAATAAAATAGTTGTTGGAAAAGCATGTTGTTTCGGACAGCATTGAAAACTTTGTTGGGTATTAGGCCGTATCATGTCACTCGAATTGTTCTTAATTGAAAAATTGTGTTCGATCAGAAACAATACGCAGACTTTCAAACACTTCGGCTTGGCGCAAAACAAAGATAAATTAATTCTCACCATAGACTTTTGTAGTCAACGGCCAAGTGTAAAAGTAAAATTTCGGCTTCGTAAATACCCTAGTTAAATTTAATTAAATTTTCATCAAAAATGGTCTCCAAATCAGCTACTTTGGGTTGTATCCTACATTAGTGTAACGTCAGTGGCGTCCATTACTATTATTTTATTTTATAATAAACTAAAGTAACCTAACCCATTCCTTGAAATCAAAATTCTTTAGTTAATCAGAAAACACAATGAGGGCGCCACTCGCTAGTACATCCAGCGCATGCTTGATGCAAACGCTATTTAAAAAAAAGACACCGCACAAAAAAAAAAAAAATGGGTCCATTCAATCAAAGAGAAAAATTGGTAGACAATTATGTTTTTTCTATGATAAAGATAAAAGGAATGCCGCTGTGACATCACCCGTAACTACAAGTCATTGCTTAGTAAACACCGGCGTGCCATAGCGAAATAACGGGTCGCTAACATATTGAAAACATGTTTTACGAGTAAAACTGTGCGTGCAAACAGACAGAAGTCTATTTAGGATAAACACAGTGTTTGAACAGCGGCTGACAGTTAAAATATACTGTTGAGAAGTTTAATTATTGACAACTAAGTGTCAATGTCAAAAACTTGTATGCACTACTAGGCCAAATGCCTCGCACTTGAATTATTACGATTTAATATCTCCGTGACACTGGCTGAAAAAAGGATGCTTTTCGAAACTTGAATTTGCTTTTCACTCAAACTGGATTTCAAGATTTGGGCGCGTGTAATCATTTAAATTTAAATAACGAACATGTTTATAAAGCAAATTTGAAAAAATACCGGTTTCTTTCCTAAATTATTTATTTAGCAGTAAATTTTTCCCGTTTCAAAAAAAAATTCACAAAATGTACACTTCCAAAGACCTTAATGCACCTCATGAGAGCAAATGAACATAATACTTGCCATTGCCGTGGGAATATCATAATATCTCGAGACGATCAGCCATTGTGCGTGATACCAAGTACAGTTTAAACTCAGTTAAAAATAATCCAATTCATTTGACCGTTGACCGGGATCCCCGTTACTAGTTATAGCCGTGAAATCTCTAATACGCAGTCCACCATTCCAGTTTTATGTCTATCTAAGAACGCAGTTATTTCAAAACGGGTCTGAAATTAAAGTAATATTTTAAGCCATAAATGCAAATACCTAAAGAAAATAATCGGACGTAGTTTGCAAACAGGAACCAACCCTCAATTATTTAGCAATTAAATGTCAACCCTCAGCATCATTACAGTTGACATACTATAGTCAAATCATTGTGGGTTGGTTCCCGTTTGCAGGACAACGTCCAATTTAAAGATGCCAAAAAGTTTACGCCGAGAAGCGTTAACTGGTTCTTTGAATGTAACAACCTTATATTAAAATCTCAGTATGCTAATTGCACATTGTATCTTATAACACAAACAAGTATTTGAGGTTTACTTAAACTTTTTTATTTTCACATTTTTACGGCGACAAAAGCGCAGACATGAATTGTGCCAGTAAGGCTGGATCTAGCGTTCAGTAACTGGGTCATACACACTCTAAAAACAAAAGTTGTCTCTCCTGTGGTCAATAGTTAAAAGCTTGTGTGCATATAAGTTATGTTTTTATATGATAGGTCTAAAGCAATCCTGACGGCGTTTTTGCGGGAATGGGCTTAGCCAGAAAATTTGACTTTAAAAACGTTAACATTCGGCGTGTCCACAGGAAAGACGGTAACCTAAATCTGTGTATGACCCAACTGTCACTATCAATATTCCTTAAGCTATGTAAAGGGCGTTTTCCTCTAATTCAAAATCCTTGTTTGTTCAACCATTATTAATTAATTCATATTAGCTTATGAAACCTTATTTATTGTCCTCACTGTGTCATTTGTGTCAAGAACGTTTTCAATCCCAGCTGTATCATCATCACCAGAAAATATTCTTGAAAACGGTGACAATATAATAATTAGCATAATAATAAAGTTCTTCAATAACAATTGACAAAGAAACAACGTTTGTTACGAAGAAACTGTTGCAAATTTCAGCAAAATATGTACGACTATAGGAATGACATCATGTTTGCGCTTAATTTTACGGGGTTGCAATAAGTTATTTATGAATATAAATGCGCAAGTGAATCATGGTGTGGATGCAGCAAATGATTCAATTTAAATAAATATATAACATGTCAATTTATTTAATACAGAAACTTAAAACGTAAAGACGACGAAGAGTTACACAAAAAGCAAAAATTTATCCAACTGATCCTATGGTTTCGAGCAAAACAAAAGAGGCGTGATACGAAATTCACGTGAATCACACTAAGCCAAACTTTCGTTATCAACATTGAAATCTTTAGTCTTATTTACTGAAGCAACGACCGATAGCGTAGTCTCCATCACATTCCTCATAGTTCTAGTTCCCGACAGCACTATTTGCTGTAGATAAACAGTAGATAATAATCATAACATTGGTCCATTGAGGATGGCGTAAAAACAGTGAACAACAATGATCGGCACGCAAGCTATCCCGACCGGTTCGTAACGCTAACGGTACTGCTAAGTACGTCTCACGTACGAAACTAGTATCTGTGATTCGACGCGGCACCGCTGCGTTAAATACTTTGTGAATATCAAGTCAGTCAATTTTTACTTCAAAATGTAGCAAAAGATCTAGGGCATATTTTTCTACACTGACGAACTCATGAACTTCATCAATTTGATTTAAAGTTGTTCATGCAGTTTATTTGTCTGTGAGTATATTTTTGAGTACCCAACCAGAGCCTCGCGTCCTACTTATATTTTATTTCTATTTTAATTGTATCCACAGGAACATTAGTTTTTGTCGTGATAAACATTGATAACGTTTGTAGTTTGTAGCTCAAGCTATTTTTCGTCTGATTCTGGTATAGTTCAGACGGTCCTCACAAATAGTTAGATTTACATAAGTAGATCGCTCAGTTTCAAGAGTCTGTTTTGAAATTAATGATAGATAGATAGAAGTTAGATACACATGTCGGCTAGAGCAAAATAAAGGAGCAAGCGAAACTTCCGTTTGCCAGCATTGGTAACATATCTGATGTTATATGATCAACACGTGTCATATCAGATGCGATGAGAAAAAATCGGAGCAGGTTTTTGCTTCGATGCCTGATCGATGTGGCATCGATAGCGCCGCAATAAGCTACTAATTACCTTTTTCTGAGTCAGTTTTTTCATTAAGCGTCATTAGCGTCGTACTGATTACAAATTATTATTTCAAAGTCTGTTCTACTTAGAAGGTGAATTTTGTTTTGAATTTATCTAGGTATTTATAAGTAGGTGTTTTTATTGTAATGTGTCTTCGTTGGTTTTAAGGCCATATACAAATAGTGTTAATAACCCCAATGATACTTCAAAATTGAACAACCTACAACATAAATCTGCTACAAGAGTAGCACGATTAGCAGCAAGTAATTCTGTTGCCCATATTAAAGTGATACAAGAAAAAGACGACGTGTACCATTTTAAAACAAAACAGTGTATCATTTAAATGTAAAATCGTATGGCGATATTGCGTCGCTTGTTGGAGGTGAGCCTTGTTCCTTTGTTTTCCGTTCGGCGCACTTTGCAATTTCTAGCATGAGCTCAAACCTTTCACCTTTGTCGCACTCTTCATTACTTTTATCACCATAACCGTTTTCCTCCTTCAGGCTGTGAAATTAACCCCTTTCTAAAATCCGTCAAGTAAATTGTTGTATTTATCGCCAATTTAAAACATGACTTGCACTGCAGTACCAATTTTAAAAAAAAAGCAGTTTCTACGCAAGTAGCGCTAAAATATTGTATGAAGTTTAATTACTAGTGGTTTTATTTTACTACGACATAGATAAAAACAAATTCAATCTAAGATTAAATCAGACTGAGAAGGAAGTGATAAAACTATGTTCAGGGACAAATTATATGAATATTAATATATTTTATTTATCTTCGAATTCGGTATTCGATTCGCCGTAAAATTAATTGGTCAGACCACACGTATAATTCAACATTAAGCATGAGCTTCCGACCTCTGTACAACATGAGAAAGGAAGTAAGACCACTTTTAGTTTTTAGAAATGCCTGTTATTAGAAAACGACAATCAGTAGAATCATATCCTATGTTTGAATTTTTCGCGAAAGATGCATCAATTAAATAACTGAGAAGAGTAGTTAAATAGGATTGAGAAGTTTATCTAGTTTAAAATAATAACAGCGATTATAATCAATGTTGCAAATATGAAGACACTGGCCACCTAGCAACTAATGCCCAAAAAAACAGGTAGATAATAAAGAGTTCTTATTAAAAATGCTTGAGCAAGACTTTTTATGCTATCACTTTTTATTAAAATAACAGACCAATGAAGACAGAGACAATATTTACGGTCGTATCTCAAATGTAGATCTCAATTGCGAAAATAAATGGATAATTTAAAACATTCTCTCTGTAACTATTAATTAAGAAGAAAACGCTTCATAACGTATTTGTGTATACCCGTCAAATTTGTAACGGATAGCGTAAACTTCTCAGGCGGAGTCATAGAATATTTTTTCTTTTGGCTAACGATCAGGATGGTGACGTGGGCTCGTTGAGAACGATTATTGATAGTTGTATGGATTGTGGGTGACACAATCTTGATTCAGTCTGAGTTACATTCATTGAAGTAATTTACGCGGAAAATGCTTGAGCAAGACTTTTTATGCTATCACTTTTTATTAAAATAACAGACCAATGAAGACAGAGACAATATTTACGGTCGTATCTCAAATGTAGATCTCAATTGCGAAAATAAATGGATAATTTAAAACATTCTCTCTGTAACTATTAATTAAGAAGAAAACGCTTCATAACGTATTTGTGTATACCCGTCAAATTTGTAACGGATAGCGTAAACTTCTCAGGCGGAGTCATAGAATATTTTTTCTTTTGGCAAACGATCAGGATGGTGACGTGGGCTCGTTGAGAACGATTATTGATAGTTGAATGGATTGTGGGTGACACAATCTTGATTCAGTCCGAGTTACATTCATTGAAGTAATTTACGCGGAGAATGAAGAATTGGTGAAGATTTAAGTGTCTTAAGGACGCCAAATGGATTAGAAAAAGGAGCAAGAAAACTAGCAATTCTTAGCTTTACTGGGGCTTTAAGATAAACAACGCTAACGATTTTCGAAAACGAAAATGTTATATACATTATTGACATAAGCGGCTGACGCGATACATCGTCAGCAGTTAGCGTTAATTATACATCTTGTCAAGACCACCTGAATCTTTTTAGTATTCGTCTAGAACAATGATGGTAATATAATTGTTGTAATTTCTGCTTTTTCTCGTACACTTGTTAGAAGATTGGGAAAAGAAAAAACTACTTTCGTTTTCACGCAGACCGCAAAAAAATAGGATTTAACATTGACCCAGTACGCTACAAACTGGATTGACTTTTAAGCCTTATCTGAGATATGTAGCTCAATAAAATTAAATTCAGATAAAGCGATTGCAACACTTATTTTGGCCAGTTCCAGACAATGCATTCGAAGTGCACTAGGTTTCCTTTCATTGTGTAATTTGTCTGAAGGTTTGCAGGTTGAGGTCGTGGAAAAAAAACAGATAGCATTGGATAAAACTAGGGCCAAATATTTTATCGGAGCATTATTTATTATCCCCGATATTTAGGAGGGTGCTAAATGAAATGTTACTAAAAATATTTTAACTCGCCCTCGCCAAGACCACCTCATCTGTCAAAATAGACAACTTTGCCTTTTGATTTTAAATATAGGCTTGATTACATCAGTATCAAATAACACGTATTGTGATACAAGTTGATATATGGATTATCACTTCCTTTTAGATATTTTTCATTGCTTTTATCTTGTATTGTGTTGACGACAAGTACCTACGATGCATTAATTTTTAGAGCCTTTGTTTTCTAGGTATTCTTACAAGTTGTCTATAATTTTTTATTTTCTTTCTTTTTGATATTTTGGATCATCAAATGGCGTGTTGAATTGTTTCTTATTAATTCCAAAAAAAATAAGTTAGTTATTGGGCATTTTCAAAATAAAGTGTAAGTACCTTAGTTAAGGAAAATTAAGAAACGTTAACTTTTTTCAGTTTTGTGACTAAATTAGCCGGATATAAATGTATGGCTAATTTCTCCACAAAACTGACAAAAGTTATTTATTAAGTATCTATATTACTACATACCATTAATTCTTATTTACTATTTATTGATTTCGGTGTCAAGTTCATTGATTAAATGATGGGCGTAAGTATTAAAAAATACTTGTCAATTAGCATGTTTTTATTAAGAAATTAACGTGTGTTTTGAACTATTTATTATGCGTGAACCTGTATTGACAACAATGTTTATTCATAAGGGCATGCTTCGATGGTTCGGTCATTTGGAAAGGATGGATGAAAAAAGATTGACGAAAGAAATTTACAGTGCTAAAGTGAGTGGAAGGGTCGGAAGGGGGCGCCCTAGGCGTACTTTTTGGAATCAAATCGGGGAAATACTAGAAAAGGGCCGAATCTTAAGTACCCGAAACCGACGTGCATGCATGACTCGATGTATGAATGTGGAAGAAGCGAAAGAGCTTTGTCAGGATCGTAGCAGGTGGAAAGAAGTGGTCTCTGCCTACCCCTCTGGGAAACAGGCGTGATTTATGTATGTATGTTTATTCATAATATAAGTAGCTGCTTCATACAAATTGTATTATAGGGTACCAGAAATCTTAGAGCTAATGGAAGGAAGGCACTGGCATATTGTGAAGTCCAATGTCAGCCAAAAAACATATTGACATTCCGCTGTTGAAAATGTTTGTCTAAACGTTTAGAGCCAGCTTCATATCTAAAACCAGATTTTTTTACTTAAACCTTAATTCAAGGTGATAACGACGATCATTGAACAACAAAATAATTTCAAATGACGTTATCAATGAGTCAAACGGAAGGTGGGTAATAAATAGTACAAGTTTTCGAGTTTCGTTAATGTATTTTTGTTGAATTTTAAATGCCTATAAAGCGATAAGCCAACTATTTTGTAAGTAATCTAATTGAACCGTTCTAAGTTGTAATACCGTGAGTGATATAATTTCGGGATTTTTAAATACAATAAATTATGGTCATTCCTCAAATTATGAATGATAGGTAGTAAAATACAAACTTACCACTTAAGGAAATTTACAGTATTTCCTTAAACTAAGTTATACATTTTAAGTTTTTAAAACGTTGAACAATGTTCTAACTTGCATTAATTTGCATTTCATATTACCTACTAAAAGTAGTCACGAATATTAAAATGGGATGCCTCTCCAACACCCAAGTCAACATTATTTAAAATAAATTTAGATAAAAAACAACAAGTGGCACCCAATTCGTTAACGAATTAAAGGCGTTAGAACGAAACTTGTTCTTTTCCAAAATTCAAACCCAACAGAATGCGCGCATCGTCTAAAGTTACCGATTGAAAAAAAAAACGTTTGTATTTAATTCAAACAGAATGGCGTGTGCGTTGAAATCTTTTGGCCAACGAACTAACCTAATTCCTGTGCCGCTAACCGTAACCTATTTAGCGACTATTTTAAAAAGATACGACCGTAGATAATATAGGATTTGTTTTATAAACACAACAATTTTACGAACAATCAATCATGTTAGTGATTTACAAAAATATTTCACCTGATTTGCATTTTTTAAGATCCCCGATAGAACCGGCTCTGATTACAATATCACCGGAAGGAATCTGGTTTAACGCGTATTTATTAGAAAATAATAAGTTTAAACGTTGAAACATACAAGGTAATGCACTAAAGCGCCACCCTGGATATGTAAAATACTCACGACAAATGCAAATACAGGTAATTATTGCATTACATCATTCAAGAGTTCAAGACTCACGCCATCGGCACGTTAGAAAAAAAAACATCAGCCAAGAGCGCGAATACGTTTATAACCCTAAAAACAACCGTTTGAAAATACCGAAATCTCAAAGTGCCACTGGCGATAAAATTCCAAATTCCAATTTAAATTTCGAACTTCCGAAAGAGCGTTTAAATCACACACAACACTTCAGACGTTACACGTACGTTTTATTTATTAAAACTCCCGAGTTTTCAAGATGGCGGGCGTTCGTGCCGCGACGCCGTGCATCGGCCAACTGACTAGTCTGCGAGAACTGTCAAACTGGCTTGCGCTCAGCTGTGTGCGTGCGTATGTGTGCTATCCGTGTAGAAGGCTTGAATGGAGAAGGCAAGCAACCGCGCATACTTAGTAAAGTGACTCAACTTATTATTGAGAACTGCAATTAATTTTGCTATTTAGAAATTGGTAAATTTAGCGCTAAAGACGCAAATCGATTTTCTTATGTCAGGGTCGTTCTTTTGTCTCAACGGTTTTAACCAAATTGCGTTTCAAATATCAAACAATCAAGTTTATATTTAATTCTTACTGCGTAGATGATAAAAACATAAATCAAATAGTTAATTAATAATGTTTGCGTGAGCTAGGTGACAGGGACTAAGTTGACAGACCAACGCCATCTAACGGCTTTCGACAGTTCAAATTGAGGTCGAAAGCAGTGCAAACGTTTATCCCACGTTAAGCAATGACTTTTTTTACTATTCCCATGATAAGTTTTTTTTTATGGCATTGAGAAGGCAAACGAGAACACAGGCCACCTGATGGTAAATGGAGACTGTGACCCATAGACATTCGCATTCACAAGTCTGCAATCCTAAGACTGCAAATGCGTTGCCAACCCTGAGGACTAAGATGGAATGCCTCTATGCTAAAAATTTTTTTTTTACATCTCACTTCCGGTTGTCTATCAATAAATACAATGACTTATTTTTTCTTTTTATTTTATGCTAGAGGAGGCAAACGAGCGTACAATCGTCCACACAGCTGAGTGACCAATGCAATGAAGATAAACAGAGAGATACTGTCTTGTTCGTGCACATGAGATTGTTATGTAAAATCTATATTCATCTCTTTCTACATTTTCTCACTTCCGTCTTTAATGGACAGTTAATTGTGTGGCTGTTTTTACTACCTGATGGAAATTGATCATAATGGATGCAATTTACGCAGCAGACAAAGATGCTTAAATTATAATCCTTCTAAGTACCACAAAACATGTCCTCTTTTAGTGGGTTTCATTCGGACTACAGAATCTTAGAGACAATTTTCTGGAGAAACCAGGGGAGCGCGATGGTCACAAAATGATTTACCTACTTAGGTTAAAAGTAAAATCAAGCTGGATTGCACTTTCAAATACAAATAAATTTTCCCAACGTGATCATAACGTCTAAAATATCATACACCATGGCAAAATTTTCAAATTTTGACGTGTGTCGAAAGAAGTATGTCCATTTGTATTTACACACACTCAGAACTATGACCAATTGTAAATACCTATCTGAAATATGTTTTTCTATACCGGATTAATCTTAAATAAGCGAGCTAAATCCAAAGCTTTAGTAAACCAAAATCCAGGTAGAGAGTAGGATAAAACTATACGACTGCTATAAATCTGTCCCTTTCTCTGCCTGGAATTCGGCAAGCCTGTGAACGGAAATAAGAGAATAGTGGTACTGACTGGATACTCGTTAAAGTCTTAAGTGGGAGCTAGTTAAGATGGCGCGATTGGCTGAGGATGGTAATTGATTGCATCTCGCTGGGGAATCGCTAAATCGACAGCCGATTGATCTGTCCGGCTACTGCACTGCAGGGCTACAAAGTCTTTAGTTGTCGTATATGATAGTAATAAACCGGCTTAAAAAAAACCACAAAAGTAATACATAACATCACGCCTGATAGGAGAAGAGGGGGTAGGCAGAGCTACAGAAATACCATCAACACGACACGGTGGCCTAGTTGGGAGTGACCCTGCCTCCGAAGCCAGCGAATCCCGGGAAGGGCAGATATTTATGTGATGAACGCGAATATTTGTTGCTGAGTCTTGGATGTTTTCTATGTATTTCTTTATATAAGTATATTTATAGTTATCTAGTACTCATAGTACAAGCCTAGAGCTTAGTTTGGGACTAGGTCAATTTGTGTAAGATTGTCCCTGATATTTATTTATTTTATCAACACTAAAAAGACTTGTTGAAAATTCTAAAACCACATTTTGCACAATCAGAACAAGAATTTTACTAGTGTATTAGTGACAGGTTGCACGCCCATCGCCTAACGGTACTTACTAAATGCCCTTATTCCCTTAGTCACCTCATACGACGTCCACGGGAAGACATGGAGTAGCACTATTCTAACCCGGCAACCACACCGGCAACCTAACTTATGTATTTTATATTTATCCTGAAAACACGATGATTTCAGTAGAGAACGCGTTCGATATAGTGTGATTCGATAAAATGATGAAAATATATAGAATCGACGTAAGCCACGAGATAGTACCACGTGACCATCAAAACAATCGCTAACGATTGTCGAATGCATCTTGTCTAGCCCCACGGTATAGACCGTGCGGCGTTCTATACTCGTAATTCGACGTAAATTCCATATTAGTTTTGTAGACTACATGCAATTTGTAAAAACAAGTATTTTTCAATAAATATTAATTTCATTCATTAATATACGCTTGGCAACCCTAAATTAGGAAGTTTGCGGCATTTCTCAATGAAGTCTTAGTTAACTTTGCTTATACCTCGGTTATATCTGTCCTATTTCTACCGATTTAACTGGAAAGAGAAAGAAGCGATTTCTCTACGGGCCGTACCTGAAACAAAGAATGAAACTTATAATCAAGTCAATATCTCTAAGTAAAACACATTAAAAAGGTAATAATACTAATTAGTTAAGTACTTAAACAGAAATATTTACTCATATAATCAGATAATCACTGCCTAGTTAATACAATAGGAGAATCGAAATGTAATGAATTCCGGACAAAAGGGAGTGTTTTATCATTCATCAGCTTAACGTGTTTTTTTTGGCAAGGACAAGGTAAACGATCATACAAGCCTGATGCTAAGGGGATCTGAGACTTAGACTACCACCCTAAGACTGCAATCCTTAGACTGCAAATGCGTTGCCAAACATGAGGACTGTGTATCTGTGTGTCTGCCTGTAACACCGTAACTCCCAAACGGATGAACCAACTTTGCGTTTTTTTTTAAAGAAAACTGATTTAATAGCCCAGATTTCATGGAATCGGTTGGTTAACTTAACAGATATTAGCTCGGAAAGTTGGGTTACCACTTACATCGGGGGTTTATCACAAAATACAACAAAAGTAACAATAAAAACAAAAAAACCTATAAATTTCAACTGTTTTTCTATTTTATTATTTAGAGCTTAACTACTATATTAAATACTATAGTTATTTATGTGGCTGGTGCATAATGAGAGGCATTAAAGCACGAGTGTGGTTTTATGAAACGAGCCGAAGGCGAGTTTCATAATAAGATCACACGAGTGTTTTAATGCCTAGTTATGCGTACAGTCGCATACATAACTTTATCTACATACATATCGTAAATTTTCTACAATATGTACAATCCGGCAAACATTTTCAAGTAACTTTATTTTCTGGTCTACGCACTATTCGAGAGTTCGAAACAAATGAGTGCGGTGCGGTGCAGGTGGGGGGCGGGCGCGCGGGTGCTGCAGGTTTGCTGGATTGTTCTAAGAAGATGTTCGAAATTTGAACGTGATTAAAGTTTCGGCTACCTGCACTTTAATTTAAACATTATGATGCAACCACAGATACATGTTTTGTAATGTATGTCATTTGCTTATCGTTTCTGAACATATTATAGGGAAGTTATACCATGGATGTAGATAAAACATTTTATGAGTTAAGGACTCTTAATTAATTACACTTATCTACTGCTATTGATATTAGATAAGTATTTCTTTATATTATACATCGGTTAATATGCAATAAGTACATGCTTAGTTTGATTTTTTTATTTAAGTGGTTATTACTTTTGTTTTAGAATTGTACTTACCTAACATGTATCGCTAACTATATTTTTGACTTGACCTATAGTTTCATCCTCTATTATTATACAATATTATGTATTATTTATTATTATTATTTTATTACATTATTTGTCATTTTGTCAAAATGTCTTGTTACTCGCTTAGGGCCTCTATTTTACTCCGCAAATTACATAGCTTTTGATATGTTATCGTATTGTCAAAGTTACGATGGCTTATTTGACAGTACTGGCGGCCGAGTAATAAAACAATGTCGTTAATTTCATTAGGAACGCAAACATCGCACTGAGTGAAATAATGCAAGTATAGAATTTAGCTTTAATTTCCTTCATTAAGAAGAATAATACAGGGTAATTTTTAATAGGTGCACAAATTTTAATATTTGCTTCGCTATTGTTAATCAATACACATGTTGTGTTATTTTTACTCCAGCTTAAAAAGTATTAGAGATATTGCCGATTCAATGATTCCACTAACTTAACTATATTCATGGACCTCTAATGCAGGGGCGCGAGGAGAGGGGGTGTTGTTAAGTAAGTTAATAAATGAAATTTCGAATTTAGAATATCAGTAGGAGAGGGGCTTGTTGTCTGATAAGCTGTACCTACCTACATGAAATTTCAAATTTCACAGCTTCAGCTACAGCTTGACAACCCATGTCATCATTTCTAGTGTGACTTTGTGTCCACACGAGAAGGGAAAAAAGAGATAATTTGCAACAAAAAAAAATTTTTTGTTGAACTTGTTTTATTGTCGTTATATATTATATTAACGATACAAAATCATATGTTAAAATTTGTGCACTGAAAAAAAATACCCTGTATAATAATAAAATATGTAGCAAAACTAAAGGAAAACAATAAACATAACCTAATTCTTCCTCTTCACAGAATATGATGCCCTAGTACCCCACTTCTGCTGCTCTGCACCATCTCATTATAATTTTCCTCTATTGACATTTTTACATGCGTGATGTCATAGTTCCCATGTAGCCAGATGTTCGTGATTCATTGTAACTCACTTAATTAAATTGGCCTGTGTCTCCGAATATAGTTAACCGTGAATCAACTTGAACTTTCGAAAATATCGGATGTAAAAAGGTTGGTTTATGAGTTTCGGCCTCGAGGAGAGCAGTAGGATGTGAGTCTTGGTGATGACCATAATCATTGTGGTAAGTTGTTCGTGGACTCTGTGGTCATTTTACTTTTTATTTCACAGGGAAAATTTCAAGTTTTAACAAAGCAACTTATGAAGCTCTTGATTGAAACTTTTTAAATATTTACCATTAAATAGGTTCGGAATCGGTTTAAAAAATACTGGTTTATTTCGGGTTTGCTCCGAACTTTTCTAAGGAACGCGAACGTTTTGAGAACTTTATTTTAACCTTAATTAACCGGTTTATTCCACGAGCGGCGAGTCAAGAAACCAAAAGCTTTGTACCGAATAAAAATACTAAGCGAAGCTTGTTTATAATGCGTGACGTGCGTCTGGATTAACCGGCTCTTTAAGCTCGAAACCGGTTAATAAAAAAAAAAAACTATGTAAAGGTTTCTCCAAAAACCGGTTTTGCGAACGGAAATGAAATGAAAAGGTTTTGAGTCAAGTATATAAAAATGGTTTGAAAATCTAACCGGTAACCGAGCCCAGGATAAAACACTTTCTGAAAATCGGTACTAATAAAATTTGCCAGCGAGACGTTCAGTAGGTACCTAATCTGGTTTCGAGCCTGCGTTTGTTCAACCTCTTGTTACTCGCAAAGTAATATCAAAGTAAGTTTAGGTACCTACGAAGTCGCTTTCTACTACATAATATACTTGGTATAATTGATACAATCGTGATCATTAATTTGAAAGAATGTCGCGGCGCGACTTCATACGACACTGGAGGTGAGATTGTATTTTCTCGCTTGTTGCTCAGTGCGGCTCTATCCTTACAAGCTGGATCCGAGCGACAAACGAGTCGCGAACAAATTCAGGGCCGAGATTCTACATCGTAATAACGATATCGTCTTTGAAGTGTTTTCGTATTGCCAACGTTTTGATAACTCTTATGTCATTTACAATAATGGCGACTGTGACATAAACGATTCTAAAACACGTCAAACGCAATATCGTTATAATGCAGTAGAATAGAGGCCCTGTTAGACCTCCTAGCGGCTTATTACGAGAGTGACGGATGCTTTATTCACTGCGATAAACGCGACCATAATTAAATACGGGTCCTGGAATAGGTTTTGGCTTGGCCGTGATGGACCTCTAATAGGAAACACTATAACATCGCTGACTCTACATTCTACAATAAACACCGCAGGTCAAGAAAGTCAAGATGCAACAATGAAATCAAATGCCTAAATGACAATCGTACTTAGGCATGTAGCTAGGTTTATTCTAGGATGTAATTGACACTACTTGTTTCCAATCTAACGAACCAGGGATATAGGTCAGGGAGGCGATTCTTTACTATCGAGTGCTCGAATCAAAATCGAGTTATAGAAAATATTTTGCACACGAAAATATGTCGCGATTATTTTCGCATGAACCCATTATCCCGTATTTTTTAAAATCCTCACTCGAAAGCTAGTGATTGACTTAATATATTCACGTGTTTCGTTGTATGTACGCAGGAGGTTGATAATTACCGGTTATGATTTACAAGAAAAAAGGTAAAGGTTATTTCAACCTCTATATCATGTTTTAACCCTTAAATTAACAAAAATTAAAAAAGTCTTGAATTTAACCGCGATTTGATTTCGAACCAGCATAAAAATAAATATCAATAAAAAAAACATAAAGTGATCATTATGGTATGTATCCTGTGGTGTGCACTGCCAAGTTAAGGGTTAAAAATAAATAAACACACGACCTAATTAGAAAATGTTTTATGGCGAGAATATTACTATTTATGTGCACTTTCAGTGTTTTTAGTCTAACAAAAATTAGCGCTTTAAAGCTTAATATTTCATAAACGGATTACTTAATCGAAAAACTGTTTCCACAAACCCGTAATATTTTTGAAAGAGCTATCAATTTTTTACATTTTATTGTACCACTTTGTTGGCGTGACTAATGTTCATGCCAAATTACGGCTTTCTAGTACTAATAGTCTCTGCGCTAGGCTGCGGACGGACGGACGGTCGGACATGGCGAAACTATAAGGGTTCCTAGTTTGACTACGGACGACGGACTCCTTAGCCTAGTTGCCTACGAATCTAGCGGTCCTGCGTTTGATAGTGAACGGGAAATTAAAAAAATGCGTTCGATACGTTCGTTGAATAAAATAATAAGTACCCCGCTGTCAAATACCAGAGAAAGTGCTCTGTGGCATCTGTCAATATATTTTTCACATCACCTATTCGGAAAGGGGACTTTTCTTCCCTGCTAGAAGGAATCAAAGTGTCACTTTTAAGTGCAATCAAGGATATTTTGTTGCCTGTGTCAATTTCAGCACTTATAAGAGTGTAAATAAATATTTGTTTTATGACTAAGATCTGTTATTTTCCTCATAGGTGATGTGACAAGCAGTATGGTCACACGTTACCAAAATTATTTCCACCTCGGGCGTTAACACTTGAATTCCTCACAACGCCCAGGATTCAATGTGCCCTCGCTGTTATTTATTTATTTATTTATTTAATCTTTATTGCACAAAAACAAGTACAAATGGCGGACCTAATGCCTAATGGCATTCTCTACCAGTCGACCAAATAACCAATCAGAAATGTATATAATTCAGTGGGTGCACAGAAAAAGAAGACAGATAAAACTAGAAACTTAACATAATTATCCTATCCATTGCTTATACCTACTTAAATAATACAAAACATATATACGTCATATACTTGTACATATAATACTCATACTAATATATTACTTATATAATACATAAATATAAAGAATCAATATACCTATACAAACAAAAGCGGAGAATGAAAGTGATGAGATAAGGCTAACTGTCTTGTTCAAGGAAATGCTTCCGGAGCATTCCCTTGAAAGAAAGCTTGTTAGGGGCTCGTCTGATATGGAGTGGGAGCGCATTCCAGAGACGAATTGCCTGTTAATATGTCATCTTGCTCCCTCGTGATACAAATAACTACTCCATGCCAGTGCCAGAGTGTGAAAGCGATAGACAGCCGAGTACCTACTATCAATACTCTTGTTTGACAGTTCTGTTACGGCGGCAATTTTACTGTAGGTAATATGTATGGTTTCATCTTTCATTCGATGTGTAAAAGATGATAGATGCCAGCATTTTGGAAAATAATACCATGTAAGTGCCGCCATTAGAGAAAAACATGAACCAAGCCTAAGGCTTCGGGAGAAAGTTATACCAGTAAATGCCAACATGTTTTTAATATTAGTCCTGGGTGTTTGTAAGTAGTTAGCTCTACTAGCGCCCCCTGGCGGCGGATTCTGTTAACTGCTTTAGTTAACAACACGGTAGCTTTTAGAAGAGTTACTAGTTACAAATTATTTGTTAGGTATATTAATACCCTGTGTGGTTGCCAGGTTAGAATAGTGCCACTCCATGTCTTCCCGCGGATGTCGTAAGAGACGACTATGGGAATAAAGGCTTTTAGTATTGTTAGGCGATGGGCTTGCAACCTGCCACTAATACACTGATTAACATCTTAACCTACTTGTGCAAAATGTGGTAACAGAATCATCAAATTAAGTCTTTTTGGAGTTGTTGGTATTTCTGAAGCTCTGCCTACCCCACTCTGGGAATGAAGGCGTGATGTTATGTGTCGGTGTGTGTGTATATTAATAAATAGATGTATCAGGGGGCCATCTCACAGAAATTTAGCTAGACTCAAATTAGGGTTGTACTCGTGCTATGTGTGAGTATGGGTAGGTACGACACAACGATAAGCATACTTATAAACGCCTTAGCGATTGATTAGCTCTTAACAACGGCCTGCCTCAATAGATCAGCGATGGTTGAAGCGGCACAAGATCCAAGATAATACAATAATAGGGGGTTCCCCTATGGAATCCTCAATCTTAATTTTGTCCTAATGCATTGTTTGTCCAAATATTCATTCATTCTAAATCTAAATACCTAAAGTAACGTAATCGCAAGCATTTTTAATTCAAAAGTGGTCTGACTCAGCTAAAAACCAGTTTAGGCCAAATGATAGTTCGAACAAACGATGAGTTAGGACAGACTCTATTAGGGATTAACAGGTGCTACCTTATACAGGGAAATGCATACTTAACACAGAAAACATCCAAGACTCAGAATCAAATCTAACAAAGACGCTAGTTAGCCAACCAAGTTAAAATGCATCTTGAATATACTAACTTTCATCTTATCCATAAACTGTTAGATTTGATCGCGTTGACGTCACCGACTACCAGTTCTGTTTAATGAAGCGATTACCGACATACATGCAATATGTATGACTGGTTGATCCCCTTGCGCATCTAGATATGGCGGCGACCCAGAATCCGAACCTTGGTATATATGGAAATAATACTTTGAATAACATTGTCGTCTGTCAATGAGCCGATGCCTTCAATGGATAGATGGATTGATATATTAAGTTTACGTCTGAGATATATTTTGTAACTTGGTTTCCTTTTGTAACTTTATATGGACTTTTCTTGTACTTTGATTGTTACGTGACAATGTGGTTAAGTTTATACAGTACAATAGAGGGCAAAAGTACGCAATTTATGGACGAGTCATTTACGAGTAGAGGGCCGAAACGGATTTGCTACCATCTAGTGTACGAATCCATAAACAATTTCTGCCGAGGCAGAGCAAGTGCTTTTCTCAAGTTCAGCGATTTTTATTGATCCAGCACTGTTCGGCACTTTTTTATTTTTACCAAAACGTTACTTGGTCTCACGCACGCAGCAAAATCGAATTTCACTGTCTTTTGCTCGCAGCATGATACTATATTGGCCACTATCTAAAACTGCCATAGGTACCTGCATTTTGGAGGTGCTGAGGTGAATTTTTTTTGAATCTCATTTGATGACTAAAGACCACCGAAATGGCCGATATTTACAGAGTTTTAAAGATGGTATTTTGACTCTTATTAATTTCAATGTCTCATGTCCCTGATACCAAATGCGAGTGACACATCCACTCGGAAACGAGATCACCACGTGACTTCATTTTCATTTATTCATACGACTAGTTTGACTAGGCACATTTAATCTCTCATTTCTATCAAACTGATTGAATACACGAATTACGCAACCGGCAGTGACTAAACTCACTAATTACCATCATCGTGGGAGGCTTAGTCACCCTCCGATATGCTAATAATCGAGTAGGTTTACCAGGCTTGCATAAGGGACAGGAGGTGAGTGGTTAGGTGCGAGCGACGGTGGGTTGGCTTAAGTCGACTCATGATCGCAAGGTTATAATAATAAATATCAGGGGACAATACACACAAATTAACCTAGTGCTAAATTAAGCTTTACGCTGGGTACTAGGCAACGACAAACTAACTTTATCCTTACGCAAAATAGGCGCATTCATAAGTCGTCTAGTTGCGCATAACAGTCCGCCACAACCTATATACAAGAACAAATCGCTCATCATATGATTTGCCTATACCGCAAATCTAACCCGGGTTAGTAGGCAGGGTCACTAATTACCATGTACGCTAATCTCGTCGTCAATTAATATGTCACCGACCAAGTTCTGTCGCCTGGCAATTAGTTTATTGTAACCTAACAAACTTGCTGCACTGGTCCATATCCCGCACACACGTGGTGGTAGGACCTTGTGCAAGTCCCGTCCGGATCGTTACCACCATCTTATTCTTTAACTTACCGCCACCCAGCATAAGACAACCGGTAAAATTACTAGCATTGAGGCATTCCATGTTAGTCCGGTTGGCAACACATTTGCGGTCTTTATATTGTAATCTTGGGAATGCATACCTATGTATGTGTCACATATCCCACTTACCATCAGTATTTCGTGTCCGGCAGCTCAAGTCAATTCTTTACATTTTCGATAACGATAGCGTTTCGCAATGCATTTTGCTTAGGGCTACGTGTCAAGTGTTACACTTGACAACCGTACAATTTGAAAAATAATACAATTATCGACTTACTACCTTACTTGTGACTTTTTTGCTAGTCGGTTGAAATATTTTCATACAATCATGTAAATGACAAATAATTATTATGAAAGTACAACACAGAAACGGTTGATAAATGAGACAAGTTATCGAGTGCGGGAGTCGACCATTAGCAATGGAAAATACATTGAGCCAGTTGGCTTACTCCATGAATTCATTACAAGGGGAATAAATGATTGAATGTAAAGCCTGACAAGATTCTATTTGGCCCTATTTCAATACAAGTTTGTTTTGAAATAGGGCCAAATAGAATCTTGTCAGGCTTTACATACAATTACAGGAAATTTATGGCTTTGGGGGTTCTTGATTCTTGAACATTCATGAGAAGAAACCAATAGAAACATATATATTTTTTATGGTAAGGAGAAGGCACACGAGCACTCAGGCCACCCGATGGTAAGTGGAATCTGACACCCATAAACATTTGAATTCTCAAGACTATAATCATGAAATTGCAATCCTAAGACCCCAAATACGTTGCCAACCCTGCGGACTAAGATGGAATGCCTCTATGCTAGTAATTTCACCGGTTGTCTTATCCCCAAACCGGAACACAACAATGCGAATACTGTTGCTTGGCGGTTGGTAAATGGATAATATTTTAAAACGGTCTTAAAAGAGAAAGTAAGCATGTTAGGAAAAATAAGAGAAAATAATTTGGCCTTCAATAGAACCAAGCCCATCAACGTCATCAACACCATATCAGTCGCGCTATAAACAACCACTCCACTTTTGATAAGGCGTGTTTCGGCGGGAAAACCGCCATTTTGGGTCGACCATTACATCATTACAAACTCTTTCAAAATCCGATAGTGGCGCTGTCGTCTACGTGTA
This sequence comes from Acleris holmiana, assembly GCA_949316455.1. NCBI lineage: Eukaryota > Metazoa > Arthropoda > Insecta > Lepidoptera > Tortricidae > Acleris > Acleris holmiana. The sequence continues at coordinate 13,126,945 of OX438782.1, read as the reverse complement.
ACTGAAATAAATGTTAATAAAAAATTGTTAGTACCATTCTTGGCCGCGGTCTTGGATAAGTTGGTTGTAGAATCGTTATTAGATCACCCTGCAGGCTCCCACGTGTTGCCTACGCGATCTAGCGGCGAGTAGCTGTCAACATTCTTGCGTAGATCTGTCACTTGCTGAAGTGATTTTGTTACGATAAACAATAATAATATAATATTAATATCACGGGACAATGTCACACAAATTGACCTAGTCCCAAACCAAGCTCCAGGCTTGTACTATGGGTACTAGACAACGATAAACATACTAAAATAGATAAATAAATAATTAAATACATAGAAAACATACAAGACTCAGGAACAAATATTCGCGCTCATCACACAAATATCTGCCCTTACTGGGATTTAAACCCAGGACCGCTGGCTTCGAAGGCAGGGTCACTCCCAACTAGGGCAGCGTGTCGTCTGAATTATCCGTTAATTTCAACATGTAACTAGGTATTAGGTACTTAAAATTGTTGCCATAGACATTCAAATCGTGTTTTTATTGAAAAGTTTCGGTACAAAAATAGGCAAAGTCTCGCGAATTTTCTTTATTGCCCAAAAATAAATTGTATTAGGTACATACTTACTCGTATATGCGACTCTATTTGTATGACATGAAGGTCCAAGAGTGGTAATGGACTATACAATGGTGAATGTATTCCTTAAGGGATCTCTTCCAGTTAAGACAACGCATGAGGATAGTTTACGTGGTGAGTTTATACCTTTTGGAAGTTTCGCAAATTCTGTAACATCTACATTAATTATTTCTAAGTAACCATTTCGTCGTTAGGCGTAAATAATTGATGCAGAACCATAACTCACTTCAAAATAGAACCAGCTCGCGAAACACCTGACCGTTCTAGGTAATGCGACAACCCTGTACTAAACCAAATGAATACTAACCTTATGAAGCTCAATATACAGTTCTTATTTGCTTATTAAATATTTTACTGCTAGTAAGAATAGACCGAGCACGGAGGCCGTTAAATTTGAAAATGTTTTAGTAGGGTTGGCACTTGTCTTGTAATTTACTTAGTCGGTTGTATAAATACCGCTGCTTTTAATTAAAGAGGCCATAGTCGAAATTATTATTGACTAGCTTCCGCCCGCGACTTAGTAAGCGAATAAACCAGTTCCCGAGGGAATAGCGATATGAAAGGTGGCCTATGTTTTAATCCAAGGTATAAGCTGTTTTCATTCCAAATTTCACCGATATCCGTCCAGTAGTTTTTGCGTGAAAGAGTAACAAACATCCATACTTACAAACTTTCGCGTTTATAATATTAGTAGGATTGGAAATATAAATTTCATGCCAGAATCATAACAAACTTCTAACCCTGAAGAATCTCTGTAAAGTTAACTGAATGTAATCGTCAATGTAAATTACATATTTATCCGTAATCCGTCCGGATCACTACCACCATCTTATCCATTAACCTACCACCACACAAGTGTTCGCATTGGCGTGTTCCAGTGTGGAGATAAGACAAGCGCTAAAAGTGTAGTTACTTAGTCCTCAGGGTTGGCAACGCATTTGAGGTCTTAGGATTGCAGTCTTAAGATTTATAGTCTTGAGAATTCAAATGTTTATGAGTGTCAGATGAACGTTTCTTAAAAAAAAGTGTAAATCGTTAAGGACAAGGATTATGAAAATTTAACTTTTCCATTTCGTCACGATAATAACTATAATAAGCCATACATTCAGATACTTACGTTAATTTTAATGACGTAATGGAAAAGTTAAAGTTTCTGTACTAATTGTTAATGTACACTTTTTTAAAAACCCTCCAGATTCCACAGGTGTCCTGAGTGCTCGTGTGCCTTCTCCTTGTCATAAAAAAACCTTTTTATGAATTATTTTTAACCTGACCCCGTGTCGTTGGCTCGTTGCCGGGTTAGAATAGTGCCATTCCATGTCTTCCCGTGAATGACGTACACGTAAGAGGCGACTATGGGAATAAGGGCTTGTAGTTTACAGTTAGGCGATGGGCTTGCAGACTGTCACTAACACTGGTAAAAATCTTAACCTACTTGTGCAAAATGTGGTTACAGAATTATCAACAAGTCTTTTTAGAGTTTATATTTCTGGAGCTCTACCTACCCCACTCTGAGAATGAAGGCGTGATGTTATTTTTGTATGTTTGTTTATTATTTTTAATTTTACGTCAGTGACAGCCCTAAGGTCTAGCCGTAAATAGCCGGGTGCACGAACCCTAATGTTGACAGACCGTTCTAGACCTTGCCTAGTGCATTAGCGATGGTTTCGGTTACCTTCGTTGATTACGTTTGTCTATCAACCACGCGTTAACATCAACATTACTTACCATAGATCATATTTTTATTTTATTAAAGAACTTGGCTGTGTTTCTACAGTTGTTTTTTATTTACATTAGTGAGATTTATTCCAAAGAAAACGCTGCTTTGGGTTAGCGGAGTCTTATTTGTTAAAGCTTATCGGACGCGTTCAGAGTCAGTTAATAACGATTAAGGCCGAATTGATTGGTTGTTTGATCAGTAATTAACTGAAGTAATGGCACGTAATGGTTAAAATTCGAAAAAAAAAAAAACGTATTTCCTTGAGATTTAACCATTAATTACTATTTTTAACAATTACTTTAACTACTGATCGAACAAAAGGCCCTAAGTTGATTCTTAGTGACGATTTTTAGGGTTCCGTAGCCAAACTAAGAACCCTTATAGTTTCGCCATGTCCGTCCGTCTGTCCGCAGCCTAGCTCAGAGACTCTTAGTACTAGAAAGCTGTAATTTGGGATGAATATACATTTTTAGGGTACCTCCCCTACACGTAATGTGAGGATGTATTTTTTTTCTTGTCTACCCCATAGTGAGGGGTGTCGTCGGATAGGTCATCCAAATATTACGGGTTTGTAAAATCAATTTTTCCATTAAATGATCCGTTTATGAAATATTAAGCTTTAAAGCACTAATTTTTGTTAGAGTCAAGTGTCGGCGGGAAGATATTTGTTTCTTTTTTTTATCAAATGGCGGCAAACCGCGATATTCCGCATTGATTGCGTCCTTTATCAAAACTAATCTATAAATGTGAAAGTAACTCTGTCCGTCTGTCTGTTTGTTACCGATAAACCGCTGAACCGATTTAGATGAAATTTGGTATAAAGATACTTTGAATCCCGGGGAAAGATATTTAGGACATGCTACTAAATATCGATATAGTAATAATAGCGATAAACGAACTCTACGTGGACGAAGTGGCGAGAAGCAGCTGGTGGTGTAAATTTATTTCAAAATCACTACTCATTTCAACTAAAGAGTTTTAAACCACTGGTTTAGAATCCAAACAGCCTCATACCAACCAGCCCCCTATTTCACCATCCTAACAATGACGGGTGACAGGTGACATTTCAGTGCACATGACGTAGCTTATATGAAACCTAGTGATATATCAGCGTGTTAACTTTGCAATGTATAGCAAAATCTCACCTGTCACCTATCATTGTCTAGATGGTGAAATACGAGGCAGGACCCTGTTTTATGAAACTACAAATTACAAATTACAAGCGGAAGACTCAACTCCTTTGGATAAAAAGAGAGTTCTGCTTGTGATTTGTAACTTGTAACTTTATAATACAAGGCCCAGTTACTACAAACCTACCGAAGGAAGGGACTAAGGACTATGAAACTACAAATTACAAATTACAAGCGGAAGACTCAACTCCTTTGGATAAAAAGAGAGTTCTGGGGCCTATTGCATAATAAAGTACAAGCTAATACTATTAGTGATTTTGGTTGTAACTTGTACTTTTATGTTGCATAATAAAATACGAGGGATAAATATACAAGTGAATAAGTACAAGCTAATAATATTAGTGATTTTGGTTGTAACTTGTAAATTATTGTTGCATAATAAAATACAAGTTATAAAATACAAGTCAAAAAGTATTAGCCCTAATAACTAATATTATATGTAAATTTTATTAGTTTTGGTTGCAATACGAGTCTAAAAATTCCAATTATTAGTTGTAACTTGTATTTATTACTACTTACCTTAGGACCACGGTAATTTTGAATTACAAGTGATTTAGTTAAAGCCTAATCAACGAAAAATGTTTAATATTTTGCATTTATCCGACGATGACGATGATCAATATCTAGTAACCCGACACCAAAAGGTATATAAGGACAGGATCAACTTCACTTTTGAAAATAGTGCACACTTTTACGAAATGTTTCGAATGAAACCTATTAAAGCCGAACGTGTGCTGCAAGCAATTTCAAGCGACATTAAGTTGAAAAAAAAAGGTGGTGCTCTTTCTCCGAAACAGCAATTATGTACTACACTTCATTGGCTTGGAACTGGATGCCAATATTATTCTGTTGGTGCAGGTCATGGCGTTGACAAGTCTACAGTTTGTCGAACTGTTCATCGCGTTATTAACGCTATTAATAGAAGGTTATTTCCATCGATAATTATATGGCCACACCGAATGGGAGACGTAGTGCAAGAGTTCTATGAATTATATAATTTCCCGAATGTAATTGGTATAATTGATGGAACACTCATACCAATAGACGCACCAACTACTAACGAACCAGCATTCGTAGACAGAAAAGGAGGCCATTCGATAAATTGTATGATGGTATGTGGACCACAATATCAATTTTTTTATGTAAGTGCCAATTGGCCGGGTAGTGTGCACGATGCACGAGTTCTTAGAAGGAGTAGTCTCTACAGTGCAATGGAACAAGAAAACATATTTCCAAATGGCGTTATACTTGGAGACTCGGGTTACCCTCTAAAAACGTGGCTAATGACACCGTTACACAACGACCCAAATAGCGAGGGTGAAAGACGCTACAACCGAAGACTCAAAGCAACAAGGCAGATTATAGAGTGTTCCTTTGGAATATTAAAGGAAAAATTTCCCTGCCTGAATCATCTAAGAGTCAACCCAAAATTTGCAGCAAATATCGTTGTCTGCTGTGCAACTTTGTGCAACATTGCCCGGGAAGGTGAAGATTTGGAATCATTCACTCCACCAGTGGAACAAGAAAATCATCGAAATGTAAATGATGAGGCTCCTGCATTGAGTGCACTTCGACGCCAACAAGAAATAATACAGTCTATGTCATCATAAATACTTAGTATTAAATCTTGTTAAAATGAAGATGTAGGTCAAGTTGTTTGAAACTTATTAAATATATAAATAATCATTATGGCTTATACTATGGGTAGCTAGGGTGATGGAACCAGTAATGGACGAGGACCAATGATGGACACTTGATTCTTATTTTACGGAACATAAGGGTTATTCATTTGTTTTGCAACAATCAATTTAGGACCATATGAAATTTGAATTAAGAGTGAAGTGTCCATTACTGGTGCCTGTCAGATAAAAGTGTCCATCATTGGTATCGTCACCCTACTATACAATGACAAACATACTTATATAGATAAAAAATTCATGCTCATCATTCTCATCAAACAAATATTTGACCTTACCGGGGATCGAACCCGGGACCACTAGCTTTGCAGGCAGGGTCATGATAGACTAGGCTAACTACGTCGTCATACGATTGGATTTACTACATGGCTAACATGACATCGTAAGAAAATACCTAAATTAGCTCTTAAATACATAAATTAAATCCAATCATTATGAAGTTTCAAAAATTTGACTTACAACTAATTGTACGATTTTCTAGTGAGTCAGGCTTTTAATTTGTTGATGTCTAGCTATATGTCATCCATCAATGTACTATTAACTAACTTTTTAAGGAAAAAACATTTATTTTCTTAACTTTTATTAATAAAGAAATTTGAACAATCGATGAAATTCATTGTTTTTATTGCTAAAGTACACAAATTAATTATTACAAACGTCAATATTGTGACTATTCCTGATCTGTATACGCGGTATCCGTATTATTTTGATTATCGGATGTAGATTCTGGAATAAACACAGCTAGTGTAAATTGCTCCAAATTACTTGTAAACTTGGATCTTGGGAGCCCATACCGTAATTCCAAATCCAAAATTTTTAAATCTTTTAGGTAATTATCTCGTTCAACATTTTTTATTTGTAGATCTTTTAATATGTTTTCTTTCTCCAAAATATCTAACGTTAATTTCATTTTTTTTTGTAATAAATCTTTGTTTTCGTTTATTCCTTCTCTTCCTTTCCAGTCCCTTTTTAAAATGTTGTTATTATTTTGTTTAAGTTCGGAATTGATTAATGTCTCGAACGTATTATCTACTGTCTCTTGTAGGGTTTCTTGTATCTTTTGCTCAGAATCTAGGTTCAATTCAATTTGCAGATGCTCATCCACGCCTAGACCTTCTAAAACTGGTGACTCTTTTCCGAGTATATCATAAACGAGAACATCAATTTCATTTTCTTTACAGTCGGGCCCTCCTCCAGAGCCTGTTTTTTTAGCATTATCTCGTTTCTCCTATAACAAAAGATTAGTCAACTTTAAAAACCCGGCTGCTTATTTTTATATACCTAGACGACAATTGCATAACAGTTTTTATGATATAGCCTGTATATGTTAGTTTTTTTAATCAAAGTATCCCTTGCGACGCTTTGCCGAATTTAACGACCCTATTTGCATCGAAATCGTACCACCAGACCAGCCTCTACGAGTGAACTAAGAACCTTAAAAAACTACCTCATTAAATCAATAAAACATTACACTCCTCTTTTAGAAGTCGAGTAAAAATATGATATGATATAGATATAGTTGTTGTAAAAAATGTATATTGTTTATAAATTAACATACAGGCTAAACAAAACTTATATGTATAATATACACCTACATACCTACACCTATTGTTGAATAATAAGTAATAATGGTAGTTGCACGCTTAGAAGACAAGTTGTAGGTACTTACCACGGATAATTTTCTCACATTTGCCCACCAAACATCACGAACATACGCCCAATTCTTATTTTCTCTGATAATCCCCAAGCTTTGGGCATATGCACCGATATTTCTCCAGGCGTTACTGCGAATATCTTTAGTGACCTTTGTTGAAAAGGGACCGAACAAGACATCTTTCTGCTCCTTAATTTTACTTAAGATGCACATTTTCAATTTTCTTTGTTCTTCTCGCTTACCACCCATTTTCGAAGTTAGAAATTTCAGATAAAGTTTTACGTTGACGTTTACTGTTCCCGCCAATATTTCTTTTTTAATTGCAAAGTCCACAGATGGGCAAAGGTTTACCTCACTCAGCCAACTTGTTTACTTGTAATTTTGTGTTTTGCTGATAATATTAGTACACTTATTACAAGTTAGTAAAAATACATTATGCAACAAAATTTATTAGTACTTGTAAATAATGATGAATTTACTTGTAACTTTCACGATATTATTAGAAATTTATGCAACACAATTTTCTAATATAATTAGTGAAAACACAAAATAATTATGCAACACAAAATAACGCAGCTTGTAAATTTTTAACTAGTAACTTGTATTATTTTCTAATTTTATTAGTCTAATTATGCAATAGGCCCCTGCTTGTGATTTGTAACTTGTAACTTTATAATACAAGGCCCAGTTAATTAATCAGACAACGTCCGTTCATTCACCTCGCAGATTACCAATCTCATTGATTAGATAAAGATCTATAGATTTAACTGGGGTACCTACTTGAAAGCTTTTGTTCGGTTCTCGGAAGTAACTGAGGCGCGTGCGAGTATTTAAAATGTTTATTAACTTTGTATGTATGTATATTCGGGTTAAATGTTAGCAAGGAAGATTTGAACCACTTCTCAGAGACCGATTAAGGTGAATTTTGGTAACAATAACATGGCATCATCGAGCTGGTCTAATGATGGAGTCGGAAATTGGTGACAGGATCTCCGCTATACTTATCGTAGACCCACCGTGTTTAGACCCATTAAGTTGGTCTTTTTAATCAGTAAAAGATTAAACAAAATCGAAAATTCTAATTAATAAAAAAAACAAAGTTTCGATACGTTCTTCTACAGAAACCGTGTCCCTTATACTAGATAGGCACTAAGCTATTACGTTAGGTATCTTAGGCCAAGCATTTTTATTTTGTTCTATTCTAAATGACATTTGGACGGTAGTTACTCCGCGTTCATAATCTTTAGGTTCTGATGACTCCCGGCTCATGAATTGTGGACAGATTGTGTCGCGAGCAACGCCCGGTGGCGAAAGTGCACCGGTCTCACCACGCCTCGGCGTCAGAATAGAATCTAGTAGATGGAGCAGTGGCTAGATACATCAGTATCAGCAGGGGAGACCGAGAAGAGTTGTAACAGAGGTGAGTTTAGTAAGACACAGCTGATTTCTCAGCACCTATGACAGCGAGCTGACAACTTCACGCAAACGCTTCACGAAAGAGCAACGAATTCGCGAAGTTTCCACCTCGATAAACTAAGAATAACATGCTCAAAATGATCTAGACACGACGTAGTGTCTTGACAATAGTGTCGAGTGCAGATCATTATGAGCTCTTCGGATGCATGGCCACTTCTGCTACTGGCTGTACCTACAAGCCTAAAACTTTGGGACCAAGGCAATTAGTGTGAGAGTTATCATTTGTTTTGCTGTCAGCGTTGAATCAATTACTTTTATTCTGGTCTACTCTAAGGGACATTTGGATGATAGTTACTCCCCGTTTATAATCTTTAGGTTCTGATGACCCCCAGCTCATGAAATGTGGACAGATTATGAAGCAGTGGCTTGATACATCAGTAACAGAGGTGAGTTTAGACACAGCTGATTTCTCTGCACCTATGACAGTTAAGGTTGACTGAGCTAGCACTATGAAAACGTATGGCGCCGCTTCCGTGGTTATCGGCCGACGACCGAGCGAGCCGCTGGGGAGCTAAGGAGCATGCTCGAAATGATCTAGACATGACGTATTCTCTTGACAATAGAGTCGAGTGCGGATGATTTTGAGCTCTTGGGTTGCGTAGATACTTCTGCTGCAGGCAGTTTGCCTATAAGTCTACAACTTACTTTGGGATCAAGACATTTGGTGTGAGATTTCCCTGTGATACTTTCTTTTTTTAACAATAAGAAACGGAAGGCGAATCTATGAAACTATTTAGCTCCATCTATGGTATCTAGTATGCAAATTTGAGCGATTTATAGTCGCAATGATTTGTAGGTCCTTGGCGGCGTGGGCGATGCACGTACTGTTACGATTTACTTTCCATTTTGCTAGATATCCTATAATTTACTACTAGATCCTGTTAAACCTCTCTATAAAAGATAATGGGACGCCCGCGACTTAATATGCGTAAAATGAATTTTCCACAATCACCCTATTGAGTACATACATACCTACATAACATCACGCCTTCATTCCCAGAGTGAGATTCGTCACTGGTAGGCAGAGAAAAACTAACAACTCTTAAAATACTTCTTAATAATTCTGTAACCACATTTTGCACAATCAGGCCAAGGAGTTTACTAGTGTATTAGAGACAGGTTGCAAGCCCATCGCCTAACAGTACTAAAAGCCCTTATTCCTTTAGTCGCCTCTTACTACATCCACGGGAAGTCATGGAGTGGCACTATTCTAACCCGGCAACCACACGGAGTATTGAATATTCCCCCTAATCAGAATTTACAATACTTTAGACAGACTGTTTCTGTAACACCCGTACATAGACCAGAATTTATTATACATAAAAACCTTCCGTGAGAAGCTATCTATTTGATGGTGAAAACCTTATCAAAATCCGTTGCGTGGTTTAGGAGGAGATAGCGGATATACAGATAGACATTCGCGGAACTTTGTTTAAAACTACAGATTAAACGAAGCTATTAAAAACAATCACACCAACATACATACGTACATAACAAGCTAAGGTCAAACTTACATAAGGTCATAAATAAAATAAATAAATATCAGGGGACAATCTCACACAAATTGACCTAGTCCCAAACTAAGCTCTAGGCTTGTAATAACTAATAGGGGTACTAGACAACGAAAATATTTTCCAAAATTTTATTTTACCTCTTTGTTGGCATGACTAATTAAAAATCTCTGAGCTAGGCTGCGGACGGACGGACGGATATGGCGAAACTAGTATGACTACGGAACCCTAAAAAAACGAATCTTACAATTTTACGTAACACTGCAATAAATCCATGTTAATTCTACTATCTATATACCCCGCTATCTATATAGCCCGTGTGGTTGCCGGGTTAGAATAGTGCCACTCCATGTCTTCCCGTGGGTGTCGTAAGAGGCGACTAAGGGAGTAAGGGCTTGTAGTACTGTTAGGCGATGGGCTTGCAACCTGTCACTAATACACTAGTAAACTTCTTGGCCTGATTGTGCAAAATGTGGTTACAGAATTATTAACAAGCTGTTTTAGAGTTGTTGGTGTTTCTGTAGCTCTGCCTACACTCTGGGAATGAAGGCGTGATGTTATGTATGTGTAATTCTACTATCTAATAAATAATCAACACTATAATATATGTCGTCTAAGCCGTCAACCAATCAGTGCCGATAACTACAGTTATTTATTTATTTATTCATTTTATTTTATTTAGAATAATGACACACTAGGGCGTCGCCGGGACTTAATACACATATTGGTTAACATGTTTGCCTTCATACATCCTAATTTTCTTACGAGATGTAGGTACTCGATAAGGTGTTCTTGGCACCCCAGAGATAATAGACCGGTTCATCCCACAGCGCTCCAGTATTTACCCAACAATGGGCATCATAGCCTATGAGCCAGCCATGAACAGCTGATTCAATCAGCCTAGACCTCGATATATACCTAGAAATCTAGGTATTGTACAGTCACTCACGTAATTGTTGAGCCATCTTATGAAATTAAATATAGCATGGACATAGCAGTCGTCCAGAAAATGCCAAAAAATAATAATTTTTATCTCCGAAAATAGGACGGTTCCCGAGGAAATAGCTATAAAAGACTATGCGGACGGGCTCGCGGGCGGCAGCTAATCCTTACTAAAGTTAAAAAAAAACTGTCTGTTACGCTTTCACGGCTAAACCGCTGAACCGATTTCGATAAACTTTGGTATGGAGATAGCTTAAACCCCGAGGAACGATGTAGAGTATTATACCCGCTTTAAACGACTCCTACGCAGACAACAGCTATTCACTACATAGTATAAAAAACCGCCTTCAAAAACGAAAAAAATAACTTCTTTTAAAATTGTAGGCAAAATAGGTTAGTTCCACTGAAGTCGGCTTTTTTGGTGAAAATATTGTGGTCGCGTAAAACTACGCAACGGATTTTGATGCGGTTTTTTTTTAAAGATAGAGTGATTCAAGAGGAAGTTTTGTATGAGGTAGTTTAACCCGGAGCCAAGCAAGGGCGGGCCGCTAGTAAAGAATAAAACCGCTTGAACCGCTTCCTTAAATTCCAATCAGTATCAAAGCTCGCGGCACACGTACCAACCAGCCACCATAAAAGGACCGACACAATTGGACAAAAAGCTAACGGTTGCAGAACGCTGTGAGCTAGGTTAGTTTTGACAGTTACATTATCATGCTATTGTTGGGTGTGCTTAGACCAGTGATTCCCAAAGTGGTCTATATCGACCCCCGGGGTCGACGACGACCTACAAGGGGTCCATGTGAACCGGAAAAAAATATGGGGGTCCATAAGATGAAAATCCCATTTAAGCAGGTCGCAACTTTTATTTTGGTCTTCTACTTAAATAATAATGGAATAATCCATATTCATACACAGGAACCTACTTACTTATTTAATACTTTCTTATAAATATGTCAATCAACACAATATCTATTTATATAAAGTACGTTTTTATATTCTATTCGTGTAAGTATTCATTTTGTAAAAAAAATTTTTTGCGCTAAATTTTAATAGCCTGTGTCAATTTTTAGCCGGTTCGACCTCCCCAACTTTATCCATGCATAAAATCCCGAAGATTTTTTGTTAGTTCTTACGTGATTCTTACGTAACAAACATACACAACTCACTTTCTGGCTTTTAATACGTTATATTCGTAATGATTTATTAGTAAGTAGCTAAGACAACATCACGCACCACTAACACATCATTAAATTTAACCAAATTGATGCCAAACATTGTCAATTTATTATTGAAGCATCAGGTTCATCCTTCCCATTGAAAGCGTATTTCATGTTTGCTTAGATGTTTAATTTAAGCAACTAAAACAGATAAATTTAAATTTGGTTCGCTTCAATTTGAATTTAATTAATAAATGTGTAAAACAAACATGTGTTTTTTTTTCACGCTAAAACTACGTAAAAGCGAAAGAATTGCCATGGAGGTCTCGAGACAAAAAAGTTTGGGGACCTCTGGCTTAGACCATTGCAATGCCAGTTTGGACTCTTGGGTGCCAGATACCCGGCAGTTAGATTTTGAACTGTAGTCTGAGCCGAGTCGACACAGATTCACAGGTTCACAGATTCAGATGTTTATTTACGATAAATATGGTGGGTACAGAGTCCTAAATTATTTCATATTAGTAGACATTACTTGACGACACGCTGGCCTAGTTGGTAGTGACCCTGTCATCGAAGCTAGCCATCCTGGGTCCAAATCCCGGTAAGGGCAGTGTGATGAGCACGAGTATTTATTCCTGAGTCTTGGATGTTTTCTATGTATTTAGGTATATGTTTCTCTATAAGTTTTATCATTATCTAGTTCGAGCACTCTAATCTGAGACCTATTGACATTTGAATTCTCATGTATAATCTCAAGATTGCAATCCTAAAGACCTCTAATGCAGTACAAGCCTATAGAGCTTAATTTGGGACAAGGTGAATTTGTGGGACATTGTTCTGTGATATGTATGTACCTATATGTGATATGTATTTAGCCGTCAGTGACGGCATGCAAAACGTGAACACTTATGTATATTACAACATTACGATTAGGTACTTATACTTATACATACGTACCCGAAACCGACGTGCATGCATGACTTGATGTATGAATGTGGAAGAAGCGAAAGAGATTTGTCAGAATCGTAGCAGGTGGAAAGCATCGCAAATGCCACACTAATAATGTCTAACATTACAAATTCCACACTAATTACAAATAAATAAATAAATATCTGGGGACAATGTCACACAGATTGACCTAGTCCCAAACTAAGCTCTAGGCTTGTACTATGGGTACTAGACAACGATAAACATACTTATATAGAGAAATACATACTTAAATACAGAGAAAACATCCAAGACTCGGGAACAAATATTCGCGCTCATCACACAAATATCTGCCCTTACCAGAATTTGAACCCAGGACCGCTGGATTCGGAGGCAGGGTCACTCCCAACTAGGCCACCGTTACGTCACTGCATGTGCAAAAGTCGCTATGTGTTATTTTCTATATGGACAATTATAAATCTTAGACGGCTTAGTCAAAGTGCGAAATCCTTTAGGTGAAAGCGAACACATAGCGATTTTTGCAAGCGCAGCGACATATGTCTAGCATCACAAATGTCACACTAGACAGCGAGGGCTAAAATATACATGCTTCGCTTTAATTTAAATACAAATTACAAAATACTATCTCGCAAGTACAAACGCAACACAAAATATCTTTATGTAATGTATTTGCAATATAAAATAAATAAAAAAGTATTCAGCTATTTTTATTTGAAATACAAATTACAAAATACTATTAAGAATAAAAAGTAATCCAGCCAATTAACGACAATTGACCTGATACTTGACATTGACAATTTGACGTACAGTAACAGGTGCAGTGTTGCCAACTTTAAAAATCTACATATTTAGCGGTCGCCATTTGGCTAACCTACGAAAGATGCGAGCGCTATTTTCTATAGGACATGCCCACTGATAAGATCGCTTAATGACGGTTAAATGTATTTATGTTAAAATGTATTTTGAAGCTATAAGTATTTGAAATACCTACTACAAAATACCTCGGCGTCAGGTAGATATTTTATGAAATACGAATTTAAAATAACATTTTAAGCAAGTAAGTGAAATACAAATACGTATTTGTATTTGTATTTCAATTACAAGTAATTCAAATACTGCCCAACCCAGAGAACAGCTGACATTAACAAGGCGTAAGCAGTGACGTCACAGCCACTGTATTCTCTTATTATTTCAACCTTTTCATTGATAGAGTTGACAATAACAATCATAATCTTGTTTGCGTGATGACATCAGCTGGGATCGAACCGGCGCCGATTTGGTAACGCCGCCCCCAGTGCTCCTACGCGCATGCCCACAGTAGGGCATACGAACAGTAATGAACTTGTTTACTTAATTATGAATTATTGATTTAGATGTACAAGTTAGTAGAGTTACCAAGGGTTTTTAAAATCTACAACTTTCCTAGTTCCACCGGCAAGAAACTTCTCCGTAACTTGTAAGAATATTGTCACATACATACATGCATAATATCATACCTTCATTCCCGGAGTGGGGTAGGCAGAGCTACAGAAATACTAACAAATCTTGAAAAAAAAAGACTTGTTATTTATAATTCTGTAACCACAAACATACATGTGTGTGTTCATTTTGTACTACCAGGCCGAGAAGTTTACTAGTCTACCTATTAGTGACAGGTTGCAAGCCCATCGCCTAACAGTACCTACTATTTACAAGCCCTAATTCCCTTGGTCGCCTTTTACGACATCCACGGGAAGACATGGAGTGGCGCTATTCTAACGCGGCAACCACGCGGATTTACTATATTTAAGTACTGGTAACTTTCTACGCAACGAGCAATGAGGGATCAACTAGATATAGTCTACAAATACATTCAGTTCTCAAATAGACGACCTTTCAGTTTAGAATACTAGATATCGAAACAGGCTTTGCAACTGGTTTGCAAGTCATATTTAACATATTGCTCAACCAATTGAAATTAGGCACCAAAACAGCCATTGGTCCATTAGTTTTGAATTTTAAACAATTGAATGTCATAAGATAACCACAGATGTATTAATCAAAAAAATGTGCAACATCACTTGTTTTGATTATAATGGTTATAATTGAACTATTATATTCTAGCTAAGTGACTGAAGCCTTAACCAATATACGAGTAGTAGTGTGTAGTTTAATGTTCAACGGTTGGAATGTGCAGGGGTCAAAATGTCCTTACGGGCCGGCTGTCTATGTGGCAAAAAGTAAGAACATACTCGTATTAGGTATAGTTGAAGAAATATAATCTGCACCGATTCGTCTTAAGCACTACGTCGAATCGGTGCAGATTTATTTCGTCAACTTAGTTTAGTGGTGGTAGGACCCTGTGCAGGATCCGTCCGGATCGCTACCACCATCTTATCCACTAACCTACCGCCAAGCAGCTGTGGTCGCATTGTTGTGTTCCGGTGGAACAGCACCGGTGAAATGACTAGCATAGAGGCATTCCATCTTATTCCTCAGGGTTGGAAATACATTTGAGGTTTTAGGATTGCAGTTTTGTGATTAGTTTTTAGAATTAAAATTGCCTATGGGTCTCAGATTCCACTTACCATCAGGTGGTCTTTCCCTTGCCATAAAAAACAAAACTGTACAAGGCCTCTATTCTAGGCGGTAAAACCATATTGCTTACGTGTTATCATACTGACGCGAAGAGAGGCCCTAGTGTGGTTTTTGTTGTACACAACTAGGTTAGGTACTCAAAGCCTCGAAGTCGACGTTTCACACAAATTACTGCAAAAACAAAACCACAACAGCCTTCATTACCTCCAGTTCTTTTCATCAGCATAATTATGGTCTATCTCTATGTAAACGATTAATGTAGGTTTCTGCTAAGTTCAAGTTCAGTTCAAGGCTGGTTGTTTGACACGCGTTGCATACGAATAGATCATTTATATTGAATACGAATGACGCACAGACGCCGTATTACGAGCTGATAGAACCTGACCAGTTCCAGGCAGTTAAGGGGACATAGTATAGTATATTCAAAGAACTGTAATACGATTTTCAATTGATAGTAGATACTTACAGGGACCCGTTTCATGAAAGTTTGTAACTTGTAATAGTGGAAGTTGTTTTTTTTTTAATACGTACTGTTGGAAAGAGATTTCCGCTTATAATATAAGCAATTATTTTGGATGAAATACGCCCCGTGCTTTTGATATATTATCATAATAATATACTCTTAAACGAAAAAATACGACGTTGCATGATTTTTCACCACCTTTAGTAATTTCCTAAACATTTGGAATAGCAGTATAAATATAACAAAACATAAGTTAATTTCTTCGACCATATATTATTTTTGACAATGATTATTTATAAAACAACATGTTTTTGGACGAAACCTTAAAACCTAACTTCCTGACTGAGTATTCGTCTGCTATGTAATTAAGGTCGAATGCTATCCAAAAACAATCCTCACCCCATATTCTCGTGGTGTCTCCCTACCACAAGAGTTTTTGCAAACCGCCCACCAGACACCAATTCCGAATATCTGCCCAATAGTTATTTTTTAAATGTAGGATATATTACAGAAAATTACACGGTAAAAACGATATTGTTTTTGTCAACGTTTTGATAATTTTTATGTAATTGACGGGTTACCTTCCGTTTAGTCAAAAAGTTTTTGGTCAAATGTTTACCCAACCCGCTTTATTTTCTGTAACCGTAAATATTTCAGGGTTTTATAAAAGCTAACCTAACCTAACCTATAGGGTTCTACACGATGGTATTAAATTAAATTCTGGAAAATTTATATAACATTGGTTTGGCAAATGAAAAAATGGGGAAATGATACATTTGACCAAAAATATTTTGGCCAAACGGCAGGCTCCCGTACTTGACAGCAACGGAAGCCGAGTTAAAAGCGATAGCAGGTCAAACGCAATATCGTTTTAACCCAGTAGGTAGAATAAAGCCCCAGGGCCTCTATTCTACAGCGTTATAACGATATCGCATTTGACGTGTTTTAGAATCGTTTATGTCACAGTCGCCATTATTATAAATGACATAAGAGTAATCAAAACGTTGACAATACGGAAACACGTCAAAGACGATATCGTTATTACCGTGTAGAATCCCAGCCCTGACTAATGTCACACACACCTCTTTATTGTGACAGGGGCTATCAACAAAACAATGTCACAGAAGCCGGCAAATATTTAGAACCGAATGAATTACTTATCCGAAACCTTATATCAAAATATGTTTATTAGCATATCTTCAAATCAGAATCAAAATCCAGACAACCAGACCACTATGTTTTTCGTCTTCAATAACCAGAAATTCCCATAGCCTTTTACAAAACCTTGTTAACTTATAATATGTAAATTTGGCAGGTCAATGACTTCACACAGACCGAAATGGCAGACGATCACGCTGTTAGGCTGAATGTTAGACAGCTATAAACTGTTTCATGCCTATTTATCATGCAAACGCGATATGCAAAAGGATATACTTTATTAACGATTATATAGAAATTCTGTGTAATGTTTTTGTTTGGTGGACAATAAAGTGTTTTGTATTGTATTGTATTGTATATAGTTAAGTAAAACTTTGTGTAAAGACCTTCAAGATTACCTACAAGGAAGTCTCGAATTGGATTGGACTTGAACTCTCACAAAGACTCACATTAAAAGTACGACTAGAAAATATACCTGTCATAAGATCGCTATGGGAGTTAAAATAGCTGTTCATGCAACTGATGCATAATGAGAGGTCTTAAAATACTAGTGTGGTTTCGCTCGTTGCATAATAGGATCACACGAGTGTTTTAAGGCCTAATTATGTTCTTTCGCATACATTTCTTTATCTACACACATACACAACAAACAAATATTTTCACAATTCTACTTTCGTTACAGCAAAATAACCAATGTTTTATAAATCATCAGAGATCAAAGGTAGAGCAGTTTTTTTTTTTACTGAATTGACGTTACGAATCGATAGCTATTTTAATATCTATTTATTTATTTATCTACTAATCATGAGTTTTGATAACTGTTCCAAATTTGAAGTCATACCCTTACAAAAATCGATACTGTAATTAAAGCCTGACAAGATTCTATTTGGCCCTATTTCAATACTGATTTGTATTGAAATAGGGCCAAATAGAATCAGAGGGGCTATTGTCTAACGCACTTGTAATAGCAATCGGCTTCAAAGTGGAGCAATCGTTTTTATTTTGTATGCAGACAAGCCTTCGATTTTCAAAATGAAAACGATCGTGATTGCGAGTGCGTTAGACACTAAGCCCTCTGGGGGGTTATCATGAGATAACAATGCAGTTCTGTTTACGCTCAGAGAAAAGGACAGAGCTATATAACCGCCATAGCTCTGTCCTTTACGCTGACCGTAAAATGAACTGCAAAGCTAGCTCATGATAACCCCCCAGGTCAGGCTTTACATTACAGTACAAATTTTACCTACTACAAAAAAGTTCTCATAGTTAAATTGGTTGTAATAATGCTGGACCTACGGCTTTTGAACGCATTTTAGAGCACTAATGACATGTGCGTAGATAATAGTATTTAAAAGTACGGTGGAAGATTTTAATGGTTCCTATTGTATGGACGATCTATTCCGGTGGCGGGTGTTTTGATAGTTAAATGATGCTGTAGGCACTAAACTAAACAATTCCTCAGATCCTAAAGAATACGCAATGAGACCCAAAGAGGTCCAATTATAATTGGAATATTAAAGACTAAAGTTATATTGGTTTACCCTTGAACCCTACCAACGAATGGAAGCCTTTAAAATGTGGTGCTGGCGGCGGATGGAGAGGAGCTCACTCAGAAAACTACCAACGCAGAAGTGATTAACGTAGTTAAAGAGAAGAGGTGCTTATTGGATACCGTTGGAAATAGATGAGGAAAGATGCTAGGACACCTATTACGACGCGACGAATACATTAAGGCAAAGGTGGAATACATTAAGGTGGAAGGGAAAGTTTAAGGGACGCGGAGGAGAGGAAGGCCAAGGAGAACGTTCATGGAGAAAGAAAAAGTAGACGTCGATTCGTATCAGGCCCTAAAAGAAAAGGCTCCAGAAACAGAGTCATGGAAATTGCTCCACCGATAAGAGCCTAGCTCATTTCATAGAATGTTTTACTTCGCCGAATTTTCATTGGCCGACAGGCATTTTCAAGTGCTCTGTTTTATAAAGCTAGAAATTACAAGGGGATGTTTCTTTCTAACCCCTCTTGCTAGAAGAGTTCCGCTTGTAATTTGTCACTTGTAGCTTTATAAAACGGGTTAAACCTGTGACGGCAAAAAATATATAACACCAGGGGCCCATTTATCAAAAGCTTGTAACTTGTAATTTAGACGGAAGTCTCTTTTTAATACAAATTGTTGGGAAGAGATTTCCGCTTAAAATACAAGTTACAAGCGTTTTATAAACGGGCCTCAGGTGCTATATTTTTTTAGCCGTCACAGGTTTAACCTAACCTAACCTAACCCATGCTTAAGATAACCTAAAAACCATTAATTAGCCGTCGATAAAATTCAATTAACGACATATTCGATGCAATGAATTCATTTGGTGTCGTTGTCTCAAGGGGATCCCAAATATCTTACATATTTCGCAATACATTTTATTCGAAATCTTAGCTAACTTAGTAGGAATACCAAAGCGTAGAAAACTAGCCGAAGTGCCGAATCCCCATCTTAACCGTAAGTCCATGAGAACCATACCTAGACGTAGACAAGTTACCTAATTTCAAGCTAAGTTACAACAATTTTCCCATAGCAGGGAAACCGGGCGAAAGTCGAGACAACGGTTATGAGAAATACAAATACTAGAGGTGATGCTTCGTAGATGCGGCGCAAGCAAACTATAGGATGGCCGGCAGGTTATATGCGTAGAATTCGTGTCATTTCTTCACTTATTCTACATTATCATTTCCTCTTATGTGATCGTATCTCTAACGGTGTTATAACTCTTATTAATCTGATAGTGAAGGCGGCAATCATTAACAATACGAGTCCAAAAGGGGTAAATACTAAGAAGACGAGATGCCTAAGTATGCGAATACGTAACATTTTATGAATTTTCGTTTAATGGGTCAATAGGTAGAGACTCAGACAGTGAATAACAACATTTTTATAAGAAGGTATACATTAAAAAGTTTAGGTGATATAATAAATAAAAAAATATGTTGGTCCACTTTCAATCACATGAAGTATTCTTTTACTAAACTCAATTTAACTCAATCGTTTGCTCGGAATTGGTAAAAATTAGTAAGTAACATCAGGGGCCCTAGCCATGATGCAAACGCTCCTAACGTTTTTCTTTTCTATCGCTCAAAATGTATGAGGTGACAGTCGACCACGTGGTTTATCGAAACGCACGAGAATGTCATCCCGTACATTTTGAGCGATAGAAAAGAAAAACTTTAGGAGCGTTTGCATCTTGGCTAGGGCCCCTGATACAAATATGCACGAGTTTTTTTTTAAACTTCGCAAACGCACATAAATATGAAATCTTAACCTAAATACCATCGTTATTATGAGCATTAACAGCTCGAAACCAAGTTAAAATCGAATAATGTGTCGCATGTAATACTTAACGTAATCTAAATTCCGTTTAGTCTATCTTATCTGAATATTTTCTACGAGCTGTAGTGAGATTCAGACTTGAAACTTCATGTCATGTCAATAGTTCGACAACTTCCTCCGCGACTTTCCACCAGGCCGCGTAGAACTTGTTTATCGCTTTTGCCTCCGCAACCTTTTTTGAGGTTTCGTACCCAAAGGGTGCCAACTGAACCCTATTAGGTCCCTAATCTCCGCTGTCCGTCCTCCCGTCTGTCTGTCTGTCTTAACCTCCTAAGACCCACCATACAACGAAATTTGCCAATGGAATATGAACCTATTACAAATGCAATAGAGTCAATATTGACAAATAAACTATTCATTCATTCATTCATTCATTCATTCATTCATTCATTCATTCAATTTTCTACTTCGATTGTCCCTCATAAAACAAAGGAAAACCTATTTTATTTCCTTTGCAATAGGTCTATTTTCTAATGTAGGTACAATTTTTTGTACGAGAGGCCTTAGGAGGGTATGGGTGTATCTCATGAAGCGTTATAGGTAAACAGTTGAAATTTTAACCAAAATATATTTCTTCAAAAATTATAAAAATCAAAGTTAAAGGGCACCCAATACAAGAATGGTACGGAACTGTTCGCGTGCAATCTCGACTAGCACTTGGCTGTTTTTTTTCTACAAAAAACCGTATTAAGGAGCGTCCCCACTGAGAGCATTCGCGTATAACATTCGAGTAGTGTGAACGATGTGCCGAGCGTTACTGTGGTCCACACCGCTTGAATATTCGACGCCGAATGCTCACTACACGCGAATGCTCTTAGTTAGGACGCTCCTTTATACGTCCTATTCGGGTTCAAGATTCTAAATTTCATCCAAATCCGTACAGCTGTTATAACGCGAAGAAGTAACAAATATACTAACATACACACACAACATTCGCATTTATAATACATATAATATAACTAGCGGCTATTCCCGGTGGATTTTTCAATTATTTTCGCACCTTTTAAACCTTCCCTGGACAAACATTTTAAAACAAAAATCAGCCAAATTGGCCCAGCCATTCTCGAGTTTTAGCGAAACAAACGAACAACAATTGATTTTTATATATATAGATTAGTGTTATAGTGTGATTAGGAACAAGTTTTGTAAGTGCACATTAATAACAATGACGTAATGAAATTAAAAACAATATCGAAATATTTATTACAACACCGCCCAGCACGACCACGTATGGGCACGTATGGGTCCTGTATTAAGTGATTCACGGAGTCTCGGCAAACATTACACAACTTGGTTTGTGATGTGATTGTGCAAATAAGGGCCACGTATAAAAATAACCGTTGATGTCAATTGTTTTTCAATGCATGGAGGCCATTTTTTATGACGTTCTGAAGTTTATGTGATCCTAGTCCACTAACATAATATGGGTTGTAGCATTACGTGAATTTAGATAGAGATCATCACACTATTTAGATTAGAATATAATAAATGGGTCGTACACACTCTTAAAAACAAAAGTTATCTCTCCTGTCGTCAATAGTTAAGAGCTTGTGTACATGTAAGTTATGTTTTTATATGATAAGTCTAAAGCAGTCCTGAAGGTGTTTTTGCGGGAATGGGCTTAGCCAGATCCCAACCTAACCTAACTTAAATGTAACCTTTTCCTCTTTATGTTGGTAAATAAATTTCTTTTATTATTATTATTATTATTATAGGCCTTAAAACGTTAACTTTCGGCGTGTCCACAGGAAAGACGGTAACCTAAATCTGTGTATGACCCAAATGCGAAAGTTCGAGTGTGTGTTTTTATGATAATATGTTTATGGAGAAGGTAGACGAACACACAGGCCACCTGATGGTAAGTAGGATCTGAGCCCCAAGGACATTTGAATTCTCGAGACTGTAATCCTAAAACCCCAAATGCGTTGCCAACTCTGAGGACTAAGATGGAATGCTTCCAGTAATTTCATCGCTTGAGTTATACCCAAACCGGAACACAACAATGCGAACACATGCTTGGCGGGAGGTTAAAGTAAGGCTAAGGGTAAGGATGTGAGTTAGTATGTTTGTTACACCTTAACGCTAAAACAGCACGGATTATGATACATTTGTATTGAAGATACTTATACGAGTACCCTGTACCTGTACACGTAGGCTACCTTTTATTCCGAAAAAAACACCGTTTCTGAGGAATAGTCAACGCGGACAGTCGCGGGCAGAAGTTAGTTCGTTCATAAAACTATCGAAATGTGGATATGACCTTTTTATGATCTAGGTATGATAAAAATAGTTTGAACAGAGACATCTAACGGATACAGGGGTAAAAGGAGAAAGAAAGCGCCATCTGCCGTCGACTAGCAAGAATTTCAGTTTTTCTAAAAATACTAGAAATAAATCTGAGTTTTTTTTGTTTTAAACCGTGTCGTTTTTGTGTCATAGATGTACTTTCTTTCTTTCAAATCAGTTTTTTTTATGTTAAGGAGAAGACTAGCACTCAGACCACCTGATGGTAAGTGGAATCTGAGACCCATGAGACATTTGAATTCTCAAGACTACAATCCTAAGACCTCAAATGCGTTCCCAATCCAGAGGACTAAGATGGAATGCCTCTATGTAAAATTATTAGAATGAAATCAGAATTTTGGCTTTTTACGCCTCCATGTTACACGATACATTATCTTAGCCATACTTAACTAGTTATGTGTTAGCACTTGCAGCGTCAAAGAGTAACAATCTAACATACAAACTTACACATAAAAAGTCGATGACAAAGCTATTAAAGTAAAATATTTGCCATAGTAGTCCAACAAAGGGCAATTATGTTGTTTTCTGCGTGTTTATTCGCTAATAAATCAGTGTTATTCCAGCAGGAATGCAGACGGACTAAAGCGGCCGAATTACTCCGGATATAGGCGCACGCGCTTCTTGGAATTGGCGACATCTATAGCGAAATCACTTTAGACATGCGTTTGCGCACGTGTGCGTTACCAAGTACCACCTGTGTTAGTTAGTGTGTTAGAATTATAAACGAGATTGTTATACTTATACAACGTGTTACAAAATCCGTAAAAAAGAAATTACAAAAGTAGTGTCAACCCTTATTAAATAACGTCAGTTCAGTATCTTAGGTATACAGTAAGTATACTAGGGTTGACACTACTTTCGTAATTTCTTTTTTACGGATTATTTAGTAACACGTTGTATATATATATTAATTAGTTAATCGACGACTTGGGTAATCGTTGGACTTATATTTATTAATTCGTTTGATTTTAATTTGCATGGAAACTTCCGCACAGATTCTTCTAACGCTGGCTCAAAAGAATAGGGCATTACGTAACGCAGTGGCGCCACAGTTTCGTGCTTAGTCCGTCGACACTTCTTTAGACATACCTACCCAATTATCTGTGCACTTTTGGCAGTGTAGGTACTACTTTTAAAACAAGCGTTGGTGAAAGCAATAATCAAATTATATGGTCACAAAAGGACGCATCATTACTGCAACCAACACGTGTGAACTGAATCCGAACGCGGTTATTTTATATGTTTAGGTATTTAAACTTAGCTAAGTTCATAAAATAAAGCCCCAGCAGCTCTTATTTACTTAATAGTGAGAGCCTTCAGAATGTTAACAATATACTTACAAATCACTCAAATAACTCCTCAAAGATGACCACATCTTAACCAAAACGAATTAATAACGCCAATCCGAGCTAAATTGGTCAGTAAGAACCGTCCGAATTCGCGGCGTTCACGCCCAATTAGGATGAGCCGAAAAAATCTAGATTTAATCAAGACAAATTAAATAATAACAGACATTTGAGACACTTGGGCGTTTTTGTTAGTGCTAGTTAAGATATATTTTAGTTGTGCAATGCTTTGTAACTGGGTTGCGCATAAAAGCGACTAAAATTTGGGTGTACCTGCGGGCCTTTATCCCGGTGGATAAAGCATCTGTCACTTTCTGACCAACGTGTAAGTGCGAGAGTGACGGATGCCTTATCTACCATGATAAAGGCGACCATAATACGGTCACTGCCTTTGGAGGTATATCGTATGGCTAAAATAAAATATTAGTTTTATTCCGATGAAATCCAAAAAAATATTTTGTAACTTCTTTGTTTCTACCAAAGCTTGCTGAAAATCCCTAACTTTATTCCCGCCAACGGCGCCGGTGGCGTGAAAGTGAAACTGTGGCGCTAGTGAGCTGCGTGCCAGGACTAGGATGAAAGGAGGTCGTCAAGTTAATTATTATTATTTCAAACTAAACTAGGACCGTGCATCGTACATTCATTTTTATACAATACATTGATCAATATTGTTTATAATTCTAACAGTAAATTCTAGACTTCTGACAACAAACACATTCATCCTCATAAAAAATCATGTAAGAGAAAAGGATTAGGTAAGTAGATGTGACTTCCTCCTTAGATTTTTAATATAAGTACCTCTGGATCTTTGTCACTGTTTAAGTATTTAAACCCAATTATCGATGTGATTTACCATTACGGATGAGTAAAACAGGTTTTTTAATACATTATGTTATTTTTTTCAAATACTATTCCATCACTAATGGTGTCCTTAATCCTGTTAAGTATTTCTGTCTGTTTACTTACTATCTCAAAATAACTGACTGAGAATCTGTCCTACCCTTCGGATCTTCTAAATAACAAAGTCATATCTATTATCTAGTAGCTGGAGGATTCAAACCCCTTTTTTGTCAGACACAAAGTCGCATTTGCAACACGATTTCTACAAAAGATATGTTATTTTGGCTAAAAAGATTATCTCTTCCTAAGGCGCGTTGACATTTATCCTCTATGAGATGAATTTTATGCCTCACTTAGTTGTTGGAATGATTTTATTAGAACTCAGATATTATAATTTGTTAAAGCCTGTCAAGTGTCAAGTTCCAGTCAGTGAAAGATAGAGCTATGGGTGTCGTATAATCTGTCCCTTGGTATGCCTAAAATTTTTCTGATTCTCCTAGCAAATTACCCAGAATATTCCCCGTTTCAAACTGTTACGACGTTAGGTATCATTAGAATGGTGTTTCAGTGAATTTAATTCGATTTCGACGCTTTTTAATTCATTAATATAAAAAAGACCGAAATCGACCAGAAGCAAAAATTTTTTTTTTTAATATATACTCAGAAATAAGTATAAAGTTAGGAGTCTCGTTTCAGCTCGTAAAGAAAGATAAACTGTTGCGTCTCCAATCACAATGAGCTATTGATTGTCTTATCTCTGTAGATAAGCCTCGATGTAGGTCTCAGTATAAAGATGCATTGTTAATATCATCTTTGTTACTAGATTTAGCCATAAATCATTCAACAATGCAAAACGTTATCCTATATACACAAACGCGAAAAAAAAACAACCTTCTTTTTTATACAAAGCTTTATAAATATAAAATAAAATCATAACTATTGTAAGTTTAATTTTAAAAATGAAATTAAACGAATACAAACAATAAAACGTATTCTTATTAATATTTATGCAAGAAAGCGCTTGACCTTTTCTCTAAAAAGGTATAAACTACATATATTTGACAGAGCGCCAAACGTCAACTTCAAATTGGATAGCTCTTGAGATTTCATAACCTCAAAACGAGCCTTGTAGTTGCTTTTTTTGGGATTAAAATCAAATCGTACCTTTTTGGCACGCGGAATAACACCTAGTTCACGTGATCATGTCTAGTTACGACCGAGCTATCACAGTGTTTTCCCCGGACGGACAACTTCTTCAGGTAACATTGATAATTACCAGTACGGCTTGGCCGCGACTATGGATCGAAAGCGTTAAATATAAATGCTTGAGATGTATGGTGCAGCACAATGTACCGATGTAAGCCAGGCAGCAGGCAGGTGAGTCAAGTTCAGTGTCGTATAAAGCTGCCTAATTGAGAAGGCACGCGCTAAAATGTGTTTTGTACGCTCCGACGGGACTTCTTGTCGGATAAAACTTCACCTTTGAGATCAACGCAGCGCTGTGTTTTGAGAATCACCCCCTGGAGTAAATAAAATAGCATAAGTACAGAAGTACTTTTCCTAATAAAACAGCATTTAGAGAAGTCAAACGTTACCTACTTATGACTGCGCCGAGCGTCCAGTAGCGCCCTCACTACTATTATTATGTTTTCTAAGTATTGTCTTGAAAACAAAGGATAATTTTCTGTTGTACAAAATGAATACACAATGTGTAGGGTAACTATGGGTGAGTGGCCACCTTTTTCTGTTAAGGTGACTACACGAAGGTTACTTAACTTTGTCATATATGCTATAGGTATATTGTGTATTCATTTGTATTTACACTTGCAAGTTACGTATTACTTTAGTTTTGAAACAAAGCTCTATGTAAGACTGAGATGCAGATATTTGCCACACTCGAGCACTCTTACCCATCGTGTTCATTCATAAACAACCTAGACGATACATTAGTCCCGCTTAGATATGCAATCAGATGTACTGGAGCGAAGTGCGCTGAGCCTGAATCCGCCGAAGCACCTAAATACGGCCTAAATTCTTCCTCTGTTATTTTACTCGCGCCTTATAGTACGTTCGGCCTTAGGTGCCCACTTTATTGCTATGTCACATTAACGTTACGTTTGAACTGCTGCACTTATCTGCCAGGGGCGTTAAACCGATAGGGTACCAAAGTGTGCAGCTACATAAGGCCGACTGTACCAATGACCAGAATGGCTAGCACAACTTCTTTTTCAGAGGGTGAATACCAAGCTCGCGGTTAAGTTGTACTCGCCGCCTCAGCATATCGTATTACGGCGGCGATGAGCGGCAATTTTCTATGAATTTATTTTATTTATCTCTCGTGTGGTTGCCGGGTTAGAATAGTGCCACTTCATGTCTTCCAGTGGATGACGTAAGAGGCCACTAATGGAGTAAGGGCTTGTAGTACTGTTAGGCGATGGGCTTGCAACCTGTCACTAATACACTGGTAAACATCTTGGCCTGGTTGTGAAAAATATGGTTACAGAATTATAAACGAGTCTTTAAAGAGTTGTTGGTATTTCTGTAGCTTTGACTACCCCACTCTGGGGGTATGTATCATGTGTCATGGCCTGGTAGTTTAACATTGTGAATATTACACTCATATCCAACCCTCCAGGTGCAATACGCACAAGAAGCAGTGAGGAAGGGGTCAGCAGTGGTGGGTATACGGGGAGCCAACATCATCGTGCTGGCGGTCGAGAAGAAGTCCGTGGCCAAGTTGCAGGAGGAGAGGACGGAGAAGAAGATCGTGCCGTTGGACGAACACGTGGTGCTGGCGTTCGCAGGGCTCAGGGCTGATGCCAGGGTGCTCATATCAAGGTAGGCTTAGGGCTGTATTGAAACACTGATCTTGAGATAGATGCTTTTCTCAACACTTCCCAGTAGTGCCGCCGACGGTCGGGCGACTACACGTCGGAGATGCTTTTCTCCAATTTCGAGGAAGAGAATATGGCCCGTTTGCCAAATATAACGCGCTTTACGACGCCTCTCACAAAAATATTTAAACAATGTCATTAAAATAATATTTGGAATAGTATGGCATCTGCTACTGACGCCTGCAGTCTAATTCTGCATCACAACTGCAGCGACATCACGCAACGACAAGTAAGTATGTATAATTGGTGTATCTATGTATCTATTTATGTAGGTATTTGAATGTATTTTTATATAGCTATTAATGGTTAGTTCTCTTAATGTTTTCAATGTACATTTGCTTACTTGATGCACAACCTTTCAATTTCCTCAATCTCTCGAGAGTTAGCTCTTTTGTTTTTAATATTCATTGTATTGTTTTGGTTTTTCTTTTGTACAATAAACTGTTTATATAAAAACATACATATAATATGCAACCTGCAGCTCCTACCTGCTACGGAATCACAGCTTTACTTTTCAAAAGTTATCCGCATTATCATTCTCAAAATGTATTTTTTCTTACCCCTTAATAGGGCAGAGGCCATATATTTACCACATTACAATAAGCTGAAATTAAACTTTACTACCTACGTTTTATGATGCAATTTCAATTGTATTTTACTCAAATATAAAATCATCTATTATTACTCTTTAGAGACTTGCGATTCCATCACTTTATTTAATTTTGGTCTAGATTTTTTACTTCTACGGGGCCCTATTAAGGGTTAACAGATCAAACGATACTGAGCCTAGCCATGTCCTTGCTACTGTTTATAAATGTAACGATTAAATTATAAAATCGTTAATCAAAATCCCAAATCTCGCAATGGCTTCATCTAAAATTCAAAAGAAACGTAAAACCAATATTCTTCAACATCTTGATCGACATAATCATGAATTCATTTATCAGTTTTTATGGAAGGTTTTTTGCTCGCATTATAGTGTCGGATCTTGTTTATCTAAAAAATGCTAATTTTGTCCATAAAACTTTATCGATGGTGCCATGTGTGTCTACTGATGTCACCTCCTCTTGACCAAACATTCTCTGTAGAGCAATAACTACCAAACTTGACGACATATTGATGTGGGTGGGTTATTTGTAGCAAAATCATTCGAATAATTCTATGACATTCCAGTAAATTCACCAACTAAAACATGTCTTTTAATTTCAATTCGAATCGAGAAGAATATTCATTACTTATACAGTTTTTGCACATGAAAATCATACAATTCAATTCAATTTATTGATGACTATAAGAATTTACAGGGCAAAATTCAACTCGGCAAAACCATATACCTTCTTTTTTTTGCATGCTAATTAGAAGGCACATAAGCACTCAGGCCACCTGATGGTAAGTGGAACCTGAGACCCATAGACATTTGAACTGTCAAGACTATGATCCTAAGACCTCACATGCGTTGCCAACCCTGAGGACGAAGATGGAATGCCTCTATGCTAGTAATGAATGACATGTTACGGTATAGTTTTTAACTCGGCCGCCATCACTGTCAAGGAAATACGTCAAAACAATAAGTTTTTACCATGTAGAATCTCAACCCAGGTCATGTTAAATTTCGAATTACATTAAATATCTATAGGTTACATTCGATCGTTATCAAGTTTTATAACAATATGAGTTGGAGTAGTTTTAGTAACCATTGGTATCTTTAGCTGCGTTTAAGAAATCAACTGAGTAGCTGCCTATGCCTAGCAAAGGTTCTTGAAGAGCTTTTCACTAGAAACCTCTGACCGACTTGAGCAACTTTTTTATTAATTGATCGATGCCCTCTCCGCAATGCGTTTAGGTAGTTTAAACGAGGCTACCCAATAAGAAAGACCGAAGCGTTGACCAAACTTGACGGTTCAAGAGGAATACCCAAAACGTAAAGAAACAACGGGATGGAAGTCTTTTCGGTGACAAGATCTAGGATGTAGTATTTATTCCCCTTTATTCTTAGATCGCAGATAGAGTGCCAGTCCCACCGCCTAACCGTAGAGGACCCCGTGACCATCGAGTACATCACCCGGTACATCGCGACCATGAAGCAGCAGTACACCCAGAGCAACGGCCGCAGACCCTTCGGCATATCCTGCCTGGTGGGAGGCTTCGACTACGATGGCACGCCGCATCTGTTCCAGACTGAGCCTTCAGGCATTTACTATGAGTGGAAGGTAAAATCTTACTCTTGGTTTTCATGGGAAAAAGAGGCAGGTAACCTGAGGGTTGCTTGATGGCAAACTTACAGAGGAATCGCAAGTGCACTTGATGGCCTTAGAAAGAAAAGTAGTTTTTCTTGACCTGATTGTGCAAAATGGGGTTACAGAAGTATAAACAAGTCTTTATAGAGTTGTTGATAATTCTGTAGCTCTGCCTACCCCACTCTGGGAATGAAGGCGTGATGTTATGTATGTATAGTATTTTATAATTCTGGTATTTCGGTACTGAGCGTTCTGTCTACATTTCTTCCGCATTTTCTAGTCACCACTCAAATTACTAGAGATCGCCATTCACGAAACTGGTGAGTTTATACTCCCCATTCACGACCACAAATATTTATAGAATCGTTACGAACCGATATGTTACTTTGATCAGACTCTTGCCCACAGGCGAGCTCCACAGGCAGATGCGATAAGACGGTCAGGGAGTTCTTGGAGCAGCACTACACCCCGGAGACGGTGGCCACGGACAAAGGCGCCATCAAGCTGGCGGTCCGGGCGCTGCTGGAGGTGGTACAGTCTGGCCAGAGGAACTTGGAGGTAAGGGACCAGCGGAATTTGGTAGTTCTCCAGGTTATTCAGCATCATCATTATCAACCCGTATTAGTCCACTGCTACACAAAGGCATCTCTCGATGCACGCCACTGCTCCCGATCTTCAGCTTCTCTCATCCAACTTACACCGGCCAATCTGTTATATCAATATTATCGCTCTATCTTGTCCCAGGGCTTCCCTCACGACATTTCCCGAGACGCGGTCTCCACTCAAGAATACGACAGCTCCACCGGTCGTCAGTTCAGCGGTTATTACCCTAATTGAAAAGGATTTTAAATTTCTAAACTTCGACCCTTTAACCCTCGACGCTGGTTAAATTGCGGTTGGCGGGTGACAGTTAAGATGCGGACCAAAATGGAGATGGTAGGAAGAACCGTGTAGAAGAAGGAAAAAAGTCTTTCACCCGAGTGTTTTAGCCTGGGGAACAAAGTCTATTGGGATGGAGTTGGAAGCGGTATGCATTTCAACTGACTGGGTAACCTTCGTTAGCGCGATGTAGCGCACTGTCAGGTTTAGTTGCGCCCTCTGACACTGGTGGCGCTGTCGAGTTGGTACAAGTTTTTGCCAGATGTCGCTTGGTCGCCACAACCGCATCACTCCTGTAAAGACTGAGCGTGTTGCCCAGGTCTAAAGGTTTTATGCTTGTCATTATTATTTAGATGCCTATGTCCAACAGCAGTTGTCTTTCGACTGAACGATCGTGATGATGAATCGAGATACAATTCAGGTGGCTGTGATGAAGAAAGCCGTGCCAGTCCAGATGCTGGAGGTTGACGCCATCAACGCCATCGTGGCCGAGATAGAGAAGGAGAAAGAAGACGCAGAGAAGAAAAAACAGCAGAAGTAGACTCCAAGAAGACGTGGCGAAGATACAGCAAACGTAGTCTGGTGCTGAACACTTAGTGATAACTGGCAAAGTTCAAAATAAAATACAATACTTTATACAGTGTGTTTATCTTCGTAATGCCCGTAAAAATTGGAATATGTTGCAATTTATTTATTAGCAATCTTTTTTTACTCTAGGCGGATGTTTAGACATTCTTCCTTATATTGTGTTAACTGTTATAAGAAAATAATGTTATACAATTGATTCTTCATAAATTTTTCATTACAATGTCATTAGGTTAATCAATTTAATCATTTAATAAACTCAACACATGTCAATAACTGTACCCTAGGAAATAAACATGCCTTTAATGCGCACTACGGTTACTTCACTACAATTTACCAAACGATGATTAAATAATCATTGATTGCCATATTTAGTTTAGTAAAATTGTATAGTAAATATAAAAGACATCGATTTTTGTGAATCGAGTGTTTAAAGCGACCAACTCGTATCTTTGAAATAACGATTTAAGGAGCGTCCCCACATAGCATTCGCGTGTAATATTCGAGTGGTGTGGACGTTGAGCCGAGCGTTACTGTGGTATTCGATGCCGATTGCTCATTACACATCATTACCCGCGAATTTTCTCAGTGAGGACACTCTTTTATAGCTTAATTTTAATTTTAGATTGTGCTTTCGAGCGTTCGATTCTTAAATAAGTATTGCCCCGCAGATTGCATAAATTGCGTTTTCACCTCAGCACCTCGAAAAGGGTGGTTTCGCTGTATAAAAACAGTGAGCAAAATTCGATTTTGCTGCGAGCGTGAGACAAAGTAACTTTAATTTTTGTTCCGTGGCCGTGGTGCGGCGCACGGGCGGCTGGGGATGTCGTTGAATTTTTATCATGTTGTTTTCTTTTTACCTTATAGTAGTTTATGTGACTGTTACATAATAACGTCACACGAGTGTTTTAATGCCTAATTATGTACAGTTACAATCTACATACATATATTATAAAAAAAAAAAAAAAAACAAACTAAACTATAAATAGAACGTCAAAAACGGCGGCACCCGTAGTTTTTTTTTTAATTCAGAGACAAACTAGAATCAGCCTCTACTATCATATCGTTCGATATCAAGTAACAAGCGAGATTTGTCAAAACTGTATGCAATTGACATTGGAGCGAGGGATATTAGAATCGAGGTCAAATAAAATTGCTGTTTTTCAAAGATGTTCGAAATTTTAATGTAATATTGATATCGAATTTGATGTTTAAGCAATAACAACATTTTCACAAATAAGAAATGTGTTCTAACGAAACAGTTTATCTTTATGCTCGTCGTAATTTGCGGTTTTTGAGCGCATCATAGAGGGTTCATGATATGTGTGTAGATAAAGGTTATATTTTCTCGCTGCTAAGGTGAAAAATTGTATTTGCAACACAAGACCAAAGTTATTTGCGTCTCGTGTCTTTGAATCCCTCGCTGCACTCAGGATTCTAACCTAGAATCACTCGCTACGCTCTTGATTCAATTCTAGAATCCTTCGCTTGCTCGGGATTCAAAATCAACACTCGCTGCAAAAACCAACTTGGCTCTCTTGTTGCACAAATAACTATTGCCCATGACTAACCTACTTAAAAAACAACATATCATAAACAATACACGTTACTTTTTAAAATTTACAGTAGATTTAAAAATATTTGTAGGTACTTCTATCAATCAATCATAGGAGTCGATACTTACCGAGTAAAAATGTCCAATACACTATCTTTACCCTAAATAATACGAACACAACCTTTGAACATCGTTCATAACCAGAAATAAATACAAAACCTAACGCCTTTTACTTTTCGTTTGAATTCTTATTTTTACACGTTTTTCCTGTATGTTTACGAACATATTTTACGGGGCCACATTTTTACAATAATACTAGGTTATAGCTGCGTTTTTGCCTACGTGACGGCGAAGGCAATCGCGACGAAATACTACCTAAACATGGATTACATTAAAAAAGCTAACAATATCTCCTTGATACAATATCATCTACTGATATAAGAGATAAAGATAATTTCGTATTTCAGGAAGAAAACATTAGTGACGTCACGAGTGCACCGGTGTGATAAGAGTAATTAAATTTATTGCATTTTTATCTGATTAATTGCGGTATAAATTAATTATTTTTATCTATGAGAAGAGTATTTTTTTATCAATTTGGAATCACCTCGTTAGTTTCCGAAACCGGGAAATATCCTTTTAAATGATAAACACTTGAAAATAAACAATTAATCAATTACTTTAGCTTGTGTCTTGGATCTTCGAAGCACATTTTTATTGGAAACATCGCTGTGACGGAAACTTTCAGTACCTGAAACAAAATTAAAATCATTAAATAAACAACTTTGAACATAGCGCCATCTATGAAGCATAATACGAACTCTTATAACGACAGTTTAACGCACTCGCGGCGCTACTCACGTTCGCGCGTTAATGTAAAGCGACGCGTGTAGATGGCGCCTGAAGTCCATCGCACGCGCATCTTATGTCATAGAGATATATCATATGACTTGGTCAACGACCGAAGAGCAAAACAATCGCATTTTAATTTTCGAACACGTGAGTTAAGCGTATAGTTCGTTCAACTAGATTAATACAGTATTGCAAAATGCTTGACAAGAATAAAAGTATATATACTATGATGTTTTGTTTAGTTGTTTTATTACTATAGCCAATTGAGGTTTTTTTATGTTACCTATAATATTTTTTTAATACCTCATGAATTAAATATCGTGTTGCGAGTTCCTGGGCTGTATTTGGTCATTTATTTATCAAGAGAAAGACTTATTTAGAGAGCCTATTAGTCGCCTGAAATCAAAATGAAGGATCAATAAAATAAGAACTCTTTTAGGGAATTAAGTTTTGAATATGAATGTTAATTCACTACAAGGTTCTGTCCTACTTTGGTCTAGCCCATCTGGCGTCGAAATCTGGGACGTTTTAAAAAAAATGAAGATATTTAAGGGCTATAATTTAATCAAACTTAATTGAATCCTTTGTGTAACGAGAGTTACCCATAGTTTATATGACTAACTTTTGTTACACAAAGGAAGCGATCGTGATTTTGGTTTTCATTAAGTCTTTAACTATGCAATTTTTTTTTGAAAACGACCTATATTCGTCATATATTATCATTTATATCGCTGCCATTTCATTTATAAATATTCGTAGGAAACTAAATACAGTACCCCAATTTTGCATTGTCATAATAAACTTCAAATGAAGCAACATAAATATAATTAACAATGACAAGGTACTAAGTACCCATGCTCAACATCTTAACTGGGTGACTGTTCATAGGTAAATCACTAAACTACGCAGTGAAATGTAATAGTTAGGTATGCTAAACCTTTTTTGAAAAGGTCACTTGTAAGTACCACTTGTACATGCAATGCCCCTTATTGCTATTACGATGCAAATGGGTTTTATGATTTGTGGAAGGGTAGCACGAATGCAGTAATAAACGTGAAAATACATGTAGGGAGGTTAACTCGGGTTAAGTAAAGTCTTACAGGGGAAACTACCCTATTGTTGGCACCTTCAATTAGTTTTATTTCAAGGTAATAGAGTCGATTAATCCAAAATCACAAAGTCAAACTAGTGTTTTGGAGGCGCTGATTCATATGTTTTCAAAATTTTCAAATTTGAAAATTCTTTATTTCATAAAACACACATTGTCTATGATCTAAGTGATGGAGCCACCAGGTAAGCAAAAATGTCTGTGTTGGGTGGCACCGCTCTTCCTTTAGGTTACATGAGTATGTGTTATGCTTAAACTACTACAATGTTTAGTTAATCAAATAAGTCTTGTTAACCAAAATTATGGTGTACATGGTAATGATTGCAAAGTTAAAATGTGTGCTATGTTAAAGCTTTTAAATAAAATAAGATAAGGTAAGAGGCAACTTGGTGTTCATGAACATGTTTTAACCCAAACATTTTTTTTTAATTGAACTTCCGATCCCTGTTTATAAAAGTTATCGCCACAAAAGACAGTGGGAGAGTTTAAAGATAACCACAAGTTAGTGTTTGCGACATTAGTTCGGTCATTGAAAATCCTGACAGCAATTTGACTTTTCCCGTCGTAAAGCTGCGTTTCCACCAGAGCTGTGCGAGGAAAAAAATCCACCAATAGGAGAGTTGCGTTGAGCGAGGCTAGGACTCCTATTGGTGGATTTTTTCTTCACCGCTCCGCTGCCTCGCACAGCTTAGGCAGCAGCCTAAAGGTTGTGGAACTGGTTGCTGCTTGCTGGTTTCCATAGATTTGACGACACGCTAGCCTAGTTGGTAGTGACCCTGCCTTCGAAGCTAGGAGTCCTGGGTACAAATCCCGGTAAGGGCAGATATTTGTGTGATGAGCGCGTGTTTTTGTTCCTGAGTCTTGGATGTTTTCTATGTACCATATAAATAAGTTTATCGTTGCCTAGTACCCATAGAATAAGCCTAGAGCTTAGTTTGGGACTAGGTCAATTTGTGTGACATTGTCCTGTGATATTTATTTATTTATTTCTGGCCATCCTCGTATGCGTACCCTACCAAGCCTCAAACGGCATTTAGCACAATAACCGAGCAATCGAGATGAGAGTCGAACATGATTGAGAAATGATCGGTATATATATTAACCGTAATACCTAATGTCTAACGTCATTGTCAGTGTTCTCAGTAATCGATGTAAACCGATTCTCGCGATTGTGATTGTATTGGTGATTGGGACATTGAAAAAACAAAGTTATTGTTAATTAATCGTGTCATCGACAATGTGGGAACCATGGGGTATGGTCAACGTTACAAATAGCTATACACTTTAGAACTATGTCGCTTTAATATCAGGGGCCCGCCCACTCATTCACCGATAAAAGCCTTTGAAAGACTAACTACTCAATAGAATACCCCATTAAAAGAATAACATCTTGGAACGAAATATATGACTAAGTTATTTGTTAAACTTTGTTGACGACACGTTGGCCTAGTTGGGAGTGACCTTGCCTCCGAAGCCAGCGGTCCTGGGTTCAAGTCCCGGTAAGGGAAGATATTTGTTTGATGAGCGCAAATATTTGTTCCTGAGTCTTGGATGTTTTCTATATAATATTTAAGTATGTATTTCTCTATTTAAGTAGGTTTATCGTTGTCTAGTACTTATAGTACAAGCCTAGAGCTTAGTTTGGGACTAGGTCAATTTGTGTGACATCGTCCCGTGATATTTATTGATTTAAACTAACCATTTACTAAATATAAGGAAACCTTAACAGCTAAAGCACAGTTAACCCTTATAAATAGAGCTTTAAAAAGCATATCGAAAACCCATTCGAAACCCCTTGAATGGGATAGCGGGTTTTAAAAGCAAATCGAACGGCTTTTCAGCGATACGGCTTTTTAAGGAAAACCCTTATAAAAACCAATACGAAACCCCTTGAATGGTATAGGTAGCGGGCGGGTCCCTGTTTAATATATTACACTTATTCAGATTGCCGTTCAAACGTGATGTTAAAGCGACTAGGTATTGTAAAGCGACTTTGTATTTATTTATTTAAAATGAAGCTTTGCTGTTCCAAGACGGGGGCGTTAGTTAATCACGTCAATCCTTTTGCTCTTACCGTTCCGTACGACCCGCCAATTTTTCCATCAAGGGATCCATTTATTAAGCTTTAAAGCGCTAATTTTTGTAGAGTCAAGTGTACCCCCAAACAGCAAAAACTACAAATACCAAAAATCAGAAAAAAAGAAAACTTAAATTAAAGCGTATTTAACGAATTTGAAAGGAAAACTATCACGACTAAGTAGACATTATTGTTTCTTGAAATACAGGCGATTCAAGAGTTTATAGCTACTAAAATCATCTAAGACGGCACCAAATGACTTTAAATCCGGTCCGTCCGGATCGCTACCACCATCTTATCCATTAACCACCCGCCAAGCAACAGTGTTCGCATTGTTGTGTTCCGGTGTGGGGATAAGACAACCGGTGAAATTACTAGCATAGAGGCATTCCATCTTAGTCCTCAGGGTTGGCAACGCATTTGAGGTCTTGGGATTATAGTCTTGAGAATTCAAATGTCTATGGGTCTCAGATTCCACTTACCATCAGGTGGCCTGAGTGCTAGTGTGCCTTCCCCTTAACATAAAAAAAAAAAATAATGGAAAAATAGTTATTACTTGTTATTTTTTAACCCCCGACGCAAAAAGAGAGGTGTTATAAGTTTGACGTGTAAGTGTGTGTGTGTGTGTGTTATTTAGCGGTTGTTCTTAGACATGTTTCATCAAAATCGCTTCAGCCGTTTTTAAGATATTGAGCTTTTAGAGGGTAAAAAGCCCCCAAAAACGGCGACACCTACTTTCAGGGCTGATATCTCTTAAACGGCCCAACCAATGTTCATGAAATCTTGCTAAGAACCATCCTGATTAATGTTCCTTTATTTTTTAAAATCTTGCGTCCAAATCCCTTCATCCGTTTGGGAGCTACAATGCCACAAACAGACACTCAGATGGAGAAGTTTAAAAGCGTGAAATTAAAAAAAAAAAGAAATTTAAAAAATTGCCGGCTAAATAAATAGTCTCTAAAAAAACCTCTAAAAAGTAAAAAATAATAAGCAGTGGCATTGTTTGATAAGTAGATAGTTAACTGAACACTGACACTAACTAAACTGACACGGCGGGGGACCGCCAAGTAAATGAAATAACATAAAATACCCCAGCTACCCCTATCCATTCCCTATGCATTGCAATACCTAGCTATTGGGCCGACCTCGGACTTAGGACACTAGGAGAGAATTTCAATCGAATTGGTCGGAATCCTATACTGAGCATGGTCCGACATGCTCTTGCCTTTGCTCTTTAATAATAAGGAAATAGTTATTACTCCAGTTTTGGTCTGCTCTTGTGGCTTAACGTTGCTGGTTGGTAATTTTTTAACGAATCACGTTCTTGCCATGGTATCTATGGTACGGTATTTTTAGGATCGTTCATCGACCGGATTCAATTTACATCTGTTGGTGAATAGAGCCAATGTTTAGTGAATAGCAAATTGCCGAAAACGAAGCTAAACCAATGCGTACATACTGGCGCCAGTTTTAGGTAATTGTCGGGTCCGTGTGAACCCGCCTTTATAGCAGCGGTGCTCAAACTTACAAGCGAACGTTGTTTGTTAGAAATAAGATTCATCGTTCAGCTGCCTGGGCCCGTATGCTACTGGGTTTAAACGATATTGCTTTTGACATGTTTCCGTATTGTCAACGTTTTTATAACTTATCATCTCTTATTTACTCGACAGTAATAGTTAATAGCAGCCGCATTATAAACAATATTAAAATACGTCAAACGCAATTTCGTTTTAACCCGATAGAATAGAGACCCTGCTTTCTGGTGATTTTTTCACTAGATAGGATCAAACTAGGCAGGATCTTGACAAGTTTAAAGGGAAAGGTTAATGTTTTCTAATGACTCTTTAAATGTAGGTACCTACATACATATAGCATAATTGTCCACCGGCATCGTTATTATTGATTTATTATGTTATTCAAGTTACATAACATTGGATGACAAACGGGAAAACGAGTTAACATTTAAGCATTTTGATGTTATTGTTTTTCCGGGATTCCATAAGGGTTCAAAAGAGTGAGATATTTTGTTTTTAACAAATTTGATATCTTATATTCTATGGTGAATGTTGTCCACTAGTTCATTCGTTAAATTACCTAAATTACGTAATTATTAACTACATAAGTATGGTTTATGTGTTATTTCGACACCGAGAGAAAAGTTTAATCAAATTATCTTAAATATATAGGTAATTTTATGAGATATAACATTGCGATTAAATAAGTTATCTTTCAAAAAAATCGTATTTATAAACTTATGTTTTCCTTAATTAACCGAACCGATAAACTTCCGATAAAAAACTTCGCATATAACTTAAGTTGACAAATGGATGACTCATTGTGCGTCAACTGTTAGTTACATAACGCTTTAGACAATTTAATAATCATCATAGGTTATTATTTTCTTTTAGCAAGACAGATTTAAGATGCCTTATATTAATAAGTTGAAGACTTTATAGTGCAACCTTTTAAAATATTTACGTTGCTCGTCAATTAGTACTTTTTTTTAACTAGTCGTTTCCCGCGACTCCGTCCACGCAGTTGTCATTTATGACTATATTCCCTGAGGAATTGTCAAAGTTTTCGGGATAAAAGTACCCTATGTCCTACCCCGGAACTCAAACTATCTCCATACCAAATTTCATTTAAATCGGTTCAGCGGTTTATCCGCGAAAGTGTAACAAACAGACAGACATAGTTACTTTCACATTTATAATATTAATATGGATTTATTATGGATATGGGTTAGGAAACCACGCTTAGTACCTAAAAAACCTTTTAATTATTGTCTTTGTTGGTAAATACATTGGCCAATCTCAAAAATCCCACCAAGTACTGTACTGACCCGAGGAGATAATCAAATAAAGCAGAGGATGAGAGGACTTGTCGCTTTGACCCCATTCAGGGATTTTCT
Organism: Acleris holmiana; assembly: GCA_949316455.1. Lineage (NCBI taxonomy): Eukaryota > Metazoa > Arthropoda > Insecta > Lepidoptera > Tortricidae > Acleris > Acleris holmiana. The sequence continues at coordinate 13,086,857 of OX438782.1, read as the reverse complement.
ACAGTTCAAAATTATCATAGTTATTGAAAAAGTTTGAAAACCGCAGTCCTGAGAACAAAAGCATACCATTATTAGTCCGTCTTTGTCCTTCCATTAACAACTTCCTATGCCCATCTCTTTCTTGTAGGGTCTATATTGTTAGTTTAATGATTCTAACGGTTGAAAAGAGTTTCTTGTCAAAAAGGTACAATTACTTAAATAGTGCTGTTTTAGGAATTTCCCGCTAGAGAAAACCTTTGTTACGAATAAGTAATGAATAGTGGTATTTAGTGTAATGGGACACTAACTGGTTGCCTTTAAATTCCACGCTTTGTTATGTTATTGGAAATTAAGTTTTGTTTGACTTTAGCTATTACTGAAAAATGCAACATATTTTAGCATATTGAATTAAAAAGTGCTTTTAATTAGTGAACCAAAATGGCCGATTTGACAGCTGTCAACGCAGTGCAAAATATAACCTCAAACATGCCTCAGACACATTATGTACTGAGATGACAGCTGTTAAAACCGGCCTTTTATAAGGCCTCTTTTGCGTTTAAAGCCTTTCTTCGGCGCCACTATGCCTACAGTATTCTCCAATATTAACGTTGAGTTATGAATGTCATCGCCTAAATCGTTAATGCAGTTAATAGTACATCTTATTTGGTTCAAAATTTCGTATTTATTATTTAACCTGTTCTCTATCGGCATAAGCAAGACGAATACGATTATATCCGACAATTGGATGTCGTAAGCACTGCACCTTTGCCGAGATTCTACACGGTAAAAACGATATCGTATTTGACGTGTTTCCGTATTGTCAACGATATCGTTATAACGCAGTTGAATAGAGGCCCTGTACTTGTACTATGTTTACAAGCTTTTTTTTAACTTGCGATGTATGTATGTATGTAGGTTCGGGTCAAATCTTGCAAGGTAGATTTGAACCACTACCCGGGGACCGATTGAGTTGTTTAGTACACCTACGTAACTTCGATGACAATACAATAATATGGTACCATCGAGCTGGCCTGATGATGGAGTCGGAAGGTGACAGGATCTCCGCTATACTTATCGTAGTTCCACCGAGTTTGGACTCATTAGGTTGGTCTTGTTAGCATTAAATGACTTAAAAAAAAAAACTAAAAGCTTGTCGTAAAGATTAAAATGACAAAAAAAAATACAAGCCATTGGCTAAGCAAACAACAACAAATAATATAATCTTACATAGTCGTAAACAGCGATGGTTCATTTTACTAGAGATAACCGGATAAACGAGGGGCCACAAAAACTGGAGTACGCGGAAACGGTTCCACTCCTAGTTACAACAAGAGTTATGGCCATAAAGGATGCCACACTTAGGCAGTTAAAAACTGGTCAAGTGCGTGTCGGACCGCGCTTCGAGGGTTCTGTAAAGCTTCGGGTTTAATGTAAACGCACTTAAGTGGCGGCGTGGTCTAGTGGTAATTAGTTAAATAAAAAACCGGGCAAGAGCATGTCCAACCATGCTCAGTTTGTGTAGGGTTTCGAAGCCGTTAAGTACCCAATACAAGCATAAAAATCAACAATAAAAAAACAATTTTCTATTTAAAGTCTTAGACGATTTTAGTAAGTATAAACACTTCAATCGCCTGTATCTCAAGAACCAATGATGTCTACTTAGTCGTTAATTCGTTATAGTGGGGGGAGGGGGGTAGGGGACACTTAACTGTAACAAAAATTAGCGCTTTATAGATTAATACTTCATAAACTGATACCTTAATCGAAAAATAGATTGAACAAACTTTTAATATATATAATTATAATTATATCTAATATTTTTGAAAAAACTATCCGAAGTCACACTATGGGGTAGACAAGAAAAAAAAATCCCACGTTACGTGTAGGGGAGGTACACTAAAATATATATTTTTGCCAAGTTTTTATTTTACCACTCCGTTGGCGTGACCAATATTATGTATATTCATGCCAAATTCCACCTTTCTACCACTGTAAAAATCTGAGCTAGGCTGCGGACGGACGGACGGACGAATTGACCTAGTCCCAAAGTAAGCTCTAGGCTTGTACCATAGGTACTAGACAACGATAAACTTACTTAGGTACATAGAAAAATATATACTTAAATACATAGAACACATCCAAGACTCAGGAACAAATAATCGTGCTCATCACACAAATGTTTGCCCTTAGCGGGATTTAACCCCGGGACCACTACAATATAATTAGTAAATATGTACAATGTTAGATTAAGCTGAAACCCTCTCCTAATGTTGATGTGCCCGACAGGGTTGTTAATTAAGTTACAAATATTAATTACTGTATTGATACATATTTGCGTTATTATTCTTTATAATATTATGTAAGATGAAGATGTATTTTTCATGTGTTTTTTTTTTACAATGAAATTATTTATAGTCATAGTCATAGCCATATATTTTATTGCCTTATGTTGTAGTTACAAAGATCTTAAATACTGTTACATGGATCAACATAAACCCTGTAAGGGTACTGCAATTTATCTTTTTGAAATAAATTTCATAGTTAACTTACAATACTATATTTTAAATTGAACACAATTTTTTTTTTAAATAAATTTCCTAGTTAACTTACAATACTACATTTTAAATTGAACACTAGTTTTTTTATTGTTGCAAATACATGTATTGAGAGAGCATTACATGGTTGCCTAGACAATTTGTGTGAGATTTTCCTCTAGTATAGATTTATTTTTATTTTTATTGCACTTTGGTACCCACGAGATACCAAATTTTTATGTGTAGTCAACAAATAAAGTATTGTATATTCTTTGTATTTGAAGATAAATAGTTTTCATGGGCGCATAGGCACTTTTACATGTCAAAGATATATTTTACTTTTACAATAAATACCAACTAGAATAATATGCCAATCGATAATACAGCGGCCTTGTGGAAGTTAAATTAGTTTATCAACACACATATCATAAACCCTCTATGATGCGTTCAAAAAGCGCAAATTACGACTAGCATAAAGATAAACTATTTTGTTAGAGCAAATTTCTTATCTGTGAAAATGTTATTATTGCTTAATAATAACATCAAATTCGGTATCATTATTACATTAAAATTTCTAACACCCTTAAAAAAACAAATCAGTTTTATTTGACCTCAATTCTATAATATCACTCAAGATGACATTTTATTCGAAATTGAATGACAAATCTCGCATGTTACTAGATATCGAACGATATGATAGTAGAGGCCGACTCTAGTTTGTCTCTGAATTAAAAAAAACTAACTAATGCTGTTGCAAGCCTATAATTGGTGCATAAACGAGAATGTAACTTTTATATTGTGTTATTGTATAATCTGTTTACGTTACTGTTGTTGACTTTATAAATAAATAAATAAAAACTACGGTTGCCGCTTATGACGTTCTATCTCAAAAATTGACTTGTCGCAAAAATTTGTTTAATTTGTTTTGTAGTTTAGAATATGTACTTATGTTGATAAAGCAGTGTATGTAACTGTACATAATTAGGCATTAAAACAACACTTTCATAAACACTCACTCGTATTTTAATGCATTTTAATATATATAAAGTAGGTACTATTATGTGACTTCATTTCTTGTAGTAATCAGCCTACCTACTAGCTTAAAATGATGCCCCCCCTCCCCCGTCACCACTCCACACCATATTCGTGAATATTGATTAATTGTAGCTGGGTAAGAAACATGACAGTCGGGTATGTATTGTTTATTTATATATTTTTTACGGAACCCTAAAAATGTACTTGGAACACGTGAAGATTTACGCCCATTTGCTTTGCACTAGTTAGAAATACAAATCTAAAATTTTATAAAAAAAAAATGCTGTTTCTCAGTATCACATTGTATCTATGTTACTCTTTGTGGTCCGCGTTGACCATCCCACGAGAACAGTATTTTTTCGCAGTAAAAGGTAGCCTATGTGCTAATTTAGGGAATAGCTATCTTCTTTCCAAATCAGTCTAGTCACTTCAGAGTGAAGGATTAACAAAAACATATACAATCTTTTACATTTATAACATTAGTGTGAGTGATGTGACCAATGTGAAAGTATCTCGATGAAATTCAGTATAAAACTATAAATAAATATCATTATTATTGGGAACAATGTCACCCAAATTTACCTAATCCCAAACTACGCTCTAGGCTTGTGTTTTTGGTACTAGACAACGATAAACAGACTTAGGAACATATATTCAGGCTCGGCACAAAAATATCTGCCCATATTGGAATTTGAACCCGGGATCTCTAACTTCGTAGGCAAGGTCACTACCATCTAGGCTAACGTGTCGTCAAAACCACAAAATATACCTGTAATAAGCTGTCAAATCTTCCTTGCAAGAGTTGACCCGAAAATTCATATACATAATTATAAACATTGCGAGTTAATAAAAAGCTTGTAAAAAGAGGTCTCCGTTGACGAAGCCAAAGATTTAATAAAGTAACTTAAATGTTTTAATTAACTATGCAATTAACAAGTTACCAACAGTGCATTTTATAATATAGCTTCGAAATAATTTATCCTTATTTTGTGTGAAGTGTGAGTCAGACCAGTCTATCCCTCATTACACTGGGCTATAAATAGAGAGGGCGATACAAGCTGTCTGTTACGGAAATAGCCACTTCCCGGTTTGACGAACTTGACATTTAGATAAGTTTGTTGCGGTATAGGGCAGCAACGTTATTGATTATCTTGCTTGTTTTAATATAAAGCTAGCTGACAAGATGCATTCTATAGCGTTAGGTTACACGCTCAGTAGGTATTTTATCAGTTCAGTCCGTCAATCTGGTCAAACTTTGACTGACGACAGAATGATGAATGACTTGAACGGTTGCATGCTTATTATTTCATCAGTTCAATCCATCAGTTTGGTCAGAATGACCGGAGTATGTTCGTCTATCCCTCGGACTGACGGACGGATAAATCGTCTGGCTCCATCTCATCGAGGACGGTGACTGACGCGAGAATGATACGAGTGGGTTACACGATCAGTTTCCTATCAGTATTTAATCGTACACAATGGATTGAAGGAAATTATTAACTAATAACATTTAATTTACATCAGTCCGAGAAGACGATCATTCTCCGGTCATTCTGACCAAACTGATGATCTAAAAAAAAAAAAACTTCTAAAAAAACAAAAATTATCTGCTGTGCGCTTCGCTGTGCGCGGCCCTTATTCTCTCAAAAACGACTTTGGTACAGTGGCTTTTAGTTATCAGACTCATGGTAAATTGAAGTTGCCGAGGAAATAGTAGAAGTAAATGCTAGTGTACAAATCTAAACATTATGTTTATTTACCTACAAAATACATATGACTTGATATTATATACCTAAGTCATAGTTTTTTAGCCCATTATAAGCGTCCCATTGCAGAGTAAATGGCACTATACTCCCTTTCAGAAAATCAGACAAAAGGCAATAATTCTGAGAAGCTTAACGACGTCATCCGATAAAATTAAATTGATGTACTGAATATAAAGATCTTAATAATCATTATAATGATTATAATTACGTCATAATGCTGTCATTATCGGAATGACTGCAATTTATGAACATTATTATCACATTGATTGTAACAGCTATAATTAAAATTGTTTAATACCTAGCAACATAGTAACTTAATCGCGAAAGATTATTAAAAAAATAAAACTTCGAATATTTAAGAAGCCCCTTTGACTTTCCATGAATACCATGTTCAGACCTTGACGATAGTTAAATGTGACCACATCTGAGATGTACTATAATAAAAACCAGTATCATTACACCGGTTAAATTTGGCGAACAACACACAAAAAAGCAGATGAGATGAGAACCTCCTCCGTTTAAGTTAGTATGTATACAAGTGTGACAACTTTTAATTTTACCCTAACCCTTATACATAGGTACATACATTAAATCACGCCTGTTTCCCAGAGGGGTAGGCAGAGACCACTTCTTTCCACCTGCTACGATCCTGACAAATATCTTTCGCTTCTTCAACATTCATACATCGAGTCATGCATGCACGTCGGTTTCGCATACTTAACATTCGGCCCTTTTCCAGTATTTCCCAGATTTGATTAAAAAAAGTACACCTTGGGCGGTCCCTTCTAACCCTTCCACTCATTATCGCACTGTATATTTATTTCGTCAATCTTTTTTCATCCATCCTTTCCAAATGCCCGAACCATCGAAACATGCCCTTTTCAATCTGAGTCACTACATCTTCTTTCAGTCCACACTTACCCTTATAGACCGTTTTTAATCCCTCTTCCACTGAATTTAACCATCAAGTGTGAACAAAGGAGTTGAGGTTGATTCACTCACGTGTATATTTGTTTAATTTAATAAGTTTTCTTAAACGCGACCGGTTTAACCAATGTTTCTGTCATGGTTATGAATAGCTTCGTCCCGGCATTAATATTGTCCTTTATCACCTTGACGTCATACAAATAGAGTCGAACAGCGGTAATAGAGATTCCTGGCCGACACAGATAACAGCCCCGTGCAGGATTACCACAAGTCAAGTTTTAGTTCATAGACAAGCATAAAAAAGTTAATTTTTTCCGTTTCTAAGGAGTATAAGGCCCATTTACATTATACAACTTATATCATAAAATATCATTATATCTTTTAAATATCTTTATATCATAAAATTACTCAGCCTAAACCTTACCCTAAGTAATGGCAGGAAATAATTGCAAAGGTACAATGATTGCCGATTCTTTTACAAGAAAGTTGTATAATGTAAATGGGCCTTAAAGAAGCGTACTGACACATTTATTAATTAATTAATTTATGTTTGTATTATTATGTATTTACGCCATATTTATATATAAATATATTGCACACAAACACTCGCACACACACATACACACACACGAATAGTAAATTCTCCTGTACACTTTTGTCCATTTTTTGTGTTAATGTGTTTTGAACATATCAATTGATATACTGTACACTCTGTTCGACTATTAACTGCCTTTTTCAATTTTGCTTGCTGCTGTACTGGGCTCTGGAACACTGGGACACCTAGCTCAGGGCCCAGAGTCAATCTTAATATTGTATTTTTTTGTTTGAACAATAAATCTTTTTTCATTTTCATTTTTCACATGTCGTGACTACACAAAAAGTGCTTTTATTTTAAAATCACAAAATGCTCAGCAGTGATCTCTATTGTTTATAATTCCCTACAGATCTGGTGACCCGGCCTGACCTTGAACACCGAGTATCGCTTCCTGCAGCTTGTGATAATGCGAAATCAAATGGTTATTAAGCGAATGGTTATTATATTTTTACATCCTCTGAGCTTGTTACCTACTCAAGATACTTACTTTTTAATTTATCTAAAAATTCGATCAGTTGTTAAGAACTCCCTATACTTTTTAATTTATCTAAAAATTCGATCAGTTGTTAAGAACTCCCTATACTTTTTAATTTATGTAAAAATTAGATCAGTTGTTAAGAACTCCCTGTCGATCGACACACAAAGCTCTTCAAGGATTTGCCTAGATGGGCATTGTAATAATGAAATGATGTATTTTCTTTTTTTTTAATCAATACCTAGGCACTAAAAATGTCGATAAAATAATATCAGTGCCAATTAAATGGACAGAGACCAAACCAAACAAATCAATATACCACTAGGCTTAAGCTAGTCTTAAGTTATTGTACTGTTATCTTATTGACAATATATAAACATTTCAATTTACCACTAATTACTACTATATAATCACGTACCTACTTTGGAAAATACAGTTAAGTTGTTTTATTGATTTCTAGTTTTATACACTCGATCGTTACTTTCATATTAAGTTAAAGATTAAATAACGATTAATTGCACGAGAGGTTATGTGTCAAATACCTAGTAGTAATTTGTTTATATCTTTTTTCGTTTCAATTAAAACCGACTTTTTTATGTTAAGGAGAAGGCACACGAGCACTCAGGCCACCTGATGGTAAGTGGAATCTGAGACCCATAGACATTTGAATTCTCGAGACTACAATCCTAAGACCTCAAATGCGTTGCCAACCCTGAGGACTAAGATGTAATGCCTCTATGCTAGTAATTTAATTTCACCGGTGGTCTTATCCCCACACCGGAACACTACAATGCGAACACTGTTGCTTAGCGGGTGGTTAGTGGATACGATGGTGGTAGGGATCCGGACGGACCCTGCACAGGGTCCTACCACCACTCAACTATAGACTATAGGTAAATGGAGCTCAAACCTGTTTAGTATGTACTGGAAAATACGTAAATCTTTTTTGAATTCTAAAACAGGAAAACATTTCCAATTGAAGTAGGTAGTTTTTACACATGAGTTAGCTTGATATCTTTGTAACTTTTGCCATAAAAATTATACAAAAAATTGACTAAGTGCGTCTCGCCACATATTTGCAAATAAAACACTCTAAACGAAACCTTGATGTTGACAGATTTTATTTACGTCTTTGGTACAGAACCACAACAAAAATACCGGTTTATAATAAACACAACCTCCTGAGGCCCACGTCAAATTATACTAGTTCAAAAAAGAACCTTGTGTAAGTCAACTAAAGTCTGAAGTCACTTTGGCAAATGTCCTAAATTTAGGCCGTTGGGCCTTACGAGGTTATTATTTTATCGGCCTCATTGCAATTTTGCAATACATCACAATAACAATCATCGAATCATCAGGTCGGAAGCGGGTACCAGCGGGCGGGAACTGGTAATGCTTGGTTTCCTCGCTGACCTAATAGCGTCCGGATTGGTGGCTTCCTGAGACATCCTCCCGAGGAACACTACTTTGTGGCAAAGACAAATACCTACCCACGTATGGGAAAACCAGCCAAGTCAGCCCTTAGACTACATATTTGGATTTTGCATAGAACTTGGCACTCAATCTCAGATCTCCATTCTTTTTGCGGCGAAGCCCACAGCGCAGAGAATAATTTTTGTATTGAACTTGGCTCTCCTTTTTTACATTTATGTTTTTGGTGGGATACTGTATAACAAAATTCACATATATCATTATTGTTTCGTGTTGATTACATTAAGAATTTAACACATACATATATTTTACCATTTTAATTATTTTGTTTTAGTTATGTTGTTGATTCTGACTTTTTTTTATTGAAGTACATAATCTTTGTGCAATTGATACCAAATCGTTGCTGTTCATACATTCAGTTGTTTTTAACACAATAATATTTAAATTCAAGTTTTTTTTTTATTCATTCTATAAAGCCAAGGACGTATTATTTATTTAAGATGTTTATGTTGATTTAATAAATAAAAATGAGTATCCAAACCCGTTTTTCTTGAATTTTTAGGATTATTCGAATAGTATTCGAATTATTCGAATATGTCCAAATTAAAAGTCGAATATTCGAATATCTAAGTCTATCGAATATTTGCAAGCCCTACACACGATACACAAGCGCCGCTCAGTGTTTTTATTCAGTACAATTTTTTTGGTTTCTCGACCCACTGCTCGTGGATTAAACCGGTTAAGTTCCCAAAATATTCTCGCTCCCTTGAAAAGTTCAGAGCCAAACCGAAATAATCCGGTATTAACCAGTTCCGAGCCCTGGTTCCTGTAACCTATTGCCGCTCGGGCTAGGGTTGCGTCGATGGCGTCGATGCGCATCCCTCGAAACTTAATATACACACAAACATACGAGGCGACGGCGCGGCCTTGACTAAATCGACTTAGTGCGTCCTGTGGAGTTTGCTTGTGTTAGCTCGCGGCGAGTGCGGTCGAGGCACGCACACATACAAACCGAGCGATATTTCATTGTTTGAAGACGAACTACAGGTCGGTGCGTGCAGCAAAACACGGAATCGGTAAGGTTTGCTAGGCAACCACCAATCAACACGCAGAATTCATAATGAACCTGTATTTTACTGCATGCATACCGCGTGGGGGATCGGCCTTAGGGGGTTTGGTTTGCATGCGGTAAACTAATTCTGCCGTCATACGGAAAAAAAATACACATTTTTTTTTTACATAGTGACTTAATTGAGTTTTGGCCAAAGGTTACATTTGGAGTAGCCTTTTAGTAGCTCAATTTCGACAAAAGTGCTAGGTGCGTCTTTTTTCCGTATGACGGCAGAATTTAGGGTTCATACGGCCCTATGCTTCGATGGCACAGAATAAATGACCTGCCGTGTCCCCAGGTTTTCGCATCACATAAAACCAAATGTTCCCTCATAAGCCAATAGGCAGTGCCTAAAATTCAATAGCCAAAGCAAATTCAATCCTATGCTGTTGGTAATAAGGTTGCATTTGCTACAGGAGTTTTGTCTGAGATTCTGCAATTTGTGTTAGCAGGGCAGAAATATAAAGACACCTTATAGTCAACTCGACAAGGTTTAAATTACAATGGTACTAAAATGGGTATTGGGTCTTTTGACCAACAAGTTTGTACAAGTACCTACAGAAAGTGTTTTTCCTTATGAAATCAGTGATAAGGTGGGTCGAACGTGGTCTTTTTAGGGTTCCGTAGTCAAACTAGGAAACCTTAGTTATACCATGTCTGTCCGTCCGCAGAATTGCTCAGACCCTTAGTACTAGAAAGCTGTTAATTGGCATGGATATACATAGTAGTCACGTTGACAAAGTGGTAAAATAAAATCTAGTTATTTTTTTTTTTGGTGCCTCTCTTGCACGTATAGTAGGGATGTTTTTTTTCGTCTACCCCATAATGTGGGGTGTCGTTGGATATGTGTTTCAAAAATATTGCGGGATTATTTAAATAATTTTCGATTAACATGCTCTTGCCCGGTTTTTAACCTGAGGAAATGCATTTTTACACATACCATTTGGGTCCGGGGAGACCCAGGGTGGTTATGTGGGCCTCATCTACTGAGAGCGGAAGGGAAACAACGGAAGAATTCACACATAATTATTTGAAAATAAATTTTGAGATCAATAATATTCCTACATTGTAATATTTCTGGTGATAGACATTTTTGATCTGTGTAGTGTAGACATAAGGTATTTATTATCACAGAAACGATTTCACAACATAATCTACATATTACGAAATAACTGTTATTTAAACGGAAACTATTAAGTGTGAAGCGACGCTTAAATCCCGTAGCTGTTAAAAAAACCATACAAATGTATAATATATTGTATATAGCCATTATAAAAACTAGGTTTGAACGATTTCGTATTTCTTTTTGTTTCTTGCAAATGTGCAATATTTTCTGGCAAAGGAAAACGCACAGACTCATAATAAACATTAGTAAGTAAATAGGTATCTATAAGCGAAAATCTCACACCAATTGACCTAGTCCCAAACTAAGCTCTAGGCTTGTACTACGGGTACTAGACAATGATAAAATATACTTACATACATAAACCACGCCTGTTTCCCAGAGGGGTAGGCAGAGACCACTTCTTTCCACCTGCTACGATCCTGACAAATCTCATTCGCTTCTTCCACATTCATACATAGAGAAACACATGCTTAAATAAATAGAAAACATCCAAGACCCAGAAACAAAATACTCGCACTCATCACACCAATATTTGCCCTTACGCCGGAATCGAACCTGGAACCACTACCAACTAAGCCAACGCATCGTGATAATATCAACAACATATTCAAATATCGAAAAAAACGGACTAGGCATAAGGGAGAGAAACAATATCAATACATTTTGTATGGAAAAGTTCGGCTTCACATCCTCTTAAAACATTAGAAACAGGTATTCTAAATTGTGTCATCTCTGACCTTCCATCAAGACGTCAAAATATGATGTTAATATCCCATTCAATGATGGATTAGGTCACCGAAGACCTACAATGACAAAGTTGAAGGTCAGATGACATAATTAATTTCAAATGTAGTCGTCATTTATGATGAGGATATTGATAACATCGACCACAAGGTTCGATTCCGAGAATTGAAAAAGCTGCTTTTGCTAGACATGCCTTATTAATAAATTATGTAGACATTACAACTGTACCCACCGAATACTCGTATAGACAGCATATTACAATTCATAAAAAACGAATATTTTTTTACAGACAATAGAGTCAACTAGACACCCACCTATCAGCTAAAAATAAACAGCAACCACTTCAGATAGGTACATAGATAGATAAAATCACGCCTTTATTCCCTGAGTGGGGTAGGCAGAGCTACAGAAATACTAACAACTCTATTAAGACTTGTTGATAATTCTGTAACCACATTTTGCACAATCAGGCCAAGTAGTTTACTAGTGTATTTAGTGACAGGTTGCAAGCCCATCGCCTAACCACTACAAGCCCTTATTCCCTTAGTCGCCTCTTACGACATCCACGGGAAGACATGGAGTTGCACTATTCTAACGCGGCAACCACACGGGGTTCAGATACATTATTATAAAGTAGTAAAGTAGTATTATTATTATTATTTCACACTAGCTGTTGCACGTGACTCTGATGTTACTCAGTGACACTATAGCTGCATTCTACTGATGAGGGAACTTTCAAAATCGGTCCAGTAGTTTTGAGTGAACTCGATGCAAACATACAAAATTACAAATCATCCAAAAAAATAATAATTATAAATTCGCTTAGCTCCGGGTTAAAGTATTATACATAACCTTCCTCTTGAATCACTCTATCTATTAAAAACAAACCGCATCAAAATCCATTGCGTAGTTTTAAAGATCTAAGCATACATAGGTCCCAATATCCCCATGTGCACATAGATAGACAGCGGGAAGCGACTTTGTTTTATACTATGTAGTGATTAGTGTTTAACAATTACATGGCATGTTTTCATCGATATATTAAACGAATATAGGCGAACTTATCCAACTTTCTTATCCAACAAATTTCAGTTCACCTTCGAGTAGAATAAGTAAGAACAATGCAATAAAAGGAAGTTCGGGGTGAAAGCGAAGATTATGGTCCATACTCGTTTGACGACACGTTAGCCTAGAGGGTAGTTCCACGCGCGCGGTTTATCGCTATTCCCTAAAGAACCGTGCAATTATTCAGGATAAAAAGTACCCTATGTCCTTCCCCGGGTTTGAAACCATCTCGGTTCAACGGTTTATCCGTGAAAGCGTAACAAACAGACAGAAAGACAGAGTTACTTTCACATATATCACATTGGTATAGATTTAGTCGGCCAATGAAAAGGGAACCAACACTCAGAAGGTAAAGTGTTGCCGTTTTCCATACTCTATGTAGTAAAGCGTTTCAGTGTAACTTCTAATAACTATGTTATTTAAATGCGGTGTAGATAAGATTACAATTATGACTAGAAATAGCTGCCGTGATAACGATACCGTATCTATTTAACGGTTTCATTCCTAAGTTTTAACTGACAAATACTTTATCTAGGTACAACAAATATTTGAAAAACCCAAAAAATGGTCGAGATTAAGAGATGGGCCGAACATTCGGCAAATTCAGCAAGTTTTTCAATGTTCGTATTCGGCCGAATAGTTCGGTTTCATTGGTTTCAAATAACTAGCGTAGGTTGTTTAGTAATTCGTCGGATTGACGTCCTATTTCAGCATTCTAAGCAACTACCAAAAAGAGTTACCTATTATGCGTCAAAATATAAACACAATTATTTTGCAAAAAACCGTAACTGAAGTAAGCAAAAGCAGAGTTGTAGTAATTAAGTAAGCTTTATTAAAGCAGACCTGTCAAACCTTTTTCTAGCGATTCGGCGCAAACGAATACTCGGTTCGGTAAGAGCTGAACCGAATGTTCGTGTTCGGCGAAGTCCGTATTCAGCCCATCTCGAAGTGGTTTGAAACCAAACGAAAGTGGTTTCGTTTGTTTGCTTCAACACATCTCAACTATAGCATAGAAAAACCTTGCATGATTTGTTGCATTTGTTTTAATGTCTTGTTCCTGTTCATAATAAGTAAATAACATAACCATGGGTTGCAACCTGTCACTAATACGCTAGTAAACTTCATGTGCAAAATGTGATCTGATCACAGAATTATAAACAAGTCTTTTTAGAGTTGTTGGTATTTCTGTGGCTCTGCCTACCCCACTCTGGGAACAAAGGCGTGGTGTTATGTATGTACTATAATTGTACAAGACAGTGTAAAGACCTTGAATGTTAATTTATTTATTTATTTATTTAATCACGAAAAGAGCAATAAAATATTTTACATTAGTTATTATACTCGTATTACCTAATTCTAAATACACAGATGGATATCGAACATCGATATGCTGAGATAAGAATCTCTTTCAAGTTGTTATCATTGCCGACTAGAAAACATTTACAGGGGTTTTGTACGATAAAACATTTAAATGTAGTCGTATCCTTGTTATTGTTCCCGGATGTCAACGTTTGTCTATACATTAGGTATATCTTTGTTATGTTTACCTACTTACAATTTTTCTCAACAATTCTCGGAAATAAATAGATTTTTTGTTTGTTTTGAGGGCAGAAAACATTACTTTTATGACAGGCCGTTTTTATACAAAATAAAAATATTCTCAGCCTATTTATTACTAATTTAATACACACATACATACATAACGTCACGCCTTCACACCCAGAGTGGGGTAGGCAGAGCTTCAGAATACCAACAACTCTAAACTAGTTGATAATTTTGTATGTTGGTATTCTGAAGATAACCACACTTAGTACAATCAGGTTAAGATGTATTAGTGACAGGTTGCAAACCCATCGCCTAGCCCTTATTCCCTTGGTCGCCTCTTACGACATCCACGGGAAGACATGGATTCATCTCTCTATCATAGTATATTAGATTTTCTAATTATACTATGATTATTACATGAAACTAGAAGTATCACAAACAAATTAACCTATTTAGTATTCTAATTACATCCGTAAAATGTCCAGCAACATGACATTATGTATTGGGTTCATTACGAGGCATTACGCACGTCGTCGCCGAAACTTATGTAAATTAACTGTTTGTATTAAGTGATAAGAGGCAAGAGGTTTGTATCTTTTATGAGCTTTTTACAGCCATAGGTCCAAGGTCAGGGCAAGAATTTGATTAAAAACAGTTAAATAAATATCGTAACCTCCTGCCGCCCATGGCAAAAATGTTGTTAATCGAAATCAGTACATAGGTACTTACTAATTAATGTTTAAAATTAGATTATCAAAAGGCCTTTTAAAAGGCCTCTGGGCGCTAGGAGGATAGGACAATGTCATACAAATTGACCTAGTCCCAAACTAAGCTCTAGGCTTGTACTTAACAGCATCACTGTTAAGTGACCACTAGTGAGCCTTATTGTAAGGTGACAAGATTCACAAATGGTCAGTTAACTGTGTCGCTGATGGTACTAGACAACGATAAACTTACTTATATATGTAGAGAAATATACACTTAAATACATAGAAAACAACAAAGATTCACGAATAAATAGTCGTCCTCACAACACAAATATCTGCCCTTACCGAGATTTGAACCCGGGACCACTAGCTTCGAAGGCAGAGTCACTACCAATTAGGCCAGTGTGTCGTCAAACAAGTTCGGGACTAGGTCAATTTTGATAAGATGGGCCCGTCCTATATCACAATAAATATCCGGATCTCACACAAATGGATATAATCCTAAACATAGCTCAAGCTTTACTATGGGTACTAAACAATGATAAACATAATTACATATATAAATAAACACATAAATAGAAGAAACCCAAAAATCATAAACCAATACTTAACGCTCGTCACAGAAGTATTTGCACTAACCGGGTGTCATAAAACATATTGAAATAGAACCTGAGGGTTTTTCGAAACAAGGACATAAGGAAAGTTAAAAAAATCGCTGAAAATATATGAGGATTAAATCGATGGCTTATGAGCTGCTCTATAATGTAACCAATTTTCAGTGTGACGTCGATTTTTGGGACACCCATTATGCATAAAACAAAAAACCACTCTTCATTTTCAAGACAATACTTTAGTTTATTAGAAAACACAATAAAAGTAAGGAGGGCGCCACTGGACGCTCGATGCAGTCTAATACATTTCGTCACAAATTTTCGTTTGTCTGGCGACATAACCGTCTTGGGACCGCAAGTAAAGTGTTTGTCGTGGGAGCCATTGCTAACGATCGCTTGTAACTTGCGCGGGCGCACCGACAATGAAGTGCTTCGTGGGCGGCGCCGGCGTCGATTGAACATTGATTCAGGGAGGAACGACCCAGCCGTCCGATCAATCATGTTTTGATACTGTTTATTTATACGGTACTCGCTAGTTAAAGGAGCTTTTAATTAACATAATCATTATCAGCTACAGAGTATAATTAACGAAGTACCTACAAGACTTACAAGCCCATTCCTTTTTTAGGGTTCCGTATCCAAAGGGTAAAAACGGGACCCTATTACTAAGACTCCACTGTCTGTCACCAGGCTGTGTCTCATGAACCGTGATAGGCAGACAGTTGAAATTTGCACATAATGTATTTAAGTTGCCGCTATAACAACAAATACTCAAAACAGAATAAATATTTAAGCTCTCCCATACAACAAACGTTGTTTTTTTTTCGTGTCGAATGTTTTATAGTAGAGGTTATGGTACGGAACCCTTCGTGCGCGAGTACGACTCGCACTTGGCCGGTGTCAAAATTTCAACTGTCTACCTATTACGGTTTGCATGAGATACAGCCCTCGGATAGACAGACAGACAGCGAAGGCTTAGTAGTAGTGTCCCGGGTACGGAACCCTAAAACCGACTTCAAACTGACCGTGAAACCTTCAACTTATAACACCTTTGAGCTACTGCGAGAGTATTTACATAACACATTAGGGCCTGCTTCTTGTACAGTGTGATATGTAACTTGTCAGTGTTATTACCTGGTTGACATCACGCCTTCATTCCCAGAGTGGGGTAGGCAGAGCTACAGAAGTACCAAGAACTCTAAGCGTACTTCTGATCGGGTAGACTCTTTGGCGCTGCGTAGAGATGTAGCATCGCTCTGCATTTTCTATAGCCTGTATTGCGGGGAGTGCTCCGAAGAGCTGTTCGGATTAATTTCTGCCACATCCTTCCGCCTTCGTCCTACGCGACAGAACTTCCACCACCATCATTTAGATGGTTGGCAGTCCACAACCGTGCGTTTTACTAGGATTTTCCTGCCACGCACAACTAAACTGTGGAATGGTCTGTCGCCTGCGGTATTTCCAGACCAATACGACCTTCAAACCTTCAAGAAAAGAGCGTACTCTCATTTAAAAGGCCGGCAACGTACCTGTAACTCCACTGGGGCTGCAGGTGTCTATGGGTGACAATATTCGCTTACCATCAGGCGATCTGTCTGCTCGTTTGCCTCCTATTGATAATACTGTAATCATATTTTGCACAATCGGGCCAAGAAGTTTACCAGTGTATTAGTGACAGGCAAGCCCATCGCCTAACAGTATTACAAGCCCTTAATAAAGCGGGATCGTATCGTAATGTATGACGACACGTTGGTCTAGTTGGGAGTGACCCTGCCTCCGAAGCCAGCGGTCTCGGGTTCAAATCCCGGTGAGGGCAGATATTTGTGTGATGAGCACGAGTATTTGTTGAGTCTTGGATGTTTTCTACTCATGTATTTATTTATCTATCTAAGTATGTTTATCGTTGTCTAGTACCTATAGTACAAGCCTAGAGCTTAGTTTGGGACTAGGTCAATTTGTGTGACATTGTCCCGTGATATTTATTTTATTTATTTAATTCTTTAGTAAAGTAATTAATGTTTATGATCTCGTATGTGGGTACGAATGGTTCATTGTTCCCTAGTAGACCTTGCACAAGGTCCCCCACTAACACTCGTGTTCGAAATAACCTAAAAAGGTTTTACACACCGTAAGTTAAAGTCTTCATAAGTCGGCAGCTGTACAAATATGGCCACCGACACCAAGCCACCGACACGTGTCTTGGCGCTGACATGGCGGAGTGATGCGAGCCTTTAAGATTAGATAGAACTTAAACACCGCTTAGATTCGTAAGTCATAACTTGTTACTTTGGTATCCGTGTGGTTGCCGGGTTGGAATAGTGCCACGACATGTCTTTCCGTGGATGTCGTAAGAGGCGACTAAGGGGGTAGAGGCTTGTAGTACTGTTAGGCGATGGGCTTGCTACCCTTCACTAATACACTAGTAAACTTCGTGGCCTGATTGTGCAAAATGTGGTTACAGAATTATTATCAGGTCTTTTTAGAGTTGTTGGTATTTCTGTAGCTCTGCCTACCCCACTCTGGGAATGAAGGCGTGATGTTGTGTATGTGTGTATGTAACTTGTTGCTACTAGGAACGAGTATTAAATTGACAAGTCTATGGAAAAGTTCCGTTCAAATCTTAGTCTTATAATTAGTACAATATGCTTTATTTTAGGGTGTGTTTCAATTCACCCCATTTTACCCGGTAGATACTACTCTAGCTAGCGATCTCCCTTTTGCCTTGAAGGTATGATTTCGTTTTTGGCTACCACGACCAGCGACAGAAACAGGCGAGCGCGACCCATTGTTTAATAATCAAATTCGCCTTTAAGGGAGAATTTCAAAAATATTGAGTGTAAATAGTTATGGACTTGGCACACATCCTTTATTGTGTAACGAAATATATAATAAGTCACATACCTAGTTAATTTCCACACACAAAGGAAAAAAAAGGTATATTTAACGAAGTCCTTAAATAGGTAAGGACCAAAAAGTTGGACCTTAGTTAAGCGTAGTTAACCGTTCCGATGTGCAACGAAAAGTATCCTTACAATTGTATTGGCTATTTTAGTTCCATAGGAGAATTAATTGCGTGAATTAGCGTACCGAACTACATTACTAACAAAAAAATAAATTAAACAGTGTCGCGCGACCGGTCGCCGCGCCAACAGTCGCTAGTCGCAGTCGCCGACATCGGACTGACACCTTTACAAAATAACATCACACTAGAATGACATCATCTATTTGTCCTGTCGCCCTTTAGTTGCGTTAATCCAGTTTATCTACCGGCCTCCTCGAGGGCAAGTAAACAGTTTTAACCAAGGTTCTGATCTGAGATAATTTTTGAAGGAGATCTTGTTTACGTGTTCTGAGGAATTAATGAGCTGTTTTAAGATTACTTATTTTATTTTTAGTAAGTTAACTTTGGACTGGAACTTTAAAATTAGGCATGGCCGTAGGCACTTAATTTAACGAGCTTTTTATAAGAGTACTTCACATGTCAGTATAATAAATAAAAATATATAATAACGATATACGTATCTATACTTCTATAATAATATTATTAATGCGAAAGTGTCCGTCTGTCGGATTAACTGTTAAATCTATTTAGATGAAATTTGGTATAGATATAGTTTACGTCCTGGGGAAGGATATGGGGTACTTTTTATCCCTGACGCTGCCTGAGGGAATTGCGATAAACGCCTTCTACGCGGACGGAGTCGCAGGAAAGAGCTAGCATATTATTTATTTCAAATTTTAAGTTAAAAATGCTTTCCAGTCGTAAGGGATTTCTTAACTTAGGTAGACTTACTGAGCTTCGGCTTGTTAGTTTGGTTTGGTCTCAATGCGCTAATTATGATTGTGAAAATATGAATAAAAAAATATATAAAATTATAGCCCATGTCCGCTGACCCTCCAAGTCATTCCATATGCAAATAACATGGTTATACTTATAAGTAAATAATCGAGCAAATTAGATCTATATTACTAACTGTCGCCCGCGACTCCGTCCGCGTAGAAAGTAAAAGAGCCTATGTTACTCTGTGATAATGTAGCATTCTAATGGTGAAATAATTTTCAGTAAAATCGGTTCAGTATTTTTCGAGTTTATTCGTTACAAAAATACAAAAACACAAATCTTTCCGCTTTATACTTAATATTAGTGTAGTGTAGATTAATGCTATAGAAAACACAATTAAAATTCTAAGAGTAGGTACATCTATTTCATCATTTAATAACTTAGGTACATAAGAACCTTGCCAAACATTACTCAGCTTTTCTTAATGAAATAAAACGCAATGATACAACAGTTAATCGGTCATTGTCCCAAATATCTGCATAAATTAAACGTTTTAAAAAGTAAAGCACCCACACGGAGCACTGACCTGCGCAAGCGACGGTCAAAATAGAACCGACAATGCTTTGATCTGTTACATTACGGTAGGATTAATTAGGTATTTAAATGCTTTTTGTTTTGTAACACATGTTTCCTCTTGGATTGATAGTTGATTTATTAATAGGGTAGATTGAAATATAAAGTAGGTCCGTTTATACTGTAAGAAGAATCAGGATATTTTTTAAAAAGCATTTTTACTATCTGTGGGTACATGATTGCCATGTAAAAAATATTTTAAAACAATTTTATTTTACGTTTTTCTGCTATTTAAATCAATGTCTAATAAGATAGCATTAGAGTAGAGTTCATATTTGAAAGAATTATATACTTACCCGTTAAAGCGTGATTGAGGGATAAACATCCGAATATCTATAATTTAAAATATTGACTATAATCTGCCACCTATTGTAACACACACACACAACATGGATGTAACAGTAAACAAACTATTAACATAATTCTATTGTTATCATTATTCACATTACCATTACATATTATTTATTTATATTCAATCACGCCGCGCGCATCTTAGTCTTTGACACGTGGCGATAGTGTTGCCATAGGTCAGTTAGAATTGATTGATACATGCGCGCTGTCGGTACTGATTTAAATCAATCCAGCGAGTGAGTCGTTCACTCGAAACGGTTTTAGTTTACGAGTAAGTTATGAGAGAATTTTAGAACGCGCTGTGCGTGAAGGGTCATTAAATGGAGCAATTGAAACGAAAACTCTCGTGAAACGAGTTATCTCAGCGTGTATTTTTCTTATCTTCATTTAGTCGTAGGGCAAGGGTATTAGCGTACTAAGGCTGTCAGTCAACAACAACAACAGCATTCAATTCACGACGAAATTACATTAACGAAATCCTTTTAATTTCGGCATTTCTGTCAGTTTGTCCATATGCCAACCCAGTTTACGCAAATAGATACTAATTAAGAGAGTGAGGATGATAAGTGTTTTTTTTATTCTGGACTTACTAGCGAATGGTCACCTGATGGTAAATGAGGTTGAAGCTCGCTGATTCCGTAGAAGCCTATTCACTCTTGATTTGAAGACACACCCAATTATATTTTGCAGGAAATACAGACGAAGGAAGTGAATTCGACTCTTTAGCAGTTCGCAATAAAAAAAGTAACAGCGAAACGCTATGCTAGTCTAAATGAATAAGGGCCTTTTCACACCGCTTACAATTTAGACTCAAGCAAAAAGGGCGGGAAAGTTTACATGGCGATGACAATCCGAAAACTCTGATTTACTTATATGATAATGTGCATCCGCTAAAATCCAGCCACAGATACTCAATCACGATCGCAATCCATGATCAAAATCAAAGATCAGATCTAGATTGATTCTGTATAAAGTTAATTCGCGGATTAATTCATAGGATTACAAAATATCTAAAAAACTTGTAATCAATATCGCGATCGAGATTGCGTCCATACAAGTCTGGGAGACCATACAAATAGTACCACGGCCATTTCTGATTCATCACCCTAAAGCACAGGAGTACGGTGAGTCTATTAAAAAGCACTTCCTCATTTAATTGTTATTTTTATCATCAGCATTTGTTATTTTAAATAATTCTGCCGTGATACCAAAGAAGGTGGCTAACGGCCTCTGCAGTATTACTCTTAATACTATAAGCTAAATTGAATTTGGTTACCATAGAGTATAGAATGCTTCGACTACGACATTGCAGTTATTTGGTATTCAGACAGAATTGTCAACCTTGCGGGTCCGGAGTCGACGAAAGACTGAGTACGTCAACAGTGACGTTATTTAGTCACAGCTATAGTTTTTACACCAAAAAGTTGGCCAGATTTACTGTCCTAGAAGCAAGTCCATACGAAGTCCGTCCGGGTAAGGTCCAAAAAGAAATAAAATATGAAACTTTCCCGCTTCGCGACGAAAACTAGCCATATTGTAAGGATAATTTTCGTCACAACGGAACTTTATTCGCCGTCGTTGTTTGTATGGTTAACTACTTAAATATGGTCCAACTTTTTGGTCCTCACCCTCCCATAGTCTATGTCTGACCCGCGGACGCATTCAGTGTGTTTAACGTTTAGTTTCCTCGGACTACCATCAGATCCGAATGGCTGATCTGGTTGAAATGCTCTAACGCCGCAGTGTCACGGATGGCAGTGCGATAGTGATAACAGATCGGTGTGACGCGGCGCGTCGCGCGCGGGCGCACGCGGGAAAGTGCTTTACGGTGCGCGCGCGCAAGATTTAGTTTTTTTGCGCAGATGCCATATGGGGCAAGTTATAAGCCACAAACGCACAGAGAGTGAAGGCGGAATGGTGCGGGAAAACGGCTCCACCACGCTTTACTTGTAGTAGACGAAGGCACCGGGTCACGCCACGCCGCCGTTCCCAATGCGTTTGCGGCTTCCAACTTGCCTCACGGGAACAACAGCAATATATTGTCTAACATTGGGTTCAAAAGTAACGTGTCAGATATGTTAAACGCCATAAGTAATAAATCCTCTTCAAATAAAATATTGGGGTGAATCAACTTTTAAAGTCCTCCTTTTCTACACGCTAATATAATCTTACTAGAATATGTGAGTTTGATAATGGTTTACACATGTTAAAATTAGATAATCAGATTTTCGGATTTCACTATTCATAATCATAAACCAATTCTATAATTTTGTAAAAACATGGTAACGCAGTGGAAAATGCACGTTTTTCATACAAAACCCGGGGACAACGTCGTCCCCTGCGTTACCTGATATATTTGTGTAAATCATAGAAGAATTTTTAAAATTGTCAGCTAGAAAGTAAGTTTAATTGTCTGATTTATTCAATATATTGACCACATCAAAAAAAAAATGCATTCTACCAAATTAAGGTGACATAGTGAGACATGTCGAAAATTGGGGAGTACCTTAAAACCCACCCATTGGTTTTATTCTTATCAAATCGAATAATGCAATCATTTGACGACACGCTAGCCTTGTTGGGAGTGACCCTGCCTTCGAAGCTAGGGGTCCTGGGTTCAAATCCCGGTAAGGGCAGATATTTGTGTGATGAGTACGAGTATTTGTTCCTGAGTCTTGGATGTTTTCTATGTATTTAAGTATATATTTCTCTATATAAGTATGTTTATCGTTGTCTAGTACCCATAGTACAAGCCTAGAGCTTAGTTTGGGACTAGGTCAATTTGTGTGAGATTTGTCCTGTGATTATTATTATTATTATTATTATTATTATTTACCCTGGGTCCTATATTCAAAACGTTTCGTTAAAATTTGACATTTGCTACACACAAAATGTGTGAAATTTTAACGAAACGTTAAATTTAACGAGGCGTTTTGAATATAGGAACCCAGGGTAAAACCACTTCTCACATCTTACCAAAACTTGCTGAAAATGCCTGACTCTTTTCCCGCGAAAGGCGCTGAAGACGTAATAGTCGGACTGTGGCGCTACTGAGCCGCGTGATGCCATAATCTTTTCAGCCAGCGTTGGCCAGACCAGGACAAAGGAGGTCGTCAAGTGAATTAATAAACATTATTACAAAGTAAACTAGAATCGTATCGTAGGTCCTACATTATTGTATTATACAAGCTACCCGTCAGCGGCTTCGCCGCGCTGCAAATTTTTTACTTTCCCTGTGGATTTTAATTTTTTTTCTTCCATAAGAACCTTCTCCTGATGAGTCTGATGACAACGAACACAACAAAAAAGAATTAGCGAAATCGGTCCAGTCGTTCATGCGTGATGCCGTGACCAAGGGAAATACGGATTCATTTTTATATATATATATATATAGGTACAGTCGAGGTCTTAGATGTACTCGTATACACTTTTGCCATTATCCCTTATTTCACTTATCCCATTGAAATAAGGGGCAAAAGGTATACATATACATATCTGAGAACTCGATTGTTAATCAATACCGTTAATAATTGTAATATTGTTGAGACCAATGTCAGATAATTATTATTACGCGTGACTGTACCTACACTTGTTAAGAAGTGTTATTCGCTAACAAATCGTTCACTTAATTTCATAGTGGGTTAGAAACCAATTTGTTGACCATCTCATTATTGTTTAGGAACTAGGTATTGTTCCATTAAAATTAGTTCCATTTTAAATAGTTTAATTCGCTATTTATTTACACTAAACCGCTTTCAGTTCTAC
Source organism: Acleris holmiana (assembly GCA_949316455.1). Lineage (NCBI taxonomy): Eukaryota > Metazoa > Arthropoda > Insecta > Lepidoptera > Tortricidae > Acleris > Acleris holmiana. Next base: position 13,062,676 of record OX438782.1, on the reverse strand, counting down.
TTTTAAACCACATCCTTTGTGGTAAGATGAGAAACCGTGATTTTCATTATCAAACTGCTTTGCATTTGTATGTTTATTAAAACGTTAAAATAATAAATCTAATAAAAGTGAGAGTTGGTTTAGTGAAACACATTTTACGCAGTATGTGAGCTTCGCAAAAAGGAGTTTGGAGAAAAAAGGGGCATGCTCGGAGTAAAGCCGGGGATACACATGCCAGTAAATCGGTAAAGTAGCTGGCATGAAAGTTACTGGCATGTACGAGTAACTGGCACACTGCGGATACATTTGCAAGTAATACTGGCATGCATAATGTGCCCTTGCATGCCACTATTACTATTACTGGCATGCCCGTAGCTGTCGCGTCTGTTCACACGAGCCAGGTTAGCAGCCCCCCGCGTCCCCTCCCTCAACAGGCATGCAAGAAAATCAAATGTTGTGCTAGCTACTTGCAACTAGCTAGCTTCCAGTTACAGGCATGCCAGTTAGTGAATACACATGACTGTAGCTGGCACTTGCAAGGAGCTGGTGTGCTAGTATGCAAGCTACGGGCATGTGTATCCCCAGCTTAAAATTGGTAACATGACTCAAGTTCACCCTAGGACTGCTGCTGTTCAAGGTAACCTCGTGAGACCCAGTGTGCCTTAGGAGTTACATAATCAAGGCAAATTAATTTTAACTATATTTTTATCCAATAAATTTCTTTTTTAATTTGGAACGGACATTTAAGGGCAGATCTTTTACTTGCTGGTGAATTCAAATTCTCACTTCCCTCTTTGTAGTATGGGCCTCGAGAGATTAAGAATATTGTGGTTTAGCTTTTAATCTATATTTTGAAAACGCTCATATAACTAGGTAGGTATATCAAATTATTGAAAAATATAATGTTATTTACCCGTTATGTGTTACCGGTGTGGTTGCCGGGTTAGAATTGTGCCACTCCATGTCTTCCCGTGGATGTCGTGAGAGGCGACTAAGGGAATAAAGGCTTGTAGTATTGTTAGGCGATGGGCTTGCAACCTGTCACTAATACACTGGTAAACATCTTAGCCTGACTATGCAAAATGTGGTTACAGCATTATCAACAAGTTTAGAGTTGTTGGTATTCTGTTGCTCTGCCTACCCCACTCTGGGAATAAAGTCACGCCTTTATTATGTATGTATGTATAATGTTATTTTAAAGAACTAAATTTCATTATTATTATTATTATTTTATTTTGCCGTGTGGTTTCCGGGTTAGAATAGTGCTACTCCATGTCTTCCCGTGGATGTCGTAAGAGGCGACTAAGGGAATAAAGGCTTGTAGTATTGTTAGGCGATGGGCTTGCAACCTGTCACTAATACACTAGTAACATCTCAGCCTATTTGTGCAAAATGTGGTTACAGAATTATAGCCATATCTTTTTAGAGTTGTTGGTGTTTCTGTAGCTCTGCCTACCCCACAATGGGAATAAAGGCGTGAAATTATGTATGTATGTATAATGTTATTTTAAAGAATCAAATTTTATTAATCAATATAATGCGTTGTATTATCTTACATAAGCAACACTCGACTATTATTTTCATCTATTTACTTTGACGATAAACGACAATACTTAATTAAGAATATATTATAACTCGTGTTTAATACAGGGATAGCAAGTAATACTTACTTTAGAAATGAAAAAACAAGTAACTAAACGACTGCGATGTGGCTCGACATGGCCCTCGTATGTACAATAAAGCTGGAACGCGGAAAAAAACGATACATTCGAGAAGCATGCAGCGAGCTTAGTTGGAGCTGGGTTGCTAGATCACAAATATGGCGAGCGGTAGTGAGTTGCCAGGAATAAAATACCAAGTTAGAGTGTGTGCTGTAACCGATGTGTGTTAGATTAAAGTTGAGGAAAATTCAAGTAAATATCAATTTATGACTTAAAAAAAATTAAGTGTCGTCAGTGAATCTCATGACCAACTAATGGTTTATTTTTTCAAAACGTACCGTTTATCAAACAAACAGGCACATTCTTAAAAAAGTTTACCTGGGGGTTGACTTACAGAAAGTCAAAGGTTAATTTCAAGGAACAGATATATTTTTTTTCCAAGCGATATACGCATTACCTATACTTTCAAAATCTTTAACCCCTTTAAAAAAACAGTCGATTTCCTCTTTTTGCACGCTTATCTAATAAAATCATCACGTGCTTCTTTTTTTATGACGTGCAATTAATCAATCGTCAACTTCCAACCGGCTACTTTTTTAAATCTCAAGTTGGATTGACACTGGAATGCGCGCAAGAGACAGCCCCGTTAGCTGGACCATGGTGTGCCTTGAATACTAATACAGCCGAGTGACAAATGTTTTGCAAAGCGACTAACTGTAGTGCCTGAAAAGAACAGCTTATGGTAATCAGAAGTGCTTAGTAAGACAATATTAATGAACGTGAGATTCGTGGGAGCCACCATTTTAAAATTGACAATTGAAGCGGTTTTTTAGGGTTCCGTAGCCAAATGGCAAAAAACGGAACCCTTATAGATTCGTCATGTCTGTCCGTCTGTCCGTCCGTATGTCACAGCCACTTTATTCCGTAACTATAAGAGCTATACTGTGGAAACTTGGTAAGTAGATGTATTCGGTGAACCGCATTAAGATTTTCATACAAAAATAGAAAAAAAACAATAAATTTTTGGGGTTCCCCATACTTAGAACTGAAACTCAAAAAATTTTTTTTCATCAAACTCATACGTGTGGGGTATCTATGGATAGGTATTCAAAAATGATATTGAGGTTTCTATTATAATTTTTTTCTAAACTGAATAGTTTGCGCGAGAGACGCTTCCAAAGTGGAAAAATGTGTGTCCCCCCCCCCGTAACTTCTAAAATAAGGGAATGATAAATGTAAAAATAATATATGATGTACATTACCATGCAAACTTCCACCGAAAATTGGTTTGAACGAGATCTAGTAAGTAGTTTTTTTTTAATACGTCATAAAAACATTGATCAAAGCTACAACGAACTTTTATATTATGTTACTTGCTGCTACGGAACCCTTCATGGGCGAGTCCGACTCGCACTTGGCCGCTTTTTTTTTTTATAAAATAAGAAAATAATGCCTATTTACGTATTAAGTGCAATCTGACTATAATCTATTTTTTTGTTACTATTTTGTACTTATGCACGCAGCGACAGTGCTGCCAACTTTTTCCTATACTTCTTAATCTTCTAACCGCCGCCACGAACCAGCTCGCATCTAGCTTGAGCCCGTCGCGAAGAACAAATCCGAATAACCTCACAAAGTAGCCAGCAAACACGAGACCTACGAGAATCCAGGATAATAGGACCTTTGGAGTATAAAGACGCGGGGCCCCAGACGTCAAGGAGCTCCCACTACAGTTACCAGGTACGCCTAACTATCGAAGTAAATTTCTTAACATAGATGCTTAGATGCTGTTAATGCTTTTGCTTTGTATTTTTGGTATTTTAGGTTTCAAGGTGGTGTTAGGACGACACGCTAGCCTAGTTGGGAGTGACCCTGCCTTCGAAGCTAGGGGTCCTGGGTTCAAATCCCGGTAAGGGCAAATATTTGTGTGATGAGCACGAGTATTTGTTCCTGAGTCTTGGATGTTTTCTATGTATTTAAGTATATATTTCTCTATATAAGTAAGTTTATCGTTGTCTAGTACCCATAGCACAAGCCTATTTAGGGCTTAATTTGGGACTAGGTCAATTTGTGTGACATTGTCCCGTGATATTATTATTATTATAAATACCTATTGGTACTCTAAAAAAATAAGTATCGACCTACGTACCTTATGTAGATTTAAGAATACGGGAGATTTATTTCATTGAATTTATACATTGAACAGTATTTTTTTTTCTTTTCAAGCACGAGACAGATTTATAAAACAATAGCATTTTGTTTGACTTATTGACCGATTAAAACGCTTTATTAACCGCAGCGTCAATAAAATTAGCTCAAACAGCTAATTAAAACAGTTGCTTATTTGCATGTGGCAACAATTAACTTTCATTCAAAGAGCAACGACACTGAGCATGTAAGACACGCGATTGTTTATGGTTGAGCGAACACGAACAAACGCCTGCAGGTGACAATATCACCTGGCTCTAGCGCGGAGGATTTAAGCAATAAATTATTGGGCCTTATTGAATCGTGTAATTATGTGTTCATTTCAGATAGCGATCTTTGTAAATTATACCTCTCCAAAATTATTTATAGAACTGTCGTCAGGCCTGGTGCTCTTCGCACTTTTGGCGCGAAGTTACAAGTACAATTGGCAAAATGGATCCATGTTACATCAGAGAAATTTTATTTGATAATACTTACGATTGATTTATAACGTCACGCCGACACAGTTCTATGTATATCGGGTTGCTTCTTTGGGTGTTACTTTTGTAGTGTTTAGGTTGCCAGCAAATGAATACGATGAAACTATCAAAATATCAACACTGCTGCTTTGTTAAGAAGAGCACCTTCGTACTATCATAATTATATTCTGTGCTTTGTGCATGAAAATTCAAATACAATACAAAATCGGTGTAATGTCAAAGTAAATCTTATTTAATCTGTGGTTTTGCCTTGTTCAATACCCAGAATCATGACTAGCCGCGTTCTATTTAATGGTTTCAAAGAGCGTGAATAGTAAAGGGTTTAAATCCAACTTTCTAAAGCTAACAGCGCGGCAGAAACCCGAGATCCTAAGTAATAACACGACTGATATTCGACACTTTGATTTCTTAGACGCCTTCCACGCGAAGAACGTGCTTGCAGTATAAACAGGGGTTTGGTTACTTAAATGCTTATGCTGTACGTTTTTGGAGTTCGTTTAGTTTAACTTGGCGTCTATTCTACAGTTATATTAAAGTAGCAACCAGAACCCTAACAGGTAGGATACTCAACTGCCTAAAATATACGATTGCAAGTTTACAAGATATCTTGTTGCATTGTCACTCAGACGGGTTTTCCCTTATTTTAGTATTTTAATAGTCCTAAAACATATTACATTCCTCAATGTTTGACATGGTTTGTTAAACATGACTCCACCTCATTAAATTTTTTCTTCATAACATTATCATACCTATGCCATAACTAAGCCGCCCCACACCGAGTTTCGTTTCAGCTAGAACATTTCAGTCGCAGCAGGACATAAGGGCTTGTTATTACAGGTGCGCCGCGCCCAGTGACATCATTGCTCATTAGTAACGACAGGACTCATTGTGTGTACCACAATGAGTCCTGTGCACTATAGTTCATGAAGAAAGATTAGTAACGAAACGGCCAAGTCACATAATTTTGACTAAGGTGTCATTTGTGAAGTAAGGGCTTGTAGAGGGCGTGTAGGGTTAGAAACTTAGAAGCTGGTTCTACATGCGATCTGATAATTTTTTGACAATGCGAGCCATATTATACTCTCGTCTTGCCAACATTTTACATGAAAATGTTTTTCACTTCTTTGTGTAAGTTATATTAGTCAAGAGCAATGAAAACGGGTCACTTAGAATACAATTTTCATAGAAAGTTAAAGTGAGTAGCTTACATAGAACTAATACTCTACCAAATCGGAATCAGGAAGTACCCTAAAGGTTTTCATGATCATCTCATCAGTGAGTCAGTGACGAAATCGGGGGTTTTTTTAGATATCAATAAAATCGAAAGTATAAGAGCTATGTAATTGAAACGTTTTATGTCGAATAAGTTCACTATTGACACCATTATCCCGAGAATTTTGTTTATCTGGTATAATCCAAACCCAAATTATGAGGGTTCAAAAAAACGTCGAAGCGCTTCGAAAAAAGGTAGTTAGTACTCTTGCGCTTCGCTTGGTCCATCTTGGCGGCGGCACGACCGTGCCCCCACGTCCCTAATTGTAATCGGGTTGAGTAAAGAAACTTTTATGGCATTTAGAAGGGTCTATCTAATCAAAACAACTTTTATCGAATGTATCATTTCATCGAATTTCATTTCATCGCACGCAGTTTTCTGCTCAAACCATAATGTTTTCAGGGTATGTTAAATATCTAACCTAACCTAAGTTACGAAATTAATGTTTAGTATACCCTGAAAACATTATGGTTTCCGCGGAAAATAGCGTTCGATGAAATTTAATTCGACAGTCTAATATAGAAAATATAGTCTTAATAAAAAATAGGGAAAGAAAACCATTTATTTACTAACTTCTAACACGAATACAGAAGAACAGATTAACAAATAGATACCGGGTGTTGCCTGTAATAGGAGCAATAAATTTAGGGATCGTTTTCACACCACAAACGTAACAACATTTATTCTACAAATTTTGAAAATAACTTATTGTTAACTAAATATTAAAGAATTTAAATTTTCTAAGCAAGCAATGTATTGCGAAAACTACGAAGTTTGTAGGCTGACAGTAGATGTCAAGTAAACTATTGGATGGAGTTCATTGAAAATGCTATTTAGTTTGTTCTAAAAAATCCCAAGTAATAAATTACATAATTTTTAAAAGTTGTAGAACAAATGTTGCTACGTTTATAAAGTAGAAACGATCCCTCAATTTATTGCTCCTATTACAGGCAACACCCGGTATATGAGACACAAAACCCTGAACTAGTGCCAGACGGAGGAAAATGGTTCCTGCTCAGCATGATACTGGTTTGAAAAGATTGTGCTCTTTTGGGTTTATCCAATATCAAAGACAATTTTTTTTAAGAATAACTTATTTACACCATCCCTAACCTAAAACTTCCAAGTCTTCAGTCTCAATGTATTAACAAAGTTCTATCTAGTAAAATACCAACGTCGTCTTAATCAAATCTAATAATCAATCTAATACAGATGATTAATGACACGCGAATCATGAACTCAACTGACATCATCAAGTGATATCTTCACATGCGCGTGAGAGCTAATTGCTGTCAGTTGTCGATGAGATTATGATCTAATTTAGAGATAGCCTTCTATCAAAATGAATTGTTTACCGTTTAAATCCCTCAAATGTATTGCGGTTGCCGCAAGACTGATGGTTTTTGCCAAGTTTTTGTAATCTTTAGTCTTACCTAATGATTTAGCTTTCTGGCTATTAAGACCTACGAATGTGTTTGAGGGTGTACTCTAATGCGATTTTTGGGAAAGGCCCTGGATTTTTGGAATGCGAAAGTTCGTGTGTGTGTGTTTTTAAAATTGCCGAGGGAATAACGGTAATCGAAATCTACGTGGACAAAGTCTTGGGCAGAAGCTAATATGAACTATAAATGAAACATGAACTTGATGAACTACTACTATAATAGGAGTTTATTTACGTAACTTCATCAATTGAGTTAATATTACATATCCAGGGGCCTTTCTCTGTAAGCTTGTAATCGGCTGTCCCGGTCAATTTTTACAAAAAGTAATTTAAATATTCAAATAGACATCACTTCTAATAAAACTTAAACCCCTAAACTCTACAGGCAAATTGTTCTTAAAGTCGTGACTATTATAAGTTTTTTTTTAGACGTGATAGAAGCCCTGAAATTACAGTCCCCTGGCTGTCCCCGTCACTGTATTCCCACATAGAAATGAGATTTACGAAGAAACTAGTGAAGCTAAATACATTTGGCAAGTAATATAATACACTAAAATAATAAAATTGTATAATTGTCGTAAAACAAGGATTCTGATTGCCTATATAATATATTAAGTAAACTTGTAAACTTTGTCCCCTGAATTTCTATACAGTCCCCTGTCAAAAAATCAAAGCCATAATAAAAGAAAACTATAAGGTTTACAAACGTTTCTTTGAGTGAAACGAAACGCAACTGTCGTGAAGTTGGCGACCATGAAGAAATCGCCGGCGAGACGCCATTTTGTTTAGTGTCAGAGCGTCACTTGTGACGTGAACACGCGTTTGGACTGCTACCCGAAACAGTCCTCTGGTAAGTAATAATACTCATATTAATTGCTTTAATTATCTCTGTTATATAGTTTATTGGTTTGTTATGTATGCCTAAAAAGATAGGTAGGTTCTTAAAAAACAAATTTACATCCGTTTTGTAAACATTGCGGAATTTATACGAAATACACAGTCCCCTGGCAACAGTCCCCTGCCTTAAAATGTAGCAGGGGACTGTTCTCCATAACAGGGGACTGTGAAATTTGTGTAATGGTTCTTATTTTTATACATCACACTGCTAGATCAAAACAGCATCAACTCAAAATAAAACTGTATTTCTAAATCAACTTTAATACCAATGTGTTAGGACTTGAAACAAATCTAACAGTTTTTTTGAGTTGATACTGTTTTGATCTAGCAGTGCGACATTGTTTGTGTAAATTTATACCGTTAATCGGTTTTATTAACCCCTGACGCAAAAACGACGAGGTGTTATAAGTTTGACGTGTCTGTGTGTGTGTATGTCTGTCTGTGGCATCGTAGCTCCCGAACGGATGAACCGATTTTGATTTTGTTTTTTTCTTTAAAAGGTGTATCAGTCGGGAGTGTTCTTAGCTATGTTTGATGAAACATAACATAACATGAGTCGGGGGTTTTTTAAATTTTCAATTTGATTCGTTATTAATGTAGAATCACCACAGTATCATTGTTTTGCATTATTTTGTTCATAAACTAAAATTATTTTGCACAGGCTGATCGAACATAATGGCTCCCAAAAAGAAAAACTTATCACGTGAGGAGTTGCTAGAGAAAAAGAGAGAAGCAGAGAAACAAAGATACCTAAAAAGAAAAAATGACCCTCAAAAAGAGAAGAAATGAGAGAAAAAGAAAAGTTAAAATACCAAAAGAAAAAAGAAAAAGGGTTACGGAAATTAGTGAAGATTTAAATGGAGATCTCAGTTGAACTAAGTATTTGAAAGACTGTTTTCTAATAATTATACTAATAATAGTAATTATTTCAATGTATACTGCATAAAGCATTTACAGATTGATATTATAATAATAAGACTATTGATCTCAGTGAGTACAAAATGTTTCTAGTACTTAAGGCTAATTTTTGATATGGATGTTTGAAGAATGTTATGTTTTTAGTTGATATTTTCTAAAGAAACTTTTGTTGATTGTTAATACGCAAATATGCCATAAAAATAATAATAGATTAGTTAATATAAATTGACTTTTTTCTAAGTAAAACAGTCCTCTACCTCACTACACAGTCCCCTGATGTCTCAAACAGTCCCCTGTCATGATTTTTTGAAAAATCGCTAATAACTCGGAAAATATGTATAGATTCAGTGGGCTTCCTTGCCTAAGTGAAATAATAGTTGATTTTCTTCTAAATAGAACTCTGGTTTATGCCAAATCATAATAATAATTGCCAGGACAGCATTTATATGGGTCCTGTGCAAGCTTACAGAGAAAGGCCCCCAGATTAGAAGGCACTCTCTCGGAACATATTATCCGCGAAGCACGTTTTGACAAGGTCTAGACTATAGCTTACAATCTGCATCTCTTGGATTATAAATGGAATAATTGGGTAATAAATTCACAAAAGGTCTAAGTGTTGTTTGGACATTGATAAGAAAATCCGATAATAGCGTTCTATTTAAATTTGCATGAATAAATTTGAATTTCAATCATGGTTAGATTGATTAGCAGAAACTCGCACAAACTTTAACAAAGATTCCAGAATTAGGTCCTGGCTCTCAATTGGTTCCTTGTTTTTAACTAGGTACTGAATATTATCTATGGAATATTGTTTTTTTTTCTAATTTAAATTAGAACCCTGTTTTAAAAGAGGTATAGTCCAATTTAAAATAACAAGATTAAAGTCCTAGTGGTCGGATACGGTACTAAGGCACACTACTGCGTCAGGACGGATACGGCACTAGGCATACGAAGGGTTAATATTATTTTGACGAGGGTGTAAATGGGACAATCACAACTGACTTTTCTACACAGCACTGTTTAACTGTTGAACTTTCATAGAACTCTGTCTAAATGACAGACAGAGTCAAAGTAACGAGGAAGAAATAACGTCTGAATAAATCATTGGATTTCTAACTGCAATAGGGTCTATAGAGGATTAACAATTAAGTCCATAGATGTATTTAGGTTTACCATACATACATAAATAACATCACGCCCCCCATTCCCAGAGTGGGGTAAACAGAGCTGCAGAAATACCAACAAATACCAAAAAGTCTGGTTGATAATTTTGTAACCACATTTTGCACAAACAGCCTAAGATGTTTACCAGTGTATTAGTGACAGGTTGCAAGCCTGTCGCCTAACAGTAGGTACTACAAGACCTTATGCCTTTAGTCGTCACTTATGACATCCACGGGAAGACATTGAATGGCACTATTTGAACCCGGCAATGGCAAAGCCCGCTAGTAATTTACCTAAATATTTCATAACGCATTTTGTTCTAATTATGTTTACACTACAGAGATAGCTGCATGTTTAACCTCAAACTGTATCACCCAGCTTAAAAAGAACTCATTCAAAACAAGGTCAAATACATGCAAATTAAACTTATCTACTGTTGCAACCGTTTCAAGTATTTAACATAATCGTGCGGCATTATGATAATTTTAATTCCAAGACTGGGATGACGTAAGGACTTCGATCAGACTGATAAATAACTTATTATATAGATTATAACAAAAGAAAAGTTATGAGAAATAAGACTATAGAGAGTATAATTGAAACGCCTACATGAGATTGAAATAATAATGTACGCATCCTATGTTATGATTAAGAATATCCTTTCTAAACTAAGCAGTAAGAATGAAAGGAATGTTTAGATTTTACTCAAAGATATTTTGTGTAATAGATACATAGGTAGGCTCTTTTCAGCCCTCGGTAATATATACACCGTGGTATCCATTGTCATCTGTTGTAGACTCCGCATGTCATGTCGGTAACCTATCTACCTCTTTAAATTACGCTAGCGTCGCACCCTCGCTTCAATTCATAAACAAATAAATAGCCTGTAGTCATCCGGAATAATGTGAAAATGGGAAAGAAGTTTTCGAATAGCTTACGTGGTTCTGGAAAATACCTGTCAGATAGATACAAGCTCTCAAAATTCGTACTCTTTATTTATAATATTGGTATTGTTACATCATATGACACCCGTATCATTAATATAACCAATTTGTACCAATGCTGAGAACCGGAGACTTATACTATGCATCCGTAGGGACGGAACCTAAACCTGGTTTACTGAATACTTGTGAAAAATATGAGATAAACGCAAATTTCTTATTAAGTTAAGTACCCATTTCGCAGGGAGACACTGCTGTAAAACAGTACTTTGTTGAACAAAGCCGTAGATGAGACCATAGAGTAAGATATTTTTTATGGCGCTGTGTAGGTACCAAGTATTAGTTATTCTGTGGCTGTGGTCACCGAGTGACTGGTTTTCTTCACAGATAATATCGAACGATACACAATAAACTTTATTACTCTTCGTAAAGTTGCTCGCCTAGGACCGGTGGCATTTCATTATTATTATTGGGGGGTTGTGACGGGCCTTGTGTGCCATTTCGACCATTGCTGATCTATTGTGGCAGCCCTTTATTTAGAGCTCACTGCAAAGGCCCGTTGCGTCCAAGAATTTCTAGATGCTTTCGGCAGTGAGAAGCTGTATCTCTTGTGGGTCCATGATGACCATGATATGTCGCCCTAGGTAGATACTTCTGTCGAGCATTAATGGTGCGCATGAGCAGAGGACATGCGTCGCTGTCTCCTCTGAATTTGTTTTATATAGTGTCAATATCTAAATTTCTCAAGATGAAAAAATGTTAGGCTATCGGATTGTAAATATTAGCGTGTAAAATATCAAGTCGACACATTTCTCATCGCTTAAATGAGGTGGTGATAAAAGTAATGTTGATCTTTTTTTATTTCTCGCAATTCAAAGTACGACCACGAACACTCGGACATCTACCTTAGTTATTGTTTTTAAATCTACACACCGCCGAGGCTAAATATAAAATCAATAGAAACTACTTTGAGAATTTAAATATAACGCGTAGATTATTAATGCATATATAAATATTTTAATGATGGGTTCTCGGAACATTAAATGACATTAAAATATGATTCTAACTATCTTACAATAAGTGTCGTTTAATGATAGCCAAATGTCAAGGCTTTCCTTTAAAGATAATCGCAATAAAAATCCGTCTTGTGTCATGATTTATTAAAGGTTTTTATTTCAATTCGTTTCACTGGAAACTGGTTTGTATACACGTTAAATATAGAACCAGATTAACGAGAACGATTATTTTTATTATATTGGACTTGTTTGTATTTAGTAAAATTAAAAATTCTACGTAAATGTTAAATGTAAGAAGTTGAAATGGATTCGATGCCCATAAAGGTTTCAACAAGCTATATAACATATTTTTCCATTCTAAATTAACAGGAACGAAGCGACCAAATTGAAAACGAAAATAGAATACATTAATCTAACAGCGGCTTCCTGACAAAATAACCACTTGGCGCCAAATCGTACGGGTAATGACTATGACTCATAATTTACTATCTAGCGTCCATTCATAAATTGTCTATGGTTATCAAGAAAGCGCGCCATGTTTGCCCAGTTCCGCTATCAACCGGCACGTTCTAAATCTAAATTCAAAACGCGATTTCCCGCGCGATTTGGTAAGCGCATGCGCGTAATCCACTAATATTGACAGTAATCGGTGGGTCAATGGCCGCCGCGGGCTTACCAATACGAGGTCAGGGTCTCGGTTTGAAGTTGCATGACGCTTCTTCAAAATTACAAGTTAGGTTATTTTGCTGTTCAATGTTTCATTATTGATTTTGCTGCAAATAGCAGACGTATTCCGTGTTTCATTGTCTGTCCCGCTTGCCCTCTTCCACTTCGCTCTTTCCTTCACGTTGTTTTCTTCGTGTTTTATTATTTACCTCAGTACTATAACTTAATAATTATTAATTACTCTTTGTTAGTTTAAAATATAATCCACATTTTATAGTTAATTATATATTTTCTATAGCTTATTTAATCCTACTTCTGAAAAATATCACATCTACTTTGCCTTTACGTTGTACATTTCTAGTTCTATTTTGTAGCGTGTTGCTAATTGCGTTCTAACCTTACCGGTAACATAATTATCATCATTATCCCATGACCGTAGTCTTCTAGCTATTTAAAGACTAGTTACACCACAGATAAACAGGAGAAAGTAAACGAGAGCACAATACTGCACATAATCATGCTATGAACCAATTACTGATTAAGATTGTAGAATTCACTTAAGCGTAAATGTTTATTCTAAGGTGTAGAAAGTGCTCCAGTTATTTGTGGTCACGAATGAGTTGACGTTGAAATGTGTACATATTGCTACGAATTTCGCATTTCCAGAATACATTACCTACTTTGAAATTTGGAGTATTCTAACCGCAAAGCGCATTGCAGGTGAAAAGCAATCCTACAACACTTTCAACTGCGGTTTCTTTTTTATTACGTAACTAGCGACCCGCCCTCGCTTCGCTCCGGATTAAAGTATTATACATATAAACCTTCCTCTTCAATCACTCTATCTATTAAAAAAAACCGCATCAAAATCCGTTGCGTAGTTTTAAAGATTTAAGCATACATAGCGGGAAGCGACTTTGTTTTATACTATGTAGTGATTAGTATGAAATAGGTCAATATATAATATTGCTTATTTAGTGAGAAAAGTGATGTTTTCTGACCCCAAACCTGATTAAAAATGTTTATATCTCGGCTATTTTTGTTTTCAAGTAGTTAAGTAACTAAAAAAGTTAACTAACAGGGTTTTATAGCTGCAAAAAACAAAATAACAAAGGATAGTAATTTAAGAGTAATATGAAAGTTCTACCCACAATTTTTTGCCTTGACTTCTTCTTTTCGAAGAAATTGGCATGGACCCGCTAAAACTCCATGATGTGAGCCAAGTGCACGCTCCGAGGAAAATGCTCGAGTTTGAATTATGAGAGCCCGTCAAAGCGGGTATCGGCGCCAGCCTTTTAGACGCCTGGCTTTTATGGGTCACAAGGAAGGCGGACTCACTGAATGCTTAACAATATGTCTAACTTTTCAGAGGCGTCAAGGGTAAATGTATTCTTATTTTGCCGTTGCTATATAAGATAGAGCATAATTACTGCTACTTATAAACGTGGAATAATCGTGGGGTAGCTTTGCCATGCTTTGTCACTTTCTGTCAGATGCAAATGTCACAATTACAGATAAGGACAAAGCATGGTTATTCCACGTTTATAAGTAAGGGGGTATTTGTTTTTTTGTGCTTAACTAAAACCAAACAAACGAGACCACATGGGTAAATTAAAAAAAGCCTATCAAAGACTTCTGTGGCGTTTGAACGCATCAATGTTCTCCCTTGGTTAACGAACTTGATCACATCTTTTTTTTGGTTGAGATTAGTTAAGTCACAGGTAGTCACATAGTACGAGTACTAAAGTACCTACTACAAATACAGGGTGTTAGGTAATGAGTGGATAATCCTTGAACTACGGATAGAGGGCACTTAGGACGTTATGAAAAAGCTAAAATAAGTCTAGTAAAAGTCGCACGGTTTTCGAAATATTTGGACTTTTAATCGGATTTTCTGTCATTTTTCCTTATGTCCGTGTTACGAAAAACCCTTAATTTCATGTATTAATTCATATTTTTTTCACTTTTTTCTTGCATGGTTAGAATCACTATGAACTAAGGAAGTTTTTAAAGCTACATGACAAGTTTTTTTCATGACAACTTTTTTAGTAAACTCACTAAGTTACTTTTTCCATACTAAGAAATCCCCGCGTTTGTTTTTCACGTAGTATGGAAAAACAAACTTTGTGCGTTTAATCAAAAAGTTGTCATGAAAAAAAACTGGGCATGTAGCTTTAAAAACTTCCTTAGTTCATAGTGATTCTAACCATGCAAGAAACAACGAAAAAAAAATTGAATTAATACATGAACTTAGGGGTTTTTCGTAACACGGACATAGGGAAAAATGACAAAAAATCCGATTAAAATGACCAATATCTCGAAAACCGTGCGACTTTTACTAGACCTATTTTAGCTTTTTCATAACGTCCTAAGTGCCCTCTATCCGTAGTTCCTAGGATTATCCACTCAACCTAATACCCTGTAGGTATATGAATCAACCACAGTTTTATGAAGTTAGATGTGCTACTGTTTCTTATTTCACGGTAAACAATATTCCCCATTTGGCTCTGGTTGCTATAACTGATAAAAAATAATTGCAACAAGTATATTACAGTAGGCAATCCCGATTGATGTGGTGGAGCCCTCACTCTTATTGCATGCGAGATATATTTTTGAAACAATAAAACTATAGTTAAACACGACCCAGAGGGGTTGTAAACAAAAATTTGCAACAGGCTATTTCAGTCATAATAATTCGATTTTAATAAGAATGAGGGAGGATCCACAAAATAGATCGGGATCATAGACTAAGTTAAAATGAGCATAAAACAGATCTCCAAAATTGTTCAACAATTAAAGACTGTGCTTGGCTTAGCCTAATTAATATCTAGCCTTGATAAGCGGCCAAGGCGCGAATCTAGAAACCTACATTTCCTAAACTCGCATTCAGTCCACATTGTTCCACTTTAATACCTGCATATAGAAAGGGATCGATCGAATTTTCACACAAAGGATTTCGAACTTAGATTTTAAATGCTAATTGCACGTGCAGTGAACATTTTCCTGTTGCAATCCAGATAAAACAAAACTCCATCAAGCGAATGCACGCATGGCAAAACGATATCGCATTTTTAATATTCATCATTCATACATATTTATCTACACCTCGTATAAAACTGCATAGATAAATTGATGTATTCACATAAACGAAGCGTCTTACAATGGAAACGTTAATAAAACGCTAGTGCATCTGCAGAGAAAGTAACGCATCGTCTTACAGGGCAGTGAACCGTACTAAGTACTCTCATGTAATTTAATACTTAGTCTTGTATGTAGATCATACTAGAGC
Source organism: Acleris holmiana (assembly GCA_949316455.1). Lineage (NCBI taxonomy): Eukaryota > Metazoa > Arthropoda > Insecta > Lepidoptera > Tortricidae > Acleris > Acleris holmiana. The sequence goes on along the minus strand of OX438782.1, from coordinate 13,046,744 downwards.
TTGTTATAATAGAAATGTTCCACGTTATTTTAAAATATCATGGGTGAAAATAATTAATAAACATTTTTCAGAAGTGGGATTTACTACAGAAACTATAGGTGTTTCTTTCCGAGCAATTTACCATACTAGCATACTTTGTGAAGAGACGTAGGAAGAGTAATACAATAGGCATTAAACATCATTACCCAATTTAGTCTCATTAAACTCGCTCGTGACATATTATTAAAGCAAACAAGTATCAAAATTTACCGTTGTAGTCTTGTCATTCGTTTTAGTACCGTAAAAAGCATAAAACAAATTGTATCTAGTTGCTCCAGTTCAGTAATCAAAACCATTAGTAAAAATGTATATGCACTTAGCACAAGAGGCCTTAAATGGACGATACAAGAATTACATTCAAAGCCGAATAAAGAACACACCTTTGCCTATTGAAAGTGTGACGTCATCTAATTTACATTTGGCTCAAGTAACGAAGGTCGCATGAAAATGTGAAAAAGACATTGTATTGCTAATAAATAACCATATTTTAGATAAAATTCCGTTATATAGTTAATGCACTTAACGTTAGAAAAAGAATTTAATGTTGAAAACGTCAATACATCTTTTACTTCATATGGGGGTATTTGCGCATGTCTGATATTACGCCAGAAGACATTTTTTAAGAGGATTGTGAAGCTGAAATTTTCCATACAATATGTGATAACGTTTCTCTCCCCTTAAACCTAGTCCGATTATTCCGATTTTTTAATATGTTGTAGATATTTATCACAAACTAGGTCTGTAAGTTATCTTTTGCAAAAAACTTACTTTTTTTAATAACTAAAACATATTCGAAAGTCGTAGAAATATGACTTGGCATAGGGGGTGAGAAACGTTATCGCCCGGAGCTAAATTTGTATAGATTTCTGGACAGCTACACGATTTTACCCCTCGTCTGTCTTGTTCTCGTCACAGACCGGTGTCCTAAATTTGGATAGCTTTTTGTTTTTTTTTGGTTACCGAACTTTATCATAATCCGGAGACTAGAACTTGGCATTTTTCACCTCTGACAGACGAGGGGTTAGGCGTCGCTTCTCAATCCTCTTAAACGATTTAATTCAACGTTGCCAACGTTGGCAATGGCATGCATCACTAAAAATCCTGTAATCGTAATTAATAAAACATCGATTAGATACGGCCGTCCATATAAAATGTTTCTTCGCTTTGTACTCGTACAGTACTAGTTATTCTATCTCACGAAAGCGGGTGTGCTTGTAGATGTAAAGCTACGCACTCAGAGACAAAATTATTGTAAACAATACGATAGCCAACCGATATACCTAAAGGAGCGGGGTGTACTGTACCTTGGGTGATAGAGTATGTTGGACATTTTACAAAATTAAGTTCGAGTTTCTTAATGGCCTACTTCTCATCAGTGGTCTCCTCTTGGGAAGAACTGGAAGGTTTTTAATGTGTAAAAGTGGCCGTGTGGCCTACTGATATTTATCTTACAGTTATCACTTGTTTATTCCAATAGTGCTACTTAGATGTTTTTAAATTGCACAGATTAAATAATCCTGATCGCTTTCATAATCTATGGTCAGCGATACAACCTGTCAGCTTTTGATTGGAAACCATTACAACGTTGTGATCAAGCAGCACCAGGCTATTAAAATTATCCACGGTAAAATTGCGACTCCACGGAGGCCTATAAATAGTTTTAATATCATCAGAGTAGATTAAGCGGCAGGTACGAACAATATGAGAAAGATGGCGTCCGTGACCTTGAACCGGCGACCTGCGGAACGTCTTTGTTTATGACTATGACTGAGTCAGGTTTCAGTAGCCTAGCGGTGACGCGGGTAAAATCACTATTGCTAACTGCTAGGTATCTATTGCAATTAACTACTATTAAAAATGTTTAGAACTCGTTTCGGAAACGAGCAAGTATTATTTTCGTGTCGTTTGCAAGGAATTCGGACACGATTAACAAGACAAAGTACCTACTTGGTGACGTAAAACGTGTTGTTTAAGTATCGAGTACTTGAACAACACTATTGTTTCTTCTGACAAACATTTTACGCATTTACTGCCGCCTAACCTACAAATATATGTAATTTTGAGACCCCAGGCGAGTCACCGGCACTGAATGTGATGTGATGAAGACAAAATAAAAGCTTCGTTAATTTTAACTAGCTTGCTAGTAGAATAGAAAGCAACAAGATAAAGATGCTCCAAGATAAAACAGATTCACAAAACACCAGATTCGAAATAAAGGGTAAGAATAATAAACAATACCTTAATTTCAATGTCAGGTTCTGGGATTCCATTACATTGAAAAATCTGGTAAATCATAAAAGAGCGAAATAAGTAGGTACCTAACACTTTGGTGTAACCCCCTTGACCGGTAATTATCAATCATTTTTACTTTTGCACATAAACTGTTTAAAACACAATTTGTAAATTAAAGGACCACAAAACTCGAAGTAATTTCCCGTTCCGTTCCTTATCTAAAAGATGATGCATCATCAAACAAAGGCTTTCTTGTTCTAGCCCGTCTTTATAAGACTGGATGCTTCATACCTCTTTGTTTCATTTCGTGCAGCGCAAATCTTTGTCTTCTGTATTTGCGAATGTGTTGGACAAAGGTAGCTTACGAGTATATTTGCAAAAGGCTCCTGTTTCAGATGATTAATGTGTGAGGCTTAGGAACGTTGGAAAGTAAGCGTTCGTCGACCTTTATGCGATCGACTTTTATAGGTTCTATGATGGATTTATAAGCCGTGGTGGCTATTGATATAACGCTCAAATGCCTACAGTATGAATGTGTTTTTTTATAAATGATGTTCGGGGTTTACAAAAAACAAGTGCTTGTGATTTAATGATAGTTAAGGATGGTTGTGATTCGTAGAAATCGTGGATTAATAAGGAATTCGGGATATTTCTTCTTCGGAAAGGCAGGATATGGAGTAGGAACAGGACATCTGGAAAATAAAGAATGTGTTAGTTTAAAAGCAATGCATCAAACAAACGATAAATATAATGTACTAGCTATCCCAGACTTCGTCCCATCATCTATGTATTTTCCCTAAAATCGTTATGCAAATTATTGCGAACTTTAAAAAGGAATTGCTAAATCAATAGATTTGGCTGTCCACAAATTGAATATTTATATAGAAATGATAGGAAATGCTAAGTGATCTGATCATTTTAATTAAAAGAATAATGACGATAGAGGGTATTTTTCAAAGAAATTGTACCTAATGTAGGACTGAAATTAACTAACGGTAACTTTTTACATGTGAGTAACAAAAATTAACTTTATAAATGGACGACTAATTGTCGTTACTCACATGTAAAAGTTACCGTAAATTAATTTCAGTCCTTAATTAGGTGCAATTTCTTTGAAAAATACCCTAGACGGAGAAATATTTTAAAACGTAATGTCTGAGTATAGGATAGGATAGCAAAGTGTACCTATTTAACTTTACACATTACCACAGTTCGAATCAAAACAACTTAAATCCATCAAACCCTATAGCAATTCAAACACGGAATTTGTTACGTCGTTTTTGCTGATACGGGGCAAAGATTAATGATTCGAAAACACAACAGAAACAGTGGAATAAAAAAAAAAACGCGAAAAAGCCACCATAGTTCAACAAATCGTTTCATAAACTATGTTTGCCGTATGTAATTTAATCTCCTAACAACAGCAATAATAAATTTAGATATTCTATATAGAATTTTCCGCCTATCTGCCCGCCGCCGTTTCTCCGGAAAATAGTAAATTTTAAGAGATCAGATAAACTGGCTCTCTAATTATCTCAGTGCAATTACATTTTAATATAAAATTACTAAGGAGCAACGCCTGTTAAGTTTTTAAATTTTGGAATAATAGGAAACTGACCTTTTCAACGGGACCGATCATAAATCCGATTCTTAGTGTCCAACCAATCTCAACTGCAACATTTTTATACCCCTTCAAAATAGACATTTTGTCTTCTTGATTATCCTAGCGGATTTAAATGCCGCAAAATAACCAAATTTTGCCTGAAGAACTGAAATCGGACGACGACATATACCGTTAATTTGTAGACGCATTATGATTTCCTCCCCAGTAAACGTGAGAGAACCTGTCGTCATAAATTTTCCCCATAGAGGCTGTCTGTCTGGTATTTTAACTTTCATACGGTCCCAATGCTGTCTGAAAAGCGTTAGAGGCAGACCACCGACAGGCTTTTAGATGGTCATCCAACAAAAACTGTCTAATTTTCCACCCTAACTTGCAAAGATTACCCCTTATAAAAAAAGTAGGCTACACCAGAAACTTCTGGTAAATGGCCAATATGCCCATGTGCCAGAGATATCACAGCACACAGACCTTTCTGATCTGTATTCCACGGTGCTTACGGTCAACGAACTTGAATTAACCGACATCCTCTTCGGATCGTAAAGTTTTAGTTAAAGAATTGACTTGTTGTTTTATGATGACACTTCCAACAGTTCCAACGGTGATGAATGGCGGGAGTTATAACGCTTAATTGAGTAGGTTATTTAGTAGACTCTGTGAAGTTGCTGTTATAATTTCTTGGAACCTTTAGTGCGAAGAAAAAAGACATTGGCTTCAGACGAAACTGAGAAATTTGGGTGATCGTGTCGATAGGAAGGTTATTTAATATGCATACGAAGTTTTAGGAAGAAGCTAGTATGTACTTAATAGTGTTGAGCTACTAATACATGACAATATTCTCCAATGTTACACTTTAGATTGCCACAGCACTTTACTACGTATCCCGCCTGGGACTCGACCAGGGAACGACCAAAATAGTGAAGGGTAGGTATTAAGTTACTCGGGGTGTGAGTTAGACGAACTGCATACGTAGAAGCGTTACTTTACCTCATTTGTGAAAGATATTGCTCCTCATTTTATGAGCTGTATTACTTCTTCAAACTCGTTTTAACTCCATGTCTTGCCCAACACTTGTAAATAAACGATTAAGGTTCATGAAAGGCGTTGAATTTAGCTGATCTCTGTAGGGAAACGCCTTGTAATTAGAACCACCAGGCCGACGAAGCGTGGTGATTTAGATGACGTTTTAAGTAGAAAACAAAGTGCATACGTAAGTCCAGGTAAGTTAATCTTTTTCTAAGTAGAGAACTGTGTTAACATTGGACAAAGTTTGTGTTTAAATTAAAGTAGCCTTGGTCACGTTTCAAGGATTTTGTCATGCCTTGTCTAATTGTACGACAGCGTGGCTACATTAAAAGCATTTTTTTTCCAATATATATCTATCTTTTCTTAGGCATGGGAGAATGCAATCGAGCACCCAGGCCACCTGATTGTAGGAAGGATCTGAGAACCGTAGACATGCAAATGCGTTGCAAACTCTGAGGACTAAGATGGAAAGCATCTTTGGAAGCCGGTTCACAGATTCTTAGCCTATACCGGAAAACTATAATGCGAACAGTTCTGCTTGGTGGTAGTTTAAAGGATAAGATGGTGGTAGAAATCACAACGGACCCTGCACTCTACCACCACCATCTGCCTTCGTCCCTAGTATGCATTCAGCTTCTCATAGCGGCTTAAAAATGTTTTTCCCCGTGCAAAGAGCGACGTGTTACCTTCATTATGTAAATTTTAATATCTTTGCAAGAGCTATTTGGCAAACAGGTTTTCGTCTCCTTAATTAATTATTATAGTTTTCTTTCGTCATTACAACACGTTTTCTCACATTTAATTATAAAACTAGTTAGATATTAGTGGATGTTTAGAAATTCCGAATGTAGATTAGAATCTATGGATATGGCTTGAGTTTAGCATACAGATGAACTTCGAATGGGTGCTTCAAGTAAAACGTGTCCCAACAAACTTGAAAAATAAAATGTGAAAAAATAGGCCAAGTTATATTCAAACGATACGTGCTTGGCCGATGGAACATTTGAAATCCTGTACATTCGATTTGGAAGCTTCCTGAGCCAACTTCCAAGTCTAGTCATGTTTTTGAGTTTGGCGTGGCTTGCTGATCTATATTCACTTTAGCTTTACTGTGCTCGAAAAGACGTCGAATCGGCTCGGCTTACGTCGGCCGGCGACGGCGGAGCCGAACGACGTCTTTTCGCTCTTATTGCGTAGCCATAAAGAGTTTTTTGATCAGCTAACGCCAATTCCGCGTCGTTAGGTTTGGGGAGACCCTTAGGCGAAGTCCTAATAACTAGGTCATTTAGAAGGCCTTAATAGTCACGCAAAATGGCAAAACACATATTTTATTAATCAGTGCTCCGCCCCTTTACATCGCGTTTAGGATGCTGATATGGCTGCCCCGGTACTTCAGCGCGTCAGGGACGTTTGTGGAAACGCGAGTAGACTGCATTTTCGCCGACGTGCGCAAGCGCTGCGCCTCCCTGGTGCGCAGGGCCATTGCCAACAGCCTCCTGTACCCTAACCATGAGTTGCAATTACCTCGCTACCGAGTCGAATGCTCTGTCCCTCACAGTATTGTTATAATTCGACTCGCTAGCGAGTACGGTAATGGGAATTCGTACCGAGCATGTTCGCAGACAGGCTCGACTGTCCGAAGCACTGTCGGAAGCTTCACGTGCGCTAAATAAAATAAATTATTCTTGCGTTTACAACATAGTCATAGTCTGTAAGTAAATCTGTTTGTGTAACAAACACAGTGATCCTCGTTGGTCAGAATAAATTATTTCATTTTTTACAAACTTGGCGAACACACTAACTATCGTGTTTCACAAAATACCTCTCAGTGAACTATATTAAGTGCAAAATCTTGAGTAGGTAGATATGTTTAGAAGAGTTTACCCACGCTAGTTAGTCTGGCATTCTATTTTGTGATCTAGAAGCATTTTTCGTACATTGATCGGTTGTTTTTTTTGGATCTTTAAATGTGAGCTAGTTTTAATTTGTAAACAGTTTATTTTTTAAGTTTGTTATTAAATTAATGTCTTAGATGTGGTTCTACTACGGTTTATAATACATTCTTTGACCCGCACCTAAATCCGCGAAGAAGTCGCTTTTGGCTATTGCCAAAATAATGTATACTAATATTATAACTAGGTACAAATGTGAAAGTAACTATGTCTGTCTGTTTGTTACGCTTTCACGGATAAACCGCTGAATCGATTAAGTTGAAATGTGCCATGGAGATAGTTTGAGTACCGGGGCAGGACATTGGGAACTGTTTACCCCGAAAAATTGGCCGGTTCCTGAGGGAACAGTGATAAACGACTTCTACGTGGACGGACTCGCGGGAAACTCTAGCAGTTATATTTTTATGTTTTTTACTCTAGAACCGACTTCACAAAAACTTTTGTTAAAGCAATGAAAATGGATCACTAACAAATAATAGTTAACCCATTTAGATACTTTACCTACAATATTATTAAATCCCTAATTACCGCATTAGACACCTAGTTACCGTACCTTGGTGGAATTGATTGTTTCCAATCCAGTGGATCTAGAACAGTGAAAGAAAGAGAAAGCACGCCGATAGTAACAGATAAAAAGGTTTAATGAACGTTTTTTAACCAATTGACAAAAAGTGCTATGAAGAAAGAGTTGTTTGTGGAATAATGGTGCTTGTACACTGTGCGTGTAGCTGAAGAAAGTAAAGGCGCGGGCCACTTACGCGAGCAGAATGCTCAAGCTTGATGCACCATACTCGAGTCGCTGGACCGCACACTTCTTTCTTTATTGCACATTACCTACAAGCGCGAGTGCCTGAATATACGCTAGCTGCTTGCACCGTGTGTGTACAATAACCATGTACAAGAGATAAATTACGAGGCAGGGAGTTTAGGTAGGTACTTAATTGTAGTACGTCATAGCCATAAACTAGGTACATAACATCACGCCATCATTCCCAGTGGGGTAGGCAATGCTACAGAAATACCAACAACTCTAGAAAGCCTTCTTGATAATTATTTAACCACATTTTGCACAAACAGGCTAAGATGTTTACCAGTGTATTAGCGACAGTTTGCAAGCACAAGTAGGTACTACAAGCCTTTATTCTCTTAGTCGCCTCTTACGGTAAGTCTTACCTACGACACCTTCTGGAAGACGTGGAGTGGCACTATTCTAACCCGGCAACCACACGGCAAATAATAAAATAATAGAGACTAGCGTTTCTAAAATTGAAAATAGGCAAGTTAGTATTTAATTTTGGTAAATGATTAATTAAATACCTACTCTTAAATCGCAAAATCGGCTTGTTACTTGTTAAGTAGGAAGGTGCCCTACTTTGGTATTGTTTTCGGGTTGCTTTGGCTGCATTTCAGTTTAACCAACGAGGTAGAGGTAGGTAGATTAGGGTAGCTCAGAAAATCCCACCTATGTTTACGAGAAAATAGGATTTTGTCTTCGCCACTTACCTACCTATGCTTTTCCATTTTCTGACTATCTAGCCAAACGTAGATAGAAATTAACATTCATTTAATTATAATTGTAACTAAACGTCAAGTCAGGATACTATTTCACAACTCTGATACCTAGGTAGTGACAGTGACAATCGGAATAGCTAAGTACCTAGGTAGGTAGTTTGCAAATTCAACGAGTTTAAAGTAGCCTCAGTACACAACTAGTTAGGGCCTAGGTACCTACCTACTTAGGTAGGCAAGGTAGACCGAATTGTCACCTATCCAGTGAAACAGGCACCAGGGCTACATACATAATAGCCATACCTACCTACGTAAAAATTAAATGGCTTGTAAAAAGCGGGATTGTTAGTCAGCTAGTTGGAAAGTCCATGTTGTAAAAACGCAAGTTATGCCCACGGCAAACGCAACCCTACAGGTACCTACCTACCCTACCCAAGTGTTAGTTACCTCGTTAGGAGTCAACAGGTGCGTAGGTACTGTAACTATCTCTTACGGGTGGTTACTGCCTTATTCTTCTGGGGAAGGCCAATAGGTAGCTAGCTACTTATGGGGCATGGGGAATTCCGAGGAAATTGATCGGCCTTGAAAGCGTGGGCATTGCATGCAAAAGCAAACATCCTACCCATCCAACACCTAGGTACCTACAGAGGGGACGAGTAATGACGAGTTGGAACAATCAAATCAACTACAGGAAGTAAATAAAACGCAGCACAGAAAGTAATTAACTAACCGGCGTTTTTCAACCTTGAGTTTAAAAATAAAAACAGTAAATAAATAACTACCGAGCTACCTGCGTTCAACTTGCATGCCTAGACTAAATTACAAGATTGGACGAAAGTGAAAACCTACGCGAGGCCGAGAACGCGAAAAAAAAACAAACGAAGCACGATATAAAAATACCGCCGCGCACTTGTTTTAAAACGTTTTTTATCAAGTTTACATTGCATGCATTAACTTCAGCGTCGACGCTATCACAGCAAGATAACGTGACCTGATTACTAGAGAAATTAATGAATAGACCAAAAAAATACGTCCATATGCTAAGCTTGAGGGGCGGTTGTTTTTTTTTTATTAACTTTTAAAACCAACCTGCTATCCTGAGCACGGCGCGGTCAGCCGGGTCCAGCTGAAGAATGGACAAAGGTTTGTCCTTCGCCCATTCTTTCAGACTGAAATCGTTCTCAAATTCCATTTTCTTGTCATCCAAAACACGAAGTCTCGCGCGCACCTTCGCACATACTTGAATCAATCTTACACAACACTCAACGGCGAATACACCACATTTTGCATAATTTTAAAACGTTAAACACTATTATAAAGTAAACAAAACATTATGTTCATTGTAAAATGAAAATCGATAAACGCTAGCTAGAATCGGCAGCAAGTACGTATCCAGTGTACACTGCTGCAACTCACTGTTTTAACACTTTTAAAAACAACAAGCAAATAAGAGCCACTAAAGTAAATGTAGAATTGACTACAAGGAACCTCAATTAACGAGGACGGAGTAAATGAAATGCTTTTAGGTTATTACAAAGACCGAGCGTCATACACCGTACCGGCGGGCAGACATGATGCGACTGTTTAGTTCGAAGTTCAACCGCATCACGCTGCGTCGCCACTAGCGCTCAGCTGTTCTAGCGCAGCCGCATTGCTTGTTCTAATCCAACCAAATTGAAACGGCGTCATGTTGCTAAGTTTTGGTAATATTAGCGCACGTACTTAATTTTATAAAGTAATATTGTTTTTGTAGCTAGTAACGACATCTTCTGGCGATTAGAGAAAAATTTGACAGGTGATAGGATGATAATGATAACAACAGTGATCAATTTGATAATGATGTTGATACGGGGTCACTGAACGAGGAATTTACTGCGAACGTTTTGTTAAGGTGAGAAATCTGTTTCATACTATAATTTTGTCATGTGTTGTCGGTGAATAATCAAGATTACTTGCAAAATTAGACTGCCTGAATTATTAATGAGAAATGTTCCTTTTGATTCGCACGCACCTTTATAAATACCAACACCCTCCTAATCTCCGATACTTACCCGTTAGGAACAGCTGTGGTAATGATGTGATGACTTTGTGTCGTATTGTTGTGTAGGTAGGTATAAAACGCAATTATTTTTTTTTGAAGAAGGTAACTTTGTAGGTAGGCAAGTTGGTAATGTAAGTAGGTATATCTACACTCTTTTCACTTGAGGTTGGTGCCTGTGACAACTCATTTAAACACATATTACACTTATTTCTTGAATTTTTTCATAAATACGACATTGGTACTACAAACCTAGCGACGCCGTTCAGGAATTTAAATAAATCATCATTGCCTATTTTTAAATACCTCGCTTGTCAGTACAGTGCCTATACTTTGAAATCCGTTATTCGAACTTCAAATCGCCCTGTCACTTTTTGCTAATTAGTTACGCATCGAGAGCAAAAGGGATAGCAATAGACGAAGTTCGAATTAGGGATTTCAAAGTATAGCCCCAGAAGTTATTGAAATTAAAAATTTTACTTGTAAATTAATACGGCTGTCAAATGCATCATCGTACTGTGCTAGATTTTAGTCAACTAGCATAATATACCCAATTTTTACAAAAACAATCAGATACTTTGTTAGGTTTAATTTTATTTTGAACTTTAGTCATACGCATTTTCCCGCTTAATATTTGAAAACTTGGCAGAACTATAATGAATACTTTTAAAATTTTCTGTTATTTACGCTTACAACGCGACAGTTAAAACCATGGCTGAGACAACTCCGCAATCCGTAGCCGTTGCCATGACAACTGTCTGTCATAATACCGGTGTTTACCTTTATTGTAAGAAAAACCTCGCGGAAAGTTACAATTACCAATTTTATAATGTTCGCGCTCTAAATCAGCTACAGCCTGGACGGAATGGGCCATTGTGTGTAACATTATTTAATTTAAAACATATCAAGCAACAAAGACAGATCTGTCCATTGAAAAGTTTTGTCAATACTTCGGTATTGAACTAAATTGACCTACTTTATTTTCACATAAATTCGTGACCTACAAATTATCCGTAACACGCAATCATCAAAGCTTTGTCATCGCGGAAACAAAGATCGGAATACTTTCCTTTGTTGTGTAAAAATAACAAAATGGGTGCTAAGTTTTCGTTTCTTGAAAGCAGTTGACGATGGAAGATGGATTTTATCATTCTAGCCCAAAGGTAACTTGGTAGATTAATAAAAAACTTTCTGCTACTCCCTCCGTGTACTTAAGGTCTAGATTTTTCTGAACGAAATGTTTTCTTTTGATATTATTTTGTGTAGATACTTTTTTCACATGTTTATTGTACTAAATCTAAAATACACTTATCCCTTGTGGCGTGGATTGTTGTAATCATTTGTTAACTCTATATATATAATATAAAGTATAAAGTAAGTATTTTTTAGTCCTTTGTCTTCCACATTTTTGTGACGCAGCGTGAAATGGTTCGGCACATTGTCGGCTTATGCGACCGCCGCAGATTTGCCCTATTTTTGGTTCTGGCAGAAACCAGCGCTGCAGTCTAGCGGCATTATGTTGAGTCAGCGCCTTTTCATCTCGCGATATGGCTATGTGCTACTATGGGCCCATAGCCCAAAGTAGCGCAGGATAGACAGAAATGGAAAAAGCTGGAGTTGCCTGTGTGTCAAAAGGACAAGCTAGTCCGAGGACTGCTGTGCAAAATTAGATTTAGTTTTTATTACAGTTAAACTTTTATTATGTAATGCATGTAGATACTCTTTTTAGTAAATAAAGGCTTTGAAATAGAATTCTAGCTGCAAGATATTTTTATACATCTATTAATTTACCCATGACTCCATCACCTCTACCCGGAGTTTGAATAACTAATTTACTATTTATAATAAGCAGTACTCGCAAAAAAGTTGAAGTATTCACATAATATATAAAGTGCTTGAAATAATTTAACAAAAAGAACATTATGTTTGCGTGTCTATGGAAGTTGAACTTTTTATCGTATTTTTTGTACCGTCTTCAGTGATGATTCAAGGTGTTTCTGAACCTCATTATAGCTTAATATGCTCAAATTATCCTGTGTGAATGCTCATTATAATTTATTGGAATGGTAACAACAAAGAGTGTTGGTAAAACAATGGGCATGATGTATTCTTCACATTGCTAAATTTAAAATAAACATTGTTAAAGGTAGAGTCTGCCGTGTCAGACGGTTGAGAGGTATTTCAAGCTGCAAGAAAACACAATTATCAATATAACAAAGTCTTTAAAAAAAAAAGTTTTACTAGGAACCAGCCCTTGGTATGTGTGGTTTATAGAAGTCTTTCTATACATACATAAACTAAAATGTGTTATACATAACAAACTATCGGAATCCATTGCGTAAAATGAATAAATTTGTGCCATAATTTCCAACAGGTTCCCACGCGAAAATCCAAGCAATGCTATGCTCACATAAGTCCGGAGAAGCTAACATTTTCTGGGAACTTCACTACGCACCACAAGCTATTTGACATAGCAGCAACTGTGAAACGAGCCAGTATGAGACGGGATATACTGAACACTGTTATGAAGAGGACTGAGTCCAAACTGTCAGAGGGAATCGATGAGGTGCCAAGTAAACTGGTTGATGAGAATCCAATGTATGAAGATCCTAGGGATGTTATTGGTATGTATAAGTCACATAGTTACAATGACATGTTAATGCAATATCCTGTAGGGGTATTATGTTTGTGTTTATTGATGTTGATAAAGGTGCATAAAATATCTATTTGTCACTTTTTAACTGCAAAGTATGTGCGAGGCGAGGGTGACCCACGAGGCTTATATATGATACTGGAGATTACACGGTTAACAATGCTTTCTTAAAAATTCAGGATCATGCTAAAGAAAGGGACAAAAAACATAAGCGACGTCATTCACGGTCGCTTTTTTTTGCTTCAAGGCGTTGTTCGCCGTGTAATCTCCAGTGTCATATACCTATAAGCTTCATGGGTCACCTTTATCGCGGTGATAAAGCATCCGTCACTCTCGCATATACTTGGCAATTAAATAGTGACAAATTTTAATGTGCCACTTGCCACCGATACTCATCCTCGAGGGCTAGGCTAATACAAAGTGATCCGCGACTTGGATCTCGCTTTCTATCTAGCCTGTAACGATAGAGACGCACTGAGCGACAAGCGAGAAAATACAACTTGTGGTAAACGTACTGAATTATTTTAGGTATTGGTAAGGGTTTGCTGTCTTAGGCCCGGTGCACATATAGCGAAGGGCAACGTCGATAATTGTACACTGCCAAAGCATCATAGTCTTTGGACTCTTTGAAATAAAATTTAAATTAGCGAACATCACAAATTCTCCGCAAGGGTCTCCTCGTAATAGTGCTAGTTAATTTCGATCTTATTTCAATATATTCAGAGATGATGATGCTTTGGCAGTGAAGTTATCTGCGCTGCGCTTCGTTGTTTTGGGTAGCCCTTAAACTGTCCACATTGTTAATTGTTATTTTTCCTTAGGTATATCCATGTTACGAAAAACCCTTAAGTTCATGTATTATTTCAATATTTTTCCAGTGGTTTCTTACATCGATAGAATCATTATGAACTTAGGATGTTTTTAAAGCTACGTGCCAATATTTATTTGTATTTTTTTTCCATACTAGATGAAAAGGGAACTAGGGTTAACTTAGTATGTAGAAAGTAACTTTGTGTGATTACAAAAAAGTTGACATTAAAAATTGGCAAGTAGCTTTAAAAAACATCCTAAGTTCATAATGATTCTATCGATGTAAGAATCCACAGAAAAAATATTGAAATAAATGAACTTAAGGGTTTTTCGAAACATGGACATAAGGAAAAATTACAATAATTCCGATTAAAAGATCAATATCTCCGTAAGTACATAAAATCGCTGTGTCTAGGCCTTTCGGAGAATGCGTTACGTTGTTACGAGCATTGTAACGACAATACGCCTGCTTCAGTCTTCTGTGTGTGGACAACTTTATGGCTTTTATTATCTGATCGAGTACTGATAAAAACTTTCAAACGCATGAAACGATGTTATTTTTTTATATATTGTAGGTGAAAAACCGCCAAAACCGCCGCGCAAGCGCACTGTACAAGCGATAGCTGTGACGTCACCCAGACCTAGTCGCGAGAGCAAGACGATGCTTAAAGAGCAAAAGAGAAAGCTGTCGAAAAAGTACGAAGGGCTTATCACCACGCTTATAAGTCGATGCGAGGAAAACGTCGTCGCGGTGCGTATTTTTTTACCAAGGCTTATTGATAAGTGTATGAAGAAGAAATGTTTTTGAAGAGTGTTTCTTTTGTCCATGAGATCAAGCTAAAACATACACATTCAAACTTGGTGATCTTAGTATCTTTATTACAGTCTTCACTTTTGTTGATGCTGTTTTCACTGTCAGATATTTTTCTAGAGAAAGTTTATATGTATTATAAGTTCTGGTTTATGTACGGGTATTACAGAAAACTCTCATAAAGTATAAAATAAAATATAAACTGCCCATACCAGTTAAAAATGGTTTCGTTTGAAAGTTATAAGTATTCAAAAATGTATGACATAGTTATAGGAAAGACAAGATACATACATTCTGACTTTTTATAACGCACATTGCTGACTGTACTTCTAGCAATGAATAAACTCATTATCAAAAGAAGTTAAATGAGTCCAAACACGACGGGTATACGGGGCATTGAGAAAGAAAGAAAGAAAGAAAGAAAGAAAATCATTTATTTTGCAAACCATTAACAAACCTAAAGAAACTACAATACATAAGAATTGGACACAATTGCATGCAAAAATGGATACCACTCAGCATGAAGTCGAGTCGCTTGTGAGCGCCACGACGCTGATCTTCTTTGAGGAGTTCCTATGGGCACCTTCCGTCTCCAAATACCCACCAATAGGATTCCTAGCCTCGCTTGACGCAGCTCTCCGCTACCACACACAGCTCTGATGGATGTTCACCCTTAGAAATAGGTTAAAATTGGATCACAAGATTTGATTACATTGTTAGTTAGTTAGTTAGTTAGATTGTTAGTTAGTACACACATCCCGCTAAAAGTACTTATTTTGAAAATAACTAAGGCCTTGTTGTACCTTTTGTTTATCTATCTACCAACCAAGGCACTAAGCTTTGACGACACGTTGGCCTAGTTGGGAGTGACTCTGCCTCCGAAGCCGGCGGTCCCGGGTTCAAATCCCGGTAAGGGCAGATATTTGTGTGATGAGCACGAGTATTTGTTCCTGAGTCCTGGATGTTTTCTATGTATTTAAGTATTTATTTATCTATCTAAGTATGTTTATCGTTGTCTTGTACCCATAGTACAAGCCTAGAGCTTAGTTTGGGACTAGGTCAATTTGTGTAAGATTGTTCCGTGATATTTAAGCTATTTCTATAAAGAGGTGATTTTTAATTAAAACGCCTACAGAATTACTGGACGACATAAAAGTCATTGGCAAATTATTGCCAGAGATACGTACAAGGGTATTTCTTCTTTTCTTTTCATGTTACAATAGTAAGCATTGTTTTTTTTTTAAATTAGTTTATTGTTGGTAGGACCCTGTGCAGGGTCCGCCTGGATCGCTACCATCTTATCCATTAACCGTGTTCTTTTGTGGGGATAAGACAACCGGTGTAATTACTAGCTTTGAGGCATTCCATCTTAGTCCTCATGGTTGGTAACGCATTTGAGGTCTTAGGATTGCAGTCTTGAGAATTAAATGTCTATGGGTCTCAGGTAGCCAGAGTGCTCATGGGCCATCCCATTGTCAAAAAGAAATAATAACTGGTACTCGTCCATATATTCACAGATTTCCGAAAAAGACGCCTACATATTAAAACTCAAAGACAAACTTAAGACAGTGTTAGACTACAACAAACTGTTCGCGGAAGAGAACGATCAGCTGAAGAGTCAGCATGCGATGATCGTGCAGTACGTCGACGAGTGCAAGACGGCCCTGAGGGAGGAGAGGGAGAGGAACTGCGAGCTGGACGCCAGGTGCAAGGAGTTGGTGGATAGGGTGAAGCAGTTTGATGTGCCTGATAGAGGTATGTGTAGGTATCTTGTATTAATCTTTAAAGTCTGTGACAATTGAACTTGCAAAAGATGTGAACAAAACCAAATGATTCACTATGATTACTCGATAATCACGTACTTTTAAAGAGGCGACTAAAGGAATAAGAGCTAGTAGTACTGTAAGGCGATGGGCTAGCAACCCCTCACTAATACACTAGTAGTTCTTGGCCTGATTGTGCAAAATGTGGTTACAGAATTATCAACGAGTCTTTTTAGAGTTGTTGGTATTTCTGTAGTTCTTCCTACCCCACTGGGAATGAAGGCGTAATGTTATGTTATGTATTTTAAGATGTAATAAAGGTCTTTGCAATGATTTATACACTAGATCATTATTTTCATATTAAGTTTAAGATGAAGTAACTATTAATTGTGCTATTTTTAAAGAAATCACGCTTGGTGAATATTTGAGGTTATGTGTCAAACAGTACTAATTTGTTTACATCATTTGCAAGTTAAATTGACACAGACTTAAACAAGCAGAGCTGTCCTGTTTCTGACTGAATGGCAGTGAGCACTACCTAAACAAATCTAACAAAAATCAAGTTTTAGAACCCAACTGCGTGTTTTGATTATGTCGTCTATATATGTTAGTTACCTAACTTATTTAGTTTTTTTATTCTGCCGATTGTTTTTTTATTGTCAAGACTAATCTAATGACAACTCATACTTCAAATTTGAACGAGCTGTTTAGGCTACAGGAGGTCACAATGGAACGGACTGACATACATACGCGCGTAATACATTCACGCGCAGTTGACTCCAGCGGGACTATTTCGTTAGGGCAAAATATTGTTGGTCTAATGTTTCATTTCCCAAATTTTCATTTGCCAACCCGCTTTTTTTTCTGTAGCCGTAAATATTTCAGGATTTTATAAAAGCTAACCTAACCTATAGGGTTCAACGCGATGGTATTAAAAAAATATGATAAAATATACAACATTGGTTTGTGTATATCGGGAAAGGATATGGTATGTCTGAACCTTAGTCGTGATCGGATCTTCAAGTCAAAGTTCGGTTTCGCTAGCCACTCTAATGTGGCCCAGGCTCACCACAATAACGACCCGTGATGGACGTATAGGAGTCACCGTCGCCGGATACTACTTGGACGACATGATGATGATAACATACGCGCGAAAAACATTACCCTCCTTCATGGGTCATTCGGGTGAAAACTACCAAAGAAGGGCAGTGGTCACTGGAAGGTAGCGACTTGGTTGTGTCTCCGTCGCTGACGCCTGTGTACGATTATTAGGTTAATTTACAACAGAGAAGGCAATCTGGCATACATGTCATTCGGTAGTAAGTTGGCTTCAAAGACTCTCATGAATGTGTGCTCTCTGGATTGTAAATGTGTTGCCGATCCTTAAGAATAGGATGGAATTTCTCATTTCAAGTCATTACGGCTGCATTACCCTTTGCAAAATAAACAATGATGCTTGGGGCGGGTAACTTAACCTTCTTAAAATGGTAACCCTATTGCTCTTGTCATGTTATCGCTTTTTCAACTTTACGATATATCTTATTTACTTGGCAGTTATGACCGTGTTAACCCTTTAACCGCCAAAGGCGGCAAATCACGCTATCGGATTTTTGTGCCAGGGACGCCAAGCGCTCAGTATGCTCCATAAGCTGGGTACGAATCTGAGCGGCTCAGCCTGAGGCATGCTCGCCCTGCGCAGCGAGCTGCTCGCGAGTCAAATTGTTGCACATAAACATGCGCGGGTGAGGCAGCGAAATTTCAAAATGGCGTCGGGCGCGATGATAGCTGCTGCTGCGTTTATCATAATTCACCGAATTATTAACAAAAAAGAAGAAAACGCCTCGGAGGTAGAACAGTTCAGCAACTTTATCAAATTTGTACGCGCCTCACCCGCAGACAAGTTATAACTTGTCGTTCTGCCCGCGGCACGCTCCGATACACGTCCAAATTACGCGAGGCACCTTTGAGCACGGTCAAAAGACCGACTCTCGACGGCTCGCCGCGCGCCGCTCGCCGCTCGCCCGCTGCTCGCGCACAGCGCGTGAGCGTGTACGAATTTGAGCAAAATAGGTGAGCCGTGTGTGCCTCAACCCGAGGCTGCTCTAATTCGTACCCACCTATACATTTTCTCTCGACGCGGACGCATTCTCGTGACACCCGGTGTGCCGTAGGAGGTACATAACCAAGGCAAAGTTCATTATTATTTGTTTCAAATTCGAAAATGGCGTTTAATAGCAAAGGTAACTGAACTTTATTTCCTTGCTCGTGGATTCAAATTCCCACTCACAAAAACCTTCCTGTTTGTAGTGTGGTGGGGCACACAAGGATATGACGTCGTTGGCGTCTAGGGCACGTAAAGTTGCAGCCGACCGTGGCGTTCAAAAGGTTAAAAACAACACGAAAACATGACAAAAGAAATATGGTTTACCCAGTATCTTATTCCCAACTTTTATGTAATCTGCATAGCTCAGAGCAATCAAAGCAAAACAATAACAACTCGGAAATGGAATAGGATGTAATAGAATCGCAATTATGAAGAATATTCATAATTATATTTTCATAATCCGTAAAAAAAAATACAAAAGTAGCGTCAACCCTTATTAAATAACGTCAGTTCAGTATCTTAGGTATACAGTATACTAGGGTCTAGGGTTGACACTACTTTCGTAATTTATTTTTTACGGATTATTTTGTAACACGTTGTATAACCGATTGAATTAAGTTGTTGAAAGTATTTCCATCAAAATTTAACTTAATTCTGACGGTTGAGTTGAACGTTAGCAACCTTCAACATCTGATACTCCATTAACTGGAACAGAATGTTTTTTTCAAATTGTAAAGTACATAACTATATTAAGGTCAAAATAGTTCTTTATCCACTTCTTGACCCTTTTTAATTTCACCATACTTAAAATATTTATATTTAACGAAATAGTTTTCCAAATTTTAGCTGTCATAAATTGCTGCAGAAACGTCACGTGACAATATAGCAGAAATGCAATTAAACGAAGTCAAATGCTAATTGCGAAATTATCCTCTTTAGATAATAATAGCCAAACACATATTGCATCTTGTGCTATTTCCGTATTTGTTTTGCTATGATTAGTCCGAGCTATGGTAATCTGTACGGGTACGCAGTATATTCAAGTCAACCACGTGTTTTGATTCCAGAACATGCTAAGACAGCCATTCCACTGGTAGAGGTGTGCATGAGCTGCAGCAGCCGGCAGATCTTGCTGCATCAGGCGCGCGAGCAGACCGCGCGACTGCAGAGAGACATGGCGGCCCTCAAGGACGTGCTCTATCGGTAAGGACTCCTAGGGGTAAATCCAAGACTTCATATGAGGACCCTATCCTCTATAAGCCCAGCCTTCAAGCGTTTTGATTATGTTCTCGCAGCTGGGGTGAAAAGTTGTATGTAAGAAAGAAAGAAAAATGATTATTCGGCTATGGTAAAAGATTACAAATATAAGTATCACAGCACGGCAGGGGCGAGCTTTTTTCAGAGTTTGCATAACATACCTTGTCATTCAATGGTAGATGTGGTGTAATGTAATAACTAATGAAATTATTTTATTTAATCTGCCTTTGTGCTACGATTAACATCGCTATCAAAAAAATAATTTTATAGCAAGCTTTTGTAGCAAACCTCTTTGAATAATATGTATGATATGATATCAAACCTGATATTAGAGTCAAGAAGAAATGCATTGAAAATTTATTAAAATAACAAAAAAAAATAGTATAATATAAAAGGTGTGTCTATAATAATATCTACACTTGACATTAATGCCGTAAAAATCGCTCACCCCAAACCTGATTATTATAAGTTATATAAAAAACAACAATGAACTTAAACTATAACATGTGTTACCTGAGATCGAGACCAAAGTTATTCGCAACTTCCTACGCTCTTGATTCGATTGTAGAATCCTTCACTTACTTGTATTTCAACTTTGCTCTCTTGTTGCACAATTAACTATTGTCCCTCGACATTTTTATGTAAGGCCTCTCGTACAAAAAATTGTACATAATACGTTCATTAGAAAATAGACCTATTGCAAAGGGAATAAAATAGGTTTTCCTTTGTTTTTATGAGGGACTATCAAACTAGAAAATTGACTCTATTGCATTTGTAATAGGTTCATATTCCATTGGCAAATTTCGTTGTATGGTGGGTCTTAGGAGGTTACGCAAATCTAATTATGTGATAATCAATTTAGACTGAACGTCCAACTCTCGAGATATCAGGAGAAGCTGCGAACTAACTTACACAACCTGGCGACCGACAAAGACAAGCCCGACAAGTTGGACTTGGACTCGCTTATCGCCACCAGTCTAGGGTACAAGGGGCCAGGTATGTAGCTGATTGTGTGAGTCGTGTTTTTTTGTGTTTGACGTATTTGTTCGTCTTTAGGGTTCCGG
This sequence comes from Acleris holmiana, assembly GCA_949316455.1. Taxonomy (NCBI): domain Eukaryota; kingdom Metazoa; phylum Arthropoda; class Insecta; order Lepidoptera; family Tortricidae; genus Acleris; species Acleris holmiana. Next base: position 13,025,865 of record OX438782.1, on the reverse strand, counting down.
AGCCGAATGGCAAAAACGGAACCCTTATAATTTCGTCATGTCCGTCTGTCCGTCTGTAAGTCACAGCCATTTTACTCAGAGCCTATTGTCACTATATAAAAGAAATTTGGAGGATAGATGTATTCTATGAACCGCTATACAATGACGTAGTAAAATTGAAAAAAAATAATATAAAAATTACAGTAGTAGATCATACGAAATACTTCCAACCAAAATTGTTTTGAACACGATACGCTGTGTAGTTTTTAAGATTTTAATAATAAAAAAAATATATATATGAATTTCAACCATGAACGTTCATCCCAGCTACGGAACCCTTCACTGTGCGTGGTCCGACATGCATTTGGCCGGTTTTTTTTATTTAACCCTTTTCCAGGCCGCACCAATCTAGATGGTTTAACATAGAATGCAATACACATCTAAGTTATTTACATATTGGGAATTAATTTCAGAGCAAGTAACATTTCACGTATATTCAGTTCGATTTGAACCATAAATTAAGGTACTAAGGTTGAAATTGTAACTAAACCTATGTGGTCACTATAGAGCCTCTGCCTTGAAAAGGCACAGAAAATGCTCTAGGATTAAAAAAACTGTTTATTTCATCTCAATAGAGCTCATATGAAGCGAGATATTTCGCTTTGTTCCGACAGGGTTAACAATCAAGGATTTTTTTTATAAAAAAATAAATGCAAAAACGTCGGCAATATTTTTTTGTCTGTATAATTGCATCTAGTTTCATCCTTATTCGTTTGTGCACTTTATCCAGGAAAAAAAAGAAAAGAAATGGCTCGTATACATTTTTAACCGACGAGGAAGAGCAAGGGAGTTTCCACCGTTTTAAGAGAAAAATGATTTTTTATTTTATGTGTCAGATTGATATGGTTACTTGTTCTGCCACTCAAAAGAAGAAGGCAGTATAAGATTACGAAGTCCAAATGCGCAAATTGCCTTTTCGTTTTGATGGGTAGTATTATGGTGTCGCTTACTGTCCATTTTTTTGCTTTTTAATAATTCCTTTGGGGTGCCTTTACTCGTTTGACAGACTAACAATGTAACAAATTATAGGCTCACATCTATAAGGGTCATACACAGATTTAGGTTAGCGTCTTTCCTATGGACACACCGGAAGTTAACATTTGCAAAGCTTAATTTTCTGGCTAAGCCCATTCCCGCATAAACGGCATCACGACCGCTTTAGACTTCATATAAAAAAATCAAAAATCAAAATCAACTTATTCAACTTATATGAACACAGGCTTTTAACTCTTGACCACAGGAAAGACAACTTTTGTTATTAAGAGTGTGTATGACCCAAAATGGTGTGAGTGTCGTCCTTATAAACGTATAAACCCTTTTTTTAACTTTCATTCTTTAAATCAGTTAAAAATTCATTCATTCCTTCTTTACCGGCTTTGTGAATATATATTTAACTTGTGACTGAAGTTTGATGGAGTGGAGGCCCCTTAAAATTATTTCCCTAAATGATAAAGATGACAAGTTAAGCTTGTTGATACTTAGATTCCACAGGCGCCAGGCTGGTACTCCTCTTTTGACTGTTTTTCTTAATAATAATCTGGTAGGTATAGGTTACGTCTTCAATAATTGAGTTTATTGTAGAATGAGAAACGATTTATTCCCTACATGCACAATTACAGTAAATTCGAATATAAAAAAAACCAATGCACCCATGAGTAGGGTGTGTCGTTGAATGAGAGGGCGCTCGCTCGCCTCCGGCTCCTATGGCTGCCCACGCCGTCCATAGATGGCGTTATGCGTCAACATAAGCCGCCCGCCTTGGAAGCTCCAACTGCTCCCAACGAAGTGAAGACTCGATGATCACGACGTGGCGACATGCTGAAGTAGGCGAACAGTGGATGCACCGTAAGCGACCCACACGGTTTAATCCTCAGGTTCAGGATGTAGGGGACATATTTTGGAGAATGCCCGGCGAATAATCCCGGTCTCAGTTTTGATGTCCGCGACTCGAGATACACCGTCTGAGCCGGTGTAGGTGTGTAGGATTCTGCCAAGCCGCCATTTGAGGGGCGGCAGATTATCTTCTTTGATGAGTACAAGCGTGTTAGGTACTATTTCTTCCTTATTAGTTTGCCATTTGGTACGGGTTTGTAACTCGGATATGTACTCTTTGGACCACCTCTGCCAGAACTGCTGCCGCATTAGCTCCACTCGTTTGTAGCGCTCCAAACGGTTCGTAGCGATGGACGTAACGTCTTTCACCAGCGGTGCGGTAAGCGGTCGGCCAATAAGGAAGTGTGCTGGGCTAAGGGGACGAAGATCATTGGGGTCTGCGGACAGAGGAGACATCGGACGGGAATTCAACACGGCTTCAATCTGCGTTAATATCGTGTTGAACTCCTCGTATGTGAAATGTAAGTTACCTACAATACGACGGATGTGAAACTTGCAAGATTTCACCCCTGCTTCCCACAGACCACCAAAATGAGGCGTATAGGGTGGTATGAATGTGAGCTTTATGCTATGATTCGCTAAAGAACTAATAAGGTTATTAGAATTTTGATTTAAAAAAGTTGAAAATTCTTTCATTGCACCGACAAAATTCTTTCCGTTGTCCGAGAATATTTCTAGAGGTTTTCCCCGACGAGAGATAAACCTTTTTAATGCTAGTAGGTATGCGTCTGTTGTTAGACTTGTGACCAATTCTAAGTGTATTGCGCGTGTCGCAAAACAGACAAACAAACAAATGTAACATTTGTCCAACCTTGCACCTCTTCCTTTGCGGTTTAATATAAATATTGGCCCTGCATAGTCTACTCCGCAGCGTATGAATGTCCAACCGGGTTCGAGTCTCGACTGAGGCAAATTACCCATTTGAACCGTTACTGTCTTTCCGTTCATACGCGTACAGATAACGCATTTATGCACGGTTTGTCTGGCTAGATTGCGACCGCGCAGGGGCCACCATTGATCGCGGATCGTGGACAACATTAATTGAGGCCCAGCATGGAGCAAACGTTTATGCTCATGCTTGAATAAAAGCCGAGAGAAAGCATGTTTACCGCACAGAAGCACAGGATGTTTCTTATCAAATGAAAACGTTAACGAGTTAAACAGCCTACCCCCCACTCTTATTAAGTTATTTGCGTCTAAAAATATATTTAAACTCGAAATATTACGTGAACATTTGACGGGTACATTATTAATTAAATCTTTGTAAATTTGAGGAAATGATTGCTGCTGCGACATTCGCGCTAGTGCAATTACCGAATTGTTTAAGTCATCAACCGAAAGTGAACTCAGTTCACGTTGAGATTTCTTTTTAATACGAGTATTTTTAGTGAATCGTAAAACATACGCTGCGGTACGACACATACGATTAAACGATGAAAATCGTTCAAAGGGAAATAGAACCTCATTCGATTGACAAATTAATGCGACAGTGTTTGACTTGAGTTCCGGTAACTCGTCGACGTTGACGCTGCAAGCATTATTGTTTTGACACCAGTTTATGTTCGGTTCGCGTAAAAAGGCAGGCCCTTGCCACCATTTGTCAGAAGCGATAAGCGCGTCAGGGCTGAGACCGCGAGATAACAGATCAGCTGGGTTTTCCGTCCCTGCAACGTGCAGCCACTGCAAGTCGCCAGTAAGCTCGTTTATTTCTACTATTCTATTTTGTACAAATGTTTTTAATGACCGAGGTGACATTCGTAACCAGCCTAATACAATAGTTGAATCAGTCCACAAAAATACTTGACTAAAAGTTAGTCTGAATGATTTAACTATTTTTCCATATAATTTTGCACCTACTAACGCCCCACATAACTCTAATCGCGGCACGCTAACCGGTTTTACGGGCGCAACCTTACTTTTAGCGCATAACAAACGCGCTGTTATCATTGAAGATGAGTCATGCGATGCCCCGTAGGTACGAACGTACGCACAAGCCCCATAAGCGTCCAAGGACGCATCTGTAAAAATATGTAATTCGACGTGTCGTGAGTATTCGCCCTTAACGTGGCGCGGGATACGTAAAGCTTGTAAGTGGTGAAGCGTGTTAACGAAACCTTGCCATTTTATAAGGATGTCGGTGGGCACGGTGTCATCCCATCCGATTTTACACAACCAAATTTTTTGTAAAATAATTTTTGCGAGAATAATAGTGGGTGCTAGCAGACCAAGGGGATCGAATATTTGCGAAATACTCGCTAAAATAGTACGCTTAGTAACATGAGTAGAATTGTGTTGGTATTTAATATTGTAATGTAAATCGTCAGAGTCATGTAACCAACCCAATCCGAGTGTTTTCGTGTGATGATTGTCACCGAATGACAATTCTTTAGAGGGAGGTGTGGCGCAAGTTGAAATGTCCCAACTAAATACCCACTTTCTTAAAGGGAAGCACGCAAAACTAAGAACATTTGAGACTTTCTCACAGACTGTCAGTAAATGGTCCTTGTCATCATGCCCCGTGATCAAGTCGTCTACATAAAAATCGTCATTAATTATCAACTTCACACCGTCATCACTGCACTCGGCCGCGAGCTGCTTAAGGCAACGAATGCTTAGATAGGGCGCGGACGCAGTGCCGTAGGTGACGGTGTGAAGTTGGTACACACTGATAGGGAGTGACGGGTTTTCCCGCCACAAAATTAACTGTAAGTTTTGTTGATCTTTTTGGATTAAAATCTGTCTGTACATTTTCTCGATATCTGCACAAACGACATATTTAAACTGGCGAAAACGTAACAAGATTGAGAATATATCATTTTGCAGTGGCGGGCCGGTTGACTGAATGTCATTTAATGACTTCCCCGAGGTTGATTTTGAGCTGGCGTCAAATACTGCCCTTAATTTTGTAGTAGAACTGTCACTTCTAAACACCCCGTGATGCGGTAGGAAATAATTCGGGGATGGATAATTATCAACGCGGCTCATGTGACCCAAATCAATATATTCTTGCATAAAGTCACTATATAATTGTTTATAACTCTGCGAGCACCGGCTTAATTTCCTCTCGAGGGCAAGGAACCGGTTCTGCGCCGTGACGTACGAGTCGCCTAGCGCATCAGCTGATTCTGATAACGGGATGCGCACCATAAATCTGCCCGAACTATCGCGTTTTGTGGTAGTTTGAAATAAAGTTTCACATGACAACTCATCCTTTGAGTAATTATTTTTCGGTTGAATTTCCTCTAACTCAAAAAATTGTTTTAATTGCATATCTAATGTTTGCACGTAATTACATTGAACGTGATTAAGGCTACCGTTCTTATTGTGTACATGTAGTGAGCCAGAAATAATCCACCCCAATTTGGTATTTTGCAAGTACGGACCGTTACTTAAACGAATTAATCCGTCATTTAAAAGGTCCCAAAACTTATCTGCACCGATTAATAAGTCGATGTGGGTACCTAGATGAAAATCTTCGTCTGCTAATTTAATATTATTAGGAATATTTAAATCAACATTTGCACTTAATGATGGCAACTGAGCGGTGATACGAGGCAAAACCAGACAATTAAAGCGCATAATGTAGTCGCTTGTTTTGGATCGTAACTGCAATTCGCATGACTGTGTAGATTGCGTAACTGAGTTACCTACACCTGTGACCTTGACTGTGGACTGTATTAATGGTATTTGGAGTTTATGGCATAATGATTGTGAAACAAAACAATGCTGACTCCCATTGTCTAAGAGTGCACGAATTGTATGATATTTATTATTTATATCTGCAATTTCAACTAACGCGGTCGATAATAATACGGTAGCTAATAATGAATGCGTGGTATCATTCTCGCCCTGTTTCTGCGTGTGAGTGGTGTGAGATGCGGTATACAATGCAGTGGTAGCAGTGGTGCGCCCAGGGCCTGCACTAGGCTCCTCCTGCGGCGGCGCTTGCGCGACGGCGACGTACGCGACTGCCGACGACGTCGATGCGCCGGAGTCGTTATCACAGTCACTATGAAGTAGACTATTGTGTTTCCGATTGCATTGTTTACACGGACCAAACCAGCAATCCGTTACTGCATGTCCGGCGCGCAAACAATTACGACAAAGTTTTTTCTCATCTATGAATTTAGATTTTTCTACAATAGACAAATTGAGGAAAGCACTGCAATTATAAAGTGCATGCGTTGCGTTACACATACTACACGTATATAACCGCTTACTATTTCGCGTATTACCTGTTTTGTTGTTTTTAGTTTGAGTAGCAACAAAACTGTGCGAATGAGATTGATTCGACGACTGTTTTTTAACGTTAATATCGGCTGTTGGTTTATTTTGAGATACTTTAATTGTTTCCAACACGTCTGCTCTGTCTTTTAGAAACTTAATTAAATCTGATAATTTTATTTTCGAATTTAATTCCGCCTTAACTATGGTACTTTTATATAGTTCCCATTCACGCTCGGTAGAAGAATCAAGTTTAGAAACCGTAATGAAGATAATTAAAGTATCCCAGGTGTCTGTTGGTTCTCCTAACGCTTTAAGGGCACGAATGTTTCTTAAAATAGTATCAATAAGCTTACGAATCAATAACGCAGATTCCTTATTGAGCGACTGAGCGGCAAACAATGCTTTTACGTGATTGTGCACAAGTAACCGATTATTATTGTACCTATTCTCTAGTAAGTCCCAGGCAATGACGTAGTTATCTGCGCTAAACTCTAACGATTTTATAACCTGTAATGCGTTACCCGTTAGAGCTGAACGTAAATAATGAAGCTTTTGTACGTTATCAATATTTTTTGAGTTGTGAATAAGCGACAAAAATGTATCGCGAAACTCGAGCCAATGATCATAGGTACCGTCAAAGGAGGGCAAAGAAATAGTGGGTAATTTCATGCATGACTTGTCGGAACTAGGACTGGGCTGTCCTTCGTTTAAAATACACTTAGCTTTGGCCACAATCGCATAATACTGATCCTCAAAGCTTTGTCTCTCATCTAACTCCGACTCAACTTGACTATCAGACACTATCAGATCAAGCGCATCTTGAACCTCTGCAAACTGTTGAAATAATTGTTCCAGATTTTGAGTACGAACTTGTAATTCGACTTTACGAATATCACTTAATTCCGGATCCTGTAAGGATTGCACAAATTTGGTGAAAAAAGTTAATTTACTCTTAATAACACCTCTTTTTTTTATTAAATCCCTAATATCACCCCCATCGTCAATAGACTGCCTCTTTTTTGTCATTTTAGTGGTTTACGGAAAACAAAAGTAAAAACTTACAGTTTATCCAACGCGCAGACCGGCTAAAATGTCGCACGTGAAGGTAGATAGCGGATGATGCGGCAACTCACTGGAATTGTGACGAAACACGATATTAGCACAGATGCACTTGGGAAGGACTAGGAAGGGTACTTGGCCTGACCGTTTGATGCTGATTTCCTGAAGATCGGCGAAGAAGGTCCAATATGTTGATACTTAGATTCCACAGGCGCCAGGCTGGTACTCCTCTTTTGACTGTTTTTCTTAATAATAATCTGGTAGGTATAGGTTACGTCTTCAATAATTGAGTTTATTGTAGAATGAGAAACGATTTATTCCCTACATGCACAATTACAGTAAATTCGAATATAAAAAAAACCAATGCACCCATGAGTAGGGTGTGTCGTTGAATGAGAGGGCGCTCGCTCGCCTCCGGCTCCTATGGCTGCCCACGCCGTCCATAGATGGCGTTATGCGTCAACAAAGCTATTTTATTTATGTCTAAGTACTAAATAATAAAAAATAAATAAAAAAACTCCATAACAAATACAATTTTCAAGTTAGTTAAGTAATATATTTTTTAGAAGCTGGCAATACCGACGATGGGCACAAGAGTGGGACAGATGAACCGCAGACGGTGAGGGTTGTGGATCTTTCTGGATTGTTGAGTGCCCAAGCTTTAGGTAACTATGAAACGTGTCAACTGTTTTAAAACTGTAAAGATTTCTTGATGTTTGTCTAAATCACGATTATACTGAACTTTTTTTTATCAAATCGCATCAATCCCAGCTTGCACTTGGCTTGCTGGGTTCATCTAACTTCGTGGAACATGCTTGCAAGATTTAAATTATTAAATTGATGAGAAAATAATAAGTTGCAGTGGGTAGGTAGAGCTACAGAATACCAACAACTCTAAACTTGTTGATAATTCTGTATACACATTTTGCACGATCAGGCTCAGATGTTTACCAGTGCATTAGTGACAGGTTTCAAGCCCATTGCCTAACAGTACTACAAGCCCTTATTCCCTTAGTCGCCTCTTACGACATCCGCGGGAAGACATGGAGCACTATTCTAACCCGGCAACCACACGGGGCCTACTATACTATGTTTATAAAAAAAAACACATCGCATTTACAGCTCCCTTATTTGACGCGTACCAAGAAAATCTACAAGAAAAAGACAGTCTTATTCTAGACTACGAAAAGCAATTCGAAAACATGAACAAGAAGTCCAAGCAAATTGTCGCCGAAAACAAAACGTTGCTCGAAAAGGTAACATCATTGGAAGGAGAAATCGTACAAGTGAGACAAGGTTATAAGAAGGTGGTGGTGGAGAAAGAGACGAGCGATATTGAGAGAGCTACGTTGGTGGAAAGAGCTGAACGGGCAGAGTCCAAGTTAAAAGAGGTTTACGAGTTGTATGAAGGCAAAAGTAAGTATTGGTTATCAATACTCTGTGTTATGTTAATGTTATGTTGTGTTAGTATTAGGTATTTATATTATTGTCATATAAGCGAAAAGCCGTCCACTGCTAGGCTGTATGCATCTTTACAAAATAGAGAACATGTGGATGAATCGCAAAAATATTGTACATAGTTAAGGCCCTGTCAATGTTTAATTGAAACAAAATATTTTTCCATTGTGTAACGAAGATTAACCGGGTCGGGTCCCGTCAGGTCCCGCATTTAGCCTTGGCGAGCAAAACGGCTCAGTGGGACACTGACCAAGAATGCAAAACGACTTGGTTATATAATGCCATGGTTACAAAATTGTCTTAGTTTCTGGAAGACTTACTTTGCAAAACGTCTATGTCGTGAAATGCACACGTAGGCAGAATGACTCAATATTGTATAAGGTCTTAATTGTATTAAGGACTATGTAATCAAAATATCTTGTTTGTTTTAATGTCTTAGTTACAAAATGAGCAAGGGTATGAAACGTCATAATTGCTAAACGACTACGTTATATGAAAAATGAGTATAAGGTGTATTGGGGTAAATTCGAACAAGGGATAAAGTCGAAAATCTCAAATATCTACTAAACTGGGAACAATTTCTACGCTGGCTAAACATGTCACGACGCCATTTTTATTTACCCCACGCTTCGGTTGACTTCGCGTCGCTTGGCGATATTCAGCCTAACCAAAAGGGGTAGATTCAAAGAAGAAATAAATATAAGACATTCTTATTTAATAAGAGTAAGTCAATATCTACTTAATTATGAATGTAAGTGGCATGTAATCGAATTTGAAGTACATGGAGGTGATGATAAAATAATGTATTGTCATTACACAGCCTGGAAAAAATTGATACTTAGACATTTTTATACTTTACGATTTAACTACATAGTCTTTATACTTTAAAGTCATTCTACTATATTGGCCATGAAAATTATCCAGACCATTTACCTATTAAAACGTTTTACAGCCAAGTCAATCCGTCTATACTATGCCTTATCGCAATGAGAGCGTTTTACAGACCAAGGGATTTTGCTACCCGGACAAAATACAACTACACCTTAGTTGCTCTGCTCGCCAAGGCTAAATGCAATCAAGGCCAACGGGACCCGACCCGATTAACCATACAACTGTATGACTAATTTCCGGTACACAAAGAAAAAATAATTTGTTTCAATTAAACTTTGACATCAATTAGGTCCTCTATGGACAATATTTTTGCAATTCACCCGTGTATGAAAATCAGAATTGAGTTTTATTGATACGATTTAGGAGAAAATGAAATAAAAAGCATATAAAACGCAATACACTAAGTTTTGACCCGTTTATTAAGATTTTACATAGAATCAAAACTTTTTTAAATTTTAAAACTTCTTTTTTGTTTAGATTGTTTTTTTCGCCATCCTCAATTTAATTACGTAATATTTTAATTGAACGGTATTGGCTTAAACATAGTAATTTACGAAATAAATGCAATTTTCTTTATAAAGTCCTTATATTTTAAACATGGAACAGCTGTGACGTCATCCCTGTCGTCGATTTTGTAAAGAGTGTTTTTGCAGGGGGGTCTGAACTATGACTTTTTAAAGCTTCATATCTTATGAAAAAATTACACGACAATTATTTCGCGTATACAGTTATTGCTCTCTTTCATAGCACTTTCCAGAGAGCGTAAGAAAACGAATTTGGGACTAGGTCAATTTGTGTGAGATTGTCCCCTGATTTTATTTATTTATTTATACATTACATTTTTGCAGTGGCAGCCATGATGCGCGACTACGAAACCGTCCACCGCGAGTACTTTGCCCTGAAGAGCGCTCTAGAAACTTCGGAGGGCAAGATGGCGCAGCTGGACGTGCTGCGCGCGCGCACCGTGCCCGCCGACCTGCACGAGAGACGGCTCGAGCACTGCAAGCGGTGAGCGAGGGCAGCTAGCACAGGTAGAAGGGAGAGGTCAGGTAGCACGGGTGGGACGAAGAGGGCAGATAGCACGGATGGGATGGATTGGGCAATATAGCACGGGAGGGGAAAAGGGCAGATAGCACGGACGGGAGGGAGAGGATAGACAGCACGGAAGCAATGGAAGTAGACAGATAGCACTGACGGGAGGGAGAGGACATATCGCACGGGTGGGAGGGTTAAAGGGAACGAGCAGGATACGGTCGAGAAGGGGCAGGAGGGCAGATAGCACGGGCGGGATGGAGCGAGAGCGCGGAAAGCAGTCTTCTTCTGTAATCAAGAAGCAAGAAGGAGAAGGAAGATAATGAAGGTTTACTGTATCCCAGTCACGCTGCTGACGAGTTTATTCATTGTATGTTGAATTGTTTGATTACTTAAATTTAATTTGACTCTTAATCTGTAGGACAATATAGGGTTCCAAACGGCACCGCTAGCCTATTACCTCGTGACGCCCACCAAACTACGAATCTACGAAACTACAAAGTACGATCTACTACTTAGATTTATGTGAGAGTTTGGATGTAACAGCAAGGAAATATAGTTCAATTACCTTTGCTCTTAAATGCTATTTGTAACTTTAAATCAAATCAACACAACACCAACATTAACTTTACACTCATTAAAATAAAGTTCAAACTAAATTGCCTTGATTATCTACCCCCTACATAGCACACCAGGTCTCACGAGGATAATGGGATAATGATTTTTGAAACCTGATATGATATAGAAAGGTTTGGTTTTTCTTTGTACTTTTTTGTCTTAAACCAACTAGCCACTCTGTGCACGCAGCTGGAATTAATCAGGACATACTAATTATACTGATTTTCTTACTTTACACAATAGCGCAAACACTGCTGCTTGACATTATACCTTTATATTTAAAATCCACAGGCTCCTGGAAGAATTGAAGCATCAATACAGCATGGAGAACGAACGCAAGACGGAGCAGATCGGCAAGTTGCAGCAACAGTTGCGCGGCGCGGACGAGCGTTGCAGCAACGCGTTGCGGGACCTGGATGTGGCTAAAGGGGAGCTCGCTGCCGCGCTCAAGAATGTCCGGTCAGTTTCTTGATAGTCGTTTGAATGTCATTGACATGTATCATAAAAATAATATTTTCTCCTCAGAATCATTAAATTTAGTACCTAATTCTAATGATTAATAATAAGTATTCACGTTTTGCATGCCGTCACCGACGGCTAAATATGTCGAACTAATATAAAATAACTTAAGACCTATGTACTTACCATATTTATTGCAAATAAACAATCTGAATCTGAATCTGAAAGTAGTGCGGTTGGTAGTACAACAGAGTTTTAACGACATAATCATAAGGTTCAAAATTGAAAAAAAACTTATTATGTTACTGTAATAGTTTGATACTGGACTTTCAAGTAGCGGAACGATATTGTCGTGAAAACGTTTTTTTGTCCCTGCGGTCCTGGCTTCGATTCCTAGTTATGGCAAATAATTCGGTGATTTGGGTTTGAGTCTTGCATGTTCTCTGTGTATTTAAGTTAAACGTAGGCCTCATTTACACTTGCAAGTTGTTGCTGTAAGTTTTGAGACGCAACTATGGATAAGAGTGAGTGGCAAATATCTGCATCTCAGTCTTGTATAAGAATAGCTTTGATTCAAAAATTACAATAATAACTTGCAAGTGTAAATGCGGCCTTAGAACAGAGCTTAGAACTGAAGCTTTAGTTTTAGATTAAGACTATTTTGCGTGAGATATTTATTTATTACCAAAAATAATATGAGCATAAAACTAAACTGCGATAATAAAATAAACTAATGTACCTAATATTAAAACTAAACTAATGAAATAAAATTAACTTAAATTACATAACTAACTATAGGTAAAAAATATGGGGCAAATTGCTGTCGCTGCTGATGGTGCCCAGTAGACTGGCTGCATTGCCTTTTTGAACCGCAAGGATCATCCTTTATTACCATCTATTGTATACTTTGTTACCTTGATAATAAAGTACGGTTCAGGTTGTACCGCAAGGCCGCGGTGATATTCCGGCAGCGCATGCGCGCCGCGGCGGCGCGCGCCACCCGCGCGCGGCGCAGCGGCAGGAAGCACGACCAAGAGCCGCTCAAGCTCGCGCTCGAGACCATGGACCGGATCAAGAGGGAGATCAAGGTGAAATTAAATGAAATGTAGTGAGGTGAGGTGAGGTGGGGTGAGGTGAGCTGAGGCGAGGTGGGGTGAGGTGAGCCGAGCCGAGGTGAGGTGACGTGAGGCGCGGGAAGGTGAGGTGAGGTGAGGGCAGTTAAGGTGAGGTGAGGCGAGGTGAGGTGATGTGGGGCGAGATGAGGCGTGGCGAGGTGTAGTGAGACGAGGTGTAGCGAGGTGAGGTGAAGAGAGGTGAGGTGAAGAGAGGTGAGGTGAGGCGAGGCGGTGAAGCGAGGTGAGCTGAGGCAAGGCAAGGCGAGCCAAAGCGAGGTAAAACGAGGCAAGGTGAAGTGTGGCGAGGTAAAGCGAGGTGAGGTGAAGCAAGGTGAGGCGAGGTGAGGTGAGATGAGGCGAGGTGAGGTGAGGCGTGGCGAGGTAAAGCAAGGTAAGGTGAGGTGAGGTGAGACGAGGTGAGGCAAGGCGAGGCGAGGCGAGGCGAGGCGAGGCGAGGCGAGGCGAGGCGAGGCGAGGCGAGGCGAGGCGAGGCGAGGTGAGGTGAGGTGAGGCGAGGTGAGGTGAGGTGAGGTGAGGCGAGGCGAGGTGAGTTGAGGTGAGGCAAATGTCTAATCATAGAAAATAGTCTCTCACGCGTCTTAGGGCTGTATAAATAAATTAATTTCGACAATAAGGCTGCTTTTAAACCAGAGCTGTGCGAGGTAGCGGAGCGGTGTGCAAGGAAAAAAAAAACACCAATAGAATACCTCGGCTCGCTCAGCGCAGTTCTCCTATTGGTGGATTTTTTCCTCGCACACAGCTCCGCTACCTCGCTCTAGGGTAACCTCGCACAGCTCTGGTAGAAACGCAGCCTAATGCGTCACAAGATGACATATTTCCTTGGCTCGACGTTTACTTTGACGTTGTTGTGACGAGCATCTCGGCCAAGATGAATACAACCCTTAATTGAGAACGACTGTTGAGAGATCACTCTCAAGTTGACAAGAGCGTGTTACTTGAGATGAATTTATTAATATGGCCCGTCAATTTTAAATCAGAAATTGAATCGATTTAGGAAATAGATTATGGAGTCTATTAATCCATGTTCGGCCTAGTAATCCATGGTCGGAAAACACTTCTTCTCTTCTCTTCTTGATAAAAATGTGCGCATTCGTAAGATGTGTAAAGGGATGTAGTTGGTAAATTTTTCTCCCAGGAGGTAAAGTGTCGCGCCCACTCGTCTCTGGAAGAGTTGGAGCGCCGCATCTTGGACCAGGAGCGGCGCGCTACCTCGGCGCAAGTCGAATACAGGTTTACCACGTATCCTCTCCATGTTTAATACAGTAGTAAAAACGAGTGCCGCTTGGGTTGAAATAGTATATTATACTACACTTTGTTATTAAGTGCATCTAATAAAAGGCCAGAAAGCCGTTTATTAAACCTTCTCTAAAACCAGGGTAGTAATATTGAATGGAATTCCATAACTGCCCTGTTATCGTATGAAAATCCATTACTACCCCGTTTTGTTTTTTTTTTAAATTCTAGATGTTGTTAATCAACCCACTTTGACACGCACGCAAGTCGGTGTATTCACCTTCTTAACCGTCTTTTGGCACGAAAACTGTACGGAGCGTTAAAATTCACAATTAAAAAAAAGTTTGAATTACGAATTTCAAAATAGAGCCCCTGTTTGATTGCGCGCTCGTTCTTCCTATAAAGAATGCATTTGTTACTTTTGTGTTGTATTTATTATTAACCCTTATCATAGTGTAGACTGTAAGCAACATACCGCCTCGGTAATTGTGTAAATGGGAATGTGAATCTAACAGCAAGGAAATAAAATTCAATTACCTTTGCTCTTAAACGCCACTTTATACTTTATAACAAATAAAAATGTACTTTATACTCACTAAAATATAGTTTAAAATAAATTGCCTTGATTACCTTCATATCACACCGGAAAAAAACACGTGTATTTTATTTCTTTGTTATTAATCCGAAACCAAAATATTTGAAAGATACATGTTCATGAGTGACAGAGGGTTAAGTATAGTATAAAGCAGTATACAACGTGTTACAAAATAATCCGTAAAAAAGAAATTACGAAAGTAGTGTCAACCCTAGTATACTGTATACCTAAGATACTGAACTGACGTTATTTAATAAGGGTTGACACTACTTTTGTATTTTCTTTTTTACGGATTATTTTGTATCACGTTGTATATCACTCAAGGGTAAGCACAGATAACTAAACTCATGTGTTTTACGGCCCTCCGCTTTGCGTCGGGCCGCACACTCGATCAGTAATCCGTGCCTTACTCCACTTGGTGAATCAACTACTATTATGCATCAAGGGAAGCAAGAAGGGGATAACTAACGAGAGTATTAAAAATGGCTTTCAATAACTCGAGTTTGTTATCCCCTTACTGCCCGTCATACACACAATGCTTCTCATCACATTTGCAAGGAAACAAAATGAATTTAGACTATTAAAGAAAACAACAATCAAAAAAATTAATGGCACTCTACTCGCTAAATGAGATTGTCAACACCAACTTTTTAGGGTTCCGTAGCCAAATGGCAAAAAACGGAACCCTTATAGATTCGTCATGTCTGTCCGTCTGTCCGTCCGTATGTCACAGCCACTTTATTCCGTAACTATAAGAGCTATACTGTGGAAACTTGGTAAGTAGATGTATTCGGTGAACCGCATTAAGATTTTCATACAAAAATAGAAAAAAAACAATAAATTTTTGGGGTTCCCCATACTTAGAACTGAAACTCAAAAATTTTTTTTTCATCAAACTCATACGTGTGGGGTATCTATGGATAGGTATTCAAAAATGATATTGAGGTTTCTATTATAATTTTTTTCTAAACTGAATAGTTTGCGCGAGAGACGCTTCCAAAGTGGAAAAATGTGTGTCCCCCCCCCCGTAACTTCTAAAATAAGGGAATGATAAATGTAAAAATAATATATGATGTACATTACCATGCAAACTTCCACCGAAAATTGGTTTGAACGAGATCTAGTAAGTAGTTTTTTTTTAATACGTCATAAAAACATTGATCAAAGCTACAACGAACTTTTATATTATGTTACTTGCTGCTACGGAACCCTTCATGGGCGAGTCCGACTCGCACTTGGCCGCTTTTTTTTTCAATATAGTCTTTCACAGATAATTACTATCACTATTTATATCCAAAACTTTTTCAGTCCAACTACGGTCAGGGAAGTAGAAATGACAATCGATAATGTTTTTTTTTTGTTAATGTTTTTTTTTACAGACGCGAGTTGGAACGCGCCAACCTGGCTCTGGAGCACAAGGAGGGCATCATCCGCAGCCTCATCGACAAGGTGGCCGACGTGGAGGAAGTCAGGTTCGTCGCCTCGTCGAAGACACTGTTAACTTTACGTTTACAATCGAATATGAACCTTACTGCTACGTATAAAGTCTATGGATGGTCAGTTAACTGTGTCTTCGTTTGTACGATTTGTTAGTAGGGTAGGGCTTCCGGCGACTGTATTTCCGAGTGCATACAATCTGAACTTCTTTAAAGCTAGGGTAAATACGCTTCTTCATTTCCATAGATCGTTATCGCGGGAGCAAAAACAAATCTGTTATAGGACACATGTAACAGATTGTCTGTTTGGTAAAAAAGGAATATTATGCCTACGCATTGTAACCCTCTAAGAAGTTCTACATATCTTACACGACGTTTTCTCTGGATAGACATAGTTGGTCAAAGAAAATTTAATAATAAGCCAGCGAATGTGTTGTTTTGTAACGGTTTCATTTAGCTTCACCGCGTATATTTTAATAGCGGCTGTTAGCTTCAAATTTTGCAATCAATTTAACATACACGTATTGAGACTCCGTGGCCATGCAGAATTACGGTACCTTCGATCTTTAAATCCTGATGCTGTAGATGGTACTGCTTAGCTTAATGACATTGATACTAGATGATTCATAAAAGGTTTTAAAACTAGTTTCTCACTTTTTTAATTGAGGACGATGATACTCAGTATTTAAAATTATCAACTTTATATTTTTTAGTGTACGTTTCCCATAGAGACGCGTCACTATGCGAATGTCGCTTCTGTTATTGGCTACTTGTCATAATCGTTGAGTACTGTCAAATCGTATTTGCTCCCGCGATAACGATGTATGTCATTTCATTTCGCTTCATCGTCGACTAAATGGGTAATTATCTCAACCACATTTTTTGAGCGGCGGACGTGATAATTGGGGTGTAAAGTACATGTATTGGAAAACTATTTATTTTATAAATAATCTTACTCAAAGTACCATATTGAGCCAAAGTTAAAATTATTATTAACTTATTATATTTATCGTAAAAAAATATTTTCAATCCAAAATCAATTTTGGTGGCGTGTCCTGTACTTCCCGCATACACTGATATTTCGTGGTACAAACTTATTAAGCCTCAACTAGACTTATATTTTAGTTATCTGTATTCCTTATTAGTTGAGGTATTTTAAAATGTATCAATTATTGCATTTGCAAGTAAAAGGAAACTGGGAGCAGTGTAAATAAAACTGTCCAAGCGAAATAGTTAATTTTGGTGGTGAATATTGAAATTGATTTTATGATCGAACGAAACGTGATTAAACAAACAAATAAAGCGTCAGATGTTCATTCAGTTTCACTCCAGCAATAGACGGTGAAAGATTTGTACCATCTTTCTGCGTCTTCCCGCTAAGCACATAAGTATCTAATTTTGGTGGTATGAAATACACTTTATTAATCGTGATAACTTAGATAAGTCATTATTTCGCAAAAAGTTTTGTTGTGTGATAGTTTTTTCAAGTATGTTTATGGTGTCTTTTTAACTGTAACGAGTTAAGTTTTTGTTAAACTAAAACATTTCTTTTTAATTTAAAAAAAATGTTAAATTTTATAATTTTGGTGGTACAATTTTGGTGGCTTTTGCGAAACACCAAAATTATTAAAATTTCTGGTCTCCACCAAAATTATTTAAACAACAAATAATCATTATTTATTATATTAGAAACTTACGTTTTAGATTTTCAAAAATAACAAGGAAGATTCCCTAACGATTATATTTTAATTAGCCCGATATATTATTATTTATCGTGAGTTTTTCTAAGAAAAGTAATTTTGGTGGATGATAACAATTTTGGTGGTACATAATTAGTAAAATCGTTATATCTTAAAAAACACTTAGTATAATAAAGGGCCATTTTAACACTGTTTTTATAATGACTAATGACGTCACTTAAACGTTTAATTGTAAACCCTACTAAGAAAATAAAAAATACCACCAAAATTAGGATAATTTGACGCTTGTTGAAATTCACCCAAATCTTCGTCCTCTTAGGGTAAGAGTTAGGCTGCGTTTCCACCAGAGCTGTGAGAGGTAGCGGAGTGGTGTGCGAGGAAAAATCCACCAATAGGATTTCTAGCCTGGCTCAGCGCAGCTCTGCTATTGGTGGATTTCATCCTCCCACACCGCCCGGCTCTCGCACAGCTCTTGTGGAAACGCAGCTATAGTCAAGAGCAAACCCATCAATAAAAAAACGAAGCTCGATCAATTTGCATGTAGATTTTTAACTCGTAGCTTTTTTTTCCGTGTTGATTTTTTCCGCAATCTAAATATGAAACAGCTTTATTTTCGTGTTGATTTTTTCCGCATTCGGTAAAATTAGTCGCTTTATTTCCTATTCCGAAAACTAATTTTACAGAGTCGACGGAGATCCGCTTCTCGGAGCTCCTATATTTAGGTTACTTAAATATAAAAACGGACCTGACCCTACTTGCACGACGTAGCTTTGTATTCATACTAGTTGATTCCCGCGACTCCGTCCGCGCAGAAGTCGCTTACCGCTATTCCCTCGGGAACCGTCCAATTATTCGAGGTAAAAGTAGCTTGTGTCCTATCCCAGACTATTATCTATCTCTGTGCCAAATTTCATCTAGACCCGCTCAGCCGTTTCGCGTGATCATTCATCCATCCATCCAAACTTTCGCATTTAAAATAGTAGAATATAGTTGTGTAATAATTCACTTATTCACTTTATACATATTTCTTACAAGAGGTGTTCTAAGGTTAAGTAAGACAATAGATTCTAATTGTCTGTTGTTTTTTTTTTCTCCACAGGCTTAGCCAAACCAACGCTCATCGCTTGCAAGGCATACTGACGGACTCGTCATCCGACCGGTCCGGTTCCCCAGACAAAAACCGGACACCGGATAAGCCGGAAAAATCCGGCGTTAAGTTGGTGCCGGGACCAGGAGGATACTTTCAAGATGATAGAGATAGAAAGAAGAAAGGAAAGGGATAGTGAACGGTGTTTGCTGTTTTTAGTGTTTGCTTAAAATAACTTGTCAGAGAATCAGATGTATAATAAAATTAATGAAAATAAGTATAAAGGGAATCTGGAAGGTAAATAGGTTTCGTAAAGGACATGTTATCACGAAAATCAAATAGAGCTTAGTAGTTTTATACGAGTATCTTGATTTTCAGAATAAATAATATATTCAAATTACATGGTTGAACTTTTCTTAAACATGTTCAGAAATGTTCACCTTATTGTTGCAAAAACAGCACGAGAAGTTCTTAGTTCCAGACCAACGCAAAATTAAAAATGTCACACTCGTCCCGTAACGGGTTTCTTCCCAGTTTCTGCAGTAGTGTTATTATAATGCCATGCCAAATATACAAGTTGTCACAAACACAAAAAAGAAAAATGTATCTAGTATTTGAAGTATTCTGAACTTATCCTTCAGTCTTTAAATTTTAACCCCATTGATGGATATATTTGCATCACAGGCTCATCGCTAACGACAGATAACTACGACAAACGCTATATTCTGAAAACAGCGTCCTTATTTTTCCAAACTTTTTCCAGGCTAATACATTTAGTAATTATTCTTCACCTTGTTTGTACTATGATAAAATTGTACTCTAGTGAAGAGCCGTATTCAATAGAGAACATGCATGAAACTCGGAATTGAGTTTCATTGATACGATTTAGGAGAAAATGTAAAAAAAAAGCATATAAAACGCAATACACTAAGTTTTGACCCGTTTATTAAATTTTAAAACTTCTTTTGAAGTTTAGATTGTTTTTTTCGGCATCCTCATTGTATTTACGTAATATTTAAATGGAATGATATTAGCTTAAACATAGTAATTTACGTAATGCAAATTTCTTTATTAGGTCCTTATATTTTAAACATGGAACATTCCTGTCGTCGATTTTGTGTAGAGTGTTTTTGCAGGGGGTCTGAACTATGACTTTATAAAGCTTCATATCTTATGAAGCATTACACCACAATTCAAATGTCTATGGGTCTCAGCTTCCACTTACCATCAGGTGGCCTGAGTGCTCGTGTGCCTTCTCCTTAACATAAAAAACTCGTATACATTTATTTCTCTCTTTCATAGCACTTTCCAGAGAGAGTAAGAATATAATGCATATTCCCTATTATAAAATAAATCCTCGTAACACCCAAATGCCTTTTGAAAGGCCTTCTGTCAAATTTATTTTGAATTTCATATGACAAATACCTAAGTTCCAATTTCAATTAACGTCTTTTTTTAGAGGGTTTTACGGATTGTACACCCGGTATAATAACATGGTCGTGTTACTTTCTAGGAAGCGCAATATGGTTCCTAAGAACAGATATCGCTATCTCTCATAGTTCCCGACTTCTCCATACTGACCCAATTGGATTGTACACCCGGTATAGATGTATAACTTGATATCTTGTATATCTTGTATAAATTAATCCCCCGTGTGGTTGCTGGGTTAGAATGGTGCCACTCCACGTCTTCCCGTGGATGTCGTAAGAGGCGACTAAGGGAATAAGGGCTTGTAGTACTGTTAGGCGATTTTCTTGCAACTTGTCACTAATATACTAGTAAATTTCTTGGCCTAATTGTGCAAAATGTGGTTACAGAATTATAAACAAGTCTTATTAGAGGTGTGATGTTATGATTATGAATGTATGTATTAAATGAATAGAATTTATATTGTAATTATAAACATGAATATAATGTAGATACAATAAAAGTATGTTATACAATTTGTAATAAAAGTATACGTAGATTGAGACTTTTTTTTATTAGCGTCTATTAAAAAAAACTAACATTATCATTTGACAGTCCAGGGATAACCACAGTAACAAGAGCAAACCAGTTGGTAAAATGTTAACAGTGTTTTATTGACAGTACCAATAAGGTTCAAATTCTCTCCTGAGGCCG
The DNA here is from genome assembly GCA_949316455.1 of Acleris holmiana. Taxonomy (NCBI): domain Eukaryota; kingdom Metazoa; phylum Arthropoda; class Insecta; order Lepidoptera; family Tortricidae; genus Acleris; species Acleris holmiana. Next base: position 13,004,881 of record OX438782.1, on the reverse strand, counting down.
TATTGTAAGCTACCAAAACTTGCCATTTTTGGGGCACTGAAATGGACAATGATCTTTGTCGCTTTCGCTGCCTAGAACATGGCAGTCTCGTCGGGGAGCGGGTGAACAAGCGCACCGCATTTTACATGGCAGTACAGACCAATTCCAAGTAAAGGACTGGCAGAGGCAAGGTTAAGCCGCGTCTCTTTAGTTTTCGTTTTTGAACTGGAAGAAAGCATAGCCGCTCGCACCTCCACTCTTTACAAAGAACACGCCTCGATCATGCTGTGACGCCGCTGTCTCCACTACGCCGTGAGCGAATTCCATAGGAAAGTATTTCTTTTGTGTAATAGCAAAGTGCAGGGTATAAGACGACCGCCCGTTGCCCAATCTCCGAATTCTCAAAGGTCTCTCGTGAACTGTGGATAAACATCGGTATCAACGTTCAACTTTCATGGCAACCGATAAAAGTAGCAAAAAAAGAAATAGGTACATTCGCATATTTAATTAATAATAACGTTTATTTTCAGTGTTATTTTCACACCAATATAAATAATGTGTTAAAGAAAAACCCTGGTTATAACGCTAATCAAATTGTAAACCAACTGTCTAAAATCAAATAAAAAAACGTGTGCAATATTTTCAGTACTTGACTTACCTTCTCACAACCTCAGTCAGTGTGGAAAGGTCGTTTAGTCATTTAAAACGGTTATATTATAACAAAGCAAAATCCATGGAACAAATTTAGTAATTGGTTCAAACCTTTAATAAATTTGTAGCGTTTTTCGTCATATTTGTAAAAATAAAGGTTCTAAATACTAAATGTATTTGTTTGTATTTGATTTTCTGCAAACCATATTCTGCCTTGAAAGTTCAACGTTAATACCGATGTTAAACTGTGAGGCAGCAAATTCGGAACAGCACCACGTGCAGCGGAGCGTTCCAGCGTTCGTTGAGTTTGGACGCTCATAACAACGCCCTGCACATACCTAACATGGCCTCGCTGCATATACCCTTGAAAAATATTCAAATGATAAGCTGATATTTTTACCACTGACTATAATCCTACATTGACATTGCATGGCATTGTGCCGCTATACCAACATGAAAGTATAGGGTTATCTGAAGTCTGAACGGTTGATTAATTCGACGACTCTCCTTGGACCTGCATGTCACACGGAAATTATGCGCCGAGACTTAGTTCAGTGGCGTCCATTAAGTTGACAAGTAGTTAATAGTGTAACTTCTCGATAATGGCTGCAGAATTATTAAGAATTTAAATTATTCTAATAATGTCAATGAAAAATTCAATCGTTGAACGTAACAAAAGGTTTGCAAGAGTCGGCCTCATTGATGAGAATATCTTACACTGTCTATGATTCTCGGATCCTGTGACGTGTACGTCGTCGGATTACCTCGTTGGACGAAAGGACTCTTACTTTATGACTGATAAACGGCCTAATTAAAAACAATAAGCCAAACTGTGTCAACAAGTGAAGATAGTTACTTCTTGGTGAAAAAGTGGAATAAAACTCTGGAAAAGCATCCAAACGAGTGCTTAAAATTGGTGTTGAAAACTAGCAAGCTATTTCAAACAAGTTTATCTTCATGTTTTTAGGAAAACATGATTATGTTTGGTTTGTGGTAAGTAACTCTCCATTTTAAACTAAAACTTAAGTCTTTTGTTTGGCAGTCGATCGAACGTCTTCTGTCGGTAACGAATGCCTGAATTACAGCGGAAGAAAACTACAAACAAACCACAAACCTTAAGAAAAAATATTGTTACATGGACTTACGTTAAGGGCAGTTCAAATTAAAAATATCTATACTAATACCTATATAAATGTGAATGTGAAAGTAACTGTTTCGCTGTCTGTCAGTCTGTCCATTTGTTACTATTTCACGGATAAACCTCTGAACCGATATAGATGATCCACTGGTAGATCTCTCCCAAGGTTTGCCACAAGGACCAGTTCTTCGTTGCTTGCATCTATTGGCTTACTCACACAACCTTAACCACGTCGTCAGCTTACTTTATTCATTAAATTACTAGCGACCCGCCCTCACTATTCGCTCCTGGTTAAAGTATTATAAACATAAACCTTCCTCTTGAATCACTCTATCTATTAAAAAAACCGCATCAAATTGAAAGATCTAAGCATACATAGGGACACACAGACAGCAGGAAGCGACCTTGTTTTTTACTAAGTACCTAGTGATTCCTAGTACACGGGCGACCGAGCTCTACTCGGGTGTACGTAGACGATACTATTAAATCACAATTTGATAGTGCTGCCTATAGTAAGAAAAATTTCTCGGAACCTGATTTTTCGGCAGAATCCAAATTTTCCCGAAGATGTTGATTTGATACATAGATTTTTCGACCCGAAATCCCCTATTCCGCGCATGTTCATCAATTCGTTAGACCCGTTTTGGAGAACGTGATTACAAAAATATATTAGATATGTATACAAATATTGCGCGTTTAAGAGGAATGTGAATCTAAAAAATCCATTCAAAATGCGATAACGGCATTCTTTCCTTAAACGTTGTCCGGTTTTTACGATTTTTTAACATAGTGTTGATATTATGAAAAACTAGGTCTGTACGTTTTCTTTCCAAGAATGTTTTTTATTGGAAAGAAAGAAATAAAGAAATCAAAATCGGACGCTTACAAACCTAGTGTTCCATGAGAACTACAAAATATTTTAAAATCGTGGACATCGGATTAGAGTTAGGGGTTGAAGAACGTTATCGCCCGGAGCTTTTGTAAGGATTCTTTTTGGCAGCTTCGTGATTTAAGCATCGTTTCACAATTCTCTTAATAATATAGGAGTAGGATACGCTTGTGTAAAATAAAAACAGATTTAATTAATTTAGATTCAGGACATTTTGTGACATATCCGTTGTAGGTACTCCTAACTAGGCTGAACCTGTAAATTTGGAACCAATGTGTAACCCATTGTTGTAACATAAGTTTTATTAAGTAGGCAGCACCTATTTGTTTCTTACCTTTTCGCTAATATTCCTAGACGTATCTCTTCTATATTCGAGCGTTTCCTTAATGTTTTCGTCGAACGGAAAATCGTTTTGTTATCAAAAGTGTGAGCGATTAGTGCTGCTCTGTTTGCCTTGTTATCAGTGATGTGTTAATTCGCTTTTAACAATTAATCGTGTCTAGGATCGTCGTGCTCTCACGACGCCTCGACACCTGAGTATTTAAACGCTGTGAGTAAATATCTGTCAATTATTGTTTATTTGCTTTGTTTTAGTTAGTTTCTGGATAGTATATAAGTTTGCACTTAATCCTAATATTTACCGTGGAAAGATTTGGGTAAACTTTGAGATTTTGCCACATATTTATCGTCGTAAGCCCCAAAACCTATTTTAATATCATTGTAGTTCCAACCTTGTCAAATTAACCACAAGGTACCTTTTATGTCCTCAAATGAGGTAGCCGAATCTATCCGCGGTTTGAATATGGGGAACGATCATTAGGTACAGAGTAATTTTTTTGTCATTTCATGGTAGTTTTTACTGTCAGGTGAATAAAAACTACCACAACTACCGTAATTATAGACGAGCTAAAGCAAAATGAAATAAAGCCTACTCTTGTTTATCAATAGTGGCAAAAACGCATGATACATAAATAATAGTTTACGGAATAAAAATATTTCATTTCAATGAGTATTTGGAATTGGGACTCACTAGTTTTTGGGAGGATTTTGGGCCGCATTGTACAGCATTTTCCGGAGAAATGGAGGGAGCGGCATGTCCCTAGCACTTGATCACTCTCGGGAATTCTTATTATAAAGAAACATAGGTATTGCAATGTGCAATAGCACCTCAACCTTCAGGATTGTACTTATCTCTTACTCGCCATACGAACATTCCGAACATTTTATTTTCGACCATTCTAACCGACTTAACACGAACCTGAAAGAGTGTAAAATCTCTCTAAAAGTACAGTCGCCTACAGTTGCCGGCAAACTTCTTGAACATGGGACCTTGACTTTTCAGAGTAAATTGAACTCTATTTATATGCGTTAACCTTCCCCTACTACAAAACCCCATGTTCAAGAATTTCGCCGGCAGCTATACAAAGAGATGTATCGACATTTTCACCTTATTGCTTTGTAATAAGGGCTAAAACTGGATACATCTCTTTGTAGTCGACATCTAACGGCCGCACTCGGAGTCAGTTAATGACGATTCAGTCGTTACTTAGTGACGATTTTTCGGGTGCGTCCCACGAGATATAACTACATTATAACTATTTTCATGTTACTAACGTTTACGAGATATAATGATCGTTAGCTATAATAACAAAATCAATATTTTTATAAGGAATAACGGTCAAGTCATATAATATTCATTTTATATAATATTTTTAATATAACACTCACAATGACTAATTTCAGTTCGTATAACATACATGACATATAGCGATCATAATATATATTATCTCTTAGTATAAGTGTTACAAGATATAATAACGTATGATATAATATAAATGTGAGCGAACGAAGCGAGCGAGCAAGACCTCTCTGGGCAGAACCGACTCGGATAGGTTAGGTTAGCCTTCGATATTTTTTTTACATCCCTTGAAAAAACTATGCGAAATACAATTTGATTGTATTAAAATAGTGATAGGCGTTTATATTATACGTGCATTATATTTTTTGATGTTAGATTTTTTTAGTTATATATGTTTTATATGTTAGGTGTCATGTACATTATACACTTTAATTGTTATACAATACAATACAATACAAAACACTTTATTGTCCACCAAACAAAAACATTACACAGAATTTTCACAATTTAGAAGACCCAGGTAAACAACAGGCGGTCTTATCGCTGATTAGCGATCTCTTCCAGACAACCTTAGAAGGGATAAGGTGCAAGCTAAAACAATTTACACGGTAGGTGGTGCAGAACAATTTCGAACAATTACAAGGAACTATGCTAGCTATAAAATACAATATACCTATAAATACACGCTTACCAAACTAATAAATAGATTATCAAATATATATTAATACAAACTAATACATTATAATGACTTACATGAATAAATAGATAGTAATAAATAAATACATACATAAATGTCAATACATCCACATCAGGGAAAAAAAAAAACAGCCACACGACAGAAATGCATAGTGAGAGAAATGTGCTGAGACAATACAATTAAGACTGCGACAAAAAGTGCTCAAGGAGAAGTTTCTTAAATACAGGTAAAGATTTAGCCTGCCGCAGCTCCACAGGGAGGGAGGGGGGTTGTTATATTATATCAATTGATATTATATATTAATAACGTTATACTTTATGGAAATAGTTATTTTGATATTATATCTTCCGTTCATTATCTCAAGTGTACGTTATATTAAACATATTTATACAAAGTGAGCGTATATATTGTGACTGTTATATGATAAGTTCTTATACCTCGTATTACTTACCCCGATTTTTCATAAACAAGTTTAAAAAAACCGGCCAAGTGCGTGTTGGACTCGCGCACGAAGGGTTCCGTACTGTACAACATTAGACACCATATTATAAACCTTTTATAAAAAACGGCAAAAAGGGAAGTTGTTTTGTATGGGTATTAATAGGTATTTATTTTATTCTGTTTTTAGTATTTGTTGTTATAGTGCATCAAAAATACATCATCTGTGAAAATTTCAATGTCTAGCTATCACGGTTCATGAGATACAGCCTGGTGACAGACAGACAGACGGACGGTGATTGTTGGAGCTGCATTGTTCTTATTAAATTGTAAAATTAAATTAATGTCGGTCGGTTGGTCGGTCCGTAGGTCGGTCGGTCGGTCGTTCGGTCTGTCTCTCTGTCTGTATTGTTTTTCGTTTTTTGCTCGATATTATAAACGGCAACCGCTTCAAATAATAACAGGATATTAAGTTGTATACATTAACTAAATAATTATACGAGTATTAAAAAATCAATTAAGGGGGGCTCCCATACAACAAACAACAAGATTTGGTTACAGACAGACAAAGGAACAGGTGAAACTAAAAAAAAAAGTTTAAATATAAGTAGGGCCTAATGTTGTACACATAAAGGTACGGAACACATAGGTGCGGAACACTTGGCCGGTTTTTATATACTTTGGTTTACAATGCGTTAATACGAGTATCTTTTTTTAAATTTTCGTTTATGACTTCGGATCTATCTCTCTATATTTTATTAGGTATAGGGATATATTACTTCATTATGAAAATGTTGATACTTAACAAACAAACTGTTTTATTACAGTAAGTCAATAACTTACCTACGTATTTCACTTCAAGAAACGCGAAAACAATCTACAATTGACAAACATAACTTGACGCGTCCTTCGAAGCAATCCATAAGAATTGAAAGCTCTATCAGTCTGGTCGTTGAAATACTTTAAATACTTACGTTTGAACAAGTGTTAGTTATTATATATTTTAAAGTTAATACATAATTTGCTATAGAGTAATTCTGATCAGTTGAACTTGGTTGTTGTAGTGGGTTGGCGTTGGGCGATTAAATCAATTTATTTAACGGTGATAGATATCTATTAGTGATGTCTTTGACCGATAATATAGATAAAGGTAATTTGATATTTAAGTTTTTAAGTATATTGTTTTTACGGTTATGATGGTAATAAACTGTGTGTAATTATTTTGTAGTTTGACACAGGTAGTATGTAAATTATCCGTTTTATTAATTTCCCGCCGAGGTACCACTGGAACACGTGGAAACGATACGTGGAAGCAACATGGGCTACAAAGCGTGTCCTGCCTTTTCGCACGTTTCCCAAACTGAGTCATTTCCCAAAAATATCACTTAGGCAACCGCTTTTATTTCAGGGTCATCGTGTAGGTTACGTTAGGTTAGTTTTCTTGCAGATCCTCCAAAGCTATTAAGATAGTGGAATATACACCGTGAGGTCATCTATCTATGTCAATCTATACACTGTACAGATTCTTACAGTTATCGTTAACTTCTAACATTGCAATATTCATTAAAAAAAAATGTTATGAATACCGTCTAGATTTTAACTAACGAGGCATCCTCGCTCCGGTTCGTTTTATGTATTTTCTGTCACACCCGTACATAAACTAGAATTTCTTGTACACTAGCTGTACCAAGCACGCGTGGCAATGCTACTCGTACGTAAAGTAAAAAAAGTGGATAAAGTTTTTTTGGGCCTGATACCCTTATCAGGGCCTCTACTCTACTGCGTTATAACGATATCGCAATTGACGTTTTAGAATCGTTTATGTCACAGTCGCTATTATTGTAAATGACATAAGAGTTATCAAAACATTGACAATACGGAAACACTTCAAATACGATATCGTTATTACCGTGTAGAATCTCAGACTCGCTAGCGATTAGCGCTTAGCCCTTAGCGCTCGTGCGTCTCAGCTTGTGTACGAATGACAACTGACACGACGCTAAATAAAATGGCGGTCGACGGCGTCGCTGCAATGGCTGCCGAATATTTTACCAATAGCCGTCGATGTTTTACCCGCGCAAACGTACTGCCTTATAATTTTTTCGCGCTCTAAGAAAATGCTTTCTGCGCAGGTACATTGTTGTAACTTATATTTGTGGTACTACTGTAACACCGTTGGTACAGTCGAGTTCATAAATATGTGTACACTTGAGTACCTTGTCACTTTAATCGCTGTGACAAGTCATATATGGCAGTTCAAGCATGGCATTAATTAGACAAGGTACTAAAGTGTAGACATATTTATGAACTCGACTGTACCTACCAACGGTGTTACCTTCGTTTCATCAAAAAGTTTTTGGTCAAATGTTTAACTTCCAAAATTTTCATTTGCCTAACCGCTTTGTTGACTGTAACCGTAAATATTTCAGGATTTTATAAATGCTAACCTAACCTAACCTACAGGGTTCTAAAATAAATTCTGAAAAAATGATATAACATTGGTTTGGCAAATGAAAAATTTGTGAAATTATACATTTGACCAAAAATATTTTGGCCAAACGGTAGAGTTCCCCCTACCAACGTTTAATCGCAATCTGAGGCCCTAACCGAGATGCAAACGATGACTAGCGTTTCTATTCGTTTTGTTTTTAAACCAATCGCGTCACTGATAGATCACGTGACTTTTCGTATCACGCGCTCTACCAGTGACGCGATTATAGCTTGTAGCCACCTTTTGTAAATGGATGCCGCCGCGTAAATAAAGAATTAGAGCGGCGTACCCGCAAGTGAATTTGGGAGTTAACGTCGAATTAAATTCGTATTTTATTAAAATGACCACACGTGTGTGCCGGTGGTGCGACACTATCTAAGCGAATGGACTACAGTTTAAAAACATAACAAATAGGAACGCTACTGGCATCTGCTCAATGGGTTAGGATCGCAAAGAGGACCAACATATATTTTTTTTATAAACCTAAAACCTAAATATATCTAACTGATAGTGAAAACCACATCAAAGTCCGTTGCGTGATTTAGGAGTTAGCGGATATACAAACCGACGGACAGAAAAACAGAAAGACAGTCGCGAAAAGCGACTTTGTTTTATAGTATGTGTAATTATAATAATATAAGAATGAAGAAGACGATAAAGATCAATATCATACATACATACATAACGTCACGCCTTTATTCCCAGAGAGGGGTAGGCAGAGCAACAGAATACCAACAACTCTAAGCTTGTTGATAATTCTGTTACCACATTTTGCATAGTCAGGCTAAGATGTTTACCAGTGTATTAGTGACAGGTTGCAAGCCAATCGCCTAACAGTACTACAAGCCTTTATTCCCTTAGTCGCCTCTCACGACATCCACGGGAAGACATGGATAAAATCAATATCATAATTTTGCCCTTATTCCAATTATTCGTCGGGTCTTTTACTTTAAAACATCGCTATCACGCGTCATCTCAGTCATTGCACTTCCTTGATTTTCATATCGCTCTGCATTCATTTCAACAATTGCTTCTAAGTTTTCCTTTACTACTTACAGACCTGCACAGTCTTCATTCCATATGTTTTCATCTTCTCTTAAAAACAAAAGTTGTCTCTCCTTTGGTCAATAGTTAAGAGCTTGTGTGCACATAAGTTATGTTTTTATATGATAGCCGATAGGTCTAAAGTAGTCCTGAAGGTGTTTTTGCAGGCATGGGCTTATAGTTAAAAACCTTAACTTTCGGTGTGTCCACAGGAAAGACGGTACCCTAAATCTGTGTATGACCCAGCTGCTTTAAAACCAGGCTTCTAACGCTACGTGTTCCCAGCATTTGCATATACTGGGTGATTTTAAGGTTATAATCCGAAATGACCAAGAGCGAATAAGATGGTCATACTGAACAACTTTTGCCATGGGACCAACCACAAAATCGCCAAAAAAAAACAGCTGTTCCATACATTAACGGTGAATTAATTGAGAGTTATGTATGGAACAGCTGGGATTTTTTTGGAGATTTTGTGGTCGATGCTCTGGAGATTAGAGTAGATTTTGCAACGCATCGGGCATGTTTGCTAAAGCAGCGCGTTCTCTCAGTCGGAATAATTGTTTTGATTTCTATAGTACAGCGTGCACTGCATCGGCAATAATCGGCATATCTGTATGTTTAGAAATCAATACACAGCAACAAATCCTTTCGCTCCGTACACTCCGTCCGCCCGACCCAGTAGACGCATGTTGAGTAATGTTGATGCCTTTTACACGATGCGACTCTTCAATACAGAAAACATAGTAGATCCAACAGCATACTTAGGGTGCTGGCAGACACGCGCAACAGTCTTTTGCAGAGGTACTAAGTTAATAATTCCTCACACTGAGCAGATATCCGCAAAACTGATTTAACGCCAAAGACGGATATTTACATTATAGTTGCCAGCGCCAAATTGACCTGATCTATAAGGCAAGGTTGACATTCGCTCTGGTTTTAAGCTGTCTGAGGCGTGTGAGTGACTTCTTTTGCATTTGACATAGCGTTGATAACGTTAGCCTCCCGGATCCCCAGGTTTTCGCTTGACTTAACAAACATAAAAGGCACCCTATAGTTAATGAGACAAGGTTGCAATTACATACATACTTAACATCACGCCTTTATTCCCAGAGTGGGGTAGGCAGAGCTACAGAAATTCCAACAACTCTAAAAGACTTGTCGATAATTCTGAAACCACATTTTGCACAATCAGGCCAAGAAGTTTACTAGTGTATTAATGACAGGTTGCAAGCCCATCGCCTAACAGTACTACAAGCCCTTATTCCCTTAATTACAATGTTACTAAAATAGGTCTTACGAGGTTATAGAGAGAAGTGGAGGACATTGCGCCACTAATATAGTAGACTAGGTTGATTACACTCGCGTAATTCTGTGATACTATGTTTCATGCTTAGGTTTATTTTCTATCCGGCCACCAGGATCCCCTGCAACAATACCCTTGGGGATTCATGTGGATTTTTCGTCCACGTGGAGTAATTTAATAGTATTACGTAGGTAGGTAAGGATAGGTTTGTTTATAAATCAGGTTCGGAAGGCCAGAACAACCCAGAAATAGGAGCTTTGCGAAGCAGAGCTCCGTCGACTCAGTCAATTTAGATTTTTGGAAAAGAAAAAATGCGAGTAATAAAATCCAACCAACTTTTTGAACTTCACTCATACGGCAATGGCACTTGGGACAAAATATTACTGCTACGATTTTGAGTCCTACTGGATCCTCCAAGGTATCCAGCTTTCATTATACGCACCCACGGTGCAACACTGTCACTTATGCAAAAAAACATTTTTCCAGGAGAAGCATTTAAAGATTTAGTGTGGTATAAAATTATTATACTTTCTGATCTAGAAAAGGCGATTGTTTGAAATGATTACTGCTACTTTTAGCTTATTATGTTGCTTCAAGGACAGGGTACTTAAAGCAACGTTATGGCATACTTAACTCAATTTTCAAAATTTTGCAAAAATATGTTTTATGTTAAAGTGCGAATATGTTTTGGTGGATCCAAGTGGACAAAAAATCCACTTGAATCCCCCAGGGGATCCACGGGACATAAAATCCACATGAATCCCCCAGGGAATACATTGTAGCAGGGGATGCTAGTGGACGGATAGAAAATAAACCTAAGCATATGGACCATGGTATCGCAGAATTACGTGAGTGTAATCAGTCTAGTATACTAGTATTAGTGGCGGACGGAGTGTCCTCCACTTCTCTCTATAACTTCGTAAGCCTCAATACTTATTTTAGTAATAGTAACTAGACAAAAACTCCACATGAATTCCCTAAGGGATTGTAGCACGGGATCCTTGTGGACGGAGGGAGTTTATTGCTATATTTAAATGCAACCTAAAATCTATATTGTATAAGATTGCAATTAAATTATTGAAATTAGCTCGTGTAACTCCACAATAAGCATGAAACACCACGGATTTACGCGAATACTACATACAAGAAGCCTTGCTCGTAAATAAGAAGTTGATACTGTTACTAACTTAGATTATAACTCAAATAGGAGGCCTCAGTTTTATATAGAAAAATATTGAACTAGTTAGTATTATAAATCTCCTTCGTAAAAAGGCTGACTGACGAATTTGACATGTAATTTTAGAGATGAGATTATTCGGACTTGCTGTGCTGGTGGTGCTGCTGCAGACCGCGACTGCACAAGACGCCAATTGCGATTTCACTCAGAATGTGAGTATTCATATTCATTGTGAGTTGTATATGCCACGAAAGCCAACACTGAAAAAACCAACTTGCTCTTTATTTTTATGTTTGGGTTGTTTGTTTCATAGATTATTTTATTTTGTACTGCCGAGTCTTGAGTGAAACTATAAGGGCTCCTTGTTGACTACGTAACCCTCAAAAGAACTACAACGGTCGAGCCGTTCACAAGTGATGATGTCACATAAATACGGCCATTGATCGAGGAGCGCAACTGCGACGTTACACGTTTTAGATTGACAAACTTTACACAGTCAATCCGGATCGAGATAGATCACTATCAGGAATCTTGATCTAGTGTAATGGCTGGGTTTCTAGAACGGATAGTTTTGCTTGAGCTTCTCATCGCCATTGATGGATATATCCGCACCACTGGTGCAACGCCAACCACGGATATTTCCGTGGTTGCTAACGCAAAACAGACCCTAGTATCTAGAAGTCAAGTTAGATATTTCCTTTGGTTTTAAGCTGTCATTGGCGTGTGAGTGTCTTATGTATTTGATATAGTGTTCAAAAGGTTAAAACGGTCTTGTTTCAGGTGCAAGTGGGGCAAACCTACTATATCACCAACCCGGGCTACCCCAACAATTACACCGGCGCGCGGCAGTGCCGCTGGATCGGCATCGCCCCCACCAACTACGTAAACGTTTTGGACTGCCCAGAAATTATACTGCCTCCTGTAAGAACTAGTATCTACACTTATCTCATTTTAATGGGATCTACTACGGCTGTGGGTGTTTACTCGCAGTTCTGAACCCACTACGTGCTCGACTTCTGGCGCTACCGTGATGCCAAAGAAGGCGGCTAATTGCATAGTAATAGTATAAGCATTTTCACGATTAAGGCGTTAATAGTTGTCAAAATGTATGAACTAACAGTCGTTTAACATTTAACATGGTAAAGTGAAATTGGTTCTTAAAGCGGTAACTTATGATTACTTTAAATTTGGCTGTTATTTTAAAAACTTCTACAGATTCTTCAATTTAGTGTTTAGGACTTATCAATGTTTTAGGGGTGTCTATCATTTCATCGAAACACGTTTCATCGAATGTATCATTTCATCGAACGTATCTTAAACATCTAACCTAACCTAACCTACGTAATTAATGTTTAAGATATTCTGAAAACTTTTTTTTCATGTTAAGGAGACGGCACACGAGCGCTCGGGCCACCTGATGGTAAGTGGAATCTGAGACCCATAGACATTTGAATTCTCAACACTATAATCCTAAGACTGCGTTGCAAACTCTGAGGACTAAGATGGAATGCCTCTATGCTAGTAATTTCACCGGTTGTCTTATCTCCACACCGGAACACAACAATGCGAACACTGTTGCTTGGCGGGTGGTTAATGGATAAGATGGTGGTAGCGATCCGGACGGACTCGGCACAGGGTCCTACCACCACTATTATGGTTTCAGCAGAAAATAGCGTTCGATGCAATGATACATTCGATGAAGTGATGAGTTACCATGTTTTAGAGCCAAGGGTGTTCATCGGATCGCTTGCTGATCTCACGGAGCGGGGACCCCCAGCTGTCAGGAGCTGCCGTGTACTGCGGGCGAGGCAGCACCACTACCACGTCTTCTGGTCAGAGGATCAGTGTTGGTGAGTCGTCAGCTCTATATCAATTCCAGTGGGCCTAAGACGCTGCCACGGGACAAGATTTTCACATAGGCTCGGGACTTTTATTCGTCTACTCCATATTCCAACGTAAAAAGTAAAAGTTTAAAATAAAACTATATTTTGTGTGACTTGAGTCCTTTTATTACACTAGTTCCCGTGGCAGCGTGTTAGGACCACAGGCAGCAGTTGATTTCCAGAAGTTACTTTACCGTTCGCTGTTCCCACTATTGTTACAGTGGTTTTAAACCGCAACCTATATATGTAGGTATGTTTGTATATAAGCACTTGATTGTACAAAGCGCAGAAATTCAAATACAATATTCACAAATGGAAAGGAACATACAAAGGCGAACCTATCCCTTTAAGGGATCTCTGCCGGCTAACTATTGGATGATTGAGGGAAATAAGAAAGCAAAAAGTGGCAACGAGTAGAAAAGGTACTATATAATAAAATTATTGACTGTCATGCATGAATGACTAGACATGAATGAATACTTAACAAAGTTTACGGGAATTCCATGACCTAAGTAATGAATAAACACTAATAGAAACATAAACCGTGCCTGGGACGTACCCGAAATCTTACGTGATCTACCAGTGACGCCATTGGTTTAAAAACCAAACGAATAGAAACGCTACTTAGCGAACGCATCTTGGCGAAAATCTACACATCTACACTATAATTATATACAGGTTGTCTCATTTAAATCGGTCAGTATGGGAAATTCTGAAACTATAACACATACGAAGATCTGTTCTTAGGAACCATGTCATCGATTTTAATAAGAAGAAAGCCTGCATTCATACATTTAAAAAAACTTGCACTCAGCTCGGGAATCGAACCCAGTTGTTTTGAAAAAAATAAATATATACGATTGTGTAGGTCTTAAGCAGTAAATGGCTCTATGAATCATGAGGTCCAAAATGAATAAAATGCATTGTTTTCACATACTTTAGTTTATTTTAGTAGGTATCGAAGTGACCGCCGTTACAATATTCAACAAGTTCAGGCATGGAAGATTATTTCTACTAAAATAAACACCTACTAAAATAAATTCTGAATCTGAATCTGAATCTGAATTCAATTAATGTATGTGAGAATCTGAATTCAATTAATGTATGTGAAAACAATGCATTTTATTCATTTTAGACATCATGTTTCTAGAGCCATTTACTGCTTAAGATCTACACAATCGATAGCTAAATAGAAAAAGTGTAAGTTTATTTTTTTCCTAACAACCGGGTTCGATTCTCGAGTTGAGTACAGGTTTTTTTAAATGTATGAATGCAGTTTTTCTTCCTATTAAAATCGATGACATGGTTCCTAAGAACAGATTTTCGTATGTCTTATAGTTTCAGATTTTCCCATACTGACCGATTTAAATGAGACACTTTCTTTGTAGAGGAAAGATATGTATGTGTGTTTGTAACGAATAAACTCAAAAACTACTAGACAGATTTTGGAAATTCTTTAACGAGTAGAATGCTATACGAGGAATGCACTGAAAGTTCCGGGAATAAAAAAATAGACAAGTTTAAACAGTTAAATGTACATTTACTGTTTTTCAAAGTATTCTCCATGCATATTTATACATTTTTTTCATTTACTCAAACCAATTATTGAAACAGTTATTCCACTCCAAAGATGTAGTCTCGAAAATGGCACTTTTGAAGGCGTCCGCTGCTTCTTCGGGTGTCTGGAATCGTAGACCGCGTAGCTTTTCTTTAATTTTAGGGAAAGTATAAAAATCGTTATGACTCAGGTCGGGGCTGTATGGAGGATGAGTCATTAATTCGATGTTATGATAGTCTATATTTAGACTATCCTTTGTTTGACGAGCGGTGCGTGGGCTAGCGTTGTCGTGATGAAGAATGATGCGTCGGTTGCAGTTTTCTGTCCTGAGTATATTAACGATTTCAGGTAGACAAATTGTAGTCAGCATTAACCGTTCTACGATCCTCAAGTGCAATAGTCGCATCATGCCCTGATTTTGAGACAAAAGTAGCTACCATCTTTTTCGCCGTGCTTCGGGAGCGAACAACCTTGGTCGGTCGCAGCTCGTTTTCAAACACCCAAACTCTTGATTGGTTTTTATTTTCTGGTTCGTAAGCATGTATCCACGTTTCATCACCCGATACGATATTATATACCTACTGCGTTGGAAGTTCCTGTGTTAAACCTTTCTAACATTTTTCGGTACCAATTGACACGGGCCCCCTTTTGTTCATCGGATCCAACGGGAAAATAGCTTTCTCACGCCCAGTTGTTTGCAAGATTGTTTGAATTTGACTCATTCCAATCCCTACACATGACTAAATTTCACGATATGTGACATGTCGATCTTTGTTGATCAGGTGTCGAACTGCATTGACGTTTTCTTGAGTAACCGCGGATTTGGACCGCCATTCACGATTATCATCACTGAGTTTCACACGATCGCGTTGAAATTCGGAAAACCAGCGATACACGGTCGTCTTTGTTGTAACTCCCTCCCCAAATGCAGAAGTCATCCACTCAAGGCATTGTTTTTGAGATAAACCACTTTTAAAATCATAGCCCATTTTCTTGCGTTAATTCCATTTTGGCGGCAACGACTCCGTTTTAAAAACAAATGACTGAAAAGTGTCTACTTTTTTTTTCAAACTGCCAGTTGTAAGGCGACAAGACCTCTATGGTTATAAAAAGGTTGAATTTGGACTTTTACACAATTAAATAACCGATTCCCGAAACTTTTAGTACACCCCTCGTATTATCACTTTATCACTGATGTGAGTAACATAGGCAATGCTTTTTTTTCTACGCGGGTGGAGTCGCGGGCAACAGGTAGTAAGTTATAGCCAGACAAAGTCTCGGGTAAAGTAGTTTTATAATAAAAATAAAAAAAAACTATCGTTACCCGACTGACGCAGAAGGAGGGTAATGTTTCGCGTGTATGTATGTATGTATGACTATTTCTGGGCACGATCTGAAGCTTAAACGGATCGACGGATTTTAACATGTGAGGTGTTATTAGATTCGTCTTAATTGTCGTAGAGCGTTCTTCAGCGAGTACAGATATATTTGATGGCGACTATACTGAGCTTGGATATTTTTTACCCGACTCCCAGATACAAAAAAGTTTGGGGATAAGACAACCGGTAAAATAACTAGCATAGAGGCATTCCATCTTAGTCCTCAGGGTTGGCAACGCATTTGCAGTCTTAGGATTAGAGTCTTGTGAATGCGAATATCTATGGGTCACAGTTTCCACTTAACATCAGGTGGCCTGTGTGCTCGTTTGCCTCTTCAATACCATAAAAAAAAAGATCTTGAACTTCCGCAGGACTGATTACTCCGTCGACGACGCCGGGCGGGCGGTTCAGATGCCAACTGCGCGCGCAGACCGCTGCGCCTGCGCCGAGCCAGTGCAGCTGCGGATACAAAAAGAACGTATGTTCTGGCAAATACTATCAAGCGATGAGGCGATGGGCTTGCAACGGGTTACTAATACTCTACTAAATATACCTGACTGTCCAAAATGTGGTAACAGAATTATCAACAAGCTTTTTAGAGTTGTCGACACGGTGGCCTAGTTGGAAGTGACCCTGCCTCCGAAGCCAGCGGTCCTGGGTTTAAATCCTGGTAATTTATGTGATGAGCGCGAATATTTGTTCCCGAGTCATGGATGTTTTCTATGCATTTAAGTATGTATTTCTCTATATAAGTATGTTTATCGTTGTCTAGTACCCATAGTACAAGCCTAGAGCTTAGTTTGGGACTAGGTCAATTTGTGTGTGATTGTCCCCTCATATTCATTAATTTATTTTTATTTATTTGTTGGTCTGTTTACCCCACTTGGGAATGAAGGCGTGGTGTTATATGATCAACAAGTTGGCCACGCTCACTCAATTAAATTTTCTATGAAACTTTTCCGTTGTGACACGAAAATCAACCATACATTTGTAGGGATAATTTTCGTGTCACAACGGAACTTTTTTCACTTTTGTTGTTTGTATGGTTAACTACGCTTAACTATGGTCCAACTATTTGTTCCTTACCCATGTATGTATGCACTACCAAGTGTCCACCATAACACCTCTCTGTTTGTGTATGGGGCTTATCCATTTGGTTTTTCTAGAACCGCATCGTAGGCGGCCAGGAGACGGGGATCAATGAGTACCCTATGATGGCAGGGGTTGTGGATGTTAGGATCTACCAGATCAAGTGCGGCGCCACCATTATCGACAAGCGCTACGTCCTGACCGCTGCTCACTGCGTGGTGGAACGTACCATCAGCGACTTAGCTGTGGTGGTTGGGGAGCATGACGTCAATATAGGTAGGAAGGGAGAGCTTCATTTCATCAAAACAGTTTTGACCAAAGTGCTTTGTTTCCAAAACTATAAAATCAGGATTTATTTCAGGACCATCGTGTAGAACCCTATAGGTTAGGTTAGTTTCATAAAAAAATCCCGAAATATTAACAGTTTCGGGAAGAATGCAATTTGGTCAATGATATGTTTGGGAAATGAATAGGTATGATCCCTCGAGGTAAAATGATTCCCCACCGTATAAGTTACTGCTAGCGACATCTATCCGATTAAATTTTTAGGGCTCCCTCGTTTCCCGGTATGGGCAAATATTTGTATGGTAAAAGTGATAAACACGAGTATTTTTTCATGAGTCTTGTATGTTTTGAGCTTTTTGACGACACGTTGGCCTAGTTGGGATTGACCCTGCCACCGAAGCCGGCGGTTCCGGGGTCATATCACGGTAAGGGCAGATATTTGTGTGAAAAGCCCGAGTATTTGTTCCTGAGTCTTGGATGTTTTCTATGTATTTAAGTATGTATTTCTCCATATAAGTATGTTTATCGTTGTCTAGTACCCATAGTCAAGCCTAGAGCTTAGTTTGGGACTAGGTCAAATTTGTGTGACATTGTCCCGTGATATTGATTTATTTATATGCATAAATTTAAGTAAGTATGTAAGTATTTCTACATTTACTTGAGCAACTGGGGTCCTAGTGAAAAAGATTATCTTGTTATAAAAAGGGGAGATGCCTACATATATACATAAACATAGTACATAATATAGACTTCTAACCTTTTTCACTTGGATCCCGCGATTTTATCGTTGTCTAGTATCCATGGTACTAGACAACGATATAAAAAGGGGAGATGCCTACATATATACATAAACATAGTACATAATATAGACTTCTAACCTTTTTCACTTGGATCCCGCGATTTTATCGTTGTCTAGTATCCATGGTACAGAGCTAGTTAGTGACTAGATCAATATGTGAGAGATTGTTCCCAGTGGACCGAGCACGCTGCCACGGGACTTAGTGTCAAATGACGTCAAACGGGAACTAGTGTTTTGACACTAGTTTATACACACGGCAATTTATTAATTTCATAATAATATTTGATTATTATGAAATTAATAAATTGCCGTGTGGTTGCCACGTTAGAATAGTGCCATTCCATGTCTTCCCGTGGATGTCGTAAGAGGCGACTAAGGGAATGAGGGCTTGTAGTACTTAGGCGATGGGCTTGCAACCTGTCACTAATACACTAGTAAACGTCTTAGCCTGTTTGTGCAAAATGCGGTTACACAATTACCAACCAGTCTTTTTGGAGTTGTTGGTATTTCTTTAGCTCTGCCTACCCCACTCTGGGAATAAAGGCGTGATCGTATGTAGGTATGTAATAAAATGACAGCCACCCGGGGATTAAGTTAGTAATAAAAGGACTCAAATCACACAACACACACTTTTATTTTAAACTTATACTTACTTGGAATATGGAATAGACGAATTATAGTCCCGACCCTATGTTAATAATTTACCCGTGGCAGCGTGCTCGGCCCACTGATATTTATATAATACATTGTTCTCTTCACTTTAAGAAATGAGTAGTTAATTTTGATTATTTTAGGAGATACGCCCGCTACGCAGGGCTTTTCTGTACAGCGCATCACTCGCCATCCTCAGTATAACAGGTGAGTGTAAACACGGTGGAAAGGGACGAGGGCCGTTCCCGAAAATGTAGTAGCTTATAAGTGATATACATTCGATGTGCAATGGTTAGTAACAATTATTATAAAGAACACAAAAAAGTTTTAATGGGTCGTGTTCAATATTGATGACAACCCTATGTTCCTATACTACATTACAACATTTGTGAGGAGAAAAGGATACCTGTTATCTTAGGCATCTACAACCGATATGTTCAAATATTCCACCACGACTAATTATACAGGCAGCAGCTCATAATGTATTTTCTTCACGATTTTTTCTACGCAGCTATTCGAAGGCAACAATTAATCTTTCCTTCATTTCCTCGGCAGTATCACATTCTGTCCTGTACACTTTTTCTTTAATCGTGCCCCATAGAGAAAAGTCCAGTGCCGTGAGGTCCGGACTCCTTGGAGGCCAACGCTGTGGCCCACAACGCCCTGTCTATCTGTCCCCCAACTTAGTGTTTAATTTCTCACGCACTTCTATCACGGAATGAGCTGGTGCTCCGTCTTGTTGGTACCAAGTGCGTTGTCTTTCGGCCAGTGGCAAGTTATCGAGGTAAGCGTCAACCTCGGAGTTAAGTAAGTAGTATCCAACTCTGTTAAGTGTTGCAGCTAAGAACACAGGCCCTATAATTGTTTCCCCGTGAATTACAGCCCATACGTTAACTGAACAACGTTATTGGTGACTGGAATAAAGGTACGCGAATGGGTTTTCTTCTTCGGCGTACACGTGTCCATTTCGCCTGTTACACATGCCATTGCGTGTAAATACACTTACATCCGAACAAAAAATAGCTGACATAACCTAAACCTATTTAAATGTCGGCATTTTTATGCTTAGTCAATAAATACTTCTCTCTAATTATCATTCTAGTCATTTTTATACCTAGTCATTTTTAGGGTTCCGGAGCCGAATGGCAAAAACGGAACCCTTATAATTTCGTCATGTCCGTCTGTCCGTCTGTATGTCACAGCCATTTTACTCAGAGCCTATTGGCACTATATAAATGAAATTTGGAGGATAGATGTATTCTATGAACCGCTATACAATGATGTAGTAAAATTGAAAAAAAAAAATTATATTTAGGGGTGGCACTCCATACATGTAACTAGGGGACGAAAATATTTTTTTGAGTTACATCAGCGTGTGGGGTATTTTTAGATAGGGCTTCCAAAATGATACAGAGGTTTTCAAGTGACTTTTTTACGTAAGTGAACAGTTGGCGAGATATACGCTTCTAAAGTCGTAAAAATTCTGTCCGGGTAGGTAGCTTTTGAACTGTTAAATAGAACATTCTAATAAAAATTACAGGAGTATAACATACGAAATACTTTCAACCAAAATTGTTTTGAACACGATACGCTGTGTAGTTTTTGAGATTTTATTAAAAAAAAGAATGAATTTCAACCATGAACGTTCATCCCAGCTACGGAACTCTTCACTGTGCGTGGTCCGACATGCACTTGGCCGGTTTTTTCTTATAGATCTTAGTCGTCAAAAGGGTCAATTGCTTACCGGGACACCGTCCCCAGTATCATTTATATGTTTTTCTAAAAATATGAATAAAATAAAAATGAATCAAATGCTCTTGCGGGGTACATATTAACTTACTTACATCTTTAAAACTACGCAACGGTTTTGATGTGTTTTTTTTTAAGATAAAGAGTGATTCAAGAAGAAGGTTAACATGTATACTTTAACCCGGAGCTAAGCGAGGTCGGGCCGCTAGTGATACATAAGGAACACGGGCGAGAACAAAATCTGTACTGCATATGTAAATAACATCACGCCTTCAATCCCAGCGTGGGGTAGGCAGAGCTACATAAATAGGAAGAACAACTCTAAAAGGCTTCTTGACCACATTTTGCACAAACAGGCTAAATATTCGTAATACAAAAAAAGTTTTTGATCAGTTAATCCTACCAGAAGTGTTTCGTCACGCGTCTCTCAATTCTCTTTCAGCGCAACCTATGACTACGACATCGCCCTCCTGAGATTGAATGGCGACATCACGTTCAGTGACCGCGTCGGGCCCGCCTGCCTGCCATTCAAGTTCGTAGACACGGACTTTACCGGGAAAAAAGTCACCTTTCTGGGTAAGTCAAGGGTGTTTGGACACAGCCAAAGTACCTATAACCTCTCACCATACCAATTGGGATTGTTTATTTTTTGCTAACCCCCTATTTTTATTTATTTTATCGAAAATATAAAGTATTTTAAGAAACTTAATTGAATATTTCAGCAATTCATCGCTCCAATTATTTTTTATAATTTATTGAAAAATTGAGATAGGACTTTTCGTAAATTACATGTCGCGGCTGAATCTATAAATCGCTTAGGTTTCAATAAATCTAAATTGCATAATGCCTTATTCTCTAATTTGACGAAATTTTGAATAGCCATGGTCCCTGTAAAACCTTAATATCAAAATGGCTCACTCTTAAAATGGTGGAAAGTCATAATGACTTTGACCTAAAAACTTTAATTCCCGAAATACCTAAATATTGAAATATACATTTCTTTCGAATACCGAATCATAGATACGTCAAACTTTCAAAATAACTGAAGCCGAAAACACCGGAATGGCAAAATGTCATTGTCTCAAAATGCCTAAATTCGTTTTCACAAGTTCATCGGGGATAAATTGAACGTCATGAGGCCCGTTTCAAGATACAAGTTACAAATTACAAGCGGAAGTCTCTTTCTAACTCCTTTTACTAGAAAGAGAGCTCCGCTTGTATGACATAATTTTATAATCTTAAGCCCCGATTCGACCAAACTTTTTACACGGGGGTAAAGCTTACTCTGAGATTAGTAATGTCAAAATGCCACAGAAAACTGTCATTTTTTGACATTACTAATCTTAGAGTAAGCGTTTACCCCGGTATAAAAGTTTGGTCGAATCGGGCCTTATACTGGTACTTCAATTTCAAGTGGCCAGTACTTAAGAAAGATAGTATATATGCATGAAGGTTAAGTAACCTTTTTCAATTTGAGGTATTTTAGTATTTGGTTGTTTTGATATTATGATGTTTGAGATAAAGGTGTTGTGAAGTTTGGTCGTTATGAGCCTAAAACATTTTAAAATTCAGCCATATTGAGAATCCGGTGTTATGAGAAAAAAAATAGGTATTCTGGGATTTAGGTATTTTGACACTTAGGTCTTTTGAGATCTAGGAGTATTGGTAAAAGGGTAAAACGAAATTAAGCCGTAATGAAACCAACACCATGCTCTGTTACAGTGACAGATGAATTTATTTTTTCATACCTAAAGTCCAAGACTTTAACAGATTCTGCCTGTGATGAAGGTTAAACATAGGTCATTTGTATATTTATGTTTTCGAGAAAGCTCTTAAAAAAAATAACAATATCAATTAAATTAGAAATTTAAAAAACCCCTGACTCAAAACAGTCTGTAAATAAAACACTAAAAAGTAAAAACAAATAATCCCAGCTACTTAGCGGTCCCCGACGTATCAGTTTAGTTACTTAGTTCTACGCGACGACGCTTAGATCAAAATATTAATTCCTACTTATAATGACCACTACTTGTTATTTTTTACTTTTCAGTGTTTTTTTACAGACTGTTTTGAGTGGGGTGTTTTAAAAAAATCTAATTTAATTTTCTATCTCACTTCTCCATCTGAGTGTCTGTTTCTGGCATCGTTGCTCCCAAACGAACAAACGGATATGGACGCAGGTTTTTTTTAAATAAAGCTACATTAATCAGGATGGTTCTTAGCATGAGATATCAGCTCTGTAAGTAGGTGTCGCTGTTATATGGGGGGCTTTTAACCCTCTAAAAGCTCATTACCCCAAGAACGGCTGAACCGATTTTGATACCTGTTTTAAAATAAAGAACCGCATTCAAATCGGTTCATCCATATAAGAACTACGGTGGCACACACAGACACACACACACTACACACACACACACACACAATTCAATTTTTAAACTAAAAAGGAAATGTATTCATATTGTGATGTTGTTTAAATGAAATAAGACCCGTACATTTTAAACATGGAACAACAGCTGTGACGTCATTCCTGTCGTCGATTTTGTATAGAGTATTTTTGTAGGGGTTTGAGGGGGTTTGATCTTTGACTTTTTAAAGATTCACATCTTATGAAAAAATTACAGAAAAATTCTTTCGCGTATACAATTATTTCTCTCTATCATTCATAGCACTTTCCAGAGAGCGTAAGAAAAGAAAATATGCGTGTTTCCTATTGAGATTATAGAAAATAAATGGGAAGTATGATTGTCTGCTTAGTCAATAAGAGCTATTATAACGTTGTAACAATACAATAACAATAGGAGTGTGTTTCATGCCATGAAAAAGGCAAAACAGGGCTGGGATTCTACACGGTAATAACGATATCGTATTTGACGTGTTTCCGTATTGTCAACGTTTTGATAACTCTTACGTCATTTACAATGGCGACTGTGACATAAACGATTCTTAAACGTGTCAAACACGATATCGTTTTAACGCACCTGAATAGAGGCCCTGTACACAGGCCGTCTGATGGTAGTGACGCATAGATATTTGCATTCTCAAGACCACAATCTAAAGATTGCAATCCTAAGACGATGCGTTGCTAACCCTGAGGACTGAGCAACATAATAACTGAGACTGAGTAACATAATAAGGACCTCAAAAGAAATTTGCATTTATGTTTAAGCCAATATCATTCAATTAAAACATTACGTAAATAAAATAAGGATGCCGAAAGAACCATCTCAACATTAGAAGAAGTTTTAAAATTTTAACAAGTTGATTCTATATAAAATCTACGCGTTAATTTAAGTATTTATTTATTTATTTTATTTATTGAGGAAAACAAACAGCATACAATAGTACATAAAATATTATGCCAAAAATGGGTAGCTCACAAGCCAATAAAGTATTTACTAATGTACACATACACATATTTTGGAATCAGATTCACAAAGTCAGCTAAGCTTGTGCCTTGTGTCCAACACAAGGTTCAAAAGAGTCATAAGTAATACTTAGTGTATTGCGTTTTATAACCTTTTGACATTTCATCCTAAACCGAATCAATGAAACTCAATTCAGATTTTCATGCATGTTCTCTATTTCTCCAGGTTGGGGTACGACAGGTTTCGGCGAAATGACGTCCGACACTCTGCGGAAGGTGGACGTGTCGGTCCTCAGCCAGAACTCTTGTCGCAGCGTCATCTCAACCCTCACCCCCCGCCAGTTCTGCACCTATACCGAAGGGAAGGACGCTTGCCAGGTATACTCAAAATCCGAGGGCGTTTAGTGGTGGTCCTACAATTTTGAACCGGTACCTTCCGGACGCCACCTACGCATCCTTTTACCTATCGCTAGCAGCAGTGTTCTTATTGTTCTGGTCCGGTATGGGTTAATAAACGCTGAAATTACTAGCATAAAGGCATTCCATCTTGGTCATTAGGGTTGGCAATTGGAGTCTTAGCATTACAGTCTTAAAATTGTAGTCATGAGAATTTAACTGTCTATGGTTCAGAGAGGTTATTATGACATAGCTATGCAGTGGTGCTAGACAAGTTGCATTCGACAATCGTTAGCGATTATGTTTCGATTGATAAATGTATGGAATTGACGTAAGCTACCGAGATAGTAACGTGACACTTACGTCAATTCCATATATTTTTCAATCGAAACATAATCGCTAGCGAGTGTCGAATAAGGTGTATCGTGTATTCTACCCCCACTGTTCAGTTTACGCTGCAGCTATGCTATAGCAGTTATATAGCTCTGTCCTTTTACGTTCGCCATTAAATGAACTGAATAGTCATGTCATAATAACCCCCCGGTGACCCCATTGCAACGAACGAAAGTAGATGACATTGTACTGTCATATTACTTGAGAAAAATGACCTGTTTTGTGTATGTTCTTAATTATTATGTAGCCTTAAGAACTCCCTCACCTGAAGCCGTATTATGACGTGGCGAAACTTGCCAAAGTCTAGGCAGTAAATGTAACAGAGTGTTACCAGTCATTTAGCTTTGTCCCAAGCTGGCCTGATTGGCAGGCGTTAATGAGCCTGCCAAGTTTCAGGCAGTGAAAGGGATATAGTCATACAAGTCAAATAGCTCTGACCTATGCGCTGCCTGGGTCTTGGTGGACATTAATGGGCTTAACGGTGCGTCAAAATTGACGCCATGTAATTAGTATGACCCATTCCTTTGTTTACGCAACGTCACCGTATTTTACGCGTCGGTGTGGTCGCTCCCAAAAACAGAGACGTATATAACTAGTCCTTCTATCAACGACTCTATTCTACTGAGTAATAGACTTTTGACATGCTATCGTATTTTCAGCATTATGATAGCTCTTAATTACTTGACAGTAATGGCCACTGTCAAGGAAAGGTACCCAACTGTTCGGCTCCGGTTAGAGAGTAGCCTAAAATAACAGACACATATATTTATTTAGCTGCTCAATCTCAACCTATGGGGAGAAATTGTCCTCCGAAGTACTGTAAAGTAACTAAACCCTCTAATTTCTGTAAAATGTTTTGTTCAAGCATATTGCAGGTTCGATACTATGTTACGGCCGAACCCTATATTCAAACCGCGGATAGATAAGGCTTACTTCGGGTTGAAATTTGACATTTGCACATACAAAATGTGTCAAATGTTAATCCGAAGTAAGGCTATCTGGGCCTCTATTCAACTGCGTTATAACGATATCGTTTTTGACCTGTTTCCGTATTGTTAACGTTTTGATAACTCTTATGTCATTTACTATAATGGCGACTGTGACATAAACGATTCTTAAACGTGTCAAACACGATATCGTTTTAACGCACCTGAATAGAGGCCCTGTCCGCGGTTTGATTATAAGGTTCGGCCGGCCGTTAGAGAACATGAAACAATTAATCACGTGTTTTGTTATATCGACTTAAACCCATATTTTCCTAAAAAACACCCTTCAAAGTTATATTTCTCACCGTTGAAGATTTTTTTTAAGTATAAACTTTACAGAAGTTAGAGGGTTTAGTCACTTTTCAGTACTTGGTGGGCAATTTCGAATCGGAGCCGGACCGTTGGGTACCTTTCCTTGTGAGCTAAAAACAATAGGATAACATATTATGCGTCCATCTCGGCCTTTCGGTCCGACTGAATACGGCTCCAGGAGCATTAATTAATGTAACTTTATCCAGGACGACTCCGGAGGCCCGGCTCTGTACACGGATCCGGCGACTGGCTTGTTATTCAGCATTGGCGTCATCAGTTACGGCCGGGCCTGCGCTCAACGTGACTCGCCTGGCATTAACACGCGCGTAACGGAACTCCTGCCTTGGGTTCTAGCCAACACGCCTGATGTACAGTACTGCCAAAAATAAACTAAAAACAATCACTAACGCTGTTTCACTTTTTGTCATGAAAGGCAAACGAGCAGAAGAACCACCTGAAAGTAAACAGTCACCATCTGTTATTTTGTTTATGGGAAGGCACACGAGCACTCTGGCCACTTGATGGTAAGTGGAATCTGAGACCCATAGACATGAATTCTCAAGACTGCAATCCTAAGACCTCAAATGCGTAACCAACTCTGATGAGGACTTGTTATTTATTTATTTAACAACAATAACTTATACTCGCCGTGTGGTGTCGGTTCGCCGTGTGGTGTCGGTCGAGAATAGCACCACCCCATCTCTTCCCGTGGGTGTCGTAAGAGGCGACTAAGGGATAAACCGGGGGATGGGCAGCAGCGTCCTCCGCGAACTACCAGGTATTACTGCGGTCGCCAACCCGCCTGCCAAGCGTGGCGACTATGGCATTTTCCCCCCAAATTAAAAAAATAATCCACAATATCGGCCCAGACCCCTAGTCCCCGGCGGCCCTGCTATTCCTGGCTCCGGTAGCGGCCATGGTAACGGTGGGGCAGGGGGTGCTTCAGTGAATCACCGGCAGAGACCCGGCTACCAAAAACGACGACCTTTGGCCCTGGCAACATACAACTGCCGAACACTGCGGACCGACGAAAGATTACTGGAACTGGAGGAAGAATTGAGCAGGTTGCGATGGGGAATCATAGGGTTATCAGAAGTCCGTAGAGAGGGCGAGGACATGATAACCCTGAAGTCCGGGAACCTGCTCTATTTCCGGGAGGGCGACCAACAGTCCCAGGGAGGTGTCGGGTTTATCGTCCACAAGTCCCTCGTAAACAACGTGGTGAAGATCGAGAGTGTGTCGAGCAGGGTAGCGTGCCTTGTACTAAGAATGACTCAACGTTATTCGTTGAAGGTCATACAGGTATACGCTCCGACCTCGAGGCACTCCGACGATGAGGTGGAGGCTGTGTATGAGGATGTTTCCAGAGCCATGCACAGCTCCAGAACTCACTTCACGGTTGTTATGGGGGACTTCAACGCAAAGCTGGGCAAACGAGACGGTGAAGAGCTGAGAGTGGGGAAATTTGGAGTGGGGCGTAGGAATCACCGGGGTCACCTACTGGCCAGTTTTATGGAGAAGGAGGGACTCTATATGATGAACTCCTTCTTCAGAAAACGTGAGCATAGGAAGTGGACCTGGATGAGCCCTGATGGTGTAACGAGGAACGAGATAGACTTTATCATGTCGACGAAGAAGCACATATTCAATGATGTCTCCGTGATCAGTGCGGTTAAAACCGGGAGTGATCACCGTATGGTACGAGGCTCATTGAATATCCAGTTCAAGCTTGAAAGGTCTCGACTGATGAAGTCTACGCTCCGCCCGGCACCCGCCCAGCTCCAAAACCCCGAGAGCTTCCAGCCCGAACTCCAAAACCGTTTCGAATGCCTAGGAAGCGACGTGGACGATTTCAACGACGGGTTTGTGGAAGCTGTCCATGCGGTTGGGTCTAAGTACTTTAAGACCCGCCGTGCCAGAACCAAGAAGCTCTCGGACTCCACCCTTAGGCTCATGGAGGTTAGACGCGAGATGGTTTTGCAGTCCTCTGGTGATGCTTGTCGCTATCGGCAGCTCAACAGACAGATATCAAAGTCTCTGAAGCGCGATATACGCCGATTTAATACTAAAAGTATTGAAGAGGCTATTGAGCGTAACAGGGGCTCTAAGGTTTTTACCAGAGATTTGTCTGTTGGCCAAAGTCAATTGATGAAGCTGAAGACCGACGACGGCAAGATCGTTTCATCCAGGCCTGAGGTACTGGGGGAAATCGAGAGGTTTTATGGGCAACTTTACACGACAACCCGAACACCCGTTGAAAATCTAGCTAAAGACCCGAGGGCTAGACTAACCCGGCACTATACCGACGATATTCCGGACGTCAGCCTGTACGAGATTAGTATGGCTCTCAAACAGCTTAAGAATGGCAAGGCCCCAGGTGACGATGGAATTACAGGCGAACTCCTGAAGGCGGGTGGTAAACCAGTTCTTAAAGGCCTTCAGACGCTGTTTAGTTCCGTCCTCCACGAAGGGAGAACGCCAAAAGCATGGAACAGAAGTGTGGTGGTGCTCTTCTTCAAAAAAGGTGATAACACCTTGCTGAAGAATTACAGACCCATCTCACTTCTGAGCCATGTTTACAAGCTGTTTTCGAGAGTCATCACGAATCGTCTCGCGCGCAGGTTTGACGACTTCCAGCCTCCCGAACAAGCCGGCTTCCGAAAAGGCTATAGTACCGTAGACCACATGCATGCGTTGCGGAAGGTTATACAGAAGACTGAAGAGTATAACCTCCCTCTTTGCCTTGCATTTGTGGACTAAGAGAAAGCCTTCGATTCGATCGAGACCTGGGCTGTGCTGCAGTCTCTCCAGCGGTGCCAAGTTGACTACCGATATATCGAAGTGTTGAAGTGTCTGTACGAAAACGCCACTATGTCCGTCCGACTACAGGACCAGAGCACAAAGCCTATTCCTCTGCAGCGAGGAGTCAGACAAGGGGATGTGATATCTCCGAAGCTGTTCACCGCTACATTGGAGGATGCTTTTAAGGTTCTGGACTGGAAAGGACGAGGCATCAACATTAATGGCGAGTACATCACTCACCTTCGATTTGCCGACGATATCGTAGTCATGGCTGAAACCATGGAGGACATCAGTGCTATGCTCGCTGACCTCAGCAGAGTTTCCGACCAAGTTGGCCTGAAAATGAACATGGACAAGACGAAAGTCATGTCTAATGTCCATGTTGTGCCAACTCCCGTGATTGTCGGAGGCTCTGCACTCGAAGTTGTTGACGACTATGTATACCTGGGACAAACGGTCCAGTTAGGTAGGTCCAACTTCGAGAAAGAGGTCACTCGTCGAATCCGACTCGGCTGGGCAGCGTTCGGGAAGCTTCGCAGTGTCTTTTCGTCCAAATTACCGCAGTGTTTGAAGTCAAAAGTCTTTGACCAGTGTGTGTTGCCGGTGATGACTTACGGATCTGAGACGTGGGCGCTAACGATGGGCCTCATAAGAAAGCTCAGAGTCACTCAGAGGGCTATGGAGAGAGCTATGCTCGGGGTTTCTCTGCGGGATAGAATCAGAAATGATGATATCCGCAGTAGAACTAAGGTTACCGACATAGCCCGAAGAATAGCGAAACTTAAGTGGCAGTGGGCGGGTCACATTGCTCGCAGAACTGATGGCCGATGGGGCCAGAAAGTTCTCGAATGGCGTCCACGGACCGGGAGACGAGCTGTTGGTAGGCCTCCAACAAGATGGAGCGATGACCTCGTAAGGATGGCGGGATCGCGATGGATGCGGAAGGCACAAGACCGGTCTAAGTGGAGAGCCTTGGGGGAGGCCTATGTCCAGCAGTGGACGTCTTTCGGCTGATATGATGATGATATGATGAATAACTTATAAGCTTACAGCTCGTGTAGCCGGCTCTTATAAGAAAATCAAATAAGGTTTCTTAAAACTGAAGAAGGAAACTAATTCAG
This sequence comes from Acleris holmiana, assembly GCA_949316455.1. NCBI lineage: Eukaryota > Metazoa > Arthropoda > Insecta > Lepidoptera > Tortricidae > Acleris > Acleris holmiana. The sequence continues at coordinate 12,974,665 of OX438782.1, read as the reverse complement.
CCACCTTTGAAAATAATCTAAATTAAAAAATGTTGTTTTAAAAAGACAAATACAAATTTCAAAAATATTTTTTTTACAAATAATGCTAAACTATCAGAAAAAGATCAGCGCCACCTCATGGCTCACACTAGACAGATGCGTTCGCTAACTAGCGTTTCTATTCGTTTGGTGCTTAAACCAATCGCGTCACTGGTAGATCACGTGACTTTTCGTATAACGTGATCTACCAGTGACTCGATTATTGGTTTAAAAACATTCTACTAATATTATAACCGCGAAAGTTTGTAAGTATGGATTTAAGTTTGTTATTCTTTCACGCAAAACCTACTGGACGGATTTAGGTGAAATTTGGAATGAAAACAGTTTATACCTTGGATTAATACATAGGCTACATTTCATATCGATATTCCCTCGGGAACTGATTTATACGCGTACGAAGTCGCGGGCGGAATCTAGTAACGAAAAAGGATATTTTTCAAAGAAATTGTACTTAATTAAGGACTGAAATTAAGTTACGGTAACTTTAACATGTAAGTTACGAATATTAACTATATAAATGGACGACTAATTTTCGTCACTCACATGTAAAAGTTACCCAACTTAATTTCAGTCCTTAATTACATACATACATAACATCACGCCTTCATTCCCAGAGTGGGTAGGCAGAGCTACAGAAATACCAACAACTCTATAAAGACTTCTTGACAATTCTGTAACCACATTTAGCGCAATCAGGCTAGGATGTTTACCAGTGTATTAGTGACAGGTTGCAAGCCCATCGCCTAACAGTACTACAAGCCTTTATTCACTTAGTCGCCTCTTACGATATCCACGGGAAGACATGGAGTCGCACTATTCTAACCCGGGAACTACACGGGAGTCCTTAATTATTTCTTTGAAAAATACCCATAACCAAAAAAACAGTGCACAATCTTACACAAATTGACCTAGTCCCAAACTAAGCTCTAGGCTTGTACTATGGGTACTAGATAACGATAAACGTACTTTATAGGGAAATAAATAGGTACTTAAATACATAGAAAACATCTAAGACTCAGGATCAAATATTCGCGCTCATCACACAAATATCTGCCCTTACCCAGGATAGAAACGCTAGTTAGCGAATTAATCTTGGCTAGTCGACCACTAGAGCGAGTGCTCTGTTGTGGGAGCAGCGTTGAGGGTCAGGCGTGCGCGCCGCGGGCCGCGCAAACGGCGAAAAAAATTAAAGAAAAACATAAAAATGATTACCGAAAATTATTTAAAATATGTAGTATTCTTCCCGTTAGTATAAAACATAAATACCTTCTTGCCGTTAATAACCATAGCAGTCAGGAGCACCACCTATTTCGGGTTAGTTATAACTTTGGCGCAAGATCGGTGTCGGAGGGTAAATTTAAGGTGCCAAGGATCAACAACTATTACGGAGACAGAACACTTAAAAAACGAATACCCTACACTTTAAATAGTCTACCCGAAGGCATCCGATCAGAACCTAATTTACAAAAATTTAAAAGGCTGCTTAAAAAACATCTACTTCATTTATTATAAAATAAATATAAATAAAGCTAGTATTAAGGAACCAAATTGTTACTATCAAGTTTAAAAGGACTCAGCTGCAGTCAAACTGTTGTGACAGTTTTGCAGACTATTTTTTAAGAACAATGTGTATTTTTTTGGTTAATAAATAAATAAATAAAAAAATAAAACAGAGGGCGACGCCGCCGTCGCGCCCCCCGCGCACCGCCAAGCTGGCTTGCTGGCGGTACACATACACCCATGCGCGTTATAAAGTACGTCATAGTCAGCCGCATCCCGCACACAATATTACTACCTAGTAGCTAAGAATAACTAATATCTATGACAATCTAAATCAATGAAATATAATAAAATAATTGGAGTTGGATAAAAGTTAGTAAGTAAATTATTTATTCACAAGAACATGGGTACATAACATAATGGTACAGGTTTTTTTTTTTATAGCATTTAGAAGGCAAACGAGCTCACAGGCCACCTGATGGTAAGTGGAGACTGTGACCCATTAGACATTCGCATTCACAAGACTGCAAATGCGTTGCCAATCCTGAGGACTAAGATGGAATGCTAAAAAACAGCATAGAAATAATCCGACGTTTCCTACGTTCCCGTATCGCTAAGCTGGGATCGGTAACTAGATATGTGGTCAAATTTTCTAACACCAAAGATGAACCGTATGCAGTTGTTAAGGTCTAAAATAATTTGCTTTAAAGTCTAGCCATATAGCTATCATATTTTTATCATGATGTAAGGATGGGAATTGGACTATTGTTGCAAACTAGGACCATAGTTTGCAACAATACACTACCACCAAAAACACAAGTTGTCCAGATTTATCGTCTCTTATAGCCGAAAAAATCGATACTTGATTCTCGTGATGGTCAAACTATATATGTATCCACTTGTGTACGGAACCGTCGGTGCGCGAGTGAGACTCGCACTTGGACGGTTTCAATATTTTGAAAATGTGATTTTAATATCAAAATGTAGAGTGCGCAATGAACTAACCACTCGGCCACTGATATTAAATCATTTATAACTTATTTCAGTTTTAAAAAACCTGTACACGAAAATTGGTAATGCACAAAATAGCATCGTTTCTGACTTTTAAATCGCGATAAATCAAAAAGTTGCTTAAGTGACTGAACTTGTTCATTCCGTGCCCCGTCAGTCCGTCAAGACATGTTTTGGTATCGTTTTTAACTCAGCCGCCATTATTGTCAAGTAAATAAAAGTTATCAAAACGTTGAAAATACGGAAACATGTCAGAGGACCTGATGTTGTATTCTGTGGTAAAGTTCTTAGAAATATGAAAAAATATCAAAGAACTTCATAATAAAATATCTTTACCTGAAATAGGTATTATTATAGCTACTATTCAAATTATTTAATATCACCGCGTCCAACACACTTTCGACTAAAGTTTACGCCCAATTAAATAATTACAACACTAATATGTACCTGATGGTAAACATGCCACGTTTTATCTGTTTCATCCCTTGTTCTGGTACCCGAAGCGGACGATAGATGGCGCTGCTATACCAACGTCTAAATATAACGCGGCCGAACGTAGTCGCGGACCGCGTCAGTATTGATTATCCCAACCCCTAACTTCGGTTTTCCACAGTCTCCACCTTTCATTTCCCGGTCGTCACCCCGCACACACGTTCCGACATAAAGTTTATTAAATGTAGTTAATAAAAATTTCAACTCTATCCCTTAACGCGATGATTTGACAAATACAGTGTCCCTTTAGTTTTAAGTGTTTTTATTTTGTTAACCATGGGATTTAGTTTTGGGGTTGGGGCGGTGGTGGGATAAGGAGATGCCGAAGAGGATACCGTTCCATGTAGTATACGCAACAAGTAAGTAAAAAAACCGGTCTTTTTCCACCCCAATAATTTATAATCGTAATGCTCTTATTTTTATATATTTTTTGCGTGCTTTTTTTTGCCCCGTTCATAAATTATTATTGTTTTGTTGCGTTTGTTGTATGTTAAGTTTGTTAAATGTCATGATTTAAGTTATAGTTTTGATATAAACGTCTGTTACCTCCTTTTTAATCTTATAAAAAATTATTTTTGTACTTAACGTAACTGCGCAGATGTGTTTGATGTCAAGATTTTTCTCTTTTGATTGTTTAATTATGTACTTATAATGTCATTATTGTGCAGTAATATTTGCTGTTGAAAAGCATTGGAAGTAATTTATGTTCAAATTTCCTCTTTGCTCAATGTTTAACGCGAGCTTATGCAAAAATGCTAGGTCATGGTCAACTTTGCAGTTACAGGAAATCTAACGATTTTTTTTTATTAAACACCATAGTTACTATTTTCTATATTTATACCTTAATCTTAGGTACTTAATGATTAAAATCTCTGAGTTTTATGTAATTTTAAATGCACATAAAATAATTACTGTTATCTTTCCAACCGAAAGCGGATTCATCTTACTCCTTTTTTACATGAACTTATTGCACGGATTGCACCGCGCATGATTGTGGAAATGAATCCTATACGACCTAGTAATAGGTAACATAAATCAATACTGTGGAAAGTTCTAGATAGCTTTTAATATGGTGCAACAGGAAGCAACGGCGGGGCGGGCGGTGGAAGGGGTAGGGAGGTGCTGCGCCCAGTGCATCTCACGTCTTTGTTGCATCACATTTGAATATTCCTGTAATTGTAGATGTATGTTACAACAACGGCACAGTGGAAAATGTGCTAATTATAAGTAATTCGAATTTTAGCTAATGGCTTTCACTTGGTGAATTTTGCCAGTGTCGATTTACTTATAGACACTCCCATGGACTTATTAGATAAATAAGTCCATGGATATCACAGTCGAGGTCAATTTGGTAAAACAGTATTTTAGTAAACAGAAGCACGTGGCGTTACGTCCACGAGCTGTCAAGTCCGTACAACATGTTACTTTAAATTAAATGTTCAATCGGTAATATTAAACCGTGTCATAGTGACTTTTTGTTTGGCAGTTCTTATTATTAAATATATGACGTTACTGTGAGACGGTCCTTTGTTAGGTCATGGTTCCTTTGGCTGGTTGTGTAAGTAAATAGTTGAGATAGCTCGCGGTGCGTTCAGTCGAGACACGCAAACATGGAAGACGCGCGATATAGCTTTGTTTGACGACAAAATACTGTCTAAAATATGGTAGGGCCCTAATACGCAATAGATTCCGACTCAATAACATAAACACCACCATGCAACAGACAAGAGATCGTCTAACGCTCACGTTGCGATGCAGATTTAAGAGGTAAAAGAGTTTTACCTCGGCCGCCATTACTGACAAAATACGCCCTAGTGATAGGTAACATGAATCAATACAGTGGAAAGTTCTAGATAGCTTTTAATATGGTGCAACAGGAAGCATCGGCGGGGCGGGCGGTGGAAGGGGTAGGGAGGTGCTGTCTCGTGCATCTGCTATTTCACGTCTTTGTTGCAGCATATTTTAATATTTATTTATGTGTACACAGTACATGTTAAGAACTATTTCGCCAGCGTCGAGTTATTTATAGATACTCCCACGGACTTATTACATAAACTAGCGACCTGCCCTCGCTTCGCTACGGGTTAAAGTATTATACATTTAAAACTTCCTCTTGAATCACTGTCTATTAAAAAAACGCATCAGAATCCGTTGCGTAGTTTTAAAGATCTAAGCGTACACAGGGACGGATAGACTTTGTTTTGTACGTAGTGATAAGTCCATGAGTATCACAGTCAAGGTCAATTGTTGGGTAAAAGACTATTTTCTCTGGTGGACTAAGCAGAAGCACATGGGGGGAGCTCCACGCGCGTCTCCCAGGTCCAGCACAGCAGGACACCATTAATATGGCGCGTCAAAGCTCTTACGCTGATGACCAGAGTCCCTTAATCCACGCGCCATATTTATTGTGTTCTCTTATTACAACGTTGTTACTTTAATTTTCAATCGGCAAAATGGAGTCGTGTTACAGTGGCATTTTATTTAAGAGGCGCCGAGCGTCCAGTGGCGCCCTCATTACTCTGATTGTGTTTTCCAATAAACTAAAGTATTACCTTAAAATCTAAGAGTGCTTTACAGTTGTACAAATCAATACGCAATATTAAAGGTACATGACACAGTTTATTAACCTGTAACCTTCGTGTAGTCAACTTAACGGTAAGAGGTAGTCACTTTTTTCTGTTAAGTTGCTCACTCATAGTTCAATTGTTGTTATGTTATGTTATATTCTCTATAAATTGTGTGTTGATTTGTGCAACAGTAAAGCGCTATTTGATTTTAAGACAATACTTTAGTTTATTAAAAAAATCAATCAGAGTGATGAGGGCGCCACTGGACGCTCGGCGCTCGCTTAATATCTTACAATTTAATGTATGACTTCACTGTGTGTGAGACGGTTCTTTGGTGGGTCAAGGCTCCATTTGCTCTACTGTGTATATAAATCAATGATTAAAATTAGTTGCAAAAGAATGTGTATTGTGCAAAGGCGAATGGATGACAACATTTATTTGACATATTCAAATCTTGTATTGGCTGCTCCACAATTTTCCACATAGAACCGCGTAACGATTTATCGTTATTCCCTTGGAAAGTGCAGAACTGACTGATTTTCTGGGTTAGTAACAATAGAATCGCAGGGTAGTAAGAATTAGGGTATCATAAACGCAATGAAGTTATTTTAACGGCTACCAAGTACTGACATATAAGTATCACGGCTCCTTTCCTTTTGCATTTCGTTCGCCCAGCAATCAGTGCGTTAAACTTAAAATGTCTGCGGCCAACTAACTTTATAAATTCACTTGAAGTTTTTGCATTATGAAATATTGCTGTTGCCCGCCGGGTTTGTCTCAGTAGAAAATTGAAACATAGCCTATGTTACTCTGTGATAATGTAGCATTCTAATAGTTAAAGACATTTTGAAATCGGTCAAGTACATTTTGAGTTTATTCGGCATAAACATACAAAAGTACAAATCTTTCCTCTTTATAATATTAGTGTAGATTAAGTGATGGCATCTCAAAACGATTATTAATAACAAAATGCTTTCTGAAATATTGTGCGCATTACTGCGCATGTTACTGAATGAGACTACTGCACCGAGAATCTCATGGCATTCGCATTAGGTACTAATTATTGTCGTGTAATAAATTTAGGTATTGTCTTGAAATCGAAGGATGTTTTTTTACAGAACTATTTATATGGTAAATTACATAATTTGATAATTATCTTTTAATGTAGAATAGAAAAAAATACAGAAACGCTTACAAAAATACATTTTAAAAAATGACAACTAAAATACTTAACACATTAAACATCGCATTGAGAAGAACCCCTGCTCACTATTGTGTCGCAGCAAGCCGCGGCGCTGGTTTTCAGAGGGACCCTGACCTTAATAAAACTTAAATATCTATAAGCTATGCATATATCATATAAGCTACGCGTTGTGTATTCATTTGTGTAACAAAAACCACTTCGATTTCAAGATATTAGTTTAGTTTATTAGAAAACACAATAGCAGTAATAAGGGCGCCACTGGACGCTCAGTGCCTTTGACATGTTTTGGTATTGTTATTTCATTAACTGGGCGCCATTACTGTCAAGTATTAAGAGTTATCATAGACCCCGCTATCGGAGGGGCAAATTGGTAGCTGTCAAGTTCTTAGGGATGCGTTAAAATTATTTTGAAATACTAGCCATAATGAGGGTCTAGGACTTTAATTAAAATTGTTTATTTTATAAAACAGGACTATATAATTACAAAATGAATGTGCTAAATATTTTACATTACTATAAATAAAAATCTTCAATCTTTCATCATTACTAACAAATTATCGTTATCTTCATAGCACGAACCATTCATAAATTATTTAAATTTAAAAAAAACAATGAATCTCTCTTTTATGTCCACCAAAAGGGATATTGATTATCTTATTCTTAATGAACGATCAGTTTTCTTTCCAGTTTCTCTGCAGTAACCTAGTGCAGTCATGATATATTTAACAATAAACCCAATATCTTATCTATTCATTTTTAATCATGAATCCCAAAAAAAGTTGTTAAATTGTACTCAAAAAATGGTATAGGTACATACATATAAAACTAGTTGTACAGAAAAAGTAAGAATATCGATATCGACATCATAGATATTTTTACTCATCCCTAAGAACTTGACAGCTATCAATTTGCACCTCCGATAGCGGGGTCTAGTCATCAAAACGTTGTCAAAACGGACACGTCAAAGACGACAATGGTTTTTACCGTGTATAATATCATCCCGGTCTTGTAGTTCATTCTCAGTCCATTGTAACATTTTGTCATTGTGAGGATTGTCAAACCATATTTTGTCCAATACATTGTATTACTCTAAACTTACATGTGTTTTTTCTATGTATCCTATATTTTTTTTATTGGGATTACGTGCTTAATAAATTCACAACCCTCTCTTACCTGTGAACATGCACCAGTCATATCAAGTAATCGATCGTGTAGCGAGCCATCATTGCGTTATTAATTTGTAACGAGCCGAAGAGAGCCGAGAATGGCCGACCATTCGAAAGGGACAAATAGCCAGTAGCCATTGCAGTCGTGCATGTATTGATTTATAGCCCCAGACGAGATGCATTCAGCGAACGTTGTAGGTAGATATCGAAAATGTATGGAATTGATGTAGGCTGAACGGTCGCGTGGAACGCTTACGTACCTTATTCCATAATTTTCGCAGTTTTGTTTTGAATCGTCTTGCTTTAACGTTAAGTATTAAGGATAAATTGCGAGTTAAAGTGACGGTTTGTGGTCGTTTATCAAAGAAGTATAAAAAGGGACAATCTCACACAAATTGACCTAGTTTAATAAAGCTCTAGGCTTGTACTATGGGTACTAGCCAACGATAAACTTACTTATATACTTAAATACATAGAAAACATCCAAGACAAAGAACGTAAAGAGAGGAAATGAGATAGAGCGTTATAGAAATCCCAAGAGTGAATTCAAGGTTAAACTAAATAAATAAATATTAGGGATCAAGCTTTGTTTGCGAATTGGGTCGAGTAGGACTCGTTCATCACTACTTGCTCAGTTTTTTGTTATTGCCGGAATAAAAAGTGTCCTGAATGCCGAGGTATTACTATTTGCCTATACCTTTAGTTACCTTTGACCATTTGCCATAGAAACTTGGCAAATTGTTGTGAACGTAACAGAGGCTTTTGTATAGAAAAATCGGTCAAGTACGAATCGCACTCCAGGAGCGAGGGTTCCGCACCGTCTTTTTAGTATAACATATTAGGGTTGGCAACTCATCGGAAGTCTTAAGAATGCGAATGTCTATGGGTCTCAGATCCCACTCACGATCAAGTGGCCTCCGCCTGGCATTTTTTTACCGAGTAGAACAGAGCCAGTTGAGGAACCTAAATTGCAATCTCCTTGCAATAAAATACAATGAAGTACACTACAGTCAAGAGCAATGAAAACGGGTCACTTGTTCATACCTGCGATAACTCGGGGCAAGTTCTAGGGAATTGATATCGATAAAAAAAATGTCGATGTAATTAAATACTGGTTATGACACCATGAAAAAAGTAAACAGTCTTATAAGAGGTGAGGAAATTTCAATAACCAACATAAATGAGAAATTGGCTTTGAGTCAATATAAATATTTAAATAATGCCCCGTTGACCACTGTGGTCGTTGATAGAACGTTTAGCAGTTTAAAGTGGATATTTTCATCTAGACGGCAATCATTAATACCATCGAATATGGAAAAAAATATTGAATGTAATGAAAACCGTTTTAAAATAAACATATAAATAGGTACACGTTTTAATTTGTTTCTTTTTTTATTTAAAAATGAGGAGAAAGTAAGTAATATTCATTTATGTCGCATAACATTTAGATTTTGGCAGTAACATCGATATATTTTTTGTCAATAAAACATTTTGCTACATCACTTTCGTATAGATGCCCCGAGAATCCCGAGATATCACAGGTATGCTTAGTACAGTATTTCTATAAAAAGTAACCCATATTCGTTGCTCCTGAGTGAATTATACTTCTTTTTAGGGTCCATACACAAAGGGTAAAACGGGAACCCTATTACTAAGACTGCTGTACGTCCGTCCGTCTGTCACCAGGCCTTATCTCATAAACCGTGATAGTTAGACAGTTGAATTTTTCACAGATGATGTATTTCTGTAGCCGTTATTTATTTATTTATTTGTTATAACGACAAATATTAAAAAACAGAATAAAATAACGGTAAGAGGTAGACGCTTAAATATTGACAGAATAATTAGTTGTATATTCACTTAAAAATAAATAATCAAATTAAATTAAAACAAACATTTAAGGGGGGCTCCCATCATACAAACAGACATGATTTTTTTGCCGTTTTTATAGATACCCTTCGTGCGCAAGTCCGACTTGACTTAACCGGTTTTTTGGATTCAAGGAAACAAATACAAGGAAAAGTCTCTTATAACCACTTGTTGTTTTCAGCTGAAGACAGCTCCTACCCAGCATGCGAGCTGAACTCCCAAGGTCCCGCGGCGCGGGGCTGGCGCTCCGCGGGCGCCCCGCCCCACGAGCTGCTGCTGCGGCTCGAAAGCGTCGCCAGTGTGCACAAACTCCAGCTGTTAGCGCATCATCAGCTCATCCGTAAGGCTTCGACTTCCTCTAGGAAAGGTTGCATGTTCATTGCATACAGGACCTATTTTGCGGAGGTACTTCCCGACCTTCACGGCGAGCTTTTTTCTTAAAGGCCGGCAACGCATCCTGATCCTCGCCATTGCAGCTATCCAAGGGCTACGGGGACCACTTTATTTTAGTTTTTTTATGGTATGAAGAGGGCACACGAACACACAGGCTACTTGTTAGTAAATGGGATCTGTGACGATTCTCTGCCTTTTCTCCGAGAAATCTTTGACAAATGCATCGTTTCGCAACCTATTCATTTGCCAACTCGCTTTTTTTTAGGATTATTATAACACTAACCTAACCGAACCTATAGGGTTCTACACGATGGTCCTGAAATTAACTACAGTTTCGGAAAAAAGCACATCATTTGACGGTTGTCAAATGATATGTTTTTGAAATGAATCATTTGTGAAACATTGGTTATGAAATCATAGGATCCCATCTGTGACCCATAGACATTCGCATTCTGAAGACTACGATCTGCCAAGACTGAGATGGATAGCCTTTATGCTAGAAAATTCACCAGTTGTCTTATCCCCACACCGGAACACAACAATGAGAATGCTGCTTGGCGGTAGGTTATAGGATAAGATGGTGGCAGCGATCCGGACAGACCCTGCACAAGATCCTACCACTACTAAACTTTGGCTCATTTCTCTTAAAAAAAAAGTAGAAGGGCTCCTAAGTGCGCTGAAACCAATATGTTTAGATATTTAAATCCGTTTTCTAAGTACCATAGAGCTACGAGTACTGTATTAACTACTAATGTTCCTTTATTTGCTTTTTGGTGTCCAATAAAGAGTAATTTTACTTCGTCCCGCAGAGAACTCTGGGGTACCTAGAACTCCTCCCACTCAATTCCCTAGCTGATCACTACGAGAGCTTATGCACGCGTTCTTTCCAGCGTGTTCCGTGGAGGTGATGGTGTCCGGGGGCTTGGTGTCCGAGGGCGCCGCGACGCCCTGTGGCGCCACCTACACCAGCGTGGGGCGCGTGGCGCTGGCGCGGCCGGCGCCCCAAGCGCGCACCCGGGAACTTAGGTAGCACATACACACACACTTTATTTCTTAATCCAGATTTTAGTTTCACACATTTTGAGAACTGCTGACTCATGTCTTCCATAGTTTTGTAAATACAATAGGGTAACAGTGATAGTTTTAGCCTTAAGTTCAGTGTAGTTCTGTCAAAATGTATGGAACTGCAAGCCATAAATCTGGTTTAAGAAATAAAATGTATGTGTTTTTTTGTACAGATCTGCAGCGCTTCCAGAACCGACCATCGCCCGCTTCGTAAAGCTCCGGCTCTCTGCCCCCCACCCTCCAGCCAGCGACAATGACCAGGTATTCGAATGCAACTTACACCTATAAAAGACCTGCCAAGTGCGAGTTGGGCTCGCATACTAACTTACATTATTAAGATTGAGAAAAAAAACACTGAAAGAAACTCATTTTTTTATACATTCTGAAAAAAAAATGTCTTTATATTACGGTTCAATAGATACAGCCCTGTAACAGACATACCAAATATACATTAAATTTGAAACATTTAAATGAAAAGAAAGTATTTTCAAAAAAACATTTCATAATACAGTCATGTATTATCAGCCCAACGGAACCCTGACGCACCATAGAACGGTGTCACAGTGACAATTGGTTTGACACTTCTTACTGAATCAGTACCTACAGGTAGTTGCACGAGAGTTGAAGTGAATGATTACACACACAGCTATATGAAGTACTGATTAAAAAAAGTTTTATGAATGAAATGAGTGAGTGAATGTAAGTGTAAAATAAAACGGGGTTTGATAACTAAATAACAAAGTAATGAACATATAAGGTAAAGACTATTATTTTAAAAGCTACATAGATAAAAACAATGCAGTTTATTACTTATTCTCTTTGGTTTCTACGATTAATATTAAATCCATATACCTACGCATATCTGACCTTTATTTATTCACATAACTCATTTATTGAAATAAAATCGGTAAAAATATTATATTTTCTGTTTTGTTTGAAGTCGATGAGTTGTTCTACATAATACTTAACAAAATAGTTTAAAGAAACTTTTTGGCATTTCTTGCAGTTCACTGTTGCTAACTTGCTATCGGTACAATATAAGTTTTTACAAAGTTAAACAGTGAACTGCAAGAAATGCCAAAAAGTTTCTCGGTAATAGTAACATGAATGTGATATTGAAAAACATTTTTTACTGAATAAAGAATTAATAATAATTATGAATTATTTATTTCCGAGTTGCGTCGAGTCTAGAGACTCGAGAATTAAGAGGATTTTGTGAGTGTTGAGTTTAAAAGTGTATAAGCATATTATATGTAAGAGTATAATATATATGTGTACTTATATAAATAACTATTGTATTATTTTAGTTATTACTTTTATGAAATTTATTCTTACACGCATACATTTTCTAATTCTGTATACGTCGATGTTTCCGCGTCCCGATACGCCTAAATAAATACTCGATACCCGTTGACGCACTATGAAGGGATCGCGTACTCGTATTTGGACGTCCAAGCAAAAACCTAATTCCAGTAAATCCGTCTGAGCTCTACAATGAACAATGAAAATGCTGGATACAAAAATTAGTGTTTATCTTTTAAAGTGTATTCCAATTGATGCTTCTGCCTTAACCAGACCTATATTAGAATTGAACACCAACGTGTGCTCGCCGCTCACCACGTCTAGTACTTACCGTGTGTGTCACAACGGTTAATTTTTTGAGGTCAACTAATAAAATTGTTGTATTAATTTACTTAGCCACACTCAGAGCCTACTATTCGTTATAGCCAAGATGAATTCGCTAACTAGCGTTTCTAAATACGTACATAACATCACGCCTTCAGGTGGGGTAGGCAGAGCTACAGAAATACCAAAATAACAACTATAAAAAGACTTTTTGATAATTCTGTAACCACATTTTGCACAAGTAGGTTTACATATTTACCAGTGTATTAGTGCAAGCCCACCGCCTAACAGTACTAAAAGCCCTTATTCTCTTAGTTGCCTTTTTCGACATCCACGGGAAGACATGGACACTATTCTCACCCGGCAACCACACAGAGGAGCGTTTCTATTCGTTTGGTTTTTAAACCAATCGCGTCACTGGTAGATCTCGTGACTTTTCGTATTAAGTTTTCGTATCTTGGCTATAGGCTCTGAGAACTCTGTCTTCCAATGCGACAAAAAAGAACTGTTCCAATTCCAAGCACCGCAAGACCCTCCTCTCGCCTCCAGGTAGCTTTGATGGCAGTGAACGTGCTGGGAGAGGAGGTAGAAGACCTGGAGAAGTCACCCGTGTCGTCCAAGGAGCTCAGCTACTCGCCGTACGATGACCTGGCCTTCGTCATGTACGTGGATAACGAGATCGCGGACCTGATCAGGAACTTGGATGAGAAGAAGCGAGCTGCTGTTTGTGGTAGGTCTACATTCATCATCAATAGTTGCATAGAGTTGTCGGTGGATTAATTTCCACATTGTTGGAGGTTACATACAACATTATGTAGCTTTGGCTGAAGTAATTGTAATCCTAGGTCTTTCTCTTCAACAGCATCCTCAACTGATGTGTATGGCTATATTGCATGTAAAAAAAAATGTAATGTAAGACTTTTGACTTATACTTATGAAGAGAGTTCGAGTAAATATCGATGATTCTAGCATTTTTAATACTTATCCACATTCGGCCACGGCACGACAGTTATTTTTTATATGTGCTTGTAACAGCAGTCTTGACGCCGCGCACTTGTTGTCTAATATTGCTATCCACGCTCCCTCTGCCTGTTCTCTCTCTTCAGGCATCAAGGACGAATGTGGGAAAGTTCTGCCCGCTGAATAACATAATAACAACATAATAACCTAGTTAGGGCAAGAATTAAAAATGCTAGAATTAAATACTTAGGTTCACGATACGAATACATAGGTATAGGAAATTTATTCCTACACTATCATCTAAACCGATAGCTTTATCGATTTACTTTGGATCAGGATATTTGAATTATCAGTTTCTCCGCCTTTTCGCCGACAAATCTTTGACAAATGCATCGTTTCGCAACCTATTCATTTGCCAACCCGCTTTTTTGTCTGTAACTACAAATATTTCAGGATTTTTATAAAATTATAAGGAGGAGGTTACGGGACCGCTATAGCGCCAAAACGTAGCCCCCCTATAGCGAGTGCCCTGTGGGCTCGCCTAAAGGCGGAGAACTTTACTAGCGCCCTCGCCTACTCCGCTGAAACCACCCTGGAACAGAGCGGGGGCTTTCTAGCTCAGGAACTCTTGCTGCAAGTGATAGACCCCCCGATCTATCACCCGCAGGCCCCCGTTACGGTGGCATGCGGCTGACATAAGCCAACCGCCGCCGACCCAGTCGCCTGCGGCGCATTGGCAGCGCTTCAGGTTCAACCTCACGCTGCTGTGTGAGGCGAAACGAGGGTGCACCGAGCTTTATGTCGGCCCAGTCCCTACGGATGCGGTTGGCTGCCCTCCTGCCTTATTTCAGCGCCTCGCAAGTACACCACCGCGAGGACCCGTGCATCCAGGTCTCAAGGTGGACAGCCGGCGAGTACGCACGCTCCTGCATGAAAGACGGTACGATATGCTTGAGCCGCCCTGAGCGCCGTGACCCTCTGCGGATCGTCGCAAGGGCCAGATTGCGGTTGCAGAGACCGTCTGCCCATATCGGCACTCCGTATAGTGCCATGGAGCGCACCACACCCATATACAGACGTCGGCACGCACTACCAGGTCCTCTTAAATTAGGAAGGTTACGTCCGACTGCTCCTACTGCAGCCATCAGTTTTGGGGCCAAGTGTCGATAGTGCTCGTCGAACCTCCACTTGCCGTCGAGGACTAGTCCCAGGTATTTCATTGTCGACCCAACAGCAATAGAGGCCACCCTACCATGATCTTATCTCCAGCTGATGGCAGTGATGGCACGTTCCGAGGCCTATTGAAAACCAGCGCCTCGGATTTGTGCAAAGCCACATCAAGGCTCACCCGGCGTATACGATTGACCGTCTCCGCTACAGCCGCCGTGGCAAGGATCGACGCTCGTATCGTCAGCATAACAGGTAAGACTGACTCCCCGCAGTGCATCCACCCTGTTTAGGAGATGTGAGTGCAGACTGCTTGTCAGCAGCGGTACCCAGGGCCGGAGCTTGTGTCTCATGGCACGATATAGTTTGCCCCACGGATCGTGGTTTAGCGTTTGCAGCCACCCCTCCCAGGATTCTTCTTTCGCCAGCCCAATGACCACCTGGAGCGCCTTGCAGGCCGCCTTATACACTTCGTACAGCGGGTATTCTCCCACTCTTGATCTCGGACCCTCAGCCGCCGACTTCTCGTGTATTTGCAGTGCATCATAACGCACTTTTTTCGCAATTCACAAAGCTCTAGGTGACACCAGTACAGAAGGCGTCAGGGCTTAAACGGTTTTACTCTGGGCATAGATGCATCGCACACCCGGGTCATCGCTGTCCCAAGCCGTTCCGCTTTGACATTTAGGTCCACACCTGGGCTATCACGAGCAACCCATCCCCAATGTCCATCTCTTTGGCGACCTGCCGATCAAGCTGCCCTAGTACTCATCCTGGACCGTCTTCACTACGGGGACGGTTTAATCTTCCGGAGGGAAGTGGATACGTGGACACATCAAACCGAATATATCGGTGATCTGACAATGTCTCCACGTCCGCCTCTACTCTCCATCCCTGAACGCGCCGGGCTAAGGCAGGAGACGCAAACACGATTACGCGATGTCCTCTATAGATCCCCCGAGTCTCCGTACGCATGTATTCGTGGAACCCCTGTTGAGTCCCCCGCAACAAGCACGGGGCTGGGGGATACCTGTGCAATCAACATCCCAACTTCCAATAGCCACTTTTCAAATTTGGCGAGGCTCCGATTGTGTGAAAAATATACCCCAAAAACCACAACACCAGAATGGTTGATGTTCACCTGCATGGACAGGACTGCATGGTGGCCGTGGCGATTGCATGACTGCACCAATCCTGTTTGCTTTACTGCTCTTGGTCATTCCGCCAGAACAGTCCTTTCCACCGAGCGAATGTGCCGTTGGCTTTCCTGCGGCCTCGCAGACTGGGCAGTTAGACTCCGATAAGCATACACGTGCTTTGTGACCAGTTTTCCGCAACGGTAGCAAAGGCCACTGTAGTCCACCTCAGCCTCGCACTTGGCGCCAACGTGGCCAGTCTCAAGGCACCTGAAACATCTAAGTGGCCTGGGCTCCAGCAACTTCACCTTCGCCGAAGCTCACCCAACCAGCCCATAACTTTTTGGCCACTACAACCGGGCAACTGAGCCACAATGACGCCGTGCCCATCGATCCTCATGAGATAGTTCTGGCCCTGACATCCGCCGCATCGTAAGCGATGGCTTGAACCACGGCCGCTACTACCTCCGTCGCGATGACCGTGTCGTCAAGGCCGGTGACCAGCATCTCGACCCGCTTCGTTGGCCGGACGACCCGCACTGTCTCCGGTGGGAGGACCTCCCGTAGCTTTTGCTAAAGCATCGGCCTGTTCAGCGGCTTCAAAGCCAAAGATCTGGAGCAATCCGACACCAGTTACCGCCGGTCTCATGTGCAGACCGTCGTCAATACCAAGTTCGCGGGGCTTTCGCCCTACCCCAGTGTAACTCGATTGCAATGGACAGATGTCAACTTTGCAAGCGATTTGAGCCAAAGCATTCCTCTATCCACCACCAGAGGACGCGCCACGTTAGAATAAACCTCTCCGACTATAAAACTATCCTAACCTATTTACAGTTTCGGAAATTAACGCGGGTTGTCAAATTATATGTTTGCGAAATGAATCATTTGTGAAACGTTGGTTATGAAATGATAGGATCCCGAATTATTAAGACTACAATCTCAACACCGCAATCATAAGACTGTAAATGCATTACCAACTTTAGGGATAAGATGGAGAGCCTCTATGCTATTAATTTCACCGGTTCGGTAATCTCATTTTTTTTACTTACCCAATGTGAAAGTCTATCCAAATTTGATACCTACATAAGTAGTTATGCAAACGGGAACCAACCCACAATGTATGTATGTTAAACACTTTATTGTATTAAACACAGAAATGAAAATACAATGTTCACGTACAAAGGCGAACTAATCCGTTTAAGGGATATCTTCTGGCTAGCCTTTGGGTGATTGAGGAAAATAAGAAAGCAAAAAGTGACAACGAGAAGACATGAGTGGAATAGATAGTTAACGGAAACTTGCTATCGCTTATCCCTTAAAGGGATAAGTTCGCCTTTGTACGTTCCTATTCTGTGAATTCTGTCTTGAATTTCTGTGTTTAATGCAATAAAGTCTTTACATACATACTTTGTGGGTTGGTTCCCGTTTGCATAACTACTTCCTATTGATTTATACAGAAGAGCGTTTCGAATACGCTCGCCGCCTTAAATCCGCTGGTGCGGCGCTCGCCGCGGCTGGCGTCAGGATCGGGCGCTGGCGTCTGCGCAAGCGCACGGCGGCGGCGCGGGATGACTTCGAGCTGGCGCGGCGCATGCGCGACCGGATCGCCGACGCCGCCGCCGGGATCAAGGAGGACGCGGCGCTGTGCCGGCTATTTGAAGACCAGGGGGTGAGTTTTTTTTTACACTCCAACGGTGTATGTATGTACAGTCACGAACATTAATTTGGGGCCCATCTTAGTCAATCTGACATTCTACATCAATAAGGTTGAGTTTGTTACAGATGACTTTGAATCTCTAATAATGACAATGACGACGTCAAGCTATTTTTTTTAAATGGGTCCTAAGTTAACGTTTGTGACTGTATGTATGTTGCAACGCAGATCCCAAAGGGATGAACCGGTTCGAACAGTTTTTAAAAAAAAAAGGTAGTTTAACTGTGGTGACTCTTATGTCATAATGGCGACTGTGACATAAATGATTCTAAAACACGTCATACGCGATATCGTTTTAACGCAGTAGAATAGAGGCCCAGGTCATTCGCGTTGGGATATAAATTTCCACTATTTTTTACAAGGAAAGTGAAATATTTTATAAGAAACAGAAATATAAAAATATTTTTACAATTACATTTTAATTAAAACTTACAAAATAAAACCCTCCATTGCACCCACTTGCGGCATCGTGCCGAGGACGCTCGCAGCATTACCCTGTTGCACTGCAATGCTCAGTCGTTGAGCAGAAATTCCACTAATTGAATAATAACGTAACGTTCTCCCAGCCCGATAAGCGCAACGACTCGTCCATGCCGGAAGAGTACGACTTCTCGCACCACCTCTCGCCCTCCGTGGTGGCCGGCGCGCTCAGCCTGGACATCCCCTCCCCTGTTCCCCCCATCGACGAACCTGAACGTGACCAGCAACTTGAACAAGATGACGCCGATGGACCGGTGAGCATTAGATTAAGAATAAAAATTTATAGCGCTATTGCCACGCACCGAGAAAATAAAAAAATTAACAAGTAATACCTAAATTTCTATTTAAAGTCAATTGGTGCCGTCTTAGTTAATTTTAATAGGTATAAACATTTCAATCGCCTGTATCTCAAGAACCAATGATGTCTACTTAGTCATGATAGTTTTCATGTAAAAATCGTAATATGTTCTTTCATTTAAGATTTTTAGCATATGTAGTTTTGGCTGTGAGGGGGGGGACACTTGACTCTTAGAAATTTCATTATTCTTAAAAAATATCCAGTTTAGGTACATAATTATATCTCGGAAATTTGAAACTTTTTGATTTGTGATCTGAGTTGCTAGTAAATAACTTAAAATAAAAAAAAAACACTTTTTTTGATAAATCTTATAAGGGCGATATTTCATTCTAAAGAGGAAAGGCACTTAAAGGAGGGAGTCGCAGGTGGACAGCTAGTCTCTTATAAATTTGTTTGACATTAAGAGTTGCTATAGATAGAGATTCAAATATATTTTTTTTCCAGTCTCCTATACAACATTTAACTGAAGAACCACAATCTACTCAAAATTATCACATTCAAAAACCTCCAGTGCAGCAGCAATTTCAAGAACACCCTTATCAACCTACACACGAACAAAACATAATTGAAGAGATTCAGAGAGAGAAAGAGTTCGAGCTGGAAGAAGAGATCCACAGGAGAGAAGAGAGTCAGAGGCTCGCAGAACTTCAGATAAGAGAGGAGATTCAAAAGAGAGGAGATGCTCAGCGAAGGGATGAGATTCAGAAGAGGGAAGATATTCAAAGGAAAGAAGAGGCTCATAGAAGGGACGAGATCCAGAGAAGGGATGAGTTTCAGAGAAGGGACGAGATTCATAGAAGGGAAGATATTCAAAGAAGAGAAGAACTTCTGAGGAGAGAAGATGTTCAGAGGAGAGAAGAACTTCAGAAAAGAGAAGAGGAAGAATTAAGAAAAGAGACTGATAGCCCTAGAAGAAGTATAACGCCCAATGCTGCTAATGGTACACTAGTTAGAAGAAGGAACAAGAGTGCGGGCCCTCGGTCCACATTCGAAGCTTACGAAGAAAGGCTGCTACCAGCTCTCAGGCAGTAAGTTTAAGACCTAATGCTGATGTTACTTGGTTAAAGTAAAATTTTAAAAATCATCAACGAATTCTAATCCAATTCTTTAGCTAATTTTGTCTTGTTATTATGAAAATCGTTTGTACTGTCCGTTTAAGTGCCTTATTCTGTCACAGTTCCCACACAAACGAATACCTGAGAGAGGCCCGTGAGGAGGAATGCAGCGGGGGCAGTGCCTCCTCCCACCAGCGCCCGCCCCACAAGCTCAACGAGCGCGAGCGCAAGCAGGCTGCGCTGCCGATACTTATCTTTGGATACCCCATAGTGAGTGTACAATAATATAAAAGAAAAGTTCTGAAAAGGGTGAGACGCATTGGACCTTGGTTGAATGATACAAGTACAAAGGAGGTTTTAGTAAAATTGTCACGTTGGAGTCACCTAATGTAGGAAGGGAAGACAAGAGACACCTCTTTCCCGGCGGGTGTTATGTCTGGGGACCAAAATCCATCAGGATGAAGTTGGAAGTGGTATATATCCTAACTGACTCTTGGAGAGCACGATGCAGCGCCCTGTCCTTAGTTGCTCTGTCTGAGGCTGATGACGCTGTCATTGCTGGATGATTCTTATGATTTTCTTGGTTGCAAGCTGACAGGTGGCCATGACCATTTACATAATAAGGTCATTGAGCTGAAAGTCTTCGTATGATTAAAGCAGATCTTACCTACAAAGTCTTGTTCACAGGTTGAAAAGTTCTACTCAAAAAACTACCTAGACAAAGAAGAAGGTTTAGCTCGGCTGCGCGCCGAGCTGACGTCTCCCACCAACGGCAGCAGCAAGACCTCTCCCAACAAGACGGCGCGCGCCGCCTCCCTGCTACTGCAGCGAGCGCTCCGGGACAAGGTGTTCTCGGTCTACAGCCAGGCCAACGAGGTGCTGAAGACTCTTTTCCAGGAGTTTGTACCCGGCAGGTAAGAAATAGATAATAAAATAAGAACTAAAAGTAGACCAAGGTATGTCTTGATGCGCGAAAAGCCAAGTCATCTTAAAGGAGTGTTTGATCATTTTAATCTCGCTTTGAGGAACGTCTTGATGTTCTTACTCCGTAGTCCTGGTATTCCTAATGCTGGGTGTAGAAGCTTGCTTATTGTTACACATGTCTAAAATACATTTATTGAAATGAAGTTACGTCCTACCCAGGGTATGTGCTGCTGAAGTAGGCCGTTGCCTGGAGAAACTGCTTCCAGAACTTCTTCGAGCGTGCGGGGACCCGGCGCCCAGGGTGCACTCCACCGCGCAACACACTGTGCTCACCGTCGCAGACTGCCCGCAAGTCAGGTTAGATCCGGTTCGAGCTGGATACCCTATTACCCTAGGGTATGCGCTGCTGAAGGCCGTTGCCTAGAGTTGCTACTGCTAGAACTACCCTTAACACAGTGGTTGAACTAAGCAAACGAACAAGAATTTCATAACTTTATCCCTTACATTTTCATAGTGCAAATTGAGACAAAACATGGTGTAGAGAATTATTTCGTTTAGTCGCTACGCACCGAAAGTCAGACAGATTCAAAGACAGATTCATTGCATCAAAGTCGTTTCCCGGTTGCGATCTACTTATCTTCTTAACGCTGAATAATATAAATACTCCGCCCCATCAAAAGTCCCTACGTATCTAGTTTTAAAAATGAAAACTGTCTAGGTTTGATAAAGTTTAACTCATCATCCTCATTCCAGGGCCCTTCACCTTATCCCCCAGCAGTTGGTGCGGCCGGTAGCAGCCTCCATGCACCCTCGCTTAGCATTATCCCGCCTGCAGATGCTGGAGCAACTCATCCTGAGCCATGGCATCTCCACTGACAAGAACAGGTGAGAGTCGTCATACCACAGTTTTCTATGGCATGGAGAGGAAAACGACCACACGGGACCTGAAGTAAGTGGGATCTGAGGCCCATAGATACAATACATAGACCCTTATGACTTTCTGCGCGTTGCGTCTATTCTAAAGACTGAACCACTTACCGGGGACCGATTGAGCTGAAATTTGGTATATCTACGTAACCTTGATGACAATACAATAATATGGTACCATCGAGCTGGTTCGATGATGGAGTCGGAAGGTGGCGAAAGGATCTCCTTCTAATACTTAACGTAGACCAACCGTGTTTGGACTCATTGCGTTGGTCTTGAAAAGCAGTAAATTACTGCAAAAAAAGTACAGTCAGAAACAAAACCTGGTCTCAAAATGAAATTTTTGACAGAACTTTTTTACTTTTGTTAATGAGTTTATGTTTGGTAATGCCTATTCTAGTGTCTAATGTGTAATTCCTTTTTTATTTATTTTAAACAATCTTGGGACGTCTAAAAGAGTCAATGACAAAAAAAGAAATGCTAGGGGACACCCGGATTTGAACCGGGGGCCTATCGATCTGCAGTCGATTGCTCTACCACTGAGCTATATCCCCTTCTCTATACCGAATGAAAATTACCTACTTATACATACATGTGAATAAATAACAAAATAATGTAATGACACTAATGACTAATCTAACACGTATTGAGGTTGCCGTCAGCGATTACAAAAATACCTATCAATGTACATAACTACATTGTTTTGTTTCATTTCTAACTCCCGATAACAAAAAAGGGGTGTTTAATCTTAACTTATGTATATGTGTGTGGCTGCGTGTCTCTGTGTCTATATATTTATGTGTGTGGGTGGTATCGTAGCTCCCTAGCGAAGGACTGATTTGGATGCGGCTTTAAAAAAATAAAGCTAGTGTAATCGGGATAGTTCTTAGCTAACTTTCATGAAAATCGGTTGAGCCGTTGAAGAGATATCAACTCTGAAATGCCATTATATAACTATAGTTATCATATATTAACGACCCGCCCTCGCTTCGCTTATGTTTAAGTGAGTTTTCTATAACACCCGTACATAATCCCGACATAAAAACCATTCTTTTGAATCACTCTATATTAAAGAGAGAAACGGCGCAAGCGACTTTGTTAGATGTGAAGAAGATTGTCGTAATTATAAAAGCTGGATATGGGTAGCGACGCATAGAATTCCGTTACCGAAGTTTTTTGAGACAAAAATTAGCCTAATTTTAGTATACTAAATTGTTTTTCTAAATTGCTTAATATTAAATTAGATTGCGTCATGTATATTTGATTACGAATTGGAAATACCTATCAGCTGTCTTAGTAAGAGACCAAGTGACTAATAAAATAACATTACAGTTACGTCATATCGATTTTATAGTTTTTTTAACCGACTTCAAAAAAGGAGAAGGTTATGTGTTCCACTGTATGTTTTTTTTATTGTATGTTCACCGGTTTCTTCGTCAATTGTGGTTCGATTTTGAAAGTTCTTTTTTGTTAGATTATAATCACGAGGTGGTCCCATTGTCACCAAGTCAGGATCTGATGATGGGATCGTGGAAAAATCGAGGGAACTCCTCAAATAGTAGCAATTGCATTCAAAAAGTATAATTTGTTAAATTGGAAGTGATAATGAAAATCACTGATTGTCACAGGAACTCCTCAACGGTACCTATTTTAATGGTGACGAAATGATATCACGATTATAATAGTTGAGCGACTATGACGAAGCACTTTAAAGGGTTTAAATAAGTATATGAATTGCTTGAAATATCCTATAGTTTCTTATTGAGATGTGGGACTACATAACAGCATATTATGGTCACTAAAAAGTAAAAATAGTTTTCTAGCTAAAGATATTTTGGGGATGATTTAGTATGTAAGTTATAATGTACACTTTCGACGGCTGTATCTCAAGAACAAATGAAGTCTACTAAACAGGAAACAGGTCAAAAACGATATCGTTATAACGCAGTTGAATAGAGGCCCAGGGCCTGTTTGCTATATTGCCTGGTCGTGGCAATACGAGTAAAAAGATGGATTGCTCGAAAACCTTTCATCGAACGTATACGCAGAATCTTCATTTCATCGAAAGGTATTTCTCGCCACATGATATTTTTTGGGAGTCACACATGTAACCCAACCTAAACCCACGTAATTAATGTTTAAGATATCCTGAAAATTCCAGTTTCAGCAGAAAATAGCGATCGATGATGTGAAAATTTAATACTACCGCCAACATTTAGGCTCGTATTAAGAAACCGTACCCATGGTTAGGATACGGTTTATTAATACGAGTATAGTCGCAATTACCATACTCGCTAGCGAGTCGAATGCTCTGTCCCTCACAGAATTGCTATAGAGTGGGAGGGACAGTAAAATCCGACTCGCTAGCGTTTACGGTAATTACAACTCGAGGGAAGTGTACCGATCTCGACTTTATGCTCGTCTCAAGAGGCGTCAAAATGACAGTTTTCTTTGGCTGGTCAGTAACAAAACCTGGTCTCGAAATGAAATTTTTGACAGAACTTTTTTACTTTTGTTAATAAGTTTGTTTGGTAATGCCTATTCTAATGTAGAATGTGTAATTCCTTTATTATTTATTTTAAACAATCTTGGGACGTCTAAAAGAGTCAATGTCAAAAAAAAGAAATGCTAGGGGACACCCGGATTTGAACCGGGGGCCTATCGATCTGCAGTCGATTGCTCTACCACTGAGCTATATCCCCTTCTCTATACCGAATGAAAATTACCTACTCATACATACATGTGAATAAATAACAAAATAATGTAATGACACTAATGACTAATCCAACACGTATTGAGGTTGCCGTCATCGATTACAAATACCTATCAATGTACATAACTACATTGTTTTGTTTCATTTCTAAGGTATTTCCCGCCACATGATATTTTTTGGTAGTCACAAATGTAACCCAACCTAAACCTACGTAAGTAATTAATGTTTAAGATGTAATGATAAATGTAATGGTTTCAGCTGAAAATAGCGTTCGATGAAATAATACAATCGATGAAGTGAAAATCTAATACTATCAGCATTTAGGCCCGTATTAATAAAACATACCCTTGCAATGATTCGCAATTACCATAATCGCTAGCGAGTCGAATGCTCTGGCCCTTACAGTAGTGTTATAGAGTGGGAGGGACAGTAAAATCCAACTCGCTAGCGTGTACGGTAATTACAACTCGAGGTAAGGGTACCGATTTCGACTTTATGCTCGTCTCAAGAGACGTCAAAAATGACAGTTTTCAATGGCTTGATGTATCTTGTGACTCAGCCGAATTGAGTTTATTAATACGGCCCCTAAATTCCAGTGGTTTAACTGTACGCCGGCTCTCCGAATGTGGCGCTGCGGGCGCGCAGCACGCCGCCGGCTCGGTGCGCGCGGCCGCAGAGCGCATCCTGCTCGCTGCGTACGCGCGCTCGCCACGCGTCGTGCGCGCGCAACTACCCCCCGACGATGCCGTCACCCGCCGCAACCTGATCTACCGGCATCTATTCCAGCAGTTCGATAGGATTGATATGCAAGTGAGTGATGGTTTTTTTAATATTTTTAGAACGAGTATGGCGAGCCAGGCGAAACGGTGACATATGTCATGGTCTTTACGTTTATTTATCCATATTAATATTATAAATGTAGTTTGGATGGATGGGTGTTTGTTACTCAATCACGCCACAATGGCTGAACGGATCTAGATGATAATTAGGACAGAAATAGATTATAAACTGGAATAGGACATAGGCTGATTCCCGAGGGAACAGCGATAAACGACTACTACGCGGATGGAGTCGCGGGAAATATAGTTGTATTATCAATTGTAAAGTAACTTTATCTGTTTGCTTTCGACGCTTAGTACCCATTTCACCATATAATGTTAACTACTTAACAGACGGTTAGAGCGTTAACAGTTATCAAATTTTATGAACTAACAGTCGATTAACATTGATTACATTTAAAATCGTACGGTGAAATTGGTACTTAAACCGCTAAACATATTTCAATGAATTTTGGTATGGAGATAGCCTTAACCCCGAGAGAGGACATGGGGTACTTTTTACCGCGAGTAGCGTTAAATGACTTCTAACGACGTGGATGGAGTCGCGGACAACAGCTTATTTATTTATAATTTATATAATAATGAGTTTCGGGAATAAATTTATTTTCTTTCTTTCTTTGCATTATTAAAACAAGAAACAACAATCACAATCTTACACCCTACCTATTTCCAAAAGCGTAAATAAAAGACAGCCCTTTGTGCGTCTACGTTTAGTTCAGTCATATTATGATTCCCTTCCAACGAATCAGTTAACCTTTTTACACGCGTACGGGATTACACGTAGGTACGCTTACAATTACTAAATTTCTATAATTCTTATGAGAATATAGTTTCTTTAACCTTAATTGAATTATCTTACGTCACAGATGCTAATATGCCACAGGTTACTTTTAATTTAAGAATTTTCAGTTCATTATTTCCAGCAAATCTGGTGGAAATACTGAAAGTAACAAAAATAAGTTCCTACTTGGAATTTGCTACCACTGGTAGTACAAGTACAACTATCTGACATTTTAATGATTTTGTAATTTACTAAAACCACCATGCAATTAATTCAAGTATTTATTTTTTAGAAAATACTTAATCAAGCTCCATCAGAAGAACAGCTTCCTAACGGCGACCAATCAGAAGCGCACTCCACAGCAGAGACGGCCAGCGTCGCCCAATCAACACGCAGCGCCGCCACTAGCGGCATGACGTCATCTTTTGGCATGACTTCATCGATCGGAGCCACATCATCATACAGCCTGAAGTCAATGACATCAAGTGTCAGTGGTGTGACACTAGCGCCCTCTAGTATGAGCGGGAGTTACACTACAAAATCAAAGAGTAGTCTGAAGAAGTCTCCAACGAAGAGATATACTCCAAGTAGGGCTGTAAAGGACTTTGCAAATTATCCGTGTTATAATAAGCTAAGGCTGGATTCTGCTGTCAGTCCGAAGCACTCTCCAAGGTCTAGCGCTGCTGAGAAGGTAATTTCGTCATTACTTTTAAACTTTACTTCTGTTATCTCATTACAGTGAATATAATTTGACCTAAACATACCTACTGTAGCTACCAAGAAAAAGTTGTTCTATACAGGCAAAACTTTTACGTCAATTTAGAACCCGTCGATATGTCCGTCTTGCTCTACCATATGAAGTTAAAATACAACAGATTTAGTTTCCAGGTACTTAAATGTAAAAGTCAAAAGATGTATAGGGAACGCTTAAATATATAGGTGATACCAAAAATGCATTCCCAAAAAAAGCAAATACTTTAAAACAACAATGGATTACTTTCTCCTAGGTTCATTTCCAGGATAAACACGAAGAACCGCCCGTAGTCTACCGCCGAAGCAACCGCAACGCCGAAAACCGTCACTCTATGATCCACTACGACCACGAGAACTCCAAGCCCCAGCTGAAAGAGCGACCAGTTACAGTCTACGAACCACTTCACCTGGACTACCGAGACTCTCCATCTTTAGGATCCCCTAAGAACTCCAGAGCAGAACTGCGAAGCATGGACTCCTTACCAATGGACTCACCTCAGCTATCCAGAATAGACCTGAGGTGTGACTCGGACAGCAGGAGTTTAGACTCTCCGAAGGTCAAGACGGATTACTACAGGGAAGCCGTTCTGGAGTCGCCAAAGCTAGTGGCAGGATTGAGGAAGCTGCATTTGGATGATAGCCAGATGGATGAAAGCGGTTATTACAGTCCTGGTAAGTGTACGCCATTAGCAATATCCAATTCAATCTCGTTTTAGTTGCTATGACTTCATAATGTTTTTTTTTGGTCCTATGGACGTGGCAGGTCGGCTTCAGCAGGCCGGTACGAGCGAGACGCACTACGAGTCGTACGAGAGGGGCGCGGGGGACGTCAGCAGTGACACCACGCCGGAACCTGTCTGCAAGTAAGTTTCAAGTACCTACTGTTGAAACTAAAGTAAGGCTGATGCGTTTCCGCCTACGTTTGAGTTTAAGCAACCAATTAGTTTGTATTTAGTTATCTTGGCGACTATAAAGAAAACAGAAAAAACAGTAGGCTTAGGGGCTACAGGATACATAAAGCTAACCTTAGCGATATTCAAAAACTGACCAAATGTATAGGATTGGCGTAAGCTGACATCTCAATTACACGGTTTAAGCACCCAGATGCTCCATAATTTTAGACCTTACATCCAGCGGTGGAAGGTTCAGGACTCAAGGGCAAAAAATAGTCAGGATCCGGGAGATGATGTTTTGTTCTAGCACAACTTGCACGTGGTGTGGGCGGCGCGTACGCGCAGACGGGCTGGAGGCGCACTACTGGCGGCGCTGCGTGCTGCTCGCGCGCTGCCCGCACTGCCGCGTCGCGCTGGAGGCCCGGGTGTTGCACGCGCATCTACTGGGTACGTACCATACTGCCCTGCCAACACAAATTGCAGTATCTCAAACAAAACTCCTGTAGCAAATGCAACCTTATGACTAACAGGATAGGATCAAATCTGCTTTGGCTATTGCATTTGGCATAGTGCTTATTGGCAGAAGGCCAGCACACATACTCGGTAGTATCAGGGTAGGATTAGTGGCGGCTCTAGAATTCAATTCTGATGGGGGCATTTACGTGGTGCTCCACGAATGTAGGCAGCAGCCTACATTGTAAACCAGTCTTATTTTAGGTCTCCGACCAAAAGGTACCGCTGTCGCCGTTGAAGCGACCATGACGGCGGCATGACGTGTTATCATGTGGCGACCCTTAGGAGTTCTATTGGCGGCGTTATGTGCTGTACACGTGCTTCAAATCCTAATGGTTTTAAGTTAATACAGAATCTAGTATACAAACGAACATTGATGACCTTACATTCCTTCAGCCCTTGCAAAAAAATTAAAAAAAAAGGAAAACATGCAAAAAGTACTTTTTGTTCCAAACATTACCTAATTACCCCATGCTTACCGTGACAAATTAATCTCTTGAAGAGACCTATATAAGAGTTCTGGTTTGTCTGCAGAGGAGTGCTCCATGAGTGAGGGTTCGTGGAAGGCGTGTGCTAAGTGCGGAGCCGCGCTGCCAGCCGACGACGGTGACTGCCATGCCAATTGCATTCGTGAGTAACAACCAGAACATTCTAAATAATGACCAAGTTCAAACCGACAGAAAGAAGCCAGACTTTAAAAAAACAAGGGGCCCAAGCCAAGATGCATACGCTCCTAACGTTTTTCTTTGCTATCGCTCAAAATGTATGGGATGACATTCTCGTGCGTTTCAATAAACCACGTGGTCGGCTGTCATCCCATACATTCGTGTTTCAGCCAGTTTACTACGGCATAAATTTATGCAGGTTCTGCATGCCGCCGGGAAAACAGGGAAGTGGGCAGTCATTTACCACGTGAAAGAGGACCTGGTCAGGTGCTCTGCAGTCGCATTGTGGTGACTCCCTCAATTCCCACTTGTTTATGTGGTGGTTTTTTTACCCGTGGTTAAATCGGAACCGATTCTAGGGTTTTAATGTGAGATTCTGATGTTATGCTGAGGCCACACTTTTGTCCCCAGCGCTAGGTATGGACGAGTGGAAGTGCCCGTACTGCCTGACGAACGTGCTGGCGCGGGACCTGCCGTGGCAGCGTCACCTCATGCAGTGCCCCAGGAACCCTCGGCTCACCAAGGCTACGTAACACGAACACTAAAATTTCATTATTATTTTTAGAATTAGGAGGCCTTGTTGGTATTGATATAGTGGTCAGAAAGAATGGTTTACAAACAGCTTAAAGGTGCTTTTTCCACCGACGATACGAGACGAGAATCGAAATTCTGTCTTGCATCTTCGGGGAAAATGGCATCTGCCGTGGCAGCGTCACCTCATGCAGTGCTCCAGGAACCCTCGGCTCACCAAGGCTACGTAACACGAACACTAAAATTTCATTATTATTTTTAGAATTAGGAGGCCTTGTTGGTATTGATATAGTGGTGAGAAAGAATGGATTACAAACAGCTTAAGGTGCTTTTTCCACCGACGATACGAGACGAGAATTGAAATTCTGTCTTGCATCTTCGGGGAAAATGGCATCTGCCGTGGCAGCGTCACCTCATGCAGTGCCCCAGGAACCCTCGGCTCACCAAGGCTACGTAACACGAACACTAAAATTTAATTATTGTTGTTAGAATTAGTAGGCCTTGTTGTTTTTGATATAGTGGTAAAGCATAATGGATAACAAACAGCTTAAAGGTGCTTTTTCCACCGACGATACGAGACGAGAATCGAAATTCTGTCTTGCATCTTTGGTGAAAATGGCATCTGTCGTGGCAGCGTCACCTTATGCAGTGCCCCAGGAACCCTCGTCTCACCAAGGATACGTAACACGAACACTAAAATTTCATTATTATTTTTAGAATTAGTGGCCTTGTTGGTTTTGATATAGTGGTCAGACAGAATGGATAACAAACAGCTTAAAGGTGCTTTTCCACCAACGATATTAGACGAGAATTGAAATTCTCGCGCGCATATTCGATGTAAATGGTTATTTGAATAAAAACGAAAATTCTCGCGCCGCCTCATTGTTGGAAAAACACCTTCAGTCTTGCACAAAGGTATTTGGAAATAATATTTTGAGTTCTAACTTTCGTCATCGATATTTAACGTACGTACGTAACGTATTCGTTTTAGTAACGTTAGTATTTTATTTTGACGGGGAAAGAAAAAAAACAGTGCTGATAAATCAACTAATCACTTACCAATTGGTTTTCAATGAGGCTTTAAAGCGTAAACGCAGTAACTATAAAACATCTAAAGTAAAATACTCTTCAAGCGTCTTGGAAGACCAGATGTTAAAGCGCGCACTTTTAGTAGCACTTGTAACATCTATGAATGTTTCAAAAAAATCTTAATTTGTATCACAATCCTCGAAAATCTTCTAGTAATTTAGTTATTCTTAACTTATGAATGTGTTGATGCGGTAGGTAAAATAGTTGATTGATGACGAAGGTTATAACATCTGAATAATCCTCTCCCTTCAGGTACGCAAAGACAAAGTACGCTCCAAACTTCTTATATAAAGATAAAGCATGGACCGCCTTATTTCGAGTGTGCAGACTTACAGCGTATTAATTACGCAGGCAACGATCCGATTAGTAAAGTGTCCATGTGCGAGTGCAAAGCTGGCTATTGATTGTCCATCTAACAGTTTTATTTTCGAAATTAGAATACTCGTTTAGAACATGATCTCAGTAGTGTTTAGATAGTAACTAATATAACTAGATAGTTGTTTCCTCTAAAATCATTAAATGATTCGCGACTAGTTTAACAGGCCAAATATAAACTTTAGCTCCTCATACGTAAAGTCCATTTCTAAATTGTAAAAACATGAATTTATAAAGTTTTAGGCAGTTAAGCAGATTAGTTATGTTATGGCGAATAAATTGATGAAAAATTTTCTCTTAGAACTTCGTTTAATGTAGAGGAAACTGAAAAATAATGGTAAACTAGAAAAATATGGATTTATTTCAGGGTTATATCATTAAGCACATTTAAATATAAAACTTTATAAACCTATGAACTAGATATATGTGTTATGACCTTATGAGTTGTGATTATGATTATTTCATTATTTAAATTAAATTTAGTGGCACAGCTTCCTCCACTGCTACCGTCCAAAATTTGGATACCGTCTTAGAAAAAGGTGAGTGGTTTATTGAAATAAGGTTTTATGCACTATTACAAGTATAACTATGTACATCATTTTTTATGTTTATAGTTATATCAAAGCAAATTGTGCTAACAAAGTTATTTATTTAAGGGTATTTTGGTTTTTCTTGAATTATAACTACTATGTAAGATATCGCTAATGTTCTAAAGTATTTAATGCTTGGCCGAAGTTATTTTGAAAACCTATCCCTGCAACAGCTAAATTGTTAAGAAATCAAAGATCAAATTACCTAAGTATAATGTTTCATCAATCCTACTAACACCGTAGTTATAACCACATAGGTATTCGAACAGTATTTTACATTGAGAAGAAGTGTTAGAACTCGCAAATACTTGTTAAACATATTGTTTTATTTAAATGAATAGAAATGGGTCAATAGTCAAACGGTATTTCTCACTAAAAAAAAAAAAATTTTTTATACAGTAATTTAATAAAATCGCTTCAGACACTCAAATATTAAAACTAGGCTGTTCCAATTAAAATTCAAATTACAACTTAATTCCCAAAAAAAAGCAAAAAAAAACAGCAACGTCATTTAATTAAGTTACGTTGAATTCAAAATTAATATTTTTTATTCTGTAAATAGGCCACACTACTGCCTTCCTAAGCCAATAAGCAGTATATCAAATTTAATCGCCAAAGCAGGTTCAATCCTAGGCTATTGGTAATAAGGTTGCATTTGTTACAGAAGTTTTGTCTAAGATATTGCCATTTATGCTAACGTCAGTAATATGAAGTGAATGAATGATTAAATTTATTTTGTCATAGATTCGGGTTTCTTAAAAAAATATACTTACCTACTTAGAATTAAGTGTGCAAAAATAACCAAGTACAAAAAAATTATGACAACATTTAAGTTTGAAAGTTCAATTTCGTTACAATTTTATGCTTAAAAACTTTTCATGAAATCTTTAATAGAGTAGCCTCTCTTAGATTAGCTATGTATGGGCTTGCTTTTTAATTGGTTCCCCCTAAGTTGTAATTTAATTATGATTTATATTCACATACTGCAACTTCCCTATGGCTCTTATAGTTTATAGTTATTAGTCATATATTAAAGTTAAACTAGTGATAGCCGTAAGTAGTACTTAGCCACATCACCCACTGTGATAGGGTCGCGTTTTCGTTAAATCAGGCATAAAGAGTGGGACTTTGTTGACGGTTTAGATTTTAAATAAATGTAAGGTCCATAGAACAATTAGGTTTTCTCTGACGCACATTTTATTGACATCGTTTTTTTTTATTGTGGGATTGTGGCAAAGATAGAGTTACCATGTAAATAGAGGAAGTAAGAACGGATTAGTAAGTTTAAAAAGGTTAAAGAAGATCAAGAAGAAAAAGTTAAAGCAGAAGGAGAAGGGAGTTAACATTATTTTTATTGTGATTTTGAAGCATAAATTATTTATGTTGTCAATTAATTTAGGATTATACAGAAAATAAATTGTGTTTAAAAATAGACGTCCCCATTGTCAGGTACTAGAGTTCGAGTTTGTCTTTTTACAACATCTTTACAAATGTTCAGGTGACACACTTTAGCTTTCACTTAAAGCATTCATCGTTTTAGCGTCAATCGATATTTCTTTTACTTATTTATTTATTTTTAATCAATTAACACAGTCCACATATTGCAAGAGAATGCTAAGGTTGACCGGCATCTTCGGATTTAAATACTCGTACCCTTCGAACGGATCTCGGAGGTCATTTGTTATGTATTTTGCAAACTTGTTAAATTACAACATTCATGGTAAAAAAAAAGTAACGAACTCTTAATAGGTATGACAACCTCGATTTGTCCTATCGTCGAAAAAAAAATCCAGCTGTTTCAGGAAAAATGGCGACGTCTATGATACTTTAAAGTTTTTTTTGGGTTATTTATTCTACATTGCATTGTTTTTTGTCACTTAGTAATCAGTAAATGTAGTCTTTATTTATAAAATAGTAAAGCGAGGTTAGATTAAGACAAACAACAAAGTTCACTATTAACGTTCTTCCTTAACAGAACAGTGCCATATTATTCGTAATTTAGATTATTAGGGTAAGGTTTTTTTTACGTTTTGGAAATTACTTTTTTTACCAGCCTCATGTTACCGTGCCACCCAACGCAAAGTGCACAGCTCGAGTCAGTCAATGTGCAAAATTATTCTAGCTTTCCAGTCACTACGTACAAGTTCAAAACATATAACACAGCTGATAACTGGCTTAACGTGTGCAAAAAAAACAAAGCTGAAACGTAATCCAACCATACGTTTAAAAAAAATACTAACATATGTGCCACGCCCATACAAGAACGACAAGAATGACGTATGGCAGCGTCAAATTCATATAAGTAATTATTTTCCTGTTTAGGTTAAAGCCACATTTATTTTTAAAAAATGATCATCAGGATTAAGAACTAATAAATAGTCAACTATTAAATAAAAAATCATCGTTAAAGATCCGGTTTCGAAGATTCAACCAAAAACCAGCGAAAAAGGTGTCATACGTTTGAAAAATTAAATCGGGAGTTTGGTTTCTAATCGTGTTTCCTTTTAGATCATTTAGATCAATCAATGAATTATGATCAAGTTTAATATATGCAAAGAACAGACACATAGGCGTGATGGATATTGAGATCTATATCGCGGTACACTATCTACTTTAACGTAACAGGTAAGGAAAACTGTATTATAAAATGATTTTATAATTAGTGTAAAACACACGTTAAACCAGAATCTCGAAGTTCGACATACATTTATATTTCTCATTCGTCCTTCTTCAGAAACAAATCTATGATTAACTATACTTTTAAAATTTTGTTATAACACATTATACTAACATAACAGTTACTTAAATCTTGATTCATTAAATTGAGTTTATTCTGATTTATTTATTTTAAACTGTAAATTGTAAATATTTCATTATTTATACACAGATGCATAATGGGCATGTTTATGGAGACGCGGGTCCCGCGTGGCGTGCGAGTTGGCGTCACGCGGCGCGTCGGGCGATTTCTACGTTAACAGAGAGGCGGCGCGTGCAGCGGCTCGCGTCATCACACGAGCACTTAATGTGACTGTTGCGTTTTAAGGCATTGAAATACGAGTGTTTTAATGCCTTATTATGTACAGTTACATGCACTGCTTTATTTACATACATATTTGAAACAACAAAACATACTAAACCAATTTTTGCGACAAGACAAATAAAACGTCAAAAATGGCGGCAACTGTAGTTTTTTTCAATTCAGACACAAACTAGAGTCGTCCTCTACTAGAGTTTGGCTAATGAAAGATGAGAATGAAAAATCACTTACGCGGCAGCACTATATGTCATTACCATAGCTTTTGACAATCAGTGTTGCCGCGTAAGTGAATTTTTCTTTCTCATCTTTCATTTGCCAGACTCTATCATATCGTTCGGTATCAAGTACCTAATATGCGAGATTAGTCAAAATTATATGCAAGTGACATTTCATTTCAAATAAAAAGTCATCTCGAGTGATATTAGAGTTGAGGTTAAATTAGGTTTGTTTTTCAAAGATATTCGAAATTTGAATGTAAAAATGATATCAAATTTGATGTTATTACCAAGCAATATTTAATACGTTACGCGCTACGTCTCGCGTCTCCGTATACAAGCCCTCAACCTCGTGAGACCCGGTGAGCCAGTTTAAACTTTATTTCAATGTAAATAAAGTTCATTTTAATTCGTTTCAAATTTGAAATTGGCATTTAAGAGCAATGGAAACTGAGCTTTATTTCTTTGCTGATAGATTCAAATTCTCACTTAAAAAAATCTCCCTGTTTGTAAGTACTGTGGGCCTTACGAGGTTAAGTAGGGTTAGCGTTAAGCCTGTAAATATCCATGGTATATCCATGTTGAAGTCAAAAAGTACGTTACCACGAGATAGAATAAATTGCTAAATTGATAGAATAAACGTGATCGCAATTTTTAGTTACTTACATTATAAACGGAGTAAATAGATTCATAGTTTAGTAGGCATAGTGTTACGACTGTAAATATCCATGGTACTATTATACCATGATGAAGGCGTGACAAGCGAGAAGTACATAAATATAAAAATACCAACAATCAAATTGTTCAGTATTCACTTAGATTATAAGCGGAGGCGTAAAGGCGTGAAGGTATAAGGGTCCCCAAAAGCGAAAAGACGTCGTTCGGTTCCGCCGTCGCTGGCCGACGTCAACCGAGCCGATTCGACGTCTTTTCGCTCTTATTGCGTAGCCATAAAGAGTGTTTTGATCAGCTAACGCCGATTCCGCGTCGATAGGTGTGGGGAGACCCTATGTTGATTCACTAGAGCTGGCTCGAATGGATCCAATGATCGAAATATTAGGTGGCCCCTGTATTAAAACGGCACTCACAGTGTGACATGTGACATAACTTCAGTTTAATCTAATCGTGCCAGCTTTTATAAATCGATCTATAATCAGTAGACCCCGTTATTGTAGATGTAATTTGGGAGCTGGACGTTCTTAGGCATGGGTAAATAAATTTTTGAAATATAGCTATCGATACTTTTTTTCTACCATAATGATTCACTTAGACAAAAAATAAACGCGTTTATTTTGTTTATTTCATGCACTGGGGGTGATTCTCTCAACATCGCTGCGTAGAACGCAAAGGTGAACGTTTATCAGGCAAGCTTAAGTAGTCCCGTCGGAGCGTACGCAACACATTTTAGCGCGTGCCTTCTCAATTAGGCAGCAGGGGGATGATTCTCTCAACACAGCGCTGAAACCGAAACATTAAAAAAGTCAAATTGTAACTTTGAACAATTGTGAAATAGCAACCATAGTGTTTTTGTTCAACTGATAGCGGATTCTGTTTCTGATGACATTGATTATCATAGAATACAAAATAAAATTGTTACATTGTTTTCTAAAAATTATATGTAAAACTAATTGTAAAGAAAAACTAAGAGTATCGATATCGACATCATAAATATTTTTACCCATCCCTAAGAACGTCCTGCTACCAAATTGCACCTCTGATAACGGGGTCTAACTATCAGCAAAATGGATCCCTAACCCACAATAGAACGATGTCATATTGATATTATGAAACACTTTGTTTGACACTTATCCTGAATCATAACGTCATAGTGACACAGTTCTATGGCGGGTCAAGGTTACATTCGGCTCATAGTACACTCTTAAGTTAAGTAGGCATAGCGTTAAGGCTGTAAATATCCATGGTATATCCATGCTAAGGTCGGACGTATCCACATTCCAAGTAGTGACTAGGTTAAAAAAAACATAACTTTTTTTTATAAATATGCCGTAATTCATAATAAAAAAGTAGGTAAGTTTTAGATGATACTAAACTTAGATCAGGTTGCATTTAAATTAATAAGCAAAAATGTATATACTTAAGTAGAATAAGCGTCAACCTTGTAAATATCCATGCTGAACAAACTGCATTGTTTCATATTAGTAAGTAATAAAGTTTTTAAAAAAAATAAAAAAAAAGTAAAAAAAATGTAATTGGTAGGTAATACATACACTAAAATTATAAATGCGAAAGTGCGTCTGTCAGTCTGTTTGTTACCTCTTCACGCTTAAACTGCTGAAAAGTTTTTTAGTACAGTACGGGCAAAGTCATGATGTTTAATAACGTCGGATTTTTTTGGTTCAGGAATAGTTTTTAGGGTTCCGTAGTCTAGCTATATGCGTACGTCCGTCTGATTATCAGACTTTTGGTACTACGTAGCTGTACTTTGGCATAGTTACACTTCAAATTACACCGACAAAGTCGTAAAATAAAATCTCGGAGAACTTATTTTTCGGGGCCTCCTACACAAGTAACGCAAAGGCAATTTTTTTAATCCATTTAATAAACTCGAAAAGTAATTTTCATGTCATAAAAACCTAAAAAAAGTATCTTAAATGAAAGAACATATAATTAACATAAAACTACAACCATCACGAATACGAACACTTAATTACTAAAAAGAACTATAAATAGAAGATTCGTTTTATACATGTTGTTTCTCGAAGTTGTTTCTGTTTTGTGTTTGTATTAACTGTCATTTTAACACCATCGTTGGAAATCGTCCACCACGCGTTCTTCGCAAGCCTTTCTGCCACGCACCTTATCTTTGTGGAGTCATCTCTCGGCGTCTGTGTTTCCGAACCATTACGACTTGAGGACCTTCAAAAAACGAGCCTACTGTTTTCTCAAAGGTCGGCAGCGCACTTGCGATGGCTCTGGTGTTGCGGATGTTCATGGGTTGTGGTGATCACTTACCATCAGCTGAGGTCGCTTGCTCGTCTGCCACCTTTAAGTAAAAAAAACCGGGCAAGACCATGTCGGACCATGCTCAGTGTAGGGTTCCGAAGCCGTTAAATACTACAAACATAAAAAAATCAACAAGTAATAACTAATTTTCTATTTAAAGTCAATTGGTGCCGTCTCAGACGATTTTAATCGGCCGTATCTCAAGAACTAATGATGTCTATTAGTCGTGATAGTTTTCCTTTTTAATTCATTATTTTCTAACAAAATTAGGGCTTTGAAGATTAATATTTCATAAACAGATCCCTTAACCGAATATTTTTGAAATACCTTTTGAAAAAACAATACATCACGTCATGTTTAGGGGAGGTACACAAAAAAAAATACAAGAAGATTTTATTTTACCACTTTTTTGGCGTGACTAATAGGTATGTATATTCATGCCAAAACTTGCGTAGAAAGTGAGCGGTTGAGTAACACTCAGATCTGCGCAAGCACTAATCAAGATCAATTTATATTTAAAAAAACTAGCTACCCGCCAGCGGCTTTGACGTCGCATAAAAGTTAGATAAGAAACGTGTGGCGACCTAGCGACATCTAGTGACAACTTGTAACAAACAACTCGCCAGCGCCACCAGCGGCAGACAGCGCAACTAAATCTGACAGTGCGCTACATCGCGCTAACGAAGTTTCTTCAGTCGGTTGACTTATATACAACTTCCAACTTCATCCAAATGGACTTCGGTCCCCAGGCATAACACCCGCCTGGAGAGAGATCTCTCTATTGCCCTCTCTACTACATTGGTGACCCCGACGTGATCCTCTCTCTCCTACATTGGTGACCCCGACGTGATTGTCCTACTACATTGGTGACCCCGACGTGATCGTCGTCCTACATTGGTGACCCACGACAATGGACATTTACGCAACCTGACGACCTTCAAGCACTATGACGCAGTCTCACAGCAAGCCAGACAAACCGCACTGTGCACCACTAGCATTCTGATATATCTCCATGCCTGGTGTCTACAGTGTGCACAATACTCTCATTCAGCAACGCGACTTACTGCGTCCTACTACGAGTATTTCACGGAGCAGATACACGACTCGCTGTGTACTCTCCACTCCACTCCTCTTCTCCTGCTACGCTCGCCAACGCGGCTCTGAGCTCTACTGGAGACATCTACTACTGGCAACTTGCAAGCGGCATTTTCAACGCACAGACTGCACGTCATCCATCACCATCAACCTCCGGTCTCAAAGGGGGGCTGGTGTGGCGACCTAGCGACATCTAGTGACAACTTGTAACAAACAACTCGCCAGCGCCACCAGCGGCAGACAGCGCAACTAAATCTGACAGTGCGCTACATCGCGCTAACGAAGTTTCTTCAGTCGGTTGACTTATATACAACTTCCAACTTCATCCAAATGGACTTCGGTCCCCAGGCATAACACCCGCCTGGAGAGAGATCTCTCTATTGTCCTCTCTACTTACAAACGTAAAATTAATGTATATGTGTATGTAAACATAAGTAAATGGTAGGAGTATATTTGCTTAATTTAATAATTATAAGTACTTGGTTAATTAACTTTAATTTTTAAATGTACACTTATGTAAATAAATACAAAGATGGCGCCGATGAGCTTGTTAGTAGAGTTAGATGTAAGGAAGAAATAGATATTAGGTAGTTGTCTTTGTTTCGTTACACAATGTGGGCCAACAATTTGGCAAATTACACAAATGAATATAAGTTGTTATTTTAACGAATAATACAAACAAAATTACTTTTGGTAGCTACGGATTAATTGCTATTCTTATATCGGTTTGGTTTGTTAAAACCTTAGTACATGTTTAATACTAATAACAAATTAAATGGCGTTTGTTGCACGATTACTTGCTAGTAGTGTAACAAGCAAAATTAAATTTCAAGTAAATAACCACCACCAGCCAGATCAACATGGCCCGCACTCTTCATACCGTTGACGCAAAAATGACGTACGTGAGTATGATTCTAATTAGTATTTCGTCATAATCATTATTTGTTAAATGCCACTAAGAAAAGAAAAAATAAGAAATATTGATTGCTTGTGTAAATTCTTAAAATCAGAAAAAAATGTGTCCACCGATAGGTACTAAATTTATTTTTTAATAGGGAAGTTGGAATAATTAACCAAATGTGCGAAACAACAAAAAAAAGTATTTTTATGAATATCACATTACGTATGAAAACGAAGATAACGTAGATTTTCTCTGTATGGGATTTAAAGCAAGAAGGATGGTGTGCTTCAAGTTTAGAGAAAGAATTCTGTTTTCTACTCTTAATTGTTGCAATGTGGTAACAATACCACTTAGTAAAATGTGTCGACATAAAATCAAAAAGAAATAGTTTAATTTACGTTTTCATATCAAGCAGGTATTTATTTTTCTATGCGAAAATTTGAAATCATACTATATGTATGCGTGACGTCATTTTTGCGTTAGCGGCATGAAAAGTACGAGCCCTGCAGATCAGCAATGCACGCGAAAGTGCTGTTTAAAACCAAACAAAATTTAAGCATTTTTCTTTATACTTTAATTGAATACTTTATTTATTGTTTTACTTTCTAATATGAGCCTGAGGTGTTAGAGTAATTATAAAAAAAGTGTTTACCTTTATAGCAACTTTCCTTTTTTTGTTAGCAAGCCGAAAACAATGCTATTACCGCCTTAGTTTGTCCACCTAAGTCAAAAGGCCACAACCACAAAACTGGCCGAAACAAATTCAACTTTTCCTTCCGGTGGTCGAGTATGCAATAGAAGCACCAACTAGACAACTAAAACATTTTAAAGAAAACCTGGCGAGTTCGTAATCTGATGAACAGGGCTCGGATGTTTCATCGCACGGTAAGATGAAAGAAAATTATGGAGTCGATGTTAAAATTAAAACTTTAGTCATTTTCATACTCATACTTACTCATATTCTTAATCCCGTTTTTTTTATGTTATGGAGAAGGCACACGAGTACTCAGGCCACCTTATGGTAAGTGGAATCTGAGACCCATAGACATTTGAATTCTCAAGACTATAATCCTAAGACCTCAAATGCGTTGCCAACCCTGAGGACTAAGATGGAATGCCTCTATGCTAGTAATCAATATCTATGCTAGTATGCTAGTAATAGTATTTTTAATCATGCTGTAACTATTTCAACTTCATTACGTAGGTAATACCTAGTTTAACAGACTATATTGTTGTAATAATAGATCTTTATCAAACTGGCCGCTTAATCAAATTTAATGGTGTGCATCAAGTCATGTGTCATTTATTTGTATTTGCAATCGGTGCACACGGCGTGAATTATTAGGTGAACATTTCATTATGTCTGATCCGCAAGTTTGTTCCATTTTTACTAGATCCAGCCTTTCAACGATCTAAAATGCGCTCATGAAAAATGTGTTGTGACGTAAGTGTCTTGTGGAGTCTACACAACTAAAAAACACATTTATCTTAAAGCATGTAGGTACATAGTGTTCTCCTCCAAAGTAAATATCATAATGTAATCAAAATCAAATAATGTTATAATGTAATCTTTTGGTGTTATTTAAATGAATGAGTATGAATATGAGTAAAGTTTTAATTTGAATATCGACTCCATAATTTTCTTTCATCTTACCGTGCGACGAAAAATCTGAGCCCTGCTGA
This sequence comes from Acleris holmiana, assembly GCA_949316455.1. Classification (NCBI taxonomy): domain Eukaryota; kingdom Metazoa; phylum Arthropoda; class Insecta; order Lepidoptera; family Tortricidae; genus Acleris; species Acleris holmiana. The sequence continues at coordinate 12,933,375 of OX438782.1, read as the reverse complement.
TGAACAAACTAAAAAAAAATTTTTTTTTTTATTCAGTTGAACAGTTACTTAAGATTTGCTAAATATTGTTGTATATATGGTTTTTAAGTATTCTGAAGTTTGCCTTTGTACTCAGGTCATGAACATTCGTAATGCCATTGTTAAGATGATAAATAGGCGTTTTCCAAAAAAAGTGTACATCGTTAATGACAAAATTAAGAAAATTTAACTTTTTCCATTTCGTCACTTAAATAACATATCTAAACGCATGGCTAATTTTCGTGACGAAATGGAAAAAGTTAAATTTTCTTAACTTTGTCCTTAACGATGTTCACTTTTTTGGAAAATGCCCAAATAATAATAATTAAGGAATAGCGTTAAGGCTGTAAATATCCATGGTGTACCCATGTTGAAGAAACGTTCACACAATTGCGAGAATATATAGAGGTATAAGAGTAACTGAACCGTTACATAAAAATATTATCAGTAGCAACTTAGATAACATGGCATTTTTAATTGTTGTCAGTTAATTTGTTACCGTTGAAACAATAGTAGTTTATGCAACTGATGCATAATGATCGGTGTTAAAATACGACTGGTTTTATGAAATAAGCGTCAGCGAGCTTCATAATACGATCACACAAGAGTTTTAAAGCCTTATTATGTACAGCTGCATACACGACTTTATCTACACACATATACACAACAAACAAACAACTTTTCACAATCCTACTTTCGTAACAGCAAAAAACAACGAACAAATGACAACAATGACGCTGCAAAATTATCGACAAACGAATGAAGTCCCTATCCTTAAGTCACTTGAGATCAAATTGAATGGCGTACCGTTTATATTAAAAAAACATACTGAATTAACGTTTCGTATCGATAACTGTTTTAATATCTGTGAATACTAGAATAGAGACCCTCTTGAGTATTCCAAATTTAAACTTATAACCTTACAAAAATCGATACTGTAATAGCATTACAGTACAGATTTTACCTACTACCACCGACAAGAAAGTTCTCATAGTAAAATTGGTTGTAATAACGCTGGTAATTTATACGGTTTCTGAACGCATTTTAGATCACTAAGGATTATGTGCGTAGATAAAGATATTTGTACTTATTTAAATTTTAATAAAAAACTGTTCCGTGTTTTACAAGTCAGTCAGAAAACAACACAACTTGAAAGGGCAATAGCACATTACCATGTTTTCTTCTTTATGAGTATCTTTACAGGATATTTTTTTTAATCAGTGCACAAATTTTAAACATGTTTTAATTTTTTTTTAACATATTGCATATTTTTTTAGGTTATTAACCTTTTGCGTGGGCACCGAGCGATACTGCGAAATATTTTTTTTTAAACTTGAGGAGTCGGTCCCTGTCATGACATTATGATTGATAACAGTTGCAGTGCTTAACAGCTGTTGTTGTTTAATTATTGTTGCTATGGTCACGATTCAACAACGGCTAATTTTTGCGATACAACGCCCAATCAGCTATTCAATTAGTAGTTATTGGTAGTTTTAATATGGCTGCTATGACCACATTTAAACAACAGCAACTAATGGTGAGACAACGCCCAATCCGCTACGCATACTGAACACAGTCGTTATTGGTCGTTTCAATATGGTTGTGACGACACGCTAGCTTGTTGGTATTCACCCTGCTTTCGAAGCTAGGGGGTCCTGGGTTCAAATCCCGGTAAGGGCAAATATTTGTGTGATGAGCGCGAGTATTTGTTTCTGAGTCTTGGATATAAGTAAGTTTATCGTTGTCTAGTACCCATAGTACAAGCCTAGAGCTTAGTTTGGGACTAGTCAACTTGTGAGACATTGTCCTGTGATTTATTTATTTATTTATGGCTACGTTTCAACTAAACTGGCATTCGAAATTTGAAACTTTATGTAGAAATTACCTATCCAACCGACTTCCGATATCGAAAATTTGTGGAAACATTTGACCGTCTGTATCTTTGTTTTTTAAGCCTTGTTTTTAAGAAAAAGTAACAATGCACTAATTCTTGACTTACAGCGGCAAACCAAATAAAAAGTGCACTGGAAAATAAATACCCTGTATAAACGCCTTATACTAAAACACAATCAAAACAATATTCGAAGTCCTTTCTGTTCGAGTAAAACTTAACGATAGGTACGTAAATTTTCTGACTACAATTAAAAAAGCCTTTAATAATCGTAGATTATCATAACTATTTGGACATATGTCTTGCGTGCGTAGGTCACAAGTAAACGGTCTAGTACTTAACGTGTAGAAATACAAATAAGTTTAGTTATAGAGATATAAGTGAGTCGTTAAGAACTTATTAGACGTCGTACGGCGGTCACTAAGAGATTGACGAGCAAACTGAAATCTGATGGATTCGATAACAAGTAGACTGTACATAGGTATCCTTAATCATGAAAAATATTGGGGTATATACCGTAGCTATGCGTAGTTAGAAATGTTTAGTGACGAAAACGGGCTGCATAAATACTTACTTTGCTCAATAATCTCAGGAACTTAGTTACAACGTTACTCGGTCTAATTTCCTTCATGGCTATCAATGCAATTAAAATTTGACAAGTACTAACGTTTGTTAAGTTTTGATTTTATTTATTCATTTATTTGATTGATTGCAGTAAATAATTCCCCTTAATTTCCTGGGAGAAAAACTAATATTGAGTCCACACTTTTGCGCGGGTGCTTATGGGGCGTGATGGTGATCATCATTTGCTCGTCACCCTACAGCAGTCATTAGGGGGATATAAACCCATTTGGCCACCAAATCAATGAGTAGGGGTGGTAGAGTCGAGCTATTACATAAATATTGTTTTCTTTTGCTCTCAACTTTATTTGTAAGCCTTATTTAATCAGAAACATTTACGTTTTCTCCTTATATAATTATGTTTATTACTGCGCCTCTGCCTCTAGGTTTCTTCTTCTATTTCCTTCTGTTATCTTTATTTTCTTTCTACACTGATAATTGATTATTTTTACTTGTATCTTGTTATTTGTCTAGAACTATATTTTCAACAATAAGATAGATAAAATAGTGTAAATCAAATCTAAAACCTCATGTACGTAACTTACCCATACCACACCTGTTAAACCGGTATAACAGCAAATCTGTCACAGCCAAATCTAACCCTTTCTACTAACAAACAGGTCGCAAAATGCAATAAGAGAGCGTGTGTAAGAGTGTGGACTACATAAAAAGGTTAAACAATTAGGTCGTTGAGTTTCTTAAATATATATTTTAATAGTTATGCTGTCCTGCCTCTGTTAGCACTCGTAACGGCATGCCATAATTATAAATTCTTAAGTGTTCAAGACATTTTTTAAATGTCATAAGATTTATTACTTACGTTATTAACAATTCGAAACCTTTACGGGTACTCTTTTACTACATAAAACATAAGTTTTAAAATAGCTATCAATCAAAACAAGTCTTACCGCCCTATTACGATCTCTTTAAAACAATCGATAATAGCTTCTGTTCTTTTGAAGTAACCCAGAAAACAACACAAACAATTTGATTTTGCCACAAAACATTAGCGTTCATTCTTTGAGAGTCTAGTTTTTCTTACAGTCTTGCTTATTATTCGCAAAATAAACTCATATAGTTAAATTACTCTTTTGTTTGTAAAAAAGTCTACGTTACGTCAATTTACTGTCTACAATTGAAAACCAAACACAGAAAAGTAATTTGCTCAAGCTAAATAAAATGCATTATTAAATTAAAAAAAAAACACATATCCTGTATCCAAAAATTACATCACGTAACGATAATGCTGTAACGTAAACTATTATCAAAAACTGACATAACGTATACGTATTACGTCAATCCTATACATAGCCCTAGCCAAGATGCCCAACGCTACTAAGAAAAATATTTTTTCTATCACTCAAAATGTATGGGATGACATTCTCGCGCGTAACGATAAACCACGTGATCAACTGTCATCCCTGGGCCTCTATTCAGGTGCGTTAAAACGATATCGTGTTTGACACGTTTAAGAATCGTTTATGTCACAGTCGCCATTATTGTAAATGACATAAGAATTATCAAAACGTTGACAATACGGAAACAGGTCAAAAACGATATCGTTATTACCTTGTAGAATTCCAGCCCTGGTTCGATTACGATAACGTTCGCCGAATGCATCTGGTCTAGGGCCACTGTTTTCTTAGCTTTCCAGTATGACGTCAGCAAAATTAAGATAAGAAACGTCAGATAGACGTATATGTGTATGTAGATATAGTAAACGCTAGTATTTGGTATTCCTTAATCATTATAATTACTTTGTATTTTTAAATGCTATGCAAATCTGCGTAAGCAGTACTCTTAGCAATCGGAGTTTCAAGCCAGCTAAAATTAGATAAGCAACGTCAGAGAGACGTATGTGTACGTAGACGTAAGTAAATGGTAGAATTATATTAGCTTTGGTTATTAATTATAAATACTTGGTTAATTAAGTGCTATGCCCAAGCAGGTCTCTTAGCTTTCAAAATGAAAGTGCTCTGGATTAGATAAGGAAAGTCAGTTAAACGTATATGTGTATATAGGTATATAAGTCAGTCAATGGTAGTTCGAGTTTTATGTAAGTTTTGTTTAATAATCGTTATTTAACTGTTATGCAGATCTGCGTAAGCAGCAGTGGAATGCAACGTTCTAAATTAGATAAGAAAACGCAGATAAACGTATAGGTGTATAAAGCGTAAATAGGGGTCTCTATCGTTTGACCGAATTACATATGCAATAATTTCACTTGCCCGAATTTGATATTGTGCCGATATTTGCCATAAAGTATTTTTTTCTCAAACCGTGAACTATTCAGAATCGTAATAAAACAAACCTAACCTAACCTATTGGGCTCTATACGATGGCATGTAAATTACCTGAATGGTTTACGAATTCAGAGAAAATGCCTTTATGGCAAATTAAATTATGGTATGTACATTAGGGAAAATGAAGGTCATAGCCAGCGACCATTATGGCAAATGAAATTAGTGCAAATAAAATTATGAAAAATGAAGGGATACGCGTAAATAGATGGTAATTTTATATTAGCTTTGATTCATAATTATATGAGCTTGGTTTTTTAACCGCTATGCTGATCTGCGCATATTTAGTAGTTATTATATTTCGATACATCAAAGAGAGCTAGGTGCCTCTTTATTTTCCCATAAGGATTGTATAGTGTTAATAAAAAAATCATAAGATAACGATGAGCTTTTTTCAGTAGAGTTAGATATATGGAAAAGATAGATTTAAGCTTTTTTATGTTTAGTTACACAATATGGGCAAAGAGTTTTAGTTTTGGCAAATTACACAAGGGTCGTTTTTTTAACGAACTATGCAAGCAAAAGTCACTTTTGGTAGCAACGGATTAATTGCTCTTATTTCGAATATCTTTGCTTTGTTAAATACTTTTTTTATTTCCACTGTGCCACAGCACTTCTTGCTGCAATGCATGTAAAAAGAGGAAATTAAATTTTACGTATATAACCAGCTTAATCAATAATGCACGCGAAAACCGTGCTGTTTGAAACAAAACAAAATGGTGGTCTGCTGTAAAAATATAAATGACGATTTTTCTTAACACTTAAATTAAAAACTTCTTTAAATGTTAAGTTATTGTTTTACTTTTTTATACGAGCAGGAGGAGTTAGAGTAATATTTTTTTTAAATTTTAGACCTTTTTTCGTTGGTTCGTCCTTTATTATACTTATTCTTCCTCTTATAGATTATGTTTTATCTCTAAACTCATATTTAATTAATTCTTAATTTTATCTTCGCCGTTGTCGAGGAAATAAGATTTTTTTGAGCAAGCTGAAAATAAAGTTAGCATCTTACCGATACTTTGTCCATCTAAGTCAAAAGGCCACAACAGCAAAACTGGCCGAACCAAATACAATGTTTCCTTTCGATAATCGGGTCGAGTATGCAATAAGAATACTAGGTCTACCAACTAAAATATGCTGGTGAGTACGTAATCTCTTATTCCTGTGGAAAAACTAAAACGTTACTAAAAAATCAGTGGAGCAGTTACTTTTTGTTCAGTTCAGTTTCGCTAAATCTTATTTTTTATTTGTTTTTAAGTGTCCTGCATGCAGTATTACCTTTGTACTCAGATCATAAACTTTCTTTATGCCATTGTTTTTTAATTACAAATTATCTTTAAGGCTGTCAATTTCCACGGTGTACCCATGCTTTGTACTATTGTCTATTCTGTGCCCGTGCTAAGTTAAACATTAATTATACAAATATAAGTTTAATACAACTACTCCATGATTAATTTGAAAAAGGAAGGTAAATTATAAGCTGCTGGGCTTTTTAATAAGTCCTTTTAAAAGTAAAAAAATATATTTATAAAACAATTTACATTTTATTTTTCAACATATTCTCTTTAAGGGCCAAATACTTATTCCAGCGAGATTCCAATTTTTTTATCCCTCCCAAAAATACGATTTGTCGAGGTCTGCAAATTAGTCGTTTACAAACACCTGCAGTGCAGTGCCCATTTGTCAAAAAAATATCTTCTCCAAGCCAACTTAACAAATTTGGGAATAGGTATTAATCACAAGGAGCTAGGTCCAGTGAAACAATGCAATTGCAATGGTTGGTTGCAATGGTTGGCCTTCTTTGGGGCACGTTCACCAGGAGCCATCCATTGTTTGGATTGCTGTTTTGGCTCTGGTGTATAATGGTGGACCCAAGTTTCGTCCACAGTGACAAATGACTCAAAAAATTCCGAGGATTACGTTTCATATCCAAACACAGCTTTGAAATTTGCTTTCGGTGGCGTTTTTGTTCGATCGTCAACAAACATGGCACCCACCGTGTAGACAGCTTTGTCACAGCCAAATCTTCGTGCAGTATTTTATGTACTCGGTCAGCGGAGATGCCTACGTTCTCAGCTATTTCACCCACCTTCACTCGGCGGTCGTCGAGTACAATATTAAGGACTTTTTCATCAACATCCTTAGTAGTGACTTCGATTGGGCGACCAGAGCGTGAAGCATCAGATGTGCTCGACCGATCACGTTTAAAACCATTTAACCAGTTGTAAACAGTCTGCAACGTTGGTGCGTTGGTTGTCACTAATGACATGACCAGATACAAGTTCAGTTTTTATTGTGGCAGCACTGCAACCCTTCATAAAAATGTTTTACAACGGCACAAAATTCCGATTTTTCCATAGTTTTGGAAAATTTAGAAGTGATCATATTTAAGCAATGGTTAAAGCGTCAATTAATTGTTTTTTTTGTACTGAATTTTTGACAGTCTTGATTTGAAACATTGTGTCTACCAGTGTTAATGCCATTTACCAAAAATAGGTTTTACAAATACTTTTTAAAAGGACTTATCAAACAGCCCTCGTAACCAGGCATTACTAGTTAGTTCGAGTCAGTATTGGTTTGCGTTTAAATAAATATCTAAAGTGTAAATATATAAATATATAACGTATGTGCGTGTGTATGTGTGTGTGTATGTGTGTGTGTGTGTGTGTGTGTGTGTGTGTGTGTGTGTGTGTGTGTGTGTGTGTGTGTGTGTGCGCGCGCGTGTGTGTGTGTGTGTGTGTGTGTGTAAAGTGTAGCGTTAAGGTTGTACATTTCCATGGTATATCCATGATGCAGAAATTTACGTAATGAAATGAGTTTATAAAATATAAGATTACTTATAAGAAATTAAATTATAATATCTTAATGATGATTACGTAGGTAAATGATAGTATTATACATGCTTTGTTATAATAATCATAAGCTCTTGGTTATTTAACTGCTATGCAGGTCTGCGCAAGCTGGTCTCTTGGCATTAGGAGTTCGAGCCACCAAAAAATAGATAAGAAACGTCACAGAGACGTAAGTAAATGTAGACGTAAGTAAACCCTAGTATTAGTCGTATATAACAAATAGGCCATTAAATAATAAATATACAAATAAGCATATTTACTAGTTTAATAGTGTAACTGTTTGAGTCAGAAAATTGATTTTTTACATCTAAAGTGTATATAGATTTAAGTAGGATTATTAGCGTTAAGGTTGTAAATTTCCATGGTATATCCATGATGAAAAAGTGAAATATTGAAATTGAGTTTATAAAATGTAAGATTATAAGAAATTAAATACTTTTAAATAATTAAATTATAATATCTTAATGATGATTACGTAAGTAAATGTTAGTATTATACAGGCTTTGTTTACGTTTATACTTTTTCCGTTAATTCTGCCTCGTTAGTTTATTCATTCTCTAATGCCTTATGTGTTTTCTCTACATTCATAATTGGTCAGAGGATGTAGTCTTTCAAGAGTCTGGATACACTTCAAAATTTGTTTTTGAATTATGTTAAAGTTACATAAGTTATGGTTAATGATTTATATCATATTGTTTTAAATTGCTACCTCTGTATCATAAACAGGTGTCATACGTTGTCGTAATGCCATTGTTAAGATGTTGAATGTCTATTCAGGTTTAGCGTTTAAGTTGTAAATATCCATGGTGTATCCATGTCGAAGGTGATTACGCGCATGACCGTGAGAAGCAAGTTACTGAACGTTAATATAAAGTACATATCTATAACAATATAATAAGTAGTTAATAAAAACGCGTCGTGTTAGAGGTAGATTTTAGATGACACGGCATTTTAATGGTGTTCAGTTAATTAGTTGGTTGAAACGAAGATATTTTCCGTGTCAGTTATTTGTTCATGTCGTTTAACCAGTTTAATATTAACTACCACGTTTGAAAATGTAGCATATTTTGTAGTACTTATAACGAGACAAAGATGATGAGTTCTCTTGCAAGACAACCATATTGCTGCATTAAAATATGAAATAAACCGCGTATCAAAGGCATATTGCAATCTTGTTTGGAAACGCTCGTATACGTTAGTGGGTGACCCGAAAGTAATTGATCATTGGTAATTAAGAATAATGAACAGAGACTATTAAAAGTGTAATTCATTGCTCTTTGAATGTAACCATAAGAGATCCCTGTGACCACAGTTAAATACCTAGTAGGCTTTTTACGTTTTCTTTCGCGGTGTTCGTCTTCAGTGGGAGTACTACCCAAATTAAACTCCTTGCACGCAGGGAGGCATGTACTCACCAAATTGGCATAATTACTCTCGTTAACATTTAGATGCAACTAACTGATAGTTATTGAAAAAAAAAACAATAAGTTTTACTAAAGAAAGAAAGAAAGAAAAAGCATTTATTCAGTAACACAAACAGCACCTCAGTGCAAGCATTAAGTACAAATAATAAAAATAATAAATTACAATGATCAACTTACTACTAGACTAACCAGTGTATTGTAATTGATTCAACCTCTTTTTATCTTTTTCGGATGTGGTATACCACGATCCTTTCATGAATACATATATATTTTTTAACAGTTCAACACTAAATTCGCTTCGGTCCTTTAAAAGTCACCCAGGCAACAGCACGAATAACTTCTAATTCTGTTTTTTTTTTTTTAATGGCTGCCTGTTATGGTGTATGTCGCCAATGTCAAGTTATTAATACCTCAATGGAGTTACTATAGAAATAAGTCCTTGGATATCACACGAGAGGACAATATTATTGTTCGGTAAAAGAGTATACTTATAGTAAAGAAAACATGATAAGGCGGTGTAGCATTTTCAAGTTAGTGGGTTTTGGTTGTGCTTCTGTTTAGTCCACAAATATACTCTTTTTGCTAAAATTACTATTTTAGCATCGTTCCTTTATTAATAAAATTCCTTTATTAAAAAATATTACCGAACCTTTATTAATCGTAGATTTTCAGAACTATTTGAATAAGCAGTCTTGCGTGCATATGACATAGTGAGCAGCCAAGTACTTAACGTGTAAATATACAATTCAGTTAAGTCAGAAACGATATTAGTGAGTGGTTAAGTGCTTATTAGAGGTTTGCAGACCCCCTAGCCTAGGGAACCAGTAAGGAATCGAGAAGCAAACTGAAAACTTATGAATTCGAAATCGAGTAGACTGTATATAGGTATCTGTGATCATGAAAAATAGTGGGGTTACCGTATGTTACGAGCAAATGTTTTTTTGTGTTAGAAAATTACAAAAATAAATGTTAAATCAAATTAATTTCGGTAGAAACCGGTTGGATTCATTAGATTTAGCTTAGTTTAATAAGTTTTCTTTGCAGCCTTTTATTGCACTCAGATCATAGGCGAACGTCGTAATTGGGTTATCCCATAATTTTATAACGTATGGGGATTCAAAAACCATTTTGAGAATAAGGGTTGTAGAACCTGTTTCGAAATTATTTTACACCATTAATATTAATTAGTTATTTTTAACTTAACATTTGACATTATTTGACCTCTAAATTCGTGACGTCATGATCTTGATTGGTAAGCTGTATCTCATCTGTAATCCTAATCAACCATAACTGAATATAATAGGAGTCCGAAATGCGTAATATACAAATAATGTATAACGAATTATGTCTTATTTATTTACGTTTTATTTTAACGCTTCTTAAAATCAAGAGTTATTAAATTAATATTATTATTATTGGTTATATAACCATAACAATGTATAAGATCTTTTAAAAAATGGAATGTTCAAAACATAAGTCCGTTTTGGACCCTAGCCCGTAGGCTAGTGTGAGTGGTACATGCTTTTACATCGACATGAAAAAAACAGTCAATAACGTTTACTTTTGAGTAAACGTTATTCAATAGTTTTAAAGCATGTCTCAAACAAACAATTTTATAGTGACGTCATAACGTAACTTTCCTTAAAATTTAAAATAAACTAATATACCTACTTATTTCAATGCTAAACCACGAAATTAGTTTCTTCAATTAGTCTATATTATAAAAAAACAAGAGTTATATTGTGGGATATCCCAATTGCGTGACATACTTAAGTATGATTAGCGTTAAGGCTGTAAATATCCATGGTATATCCATGCTGACGTCGGCGCAACCAAGAACTAAGTAGGGAACTATAAAAATATAATCAATTATTTAGTACATCAAATGTATTCTTAATCCAGCAAAAACTAGATAAGAAACGTCAAATAGACGTATGTTTATGTAGACGTAAGTAAGCCCTAGTATTATATTAGCTTTGCTTAATAGTTGTACGTAAATATTTGGTTATTTAACTGCTATAGAGATCCGCTTAAGCAGGTCTCTTAGCACTCGGAGTTGGAACCACCAAAAATAGATAAGAAACGTCAAATAGACGTATGTGTACGTAGACGTAAGTAATCCCTAGGATAATATTAGTTTTGCTTAATAGTTGTAAGTACTTGGTTATTTAACTGCTATAGAGATCCGCGCAAGCAGCCCCCTATCCCACAACACTTTACAAGTGTACAATTTGACAAATTTGTAAGGTTTTCCATAGAAAATGTTGACAATATTGTCGATTTGTATACTTGTAATGTTTTGTGGGATTGGGGCCAGGTCTCTTGGCGTACAAACGTCATAATGCACAAAAATTAGAAAATAAACGTCAGATAAACTTATATGTTTATATAGATATAAAAAGATGGTAGTGTAATATTAGTTTTGTTTCATAATTATAAGTACTTGGTTATTTAACCGCTATAGAGATCTGCGCAAGCAGGTCTCTTAGCACTTGGAGTAAAAGATGTGCACTAAATAGATAAGAAACGTCACAGAGACGTATTAGTATGTAGACGTAAGTAAACCCTAGTATTATTTTAAATTGGTTTAATAGTTGTAAGTACTTGGAGTATTTAACTGACTCTCTATTTAAATGTTGGTATTATTTTCATTTATCAATTTAAATAAATGTATATAAGTACATGGGAGTCGCCGTGTGGTAATACTTAGGTCATACAGAAAGTTTCTGGATTCTGATAAATAAGACTAGATAAGATGTTTATGATTTATTGGGTTTCAAACTATAATTATTCCCGTGTGTTACTGTGTGTGAAGCAGTGGATCCAATTTTCGGTAGAGACCTCTTCAACGGCTTCTTGGAATTCACCGCCGCTTCTGGGCTTGAGAATCGTAAACCTTTCAAGTTTATCTTTATTCTTGAGAATAAAAAGAAGTCGCAAGGTGCGAGGTCCGGACTGTACGTCGGATGCGTCATCAGTTCCACATTTAAGGCCTTTAAATCCGCATTCGTTCTCTTAGCGGAATGTGCGGACGCGTTATCGTGGTGAAGGATGATACGACTGCGAGGACGCGTTTCACGAACTTTTTCTAAGACACTGGACAATCACTGTTTACATACCATTCTGCAGTGACTGTTCTTTGATTTTCAAGCGACACTGTTTCATGATGTCCAGATTTTCCGAAGAAAGAAGCAACCATTTTTTTTGGCAGTGCTCCGTTTCTTCCTAACTTTTATTGGCAACTATTCAAAAGAAAATACCCATTCTGCTGACTGGCTTTTTCTTTCCGGTTCGAACCAATACACCCATCTCCTGTTACAATATTATAGACAGCCAATGACTCTCCTCCATTAAAATCATGTATAATTTTTCGGCACCACTCTACACGCAGTCGTTACATCATGCGGTATCCATCGAGTGCAAAGCTTCCGAACATTCAGTTGCTCATGCAAAATGTTTTGCACTTGACTCATTCTTATGCCTAATACTGTACGAATTTGCTGACAAGCATTTTTTTGTCTGTCACAATTAGTTGTCGTACGGTATTGACATTAGTTTCAGTAACCGCAGTCACCGGCCCACCTTCACGTACATCGTCAATAATCTTTGCCGCGTCTAAATTCTCCGAACCACGATAACAGAGCTGCGAGATGGAGCTTCATCATTAAACGCCAGTTGAAGTCTCTGGCAACTCTCTTGTTAACTTGAGCCGCAGCAATAATCGTAAAAAAACATTCAGCGAAAACACAACACAATTCTCTGAACCCCACCACATTGAAAAAACAAATGACAGTCTTGTAAATTGAAAAGTAATATGTTCATAGAGAGTTCCATTTTCAAATTCTGTTATTGCTTTCTTTTTTTATTGTAAGTGGCCAGTCCCAGAAACGTTCAGTATGCCCCACGTACGGTAGATAATAAAAATAAGCTGCTTTATGTATCGTTCTAAAACGTGAGCAAAGATATTTTGTGTTGGCAAAGTTGTACCCAAATAAATAGTGTTGATTTTCTTAAATATATAAAGTTCAAAATACATAATGGTTCATAATACATAATGGTCATAATATATAATAGTTGTTTTTCTTAAACCGTAAACTTTTCAGGGTTGTTATAAAACAAACCTAACCAAACCTAATGGGTTCTATACAATTGCCTTTTAAAAATCTTGAATAGTTTACAGTTACGGAAATAAAACTATTACCTACTTATATATTATGAACCATTATGAATTTGAAATTTATATATTATGATATGAACCCCTGAAAATGATGATTTTCTAATTGTTTAAATTGAATACTTCTAAAAATTGGTTTTTAGGGTTCCGTAGCCAAATGGCAAAAAACGGAACCCTTATAGATTCGTCATGTCTGTCTGTCTGTCCGTCCGTATGTCACAGTCACTTTTTTCCGAAACTATAAGAACTACACTGTTGAAACTTGGTAAGTAGATGTATTCTGTGAACCGCATTAAGATTTTCACACAAAAATAGAAAAAAAAAACATAAATTTTGGGGGTTCCCATACTTAGAACTGAAACTCATTTTTTTTTTAATCAAACCCATACGTATGGGGTATCTATGAATAGGTCTTCAAAAATGATATTGGGTTACTAACATCATTTTTTTCTAAACTGAACAGTTTGCGCGAGAGACACTTCCAAAGTGTTGAAATGTGTGTCCCCCCCTGTAACTTCTAAAATAAGAGAATGATAGAACTAAAAAAATATATGATGTACATTACCATGCAAACTTCCACCGAAAATTGGTTTCAACGAGATCTAATAAGTAGTTTTTTTTAATACGTCATAAAAACATTGATCAAAGCTACAACGAACTTTTATATTATGTTACTTGCTGCTACGGAACCCTTCATGGGCGAGTCCGACTCGCACTTGGCCGCTTTTTATATAATGTGTTTACGTTTATACTTTTTTCGGTCTGTCTCTATTTTTTTTCATTCGTCTCTAATACTTAATATTTTTTCTCTATACTCATATTTAGTTATTTCCTAATAATATATTCGCCTTTGTCTAGGAAACGAGACTAAAAAAAGCAAACAGAACAGCAAAATTTCGCTCTCTGGTGATAAGTGAGTTAAGTACTATGTAGTGATGATACAATTGAATTAAGTTTAAGTTATTTTTAGAGTTCTGTAAACCCGCCTAAGCGGGTCGCATTTCGGCCAGTACCTTTATCAGATTGCAGAGAAAACGAGTAGGCTGTATATATCTTATGTAATCATTAGAAATATTGGAGCATACGTATCCCGTAGTAATAAGAAATTATATTTGCTGTGCTTAGAGATTATTAGAAACTAATTATAGTGCTATGCAAAGCTGAGCTAAAAGTTAGATGATAAACGTCGAATAGACGGGAACGGAGGCAAGAGTTGTATCACGTTAGTAAAACTTTTATATGTACTAGTACTTAGTGATTCAATAATAATAAGTTTGTCGGAGCCTGTAAGTCTAACAGTGCTCTTAAGCTGGAGAAGAAACCTCAATTAATCGTAAGTATTTAACTCTATGACATGAAGCTCCCATAAACCTAGAATAGAATAGGTACATATAAGTTAACTTTACTTTCTTTACTTATCCCGTGTGGCTGTCGGGTTAGAATAACACCACTCTCTACTATCCACGGATGTCGTAGAAAGCGACTAAGGATCCATTATGACTTAACATCTTCAGTCATCGAGGGGCGTCAGGCAGGCCTGGTGGAAGACGAGCTGCGCCGACTCGAATTAATTAGGATAAGGGCATGGAGACAATACCGATAAGCTTACGCATCGTACCAAAATGTGTGCAACTACTTTAATTGTCAAATTAAGCAAATAAATAATGTTTCTATTTAAATATATCAGTTAAATTAATTTTGGTAGAAACGGGTTTAAATGATTGTTTAATCGGTTTGGTTCAATAAAAATACGTACTACACATCAAAAATGTCTAAAAATCAGATATACCTACTCTTACATTATGTTTAGTTTTTTTTTTGTGTAATTTTTGGGAATTTGGATGTGTTTTTTCCTAAATTCTAAATCTTCCTTTATTCTATATTATATTAAATTCCAAAAATTGTATATCGTATCGATTGTGACTACCGTGTGGTTGCCGGGTTAGAATAGGGCCACTCCATGTCTTCCCGTGGATGTCGTAAGAGGCGACTAAGGGATTAAGGCCTTGTAGTACTGTTAGGCGATGGGCTAACAGTACTACAAGGTCACTAATACACTGGTAAACATCTTAGCCTGATTGTGCAAAATGTGGTTACAGTCAAGAAGTCTTTTTAGAGTTGGTATGTATGTATGTGCTCATAAACATTTTCCTTTTTTTGTGACCACGTTTAAGTGACGTTATCAACCAACTTCTTTTAATTTGGTTAACAACGCCACCTTGACGTAGTCCATAGTGGGCTAGGAATACAACTGGTTGACTGTACCTACATTGCAAAATATCAAATTAGTGTTGGGTTATTTT
This sequence comes from Acleris holmiana, assembly GCA_949316455.1. Taxonomy (NCBI): domain Eukaryota; kingdom Metazoa; phylum Arthropoda; class Insecta; order Lepidoptera; family Tortricidae; genus Acleris; species Acleris holmiana. Next base: position 12,917,792 of record OX438782.1, on the reverse strand, counting down.
GTTCCTGGGACATTTTTGATTGGTTTCGGTAACCTTCGGGGAGGGAAGATGGCCGATTGAAAGATGTCCGGCTTTTGATTTTGATTTATTCTGTTTACTGTTTTACTCTACTCACTTGACATTGGCGAAATCACTGCGGAATATCGCAGTGGACCGCCATTAATAAAAAGAGAAGAAGACATTTTTGTGGTGTATTTAAAAACCAAAATTAAAGACGGTTTCCGAAATAAAACCATTATATGTTATGACTATTATGTATTCATCATCTTTATCATAATCATCATTATCATTATCTTGATCATCATCATTATTATTATTATCATCGTCATATTTATTTTACCATCCTTATCATCATTAATATCATTATCGTTATCAATATCAATATCATTATTATTGTCATCATCATTAATATAATCTCCATCATCATTATCATTCTTATTATCATCATTAGGTTCCAAACATAGGGATCTTGGTAAACAAATCTTGATGCGAAGATGAAGCCGACTGTATAAAGCACTACTATTTAATTGATTTTATGTATATATCTTTGCCGTTCAGACAATTTGAGATATGTTTTCAGACTTTACGCACAGTATTCTTTTATTTATACCTACTTAACTTTAGATAAATATTTAGTAAGTAAGTTTCTTTTTCATATAATATAAAAAGTAGTCTTTCAACAGGAAATACCTCAGATGATTCGGCGTCAAAACAATTCACAATATTTTTTGTGTAAATGTAGATGCCTACTTAACTTATACACTGTCACTTTATCTCACTTTATATAGAACTTCTATACTAAGTTACCCGTTTTCATTGCTGTTGACTATAGTTTAAGACTCGTGTAAATAAGTGCATCGCACTGACCTGGAGGATAAATTCTAACAAAATAGCCAAGAAACGTCGGATAGACGTGATATTAGTGTGTTCTACACTGTAAATAACCTTTAGTACGTATAGTCACGAGCGCCAGTGAATGCAGCAACCGTAAACTCTCATTCCCCCCTCACCCTTTCTCCTAGTTCTCTCTCTCTCTCTCTCTGTATTGCCTTTTCTTTCTCTCTTTTCTGATTCGTGTTATTATTGGCACAGTACTTTCCAACCTTCTACTGTTTCTTTTCTTTTATCTTTACTTCTGTCATACGACGCCGCAGTTCATGCAGTTTTTATTTATTTATTATAAGGAATAACAGTGCACCGTCACAGAAACCACTTGCAATCAGGTGGCCTGTGTGCTCGTTTGCCTTCCCTATGCCATAAAGAAAAGGGCAGCTTGCAATACAACTATCTCTCAAAGTTGTTTTTATAAATTTGGTACACTCTTGATAAAATAAAAAATATTATATTTTATTTGGTTTATTCTGATTATAACCTTGCACTCGTGACCTTGCAGTACTTACCTTTAAGTTGTACATTTTTGGAGTAGACGGGCGCAACTATCAATTGTAGTACAGAGTTATCAAGTTAGCGTAAGTACTGTTTTTAGATTAACATCGTTTTAAGTTGTACATATTTCTCCGTGTATTCCATTAGATAATAAATTCAAACGTTCAGTCACAAGTGTTAATGATTCGTCTACTTTTTAAAATATCTCTCTTTCTCTCTCTTTCTCTTTTCCGTGTCTTTCTCTGCAACTCTCTAGTCTCTCATTCTCTCTTGATTTAAGAACTTTCTCTATGTTTTACAAAGCCTCATTTAGTGTTCATCTATAAAATAATAATTCTGAAGCCTGTTCCATTTTAAAGATCCGCATAAAAATCGTTTCTTTGTTCTCGGGTAAGCTTGTCAAAACTTCTGTTTTAAGTGTATTGATTACTCTTCAATATAATCTTTAATGCTTGTTTTGGTGTTCCCATGTCTTGACAACAGTAAATAAATCAAAAACAAAATCGAAATAAATTTACCTATTGCATGACTGTAAGTATAACAAGTACGAGTATAATGCACATACAGTTTGTACATTGGCTCAGCTACGAGCATCGAGTGTAAAACAGATAAATAGCATATGGATAGTGTACCTAGTTAGCGTGCTAATTATAAACGTTAACATAGCAAAACTCCTTTAGAAAGGAATAAGTTCGCCTGTGTACATCCCTGCTATACTTTTGTCTATTTTATAACTGTCTCATATATAAAACTTATAAGTAATGCGTGAACTTAACATATTTATTCTACTTGGTTACGACTCTTAAGTTTTTAAGTTGTAAATGTTGGGAGGCGATGGAAACCGATGTATATACTTATTTTTTAAGAAAGTAATTTATATGTCAGAATTGAAGATGTATGGTATGGTTGTAAATGATTTAAAATGCGGTCATAGACTTGCTTGTACATTTAACTATTATAGATTCAAGATAGTGTTTGGTATAGGTAATGTACACAGTCACTTGCAGACCTGCCTAAGCTAGTTCCCTAGGGAATAGATAATAAATGTAAAACGTATAGTCACGAGTGTCAATGATTGCAACAACCGTTAAATTTTCCCCCTCTATCTTGCCGTCTTGCTCTTTATCTCTCTCACTTTCACTTTCTCTCTCTCTTTTGATTTAAGTTGTTTACTTCTTAACAAAGCAATCTCTAGCCATATTTTCTTTTTCTTTTGGATTATTTTTCCTACACGACGCCTCATGCAGCTTTCATTTATTTATTGTAATGCAATGTCTACTCGGTCTATCTCCTTTCAGTTTATTCCCTTAGGGGATTTTTTATAAGAGCTCACTTGCTGTAAAATAGATCAGGTCATTCCTTGACCGAACCAAAAATGCCCTTTAAGACGTTTAAAAAAAATGTAAACAGATTTAAAACTCACACTCAGCACGCAAAATATTTTTATTTTTTTACTATGCTTTATGCATAATTAAAAATCTAGTGAACGAAAGCCTTTTTTTGAAAATGATGTGCCCTACAAGTTTTCTTTTGGAATTGTTTTCAATGGAATGCTAAATCTTTAAGTTATTTCTGGTTTCGGTCAGGGCACTTCATCACCTTTTTCCCTGCAATAGCGCTCTTCTATGCCCCCTTAAAAGGATTCTACCGCATTACCAGTCGCCCGGTATCTTGTTCTTGTATACGCTCGTCACAACCTTTGATCTAAGAATATTGGTTACCCTTCATTATAATCTTGATTGCTTGTTTGGCTGGTGCTTGCCCTGATACAAGTACATATGTCCCGTAAGGTGTAAAGATGTCGGCACTCATGACAACACGTTTTTTAGACTTAAGGTTTGTACATTGTATCAGATTCATGATCTCAAGTTAAATCTTCTGCGGTTGTAAAACAGATTAGTAGTTAGTAGAGAAGTACCTAGTTAGCGTGCTGATTATAAACGTTAACACAATAATGCGTAAACTTAAAATATTCTACTAGGTTATGATTCCGTAGTTGTTAATTTGTATATGTGTGGAGTTCATGTAAACCGTTGATTGTAATTAGTTTAAAAAATGTAACTTACTATGTTTAAATAATGCGATAGTATAAATCATAGTAAGTGTGATATATTGTAAATGTTTTAAAATGCGGTCATAGACTTGCCTGTAAGTTTTAACTATAATACTTAGATTCAAGTTAGTGTTTAGTATTGGCATAGGTTTAATGTAAACAGTCACTTGCAGACCTGCCTAAGCTAGTTAGTTCCCTAGGGAATAGGAGTAGATAATAAATGTAAAACGTATAGTCACAAGTATCAATGATTGCAACAACCGTTTAATTTTCCCCCTCTATCTTATGGTCTTGCTCTTTATCTCTCTCACTTTCACTTTCTCTCTCTCTTTTGATTGAAATTGTTTACTTCTTAACAGAGCAATCTCTAGCAATATTTTCTTTTCCTTTTGGATTATTTTTCCTACGCGACTTTATTGTAAGTAATGTCTACTCGGTCTATCTTCTTTCAGTTTATTCTTATATCATGTCATATCGCAGCATGGCCCTCTTCTATTCTCTATATGATACATTCCTTTTAGGGGTTTATTAGAGCTTTTTGCAGTAAGAAATAGATAAAAGATTTAATAATTATCAGCATTTGCACTATGCTTTTTTATCATGTTTTATGCATAATTCAAAATTTTTGTATACATACATGAGTCGTTTTAAAAAAAAACTTATTTTTTCGGTCAGGACACTTCATAAGCATTTTCCCCTGCAATAGCGCTCTTAAATGCCCCTTTAAAAGGATTGTACCCCATTACCAGTCGCCGTGTATCGTAACCTTGTCCTTGTATGCGCTCGTCACAACCTCTGATGTTAGAATATTGATGACCCCTCGTTATAATCTTGAGTGCTCCTAATACAAGTACATATGTCCCGTGAGGTGTAAAAATGTAGGCACTCGTGACGACACGGTTCTTAAACTTTAGGTTTGTACATTGTATCAAAGCAATCACCTAAGAGATGTAAAATGGATTAATAGTGAGTGGATATGTATCTATATTTATGAACGTTAACACAACAAAACGTACAAATAATGCGTAAACTTGAAATATTCTACTCCGTAGTTGTTAAGTTGTAAATGTTTGGTGGCGATGACGATTCTTATTTTTTAAATCATGAAACATATGATATGATTGTGAATGGTTTAAAATGCAGTCACAGACTTGCACGTAAGTTTTAACTATTATACTTAGATTAGTGCTCAGTATTGGCATACGTTTAATGTAAATATGTAGTCACATGCACACCTGACTAAGCTAGTACCATAGGGAATATGAGTGTCAACGATTGAAACAACCGTTTCAGTCGTTGCCCCTCTGCTACCCACTCTATTATGCCCTGCCTTGCTCTCTATCTTTCTCACTTCCACTTTCTCTCCATCTCTCTTGACTTAAGTGGTCTATTCTATAATGGAGCAATTCCTCGCCATATTTTGTTTTTCTTTTGGATTATTTCTCCTGCGCGACGCCTCATGCAGCTTTTATTTATGTAAGTAATGTCTACTCGGTCTATCTTCTTTCAATTTATTCTTATATCATGCCATGCCGCATGTTCTCTATAATATAGAGATATTATAGAGAACAGAAGGGAGCTCGTCAACTTTTTCCCTGCAATAGCACTCTTACCAGTCTTAGTATACGCTCGTCACAACCTTTGATCTGAGAATATTGGTTACCCTTCATTGCTTGTTTGCTAGTGCCATGTCCTGATACAAATACATATGTCCCGTGAGGTGTAAATATGTCGGCAACCGTGACAACGCGGTTTTTAAACTTAAGGTTTGTACATTGTCTCAAATCAATCCTCAGAAATGTCTCAGATTAGTAGTTAGTTAATATAATTAAACGTAGAACTAAAGTGTAAATTTAAGGGATGACTCCGTAGTTGTTAAGTTGTAAATCTTTGGGGGCGATGCTAACCGTTGAATGCAGCAGGACACAGGATGGTCGATATTTAAGTACAATATGTTTAAATAATGAAACTGACATTAACAGTGTAGTTATTTAATTTGTAAATGTTCCAAGCCGATGCATGATTTTTAGGATATCATAGTTAGTTTTTAATAAGTTTAGTACTTGCATGTAAATAATACGATAATCAAATCACGAAATTTTGCCGGTTTTGCTTACTTTCGTGATTTTACAGTTTAAATACTTTTTTTTTTTTTTTTATGTTAAGGAGAAGGCACCCGAGCACTCAGGCCACCTGATGGTAAGTGGAATCTGAGACCCATAGACATTTGAATTTCTGTGTACTAAAGTGTATACATATTTATTACCTTGACTGTACCTATTTATATAAGTTTTAAATATTTCACGGTTGGGAGAAATTGAGAAGGTTGTTAGTTTTTAAAGTGTAATTAATGCAAAAGTGCCATAAACTACTATAAACTAGTACTTTTTTAAGATGTACATAAATGTTCCAAGCGAATGCATGATTACCTATTATTATTTTTAGTTTTTAAGAAGGTACTTTAGTAATTACGTGTAAAATATGCTATAGTTTAAAACATTGTGTGTGTTAGTTTTGTAAGTTGTAAATGTTTCACAAGACGGAGTAAATATGCATAAATTTGTAGTACCGTGGGTAAACTACCAAAGTAGTATACTACTACCTTAGTTAATATGTGTAATAAGTTTCAAATTACATATTAAGGTGCTCGGGAAACCGACGCAAACTAGCAAACTAGATAAGAACGTAGCTATATAATTTGTTTTATATTTAATTTAATTTATTTTTTACAAGCGAGCACTAAACATACATTATATTCGTATTGTAATTTAAATAATGCCGGACTTACTTTTTACGTACTAACGACCTAGATTATTGCGTCCGATATGTTACAACAAATCTAAATAGATTTAGCATAAATATTCGGCCTTTAAAGGAATAAATTAACTGAAACGAAAAAATCTATAAAAAAAATACAATATAATAAACGATACATCTTATAACAACTAAATAAGGCTGACCCAAAATATAAAAGCCCAATTTCCGTATAATATAAATTATTGAAACAAACTCTAACATCGTCAAACCAAATTTACGACATCTTACCTTAGGTCAGCTTCATTTTACCTTTCTCGTCTCATAACATGTATTATATTTTTACTTTCAAAACAAAAAATTATAATAATCTACGATAGGAAATACTTAATTAAGTATTTAAATTAAGTTTAATTAGCAAATAACTTGCCAATGTACCTAGTTGTAAGGTGTCGCTCGCCGCGCACGCTCTTCGCACAGCCTTTCACGCATACGACTTAGTTTTGTATATAATATTATATTGTTAGGTGTAAGATCCAATACCTATTTTAGTAACATTGTAATTGGAACCTTGTCGGTTTATCTATAGGGTGCCTTTTATATTTGGTATTATGTCCTCAACAAACCTGAGGAGTTGGGAGGTTAGCTGTAAGACCGCAACACTTCGCTGCGTATCTCGAATGTGACTTATTAGAGTACTTCGGTAGAATATTAGAGTAGTTCAGTTCTAATGCACTGGCACAAAATCTCTGCGGTAAAGCTATGAGTTCCTAACTCAATTTGGAAAATAATATTGGTATATGATAATAAATCAAAGCCATTGGGAGTAAAAATTCTAAGCCATTTTCACGTTATACTAATGAAAAAAAAAACAGTACTGTCTACCAATTAGCAACTAACGGCCGCACTCTAGTCATTAATGTTATGGACAAAAAACGTATGTAGTTGTGTATAAAATTAATATGGAGCTTACGGCAAATTTCAAATATAGAATGTCGAACGGTCTGTCTATACAGATGTGTTACTGCTCCTCCACGAAATCTTACCTTAGTGACGGATTTACATACACAAGTTTGAACAAGGAACGAATTAATTGTCTCTAAAATGACTCTGAGTGCGATTAATACCTTTAAAAATCATAATATCACAGCTAGACAGTTGAACAGTAAGACAGTATATACCGAGTGTGTCAGTAGTCACTTAGAGAGTAGATTGTGTGCCATCATCAGTTATTGTACCTCCTGCCACTATATAACTTAATTCAACAGGTTTATCTTCCTAAATACTTAATTTCTATCCTGCTACTGAGAAGTAGTGGGTGTTTGAACTTCACGGACATATACCTACGAAAGTATATTGAATGTTTTTAACCGTAACACATCCGACGTCAGCGTGGTTCGGATACATCCGACAGTGACGTTAAAAGGTTAAAAACACAGTAAAGAAAGGAGTACATAAAACGTTTGTTACGAATGGTAAACGAAATCATAGCCACAAGTAAGACATAAAGTATCGAGGATAAGATTCATATTTCTGCGTCAATGTACATAACAATATAACACTTCAAAATGAACCAATTTTATCTTTCATGCAGTCATGTGTTGCTTTGCAATAACGATATTTACTTCAAATAAGGTGCATTTTTTAAAATAAATCCGTTTGACTATTGACTCTTTCAATGCTTCAAGCGTTTACATAATGACCATAACTTAAAAAAGCAGGGATATAGAATACTCTTAAAACGGATATGGTTTGTTTACCTTATCTCGATTAAATATTACTTAACATATTTGAAAAATTAAAGTATGTTTAAGAAATATTTCTACAATTAAGTATTTATTTTATTATGATTTGTCGTTTTAAAGGCCCAAATTGACCAATTATAAGTAAAGTTTAATCCAAGATACTCTAATTTTACAATTATTTCATCTCGGATACGGTGTCATCTAAAATTTGGTCAATGTGGGCTTATAATCTAAAGAAATATGTAAGATAAGTTTTCGTTACATTTTATGACTTCTACAAGATAACGTTTGATGATTATCTACAATATTTTGTTGCACCAAAATGTTTCGCTCAAGAATAAACTTAATACCTATAGATATTGCAATATATTTATTCTATGACTAAAATAACTTTTTGAAAAAGCTGCTATGGCAGGAAATTAAGAATATTGGCTTAATAATCGGACTAAGCGTGGACAATATCGACATATTTTGGAATATAAGATCCATAATTATCTCATTTAAGATTTTTTTTCCTACACATTCCTATTTTGGAAACTTGTTGTAGTTTGCTAGCTCTACGTAAAGGGTGTGTTTCGGCAATCATCGCGCGTCTTCGGAAACATTAACGCATTTCTGACGTCGTCCTAGACCACAAAGAAGTGCTACAGTAAATTACTATGGAAACCGAGTATTGTCGAAGCATATTGTTTACGTCATAGCTGACAAGTCAAAAGAGCGTATGTGCGATTGAGTAGCTGAAACGAAATCAGTCATACGATAATAATAACGTTGAATACAGTACAACAAGAGTTCCAAAACCATTTTTTTTATTCTCAAAAGGAATGACTTTTTGGCTAGTATTCTGATTCGTATTTAAGAAAGTATTAATGTAACTAAAATTGGACTGAGAAATTCGAACGTGCCGTACTAATGGAATAATAGAATATTAAAGTTATTCATTTGTTTTTTTCTGAGACCTCAGTTTTAAAATTACAGTGCTAATGCTCCAATCGAGTTGTCAATTTAGAAAGTACCTATGATATTCGCAACAAACGAATAGCATTGAGAGCTATGTTCCATATGCCTGGACTTCTGGAAGCGAATTAAGTATCAATTTTACTTCGAATTTCGAATTGAAAGCCCAGATAAGTTTATATTGCCAGTAAAATTTCAAAATAAAATATAAGTACAAAATGGAGTCGCGTGAAATCTTTGAAAATGTATTTTTATTATTTCAGTTGTAATTCTAAGTCGGTTTGAAGTGCTCTTATATTTTTTGGATTTCAAAACGTGGACAATTAAGTCACAATTTTTTATAGTTTTATAGAATCCGAACTTTTATGAGTTATTTATCTTGAGAGAGTGAAGAATGTAACTGTCCAGGGTCTGACAGCCTACCATCAGTCTGTCTGAGTGATCGTTCGCCTATTTGTTGTTTTTTTTGACCAAATTAAATACAAGAGCACTTTTAACCTATAGCGGGACAATTTGTTTGCAATAGTCCAACACTGTTTTGTCAATGTAGCACTTTAACCTTAACGAATTGGCGAAAGGATTGTTATCGCAGACGCGAATTTTGGATACGGACGGATTGAAATAAAAGGTTTCTAATGATCAACTGTGTTTTAATTTAAATACCTCTCATATGCCTCATTTTTGCTTGGTTGTATTCTTAAATACAATTTCAAAAAGCAGGTAAGTACCAAAAGTTGTAAAGGGATTAGATCAAAAATCAAGTGCTTTAATTTAATTTGCTACAATATTTAATCTCGAATCCTATTATGTTCGGGTGGTATAATAGTCAATATATATAAACAAAAAGAAAGATATACAAAGGTTTAGGTTAGGTTAGTTTCGCAGCAAGACCGGGGAGCCAAAACACATTTGTTAGACTCGGTTGAGATTAGGTTTGAGCATTTTATAACACTGTTATTCTTTCTATAAAACCTTTGTAGCTTTATTACAAATGAACGCCTCAAAGGATTTCATGCAAATATTTTTAACCCTTTAACCACCAAAGCCGGCAAATCACGTCATCGGCGGTCAAAAGGTTAAGTTAGGATTTCTATAAAGTAAGTGAAAATAATAATAATGATTTAATAGATATTTATATATTAGCGATTTTGTATATTAGCGATTTTGAATAGTATGATAGTTATTGTAAGAGAAGTTTAGGGCAAATTAATGATTATAGCATGTGATTTCAGATCATATCAAATTATATAGGTGAAAAAAGAGATTAAAGCAATAAAATTATCTGCTTTAAACTTAATGCCGCGCTAGCGATATCGGCAGTAAGTACAATTTTTGATATAACTGAGTCGACCATAGATTCAGAACCATGGCAACGAGGTTTACATGATGGTTTTGTTTGTTTTTGGTGTACTTACTGCAGATATCGCTAGCGCGGCAGTATAGATCCTTAAAGACCTTCGCGTGTGTACCTCTCTTGTTTCAATGCTGCCTCATTTATTTACGGTCAAAAGGTTAACTATGGCAGAATGTTTGTCTATGTATTGAGATATTAAACGTTCTAGAAACAAAAATTGTTGCGGTAATATCAATAGCGTAATGAAAATACCTCTAAGATAGGTGAAAAACAAAAACAAGTACAATCTTAAACTAATTGACCCAGTCCCAAACTAAGCTCTAGGCTTGTATTATGGGTACTAGCCGACGATAAACATACTTATATAGAGAACTACTTCATGAATAAGAACTACTTCATAGTACATACTACCAAGACTCGACAGTTATCGCACAAATATGTAGTGTACCAACTAGGCTAAGTCGTCAATTGCCGTTAATCTTTTGACCGCCACGGCCGCCTGCTACTTATTGAACCACAGACGCCAACGCTGATAGAAAATGACTGTGTGGAGCGCACTGAACGATTGGCGTCCTCGGCACGAAAATCCGCTGACGTGTATTGCCGACTGTGGCGTTCAAAAGGTTAAAGGGTTAATACTTTGTCAGCGTCATCGTTGTTCATCAATAGCGTTTAAAAGGTTGAAGTTATGGTATATAACACTATCTCATTTAAACAAACACATATATTTAAAATGGTTATTTATTACATCATATCAAATTAACATCACTTAATGCTATAACTTCTCAGAGCCATTAGGCTCATCGGCGACTTTTGTCTCTTTCACCTCCGGCGTGACTTCCATCGCTTCCGGCAACTCTTTCACCTCTCCCGTCTCTGCATCAGGCACCTCTGAGGCCTTTTTAAATTTATTTACATCTGAAAATATAATAAATATCAGGGAACAATCTCACACAAATTGACCTAGTCCCAAACCAAGCTCTAGGAAACTAGACAATGATAAACATACTTAAATAGAGAAATAAATACATAAATAAAATGGGTGTTAGGCAGGTCGTGTGCTAAATGTGTTGCAAGTGACCCTTCACTTGTAACACATTTTAGTCTAATTTACACTCATCCTGCCCACGGTGGTTTTTTTTTTTTTAATATTTCTCAAAAGTTCAGTTTATTTTACAAAAATAGGAGCTTCAATATATATAGAAAATAATACAAAGAAACCGTCTAAGACTCAGGAGCAAATGCTCGTGCTCATCACACAAATATCTGCCCTTACCGGGATTTGAACCGGGGACCGCTGGCTTCAGAGGCAGGGTCATTCCCAACTAGGCCAAGGTGTTTTAAAAAATTCTAAGTATAGGTACCATATTTGGTGTAGTCGGCGCCCAGGAGTCGCAGGTAGTGCACGGTGTCGGGCGTGGCGGTGTACGCGCGCAGCGACTGCACGCCGCGCCAGCCCACCAGCGTCAGCCGCAGGCTCGACGCCGGCTCCTGGTACTCGAGGATACAGCTGCCAGTTGCTAGGGGAAACAGGTTAAAAAAAAACCTTATTTCTTGCAGTAAAAGATACGTTATGATGATATGTCTTCTCGTATGTTAGTTTTTATTTTATTTTAAGGTGTGGATAAACTGTCAATTTATAATTTTGGGTAAGTTATTGTATTTAATAGTCAATGTGGTTGCCGGGTTAGATTAGGGCCATGTCTTCCCGTGGATGTCGTAAAAGGCGACTATTTAAATTAAAAGATTGAAAAAATGTTCTGAAAAAAAAACACTTCAATTATTTAGTTTCTGAAATATTTTAGATTTTTCTCTTGCTACTTGCGCCAATTCCCTCTCGAAACCTCAAACAGGAAACTAAAGCAGTAACTAAAAAACTAAAACTGTGGCAAAAAGCTAAAACAGAGCTATTACAATAAGGGTTAAGTTTTTTGCCATTTGGCGACAGAACACTAAAAAGAGCTGCTCTATTGTTTTCTTTTTCGATTATGTTCCTGTCACGTCCTTTCGGCACTAAAAAGAGCTACTCTATTGTTTTCTTTTTTGACTATGTTCTTGTCACGTCCTTTCGGCCGTTTCTTTCTAACGCGTGTGAAAGAAAGATATGAAATACTTTATAATAGCGGTCAGTCATTAATGACATTTACTGAAAGTTAAATGGTTTTAATACATTAATTTACAGCATAACGAGTATAATCTTCGCAATCAACGACGACTAGGGTAAGAAATGTGCTTAAACTGCCATTAAGCACAATTATGCCGTCCCGTGTTTTGCGCGCTGATGCAAAGCCATTGCCGGAAGTAAACCTTTTGGGAGTCAATGCGATGTCACGCCCATAGTGAGACCTACACCGCCGTCCCGCTGGAGTCCCGTCCTGTATTTCCGGATGCTGTAGTCGGCGGCATACCTCGAGGTCTACTCACCCAGGTCCTTGACCAGCTCCTGCGTGTGTTCCGAGAACTGCGCCAGGTCGGGCGGCTTGGCGGGGTTGTCGTTCTGCAGCACCCGCACGAGGTCCTCCCTCACGATGCGCACACGCCGCGCCGCGCCCGCGAACGGAAGCACGCTGCCCAGGCCCTCCTGGGATAGCCTGGGACACGGGGAATATAGCTACAGTTGGAACACACTTTTTTTACAGCATAGCAAGACTACATAATCTTAAGACTGGAATCTTGAGATCGCAAATGCTTTGCATTACTGCATTTTATGGCAAGACATTTTTTTATTTGAGGATAAATAAAACGTAACATTTTTTTTTTTTTTTTTTTTTTTTTTTATATTAAGGAGGAGGCACCCGAGCACTCAGGCCACCTGATGATAAGTGGAATCTGAGACCCATAGACATTTGAACTCTCAAGACTATAATCCTAAGACCTCAAATGCGTTGCCAACCCTGAGGACTAAGATGGAATGCCTCTATGCTAGTAATTTCACCGGTTGTCTTATCCCCACACCGGAACACAACAATGCGAACACTGTTGCTTGGCGGGTGGTTAATGGATAAGATGGTGGTAGCGATCCGGACGAACCCTGCACAGGGTCCTACCACCACTAACATATTTCATTTCGTGCCAAAGATACAATATTTGTTTTAATTTTCCTAAAACTAACCTACTAAGGTTACTCTAGCAGTTTTATCTAAGTTTTTTTTTTACAAACGTTATGTCGATGATTAATACTAGATTGTTTAACAAGGGACTAAAGTAAGCCATTGCAACACCAGATATTTATCCACCCGAGACACTACCTTTCTCCTTGATCGCGATAAGAATAAATCTTAAATTATAGTGACACGTAAAAAACTACAACTTACATACATACATAACGTCACGCCTTTATTCCCAGAGTGGGGTAGGCAGAGTAACAGAATACCAATAACTAAACTTGTTGATAATTATGTAACTACATTTTGCATAGTCAGGCTAAGATGTTAAACAGTGTATTAGTGACAGGTTGCAAGCCCATCGCCTAACAGTACTACAAGCCTTTATTCCCTTAGTCGCCTCTCACGACATCCACGGGAAGAGATGGAGTGGCACTATTCTAACCCGGCAACCACACGGGGGCAACACTACAACTTAATAGCGCTATATTTCTTACTTAGAAAAAGACAACAACAAGGTTGTTTTTTTGGGTTAGAATAGAACAAATAGTCCATAGACAACATTTTCAAAACAAAGGAGGAACGGTGGAGGTTGTATGCCCAGCCTGTTCTCCACCGCGCACTTCGAAGTCCGACGACAAGAGCAACATGTATCCGGATCTTTGTGGTTTTCCCAGGTTTTTACAAACAAGATTTTTATTTTTATGGTATTGAGAAGGCAAACGAGCACACAGGCCACCTGATGGTAAGTGGAAACTGTGACCCTGATGACTAAGATGGAATGCCTGTATGCTAGTTATTTCACCGGCTGTCTTATCCCCAAACCGGAACACAACAATGCGAACACTGCTGTTTGGCGGTAGGTTAATGGATAAGATGGTGGTAGCGATCCGAACGGACCCTGCACAAGGTCCTACCACCCGCAAATGACATAAGAGTTATGAAAATGTTGACAATGCGGAAACACTACAAAGGCGATATCGCTTTTACCGTGTAGAACCTCGGCCCTGGTATAGTAACCCACCTGAACGGACACACCATGTTCTTGTTGTCACACCTGACGAACGTCTTGACCCCGGTGTTGATGATCTTGATCTTATGCTCGTTCCGCATCACCACGTCCCGCACCAGCGGCGACACCAGGTATATGTTCTTCTTCTTACCCACGTGGCATCTGCAATAGGGAACAATGCACAATTTTTAGGGTTCCGTAGTCAAACTAGGAACCCTTATAGTTTCGCCATGTCCGTTCGTCCGCAGCCTAGCGCAGAGACTCATAGTACTAGAAAACTGCAATTTGGCATGAATGCATATTAGTCACGCCAACAAAGTGGTACAATAAAAGGTAAAATAGTAGATTATACACCGAGGGGATAAAGCACAGTTTTATGTCACGGGCGCGATATTGAATCCTGAACGTAACGAAGGACTCCAGATTTAACTCCCGAGCGCAGCGAGGTGTTACGAGTTAATTCCCGAGCGAAGCGAGGGAATTAAGAAGAGTCCTGAGCGCAGTGAGGGGTTCAAGCGCGCCCAAGACGAAAACAGCTTTATCCCCGAGGAGTGTACTCTACTTTTCTCACCTTTTGCGAGACAATAAAAAAGCGAGTCTACTAAAAACAGCGTTTTATTATAGTAAATTAAAATTAAAAGTGAAAATTGATATTTGAGACATTAGTCCAGTTGTGGAAAGACAATATTTATTTAAAACTTTGCAGTTATCAGTGTTATCACCAATGTATTTTATTGCAGCGTCTTACAATACTCGCGGCTTTTGTTTAATTTCAAACGTGTTCCATTCAGCTTGCCGTGGCCAGCTCGGTTTTAGAAAATGTTCGATTTTCAAATTAGGTTCGACGCGGCGGTGGCGGCGGCGCCGCGCCCGGCCTTCGAGTATTAGTTGATCTTTTATTACGAAATTAGACTTTAAGGCCATTGTAATAAGAACTATGAAAAGTGAAAATATTACAACCCAGCGAGTTATAATGAGATTCAGTACAACATTACACCCCGGCTAAAGCCAAGGGCTTTAATGAGTTGGTTTGCGTAAGGTTTGCATGATATGTAATTTGGCATTGTCGAGCAGGTGGTGTGAAAAATATTTTTTCGTGCGTCGTGCTCAGCGTTGGCTGAGGACCAAGAAGGAATGCCTCTGTGCCAGTAATTTCACCGGTTGTGAATCGACCTATAATAGTCAATGTGATCTCTCCATGGCTGACCACGGGTGAGCTCAAATTCAGCTAAGCTGTGCTCACGCCGTTTTTATTACCACAATCTATGTACTATCAGTATAGCGAAACTGCTAAATGAAATGAAATCAATGAATTTGATTTGATTCTTTTTGAGCATACAACTGAAAATAAAACCTAGTACATACATAAACATCAGAGCTCAATTTCGAAAAACATACCTGGTCAGCAGACACTTGGAATCAAACTCTCCATTCAAGTCGTAATACGTCTTTATAGAAGGAAACACATCTTCATCATCCCCCTTAAAGAACACGAACGGGTCCTCCTTATAACCCCCCATCCTCCTCTTTTTCGCCGGCGGTTTGTCCTCTTTCTTCTCCTGGACTTCTGGCTGTTTTTTCTCTTTCTCCCACGGTAGGGGGGAGGTTTTTTCTAAGACGGCTACGAAGAAACCACCGGTGTCTTGATGGTGGGGTAAGATTCTTATGCTGAAATGGAATAGAATATGCTTTAAGTGGTAACCCATCACCAGGGATAGGAAATTCGGCACATTATTACCTAAAGTTGGCAAAACCCAGCAAAACTATAAATTGTTTTAATATGTTTTGGGATTCTGGGTTTACATAAAACGATACGAGAAGGCTATTTATGACCATTCTCATAAGTTGTTAATGCTAATTACGCATGGAAAATAACTTCCGTTTTGACCCTTCGGTGGCCCATTTCACGAAGCTACAAGTTACAAATTACAAGCGGAACTCTCTTTCAAGGAATAGGAGTTAGAAAGAGACTTCCGCTCGTAAAATTTTACTTGTAGCTACGTGAAACGAGCCTCAGGTATTTAAGTTTCCTGGGAAAATGGCGTCTACTTTGCATACCAAAATGGCAGAAAATTGTAGTAGCAATAATAACTATATACATACGTAACATCACGCCCTCCTTCCTAGGGTGGGGTAGGCAGAGCTACAGAAATACCAACAACTATAAAAAGACTTGTTGATAATTTTGTCACTGCACATTCAGACCAAGAAGTTTACTAGTGTATTAGTGACAGGTTGCAAGCCCATCGCCTAACAGTACCACAAGCCATCGGACATACAATACATCTACGGGAAGACATGGAGTGGTACTATTCTAACTCGGCAGCCATACTGAGGCAATGATAACTATATCTTCAACAACCCTCACCATCTGTCGAGGTGGAACTTGTCTGCCTCTTCAGGCTTGGGCGGGAACATCTGCGGCCGCACCACCGTCTGCCACCGCTCAGGGACATCTTCGTACTTGTCGTAGAACACCATGTCTTTGGACGCCGGCCGCCAGTGGGTCATGCCTGGTGGAAAACGTTGTTAGAACTATTAAACGAGCAATATTTGTAATAACGTTCTCGCAAGATCTGATGATGAAATTAGAATTGCGGAATAGGGGTTCTTCGGGTGAAAAAATCGATCTGTCAAGTCATCTTCGGGAAAATTCGGGTTCCGCCGAAAAATCGGGTTCCGATGTACTTTTTTTTTTTTTTTTTATGTTAATGAGAAGGCACACGAGCACTCAGACCACCTGATGGTAAGTGGAATCTGAGACCCATAGACATTTGAATACTCAAGACTATAATCCTAAGACCTCAAATGCGTTGCCAACCCTGAGGACTAAGATCCCCACACCGGAACACAACAATGCAAACACTGTTGCTTGGCGGGTGGTTAATGGATAAGATGGTGGTAGCGATCCGGACGGACCCTGCACAGGGTCCTACCACCACTAAAACCACTTGACCAATCTGCCGTAATACTAAAGAAGGCGGCTAATCGAAATGCAGTAGTCGAAGAATTCTATACTCTATTGTTAACCGCATTCAATTTAAAATGCTTTTACCATTACTCTTTAGTTAGCCGCCTTCTTTGGAATCACGGCAGAAATACAAACAGGGAGATTATTGACAGTCAGAATTTGAATCTGCAAACGGAGAAATAAAGTTCAATTTCCTTTGCTCTCAGATGGCATTTTCAATTTTGAAACAAATTAAAATATACTTTATACTTATTGAAATAAAGTTGAAATTGGCTTGATAATGTACTTCCTATAGAATGCCAAGGCCTCAGGAGGTTAATAGTGTCATCTACATACACCCGACCAGAGCTTGATCGCCCAGGTACTATTTCATAAAACGCGTGATTTATAGTTAACAAAGCGAACGTTTGTTACGTTAGTAAGATAATAATATTAAAGATCCAGATACACGTCAATCGATACATATTACATCATGTAGAAATCGCACAACTTCAGTACTGGCAGATAACAAGTCAATTCTGCGAGTTGCACAAACATGAAGTTTCTGAAACCTTGTGAGGCCTACAAACAGCAAGATTTTTGCTAATGGGAATTCGTATCTAGCAGCAAGGAAATAAAGTTCAAATACGTTTGCTCTGTAACGTCATTTTCAATTTTTTAACAAAGAAACATGGCCTTTATTCCCATTACGATGAAGTTAATGCACAACGGGCCTTACGAGGTATTATAACATTGACAGCAGAAAACATTGCTGTTTTCACGACACGTGAGCTTAGGCGGCAGTGACCCCGCCTTCGTACCTAGCGGTCCCGGGTTCGAATTCCGGCAAGGGCAGCTATTTGTGTGATGAGCGCGAATATTCGTAGCAGTAGTAGTGTTTAAGTTTAGGACCAGGTCCATATTTGTGATATTTTTTTTATTTATTTGACTACTAGCTGTTTCTCGCGACTCCGTTAATAACCAGTTTTAACCGGTTATTTGCATTCCCTAGCTACGGGTGCTGATGAAAACTTGGGCGGGTTAAAAATATAAAAACGATCTGATTGACTGATCCGAGTGATAAGTTCGTCGATGAATTACATTAGCTGGACTCACCAGGGTGGGACTTGAGTCCAGTGAGCGTGGCCCTCACATCGGCCAGGTGCAGGCTGTCCCCAGCCTCCTGCAGGATCCTGTGCAGCACGGCCTCGTTCTCCACGGGGTTGAAGGAGCAGGTGGAGTAGACCAGGCGGCCGCCCACGGCGAGGAGCTCGCACCCGCGCTTCAGGATCCGATATTGGATACTGAAAACAGTGCCAATAAATAAATAAAAATAAAATAAATATCCGGGGACTATGTCACGTAAATTGACCTAGTCCCAAACTAAGCTCTAGGCTTGTACAATCGAAGACACTGTTAACTGTACATTTACAATCGAACAGAAACCTTATCGCAACGTATTAAAGCCTATGGGTGGTCAGTTAACAGTGTCTTCGTTTGTACTATGGCTACTAGACAACGATAAACATACTTATATAGAGAAATACATACTTAAATACATAGAAAACATCTAAGACTCAGAAACAAATATTCGCGCTCATCACACAAATATCTGCCCTTACCGGGATTTGAACCCAGGACCGCTGGCTTCGGAGGCAGGGTCACTCCCAACTAGGCCACCGTATCGTGTGTGCAATACCCCTCATTTAAATACTATTGTGTTTTCTAATAACCGAATGTATTTACTTGAAATCGAAGTGTGGTTTTTAGGGTTCCGTACTTCAAAAAGAAAAAAACGGAACACTTGTAGGATCGGGATCCTATCATTTCATAACCAACGTTTAACAAATGATTCATTTCACAAACATACATACATACATACATAACATCACGCCTTCATTCCCAGAGTGGGGTAGGCAGAGCTACAGAAATACCAACAACTCTAAAGACTTACCGATATTTCTGTAACCACATTTGCACTAACAGGCTAAGAGGTTTACTAGTGTATTTATCTTGTTGTTTAATTAGAAGGAAAAAAGCGAATGCAATGTATGCTGTCTAGCTAAACCAGTCCATGGGTCCACAGAAAATCAGCGTCGTACTCCCAATAGGTGGTACGACACATAGCTGAGTGGATACCTTTTTCGCAGCAGTCATTGAACTGTTATTTCTTCTTGTTAGATTTAAGAATTTCATTATATTTTACGCAATGTAAAGATACCTGTCTATGTAAAAAGCGAAATAAATATTTTCTATTCTATTCTATTCTATTCTATTCTATTAGTGACAGGTTGCAAACCCATCGACTAATCACAAACATATCATTTGACAACCCGCCTTTTTTTCCCAAACTGTAAATAATTCTGTATTTATTTCAGGACCATTGTGTAGAACCCTATAGGTAAGGTTAGGTTAGTTGTTTTAGTAGGTAAAACTAGACCAAAATAACTAGGATTCTGTGACAATGTGTTTGAAGAAACGCTAGCCTTGTTGGTTGTGACCCGAAGCTAGGGGGCCCTGGGTTCAAATCCCGGTAAGGGCAGATATTTGTGTGATGAGCACGAGTATTTATTCCTAAGTCTTAGATGTTATGTATTTCTCTATATAAGTAAGTTTATCGTTGTCTAGTACCCTTAGCCTAGAGCTTAGTTTGGGACTAGGTCAATTTATATGACATTGTCCTGTGATAATTTTTTGTTTTATTTATTCGATGGCCAGAAAGCTCACCCGTGGAGGTTGTTCCCGTTGCCGGTGGACCACTTGAGCCAGATGTCCGCGTTCTTGCGGAGCGTGGCGTCGCCGGAGCAGGGCACGTCGCAGAGGATGCGGTCGAACTTCAGCGTGACCGTGGACTCTGCGTTCTGATCAAACAAGAGCCAAGGGTTGGGAAGTATGTGAATTACTCGTGTAGGCCAGGCCTTCCACAAGGGACCGACGATCTGATAAAGATCGCGGGAAACCGCTGGATGACAGCACTGCTCTCCTAAGCCAATAAGCAGTATCTCCAATTTAATGGCCAATGCAAACTCAATCCTATGGTGTTAGTAATAAGGTTGCATTTGCTAGTGTCTGAGATACTGCCTTTTATGTTAGCAGGGCAGAGCAGCACAGGACCGTGGGACCTTTGACCAGCAGTGGACGTCTTCCGGCTGATAATGATGATGATGAAAATACAAATACGTATTTGGTATTTGTAATTAGTAATTCGTATTTCAAATACCTGACGCCGAGTTACTTTGTAGTATTTCGAATACTTATTCTGCCTTCCTAAGCCAATAAGCAGTATCTCCAATTCAATGGCCAAAGCAAACTCAATCCTATGGTATTAGTAATAAGGTTGCATTTGCTACAGAAGTTTTGACTGAGATACTGCCTTTTATGTTAGCAGGGCAGTATTAAAGCTTCAAAATACATTGAACCTTGATTTAGCGATCTTATTAATGGGTGCGTTCTGACGGAAATAGCACTATAACTTTCATAAGCAAAATGGCGACCGCTAAATATGTAGATTTTTAGAGTTGGCAACACTGCACCTGTTACTGTACGTCAAATTATCCATTTTTAAGTATTAGGTCACATTGTCGTTTACACTTTTTATTCTTAATAGGTAAATCGTGTATTAAGGACCGTATCGTTAATTATGGAAACAAATAAAATGGTGTAATCTGTATAAATACTTATTATTACAAAAAAAAACTTAAACTACGCGATTCTTAGATCTTCAAAGTGAACCATAAAAACTACTTTTAGTTATTTATTGATCCCCTTTGCCAGTTTTCTCACTTTGCTTTTGATGCTCTTCATTAGCCCTTGGACATCGACTGTTTTGAAAGTTTTGTGGGTACGGATCCAGTCTTTTTTTAATTGGTCCATGTTATCTGTTGGTTTAGCTTGTTTTCGTAGCTTTGCCTTCATCAGAACCCAAAATTTCTCGATGGGCCTGATCTCAGGGCAATTCACGCAGCTAAATCAGGCCAGAATAATGTACGACTCCTGTGCTTTCGAATAAGTGGTAGTACCCGTTTTTGAAGGCATTCCTTCTTGTACACATCCGAATTTAAGTTTCCCGTTACGAAAAACGGAGACGTTTTCAAGCCGCATTAACAAATAGCTTGCCAAACCATCACTTTTTTCCCAAATTTCTCGCAAAAAATGGATTTGTCGTCTTTAGAGACCTTCGTACCTTTTATTACGGTGTAAAACTGCGGTCCGGGTAGGGTTTTATAGTCAAGTTTGACATAGGTTTCATCGTCCATTATAATACATTGTTCATTTTTAGTTAAAATTTGGTCGTACAATTTCCGAGCCCGAGTTTTGACAGAAGACTCCTGGGTTTTGCTGCGTTTAGGCTGTTTTTGCTTTTTATACGTTACAAGCAAGTTACGTTTCTTGGCACGCTGAACCATTGCAATAGAAGTACGACATTTTTTCGCAAAATCCCGAATCGATATCTCTTTTTTTGAGAAAAATATTCGCATATCTTTTTGTCCAAATTAGGACATGAAGGGCCTCGTTTTCTACCTCGGCCAGGTAAATCTTTTAAATTATTATTCATACTAAACCTTTTTATCGTATTGTAAACAGCTTTCAGGCTAACCCCTTCTTCTGAAGCAATCTTTCTCATAGTTATACCTGATTCTTTACAGTATTTGGTCACAATTGAATGTCGTTTTTTCTCTGAGAGACCCTTCATCTTGCAATGTATACGAATTATACAATTTTTATAGTAAGTTTTAACACTTGACTGTATGCTTAACAGATTGACATATGACAGAAAAGACAAAATATTGTAACTTATTTTTTAGAGCAATTCAAACTTGTTTCCATAATTAACGATACGGTCCTTATGTCCACCGCCCGTAACTGGCCACTTTGCAATAATAAGTGTAAAGCAAAAGATATCTATAAAGGGTAATTTTTAATAGGTGCACAAATTTTAATATTTGCTTCGCTATTGTTAATCAATAACACATGTTGTGTTATTTTACTCTAACTTAACGATATTCATGGACCCTTTAATGCAGGGGCGCGAGGAGAGGGGAGTGTTGTTAAGTATGTTAATAAATGAAATTTCAAATTTAGAATATCAGTAGGAGAGGAGCTTGTTGTCTGATAAGATGTACATAAAATTTCAAATTTCGAATAAAATTTAAGTCCCAACACGGTGGGTCTACGTTACGTATAGCGGAGATCCTGTCGCCACCTCCTGACTCCATCATCAGACTTTTTTTCTTTTTTTTATGTTAAGGAGAAGGTACACGAGCACTCACGCCACCTGATGGAATCTGAGATCCATACACATTTGAATTCTCAAGACTACAATCCTAAGATCTTATGCGTTGCCAACCCTGACGACTTATACATGGTTGGAGTCGCGGAGTCGATGGAGGCAGACTCAACAGTTGGGTGCGCGGTAGCAGCAACGCGGCTTCAGAGGGTCTGGGCCGAGCGACTGGACTGCCCGCTTACCAGTTACTGGGTCCAAGTTGCCATGGGGAAGAGCAATTAAAACACACCATCTGTTGTGCTGAGGCACACGAGCACTCAGGCCACCTGATGGTAACTGGAATCTGAGACCCATAGACATTTGAATTCTCAAGACCACAATCCTAAGACCTCATGCGGTGCCAACCCTGAGGACTAAGATGGAATGCCTCTATGCTAGTAATTTCACCGGTTGTCTTATCCCCACACCGGAACACAACAATGCGAACACTGTTGCTTGGCGGGTGGTTAATAGTTAAGATGGTGGTGGCAAACCGAACGGACTCTGCACAGACTCTCCTACCACCACTAAAACTACTGTTGTACGTATTTGAGATGGGCCGTGTCCATGTGCCGTGTTCCATCTTAGTCCTCAGGGTTGGCAACGCATTTGAGTTCTTAAGATCATAGTCTTGAGGATTCAAATTTCAATGGGTCTCAGATTCCACTTACCATCAGGTGGCCTGAGTGCTCGGGTGCCTTCTCCTTAACATAAAAAAAAGACAGTGCAAGTAAAAAAAAAGCTTGTATAAAATCCCAAGGCCATCCATAATCCATCACTGACCTGAGGATCCGTGACCGCTATGTCAGGCATGACAGCGGAGTCATGGTTGGTGATTAGGATGTTGGGAGAGTTCAGCCGCTTGGCCTGGTGCACCAGCATGTAGCAGCGGCTGTTGTCCACGTCGTTGGCCATCACAAATCCTGGGATCAAGCATCGGATGTTCAATACTGCCTTGCTAAGACAAATTGCAGTATCTCAGAGAAAATTCCTGTAGCAAATGCAACCTTATTACTAAGGCGATAGGATGATTGGATCTAATTTGGCCATTGAATTTGAGATACTGCGTTTTGGATTATGAGGGCAGAATAATGCTTCCGACAAAAATGTGGAAATCAAGGAACAGTATTAGCAAACAGGGTTCGGAAACCGGTTGTCGCCGATGTCGGTGACGAGGCTAGCGTGTCGTCAAATTGAACGTTGATCGTTTTGATTGTTGTTTTCTTTAAGTCTTTTTTTTTGTTTCCTTGCAAATGTGATGAAAAACATTGTGTGTATG
Source organism: Acleris holmiana (assembly GCA_949316455.1). Taxonomy (NCBI): domain Eukaryota; kingdom Metazoa; phylum Arthropoda; class Insecta; order Lepidoptera; family Tortricidae; genus Acleris; species Acleris holmiana. The sequence continues at coordinate 12,893,932 of OX438782.1, read as the reverse complement.
ACGGGCAGTAAGGGGATAATAAATTCGAGCCATTATAAGCCCTCCGCCTACGCCGTCGGGCTTCTAATACTCTCGTTAGTTATCCCCGTCTTACTTCCCTTGATACACAATGTACTATTATTTCCAGAGGGCGGAATTTGTCATGGCAAAAATTGATATGTCATAGGGATAGAACGAAGTATTTTATCGACTATCGACAAGTAGTTCTGGTTCACGTAGCACAAGATCTTTTACCAAATAGAATTATACCTCCTATCGATACATTACACTTAGCAAAATATTTTTCCAATATTAACAATGCCCTCTAGTAGCGGTCTTTTAGATTAATATAGTTTTTGGTAAATGTAGGTGTAGTTTTCATTATTATTGTTTAGTTCTATGTCTTAGATTTAGCTTTATTTTCATTTGATATTTACCGTTAATAAAAACATGTGCTTTAGAAAAAAATAGCATAATATTTACAAATGAAATCCTAAAAATTCACGTATTGTTGAAAACAATAACTAAATGCGAATCAATAATGACATTCCCATTCTAATATAAAAGCAAAACTAAAATAACAAACAGAGTAGTGATTACGCAATATCGATAACTAGAACCGTCGATAAAGCAAAATGTTCTATCCCTATGACATTTCAATTTTTGCCATGAGAAATTCCGCCCTCTGATTATTTCAATGTACGAGTAATTAAGAGTAAAAATCGTGTCACAGCTGTCGCGCGCGTAACAGTTGAAGTGACAGCTGGCGCAGCGACGCTAAGACAAAATGCAGTATGTAAGGCAAAATTGCTGAGCAAATGCAGCCTTACTAATAAAAGAATAGGATTGAATCTGCTTTGGCTATTGAGTTTGATATACTGCCTATTGGCTTATGAGGGCAGTATGGGCGATACTGAAGTTCATAGCTAGTAAAGAAAGCTATTAAACGATAAACATGGAAAATTGGATGATTCTAGGGGAAGCTTATATGTAAAATATCAATAAAAAATCGAATCAAAATCAAATAATGAATATTATTATCTAAATAACGTAATTTGATATCTCAATCAAATGTAAAGTTGGAATAGTTTTTGTTTTTTTTTTTGGACCTGCTGGCTATCAACGATTATATGGTAGTGCTGTAATATGAGATGATTCTCACCTGTGGGCATTTTTTCTTCATCAGCGTGTAAGAACTCGATCAGCTGCGCTGTTTTTGATCCCGGAGCTGCACACATGTCTAATACCTATAAAAGTAAATTGTTATGTTATAACTAACTATAAGATTCATCTATATTGCTTTTTCCACCGACGTTGAACAAAGGACTCTCCACCCTGATTTAAAAAAACACTATTCCATTGCAATCATTCAGGTTTTTCGGGCAGCAAAGTTAACAATAGAAACTAAGTACTAGGTGGTCATAACTCGCAAGCAGCTTACCTTATGGTGCGGTTCCACATTTAACACGACAGGTGGTATCATCGACACGGCCTCTTGTCGCGACACGCCGCCGGCGGCTGTTTCAGCTACCAGGAAATTATGAAGGCGGTAGAGTGGTTCGCTGCGACGGATGTCCATCCGAGATAGACGTAGCTGCCAAGCTAAGCCATTGGGATACCTGGAAAAAAAACGGATGATAGGGTATTTATAAAAATAGGTGTCCCCTTGTTACACCAACACTCATTTATACTATTGTTTCACAGAATTTCATTTCATCCAAAGTTATTTTCTACTCAAACCCTGCTGTTTTCAGGTTGTCTTAAACATTCATTCACGTAGCTTAGACTTGTGACTATCACAAAATCTAAACTGAAAGTGGAACTCAATAACACTTATGTAAACTAGTCATAACTATATTAAAAGAGAAGTCACAGGTGGGCAATTCTTTGGCGTTTCAACCGCCCGTCATTGTTGTCTTCAATATATTGACCAAAATAATGATAACTACGAGCAAATTTTGATGTAACTAGAAGCAGTACCAGGGATAGTTTATAATTCTTGTAAATTAATTAAAGAAGTGTTAATTATATCTGAAATAATATGCAAAGACAACAATGATGGCGGTTAAAACACCAAAGAATCACCCAGGTATCCTTGTGACGCCAACAACACTACAAAAATGGATATTTTTGTGAGTGGGATTTTAATAAAATACTTGGCTCTTTAATGAAATTTTAAATTTGAAATATTTACAATGATTTTTATACTCATTAAAATATAATTTAAACTAAATTGGCTTGATTATGTACGTCCTATAGCATACATGGCTTCGCAAAGATAATTATATATTCAGGACTACAGCTACCTAAGGTATCTTAAAATAGGTATCAGATGATTTCCCAAGTATTAATGGAGTATGTCAAAAATCAAATGCAATTTGGGTGTAATAAGCTTTTAACATGATGATGATGGACGCGGACACCCGGCCGGTACAAGCGGGCAGTCGATCAGTCTCCTGGTCATTACACCCTGTTCCCCTTGGTTGAGCCAAAGGTTATGGGCCTGGTGATGCTGCTATCCAGCATGGATTCCAAGCTTTTGGCATTAATAAAGGTGTTAAATCATTACCAAGGTAAATTCATAGGTTTTATTTCCTCCTCTTCTTCTCCTTCATTCTTCAGTTTAACATTTAGCAATTCAGAGAAGTATTCACTCTTGACTATGTTCATCAACGCATCAGCTTCACACTTGGAGCCGGTGATACGGAATGCAGTTGGGAGATTGTCTTTCAGTGCCTTCATGAATGCAGGCCATTCTTCTTCCGGACACACTTTTTGGGTCTAGAAAAAAGATCATAGTGGAAATCTACTTACATACATACATATCATCGCGCCTTCATTCCCATAGTGGGGTAGGCAGAGCTACAGAAATACCAACAACTTTAAAAAGACTTGTATCTAATTCTGTAACCATATTTTGCAAGATCAGACCAAAGAAGTTTACCAGTGTATTAGCAACAGGTTGCAAGCCTATCGCCTAACACTACTACGAGCCTTTATTCCTGTAGTCACAGCACAGCACAGTCTTATCACTGATTAGCAATATTTACGTAAAAGGACACAAACTATTTTAACCATTATTATACTAATGTCAAAAAAAACAAGTATAATGAATACTCAAATAAACATAACTAAAGTCAAAATAGAATTGAGACTTTTTTTAAACATTGCATTTATAATACTCATAGTTTTCACCATTTTACTTAAACATTGTGTATCATTAAATAAAATATATATCACTAGAGATATGTAGATAATCTACAAAGATATAAGATGCTGTAGTGTTATATTAGCAACTTATAACTGTCTAATAAAACTGTGGAGGCGTATACACTTTATACAGCTAATCAATATCACATCAATGAATCTAATAAATTTGTATCAATATAAACCTTGTAATACTCTTCGAATGCTGCGTTTTCTCTCACAATCTCCTCGTAATGCTTACGTGTATCACCGTCAGGCTTGGGTTGTGGATTTTTCTCCTGGAAATTAAATAAACAATGAAAGTTATCTCCCAATCCGGCGTGTATCTTTAAACTACTTGAAAACCTTCAAGTACCTGTTCTTTTTTATCCCGTTTTCGTTGAGCGAATTTGTTGACATTACGGTTACGCTTTCTATTCCCCATTCTTCTCAAGTATGACCCGAGAGTAGCAAAAGTCTTATGAGAAAAATAAGACGAACACAACATTCACAAAGCACGGTTTGTTGACGTGACAATGACAGATAAAATATAGGTTATGTTTTTGAGCGCGTTCAGTTTTATGGAAGTATCAGGGCTCTATTTTACTCTGTAAAACCTTATTGTTTTAGATATGTTTTGGTTTAGTACTGTAAAGTAAACAAGAGCTATCATAACGTTGACAATAGCTACGAAACCAATCCAAAGGATTAAATCTCATCGTTATCGATAACGATACGGGGGTGGAACTTCTATTTGGACTGACCGTTAGTGAAAGATCCTAGAAATCGAATTATATAGTTTTATTGAAATGTCCTTCTTAGTAAAGTACTTAATCCCCTCACCTCACATGACATCACGGTGTTTCCTTCACTTATTTTACATGTATATAATGCATATAATATAATGTTAGTTGTCTTTTTTGCCGGCGTTTATTGCACGTTAGATATTTCCAAACCAACTTTCTCTTGTCTACATTCTCTCTCTATCTTGTTATTGTAAAATGTAGCTTCTTAATGGATTATTCAGTTTGTGAACGCTTCCTTAAATAATCTTATCGGAAACTAGACAAAAGCCCTGTCAGTCAGTCAGAGTTGACCAACCTACCAAAGTTAAAGTTAGACCTTGGTTAAAAATTACCTACCGAAGTAAACAAACACTTATTTATTCTCAGTTTATGTTTCTGTAGTCTTAAAATTAAAGTGAAGAAAACCACACTTAGGTAAGCAAAAGACTTAATTTTCCTCATTTGACTTAGCATAAAGCGGAAAAGCATTTTAAATAACCGCAAAATGATGCTTAACTTATTTTCAACCTTTGCGTCTGATGTTTAAGGTCTATTTTTTATGATATAAGTGGAAGATAAATTTAGACAGACAATACTAGTATACATCTCTTATCATATCAATTATTGTGAGATAAGTTATTATCTATTCTTAAAAAAGTACTAGTCATTTAGATCTTCTAACTTGTAGTAGTCGTAGTTGTGTAGTCGTAATTTTTCATCAAGTAGGTATCTATCTGTACAGATGAAAACTTTTCTCTGTAAGTAATTATTTGAAGTTGTTTTTTATTGTTTAGTCGTGATATTTTTATAAACACATTCATGTCTTACTATTTCGTAGTTCACCGTACGTATGAGATTAAAGCTTAGTGGTGCAATTATTACACACATATTATTTATTTATTTATTTAATCTTCTTTGTACAATGTAAATTAATGTAAAATGTACAAATGGCGGCCTTAGTGCCTAAAGGCATTCTCTACCAGTCAACCAACTTAAACACTTTCTTAAATGAATCTGTTTAACTTTAGTATGTTATTTATAGACATGGACAAATTCATAGTAATTGCCATTTACCGCTAAATAAATCTGAAACAATTATAATAATTTAGTTTTTAATACTTTTAATTTCTCGCATTGAACGGTTTTTTACCTCTGTTGAACATGTTGAGTATAAGAGCCATTGTAAATAAAATAAAGTGGATTCTTTAATTCATATAGCATTTTAAACATTTTATTTTCTTCGTAAAGTGTGTTGTGTGTATTTAATACTTATATATATGTAAAACATCCAATATATTCTTATCAGATCATACACCATGACCAAGCCAATAGGATTCCAGTTTGCCATTGACCGTGGAGGGACCTTCACGGATGTGTTTGCCCGGTGCCCAAATGGCAAGGTCCGAGTCATGAAACTCTTGTCAGTCGACCCGCAGAACTATGAAGATGCACCTAGAGAAGGCATCAGAAGGATATTACAAGAGGTTAGTATACATATTGTTTACTTATTTTAGAAAAAAATTTGTGAAACAATACAAAATATAAGTCATATTTTGTATTGTTTCACAAATTTTTAATTCAGCCTAAATAATATAGTCCCTACGTAAACTATCGGATGTTACACTTCTAAGACTACGACTTTTGATAGTTTACGTAAGGACTATCGTAAAGGAATTTTTAATTACTTAAGTAGATTTTTGATTTTTAAGAGCATATTAACGATATAATTTTTATTGTGAATAAAAATTTAATGTTTATCCATAAAGTAAATTAAGGTAGATTGCCTTTTGCTGAAAACATTATTCCTACTTAGTCAACCTTAGTATTAATTTTGTAAACCTGGGAGGGTTTACAAAATTATTACCAATTAAAAGAATTTATTACATATCATTCCATTTCAAATAAATTTTATATTGCCAAAAAAAATTGAAGTAATTTATGCATTAATGCTCTTAACTTTATATTATCTTCCTTTCTTTCCTAGGAGACAGGTAACGCGCTAGACAAAGATGGCAAGGTGAACACGGCACTCATAGAATCCATCCGAATGGGCACAACTGTCGCCACTAACGCGCTGTTGGAGCGAAAGGGTGCTAAAATGGCGCTAGTCATCAACAAGGGCTTTAAGGACTTGCTGCTCATTGGAAACCAGGCCAGGCCTAATATATTTGAGTTGGTAAGCAATTAAATTACCACACGTTAGCCTAGTTGGGAGTGACCCTGCCTCTGAAGCCTTGGTTCAATTCCCGGAAATTGCAGATGTTAGTGCGATGAGCGCTAATATTTGTTGCTGAGTCTTGGATGTTTTCTATATATTTAAGTATGTATTTCTCTTTATAAATAAGTTTATCGTTGTGTAGTACCCATAGTACAAGTCTAGAGCTTAGTTTGGGATTTGGTCAATTTGTGTGACATTGTCCCCTGATATTTATTTATTTTAAACTAGCGGCCCGCCAGCGGCTTTGCCCCGCTGCAAATTTCTGACTTTCTCTGAAATTATGCGAATGTTTCTCTTCATCGAACATTAAAAAAAAAGAATTGGTAAAATTGGTCCAGGCATTGTGGAGTTATGCTCTTATCAACATATTGCGATTCATTTTTATATTATTGATTACCACACGTTAGCCTACTTGGCAGTAAGGACGGATAGGCTTGAGAGAGTCGAATGGAGGAATCTAGGCGACACCTATGCTGCAAGGCAAATTTACCACAATAAAACCGATGTTGGAAAGGGTTATTGCCCATAATAATTTGTTAGATAAGTACAGAATACTTAAAGTCGAGTCCGGAATTAGGCGAACTAACTTGACAGCCGAAAATGTTGCCAGACATAGGAAAAAATAAATAGTGATAGGTTTATGTCGACACTAATATGTCGATATAACCTTGTGCCTTCTATAAATCTGATTATATTTATATTTTATCAAGTAATTGTCGTCGAAACTTTCACAGTCATACATAGGTACTTGCCAAATAGGGAAAAACTACAGCAATTTTTACGATATAATATCAACAAATTACGATTTAATGTCAACAAAACAAAATGGCGGACTGCGTCGTTAACGATGTCTAAAACGATGTTCGATGTATTTTTAAATGCAACCAATTTTTATTATTATTATTTTGCTTAGTAAAATTATTACTTAGATTCCAAACACAATAATAATGATAAACTAGACTTTTTAAATATCGATATTAACAGCACTAGCCAAACTGTGGCAACATTAGTGTACAATGAACTGTCAAGTTAGTTTGCCTAATTCCGGACTCGACTTTAGCCTAGGTTAGTGATTATAACATAACATAATACAACACAACACAACACAAAAATACAAAATTGACAAAGATAAAAGGAACACAAGACAACACACATATACCTATTGAGACAATAGTAGTGTCTTGCCCTGTGCTCAGTACACTCCACAGGATTATTTGTTTTGTTTTCTGAGCGAGGCTAGGAATTCCATTGGTGGTTTTTTTTGTCGCACACCGCTCCGCTACTTCGCATAGCTGGTGGAAACGCAGCAAAAATTAATTTAAACACAGAAGCGAGTAATTGAGAACTTTCTGCTTTTTGTTTTTTCTTATTTGAATTCGGTTAGTAAAAAGCTAGATTCAAAAACCCGATTGCGTTTTTTGATGTTAAAAAGAACGGGCAGGAGCGTTTCGGATCATGCTCAGTGTAGGGTTCCGAAGCTGTTAAGTACTTCAAACATAAAAGTCAACAAGTAATAACTAATTTTCTAGTTAAAGTCATTTGGTGCCGTGCTAGGTGATTTTAGTAGGTATAAACAAATCGACGACCGTCTAAGATATGAATATTACAACGTCTGATTTCATACCAGTCTAGGTACAATTAACCTGCAAAGGTACCTATTTAAACTTTATGTTTTATGATTATTAAAAATAGCTACTTTATGATCGTAAAATTAATTATTTACAATTTATATTATACTATTGTTTGTCCTAGAAAACAATTATCCTTGAATTTATTACAAAATATGTAAGTCTTGCAATTTTATTATAATCTAACACTAACGACTTTACTCTTTGTAAGGAATCTAAAGATAGTAACAGAGCGTCCAGTGGCGCCCGCTTTAGTTTTATTGTGTTTTCTATTATTATTATTATTTGAGTATTTCACTCAATTTTACTTCAAATCGAGTTTTTTTTTTCTTTCTTTTATCAGATTTTTTGAAGTTGTAGGTGACGTTTGTAAGGAGATTGTCCATTGACAAATTCTCTTACTCAGTTAGGGAAACACAATGAGCCCTTTTAAGTCTTTTTACATTTCTGGGTTGGAGAAGTTCTTTTACTAGCGGATTCGGATGCAGGTTGAGGCGTTGCTTGTAGCTCCTTCTGTGGCGTTCAGTTTCCGTTAGGATAGTTGGGATTTCTAGATAGGAGTGGATTTCGCTGTTCCTAGCATACCAAATCGAGCTAAACAGAAAAATGCGACGTCGCCACGCCACTACTCGTATCCCGTGCCAGCGAAACGCTGTGCTTGTTATTAAAACCAAAAATGATTATTGAATAGGCCAATGAGGGCTCTTTTATACGTCGGTAATGGTCTGGCAAACAAAAGCTGTTCCAGAGAAACAGCGGCAATTTCAAAAAACCTGCAGCTGGTTACACTAACTGTACACTAAATAAACGGAGTTGATACTATTTGATTTCCTGATCTTTTCACAGTGATGGAGTATCAACTCCGTTTATTAAATGTACAGTCAGTGTTAAAAACTGCAGGTTTCTTGAAATTGCCGCTCTTTCTCTGGGACAGCTTTCGTTTGTCAGACTATAGTAAATCTACTAGCGCTTCGGACACGACCATAATTGCGGATTGTGGAGAAGAAGCACTGCAAGAAACTACTTAAAAGTATGTAACATCACAAGGTAATAAATAATCATTATTAAAGCTAGCACAAAATAAAATGAATACAAATTTAAGGTCGATAACATTTTAAAAACAATGACTCGGAGAACAATATAACGAGGTCTCTACGTCAAAAGCCATAACGAAATAGAGTAAATAACTGAAAATATCTGCCCTTGTAACGCCCGATTCAAAAATGTCGTTAATTCGTGTAAGTTGTGTGCCCTGCCTGCATGGTTCCTGCGGAAGACCAGCTCCGGCCTAAAACCAGTAACATGCTGAGCAGGAACCATTGTTTCGTCTTGCACTGGCTCAGTTTTGTGTTTATATTTTTGTTTGTTAATCAGTTCTTCTGTACTTGTGTAAGTAAATAAACATTAGGTATTTGACATATGAAGTAAAATAATACACAGAAGGCTTTGTAAGAGGCCTTTGGGCGTTACGAGTATAAGTCAAAAATCATACAATTGCTATCGATGGAAATGTATGTGTTGAGATACGTAACGTAACCAATCATTTCATCGAATTTCATTTTATCGAACGCTATTTTCTGTTGAAACAATGATGTTTTCAGGATACCTTAAACATTAATTACATAAGTTAGGTTAAGTTAGACTTGTGACAACCAAAAAAACTCATACGTGCGTTGAAAAGTGTTTCCATAAAACGATAAGTACCTGTTGATATCAGTGGCCAATTATCACGTATGTACCAGGACATCAAACGCCCTGAAGTCCTATACTCAGAAGTGATAGAAGTCGACTGTCGCGTCATCCCAGCTTTGGAAGACCGTTGCCAACTCGGCAAGCTCAAGCAGTCCTGGAGGGAAGTCACCGGGATCACAGGGGAGAAGATGCTCATCATGAGGGAGCTGGACGAGGACGCAGTGAGGCGGGACCTGGCGAGGCTGAGGGAGAAGGGGATAGAGAGCGTGGCGGTGGTGTTGGCGCATAGTTACACGTATCACGACCACGAGCTGAAGATTGGGAAGATCGCGGAGGAGATTGGTGAGTTTTAGGATTAGTATTTGTTAGTATTATTTACTACCATTCTCAGGCATCGACATTATTTGATTCAGGATACACGTGTTTTCTAGTAATATGAGCGAGACACGGAGACAACTATGACGTGTCGTTCTTTGTTTCCTTGGTCGATCTCTTCATAACACGACTTTCTGGTGTTTAACTTGTCTTAAGATATTGTTTTTTGTCTTCAGGTATGTAATGTAACCTAAATGCAATCTTCCAGCCCCCTATTTCACCATCTTGATAATGATAGGTAACAGTTGACATTTCAGTGTACATGGCGCAGCTTATATGAAACCCAGTAATGTATCAGCGTGTTTATTTTGCAATGTATACCGAATTGTCACCTGTCAGGGGTCATTGTCACGATGGTGAAATAGGGACCAGCCCCCTATTTCGCCCTCTAGAAAAAAAACATCAACCTTGAGTTGTAGATCATATGTCATACTAGGACATACTCGTTTCCTGTTGAACGGTAAATGGATAAAAAATAATAAATGAAAACAAAATAAATAAAAATGAAGTGAATTAAAATGGAACGAATGTTAATAAATGAATTAACTTTTTTCTTTTTTTTATGTTAATGAGAAGGCACACGAGCACTCAGGCCACCCGATGGTAAGTGGAATCTGAGACCCATAGACATTTGAATTCTCAAGACTGTAATCCTAAAGACCTCAAATGCGTTGCCAACCCTGAGGACTAAGATGGAATGCGTCTATGCTAGTAATTTCACCGGTTGTCTTATCCCCACACCGGAACACAACAATGCGAACACTGTTGCTTGGCGGGTGGTTGATGGATAAGATGGTGGTAGCGATCCGCACGGACCCTGCACAGGGTCCTACCACCACTAAACTTATTAATTAAGTAGATGAAATGAAACATCGTGGTTTAGATTGCACCGTGTCCTCCAGGCTTCCCGCTGGTGTCGCTGTCGCACGCGGTGACGGCGATGGTCCGGCTGGCGCCGCGCGGGCACACGGCGGCCGCGGACGCGTACCTCACGCCGCACATACAGCGCTACCTGCGCGGGTTCGCAAGGGGGTTCACGGACCACCTGCGCGGGACCAATGTGCTCTTCATGCAGAGCGATGGCGGACTCACGCCTATGGACCTGTGAGTATTATCGACCGCGTGACAATACCAATCAGTGATTAGTTTCGGGGTAAAGTGCTTGTGTTACTTTAAAATATGCATGGCAATTCTATTCAAAATTTCACGATGCAGGGCCTCTATTCTACTACGTTATAACGATCGCGATTGACGTGTTTTAGAATCGTTTATGTTACAGTCGCGATTATTGTAAATGAAATGACATAAGAGTCATCGAAACGTTGACAATACGGAAACACTTCAAATACGATATCGTTATTTATTACCGTGTAGAATCCCAGCCCTGTTTTATTGTAAAGGAGAAACGAACATACTAAACAAGCATAAACTATCGCATTTATAATATTGTGTTTATTTGGGTAGACGACGCGTTAGTCTAGTTAGTAGTGACTCTAACTACGAAGCTGGCGGTCCTGGGTTCGAGACTCAGTATGAGCAACTATTTGTGTGATGAGAGCGAGTATTTTTTCCTGAGTTTTGAATGTTTTCTATGTATATAAGTATTTATTTCTCTATATAAGTATGTTTATCGTTGTCTAGTACCCATATTACAAGCCTAGAGCTTAGTTTAGAACTATGTTAATTAGTGTGAAATTGTGTAGCCCCCAGATATTATAGCTGTGCGATGATTACGCTGTTGATGGTGATCTCTACGAGAACCGCCGGCGGCGGGTTCGAAGCGTCGTTCTGCAGCTCTCGTAGGTGTTGCTGTTGACCTCGTCGGAAGCTCGTGCTTTGGTGCTGGGGGTTATGTGGCGTTGAAATAATATGACCGCTGACTTGATTATGACATAGACTTTAATATACTATCACAATCTGTGTTATTCCTTAAGTATACTAATAGCTTATTCTAGATGAAAACTTGACTGATTATCAACTGATGAATTTTTGCACGTCCGTTCGCTGTCCGAGCGTGATTAGGAGAGAGCGAATGAAGTAAGAGTGAATGAACTATAGGCTAAACAGTTTCACATTGAATGATCGTTGGTCTATGATTATAAAGGTCTGACAGACGACCCTACTGATTTTAAAGGCCCTAATATTGAAGCCTACGGTAACAAGTAAAATATTGAAAACATGTTAATTTTCGATTAACATTCCTCCGCCACCCGGGGAAGTTGAACACTGAACACTTGAAGTCCCTAATGAACTCTACTTATAGTAATAATGACACATAACATTACCGCTAAACATGACTTAATATTAGGTTGAACTCTAATATATACATAGGAAATAAATGATCAATTGAAATCACTTTCCAATGGTAATTTACATAATTTTACCACGGGTCTTATAAGTTCTCCACATTGAGTTTTTAATTTAACTGATCTGACAACCTGATCTGACCCTTTAAACAATTCTATTACTCTACCTCTACGCCACTGTAGAGGTGGTGAATTTTCATCTATGATAAGAACTAAATCGTTAAGTTCTATATTGTTAACATGACTATACCATTTATTGCGTGTCTGTAGTGTATTGAGATATTCAACATGCCATCGTGACCAAATTGACTGATACATTTTCTGAGTGATTTGAAAGCGTGATAATCGTGACATCTTTGTTTCCTTCCAGTGCGCTTCTGGTAAAGCGACTAGTGGTTGACCGATGATGAAATGACCAGGTGTAAGAACTTCTAAATCGCAAGGATCCTCTGACATAGGAACTAGAGGTCGTGAATTCAGTATCGATTCTATCTTAGAAAATAGAGTAGACAGCTCCTCGAATGTTAGAATAGTTTCGCCAACCTCTCTCTTGAGGAGGTTTTTTGCGCTTTTGACGGCAGCCTCAAATAGACCCCCCATGTGAGGCGATGCCGGCGGATTGAATTCCCAGCGAATACTCTGTTTTCTGAACTCCTCCTTGAGGATAATCTCATTGTCCAACAAAAACTGATTAATCTCCTTGAGATATGTGTTAGAACCAACAAAATTTGTACCTCGGTCCGATCTGATAAGAGAAGGCAGCCCTCGTCGACTGACAAACCTCGTGAATGACGCGATGAAGGCCTCGACGCTCAGCGAAGAGACGACCTCGAGATGAACAGCCTTTGTGCCTAAACATACAAAGACACACAGGTAAGCTTTGACTGACTTAGCGTTTCTTAATAAACTGCATTTGACCAAAAATGGGCCAGCGAAATCCGTCGCTACGCCTGAAAATGGCCGCGCTGCTGTGACTCTATCAGCAGGCAGATCGGCCATGAATGGTGGCTGAGTTGATGCATTGAATCTGAAACAAACTAAACAATTTCTGATAGCCTTGGACACTTGTCGCCTGGCTGAAGTGATCCAGTACTCTCTTCTGAGTATGGATATTAGGGCGTTCGTCGCCGCATGACAATATGATTTGTGGTAATATTCAATTAATAATTGACCCCACCGATGATCTTTAGGTATCAGATATGGATGCCTTGCACCATATGGCAATGTTGATTTCCGGAGTCGTCCACCGACCCTGATGAAGTGCTCGTCATCCACGAATACACTTAATTTCTGTAATGACTTACAAACCAGTTTTCCTTGTCTGATTAATATGATTTCGTCCTTGAACGAATCCATCTGAATTTTCCTGATCCAATGTTTTGTGGCTTCACGAGTCTCGTCCAGTGATAATGATGACGTGAGATTCCGTTGTTCTTTCGGTAATCTGGCATTCCTACAAAATCTAAGTACAAATGACGTAACATTGATGAGCTTACTAAATGAGCTGACACGTGATAATAAAGAGTCTTGCCAGGACTCTACCGGTGTGACAACATGGACTAATTTCTTGAATCCAGGTAAATCATGAGGTATAGTAACTGGTAATGAAGGCCATTGTGACTCCGCCTTAAGTAACCAGTCTGGTGACCACCATAGATTAAATCCAATGAGCTCCTTTGCTGACATACCTCTTGAAGCGACATCTGCTGGATTTAATTCAGATCTGATATGACGCCATGTCATCTTACGTTTTGAGTTTTGAATGTCCTGAACTCGATTGCATTCGAATGTTTGCAGCATGTGAGGTTTTGTATTTAACCATGATAACACAATGGTGCTGTCTGACCAAGCATTGATGCTGTCAAATTGAATCGAACTTTCATAGGACTCTGCTACATGATTAAGTAGCTTGAACACTAGGTGAGCGGCACTAAGCTCCAACTTGGGTATCGTTTGCTTTGACTTCAGGGAAGCTACTCGAGATTTAGCTAAAAGTAGTCGTACCATGACGTTTTCTGACGTGTCCACTGTCCTGAGGTACACGCTCGCGGCAAATCCAGCCTCCGCAGCGTCTCCGAATCCGTGGAGCGAATATGAAACTGTCTGTGGTAGTGCAACACATCTAGGAATCTGCAAATTTGACAAACAGCTTAAGTCCTGAATGAGTTTGTTCCACTGATGACATTGGTGATGGCTAACAGGCTCATCCCATGATAATCCATCTGAAAAAAGTGATTGAAGAAACATTTTGAATCTGAACACAATAGGCGCACAATATCCACACGGATCATATAGGCGTGCTATTGTACTAAGAATATGACGCTTAGTAACTGGTTGCCCTAGCGGTACATTGATCTGATATGACATCGAGTCTGATACTGGATCCCATTGAATTCCTAGTACCTTAATAAAGCTTTTGTCTTCAGTATCGAACTGATGTGGTTGCTCGCAGTGTTCTTGCGGCAAGTCTTGCAGTAATTCATTGCAATTTGATGACCATTTCCTCAGCTCGTATCCGGCGCTTTTCATTAACGCGATAAGTTCTGACTTGAGGCGTTGTGCCTCTGATAACGAGTCCGCGCCCGTGAGAATATCGTCGACGAAGATATCTCGTCTGATGACGTTTGAAGCGGGTGATTCATGGTGACTAGCCTCCCAATCGTCCGCCAGTTGCAACAATGTTCGAATTGAAATGAAAGGACTTGACCGTAGTCCCTAAGTATTAGTATTTAACTCATATACCTGAATTTGTTCTGACGGGTTCTCCCGCCACAAGACGAGTTGGTACTTCCTATCTTCAGGGTGTATCCAAGTCATCCTGAACATCATCTTGATGTCCGTAGTGAAAACGATTTGGTGACGTCTGAAATTCAATAATATTTGGGTAATATCATTTTGAAGTGGCTGGCCTGTGTGAAGACACTGGTTTAATGACGTGCCAGTTGATGTACGACCACTCCCGTCAAATACGACACGGATTTTATCCGTTCCCCTTTTGAATATACCGTGGTGAGGTATGATGAAATGTTCAGAATCGAACTGAAAATCTGATTTTGACATATGACCAAGAGTTTCATACTCTTTCATGAATTCCTTGTATTTATTTGCAAATACCAAATTCTTAGCCATCTTTCTTTCTAAAGATCGCAAGCGCTGAATGGCTAAAGCCTTTGATTCACCCAATGGTGGTCTTGTTGAAAGTAATGGCAACCTCACCATATATTTGCCATCTGGCATACGTTGAGTAGTTGAATTATACAACCCTTCACATTCCAGATATTCAGGATGAACAGCTGGTTTCGAAGGGGGCTCCTCCACCTTCCAAAACCTTTCCAAGACTTCCTCTAGCTTGACTGCATGAAGTCCGTAGTCTTCTACTGATGTGCCGGCTGACTGGTGGGGTGCCGCGACCGTCGTCGGTGGCAGTTGACCGGGCACCGCTCCCATAATGACGTGACCAAAACATGATCCGTAAGCTGCTATCCCTGGAATATTAGTTGATATCTTTGAACCATCAAGTACATAATTGAGAATGTCTGTACCTAGGATAATATCTACATTTCGAGCCTTATCAAAGTTGCTATCAGCAAATATAATGTTTGATGACCTTAATTGATCCCTGAGTTGAATATCATATGGCGGTATATTTCCTGTTAATTCAAACATAACCATTGCCATAGTACCTACAATTGGTAATTGAGTTCCGACAGGTTTGATGACTAATTTAACGATAGTGCCTGGCGTTTGAACCGGCTGGTGACCAATTCCATAAAGAGTATTACTGTTGCACTGTTGGGGCAAATTTAAATAATGAACCAATGATTGCTTGATGATTGAAACACAAGCTCTTGTATCCAACAGGGCTCTGACCTTAACAAATGTACCATCACCAGATCTGACCATTACTATTGCGGTAGGGCAAATAGTTATGGGATGGGATGGACCTTGAGTTGCACCAACAGTACCCTCATATCATTCCCTATCAGGGCTTTGCCTAAAACCAAACTTGAGGGAACTGAATGTGTTCTGAGCTCGCTGCGCTCTGGCACCAATGGTTGGCCTCGGCTGATGTTGGCCCAAGGATTGCACTGATGGTGCCTCCTGGTAATGCACAGACCGCTCCTGGGCCTGACTGCCCACAGATGACGTGGTTGGTGCCTGATGTACCGAAACACGGCTCGCATATGATGATGATGATGGCTGATTCACTTCACCCCTAGTTGATCCTTGATCCATGGATTGAACAATTGAATGAACCTGTTGAGTATTAGTGTCGGCATTGCAGATCAGTGTGTTGTGATCTGGAGATTTGCAATGCAAACACCAATTGCGATGAGTACACTCGCTGGCATAATGTTTCCTCAAACATCTGTAACAATGCCCCGTCCTTGAAGCCCATGATCTGCGCCCTCCCCGTGACAGTTGAAGGAACCCGGGACACTTGTACAGTGTATGGGCCTTATTTGAACAGAATGAACATGATGAAATTGAAACATTCACCTGATGTGAAGGCCGAATGATTCCTTGGGAAGAGAGCACCCCTTTTGATGCCTGCGGTGACTGCCTTGCAGGCTGATGCGCACGTGGTGGTGGTGACCGACGTGGACTCCTGATGGTGGCCTGTTGTTCTGGGGTTGACGGTACCGCCAACTGAAGTCTGCACTGTTCATCCATCAACTCCAGCAGTAGATAGATGGTGGGCAGGGTCGTGGTATCCTTGCCATGCCGCTCTTCAAACAGTGAACGTAGCCTAATCGGGAGCTTCTGCAAGACCAGGTATAAAATTAAATATGACCATTCTTTAACAGGCTGACCGAGTTTATCCAAGGCCTGAATGGCCTCCTGTAGTGGATCATAAAATTCTGACCTAATATGACTTGATGATGTGATGATAGGTAAGTTGATTATCCTACCAATATATGTATCAAGCAACAACCTTGTGTTCTGATATCGTGACTTTAAAAGTCCTAGAGCAACAGAGTAGTTCTTGTCGTCTACCGGAAGCTGTCTAACTATATGAAGCGCTTCACCTGATAATGATGATCTTAGGTAATAATGCTTTTCAGCGTCTGATAAATCCCGCTCATGAACCAGTGATTGAAATAAATCATAAAATGGAATCCAGTCCATTAAATTACCTGAAAACTTGGGAAGTTCTATGAGTGGTAACTTTGCCATTACCTGATTGGACGTGACCTTGCGTGATGTTGACATCTCGGCCTTTGACTCCGACGACGCCTGCTCTAATTTGATTAATAATTTGTTTACTTCCGTAAACTGCGCCTCGAACAACGCCATATCGTCTTCCGACACATCATTGTCCGAGAAACCCAACAATGATTCGTATGCTGTAACCAAATCCCTGTAATACGTGTCGAAGTGCCTTTTAGCCACTGATGCTGCGATAGAACTGCTGACATCGGTGATTGTGCCTGCGAAGTCTATCAGCATCCGATATCGCGAACGAAACTGATTCTTTACAGTGCGCGATGACATTTTGAATACCTTAACGATTATCGCACGCAATAAACAGTGACACTTTAGATTAGTTACTTTAAATTTAGTTGAAGTATAATCCGTTAACAATTAACAAACAAGCGGTGACCTATTAACCTATAATTCAGTCGGTGACACTTGACATTGACCGACTGACCGACTGACTGAAGTATAGGTTCACCACAGACTAGCTATTAGGTACGATTGATTGATCCGAATGACCAGTGAGTGAATGAAATGTACTTACATGAATTAACAATAATCACTTAGTGTTCGTAAGATTGAATGAACTGTTGAATGACCGAAATGAACTTGAAACGAAGCGAGCGCCCTCTGCGACTGCCCTTTCCGTTACGAAATAAAATGGCTATCCAAATTATGCACCGATGAAATGAAATGCTGACCTTGACTTGAAATTGAATTGATAATACCAAATGTTAGTATAATGAAACCGCACCAACACTGAACCATGACACTACCACTGATTTCTTCCAGAATAATCTGCTGTAGTAGGTATCCGTGTGATGTATATTGATTACAATATATCGATGGATCGGCACCTGCGATCCTCGACCTTGAATGAGCTTCAACGCGAGTTTGCTTACCGCGACCTTGATTCGTAGGTACGGGTAGCAATATTTACCCTTCTTGGGTTTGATTCCCCGGTCTGAATTTGAAACCTTCCCCTCATGGGCCACCAAAAATGTGCGATGATTACGCTGTTGATGGTGATCTCTACGAGAACCGCCGGCGGCGGGTTCGAAGCGTCGTTCTGCAGCTCTCGTAGGTGTTGCTGTTGACCTCGTCGGAAGCTCGTGCTTTGGTGCTGGGGGTTATGTGGCGTTGAAATAATATGACCGCTGACTTGATTATGACATAGACTTTAATATACTATCACAATCTGTGTTATTCCTTAAGTATACTAATAGCTTATTCTAGATGAAAACTTGACTGATTATCAACTGATGAATTTTTGCACGTCCGTTCGCTGTCCGAGCGTGATTAGGAGAGAGCGAATGAAGTAAGAGTGAATGAACTATAGGCTAAACAGTTTCACATTGAATGATCGTTGGTCTATGATTATAAAGGTCTGACAGACGACCCTACTGATTTTAAAGGCCCTAATATTGAAGCCTACGGTAACAAGTAAAATATTGAAAACATGTTAATTTTCGATTAACAATAGCTATTATAGAAATATGGTCAAGTCAACGGCGAAGATAAGGGAGCACATAGTTACAGATGTTACATTACAATGGTTGTAAATTTGTTGTAATCTGTGTTGATTTTGTGATAAAACTGGTGATGACATTTTAATCATATTCTCATTGTATGTCTACTTCTTTATTTACATATAGCGTGTAGATAATCGTATTGTTACCTGAAGAAATTAAATAACCTTCACTTGAATTCGTATAGTTTTAACATATACTAACTATTGCGTGACTGCCTGACTTTGCGTATAGAAAGTTATAGGGACGCTAGGGGTGAACTAAGTTTGTTTTTTCGCAAATCGATCTCCAACGGGGACAAATAGGAGTACTTAGCGGGAAATTAATTGTACGCATTGTTTTTTACATCTTGAATAGAGATCGCGTCTCGGCAAACGTGGCGTGGGACACCCTGGGGCAAGATGATATACACAGACTGGCTGGTGTAGGTTGGATGAGAGAAACTGAAAACAGTGGCGTGCATTGGGAAAGGCCTTGGTCCAGCAGTGGACTAATACCGGCTAATTGATGATGATTGTTATTTAATAAAGTATTTATTCAATTAATGCTTGCGTTTTAGATTCAATGGCTCCCGAGCTATCCTGTCGGGTCCCGCCGGCGGCGTGGTGGGGTACGCCATGACGTCATACCAAAAAGAAACAGACTTGCCAGTTATAGGTAATTAGTTGGGAGTGGCCTAGTTGGGAGTGACCGTGCCTCCGAAGCCAGCGGGCCTGGGTTCGAATCCCGGTAAGGGCAGATATTTGTGTGATGAGCGGGAATATTTGTTCCTGAGTCTTGGATGTTTTCTATGTATTTAAGTATGTACTTCTCTATATACTTAAGTATGTTTATCGTTGTCTAGTACCCATAGTACAAGCCTAGAGCTTAGTTTGGGACTAGGTCAATTTGTGTGAGATTGTCCTCTAAAATTTATTTATATTTTAAACGAGCAAATCTTTTATATACTCTATGACTCTGTCAATGCTGATGAAAATTGCGGTTCAGGGGTTTTTAGGACAAAAAATCGATCTTTCATCTTGGGTTCCGAGGTATTTGACATGTATAGACGAAATCTTACCCATTAACCACCCGCCAAGCAACAATCTTCGCATTGTTGTGTTCCGGTGTGGGGATAAGACAACCGGTGAAATTACTAGCATAGACGCATTCCATCTTATTCTTCAGGGTTGGCAACGCATTTGAGTTCTTAAGATCATAGTCTTGAGAATTCAAATGTCTATGGGTCTCAGATTCCACTTACCATCAGGTGGCCTGAGCGCTCGTGTGGCTTCTCCTTAACATAAAAAAGAACTATCCAATTGTGTTTTAATAGTGTCGTCTATATACACCCGACCATAGCTCGGTCGCCCATCAGTTACACATCCACATCCACTGTCTGAAACTTGAGAGATAATATGGCCTCAGGGTCGAAGATCGAACCGTAGACCTAGGTTACCTTAATATTGTCTAAAGTTTACGAGCTGTACGATCTCGCGCAGGGCCTTACCCGGTTCCCTACTAGCATTTTACCTTTTTCTGTTCCGGTATGGGGGATAGGCAACGGCTGTAAAATACAGCTGTAGCCAGGGTTGGCAACCTGATAGGGCTCTTAAGGCCCGTATTAATAAACTCGTCTCGGTTTAAATGCCCGCCTCAAGATACGTCAAAGTAAACGTCAAACCATGGAAATCTGTCATTTTTGACGTATCTTGAGACGGGCATTCAAACCGAGATCAGTTTATTAATACGGGCCTTAGTATATCGAACGTAGAATTCCTTTATTTTATTATATGCTCGTCTTTTGCCATTAGCGCGACTAAGACTAGGCTAGGAATAAGAATTGCACAAGCTGACAGCCCTCTTTCTCTATCTTTCAAGTTAGAAAATACAACGAAATTGTGCTTCTTGCTTTACAACTGAAGTTAAAATAAGACTGCAAACAACTTCTGCAATTTTTATAGCTTTACTTAAACTTCAGTTCAAGAAGCTCAATTGGACGTAGTTCTGCAAACGGGAACCAACCCACAATTATTTAGCAATAAAATATCAACCCTAACACCCGTATTTATAGACAAGAAAAGTAATTACATACATACATACATACATACTATCACGCCTTAATTCCCAGAGTGGGGTAGGCAGAGCTACAGAAATACCAACAACTACAAAAAGAGTTGTTGGTAATTCCGTAACCACATTTTGCACAAACAGGCTAAGATGTTTACCAGAGTATCAGTGACAGGTCGCAAGCCCATCGCCTAACAGTACTAGAAGCCCTCATTCCCTTAGTCGCCTCTTACGACATCCACGGAAGACATGGAATGGCACTATTCTAACCCGGCAACCACACGGGCAAGAAAAGTAATTACTTGAGTAATAATAAAAATCGTTTCTAAGTCATTACTTTGGCTTAAGTAATTACTTTTCATGTCTATAAATACAGTTGTAAGTATTCATCAAGACAGTTTACATACTATTGCCAAATCATTGTGGGTTGGTTCCCGTTTGCAGAACTACGTCCAATTTTACTATCTTTTTCTAACATTAAAATAAAGTAAGACACCAGTCAACTTCTGCAATATTGCTAGTCTAAACCTTGCTTTACTTTCACACCGGGACAGTGCTTGGTGGTAGGGGAGATGGAGCCCAACCCTAGATCTTACCACCACTAGAAAATATACGTAGTAGAGAGTTTTCCCCAGGTTTTGACATGGGCGGCACGTCAACGGACGTGTCCCGGTACGCGGGCACGCTGGAGCACGTGCACGAGGCCACCACGGCCGGCGTCACCATCCAGGCGCCACAGCTGGGTGAGTCCAGGAGAATCATCGCACTCTAGTCACTAGGTGTGTCCTGTAAGGAAGGTTTTGACATGGGTGGCACGTCAACGGACGTGTCCCGGTACGCGGGCACGCTGGAGCACGTGCACGAGGCCACCACGGCCGGCGTCACCATCCAGGCGCCACAGCTGGGTGAGTCCAGGAGAATCATCGCACTCTAGTCACTAGGTGTGTCCTGTAAGGAAGGTTTTGACATGGGTGGCACGTCAACGGACGTGTCCCGGTACGCGGGCACGCTGGAGCACGTGCACGAGGCCACCACGGCCGGCGTCACCATCCAGGCGCCACAGCTGGGTGAGTCCAGGAGAATCATCGCACTCTAGTCACTAGGTGTGTCCTGTAAGGAAGGTTTTGACATGGGTGGCACGTCAACGGACGTGTCCCGGTACGCGGGCACGCTGGAGCACGTGCACGAGGCCACCACGGCCGGCGTCACCATCCAGGCGCCACAGCTGGGTGAGTCCAGGAGAATCATCGCACTCTAGTCACTAGGTGTGTCCTGTAAGGAAGGTTTTGACATGGGTGGCACGTCGACGGACGTGTCCCGGTACGCCGGCACGCTGGAGCACGTGCACGAGGCCACCACGGCCGGCGTCACCATCCAGGCGCCACAGCTGGGTGAGTCCAAGAGAATCATCGCACTCTAGTCACTAGGTGTGTCCTGTAAGGAAGGTTTTGACATGGGTGGCACGTCGACGGACGTGTCCCGGTACGCCGGCACGCTGGAGCACGTGCACGAGGCCACCACGGCCGGCGTCACCATCCAGGCGCCACAGCTGGGTGAGTCCA
The DNA here is from genome assembly GCA_949316455.1 of Acleris holmiana. Classification (NCBI taxonomy): domain Eukaryota; kingdom Metazoa; phylum Arthropoda; class Insecta; order Lepidoptera; family Tortricidae; genus Acleris; species Acleris holmiana. The sequence continues at coordinate 12,871,424 of OX438782.1, read as the reverse complement.
AGAGAATCATCGCACTCTAGTCACTAGGTGTGTCCTGTAAGGAAGGTTTTGACATGGGTGGCACGTCGACGGACGTGTCCCGGTACGCCGGCACGCTGGAGCACGTGCACGAGGCCACCACGGCCGGCGTCACCATCCAGGCGCCACAGCTGGGTAAGTCCAAGAGAATCATCGCACTCTAGTCACTAGGTGTGTCCTGTAAGGAAGGTTTTGACATGGGTGGCACGTCGACGGACGTGTCCCGGTACGCCGGCACGCTGGAGCACGTGCACGAGGCCACCACGGCCGGCGTCACCATCCAGGCGCCACAGCTGGGTGAGTCCAAGAGAATCATCGCACTCTAGTCACTAGGTGTGTCCTGTAAGGAAGGTTTTGACATGGGTGGCACGTCGACGGACGTGTCCCGGTACGCCGGCACGCTGGAGCACGTGCACGAGGCCACCACGGCCGGCGTCACCATCCAGGCGCCACAGCCGGGTAAGTCCAGGAGAATCATCGCACTCTAGTGCTGTACAAGCTGTGTCCTGTAAGGAATTTTTCGGCATGGGTGGGACTTCCAGACAGGGCTCGGAACCGGTTTAAAAAATACTGGTTAATACCGGTTTTGCTTTGAACTGTCCTAGGGAACGAAAACGTTTTGATAACCTAACCTAGCTCTCTTGACTCGCCAAGAAACCAAAAGCTTTGTACTGAATAAAAATACTAAGCGGCACTTGTTTATCGTGCGTGACGCCTGGATTAACCAATTTTTTTAAGCTCGAAACCGATTAATTCGGAAATAACTTTAAATAAAGGTTCCTCCTAAAACTGGTTTATGCGAACGGAACCGAAATGTTTTTTTTTCCGTATGTACTTGACATAATAATGGTTTGAAACTTTAACTGGTATCCGAGCCGTGCTCCCAGAGGTGTCCTTGTACGCGTTGCACCGTAGCTGGGTTAGTTCACCAGATTTTTTGCTCTTTACAGAGTTGTGACTTAGAAAGATACGGTTTCTACAAGACCATTCAGTAAAGAGTTTTCATCAGGTTGTGGCGACCTAGCGACATCTAGTGACAACTTATAACCTGAGCCCGGAATTTTCGTAGCGCTTTTGAGCTGTCATAGGGACTTCTCGTTTATCGACTTCCGATATACATGTGTATATCGATAAATACAGAATAGATTTTTAAAAATGTGATTACGAGTAGAAGTAAACAACATGCAGTCTTATCGCGAATGAGCGATCTCTTCGAGACAAGATAAAATTATGACTATCTATTTCTAGTATAGATAAACTAATAATGAAACACTTGTTAGCACTAAAACTGACTTTGTATGTACATGAAATTGATAAATGTTAAAAACTGAACTGAACTGATTAAATGTAGAATTGTTAACTATTAAAACTATAACTAACTATAAAACTTTTCATTGCAAATCTCTATTTAATATTTTCAGCCAATGTTGCGTTGTATTCTATAATGTATCGATAAAATTATGTATATCGGAAATCGATAAACGAGAAGTCCCTATGACACATAAACAAAGAGCGGAATTCTTCATAGCAAAAATCAAACTGTCAGAGGGATTGACCTAACTGTTTTATCGACTTATCGATAAATATTTGTCACTTAACGAAACAAAGTTAAAGGAATGAAATCAGGCTTTTGGATATACATACAAACAAACAAATTAACGGTGTCCCTAATTAGCTGACCGCCACTGTACTTTAGTATAATAGTAAAGAATAAAACATTAAATACTTTTTTTTAAATTTTCTATATGAAACTTATCATTAAAAATTAAAAACAAATATTGCTAAGAGTAGGTTACTAATCTTCATTCAAAATAACAAAGTCGAAATCTAAATCTGTACTAAATATGTTTTCTTCATCTTCCCTGTAGTAAAAGAAAATAGTCATTATTTTTTCAACATTTTCATCTTTCAAATTACTCCTTTTTTCATTGTAGATCTAGGAATTTATAAGATGAAAACGAGCGTTCTACCTCAGTTGAAGTAACAGGAGCATATTTGTAGTACTCGATAACGGTGCTTTGGCTGTAATCACTTTTTTCTATAAAATCAGCATATTTGCGTATGATGTCATAGTCCGGAATTCTATCTAGGACTTTTTCAAGTTTTATTTGCACTGTCTGAGATCCACACCAATTTAGAATACTTCTCACCTGGTCAGGTATTAGAAGAGAGTCTAATAAGGATAAACAGGATGTCGTATCCTCAGTAAAACACAAGATTAATTAACTGATGTCATTTATTACGGAGCCGACATACAATGCTACAAAGCCAACCAGGAGAGAGGGAGAGGGGCAGAGAGAGATAGCAAGACTCATAAATAAGGCCTGAACACAAATACCACACTCTCCACCACCAGAACTGACACACATACTTTCTATTCCTCCCCTTAACTAAAAGTATGAAGAGATGTATATCTCCTGTTTTATAACAACAACAACTTAATATGTACGATATGTTGGAGAATTCCAACAAATACAAAATGTATGTACCTTAACTCATTCTTGGCATCACACCTATTGTGCACATCTGACGAAGTCCTACGAATGGTTAATGTACCTACCATTTTATAACCTATGAATTTATAGCTATAAATTCGTACCTAACTTAGTTATCACATACTATTACTAATAACAATTACAATTCTTGGCATCACACTTAGTGCACATCGAGACGAAGTCCTACGAATGATTGTTATACTTAGTTCAGTCTTCTAATAAACTGTTATTGCAATTTATTAGTTGGTTTACATGCCTTTTCCATTTACACCCTTCCACCTCAACAATGTAAGTGGTGTCCGGTACAGACTCCTGTATAATCATCCCAAGGATCCACGGCTTGTGATCTTTCCTATAATCTTTAACCATAACCTTCTCCCCTACTTTAAACCTAACTATTCTAGAGCCTGACGCTATGTTTCTTTGTTTTTCTAACATTTCAAGTGATTTTTCCATTATCGGTGGTGGTCTTAATAAAGAAAACCTAGATCTTAACTCTCTACCTAGCATTAATTTAGCTGGCGTCACACCCGTTGTGCTATGCGGCATGTTTCGGTAATCAAAAAGAAATAAATTAATTGCAGCACTGATGGTGTTGCCACTTTCTTTAATTTTTGTTACATGTGTTTTAAATATTTCTACAAATCTTTCTGCTGCACCATTTGTGGCTGGGTGGTATGGTGGGGAAAAGGTATGCTTAATGTTAGTTAACAAACAATAATTTTTCAATTCTAGGCTCGCAAATGATGGGCCGTTGTCAGTTACCAAGTGTACGGGGTAACCAAACCTTGCAAATAAAGTTTTAAAAACCTCAATGGTTCGAGATGCGTTAATTGTATTCATTTCTATAACTTCCGGCCACTTTGAGTAACTGTCAATAACCACTAAATACATTTTTTTATAGTATGGTCCTAAATAATCAGCATGAATTCGGTACCACACAGTAGGTGCTACTGGCCATGACTTTTGGAGACCCTTTGTAGGGTTATTCCTATTCGATAAGCATGTGATGCAGTTGTTTGTTATGTTTTCTATTTCAGAATCTATACTAGGCCACCAGAAATATGAACGGGCAATCTGTTTCATACGCACAGTGCCAAAATGGCTGCGGTGCATTTCTATTAACAGTAACTTTCTTAAAGAATGGGGAATAATTATCCTGTAGCCCCAGAAAAGACAACCTCTATCATAACTAATTTCGTTTTTCTTATTGAAATAGGGTAACAACTCCCTATCCACATTCCTTTTGTCTGGCCAGCCATCTACATTATGTCTAACAACTTTTGATAATATCAAGTCTTTTTTAGTAGCATCAAGTATATTTTTCCAGTTTAAGTTTTCTAAGTCTGACTGTTGTATGTGACCGTTAATGCTTTCTTCAGCCTCCATACAAAGTGGATTCAAATCTACATGATCATTAGTACTGTCAGCTGTGGCCCGTGATAAGAAATCTGCTGGGTTTAGACTTGTTTTGACATGCTTTATTTTATAGTTAAAAGCTGATAGAAAAAAGTATAATGCTGTAATCTTTTAGCTGCCATTTTAGGAATGCCCTTATTAGGACCAAATATCCTAACTAAAGCTGCATTATCAGTTTCTAATTCAAATGGTCGGCCATAAGTGTAGTTGTAAAATTTTGTTATACCAAATATAATTGCCATAGCCTCTTTGTCTATAGCAGAGTACTTCTGCTCTGTAGAATTTAATTTTTTACTAGCGTATGCTATTGGTTTGACCACACCATTATAACATCTATTTGACAATACAGCAGCTAACCCAGTGTGGGACGCGTCACATGACAATATTAATGGTAAATTTGGATTATAATGTCTAAGATTCTGTACTGAAGCTAACTTATTTTTAATTTCTTTAAAGGAATCGTCGCACTCCTTTGACCACACAAACTTATTTTTCTGTGTGCATTCATACAATGGAGTTAGTACTGTAGCCATATTCTTCAGGAATCTTGAATAGTAATTAATTTTTCCTAAAAATGAACGCAGCATAGTAATGTTTGTTGGTGGGCTTGCTTTTAATAATGGATCAATATTTGACTTTATAATGCTTATTTAATTTTTTGTGATTCTAAACCCAAAAACATCAATACTTTTTTGAAGAGTTTACATTTTTCTAACTTCAATTTGAATTCACATTCCTGCAACTTGCTTAGTATTTTACACAGTGTGTCTCTAGTTTCTGATATACTATTGCCCACTATATAAATGTTGTCAATAAATACTATGGTATTTGGAATGTCTGCCAATTTATTATACATTAGTCTTTGAAAAGAACCTGGTCCAGTACTAACACCATAAGGTAGATATTTATATTTGTAAATACCTACTTCAGTTACAATAGTTGTTAATTCCTGTGATTGTTCATCAAGAGGAGCCTGGAGGTAAGCCTCCTTTAAATCCAGTTCGCAGAAGTATTCTCCTTCTTTTAATGTATCTAATATTTCATCTATATGTGGTAATGGAAAATGATCAACCTCCAGATGCGGATTTAATGTAACTTTATAATCACCACAAAGGCGAACAGAACCATCAGCCTTTATAATTGGTACCACCGGGGTACCCCACTGACTGTGTTCCACTGGTTCTATCCTTCCATTTTTTTGTAATCTCTCTATTTCTAATTTTACCTTGTCTTTGAGTGCAAAAGGTACCCGTCTGACTGGATGAAATTTCGGCTGGGTGTCGTGTTTTAATTTTAACTTAATTGTTTCACCCTTGAAGTTTCCCCAACCAGCTCCGAATACTTCTGCGTACTTTTCTTTTACATGTTGTTCGGCTTCTGAAATTTTACCATCATTATCAACTTGTAGTACATTAGTTTCTATTTTAGGTGGCCAAAGCCCAAGCTCTTTCAACCAATCTCTGCCTATTATTCGGGGCACATTATCTTGTGCAACAAATACATTCAATTTTCTATGTTGATTTTTATATGTAACCTTTATATTTTCCAACAGACCTATTGGTTTTGATATGGTTTGGTCGAAATTTTTGAATTTTACATTACAATCACTAATTGTCTTGTTCGAAAAGAATTTTTTTTTATCTTTAAATGGTAAAACAGTTACATCTGAACCTGTATCCAACTGAAAATCTAGAGGTATACCCTCAATTTCAACCCTAATGTAATGTGGGGGCACTTTACTTACATTAACCGCATATATATTTCCTTCTTGAAACAATCCACTGAGTGAGTCTACATCATCCTCTGGAACCATTGTTTTTGTAGCGACTTTATCTTCTTCTAGTAAATATGCTCGACTGTATCTGGTATTCTGTGGACATACTTTGTAGATGTGCCCCTGTTTTCCACATTCCGAACAGAACTTTTTTATCAGTCTGCACTCTGATTTCATGTGATTAGTGTTACCGCAACAAAAACATTTTACTACATTTCTGTCTTCATTTTTAGATGTTGGTTTTCTATCCAAATTGGTCCTATTCCCTCTGTACTCACGTTGATTGCCGTTAGTCCTTTTCATTGTTTTTCCATAATAGAACATTTCAGTTGTATCTGCTTCTTTTGAACTTCCTTTAGTCTGAGTTAGTGCTATTTCTACAGTCCTAGCTAAATTCACCATTTCTTCAAGAGTTTTAGACATGTCACTTTTTAGTAATTCAAATTTAATTAACTTTGAGTGTACACCATCTATTAGTTTTTCTTTAATTTGGTCGTCTAAATCCGCAAATTTACATTTTCCACCGATTTTTCTTAATGCCAAGACATAATCCTCAATGCTTTCGGTTGTTAATTGATTTCTGTTACGAAATTCCACCCTTTCCAGGGCAATTGATTGTTTTTTAATATATTTTGTTTTTAGTTTATCAATTAAGTCTTCATATTTGGATTTTATCGGTTTTGTAGGTGCACAGAGACAGGACAGTGTTTCAAATGCTTGTGGCGATAATTTTGTTAACAACAACGGAACTTTTTTCTCGTCGGAGATGTCATTAAGTTTAATTACGCATTCTAATTGTTGTTCGAAACATTCCCAGTTATTCCCGTCAAAAACCGGTATATTGTAATTGGTCATCTTATGACGTTCTGTTTTTCGTTTTATATCACAAAAGTTGCTTAGGATTTTTCGTAATTCTTGACTGGTAGCCTCCGGCTGGAAATTAATTTGTAGTTGCTGCAAAGTTTTCTGTAACTCCGACTTATTTAACTTATATATCCAAGATTTCTTATTAATGTCAACGTTCCGTGCGATAGTATCACTATCATTATCATAATTTTCTTCTAATTCCTTATAATCTTCGTCTGAGTTTTCCGCATTTTTCTCCAATGTAGACATTTGTTATTGAATATTTATTCATCGTTTTTAACAAAAAGATGTTGATTCGGTCTTAGAATGTTTACCGCGACTTGCAGCAACTTCACTTGGGTTAGTTTATTGTGAATACCTATAACGCCGCTGGTTACCGGCGGCGGCCGCAATCCTGGCTAACTTCACACTGATGCTTCTTTTGTGATTTTAATTTCAATCGTTTCTTCTTTTATTTTTACACTTCTTGTCTTGATTAATATATCCACAGGTGCGTGGTTCGTTGTTTCTCGTCGCCAATTTGTCGTATCCTCAGTAAAACACAAGATTAATTAACTGATGTCATTTATTACGGAGCCGACATACAATGCTACAAAGTCAACCAGGAGAGAGGGAGAGGGGCAGAGAGAGATAGCAAGACTCATAAATAAGGCCTGAACACAAATACCACACAGGATGTTTGTAATTTGATTATTGCGTCACGTAAAATGCCATAACTTTCTTTTATGTACAACAGATCATTTCTCAAATTGTTGTGCTTGAGTACTCTTTTAGCTTCTCTTATTGCAGCCGACTCTTTTGAATTTAAGTTTGAAATTACTTCTGTAATACATTCCAAATTTTCTGCATAATATATATAGCTGCATTAAGCCATGTGCCCCACCTAGTTATAATAGGTTTTGGAGGCAATGGTACGGATGGACAAATTTGTTTGAATAAGCGGACTCTATGTGGAGACTTTAAAAATATTTTTTTACGTTGTATATTAAGGCGTCAACACTTTTATATTGAGATCGTATGTGCTCGCAGACTCTATGTAATCCATGTGCCAGACATGTAACATGTAGTAGATTTGGAAATGTAGCTTTTAAGATTTTACCAGCCTTTAGCATGTACGCGGCACTATCAGTGCTCAAAACAAGGACATTTCTAACATGCTCATTATATGTATGAATTGTGCCAAATAAACTGCAATTGCTTTTTTAAGTATTCGGCCACTGAGTTACCATCAACTTTTTCAAAAAAATTACTTCCGATTAAGTAAGATTTGCAACAATAATTTTCGTCGACTGTTATCCTATCAGGTTCTTGCGTATGTCTTGAACTGTTTGTTGGTAAACTATATCTAAGTATACTTTTCTCAGCAATGATTCATCCGGAAGTGATTTTGATGTACAGGAACAACCAATATATTTTTGAAAAAAAAATATTAACTGTGGTTGTTAATCTTTTTCCATGGAATATTGCACGAAACTAAAAATATGATTAAATCTATATAGAATGTGTCTGAACTCGTACTTTTTGAGCATTGTGACGAATGAGTTTTACTCACTAAATGACTTTCAACACAATGTTTCTTTAGCTGATGTAAATGAACGTCACATTTAGAGCAATATATTGTGGAAGAATCTTCTATGAAACTAAGAGAAGAATCTTTCTGTATCCATTTTTTTATTGTTTTTCTTTTAGGATTAACCATTTTAGTAGCACGGCACGGAAATCACTCATGAAAACTCAAGTGACATAAATGACATATGTGACGCTGACATGATTTACTTTAATATGGAAATGCAAGTTGCTTATCAAAGAGGTCAAATGTTACAGAATAATCTTTTTTGTTGATTATGGATACCTAATGCGATATTATTCCGTAACATCGATAAGTCGATAAAACAGTTAGGTCAATCCCTCTGACAGTTGATTTTTGCTATGAAGAATTCCGCTCTTTGCACATAAAAAATGCTACGAAAATTCCGGGTTCTGCTTATTGGTATAAGCAGAGCCCGGAATTTTCGTAGCACTCGCCAGCGCAACTAAACCTGACAGTGCGCTACATCGTGCTAACGAAGTTTGTTCAGTCGGTTGACTTATATACCACTTCCAACTTCATCCAAACGGACTTCGGTCCCCAGGCATAACACCCGTCTAGAGAGATATCTTTCTATTGTTCTCTCTTACTACAAGGTCTCCAAAATATTACAATGATATAATTACATAGATAAAACAAAGTCGCTTTTCGTGTCTGCCTGTCTTTGTATTCGCTATCTCCTAAACCACGCAACGGATTTTGATATGGTTTTCACCACCAGTTACATAAATTTTCACGGAAGGTTATCATGTAAACTACATTCTGGTTTATGCACGGGTGTTATAGAAAACTCACATAAGCCGAAGCGAAATGGGCGCAAGTAAGTCATAAATCAAAGTATTTCCAAGTAGGTAGCTAAACTGCAATAATAAAACTAAACTGAGACTCCCAAAGAGGCAACGTACTTTTCTATTTATGCTATATAGGTTTGACAGTGTGCTCATGGAATTAGCTTTTAGTTAATTGAGTTAAATCGAAAACAAATTCTTTCTCTATTAAAAACTTATATTTTTTGCAAGTTAAAAAAAAAAAAACGGATTATTATTTTTACTAAGTGGAAAATTCTCTAGAATTATTAAAACTCTTCATTTAAATAGTTAATGGATACTTTCAGATATAAACACTGTGGCAGCCGGCGGTGGGTCCATGCTGACCTTCCGCTCTGGTCTGTTCGCTGCCGGCCCGGAGTCAGCGTCCGCCCACCCCGGCCCCGCTTGCTACCGAAAGGGAGGCCCTCTCACCGTCACTGATGCTAACTTGGTGTTAGGTAAGAACTTACGATTTCTAATTTCCTGGTACCAGACAGCTCTAATCAGATAGGTCTATTCGCTGCCGGCCTGGAGTCGGCGTCATCCTGGCCCCACTTGTTATCGGAAGGGAGGCCCTCTAATAGCCACTGATGCTAACTTGCTGGTAGGTAAGAACTTCTTACGATTTCTATTTTCCTGGTACAAGACAGCTCTAATCAGATAGGTCTACTCGCTGCCGGCCCGAAGACAGCGTCTGCCCACCCTGGCCCCGCTTGCTATCGAAAAGCGAGCCCTTTCTTTACAGTCACCGGTACTAACTTGCTGTTAGGTAAAGACCACTTGAGATTTCTAATTTCCTGGTACCAGATAACGTCACAAGAATAATAGTAATTGCCCATGATATGAGCATACCGTATTTATTTCAAGGTCGCCTACTTCCCGAATACTTCCCAAAAATCTTCGGGCCGAATGAAAACGAGCCCCTGGACAAAGAAGCGACGATCACTGCCTTTAAGAAGATGAGAGACGAAATCAACGGCTTTTTGAGAGCTGATGGTGGAAAAGAGGTAATGTATCTTTTCTCCTAAATGTTAACCTTACTCAACCTTACTGTTGTAAAAACAGCCCGCGAAGTTCTGCGTTCCAGCAAAGGCGAAATTAAAAAAACTCTTTAAAATGTCATAAATGGTGATCCTTTACAAACGACGTTAAAAGTGTATTTAAAAGTTTCAGCTTTTTAGGGTTCCGTAGTCAAACTAGGAACCCTTATTGTTTCGCCATGTCAGTCCGTCCGTCCGTCCGTCCGTCCGCAGCCTGGTGCAGAGACTCTTAGTACTACATAGAAAGCTGTAATTTGGCATGAATAAAATGTAAAAAACTAAAATGTTCATAACATTTCACTTTTCTTTTGATAGCTGTCATCTTTGACGTTTGTTCACTGTCTGTTAGTAGGATATTTATTTATATTCAACAAATGAAAAGCCACAAAGCAAAACTCTATCTATCTATTTATATTTAAAGGTATTAAAATGAGTGCCGATAATTAATAATTAATGCCCTATTTGACAGTTCTTCACTCGAACTCAAAACTTGCAAAAGTCAAAACGTGACCCCCTCCCCCGCAGACGATCGCGGGTAATGTCTTCCATCCGAGACGGAAAACGTGTTTCTGTGTTGTAAACAAAAAACATTTTGGCCACACCCCTTTTCTTTTCGAAAAGCATGTTAAGGTGGGTACGAATTAGAGCAGCCTCGGGTTGAGGCACGCACTCACCTATTTTGTTCAAATTCATACGCGCTCTGGGTGGGGTAGGCAGAGCTTCAGAATACCAAGAACTGTAAACTTGTCGATAATTCTGTAACCACATTTTGCACAGTCAGGCTAAGATGTTTACCAGTATATTAGTGACAGGTTGCAAGCCCATCGCTTAACATTACTAAAAGCCTTTATTTCCTTAGTCACCTCTTACGACATCTACGAGGAGACATGGAGTGGCATTATTCTAGCCTGGCAACTACACTACTAAATATATAAATAACAAAGAAATAAAATAGTTATGTGTGCAATAAAAAAGCAAAGTTGGTTTTAGCGGCGAGTGTTGATTTTGAATCCCGAGTAAATGAAGGATTCCAGAATCAAATCCTGCCTTTAAGGTGCTGAGGTCAAAAAATAAAGATTGTTCAATTTTGCTTTATCATAATTAAATTCCGGTCGTATCAGTCGAAATTTTATATGTACTCGTAAATTATTCTTATTGATAATGTATTTATAGATGACCGTGGAAGAGATCGCTATGGGATTCCTGAACGTTGCCAACGAGGCGATGTGCAGACCCATAAGGTAATTTTGTTACATTTGCTAACTTATTCATAATCACGCAATAGCTCGAGTGTGGTTCTTCTTTTTATTTTTGTTAATGGCGGCTCCTTATACATTCCTCAGTGTAAGGTGGATTGTGAGCGTAATGAGTAAGTAAAATAATTGAACAGGAATAGCACAAATCAAAAGCAAAAGCGGCACATTTTTAAATCGGCCATCTTCCCTCCGTGACGGTTTCGGTTTAAGGGTGGTTAAAATAAAAATTTGCTCTTTAGGTTAGCGTCTTTCCTGGAGACACGCCGGAGGTTAACGTTTTTAAGGCTTAATTTCCTGGTCCTAAGCCCTTTCCCGGATAAATTGCGTCAGGACTGCTTTAGGCCTACCATATAAAAACAAAACTTATATGCACACAAGCTTTTAAATATTGACCACAGGAAAAACAACTTTTGTTTTTAATAGTGTGTATAACCCTAACCCTGGTCGATAAACATGTCGTGTTATAATGACTTACTTAATTATTGTGTGTGTTTGTAGCGCGCTGACGAGTGCGCGCGGGCACGACGCGGCGCGGCACGCGCTGGCGACCTTCGGCGGCGCGGGCGCGCAGCACGCCTGCGCCGTGGCCGCCACGCTCGGCATCCGCGCCGTGCTCGTGCACAAGTACGCGGGTCAGTCGCTCGCACGCACACGGGGACACACACACGGACACACACACACACAGACACACACACACACACACACACACACACACACATACACACACACACACATACACACACACACACACACACACACACACACACGGGTCTATATTAAGTCCCTAATCGTTATTTGCCCTAATGAACGATGAGCCTGCGATGAGAGAGAAGCCGACTCCACTCAGCGATCAACTATTAATTCATGTCTGTCTTTCTCTGACACAGAATCTATATCTTTTGTAAGTTTTTTGAGAGAGAAAATAGTCGATAATTTATCGTTTCCTCGCCCTTGGTGGGACTAGTGCCAAAGCCAATCAGTTTTATTTTTTTATAAAATATATGTTATAATACGTTCGTATTATAACATATATTTTTTCTCGTTGGAATAAAATGCTTAATGCATCCCACCACTAGTCAGGGACTGTGGTGCGTATGCCGAACTCCAGAGCAGAAGGCTCAGACTACCGACCAAACCAACGAGATGTCGTCTCCGTCATATCGACCATCATAGGATCACTTCGCAGCATTCTATGCTCACGCCGGTGCTCATGCTGCACGGTCAAAAAATGTTCCGACTCAGCTGAAAACTAGTTTAGGACAAATGATAATTCGGACAAACGATGCGTTAGGCCAATCGTTATTAGAGATTTCGGGTATTGTCGCCTAAAAGAATTCAAAAATAACGTAACTGTTACATTACCAGGTATCCTATCTGCATACGGCATGGCGCTCGCCCACGTGGTGCACGAAGCGCAACAACCCAGCGGCTGCGTGTACGCGCCCGACAACTTCGCCGACATAGACCGCCGGCTCGCCGTGCTGGCGGCCGACTGTCGCGACAAGCTGCGCGCGCAGGTGACTCTTCTGGCCTGAGAGTTTACAGGGAGAGATAGAGGAAGAGAGAGAACTTTGTTTAGTCACTTTTACCATTTGTGTTGATTTCGCTGATATCAGCTTATCTTGGCTAAATAAAAAAATTACGTGAATTCGAACCGTGTTAGGATTTGAAACGGCATAAAAAATATTAAAAAGTGAATATTATGATATGTGTCATAGTTATATGACATATTGCCAAGAAAATAAGGAAAATTCAAAAGATTAATTTAGTATACTGGCCACAAGAGGGCTTCGGACATGATTATTGCCGAGAAGAAGCGCCCCAAGATGCCGATGTTATTTTTAAAATATTTTTCTATTATAAAGCACAATAATACTTAAAAGTAAGTTACATTGCAAAGTACTCATTATTATTGGATAGCAAGCATTTATAGAGAAAGTATTTAGTTTTGAAAGGGAAATAGAAATGAAGTATGTTTAGGTTATATGTTGTATAAGGATACATACAAAGGAAAATAAATAAATACATTATTACAATATAATTCTATTTTAATGAATTACACTTACTGAATGTCGAATGGAATGTTTACTGTTTAGAGTTAAAAAGTTTTTCATGATTCTACACGGTTAAAACAATATTGTCTATCACGTGTTTCCGTATTGTCAATGTTTTGATAACTTTTATTTACTAGACAGTCATGGTGGCCGAGTTAAAACAATAAACACATGATTTATTGCTATCGTTATAATAGGTTATAATATAACCTAGTAAAATGGAGGCCCTGCATTGTTATACGTCAGTGTCAAATGAAATCTGGCGTCTATTTCACAATCCTGACAATGATAGGCGACCAGGGGCCTTATTCAACTGCGTTATAACGATATCGTATTTGACGTGTTTTCGTATTGTCAACGTTTTGATAACTCTTATGTCATTTACAATAATGGCGACTGTGACATAAATGATTCTTAAACGAGTCAAACACGATATCGTTTTAACGCACCTGAATATAGGCCCAGGTGACTGGTATTAATAAATAATAAAAATGTTCCCATCCTTCTTAAAATATCAATTGTCCGTGGGAGCATACGTCTATAGCGTGAACTCAGGGAGAATCGCCGGTTGGTGTCCGATCACTTTAGTAAACAAAATTTGTGTTTTAAAAACAAGAAGCCGACTGGAAAAACGCAAGAAATTCGCCGTAAAAAAATTGCAGGAATACAACAGTAAGGTATGTTTGTGCGTAGGGCTTCCCCGACGAGCGGATCTCGACGGAGCGCTACCTGCACCTGCGCTACGCGGGCACGGACTGCGCGCTCACGGTGCCGCCGCGCCGCGGGGACTTCCTCGCGCCCTTCGTCGACAGGTGGCGACCGTATCTAGATATATCAATATCACGCGACAATCTCACAAAGTGACCTAGTCCCAAACTAAGCTCTAGGCTTGTACAGTCACGGACTTTATTTGATCAGCCACTTGTCACTGTTCATATTTTAGCCGTGTAATGCAAATCGGGTTCAGTCGGTTTTACTCGTATATCGAGATAAGGTAGGGGAAATCCGGGAGAGATGAACCCCACTTTAAATAAACGTGCTTAAAATTTTATATATTAGCCGTAGCATCTTGTAATTGGGCCCATGTGTGTCAAATATAGTTAGGTATAATTTGATATTATTAGATTGGTGATTAAATTAATATATATATATATTTTTATATTTTTTAAAAAAACTGAGAAGTGGTTCAAATCTCCCACCCCTACGGGTGAGTTGACCAGGACGTGAGGGAGACTCGACCATACGTTTGTCTTAAAAGAAAAACAAGAAAAAACGGTTGTTTAATTAAAAATATTTAATATAAAACACAACCAAACTTAAAAATGATTCTCTTATACATGATGTAATGAACATTTCACATTATTAAAACATTTTTTGGCCTATAAACCTTAGCGATCAATAGTTCGAAAATATTATCTTGCTTCTAACAGAAAACTAGTCAACTTTTAAACAATAATGGCACATCAGGAATCACATATAATTATGCTCATTAATAACATATAAAGACAATATTATAAATCAGTCTCTCTTACAGGATATAATCAATATTTAACATTATTAAAGCATTATTTGGCTCATAAACCTTAGAGATCAATAGCTTGAAATTATCATCTTGCTTCTAACAGAAAACGAATGAAATTTTAAACAATAATGGCACATCAGGAATCGCATGTCATAATGCACATTAAAAACATATAAAGACAATATTATAAATGAATCTCTCTTACAGAATCCTAATCAACATTTAACATTATTAAAGCAATTTTTGCCTTAAAAATCTTAGAGATCAATAGCTTGAACTTATTATCTTGCTTATAAAATATTTAACTGCTGTGCCTCGTAATGATGCTCCATTTTTAACTTCTTGTAGTGCATTTTCGAGTTCCCGTTTTGTGAATTGATGGCGGGTAGAATTTTCCTTTGCCTTATATTGAAAAGGCATTATTTACTAAAAACAAAAAAAAACAAAAAAAATATGAAAATTTAATAATGATTACCTAAAGATAGATAGATAGATTTGAACCACTGGTCATGTTTCCCTACCACCGAGTGGTCAAGTCTCCCGCTACGACCTTGCCTCACCAAAGTGATGTTTTATTTAAACAATTGCAACAGTTAACTAAAACACTCTAAACTCCACAAAACTACATTAAACCATTAATACAATGTGATACTAAAACAGTTCTTACCTCCAAAACTGTGGATATTGCAATTGAATGCAAATTATAATTATTTTTCACTTTTTACTCGCAAAAACACGTTTACCTCGCTCAACGCCGAACCATACTAATGGCGGCCAATATGGCGCCGTCGCAGCCGCCGCCTATGTACAAGCGTCGTTCGAGCTGGCAACAGCGCCGATAGCGCGAAATTTGAATTAGATATTTGAGATGGTTCAAGTCTCCTACCTGGTCAGGTCTCCCGGTTTTCCCCTAATTCACGCGTCTTCGTATAATAGAAGAACAAAATGGCATGCAATATTAACGGTTGGCTAACCTGAGACCCAGATCTACCAACCAGACAACAGAGTGACATCACCCAAAAGCAACCAATTGCATGTCTGTCTAGTTGCTATGGTTATACGTAAACAACAACTACTATTGGTGATACAACGCCCAATCAGCTATTCTACTGAACACAGTCGTTATTGGTCGTTTAATAGGGTTGCTATGACCACGTCTAAACAACAGTCACTATTGGTCCAAACTGAACTCAGTTTTTATTGGTCGTTACCAAAGGATTTAAATGCTCGTTAAAATTAAGCTAGAACGTAATAGCCTTTAATATACCTTTGACCTTTGACCTTTGGGCCTTTGACGACACGCTAGCCTAGTTGGTAGTGACTCTGCCTTCGAAGCTACGGGTTCTGGGTTCAAAACCTGGTAAGGGCAAATATTTGTGTGATGAGCACGAGTATTTGTTCCTGAGTCTTGGATGTTTTCTATGTATTTAAGTAAATATTTCTCTATGTAAGTAAGTTTATCTTTGTCTAGTACCCATAGTACAAGTTTAAAGCTTAGTTTGGGACTAGTTCAATTTGTGTGACATTGTCCTGTGATTTATTTATTTATTTATTTATATGTGCTATACTCTGTTTTGTTGCTACCCCATACAAGTTCTATGAAATAAGAACGTTCTCGTTTTGTTTGACGGTGGAAATCATCACTTTTATGACAGACCCGTTTCAAATAATCATTAATATTCAAACTGTATTTATTTTCTCGAAAGATGTGCAATTTATGTACTTGTGTACTAGTGGACTTCAACTACGTTTCGGCCCGCTGTATGACTCATTCATAAATCGCGTACTTTCTACCCTCAGCAACAATGTACTTTTTTACATTGCAAAATAAAGGGTTAAACAGATACAAAACAAGGAGAAGGCACTCGAGCGCTCAGGCCACCTGATGGTAAGTGGAATCTGAGACCCATAGACATTTGAATTCTCAAGAGGATTATAATCCTAACACCTCAAATGCGTTGTCTACCCTGAGGACTACGATGGAATGCCTCTATGCTAGTAATTTTACCGGTTGTCTTATCCCCACACCGGAACACAACGATGCGAACACTGTTGCCATCCGCCGGTGGTGGAAGCGGCAACTGAGTGTTCGCATTAGTGTTCCGGTGTGGGGTAAGACAATCGGTCAAATTACTAGCATAGAGGCAATCCGGCCTAGGTTTGGGTTGGCAATGCATTTACGATCTTAGGATTGTAGGTAGTCTTGATGTCAATAGGTTACCATCAGGTTGCCTCCTTTTTTTGGGCAGTTCTGCAAAAAGGGATCCCTGTAAAGGATAAAAAAAAAAGTTGTTTATTCTGTAAGTACGGGCACTTTTACACGTCAAAATTCTACTAGCGCTTCAAAGAGACCACTGTTGAGAAGAAGCACCACAAGAAAAACAGACTCAGTATACCCATCGGTATACAATGTGGTAAGCAAGGTATGTAGCATTAGACACTATACAACGTCTGGGTGTATTATTATCTTAAAGAAGTGGTTCACGACTTTATCATATAGAGACAGAGGCCTTGTTGCGTTCCTGGGCATAGAAATCTCTCATGCATCCACATATCCCTATTGCCACCAACCTGCTCCTACACACTACGAGGGTCAAACTGAAAGTTCTTATAAAATCATTTTTTTTGTAAACTAGCAAGTTATTAGCTTTATTATATCTTTTCAGAATAGTGTCCATTCATGTTAATACATCGCTGCATCCGACGGAACCACTGAGAAAATCACTTTGCCCACTCGTCCTTAGGGGTCTCTTCGACGGCCTTTTGAAACGCAGCCACAGCTTCCTCGGCGTCCACAAAACGTTTTCCTCGAAGTTTTTCTTTTATTTTCGGGAATAAATAAAAATTCCAAGGTGCGATGTCGGGGCTATACGGCGGGTGACCCAATAATTCTACTCTACTCAATAATATTGGCAAAAAGTTCCATTTATCAAAATTTAAACTTATTTTTTAATTATTTTGTTTACAAGTGGCCAGTTGTAAAAACTTTCATTGTCACCCTCGTACACACAGACATTCTCCCATGCACAAACACACACACCCCCCTTCCACACACACACACACCCCCTATCACACACACACACATATAGACACACTCACACACGCGTGGTTCTGGAGTAAATCATTTGGGTATCCTAAATCTTATGAAATTAAATGCCTAAGTATTCCTTTTTAATATTTTTAAGTATAACTCATGAATTTTGTTCTTCACTGTACTATTGTTCTAAGTTCACACTGTATGAGCCTTTTCTGTAAACCGGCTCACAGGGCCCCTAGATACAGGCGCAGCCTAGTTCGGAGTCCAACGGATATTTCTTGTATGTATTCTTGTGCTTGGTCTATCAATAAACTTATCTTATCTAGACAGTATTGTTTTTTAAATATTGCTCATGACAATGATAGAACTAAACCTAGCATTATATAAAACAATAGTAGCCTGCTACTGTACAAGAAACGTGTTAGGAACCCTTCCTCTGCGAGTCCGACTCGCACTTAGCCGGTTTTTTTTAATCCCGCACTGTGTTTTACAGGTACCAGAATGAATTCGGTTTCACACTAGCAGACAGAGACGTCATAGTGGACGACATTAGAGTGAGAGGGATCGGATTAAGCGAGGTATGACACTAATAAATATTATAATATTATAGTATATAACTAGCGACACGCCAGCGGCTTCGCCCGCTGCAATATTTTTTTTTGCACTTAGGGGTATGAAAAATAGATGTTGGCCGATTCTCAGACCTCCCCGATATACACACAAAATTTTATTAAAATCGGTCCAGCCGTTTCAGTGAAGTTCAATAACAATAACGTACACCATGACACGAGAATTTTATATATTAGATTAGTTTGAAACAAACTATATACTTAATCGAATTTTATGTCCTAATCATTATTGCAAATGTTTTTATTCGTATATCTCATGGCAACTATGTACTTAATCGAATTTTATGTCCTAATCATTATTGCAAATGTTTTTATTCGTATATCTCATGGCATTATTCGATTCGAATGTTATACAAAATGTTGTGTTAAGTGAGTGTTATATTATTTAACTGTTAAGCTACCAAAACTATACTTTTTGTTTTTATGCTAATCCTTTGTTATTAACTTCGTAGGTACTTAGTTGAATGAAATTAAAACGTTTTTAGACTGGTAAAAGCGCACCCGAGCTTATTATAAGTGTTAAAAAGTACAGTCGTCAATGAAGTGTATTAATAAATATGTTTTTGTAAGGTTACGGAAGAAAGGGCGCCCCCTAGCGGTAAAGGTGTCAAACCGGTGGCTGAAAAGGTTAGTACTTTTATGTAAGAAAAATTTCAATGATAGAAAATAAGTACGTTTTTGTATCTCAATGAAGATTTCCATTTTGCGATTAAATAGCATTGTCGAGGTAATTATTTGTTAATTTAAAAGTAACTAGCTAATGCCCGCGACTCCGTTCGCGTAGTAAAATAACAGATACTTAGCCTATGTTAATCTGGAATAATGATTAAATAATTCTTGAAATTGGCCTAGGGTGACGGCACCAGTGTTGGACACTTTAAGCTGAAAGGCACCAATAATGACACTTTTAATTCAAAGATCATAAGCTTATCAATTGATTGTTGCAAAACAAATGAATAACCTTTATATTGTGTAAAATAAGAGTCAAGTGTCCGTCATTGGACCTTGTTCATTACTGGTTCGATCACCCTAGTAGTTTTGAGTTTATTCGTTACTTACACACATATATACAAATATTATCTCTTTATAATATTAGTATAGTCTTATTAAATTTCTAATTAAACAATTAAGTGTTGTTTAATAATTACTTCGCTTCCACCATCTTATTCTTTAACCTACCACCAAGCAGCAATGTTCGTATTGTAGTACTCCAGTGTGGGGATAAGACAACCGGTGAAATTACTAGCATATAGCATTCCATCTTTGTCCTGAGTGTTGGCAACGCATTGGCAGTCTCAAGATTGCAGTCTTAAGATTGTTGTCTTGAGAATGCAAAAGTCTATTGGCCTCAGATCTCACTTACCCATCAGGGGCATGTGTGCTCGTATGCCCTCAAGCTCTTGTCATAATTAGCATTCCTATTGACTGGTGTACATTTTTAGGTGGTAAAAGTGTACTACGAGGGTGGTTACCAGGACACGTCGGTGTACCTCCTGGAGAAGTTGCAGCCGGAGCAGGAGGTTCCAGGGCCCGCCATCATTATGGACAGTCTGTCCACCGTCCTGGTGGAACCAAGTAAGGAACCATAAGGGTCCATCTTAGCCCTCGCACCCTTAGCAACGTTTTAAGACGTCACATACGATAAAATCTGTAGTGTTCCGATTAATAAGAACTTTAATACTACATACATACATAACATCACGCCTTCATCCCCAGAGTGGGGTAGGCAGAGCTACAGAAACACCAACAACTCTAAAAAGATATGTTTATAATTCTGTAACCACATTTTGCACAAGTAGGCTGAGATGTTTACTAGTGTATTAGTGACAGGTTGCAAGCCCATCGCCTAACAAAACTACAAGCCTTTATTCCCTATTTAATACTAATTTTGCAAAATAATCTGATAACAGGGAAGGTTCTACAATCCTTATTCTCGAAATGGTTTTTGAATCACCATACATTATAAAATTATGGGATAATCCAATTATCAACAAGTGTTTTTATAGTTGCTGGTATTTCTGTAGCTCTGCCCACCCCACTTTGGGAGCGAAGGCGTGATGCTATGTATGTATGGAGTACGAGTCACTATAAGCCACTTGGCGACCGACGCGGTTAATGGCACTCCTTACAAAAGATGTGAATTCACAAAGGCTTATGCGTAATTTAATTAGTTTATCAAGACGACGGGTGTAGGGCAATCGTGTTTTCTTACTAACTTTGTGCAAGTTTTCCTTCTGTTGAAGTGGTTCAAAATCGATATTACAATCACCGATATACTAAAATTAAGTATGGAAAAACGTCGCCCTTCCCGTCGCCTCATCGTGTATTCGGTTCTCTGCCTTTTCGTCGACAGATCTTTGACAATTGCATCGTTTCGCAACCGCTTTTTTCTGTAACTGCAAATATTTCATAATTTTTATAACACTAACCTAACCTATAGGGTTCTACACGATGGTCCTGAAATAAATCCAGAATTATTTACAGTTTCGGGAAAAACGCGGGTTGATATGTTTGTAAAATGAAACATTGGGTTTTTATGATAGGATCCCGGTGTATTCAGATGCTGGTTTATTCCAGACTGTCGTGCCAACATAACGAAGATGGGGGACATCAGGATCACGGTGGGGTCGGGGCGCGCGCGGCGCGTCACCACCGCGCTGGAGCCCGTCCAGCTCAGCATCTTCTCGCACCGGTTCATGTCCATCGCCGAGCAGATGGGCAGGTAACAGGGCGACAATTTGTTGGGGGATTTTTTTATCCCGCAGGGCCGCTTGTTGGTGAGTAGTGACACCATGAACCTGAGTGCTCCCGATGGAAGACCCTATTCCTTACCTCACGCTTGCCTTCACCGGCCGGCTGGAGTGTATGATGACGAGGAATAGACCCTCACCTCTGGCTTGCCTTTATTGGCCGGTCAGAGGCCGAAGTCGCTAGAGCTATATGCTCGAATGGCGGATGTGGGCACCTCATGGTCGCTTGAAGTCCAGAAGCACCTCTGGAACTGTTGCCTCTCCGCTGCTATGTATATTGCAGCTATTTTGGGAGGGCCCATTCCATTGAGTTGGCGAGTCTCCTTCTACCATTTTAACCAAAGTAATTAGCAATAGTCAGTCAGACGCCATTTAATTTATAATTTCATATATTCATTTATAACATATTACTAATGTGCCCATCATTCTTAGATACCGATAGTTATCCGTGGAAGCATATACTATAATGTGATCTCACTGGTTGGTGTCCCATCACTTTACGAAATTAAAGTTGTCTAAAGGGCCTCTTCTCTACTGCACCTAGAACACAGAAGTGCGAGAAATATATAACCAAACGGTGCAGTAGTTTCGAAGAGAATCGCGAAAATTCAAACATAAATACATAGATACGGACCATTACAAGCCTTTTAGTTAGTTATGAGAGGTTTACGGCAGCGTCATTTTCATAAAGCTATAACTATCAGCAAAACTATCTGGCCGGTCAGGTCATAAATCATCGGAATTATGCTATCTCTTTCACACCTGCACGGCTTATGGAGCGGGCCGAGCAGCAATAGGGCAGGTACCGTTACGCATAAAAAGGAATGTCGATAAAGTAATGAAACAATAGTAGTTTATGCAACAGTTGTATAAGAGAGGTCAAAAAAGACGAGTGGTGTGGTTACGATGTGAGCCGCAGGCGAACATCGTAAAGCAAGACGCCACGAGTATTTTTTGACTTAGTTATACACCGTTGCATACAATACTTTTTCTACGACAAGGTTTCAAATAAAATGCAAAATTAAATTATCAATTTTTTATTAATATACCTAGGTTAGAATACGAACGAACGAAGCACAGAACAACAAACGAGCGGGAAACATTCGAAAACGATAAAAATACTAACTGGTGGTTAACTTTGTTTTTAAATTGATGTGCACTTGCCAGGTTTTATATTTTAAAAAAAGTTGCACAATCGATTTACCTGTGAAATAGGGACTAAAAAACACCTAATGATTTGAGAAATGAATTCTTTTACCTGATTGGTCAATTTTAATACAGCTGCATTCTGGTTGGTTGATACCATGTTTTTTTTTAATGAGTTAAATTAGTAAAAGAGTTTACATACCAAAAAGAACCTAACGTTCCGATTGACTGTCAATGTGTATTGTGATTGGTGGATTAATTTGGTGAAGTATTTTGATTGGTCAAATTAACCTAGGTGTAAGCTTTGGCAGCTAGGCATGTCGTTTTGGCTCACACAAGCACAAGTGCTGTTAAGGGGAATAGACTAGATAGACTTTTCTACGGAATGTTCTGCGGACATATTATCTATATTCTTATATTAGTGTTCGTGACTATATAAATGACAGATAAAAGTACAGGAGTAGGAAAAGAATATAAATTACGTGGTGTTTTATATAACAGATTTGTATAGTTACTATCGAAATATGAATAGGTATATTGATCTATTGACATAAAGTATTACAATAAAATAATAAGGAGGTATAACAAAATAAATAACTAAACAAGGAAAATACTAGTACTAATATTATTAAATATTGCTATTACTAGTAATACTATTCTTCTTCGTCTTCAGTGTCACTATCGTCTTGTAGGTTAATAACAAGACGGTTAGTGTCAATAAAAAGTGCTTTAGCTAGGTCTTCGTTCTGGAGATTTTCAGCGTGACGAACACATTTGACTTAGTTAATTATCTTAAACATTTAGTATTATTCATTAGATAACTATAAAAACAATATCAATAACATTTCAAAATATAATGATTATATCGACGTTTACATTATAAGTTATCGACATGTTACACCCCTAACGGTAGCCGACGTTTATTGCCCTACCGGCCAGATAGTTTTGCGGATAGTATAATATGCCTATATTGCAAACTAGCCTTAGTTTAATATAATAAATTTGGTGACCCGTCGAACAATTATCCTTTTTTTGGGGGGAAGGTCATGCTACTCGTAAACTCTGTCCGTGGCTATACACAATGGGTCGTTGTTATGAGCGTGTAAGTCCCCACTTTTTTACTGTCCACGATCCCAAGCCCTTTTAAGTCGCCTCTTATGGCAGGCAGGAAGATACCACAGTACTCTGGTTCCGGGCTGCGTTAACCTTTTGACCGCAAAGTTGCAACTCAGACGTCAAGCTATCTTGATGTCAAACTTGATTTTGAATCCTATGCGAATGCACGTAGGTCGCTATTTTAGTGATATCTATGTCGGGTGCAGCCTTCATAGGCGTTCAGGGCACGATTTTCCGTTAACGGCTACAGCCGACTGTAGCGTTCAAAAGATCAACACAGCCCGCGTTGATCATTTGACCGCCAGAGTCAAAATTCAAAAGTTGCATCTCGGACGTCAAGCCATCTTGATGTCAAACTTGATTTTGAATCCTATGCGAATGCACGTAGGTCGCTATTTTACTGATATCTATGTCGGCTGTAGCCGTTACAGGCGTCCAGGGCACGATTTTCCGTTATCGACTACAGCCGACTGTAGCGTTCAAAAGATCAACGCAGCCCGCGTTGATCTTTTGACCGCCAGAGTCAAAATTCAAAAGTTGCAACTCAGACGTCAAGCCATCTTGATGTCAAACTTGATTTTGAATCCTATGCGAATGAACGTAGTCGCTATTTTACTGATATCTACGTCGGCTGTAGCCGTCATAGGAGCCCAGGGCACGATTTTCCGTTAACGGCTACAACCGACTGCAACGTTCAAAAGGTTAAAGCTAGGGTTTTTTCACTAATTTCACATCCTAGTTCCGGTGTTGCAGAGATAAAAGAAAGCGGGTTTTTAAAATTAGCCTCGTGTTTTGCTTGTTATTAGAGTATTACAAAGAACGTCTATATCAGTGAACATCAAGGAGCGCCTGGACTTCTCGTGCGCTCTGTTCGGCCCGGACGGCGGGCTGGTTTCCAACGCGCCGCACATCCCCGTGCACTTGGGCGCTATGCAGGAGACCGTGCAGTACCAGGTGAGCTCCTGCGATATATGAACTCCTAGTACTTCTAGTACTAAATGATGACGAAGACAACGTATTATCTGTTACTTTTTAGGTGCCTCATTCGGACCGAACTCTACGCTATATAACTCCAGGGCTCTTTTCTACTCTGTTAAACCATATTGCTTTTAACATGTTATCGAAATGTTATGAGTAGGTTAGGTTAGGTAGGTAGGCAGATTTGAAGACCATCGATACAAGGCTGCAATGTGTAAAACCTTGCAGTATCGAGCTCTCTAGAACGTCCTCGGCGGGTCGAAATTCATCGGTCTTTCGAGAAGGCCATCACACACACACGCACTCGGAACATTCGGGGATTGGGAGTATAAAAGGCGAAGCGCACGCGACGTCATTAATTCTTTACTTGAAGAGCGAACAGTGCAAACGAGAGCGAGCATTTGAAATTTATTAAGCGATAATTGTTTGTAACGTTTTAATGAGTTTGTTAATAAAGTCTCTTAAT
Source organism: Acleris holmiana (assembly GCA_949316455.1). Lineage (NCBI taxonomy): Eukaryota > Metazoa > Arthropoda > Insecta > Lepidoptera > Tortricidae > Acleris > Acleris holmiana. The sequence goes on along the minus strand of OX438782.1, from coordinate 12,846,460 downwards.
TATCGGTGTATTCGTGCATTTCTATCGGTTACCTACCCCCACGCACGTAAGCAGTATTGTTTTTAACACGGCCGCCATTACTGTTATAACATTTCAAAAGCAATATGGTTCTATGGAGTATAATAGAGCCCCTGGAGACAGTCCCGTATCAAGTTAACTCTTGCGAGATACAATATGATGATGTCTCAAAATGTCTTCACCATATACCATATCCGAAAATAATGGATCCTAAACTAACTTCTTAATAACATAGACTCCTAGAATTTAATAAAAAACCACTTGTCCATTTTCTTTATCCGTAATAAGTGCTTCCTAAACTAACTCCGCGATAACATAGACACCAGGTATTAAAAGAAATCTGACGTCTCTATTGTCTATATCCGTAAAAAATGCTTCTTGAACTTCCTTGATAACATGGATCCCTGGTATTTTAAATATTGTGGGTGTGCAGATGAAAGTGCGCGGGGATTCTCTGAAGCCTGGCGACGTGTTGTTGGCAAACCATCCGAAGGCAGGCGGCTCGCATCTGCCTGACTTGACCGTCATCACACCAGTATTCCATAAGTAAGCATTTTAATAATTTTATCTATACAGGTATCTTAAGTCCTCCATAATGCGTCCAGAATCCGTCGGCAGTGACCAGCATTGCCACATTCAATTTTGCTATCTGTGGTTGTGGCCGTGTAAGTGTGCTCGCGGCTGTAACGTAATGTTCTTTTCATCACACATGCTCGGAAAGGGTGTTATAATAATATAACACGCAGGCGTATAGGGCAGTTATAGCCTATTTACCTACCAAGGGACTTATGGGGTGTTTTACAATATAGAACCCACTAGCACATCATTTCAGACTAAGGAGGTGTAATATCAGCCAAGGTTCATTTCCTATATTCAAAACTTGGCTACAAATCGATTTTATTATTTAAGTGTTCAGATTTGTGCTCGACATTAGGTACCTAATTAGCGTTTTGTACTTTTTGAATATTGGACATTTTACATACGTAGACTTGTTATCTAGCCGTGTCGCTTTATGAACTTGTGCGAATTGTGTATTTTTAGATTTAGGCATCTTCACAAAACGGTCAATTTACATAGTGGAAATTTTGCTGGTTACCTATCTGAAACACTAAAAACCTTTGCCAGCTGTTTCATTTGCAATAATTTTCTTTTGTTCGAAAGACATTTTTCTCTGAAATCGTTTAACTTTCCTGAATTGTTATAAAATAAACCTCACCTAACCTACACGTTCTGTAAGTAAGTATATCTCATTAAAAAAATCGAAAAGTTATTGAGTTCAGAATAAAATGAAAATAATGGCAAATGAAGCAGGTGGCAAACGTTTTTAGTGTTTGCGATAGGATACCCAATTTGCTACATAGACGATTTAGTGTTGAGCCATCGCGACCGCGTCAACCTACTCCACCACCAATCTGCCAATGACACGTGACAGTTGACATTTTACTGCACATGGTGCAGCTGAATGAACTCCAGCGTGTTAACTTTGCAATGTATATAGATTTGTCACGTGTCACGATGGTAAGTCCAGGTGTTTTGCAGCGGGCAGGGCCGGCCGATATTCTTCGTGGCGTCGCGCGGGCACCACGCCGACATCGGCGGGCTGACGCCGGGCTCCATGCCGCCGCACTCCGTGGCGCTCGCGCAGGAGGGCGCCAGCTTCAAGTCCTTCCTGCTCGTCAGCGCGGGCGTCTTCCACGAAGCTGAACTGACTCGCGGTATCTACTTGAATTCAAATTCAAATTCAAATATTTTTCTCAAAAAATTGGCCACACGAGGACTCTTTTACACATCGGTAATATGCAGTGAACATACTAGCGCTTCGGACAAGATCATTGCGGAGAAGAAACGCAATAAACGCCAGCAGAAGATCGTTTTTATCAATTATACAATACAATAATACTTAAAAGTAAGTTACATTACAAAGTTATAAATAATTATTATTAATACAAGCACAAATAAAATAATTGCAAATGAAAGATCAATAACAATCAATTAAAAATAATGACTAGGAGAACAACACGACGAGGTCTCTACGTCAGGAACGATTACTTAAATAACTAACTGGAAAAACAGGTCCTTGCAAGCGTGAACAGACCGGACCCCACTGACCAAACTACCTTTGAACCAACATTGCTCGAAAACTACTGTTCTAGGATTTAATGGTGGTAGGACCCTGTGCAAGGTCCGTCCGGATCGCTACCACCATCTTATCCATCCACCTGCCGCCAAGCAGCAGTATTAGCATCATTGTGTTATGGAGATAAAACAACCAGTGAAATTAGTAGTATAAAGGCGTTCCATGTCAGTCCTCAGGGTTGGCATTTGAGGTCTAAGGATTGCAGTCTTGATAATTCAAATGTCCTACGGGTCACAGATTCCACTTAACATCAGGTGGCCTGAGTGCTCGTGTGCCTTCTCCTTGCCATAACAAAACCTATTCCCTACTAAGCTGTGGAAGTCCACTGAAGGACAAAAACGCTCCAAATCACTCTTTAAAGGGTTAAAAGGCAAGCTCTCCAAAGAGATTCTTCAACTCAATAAAACAAACAACCGCCTTCAATAGGCGGTTTTTTGTTAAATAAAACAAAATTTAATCATCTCTATTGGCAGTGAGAATACGATTTATTTTACCACTTGGGAGCTTATTGTAGAACGTAATTTTACTGTTCCGTATTCTGATTTTTTTTTGGTGTTCAATAAAGAGTATTTGTATTGTATGGTTGTATGTATTGTAATACAACAATAAAGAGTTTTTCGGATCTCTGCCGTTTGGCCAAATAATTTTTGGTCAAATGTTTCATTTGGGCAAACGCTTTTTTCCATAACTGTAAATATTTCACGATTTTTATAAAACTAACCTAACGTAAACTATAGGGTTCTACACAATGGTCCTGAAATATATCCTGAAATATAAACAGTTTCAGAAAAAAAAAGCGTTTGCCCAAATGAAACATTTGACGAAAAATTATTTGGCCAAACGGCGGCCATCCGAAAAACTTTTAATTGTTGTATTACAATACAACAATACAATACAAATACTCTTTATTGAACACCAAAAAAAAACAGAGCACGGAACAGTACATTTAAATTACGTTCTACAATAAGCTAGGAGTTTTTTATTTAACGGAGGCTGGAGCCGTGTGAAGGGCACTGCGAGCTTGTTTTAATTCTCCATTGAAAATAGTTTGAAAAGTTAAATATATTTAGTTTAAATTGTTTTAGAGCTGATGAAGCCAGCGGAAGAAGAAGGGTGCTCCGGCACCAGGAACCTCGCTGACAACCTGTCCGACTTGAAGGCCCAGGTCGCCGCTAACCAGAGGGTAAGATGAGAATAGAATAGAAAATAATTTATTTAAAATATAATAAAATAAACAGCATTGAGAAAACTACACGGAGTTGAGTGCCAAAAAGGTTCCAAACCAGCATAATTCTGTGTTCAAGTCATCGTTATAACGCATTAGGCCCAGTAACAATAGAAATCTATAACAATTATTATCTAGGTATAATCAAATTAATCAAGTTTTTCTGCGAAACTAAGTAAACACATCTCTAAGACACTAATTAGACATTAATCAAATCTATATATATACACTACGTACATAATCATTAAAAAAAATAAACCCATTCGAATACTAAATCTAACATAACAACAATAATAAATAAAACTATGTTTTAAAATATCGACATCAAAATAGGACAGCTATACAAATCAAATTAAAGTACCCTTATAGTTATTCATCGTGGTGGTCTCAAGACTGCAACCCCAAGACCCTGAGGATTAAAATGAAATTCCTTTATACTTCACAATCACTTTACCCGCACTGAAACAAAATGGTGGTACAGTCGGCCTTATAACAAGCTCCACACTTTTGTACCTTGTCGGTTTCCTTCCAGACCCACCGTGCCCCTCGGCCGTACCACTGGTGGTAGTTTGACCAATTATTACTATTAAAATCGAATTTATCGTTGTCGACGGAGCTCCTATTTCTGGGTAGTTTGGCCCTCCGGGCCTGCTGAAGAACTAACATAACCTATGAGGTAGGTACCTCATATTTATGATACAAATTTTGGGTCAGTGGTACGGTTTAGGGGTACGGTGGGTCTGCACCCGTCGATTTAACGCCTTTGGCAGATCCGCCGTGCTAAGCCCAATAGCATTATCTCAAATAAAACTCATGTAGCAAACACAACCTTATTACTAACTAGAGAGGGTTGAAATTAATTTGGAAATTTAATCTAACATGTTTATGGGCTAAGGAGGGCAGAGATAAGTACACATGACAACATGACGTTAAAGTGATAAATCACTAATAAGCCCGCAGCGTGTGCAGCTACTCATAACGCCGACTAGATTTTTCGCACTAGTGTTTTATTTTTCAATTTTTTTTTTGCTTATGTTCCACGCCGTGGATGCTAAAGAAATTGCATGTTAAAAATATTAAAAAAACAGCTCTCATTAAGATGGCTGAATCTGAATTAGTATTACGAATGATCGGATAGTTGAGTATTAAGGTTTCACATCACACCATGCCGAAGCACGGCGTAATGTGAATCCACCTTCATGCGTTACCGCTGGTTAATAGAGGATTATACTTTTTGATTTTTAAATATAGGTTATTTTAGGTTAAATTACTATGTAACATATTTTTTTATTTGGCTGAATGGTTACAACCGTTGCCACTTATAAAGTTCGTGTCAATTAAAAGTAAAGTTGTCTCTTGTAATACATAGTTTTATTTACTGATTTATTTTTATTTCATATTTTGTTATTTTTTCGCAAAATGTATTAAAAGACGTCGTTTGATACACGTGCGGAACTGTCATTTTAACTCGTCCCGAGTCTTGTCCAAGACACCTCGGGACTCGTGTACTATTTTATACAAACTTGTTTGTTTCCAGGGTATACAACTTGTGGGTGAACTAATCAGCTACTACGGTTTAGACGTTGTGCAGGCTTACATGACGCACATACAGAAGAACGCCGAGCTCGCTGTCCGGGACATGCTCAAGGTTAGAAACTATTGTAAGATCCAAAAACTATGTAAGGTTCCAATGTCTAGTACCCATAGTTCAAGCCTAGAGCTTAGTTTGGGACTAGGTTAAGTTGTGTGGCTCTGTCCCGTGATATTTATTTATTTATTTAATGTTCAATACTTAAGTTAGAAAATCTTACTGGTACATGGTGCCCGCGGTTGTCTAGACCAAAGGTAATTGAACTTTATAGTGTGTATATTTTTTACTGGGACAGTATAGGGAAATCCGAAACCAAAGGAGATACAGGTAAACTGTCTTAGCAATTAGGTGTTTTTTGTTAAAAAAAAATCTAACATCTCCTTGTTTGTAGTACAGGGTTAAGGAAGGTTAATACCAGGTGTGGTCTACTCTGTAAGAGTAGCAACATTTGTTCTACAACTTTAAAAAATATATGTTATTTATTATTTTGATTTTTTTTGAACACACTAATTAGCATTTTCAATGTACTTCATCCAATAGTCTAGTTGACATCTACTGTCAGCCGACAAACTTCGTAGTTTTTGCAATACATTGCTTGCTTGGAAAATATAAATTCATTAATATTTAGTTAACAATAAGTTATTTTCAAAAGTTGTAGAATAATGTTTGTTACGTTTGTGGTGTGGAAACGATCCCTCAATTTATTGCTCCTATTACAGGCAACACCCGGTATAATAATAAGTAACCGTCAAGGTACTAAACTTATTTATATATTTGCAAAATCTCTTTGAACCAGCTTAAAAAAACCTTTTTATAGGAAATAGCAAGGAAATCGTTGGAAAGCACGGGATCGACGGTGCTCTCGGCGGTGGAGTACATGGACAACGGAGCGCCCATCGCGCTCACCGTCACCCTGGATAAGGACGAGGGCAGCGCCATCTGCGACTTCACGTGAGTTGCTCTGCCCTGCTAACACAAACTGCAGTATCTCAGGCAAAACTCCTTTAGCAAATGAAACCTTATTACTAAGGCAATAGATATCAAAATTATATGAGTGTTGTATTGCCTCGGGGCGGTCTATCGTCCTACATAATATCTAGAATATCAGTGACATTCAATTTGAACCTTAATGCAATGACGATACCGTTTGTTTTTCAATATAAGTGTTGTAGTGGCACGTGCTAACTCGGTAGCTAGCGGTTTTGTGATAATAGAGACGCGAAAAATTCACCTGGGAAGATTCATACTTAAACTTGAATAGCGAACATGCATTTTTTTTTCTTACGCTCTCTGGGCTATGGAAGAGAGGAATAACTGTATACGCGAAATGATTGTCGTGTAATTTTGTTAAGTTTTTTGAAGCTTTATAAAGTCATAGTTCAGACCCCCTGCAAAAACACTATACAAAATCGACGACGGGAATGCACACTGGTCTCCTACTAGGTCATAAGTACGAAATACTGACCATGACTAATTTACGGTTTTCATTTGTCAATTTACTCACTAGATCCCAACCCTCACGAAACTATAAATAGACCACAAATAATTACAAATTATCATTCTGTTTACGACCTCCGAAGTGAACACATCGCGCACGCCCCGTAATTAGCTTAGCAGTGAGTCATTAAAGTGTTATTGTTTTCAAGTGGATTCCTGGAATTGGTGATAAGTTACATATTTCACCATTATGGAAGTTACTGATAAGGGTATGTACTTTCATTTTACACTATTATTATTATCGTAATTACTTTCATTTTAGATAAAGATAGGTATAATGTACGTGTGCATTATTTGAGTAAATATTTTCGCAATGTCTGTTTATACATAGAGTTTTAACCATGTTCCCCCGCTTACCCCCGCTTCATTTTGGTGTGGAAACAAAGATTAGGTATCCTTGTTTTAGGAATACTAGAAATTGTTTGCCCGTTTTTGCCCGTTTTTTATTTGTGATACTTTTAGTCGAAGAACATGAACCTATGCTGATTTTGGTTTATTTGATTTCAGGTACTTTTATACAATTATCCTTTTCACGGATGCATTTGATGGAAATCTGGCACACTGTGAGTGGTTCTGAGACTGAAAAGGCTCACTTTATGCTGAATAAACTACTGGAAATGGCGCCAGATGTTGAAAATGTTGATACAGAAAATATCCGTCGTCGTACCCGCTACATTAGTAAGAAGCTGACGGAATATTGGAAAAAAGCAAACAGATGCCAGAAAAACTTAATAAAACAGCACGCTGAATGGTTAGCTACTACTGAAATTGTTGATTTGCCAAAGAATCATGCCAGTTCCATTGTGTCCACGTCTACAAATAAGCCGCTACAAGAGAGATCAAATATCGGGAGACCCAAGAAAGATTTCAATGATTGTAGTAAACGGAGTCAACGCAGAAGATTAGCAGAGCTTTCCAAACATGATGAATCTGCTATCAGAATGTTGGTGGACACATCAGTATCGTCGAGCTGCACTGAAAGTGAAATGACTGAAGTGAGCGCTGAAGAGGTTCTATCCCTAGTCACTGAGGCAAAACTGACGAAGCATCAGTACTTGCTAATAAAACAATTTGTAAATAGCAAGAAGTCACCCGTTTTTCCTTCCTATAAAAAGCTATTAGACGCTAAAAAGCAGTGTTACCCAGTAGAGATAAAAATATCAGAAACTACAGCAGAAGTAGAGTTACAGAGCTTGTTGGATCACACTGCCACTCGAATCCTAGATTCGCAAGCAGAAGTATTAAAAAGTACTCCATTAGAATCAATTGGTGATTTAGTACTGATAGGTAAATGGGGATTCGATGGCAGCACGGGCCATAGTGAATATAAGCAGAGTTTTTCTACTGTTCCAGATAAGGACGATTCAAGCATGTTTGTGACTTCTTATGTGCCTTTACGGTTAGTATCTGTGGTGGCTACGACTGGAGAACAAACTTTACTATGGAAAAATCCGCGACCATCTTCGACCAGATTTTGCCGACCTGTACGTCTCCAATTCGCCAAAGAAACCAAAGAATTGACAAATCATGAAGAAAAGTACTACAAAGATAAAATATCCAATTTGCTTCCCACAAAATACAAAATACAAGATTTGGAGTTGAATGTGTATCACGAATTGCAACTAACGATGGTGGATGGTAAAATTTGTAGTGCTCTGAGTGATTCATCAGCCAGTAGATGTTACATATGCAATGCGACGCCCAAGGAAATGAACGCGATTGATGCCTCCCTCCAGAAAGAAATAGACACATCTAAGTTACAATTTGGGTTATCTCCTCTCCACGCATGGATCAGATTCTTTGAATATCTGATTCATGTATCTTATCGGCTTGATGTGAAAAAATGGCAAGTGCGATCAGTTATAGAAAAGGAACAAATCGCCCAAAGAAAGAGAACCATCCAATGTGAGTTCAAACAGAAGTTAGGTCTTATAGTAGACAAACCATGTTCTGGAGGTAGTGGGACATCTAATGATGGCAATACGGCACGCAGGTTTTTCAACAACTCTGCTGTCTCTGCTGAGATAACTGGCATCAAGAAAGACGTCATAGACAGGTGTAGTACTATTTTACACTGTCTTTCTTCGGGATACAAAATAGACTCAAATAAGTTTAAACTCTTTGCGTTAGACACGGCTCGATTGCTTGTTCAAGAATATCCGTGGTACAACATGCCTGCTTCAGTGCACAAGGTGCTTGTTCACGGGTTTCAAGTGATAGACGAAATGATGGTATCCATAGGAGAACTCTCCGAGGAAGCTGCCGAATCAACTAATAAGAATATTAAATCTTTTAGACTTAATCATTCGCGGAAAGTTTCACGCTTAGCAACCAACACTGATCTTTTATACCGTTTATTATTACACTCAGACCCACTCATCACGAGCCTCAGAAAGCTACCCAAGAAAAAGAAATCTGTTCTATCTAAAGCAGTTCTTAGTCTATTAGAATTTTGAGATAGTATATTAGTACTAATAGTATAGACTAAGTTATGTTGATTGTAAACTTTAAGGCCATGACATGATTTTGTTTTGTACAATATCAGATGTACCTGTCTTTTTTGTATAATATTTTGAATTATTATGTAACGTGTAAATATTGAATAAACTAGATTTTTACTGTTGTTACTGCATTTCATTTAATTTTTTACTCCTCATATTTATTACTTTTCTACTCTATTATTTGTCAGATTTTCTACACAATTATGAATTAAAAATAATAGTATACTTGTTAATTTGAAACTTAAACACTCATTTTTTAGCCAAATAATTAGAATTGCACCAAAATACTAACTTTTCATTAGTAAATGTACTTATGACCGCGTTAGTTAGGACGCGAGACCACTGTGGAATGACGTCACAGCTCTGCTGCTGTTCAATGTTTAAAATATAAGGGCTATATAAATAAATTTGCATTTAGTTGGTAAATTACTATGTTTAAGCCAACATTGTTGAATTTAAATATTACGTAAATAGAATGAGGATGCCGAAAAAAACAATCTAAGTTTTGATTCTACAGGGCGCCCCACGGCTATGCCACATGGAAGGAAAGTACCTTGAATATTGTAGATGGAACATTTTGTATTCATCAGGAAGGGACTCATTTTGCGCATTTGATAAATTGATTAATTTTGTATTAAAAACGTTAAAATTCATGGTCTTCCTTCTATTTCTGACACTATGTTATTTAGCAAAAAATAATCCTTATGATGAAGCCTTTCGATCGGTATGATAAAGCTACAGGGTAATTATTTTTCTCGTGTAACGGGTTCGATTCCCGGTTCAACCATGTAATTATTGAAATATCTATGAATGCAGCTTAAATTGTTTTTTAAATTAAAATAATGTCTTCTTTCAGTAAAATGTTCCATCTACAATATTCAAGGTACTTTCCTTCCATGTGGCATAGCCGTGGGACGCCCTGTATATACCGGGTGGAACAAAACGACGGACTGAGCTATAATTGTTAAGCTGGACTGAAAGGTAACACAAAATGATTAAAATTAATCAATTGAATATCAGTGACAACCCTACTACTACTAGTTCAAAGTTATTTACATTTTTAATTGATACATGTCATCAACTTCACTTTACATGCGATGCTCAAAAGTACCACCGTGTCGTATTATGCACGCTGCCGCTCGTCGCATTTCAGCCAAAACATTAGCAAGTTGAAGATACATGGCAATTTCAGTACGTATTAAAGCTTCTTGTTTCAATACCATACTCTGCAATCTCAGGATGAATATGTCATTCATTAAGGTTGTTTACTAATGAAGTCGGTGAAAAAGGCCCAAGTCATCCAGATACCTTATCTTGATGACGTCATCGGATCTACTTGCTAGCGTTGCTAATGTGCAGATTTTGCACTAATGTTTAACAAGCTGTATCTCTTAAACGGTTAGAAATATTAATATAGTTAATAGGTGAAAAATAAAGTACAAGACCTTAAAAAATTCCCCGTTTTCTTAAAAGTCCCTCGTTTTGTTCCACCCTGTATAATGTTAATAAACGGGTCAAAACTTAGTGTATTGCGTTTTATGCTGTATTTTACATTTTCTCCTAAATTGTATCAAGGAAACTCAGTCCTGGTCTGCATGCATGATCTCTATTAAGTAAAAGAATGACGCAACATGGAGCCCCGTATGGTTTTTTTTTTATGGCATTGAGAAGGCAAACGAACACACAGGCCACCATTCACAAGACTGCAATCCTAAGACTGCAAATGCGTTGCCAATCCTGAGGACTAAGATGGAATGCCTCTAATGGTAAACCTGGGGGTGGTGTTCCAGCGGGTCGGGCGCCGAGGTGTGGGGCAACCTGAACGCGCCGCGCGCCATCTCGCTGTCTGCTATCATCTACTGCCTGCGCTGCATGGTGGGTCGCGACGTGCCTCTCAACCAGGTCCGTACCACCCTACCCTCATTCATAAAACAGATGTACAACCCTTCAGTCGGCAAGATAACTATAAACTTAGTTTAAACTTGAACTTGCTGTGGCGACCTAGCGACATCTAGATACAACTTGTAGCAACCAACTCGCCAGCGCCGTCAGACAGCGCAACTAAATCTGCAAGTGCGCTACATCGCGCTAACGAAGTTTCTTCAGTCGGTTGACTTTTATACCACTTCCAACTTCATCCATGGACTTCGGTCCCCAGGCATAACACCCGCCTGTAGAGAGATCTCTCTATTATCCTCTCTTACTACAAAGCATTAATTGTTTTTTTGACAGCAGCCGTTATACGGCTGCCTGCCGCTTGAAGGGATAACCATTTTTTTTTAATGACAAGAAGACACACGTGCACTCAGACCACCTGATGGTAAGTGGAATCTGAGACATATAGACATTTGAATTCTCAATCGTTTTATATGCTTTCTTTCAATTCTCATTTTCATGCATGTTCTCTATTGTTAAAATGGTCCCAGGGTTGTCTGAACCCGGTGAAGGTTATAATCCCCGCGGGGTCGATCCTGGACCCGTCTGAAGGCGCAGCCGTTGTGGGCGGCAACGTGCTAACCTCCCAGCGGATCGTGGACGTCGTGCTGAAGGCTTTCCAGGTAAACGTCATTATTGGTGCTGCGTTATCTCCTTTCACTCTGACCATACAATATTTTTTTACCGGAGTTCCGGATTTCATCGGTTCCTTTACTGCGTAAAAAAATCGATACTAAGAAAAACTAAATTAATAACGGATTGATGTTTGCACCATGAACCTAGAATTTTCCCGAACAGTACTGCTAGGCGATGGGCTTTGGCCTGATTGTGCAAGATGTGGTTACAGAATTATAAACAAGTATTTTTAGAGTTGTTGGTATTTCTGTAGCTCTGCCTACCCCACTCTGGGAATGAAGGCGTGATGTTATGTATGTGTTCTTTCGACTACGATACTATAGGATACGTGATTACTAGTTAAAAAAAACATGATTTAGTAAGCATTTAGCCCGTTGTAATTGACACGGACTTTATGTACGTCTTCTTGTGTCAGGTATGCGCGGCGTCCCAGGGCTGCATGAACAACCTGACCCTCGGAGAAGACAGCTGGGGCTACTACGAAACTGTGGCCGGTGGCAGCGGCGCGGTAACTATTCTTTCACATGTTATTAATGTTTTTTTAGGGTTCCGTACCTCAAAAAGAAAAACGGACCCCTTATAGCTGCTTTGGTGTCCGTCTGTCTGTCCAGACCCTTTTTTACAGGAACGCTTGGACGTGTCAATTTGAAATTAACATCAAATAGTCAGCGGTCTCTTGAAGCTGTAAAAAAATGAAGTTTCTAAGGCAACGCAATCCAAAGATACCGCAATTTGAGCCTTATTTTATATCACTTCGCAGGGGAAACAAAACCTATACGGCACTTCCCATAGACATAGATTCATGAAATTCAGCATGAAGGAAGGTACAATTAAAGGAAAAACCAGAAAATCGTTAATTTGTCGTTCCACCACAAAAATATTTTATTTTCCGATTACGGACACGATGACAGCCGCGGTTGCGTTTATCATAAATATCATAATTCACCGAATTATTAACAAAAAGAGGAAGAATTCGTTTCGGTGGTGGATCGGCTCAGCAACTTTATCAAATTTGTACGCGCCTCGCTTGGAGACAAGTTAGAACTGGTCGTTCTGCCCGCGGCACACTCGGACACACGTCAGGCACCGAGGCGCTTTTGAGCACGGTCAAAATACCGACTCTCGGCGGCTCGCCGCGCGCCACTCGCTGCTCGCGCACAGCGCGTGAGCGCGTACGAATTTGAGCAAATTAGGTAAACCGTGCGGGCCTCAACCCGAGGCTACTCTAATTCGTACCTACCTTTACTCGAACAGCTTATAATTTGAAATGATTTTGGAATGTGGTCTTTATGTATTGAATGCACGGTGGCGGCAGGGCCCGGGCTGGCACGGCGCGGGCGGCGTGCACTCGCACATGACCAACACGCGCATCACGGACGTGGAGGTCGTCGAGCGCCGGTACCCCATGCTCGTGGCCGAGTTCTCGCTGCAGCCCGGCACAGGCGGGAAAGGTATACCGCTCATATTCTCACCTCTCTCCCTCAGATCATTGCGATTTACATACATACATAAAATCACGCCTGTTTCCCAGAGGGGTAGAGACCACTTCTTTCCACCTGCTACGATCCTGACAAATCTCTTTCTTTGCCGGATTGCCTGAATTCATTGCGTGGATTGTACCATTCAAACGTGCTCTCGTGGCTATCAAAAAGCAGGGCAAGATTCGTCGTGAAATGAAGAAATCGGTGTCCAAGAAGCAGTGCCAAAGGGGTCGAAAATAAATCGTAGTCCAAATATCGTGCAAAGGTCGTAGAGTAAAGCGGCGAAATTGAAAGTCCGGGGTTAGTTCTGAGGTCGTTCACACTGATCACATGAAACGCAAGCAAACAGAAAAGAGCTGTTGAATTGTCTTCTTCTTCTTCTCTTTTAATGGCAGCCACAGGGCTCCGTTGAATTGAATCGTTTGTTTACTTCTTCTTCTTCTTTTTTAATTAATGGCGGTCCACAAAATGATTTCGCCAATGTCAAGTGAATAGAGTAAATCAGTGAACAGAATAAATCAAAAGTAAAAGCCGGGCATTTTTCAATCGGCCATCTTCCCTCCCCGAAGGTTACCGGTTTGTTTACTTTGATTTGACTTGACTATGTCAGATATAGAAGTGACCGTTTTTTTTTCTTTTTCATTAAGTACGAAGGCAACAAATTTGTCGGCTATTAAAATTAACAAATGTCAACTCCATAACTAAACATATATTTCTAAAATATTAGAGGAAATAAAAATAAAAGAGCCGCAGTTCCTTGATCTTTAGGATGACGACTATCGATTTTTTTTTATTAAAATCTCTTCCAAAAACTTTACTTAACCAATTAAAGGTATTATTGTCATTCCGCTTTTGTTTTTATCGCTATTTATACACTATTTATAATATTTAATACCTGTATTCAATACCGCTATTCATTGCACCTACACCGTAATTAATTGTAATTTCAGACTTGTCTAAGGCGTGTCTGAGTTTTTTGTAACAACACCGAAAACATTTACAGAAACAAACAAACGAGTATATTGCAACTGACAGGTTTACTGGTTATGGTTTTTAGGGGTAAAGTATCAAAAAGAGGTATTGTTCTCAGTTGGCTAAACCGATAATATACTTGAATACCGGTATTCATTATACCGCTAATCAGACCTTTAGCGATATAAGTAGCGAAATGCAATCATAACCGGTTATATCTCATTTGAAACCGGTAGTCAGAATACCGGTAACGATCCCTGCGCTGGAGATTCTAATGCTCTGTCCCTCTTATACTCTACTACAATACTGTGAGGGATAGTGTATTCGAATCGCTAGCGAAATGAATGGCGTTCTTCCACCGTGCGTTTCTCTAGGCACTTCTTACCTCGTACGGTGAAACTGTGAACGGACTCTCTTCGGCGGTATTTCCAGCCAGTTATGACATGGAGTCCTTCAAGAAAAGAGTTTATATTTGGCAACGGACCGACAACTCTACTTGTTTGAACTCTAGTTGTCGGTGTTCATGGGCGGTGGTGATTACTTCCCATTAGGTAACCCGCATTCTCGTTTGCTTTCATCTTTTCTTTAAAAAAAAAAACTACAAATTAAAAAAAGGTATCCTTAATTCAGAGCACTCATGCCATCTAATGGTCAGTAGAATCTGAGACCCATAGACATTTGAATTCTCAAGACTATTCCTAAGACCTCAAATGCGTTGCCAACCCTGAGGCCTGAGATGGAATGCCTCTATGCTAGTAATTTCACCGGTTGTCTTGTTCCCACACCGGAATACAACAATGCGAATACGATAAAATGGTGGTAGCGATCCGGTCGGACCCTGCACAGAGTTCTACCACCACTCAATATTATGGGTATTTATGCTTTTTGATTTTTAAATATAATTAACTAAATTACTATGTGACATTATTTTTCCTCTGATTTGGCTGAATGGTCACAACCATGGCATTTTATAAAATCTGTGTCGATAAAAAAAAATGGTCTTTTGTAATAGTTTTCTTTACTGATTTATTTTTGTTTTATCGCAAACGTCGTTTGATACACGTGCGGAAGTGTCATTTTAACTCGTCTCGAGTCTTGTCCCGCTTGCAGCTCAAGCCAAGACACCTCGTATAAAATGTTGAACTTTGTGCACTTGCATTAAAGTGTAGTATTGTCGAGCAGGTCGTTGGACCGGCGGCGCGGGCGTGCGGCGGGAGCTGGTGTTCCGGCGCGGCGTGCAGCTCTCCGTGCTCACGGAGCGCCGCGCCTTCCAGCCTTACGGGATGAACGGTACCAGGCTCGCTGACACTTAACTCACTTCACTCATAATTAGGGCCCGGAATTATCGGTGCGGCTTTTGAAAAGTTGTATGGCGAGACCGTCGCTTTTTATCCATATTATCAGACTGTTAATTAAGTTTCTAACTCATACAAAATATGTTTTTGATGGGAATATTATTGTAAAATAGTTAAATGATCTCAGAGCGATAAGTTATCTTTCTCAAGTCATAAAATATATAGGTTTTCGTGGTTATACTCAATTCAATAAAGCAATATAAACGGATTAAATATTTCCAACCTTTTTCATCATCAACCGCTGAAAATAGTACGTCATCGAAAAGTTTCAGGTTTTATTTAATAAAACCATTTCTTTTTATATTATCGATTTATCTATAACATCGATTAACAGTGGTGTTCTCTCCTAAACTTTCCGATATTCCAACCATTTTTCATCATCAACCGCTGAAAAAAACGAAGTACGTCATCGAAAAGTTTCAGGTTTTATTTAATAGGTACAACCAAAAATAAAAAAATACTTTCGATTTATCGGTAACATCGATAAACAGTGATGTTCTCTCCCGACAACTTGTCAAAAGCCGCCCCCAAAATTCCGGCAAAAAATATTATTTTCTACATGTCTACTAGTGTACCGCATGGACTAAAGTCTAAATTCACCATATTTACGAGTAATCATAGTGAATAATGTCGTACTTATAAAGATCAAGTGAGGTCTTTGCAATGATTTATACACTAGATCATTATTTGCAAATGAAGTTTAAGATGAAATAACTATACTTACACATTATTTTTAGTAAAAACACGCTTGGTGAATATTTGAGGTTATGTGTCAAGTAACCTCAAATATACTGTGTGTCGTGTGTCAAGTAACCTCAAATATACTGTGTGTTGTGTGTCAAGTAACCTCAAATATACTGTGTGTTGTGTGTATACTAATTTGTTTAGGTACATCTTTGGCATTTTCATTTGACACAAACTGTCTATGACCGGTTAAACCTTGTCCAGGAGGCGAGCCGGGCGCTCGTGGGTTGAACCTGTTGCAGAGAACCGACGGGCGAGTCATCAACCTCGGTGGGAAGGCATCCGTCAAGGCTTACCCGGGGGTAAGTTATGTCAGTGTGGTGGCATGTGCAAGGTCCTTCCGGGTAGCTACCACTTTCCTACCACACTAGATAGACTCCAGTCATATAAAAAAGCAGCCCTGCCCACGGAGCTAGTGGAGCACGAGTTTTGTTTTCGAATGTTTTCTATGTATCCGAGTATTTCAAAATAAATAAATAATTATCAGGGAACAATCTCACACAAATTGACCTAGTCCCAAACTAAGCTCTAGGCTTGTACTATGGGTACTAGACAACGATAAACATACTATAAATACTTAAATACATAGAAAACATCCAAGACTCATGAACAAATATTCGCGCTCATCACACAAATATCTGCCCTTACCGGGATTTGAACCCAGGACCGCTGGCTTCGGAGGCAGGGTCACTACCAACTAGGCCACCGTGTCGTCACACAAATATGTTTATCGTCATCTAGTACCCGTACAAGTCTAGAGCTTAGTTATGCACTAGGTCAATAGGCTAGTGTCCTGGAAAATTCACTCAAGTCCGTCATTTACACTATCAAGAAATATTTAAAGTTTATTATTTTTTCAAAAACAAAAAATGTCGTAGATATAGTGCGGCGGTGGACCGCCATTAATAAAAAAGAAGATATAGTGCGTTGAAGTTCCGCGAGACGTCACGCCGTGGCACATTTACCACGAGTAACTACTCACGAACTTTGATGCGCGTTATCTTTGTCAATTGATTTTTGAACTTAACTGACGGACTAATTATATAGTTACTTTACCCAGGACGCATCCCTATTTTAATTAGGTTTTTATTTTTTAATTATTATTACAGAAAAAGCTGTATTTTATAGCTTTTTTAACTATTAGAGCCACTATTAGAAACCTCTAAAGTTTATACAAGAGCAGGCAAGATCGCGCGAAGCGGTCCGAATTCATACAAAATAATAAACACATTTACTGAGACTTGCAATTAAGTATAATGTTTTTTGTTTTTTGTTGTTTGTAATTGTGTAGTATTGTCTCTTAAGAGGACTGTGAAGGAAAAAAATCCATACAAAATGCGATAAAGTTTTTCTCCCCTTAAACTAAGTCCGACTTTTACGATTTTTTAATATGTTGTAGATATTATGATAAACTAGGTCTGTACGTTATCCTTTCCAAGAAATTACTTATAAAAAACAGCGGAAAATCGTTGTAATAGAATTGGATTTAGGGGGTGAGAAACGTTATCATCGCCCTGAGCTAAATTTGTATGGATGATTTTTGACAGCTACGCGATTTGAGCATCGCTTCACAATCCTCTTAAATGTATGAATTTATGTTTTTTAACACAGGATAAGTACATAATGAACTCGCCGGGCGGCGGCGGCTACGGGCCGGCAGACTCGGCTGAGACGCAGACCGACACACAGCCAGACAAGAGAGGGTTCCTCGAGCGAGGCAGCTTGTATGAGTACCGAAGCGCGCAAGAATCTGTCTAAACTATTTTTGTCAGGCAAAATAATCACAGATATAGTTTTATATAAACAATTGCAACGAGATCATTAGTATGTTCGAAAAAAATACATCTCTAACCCCGCTGTGCGGGGCTTCTATTTACATATGGCTTGCCCTTCGGGTATCTAAACCTTAAGTAAAATAGTTTGAAAGTATGTCTCTATGTATAATATAGTGCCCCGTCCTGTTGGAACTGGGTCCATTAGAAACATTATATATTATGAACAGAAGCAGAATAGACTCGCGACCTTCCTTTGTATATTTAGATGGGGATAAGAAGAAAACCAAAATGAAACTGATTTAGACAGTAATAGGAGTGGTTAGCAAATTTATTTAGAGAATAGTACAAAAATACACAAAAATCAGTTAAATCCAAATATATAATATATTGTTGTTAATCGGTAAGATATTTAGCTTTTATACAATTTTATCATAATTCCACTAATTAAGTATGAAGTACAGTCATGGAAGCCAAATGTTTCATACTAATATATATTTTATAAACTATAACACTAGAGCTATAAGTACAAAATATTTACAAAGTTATTTTTAAGTACATAATATTTATATTTTTATGTCAAATTTACATTAATATTTTTATCCAATTGTTAAATAAAATAAAATTTGAGCCTTATATTTTAGTTTCATTTATTGTTTCACCAATGTACAAAACATTTGAAATTCTGTCTTCGACACCATTATCCTAAGAACCGAACACACCAAGCATACCCTCGTAAGACCCGGTGTGCTATAGGAAGAACATAATCCAGCCAATTTAACTTAAACTTTATTTCAAGGACCCAAAAGTTAATTTTTATTTGTTTCAAAATTGAAAATGGCATTTAAGAACAAAGGTAATTGAACTTTATTTCTTTGCTGGAAGATTCAAAATACTACTCACAAAAAGCTCCCGGT
The DNA here is from genome assembly GCA_949316455.1 of Acleris holmiana. Lineage (NCBI taxonomy): Eukaryota > Metazoa > Arthropoda > Insecta > Lepidoptera > Tortricidae > Acleris > Acleris holmiana. The sequence goes on along the minus strand of OX438782.1, from coordinate 12,827,679 downwards.
TTTTAGTGTGGTGGGCCTTACCTTACGAGGTTGAAATCACCAGACGCTTCGTCAAAATCGCAACACTTTAGTACTTGACGTTCTTTTAACGACCGAACCCTATATTCAAACCGCGGATAGATAAGGCTTACTTCGGGTTGAAATTTAACATTTGCTCATACAAAATATGTCAAATTTTAATCCGAAGTAAGGCTATCTGTCCGCGGTTTGAATATACCGGGTGTTGCCTGTAACAGGAGCAATAAACTGAGGGATCGTTTCCACACCACAAAAAAGAAGAAAATAACTTATTGTTAACTAAATATTAATGAATTTAGATTTTCTAAGTAAGCGAAACGAAGTTGCTAGGCTGACAGTAGATGTCAACTAGACTATTGGATGGAGTAAATTGAAAATACTATTTAGTTTATTCGAAAATATCCCAAATAATAAATTACATATTTTTTTAAAGTTGTAGAACAAAATGTTGTTACGTTTTTAGAGTAGAAGCGATCCCTCAATTTATTGCTCCTATTACAGGCCACACCCGGTAGGTTTCGGCCGTAAGTGAGGATAAATGCTTTACTTTCATTCAGTGAACGTATCACTTCACAGAATTGTCATTGACAGGCTTTTCTAGGCATTTTGTGATAGTCACAATTCTAACCTAACCTAACCTACTTATGATAAATGTTTAAGATAACCTAAAAAAAAGAGAAAATAGCTTTCAATGAAGTGGAGTTCGGTGAAACGATATGTTCTATGAAATCAGTACCGGTGAAACAAGGGGACAAAAGACACGTTAAAAACGTGACGCATTCACGCGTCACTGCGTCAACGTGCTTCAGTGTGGCCGATATTTTTTTATAAGTGGCCGTCCTTAAAAAAAAAACCCAGCAGCGGCATCAGTTTTTTTTTATGTTAAGGAGAAGGCACACGAGCACTCAAGCCACCTGATGGTAAGTGGAATCTGAGACCCATAGACATTTTAATTCTCAAGACTATAATCCTAAGACCTCAAATGCGTTGCCAACCCTGAGGACTAAGATGGAATGCCTCTATGCTAGTAATTTCACCGGTTGTCTTATCCCCACACCGGAACACAACAATGCGAACACTGTTGCTTGGCAGGTGGTTAATGGATAAGATGCCACCATCTTCTCCACCAGCGATCCGGATGGACCCTGCACAGGGTCCTACCACCACAGCAGCAGGTAGCAGGGAGTACAGACAATTATATTGTATGTGGCCATTTATTGACCAGTGGCCAATAAAATCTGGGTTAACACAATATATGGCGCGTTTGACTTTGTGCTTGCATCCCTTCTCCAAACCATAAAAGAGACTAACCTTTTGAACGCCAAAGGCGGCAAATCACGTCGTCGAATTTTCGTGCCGGGGACGCCAAGCGCTCAGTACGCTCCATACATTTTCTATCAACGCGGCATATGGCGTCGTCACAGCGTTGCCAGACGTCCAGATTTTTTAAACAAAATTAAATGTCCCGCGCGTGTATCGTGCTGAGGAAGCGCGGCCGGGTGGCATAGACAAGACAAGTGTTATTTTTGCTATCTATTGTTATGTAAAAGTAATTTAAAACTCAAATAAAACGTTACATATTGAAAAATATCTGATTTTATACGTTTTTAGGGCTCCGTACCCAAAGGGTAAAAACGGGACCTGATTACTAAGGCTTCGCTGTCTGTCCGTCCGTCTGTCACCAGGCTGTATTTTCAAGAACCGCGATAGCTAGACCGTTGAAATTTTCACAAATTATGTATTTCTGTTGCCACTATAACAAATACAGAAAAAAAAAATTAAGCGGGCTCCCATACAACAAACGTGATCTTTTTGACGTGTTTTGCTCGGTATTAATAACGGCAACAGGAAGACACATGAAATATTCACAGAATATTTAGTACAACTAAGAATAAATAATTAAATTAATATTTAAAGGCTCCCATACAACAAACGTGTTTTTGTTTGCCGTTTTTTCTCGATCTTAATACTAACCCCGTGGTTGTATAGATTATGGTACGGAACCCTTCGTGCGCGACTCCGACTCGCACTTGGCCGGGTTTTTTTTACTATGACCCGATTTCGACGATAGATTCCCGCTTTTTTTCACTCTAAACGTTTCAAAATCCCAACTTGTCAAAAAAAAAAACGTTATCGCCCGGAGCTAAATTTGTATGGATTATTTTTGACAGCTACGCGATTTAAGCATCGCTCGCTGCAAATGATCCCTCTTTTTCCGAGTGGACTCAGATGTGGAACCTCTGGTCATCATTGAAGGAGTACCCCCCAGTGGAGTCAGGGCTCGGTCAAGAGTGCTCCGGTGCCGCAGCCAGCGCCTCTCGGTTCTCGTACGCCCAGAAACCGTGCAATTCTAGGAGGATGGACACGGCTGTGTGCCCGTGACCGCTGCAAACAAAATAACTTATAGATTTTAATTATCTTTTTCATACCTGTAGCATTATCTTTTTCATACCGGTAGCATTTTGTGTCACTTTCATGACGAAAGTATTACATGGATATGACTCTATTTAATTTCGTGCACGTGTTAATTTCTAGCTTGTAGTTACTCTTTAATTATACCTGTAGCATTATCTTTTTCATACCGGTAGCATTTTGTGTCACTTTCATGACGAAAGTATTACATGGATATGACTCTATTTGATTTCGTGCACAATTCATACACCTTGAGACTGTTGCTAGCCGGTGACATTCTGGATTGGCAGGGTTCCCTAGGAAGTTAAAAACCCTCCTGGCGCTCAATACCGAGGTATTAGGTATTAGTTTATATTTTAAGTTAGTTGTAGAATCTAGTTAAGTACTTATTTCTTTTTAATATAATTATTTTCTAGCTTTTAGTTAATCTTTCACCCGTAACCGTTTCACCGTGCCTAGTTAACCCGTAACAACAAAAATGTATGATATTTTATCGAGTCTTATTAACGAGGTTTTAACATTTCTATTATCATATTATTATGAAGTACAGGCCATTTCTATTAGGATATTGATATGTCAGATGTATGTTAGAACCTTGAATGATAACAACGAAATATCAGTTTACAACTTTACTGTGCACCTCTCATATCTGTTGATGTCGAACGGTGGCTCCCTTTAAAAGAAATCGATTCACAATATCCAACAAAGAAAAAAATATAATAATTTACCATAGCAAATTTAACAATGTGTGGCTTTATTTTGAACAACACCGACTTATCCATGTTAGTCATTACGTTAGACGTCAAAGTGACATAAAATTCTACCGGTGGCCGATCACTAAATATAACACACGAAGTAGTAAATTTACACGGGAAGTTCGCAATTTATTTCATCATTGACAAAATTTCAGTTTTGTAACTCTGACATGATAGTTCCTCAGAAAAAGTGAGTGTGGCATACAACATACATACAGGCAGACAGACGGACACGGCGAAACTATAAGGTTTCCTAGCTTGACTTCGGAACCCTAGAATCTAAAATATTCTACCAAGAACACAAGGCCATTAGCAGCAAAAGATAAACATAGATTAAACCTTAAGTTCAAGTTCGATTTAGATGTGTCAAAATGTATGGAACTGTCAGTCTTAAATCTGATAAATTAAAACTAGGACTCGACAGAATCGCGTGGAGCTAACCCCATGTGCTTCTGTTTACTCCGCAAGAGAAAATACTCTTTTACCGAACAATTAACCACTGAAGTTCTTTATAAAGAAGCTGACGTATGAATTGTAACGTACGACGCCTTTATATACTTAATGCTATAACATCGACTCACAAGTCCATTACGCACTTAGTGGACTATAAAGAAAGGCTTAACTCAAGGGTTTTTAGAATACTAGTCCCGAAAGCGAACACCAAATTTGCGAGACGGTTTCAATATTACAGGTTTCCCCATATTTACAACCGATTGGTAAACAACTGTCACATAAAGCAGAACTCTGTGTACGAAGCTCAGAAAAAAGTTAAAGAATTCTTGCAGGACTTAGACTACTCTGGTATAGAGGAAATAATAAAGACTACTTGCTAAGGACATACACACACACACACACATACACGCCTACGCCTTATTTTAAGCTAGATGTTTCTTGCTCATGGCATAACTTTGTAAATTATAAATAAATAAATTACCTGTTATGCATGAACACGGTCCTACTGCCTGCTAATCGTCAAAACTGTTAGCCACGATACAGGCCAAGCCTAGTGTGGTTATCGTTGTAAACATGAATGTTATGTTGGGATCTATATCTGAATCCCTAAAGTTTTTTAACCTATTTTTATATTCCCTAACGTTGTATGTCATAATGATCACTTGTCCTAACGCTCACATGGCCTATCTTTAGGATTCCTAACATCGTATGGATGATTTTTTTTCCATAATGTTTTATTTCATAACATCACTTGCCATATTGATTCTTCATCCTAACGTGTGCCATAATAGTCATGTGTCATAATTATCGGTAAGCATAATGATCAGCATAGTTTTTTCAAGGAATGTCAAAAAAAAATAACCTCGAAGGCTAAGGCGGGAGCTCGCTGCGCTTCGCTCCCGCCATAGCCTTCTAACCTAACCTTGCCGAGTCGGTTCTGCCCAGGAAGGTCTTGCTCGCTCGCTCATGCAATATAAGGGATTTTGAGGAATATGCCAAATAACATTAGGAATATTAATACTTATGGTAAAAAATACTCGGGCAAATGAGTTTTAGGGCAATCATTACATTATGAAAAATGATTGTTATGGCAATTGATCATTAGGGCTAATGCCCATTAGAGCAAAACAGTTCGGGCAAGTGATTTTAGGACAAACGATGTTAGGGATCGCGAGGGAGACCCCTTATGCTGGACTTGAATAATAAATTTTCTTATTTCTTAATTCTCCTCCCGTGTGATATCCATGGCCTTATTGAATAAGGTCCAAAAAGTTGGCCACGCTAACTCACTCAATTGAATTTTCTATGAAACTTTTCCTTTTGCGACAAAATTAGCCATTTATACTTTTCGCCGCACAACTGAACTTTTTTCGCCTTCGTTGTTTGTACGGTTAACTGCGCTTAACAATAATTCAACTTTTTGGTCTTTACCCATTTCTCTAATAAGTCCGTGGGAGTGTCTTTAAATAATTCAACATTGGGAGTGTAAGCCATTAATTAAAATGAGAATCTAATATTTCATTTTTTCGTGGCCCTAGTTCAAAAGTTAAACTCGACGCGTCGTTCATACCATTCTTCGACAGGCGATTATAAACACTCTTAACCCTTTAACGCATAGCATATCGAAAGTGAAACGCTGTCTTTAAAGTGCATTACCAAATTTGAATTTTGGCAAAGCTACGAATCTTACTGCATAAATTATAAGTTTGAAATTTACTTAAAATGTATGTAATAATAATAATATGACGGGACAATCTCACACAAATTGACTTAGTCCCAAACTAAGCTCTAGGCTTGTACTATGGGTATTAAGATAAATAAATAATTAAATACATAGAAAACATCCAAGACTCGGGAACAAATATTCGCGCATTTCACACAAATATCTGTCCTTACCGGGATTTGAACCCAGGACCGCTGGCTTCGGAGGCAGGGTCACTCCCAACTATGCCAGCGTGTCGTCAGATGTGAAAATGAAGTTTAAAGACATTGCATCGTCTTTCTTATTTTGTTGATTAATTATAATTCAAATCATCAAAAGGATCCATTTAAAAATATAAAACATGCGTGAAGCAATATTTGGCTTCCTATGCGATAAGGGGTTAAGCCGAATCTGAATTTGCGAGTTGTTCCTGGGCACTCCGTCATCCAAAACCGAAAGGCGGCATGCGCTCCAGCCTTCGTGCTGTAGGCTGTGGAGCGCGGTGTCGCGGGGCGGCACGCACCTGCGCACCAGGTCCTGCAGCGTGATGCGCGCGGGGTGGCGCGGGCGCACCATGTCGAAGATCTCGTCCTTCACGTCCTCGAAGTTCACCGGCTCCGCGCCGTGCGCCACCATCTGCTCCTGGATCGCCTGGGGACACCAAACACAATCATAAACTTACACTCTACTCTACCATTTTGAAATAAATGCTTCCTAGTGAAAGTAAATTTAGCTCTAGTCGGTCCATTCAATTTCATTTGACACTCCACACGGCATGAATCAATTTTTTTTTAAAGTTCATGACTTCCTCTAAAGGTGGCTCTATTCAATTGAATGTGACGTCACATAGCCTATAACCAGCGGACCATCAAAACACTTCCGACGATACCCCATTTGTTAAATTATGATCAGGGAGCGAAACTTTGGTGCCGATGACAGGCGTATGACGTCAAGCTACATACAGAGTGTATCTAGATTTTATTATGTGTACCTAGATTTATATTTTATCTAGATTTTACATCACCACTAACAACGACTTAGTGGCCTTTTTAGTTTACCGATATTGACACTTGAGTTGAGACGGCCAGTACTAATAAAAAACATAATTGACTGTCGTTGTCATTAAAAAGAAGATTGTTGGAGACAATAAGTCATTATTCTTTTTTATTTGTATTTTGTAAATATAACTGAAACATTATAGTTTCGCTTGAGAAAAGTTTCCATTACTTGCAGAAGTATCCTTTTCTGATTGCAAATATTGTTTTTTTTTATCTTTTTTATTTTATATTTATTTGTATTGTTTTTGTCATTAATTTAATATTTAAATTATCATTATAGCATTGTTAAGAATCAGTGGGGTGTCACAATATAGTTTATATAAAAGCATCCTATATGTGAAATTGCGTCATAATGACGTCACCGGCACCAAAGTTTCGCTCCCTGATTATGATGAGTGGTTTAGAAGTTATGAAGGAACAGATGAACATATATACATACATAACGGTCAAAATCATAACCCTCCTTTTTGCTTTGCCGTAGTTGGGTAAAAAGTGCCTTTTAACGTTTCGTATGCTGGAGAGGCTCTAGAGAGCGCGATTGAAAGGGTTCCTTGGGTTTGGATAAGCAACCAAGGCTATAAGTTTTTATTAAGTATGCGAGTCTTTCCGGCATACGACGGTACGGGTACGGATAAGGGACTAGGCATACAAAATAAGACAATATGTATTACGTAGTTTAACCTCTTGTTTGTCTTGTCACTGATCTGTGCCCAAAATTTGGATAGCTTTTTAGGGTTCCGTAGCCAAATGGCAAAAAACGGAACCCTTATAGATTCGTCATGTCTGTCCGTCTGTCCGTCCGTATGTCACAGCCACTTTATTCCGTAACTATAAGAGCTATACTGTGGAAACTTGGTAAGTAGATGTATTCGGTGAACCGCATTAAGATTTTCATACAAAAATAGAAAAAAAACAATAAATTTTTGGGGTTCCCCATACTTAGAACTGAAACTCAAAAATTTTTTTTTCATCGAACTCATACGTGTGGGGTATCTATGGATAGGTATTCAAAAATGATATTGAGGTTTCTATTATAATTTTTTTCTAAACTGAATAGTTTGCGCGAGAGACGCTTCCAAAGTGGAAAAATGTGTGTCCCCCCCCCCGTAACTTCTAAAATAAGGGAATGATAAATGTAAAAATAATATATGATGTACATTACCATGCAAACTTCCACCGAAAATTGGTTTGAACGAGATCTAGTAAGTAGTTTTTTTTTAATACGTCATAAAAACATTGATCAAAGCTACAACGAACTTTTATATTATGTTACTTGCTGCTACGGAACCCTTCATGGGCGAGTCCGACTCGCACTTGGCCGCTTTTTGTTTTATGTGGTTGCTATTTTTTTTATGGCATTGAGAAGGCAAACGAACACAGGCTACCCGATGTTAAGTGGAAACTGTGACCCATAGACATTCGCATTCATAAGACTGCAATCCTGAGACTGGAAATGCGTGGCCAACCCTGAGGACTTAGATTTTTTCGGACTTTATCATAATCCGCAGAGACTTCATTTTTTATATTTCTCTTTTTGATTATTATTTTTTTTTTTATTTTATATTTGAACATTTATTGTAATTAACCTAACTTACAGATTAATTCAAAATAATAATAATATAAATTTTATTTTAGAAACTCGTCCATAAATTCTTAGTTACAGATTGTTCTTAATCTATGCTAGTAGGGTCATACGTAGATTTAGGTTAGCGTCTTTCCTGTGGACACGCTGGAAGTTAACGTTTTTGTGGCCTAATTTTCTGGCTAAGCCCATTCCGGCATAAGCGGCGTCAAGACTGCTATAGACCTATCATATAAAAACAAAACTTATATGCACACAAGCTTTTAACTATTGACCACAGGAAAGACGACTTTTGTTTTTAAGAGTGTGTATGACCCAGTAGGTAAATCAGTCAATCACATTAATTAATTAATTTTAGCAACAACTGTGGACTCTATACTCTTTCTTAATTAACTTATTGAAAATTCATAACGAAGTTTTCGAGACCACAGATCCGCTGCTTTCATTATAACCAGGGCTCGTAATTTTCATGCCGCTGACGCAAAAATGACGTCACGCTACATAGAGTATGATTTCAAATAGTTTTATTAAAATTATTAACCATTAGTTGTCAATCATTTCATCACGTACAAATAAGTTAAGTAGGTAATCTATTGACTCGTAGAAAAATAAATACCTACTTACTTGATACGTAAAACGTAAATGAAACTATTCGTTTTGTATTTTATGTCGATACATACATTTTATTAAATGGTATTTATTGTTACCACATTTCAACAAGTAAGTACAGAACAGAATTACTCCTCTCTAACTTAAAGCACACAATCCTTCTTGCTTCAAATCCCGTACAGAGAAAATCTACGTCATCTTCGTTTTCATACGTCATGTGATATTCATAAAAATACTTTTGTTTTGTAATCATTGTTTTGATTGTTCGCACATTTGGTTAATTTTTCCAACTTCCCTGTTAAAAAGAAAATTTGAATCGATGGACACATTTTTTCTGATTTTAACAATTTACACAAACAATCAATTTAATTATCAGAGGCATTTATTAAATAATGCATACATACACATACATACATAACGTCACGCCTTTATTCCCAGAGTGGGGTAGGCAGAGCAACAGAATACCAACAACTCTAAACTTGTTGATAATTCTGTAACCACATTTTGCATTCAGGCTAAGATGTTTACCAGTGTATTAGTGACAGGTTGCAAGCCCATCGCCTAACAGTACTACAAGCCTTTATTCCCTTAGTCGCCTCTCACGACATCCACAGGAAGACATGGAGTGGCACTATTCTAACCCGGCAACCACACGGGGGTATTAAATAATGATTATGAAGAAATACTAATTGGAATCATACTCTATGTAGCGTGACGTCATTTTTGCCTCAGCGGCATGAAAATTACGGGCCCTGCTTATAACACTCCTATGCCAGTTCTTATTGTATGGCTCGGAACCCTCGGCATACCGTGCTTACCTTAAAGAAGTAGTTAAGCGTGAACTTGTCCAGGTACCCCTGGGAGTTGATGTCGAGCAGGCGGAACAGGTAGGCGAGCGCGGCGGGCTGGCGGCGGTTCTCGAGCGCCAGCACCAGCTCCAGGTAGGTCTTGTAGTCCATCTCGCCGTCGTACGTGAGGCACTGCTGGAACACGCGCGCCAGGAACGCGCGCGTCAGCGTGCCCGACCCGTAGCTGCGCCAGCCACACAATACTAATATCCAGGGTGTCCCAAAAGTCGACGGAAGATGTCAAGCCGGAAATAGGTGATAGGGCAGCTCATGAGCTATCGATTTAACCCCCATGCATGTTCAGCGATTTTTAATACTTTCGGAGATATTGATCATTTTAATCGGAATTATTGTAATTTTTCCTTATGTCCATGTTTCGACAAAGCCCATTCATGTATTATTTCAATACTTTTTCAGTTGTTTCTTACATCGATAGAATCATTATGAACTTAGCATGTTTTTAAAGCTAACTACCAATAAAATAAAATATTATTATTATTTGTTATGGGGTTTTTCGAGTCAAAAAATCGATCTATCATGGTTCAAAATTGGTTTTCGAGGTGTTGAACTGATACAGGGTAATTTTTTTATCAGTGCACAAATTTTAACATATGATTTTGTATCGTTAATATAATATATTACGACAATAAAACGAGTTTTTTTTTTTTTTGTTGCAAATTTTCTCTCTTTTACCTTCTCGTGTGGACACAAAGTCACACTAGAAATGATGACATGGGTTGTCAAGCTGTAGGTATGCGATACACTGTATTGATATTCGAAATTTGAAATTTCATTTATTAACTTACTTAACAACACTCCCCTCTCCTCGCGCCCCTGCATTAGAGGGTCCATGAATATCGTTAAATTAGCGGAATCATTGAATCGGCAATATCTTTAATATTTTTTAAGCTAGAGTAAAAATAACACATGTGTTATTGATTAACAATAGCGAAGCAAATATAAAAATTTGTGCACCTATTAAAAAATTACCCTGTATACAGTCAAGGACTTTAATTGTTATGCCACTACGGAACCCTGTCATAATGCCACATGAAAGAAAGCTAAAATTAATGATTAACGCTGTCATTATGACAGGGTTCCATAGTGGCGTAACAATTGAAGTTCTTGACCGAACACACTATCAAATTGTGATTTACATACACCCGATTCGTCGTCTTCATATATCAGAGTAAATAAAACGTGCCACTTTACCACCAACATGTTGCAAAGGTCTCATACGGCATTTGACGGCACGTTGGCCTAATTGGTAGTGACCCTGCCTTCGAAGCTAGGGGTCGTCCTGGGTTCAAATCCCGGTAAGGGCAGATATTTGTGTGGTGAGCACGAGTATTTGTTCCTGAGTCTTGGATGTTTTTTATTTAAGTATATATTTCTCTATATAAGTAAGTTTATCGTTGTCTAGTACCCGTAGTAACAAGCCTAGAGCTTAGTTTGGGACTAGGTACATTTGTGTGACATTGTCCTGTGATATTTATTTGTTTATACCCAGCCAGCTCGTTGATGCTCAGCATCCCGTTGTGGTCCCGGTCGAGGTTGAGGTACTGCCCGTACACCCTCAGGGCGGACGCGGCGCTGAACCAGTTCTGCTCCTGAAGCTCCATCGGTAGGTCCTCCTCTCGTAACTGATACAATAGATACGTATATCAATTAAAATCTGAACGTGACTGGCAACTAGTGTTAACCGGTTTGTGTAATGTATGTGATATATTGCAGGGAAAATTTTATTTCTAAATGAACACTTCATTTTCACTTCAGCACCTTAAAAAGGCAGATTTTGGTGTTTATAGACAGTGAGAGAAATTCGATTTTGCTGCGGGCACGAGATAAAGAAACGTTTTAGGGTTCCGTACCCAAAGGGTAAAAACGGGATTTCACAGGTGATTATTATACAGGGTAACTTTTAATAGGTGCACAAATTTTAATATTTGCTTTGCTATAGTTAATCAATAACACATGTTGTGTTATTTTTACTCTAGCTTTAAAAAATATTAGAGATATTGACGATTCAATGATTCCACTAAGTTAACGATATTCATGGACCCTCTAATGCAGGGGCGCGAGGAGAGGGGAGTGTTGTTAAGTAAGTTAATAAATGAAATTTCAAATTTAGAATATCAGTAGGAGAGGGGCTTGTTGTCTGATAAGCTCTAAATAAAAAAATAATAAAAAAAATAAATTCGAATATCAATACAGTGTATCGCATACCTACAGCTTGACAACCCATGTCAACATTTCTAGTGTGACTTTGTGTCCACACGAGAAGGTAAAAGAGATAAGGTGCAAAAAAAAACATTTTTTTTTGAACTTGTTTTATTGTCGTAATATACCTATTATATTAACGGTACAAAATCATATATTAAAATTTGTGCACCGATAAACAAATTACCCAGTATAATTTGGAAGTTTTTTTTAATGTATTTCTGTTGCTTCTATAACAAGAAATATTAAAACATAATAAAATAATTATTATTTAAGGGGGGCTCCCAGACAACAGAGATTTTTTGCCGTTTTTGCTCGATATTAATAACGGCAACAGGTAGACTATTCCGGTCATACACAGATTAGGTTACCGTCTTTCCTGTGGACACACGGAAGGTTAACGTTTTTAAGGCCTAATTTTCTGGCTAAGCCCATAAACGCCGCAAAAATGCCGTCAGGACTGCTTTAGACCTATCATATAAAAACATAACTTATGTGCACACAAATTTTCAACTATTGACCACAGGAGACAAATTTGTTTTTAAGAGTGTATATGACCCATTTATAGTGTGTAGATAACGGTATGGAACCCATCGTGCGCGAGTCCGACTCGCACTTGACCGATTTTTTACCTTGAGGTAATATGCTCTCGCTGCTGAGTTGAAAGTTGTATTTGCAACACGTCACCAAAGTTATTTGCATCTCGTGTCTTTGAATCCTTCCCTTATTCGCGATTCAAAATCACCACTCGCAACAAAAACCAACTTAGCTCTCTTTTGCACAAATAACTATTGTAAAAGCGACCAAGTTTTAGAACATGGTACAAGTTTCATTGAGTTAGGGCCCGGTTACAATCACATTGATTACAATCATTGGGGCCTGTAACACAGGGCATCCTAGCTCAGTCCCCAGAGCCGCTGCTTCACCTTGTAGTTTTATTTTTATGTAATAAACATTTTTTCATTTTTTTTATACAGACAATCTCATTTTTTTTTGATGTTAAGAAGGCACACGAGCACTCAGGCCACCTGATGGTAAGTGGAATCTGAGACCCATAGACAATTGAATTTTCAAGACTAAAATCCTAAGACCTCAAATGCGTTGCCAACCCTGAGGACTAAGATGGAATGCGTCTATGCTAGTAATTTCACCGGTTGTCTTATCCCCACACCGGAACACAACAATGCGAACACTGTTGCTTGGCGGGTGGTTAATGGATAAGATGGTGGTAGCGATCCGGACGGACCCTGCACAGGGTCCTACCACCACTTCTTCTTTGGATACAGTAGGTACTTCATTCATTAGAAAGGATCACCAAATACACCAAGCAAAACTACCCCTTTAAATCACATCTTCTTACCTCAAGCAAATCATCTAGGAACGAGCAGGACAGCACGTCCCGTATCCGGACGCGGCCCACGCGCAGCGGGTCCAGGAAGAACAGGAACTTCCGCGCCGCCGTGCACACGTAGAACGAGCTGAACGAGGAGTCCAGCCCGTCCAGGGCCGCCAGCGAGGGCACCAGCTCCGCTATGTAGCTCTCCAGGTCCTGGGACACCAATACAGGTTTCAGAGTGCTTTTTCCCGATATAACTATAAGGTCCCGTGTGGTTGCCGGGTTAGAATAGAGCCACTCAATGTCTTCCTGTGGATGTCGTAAGAGGTGACAAAGAGCTTGTAGTACTGTTAGGCGATGGGCTTGCAACCTGTCACTAATACACTGGTAAACATCTTAGCTTGATTGTGCAAAATGTGGTCACAGAATTATCAACAAGTTAAGAGTTGTTGGTATTTCTGTAGCTCTGCCTACCCCACGCTGGGAATGAAGGCGTGACGTTATGTATGTATGTAATTACATAATTCACACGCAAGTTGACGTAACCCCAAACTAAGCTGTCTCTAACTATGGGTACTAGACAATGATATAAATACTTATATTGAGAGATAAATACATACATACTCGTGCTCATCACACAAACATTTGCCCATACCGGGAATCGAAATGCTAGCCTCACAGGCAGTGTCACAACTAACTAGGCCAAACGTGTTGTCATTGGATATAGTGAAAATTGCTGGAAATTTCATACTTCTTCTGTAATTCCAAAATGGTAGCTATTTAGGTATAAAGTTTAATTTGACAATTACTTATGCCTTTATAGTTAAATAGGTAACAAATACCAGTCAGGCATAAGGCTGCTATAATTACAAAAAAAAAGTTCTGTGTTATTAACCGACCAATGATAGAATTGAAAACGAATGGTGCGAATCATTCGTTATTACATTTTCTATCGCTCGTATTTCAAAAATACGGTTTCACCGTTATTGCGCACTTTCGAGTGAGACTTTCTAGTGCTAGAAAGTCAAAAATCGCCCCCCAGGTTGCCTATTAGCTGTTTCTGGGAGGTTTAATACATATGACTGCCGTAATATGTTCCATAATATCCGCAAAACAAAACTCACATGTTCTGTCAGATATCCCTGGCCGGTGACGTCGTACAACGACAGTCCTATCCTGGTCTGCTGCAGCCACACGCGCCTCATGATGTAGTTGAACAGCGAGACGCCGCGCACGCGCCCCACGCCGCCCTCCGCCGCCTGCAGGCGCCCGAACACTTCCGCCGTAAAGTAGGGTCTGCAATTGGAGTCTTTATCAACTTTATGGCTTTTGATTGATTACTACTAAGCCATTTTCAAGAATAATGGCAAAGATCCAAAAATATAAATAGATGGCAAAAAGTGTAACTAAAAGTAAATTTAACAAAAGCATCATGATAAGATATAAAAAATATACATTGGGACAATCTCACAGATTTGCCTATTCGCAAACTAAGCTCTGGGCTTGTACTATGGGTACTACTACATATGTTTTAACCTACTTATATGTATACATAGAAAATGCCCAAGACTCAGAAACAAGTACTGACACTCATCACACATACATTTGCCATTTGGGAATTGAACCCGGGACTGCTAGCTTTTTTTTTTTATGGAATAGGAGGCAAACAAGCAGACAGATCGCCTGATGGTAAGCGAATATTGTCACCCATAGACACAGCTGCAGCTTTTATTACCTTGCTTCATTAGTCCATTTTGAGCCACTCACCAGTATCATAATTTGGAATACAAAAGTAAACCTTAGGAAAGCAATATTTTGGTGCCTAAGAGCTGGTCGGATGATGGAGACAGAATGAGGCAACAGGATCTACGCCATACTTAATGTGACTTATTTTGTGATGACCACTTATAAATTGTGTATCTATTTCCCTTTACCACTGGCTACACCCAATTCAACACATAATTCAAAAGGATATTTTGGGGACTAAGTCGATTTGTGGGAGATTGGCCCCTGATATATAATGGTTATCACTTCAAAGTGATAAAATGCGTAAAAAGAGAAAACTGTTTATTTGATGCAAAGAAACAGGGAAATTAGCTTATAGGTAATACCTGTATTTTGGTCCCGCTTCATCTCTAATCTTCTTAAATTGAAAATAGTCTATTGTGAGCTCGTCATTATTAGCCATACTGTAGCTTCCGTTAGACTTCTCCAACAGACTCCACAAGTGCTTCAACTCATTATTATCCAATAACTCCTTACTCTTCTTCTGTAAGAACTGGGCTCTGGTCTCCTCTCGTAACTTCTGGGCCAGCACTTCATCAGGGCGAGGAAGTCTGTAGTAGAACTTTGGTATTTTCTTGTAAGACTCTTCGTTGCCATCGAGTTTTGGCTTGTATAGCTGTTTGAAAGTCTCTATTTCTATCTTTCTACTCTCTTCTTTAGTTATGCTGGTGTTTGTATCTGTGAAAGTAAATTTAACTAGTTCTAGTATAGAGCTTAGTTTACAACAAGGCTGCTCAAACTCAGGCCTGCATCATCTGTTTAAAAAGTTGAGCAGCCTTGGTTTAGAACTAGGTCAATATATAAAAATAACTTTATTTTAATATCAGAAGCATATATACAAAATAGTAGGTGATAGTAAGTACCTAACACTGCTTATAAGCTTGACAAGTGGTGTTTAGATTAAAAACGGCTACGTGATAAAAAAAAATGTGTACTGTTACTGTTTAAGTGGTTGCCCCTTGAGAATATTGAAGTTCCATCTATCACCATATCAAGCTACAGACACTAGTAACAGCATGAGAAACAGTTATTTTGTATACCAATAAAATTATCAATAATCAAAAGTGACAAAAAACTTATTTAAGAGAAAGTACACATTTACTTACATTTTCAGTTATGAACATACTGGACATGGAGGAAGGAAGCTACGGGGAGTTAGGGGAAAAGATTTGGGCCATCGGAGTGTTTCCATTGGTCTTATAGGAATCACAATACACATACTTCTAACTTGGGTCGGTTTCTGTTACAATAAGCCAAAGTTACAAAATAAGTAACACGTGTAGGGTGCACCTCCGGTACAAAATTAGCCTCAAGTAGGTACCTAGTAGATGACAAAGAAAGCCAGTAAACAACTATAGTTTATGTAATTCTTACCGTCTAATTTCTTAATGTATTTTCTTAACTTCTCTTTTAGCATGTTATTAACTTTAATTTCTTCAGCATCCACTGTTGCTTCCGGTTCTGCTTCTTCGACACTTGGTGTGTTGTTATTACTGTTTTCATCTTTGCCGTCTTTTTCAGACATTTCACTGATAAATTGAAGATATCGTGTCCAAGCTGACAATTTCTGTGAATGTGAATGAAATAAAAATAAACATTCCGAAATAGAGATGGGTAACTCAGGAGAGATAGATAAAAAAGATATGTATCAATCCGTTCTCATCAATCACTCCTTGTATCTTTTCACATCCGAATGTATCAGTGTATCTTTATAACTCATTCACTCACGGCGTAATTTTCTTTCTATCTGTGTCGCTTCGCTCGGCTCGGCCGCTACGGCCGGCCACGCCAAGGTTACGCGAACTGACGTCTTTTTCGCACCTCACTATTTGGTATGTTGTGTTGCACTTTTGCAAGACTGAGAGGTCGGATGGAGAGAGTGGGTGAACTGGATGGGTTGCTATGCCGTATGACCATTATAAATTGACATACGTCGGCACAAAAAGGTAAATTGATAACTCTATTACTGGTGTGTAGGGCTTAAAGTCGTTCAGCAGTATGTGAACATTTAAGTTTTATACTGGTTCTGATTTATTGGATTGAGTTGAGCTAAGCGAGCCACGCTGAGAGTGAGCGGTGCAGGCAATAGCTGCGGCTCGTGCGGTCGAGCGTGAGCTACTGAAGTACTGATACATAGGGATATAAAGATACAAAAGAGTGATACATATCCCAATGATCGAAAGATACATTTCAATCTTTTCTTTTAAGTGATACATTTTGCCCATCTCTATTCCGAAAGCAGACTGTCAAATATCACAAATATGTCAATCGGTGCACGTTTCATTTCATGGTTATTCTATTTTTTCGTAATTTGTAAAAACTTAGTTTAATATTTGCAATTTCGCGTATTATACATATATATTTCAATACAAGTTTGTATTGAAATAGGGCCAAATAGAAACTTGTCAGGGTTGTATAATTAAATAATAATTGAAAAAATAAAAATAATTATGTTAAAGCTCAATGTGAAAATGAGTAAATTATAAAGTTGGTGTGTAATGGAACGTAGTACTGATGTTTCTATTTCCCACAAGATGGCGCTATAGAAGTTGTTGCTACTATTCGCCGCTAATAAAAAGTTGCGAAGGCTAGTTGCGATTAGGTTGTGCTTTGTTAGTGAAAATATTTCTAATATTTTATAAATTTCAACTACTTATCGCGGCCTACCTGGCTTTTATTCACTAATGGTCCGTATAAAATCCGTTGATCACTATTCCTCCAAGAACCAATAAGCTCTAATGGGTTGATATATACTAGCCATTCATTTATTATACTTATATTATATGTATACAGAGAAAAACATAGAACACATATAATTATGTCCTGGGAACTACCTTCGTCGGCAGCCAATCATCTAGGCTTATCGCGTCGTCGTTATATTTCTTATAATTAGGTACTTACAATAAAAGTAGATTTAACAAAACGGGCTGATTATTTTAATGAAATTAAGTACCAATTTCACCATACGATGTAAAACTTAATCAATGTTTATCGACTGTTAGTTCATAGGTACATTTAACGCTCTAATCGTCTGTTAAGTGGTTTACATCCTATGGTGAAATTGGTACTAAATCTAACGTTGCTATAGTAATATTAAAAAAAACAATAAGGTACCACAGAAAGTTCAAGTTTAATCACATCACATATTTTATTTTTCCTGAACGTTGCTTTAAATTCATAATCTAATAAATAACCTAGGATTGATATCAGATTACAAGGTTTTCTAACAGCTAATCACGGTAACAATAACCGACATTTTGCGGCAATTTTCCTATTAACTGGCTAATGCTACACGGCGAAGCGTTCACGCAAGTGAAACCCTCTATGAAGTCGCACGCGCAGGAAAATTAATGGAAGAGACACTTTTTATTTAAATTAGATGCCAAGAATGGATAGACTGAGAAATCAAAAACAACCGGATAAGTGGGAGACTGACTCGCGCACCGAAGGTTCCGTACCGCCGCATTATTAGATTCGATTTGAACAAACAATTTCAAAGAATTTAATTTCATCGAACGCTATTTTCTCCAGTTGCATCATGTTTTCAGGATATCTTTAACATTGATTACGTACGTTAGGTTACGTTAGACTTGTGAGTAGGAAAAAAAGGCGAAATATACCATGTGATGAAATGAAAATTCTGCGTAAAAATAAAATTTCGTTCGTTGAAAGGTATTTTGATAAAATAATAAGTACCCGTAGGGCCACTAAGGATTTTCTGCGAGCGATCCGAACCAATAATCGTAACTCCACTTAAGTATCCACTCTACTAGTTTTTTTTTAAGATGAGAAAAAGTGCCCGTACTTTGCACCCGTTTTTTCCTTTAACGAAGTCTAAATTAGAAATTAAAAACATTTTTTTCTACTATAGGTAAGTAATTTATAACAAGAATTAGAATATTTGCACAAATATTTCTCAGTATTGGCTGCGTTATTAAAGGAAATATGTGCGAATTTGCCCGTTATTATACACATGTGCCAAGTTGAAGCCGCTTCTAGAAGACCTAAATGCTGAACGGAGTGGTGTGATCTACCGGCAGAGCCTGCGGTGGGACGCTTTCTGCACACCCTTCAGCTTGGTTTCACTCGGTTCACGCAGAATGGTCTGGAAACCTAACATTTCGCTTTCCGCGGCAAGAATCAGCGCCATCTATTGCAATATCAGTGGAAGGTTTAGGGGGCCTTAATCACGACTTATTGTTAACAATTTACCTCATTTTGCTCATGCCCCCACCCTTTTCTACTTAGGTACAATTACTTTTCTATTTGCATGTAACTTGCAATCTTCTAACAAAAAACAATCCTTAGTTACTACTCTTTCTATTTACATTTATTTTATAGGTAGGAACATAAACGTGATGTAGTCAAAGAATATTAATTACAAACCTAACTTATTAAAAACATTTAAAAGACCACAACATCATTATACATATAACACCACACCACCATTATAATATTCACGTGCCACAGTTTTATTTTGACACTTTTTTAAATTGTAGGTAAGTACCTATCTTAAAATATTTATTTCAAAAAGTAAAGATAAGGTCCGAGTGCTCGACATGTCAAGAGAAAAGATTAATTTGTGTCGTGATATTACGTTATTTATACTTCTACCCAAAACATTTTCATGTGTTTTGGGAGATGTGACCTTTACTTTTGTTGAATGGAATTGGTTTTGTATGGTGACCATATCAAAATGAACAAAATGAAAAAATGTTAGTCAATCGAATTGTATGAGTGAACGTCAGGTGCTTTAAATTGTAAATAATTTATATAGGTATTTTAAAAGTGACGTGTGAAATATCAAAGTCAACACATTTCTCATAGCTAAAATGAGCGGTGATCGCAATTTAAAGTATGGTGACAAGTACTTTTAGGTATTTAAAAAGTTGTAAACAAAAAAACCACGTACATTGACAGATGACAGTTTTTCAGCCAATAGGAGCAGAACACTGATACGTCAAAGCTCGACCAAACAGCTTGGATTGGTTGATGAGCAGAGCCACGTGGTTTGGTTTGTTTACACTTTTTTAAATACCTAAAAGTACAGACTATAGGACATCTACCTTACTAAGTTGAAAGATGTCTAGTCGTCGTCTAACCGGTCAATCTAGTCATATTCAATCAGGACCAATGAAAGGTCATTTCTATGGAAATTCTGTAGAACTAAGTTTTATTTTATTTATTTATTTATTTATTTATTACATTACATTTAGTACAGAAGATACTTATTCCTATTGACTATAGTTTGCACATTAGGTACAGATGTTGGATTGTGTTGTTAGTCAAGGGAACAGCAAATAAATTCCTGGATCTGGTCACCGTTCCAGTCAGGTTTATTCCACGTATGAGGTCGCAGTCGAGATGCGCCTCTCAGTATCTTGTGCAAACACTGCAAACTGACCAAGTCAACTATTTCACGTCTAAAGTATGGTAAAACAACAGTTAAAATGATTATTGAAAAGTTAAAGTAGGCATGATAATAAATCTGATAAAATGTACAAAAAGACCTTACCTACGTAGTTTACAAACAATTAAAATACAGCGTGTTCCAGTGGTTGCTCGCCGGTTTTTCAGCTACTATATTTATGGCACTTTCTGCCGGATTCCTCTCATTAGTTACGTGTTTCTACCGTTTCTTAAATACCTAGTGCCCAGTAATCTTAGTTACTGGATATATGCAATAATTAGGAGTTATGGAGCTATGGAGCAGAACCCATGATACAGGGTGTTTTTTTGGTCAGCAACTTCCACAATAGGGGTTACTATATTCATATTTCTGAGCTCAACAAAAAAAATATTTAGTTTTTTTTCGTCAAAAGTCGAAAGAATGTCCTCGCTATTTTATAAATCATGGTCTCTCGTGTCTGTAGAAGGGGGTAGGCCGCTTATCGTTACGATGTTATTGTTTGATACTACCCTCACAAAACTATGCGCAAGCGACGTCAGTTCCGTGTTTGTTTCGAAGCGAGTGCTTGTTAAGTAAAGTGTTACATCATTTAATTGATAAAAAAAATGGCTCGGCGAGAAAATTTACTTCTGGAGAATCGTGAAATGTTTGATGTTGTGAACATTTACTTTGTAAGTGGTCAAAACATTGCTGACACCGTTAGGATTTGGACTGAACGATTTCCTAATCGGCAGGTCATTACGCGCTACACTGTAAGGTCTATCGTTAGCAACCTTTACCATGCCATTTCAGAACGATTTTTAACAACAATAACCGACATGCTCTTGCCCGGTTTTATATACCTATGTTGGCGTTATTACGAACAACTAGGTTTACACGTTACCATTTGGTTTTTTTAGTATTTTATTCTTGGAATGGTATCTAGTTTATCATAAAATCTTCAAAAATTCAAAAGAGTCGGGTTAGGTTTAAGCTTTTAAGGGAGAGAAACGTTACCGCATTTTATATAGAAATTTACAGCCTCAAAATCCCCCGGCCATCGTCAATGTTCGCCGAACATGTTTAGTTCTGGTCAGCGCTACACGAAAAAGCTATCCCACGTTGATAAGTACCGTCAGTCCCTTTTATGGTGCTTGCACGATCGGCAACGCTCCTCTTGTGTTGCAAGCGTAAAGTTTCGGCATCGTTTTATCGTGACCTTCCCGTCGACGTACAAAAATCTGCAAAGGACTCTTAGAATTTAACCTAATCAAAATTTGTACTATATCTTTGCAGACACTTTACGGACACACCTAAGTCCTAACCTAACCTGGAATTTAAAGATAATATTCCTTGTAAGGTCCATGTTTTGTACAGATTTATAAAACGACATAAATAATAAAATAAATAAATCACAGGACAACGTCACACAAATTGACCTAGTCCCCAACTAAGCTCTAGGCTTGTACTATGGGTACTAGAAGGCAGTCGTCAACATCTTGTAAATATAATGGTTGCACGGAATCAATGAATATGAATACCTTAGAGGTGCAGTAAGAAAGGGCCGAGGGTCTCTACACCCAAGGAATGAAATGATATTCGGTGCCGAGACCCTGATATTAATTATATTATTTTCTTCGTCGTGCCCGTGTGGTTGCCGGGTTAGAATAGTGCCACTCCATGTCTTCCCGTGGATGTCGTAAGAGGCGACTATGGGAATAAGGGCTTGTAGTACTGTTAGGCGATGGGCTTGCAACCTGTCACTAATACACTGGTAAACATACTACTAGCCCACCTGAATTATCAACAAGTCTTTTTAGAGTAGTTGGTATTTCTGTAGCTCTGCCTACCCCACTCTGGGAATGAAGGCGTGATGTTATGTATGTATGTATTTTCTTCGTACTCTCTTCTACCGTCGCCCCGCCAGCGCTTTTTCTAGTCCCAGGAGAACGGACGATAGGAAGGCTGGGAGGCGACACTTGAACCTACACTACCCACTATTTTTCATGGGAAGGGATGCCCGGGACAAATACTGCTCGCAGAGCTGAATGTTGAGTATAGATTCCAAACATGTTTTTTATAATAGAGTCAATGTAAATTAGATCTGCCAACACGTGTTAAAAGTGAAACTTACGCATGCGCCGCGATCGCCGGCAAATGAGCCGGAAAGCATCGCACGCGCATCTCATCAACAATCCAAGCCAATTGCAACGTGCGATTAGTCAACGAGAAACTTATCCTATACTTCATGCAGTTAGCCTAGTCAAGAGCAATGAAAACGGGTCACTTAGTACAGAATTTTCATAGAAAGTGATCCGTTTTCATGAGTGCAGTTGTTACTTGGTGGTGACCCTACCTACAAAGCTAGAGGTCCCGGGAGGTTCAGCGCTAGTATCAGTTTGAGTCTTAGGTGTTTTCTATGCTTATAATATAACTCTTGTAAGTATTTATTTTTCGTATGTGTATCGTTGTCAAGTACCTGTATAGATACAGTATAAACCAAGATCTTAGGTTGGGAGTTGGGACTAAGTTAGTTTGTCTCCCGATATATATATATATATATTTTACAATACTAATGTCTTTACAAAACACGGGACTATGGAAGTCCCGGAGCTTTGGTAGTCGTACATGGAGACGATGCCAATGAGAGGCCCTTTAGAGAAGTTTAATTTAATTTAGTAAAGTGGTGGGACACCAGCCGGCGATTGTCCGCTGGGTTCACACTATAGAAGTATGCTCCCACGGACAACCACCGGTCATTAATTGTAGGACTATTTAAAAGGATGGAAAAATTAATAATAGGCAATATTAATGAAATTATATGGATGGGTAAACTAGGCTGTTGATGAAATAATGAAACTATGGCGTCTGAATGACCAATGCTAGTTACTTTGGTTGAAATGGTCGATGGTGACTCGCAAACTCAATGGAATGGACCTCCCAAAATAACCGCATGCATAATAGGTACATAGGAGCAGAGAGGCAACAGTTTCAGTAGGACTAACATGCTGCCACGGGAACTAGTGTCAAATACGTCAAACGGGAACTAGTGTCAAATATTATTATGAAATTTTTAAAACGACAGCCAATCATGATTTAAGTTGCTTAGTAATAAAATAACTCAAGTCACACAAAATACACTCTTATTTTAAACCTTAACTTTATTTTTACGTTATGGGATAAACGAATTAAAGTTCTGAATGCCTATGTCAAAATCTTGTCCCGTGGTAGTGTGTTAGGCTCGCTAAGGGTGGAGAGTGATTATGGATTTATTGTATTATTAATCTTATGAGTAAATTATTATTAATTAATTAATTATTGTATATCTGTCTGTATGTTAGCTAGTCCGGACATATATTCAACGCCATATTTATCGTGCACATTATGGCACTAAGGATACTTAAATAAAACATCCATATATTCATACATTTCGTAATCCTAATTACCTTCATATTTATTATATCAGTATTTCATCAAATCTAATGCTTCCCTAAGTTACGTCTTATAAAAAGGTTTAACCAACAGCTTATTTATACAAGAATGTCTGAAGCAAAAACTATCCTAATCATAAGTGTAGAAGACAGCATTTCCTTTAAGTGTTATAAAGCAGTTGTGACGTTTATGATCGTTATCTGCGCTTGCGCCGATTGTGCAACGTATGCCTTATTTCTTTTACTAATTAGCAATTTAGCAAAAAATGTTTGAATTATAGTTTCTCCGGGCCTGTTGCGCGGAATTTTACGTAATGTGTTTTGTTTACTTACGTATTTGTTACGGAGTACAGAGTCCGTATTATGTACTATCACAACGGATACATATATGACTCCAATAGCTCTCTTCCGTTCACTGACTGAATCTTGGCAGGTTAACAGCTTATAGATAAGATATATGTACTTTTTAGGGTACCGAAGTCAAGCAAGGAACTCTTAGGTACTTATAAATAATTTCGCCAATGTATGTCTGTATATCACACATCATACTACATTCCGGTGCAAGTACGGAAAGTATGTCATTTTACACGAGTCCCGAGGTGTCTTGGCCCGAGCTGTAAGCAAGGAACAAAACTTGGAGCGAGTAAAAATGACAGCTCCACCGCACGCGTATTAAACGAAATTTGAATACAGGTGTCCAATAAAAAAATTAAAACATTGAACATTTATTTAAAAAAAAAATCTACTTTTACTATAACATTTTAAATAGCGCAAACCTAAAATGTATTAATGCAGGTTTATTTTTTAGAAATTATATTGTCTAAGTGATGCCCACGTTGCTCGACGTACTGCTCTAAACGAATGCGTAGGTTTTCAATAACGCGTCTGTTTCTTATTTCCGTCCTGGGGGGTTTTTCTCAACACAGCGCTGCGTCGATCTCAAAGATGAAGTTTTATCCGGCAAGTTTAAGAAGTCCCGTCGGAGCGTACAAAACATATTTTAGCGCGTGCCTTCTCAATTAGGCAGCAGGCAGGTGAGTCAAGTTCAGTGTCGTATAAAGCTGCCTAATTAAACAGGCACGCGCTAAAATGTATTTTGTACGCTCCGACAGGACTTCTTAAACTTGCCGGATAAAACTTCGCGTTTGAGATAATTATGAAAGGCGATGATTTGTTGGAAACGTTCGTAACATCTTGAAAAAGTAATTATTGAAAAGTAATCGTTGGGATCCAAATTCATCACAATTTGGATTTTATGTGGGTGGAACTTTAATACTTTTTTCATTATAGTGTGCCCAGATGATATTTTGATTCCCAAAATTGATGCGTGTTTCCGAACAGAGCGACGTAGATTTCGGTTCACGGCTTTTGTGATAATTTGGATATTTTCATCGGTGGATAGGTACTGAAAGTCCACGACCCGGCACACTTTTGTTTAATGTGGATCCAGTTTTTCAAACCTTTTGTACCATAATCTTATAAGCTGAACAGAAGGTGCTGCACTAATTATTCGTCGATTGTAACGAGAACCTACCCACCCAGCCTCACCCAACTTACCCACACTCACTCAGCCTACTTGTGCAAAATGTGGTTACAGAATTATTAACATGTCTTTAGAGTTGTTGGTATTTCTGTAGCTCTGCCTACCCCACTCTGGGAATGAAGGCGTGATGTTATGTATGTGTATGTATGTGTAACGAGAACAAAAATTTCTTCTGGCTTCAGTGAGCGATTTTCCGGATTCTAAAAAAAGCCTTGATAGCAAATGCTCGATGTTCACCTGACCAACGATTCACGATGCCGAAAAAATCTGCTATGATCGTGAACAAAATGGCGGCATTTACAATCTCACAGGCCACGACATTCCAAAGAAATACGGAATTATAATTACCCTGTACATTTGCAAAAAAAAACTATGAAGCAAAAATAAAATAGAAAGTAAAAGAGATAATTTTAGTTAATTTTTAGATGATGAAAATACACTGAGCTATTTGAACAATTAAGGGTAAAATAATGTTAGGCGATGGGCTTGCAACCTGTTACTAATATACTTGTAAACTTCTTGGCCTGATCGTGCAAATTGTGGTTACAGAATTATCAACAAGTATTTTTCGAGTTGTTGGTATTTCTGTAGCTCTGCCTACCCCACTCTGGGAATGAAGGCGCGATGTTTTATGTAAATAATTGAAAAGTAAAAAGCAATAGTTCGAAAAATCCAACTTTATCGCACGACATTTATATACAGCTACAAAACGTAGGTACTACTTTATGAGCAACAGTATTTA
Source organism: Acleris holmiana (assembly GCA_949316455.1). Classification (NCBI taxonomy): domain Eukaryota; kingdom Metazoa; phylum Arthropoda; class Insecta; order Lepidoptera; family Tortricidae; genus Acleris; species Acleris holmiana. The sequence goes on along the minus strand of OX438782.1, from coordinate 12,801,796 downwards.
TAATATATTTTTACTTTACAACAGCGTGTGATATATTGTTGGGTAGCTATTAAAAACCATTACGTTCATTTGTATTGCGCTTAATTTAATTTCTTGCTTCTTTGCAAAATTCGCGACGATGCGCCCGTTGATATCTTTAACTCTAAAAACCTATCGGATGATTCTATGTGGAAACGTCTTAAAGTAATTAAAAAACGTAGTTAATTCAGTGAATTTTATGAAAAACAACGCATTCGACAAGTTCGAATTGTTTTACCGCCGTACTAAAAGACAGTATAGAGATCACTCGTTGCACTTCGCAAACTTGTACACGTTTGAAAAAACATAACTTAATCGTCATTAAATGAGTCTAGAGTGTGGTCGATAGGTTAAAATTGAAAGTATTACTTAAATAATAAGGAATATTTAAAATAAGTAACACTTAAATTTAAATGAAAATTGGTACCTTCTTTCAGTTTCTGACGTTTCCAACTTGGCAGAATTATAAGGATAACGCGCTAAAAATGTAAACATCAAATTTTTAATATTTTAACATATGTACACACTATTCCTCGGAATAGTTTTAAGTAGAGGTACGAATCGAACTTCTGGGATATCTATAGTTTAGCAACGATTTTTTTAATAAACGTCTGTTCTTTAGATTTAATAGGCGATTGGGCGCTTACCGCCTTGGCCAATAAACTGTATGTTATTGTAAATATTACATAAATAAATAAATATAATAAACTTTATTTTGCCAAAAACAATTACAAAATTAATTAACTGTGACCTCCACACTAGGCTGGGCCTGTCTCGTGGGGCAGGGCACCACGAGACAGGCCCAGCAAGAATTGGCAGATTACATGCATTTACAAATATTTATTACCCATACACATACATAACATCACGCCTTCATTCCCAGAGTGGGGTAGGCAGAGCTACAGAAACACCAACAACTATAAAAATACTTGTTTATAATTCTGTAACCACATTTTGCACACAATCAGGGCCTCTATTCAACTGCTTTACAACGATATCGTTTTTGACACATTTAAGAATCGTTTATGTCACAGTCGCCATTATTGTAAATAACATACGAGTTATCAAAACGTTGACAATAGGTACGGAAACACGTCAAAAACGATATCGTTATAACGCAGTTGAATAGAGGCCCAGGCCAAAAAGTTTACTAGTGTACTAGTGACAGGTTACAAGCCTAAATAAAATAAAAAAAGTAAATAGAAATATTACAACTGCACCTAGGTATATAAATTGAAGGTTTTCTTCTTCTGTCTAGGAATATAAAAGCCGAGCAAAATTGCCACTTCTATTGGACATTCAATAAAAGTTACGATACATGTAGCTTCGTTGAATGGGAACTATGACTGTTACCGCTGATCATACATTAAGGCATAATATCATAAATTTCAATAGTATTATCTCAAACACAATGAAACCTGATGTCAGTTGCCCCATCCAGATGAAAAGTGTTTCATATTGTTCTCAACCTATAACGTATATAAAAACGGAGTAATGTTATTACATAATTTAGCGTAAAAGGCGAAACCGATTTATACGTTTGACAAAACAATATAACGAAACAAACCGGACCATCCGTTGGGTGCGCGCGCGACTTGCCGAGCGGGTTCCGCTCCCGCGCAGCCGCGCCTGCGCCGTGCTGTGCGCTCCGGCTCAGTTCAGCGCGGACCGCCGCGGGCCGCGGACGTACGTCGCTCTCTCCCGCCTAAAACACAACGCGCGCTCGGAAACAGTGCTATTGTGCTTCAAAAACACACGTGAATAAAGAGTTCGACTGACAAAACAGTGCTTTGATTTATATCGGATAAACACTCTATCAAGGTAAGCTTGCGAAGCTCGCTCGTTGACTCTGCTAAAGGGCTACACTTTTGCAATCCGTTTGTCAACAAATTGCGAAACGCAATTTAATTTTAATACGCATTTGTTACAAGATTATTTTGTAAGTTCTAATTTGGCCGGCTTGTTTTAATTCAATAAGTCAATCTCTCCGGCCTTGGTCAGGGAATGGAATGTGCCGAAGAAAAGGTGAGCCGCCGCGGATACTAAAAGTTATTGAACTAGCTTAGCCTTCTGGATTTCTCAACTGGAGCAAGAATTCGATTCGTTGAAAGAAAACCACGCGCATCAAACAAAAAACATCTTTTCATTAAACAGTTTAAACACGGCCTAAATACTATGAAACTAACCTATCTTCTGGATAATTGCAGTTTGTGCAGTCAACATTCTAATAAGCCAACAATACATTGCCTTGGTCACACCACAAACTGGTTTCTAACCAACTCTGACAGCTAATCCGAGTAGATTACACAAACTATAGCGAAATTGTTAACTTTATCTCAGTATCCTTAAATATTATCGCAAAATACCAATGAGATGACTCAAACTCTTATTGGAATTCAGATTTTACCTCTTTTAGGAGGAAATGCATTGGGTTATGTTATTCCGAAGTCGTGGGAAACGAGTGACGTTTTTGTCCGAATAAAGTACCGAAATGATGACTTTATTTTCTGCTCAGTTGGTAACATTAATCGTATTTTTTGCATTAAGAAATAGGCTAATGTCATTTAGATTTGCCGCCAGAGAGCCTTGGCTTCGGCTAGTTTCCTCCGACCGCTAGCTACATTTGCAGATAGTTTTTTGTACCAACGGAACCACTTAGTTCACAGAAAAACCCAGGTATCAAGAATTGCACACAACCGACCTACGACTCTGTCCAAGAAAATTATGTTTAAGAATCATAAGATAAGGATAAGGAAGGAGGTGTATAGGTCTCATGAATTGGTCCCTCCATTTTGAGGGAAAAACAATTGTATCTCCTTATTCAGGTATAAGTGAGTGCTTTGACAGAAGGCATGAGGCATGAGCTTCTAAAATGTGCCAACCATTTCACTCAGCATTCGTAATCTTCGCAACAACGTCACTATGTTTTTTCCACTTTTTACTAGGCTTTCCATATCCACCACATCTTTCGAGTTGTCTGTAATTTTAATACAGAGTTATGGCGATCTCGCCGACAGTTCTAACGACTTAGTTGACGCAAATGCCTTACTTTACGGCATAAGCCGATCAACTGACGAGTTAGATACTCTGAACACGAAGCATAAAATACCTACCTATAAGGTTATCCTTCTGAATAGATGCAATACGGGAAAAGGGAATGTCTTAAAGGACGTCCTGCCAGACATATGTCGAAAAGATGTAATTAGTCCACCTGACACTTGTATTGTAACTGCTCATTGGCAAGGTTATCGAAATTAGTAATGAAAGAGGTTATTGGTATTTGTAAAATATGGCTGCAGACCTGTTTCAATTTTCAAGATCCTGAAAAAGTTTATCTTTAAGCAGCTTTTATATCCTTGCACTTTTTTGGGGTTATGGTCATCATTACTTTTATTATTTTTACTTAAGTCAATAAGGTGGTCGATGCTTTTCAGTGAGGAACAGCAAACATCTTATCTCAGACACCCAGGCCAAAGGTTTGATCCTGTCACAAAGGTGACGAGGTAGATAGCATCACTGTAATAGTTGTGTGTGTTAATGAAACAGCTAATGACGTACGACTGATTTATTTAAGCCATGTCTACCCGCTATATCTGGATCTACCCACTACATCTCCCTTCTAATACAATATCGTGTTTTAATATTATTTTACAGCAATCAAATTATTATAATATAATTGTTACTATGTATTAACACTATTAACATATCAATTTGTGTGTATATTGTTACACCTTTGCTTGCCTAAATATATATATATTTTTTAAACTTACATAAAGTAAAGGGAGTTGGTATGTTTCTTCTAACTCTGTCATTAGGAGAACTACCTTAATTATATACATTTTTTTTTTTTTACAAAATTGCATTATCTTAATAAATCTTACATGCAAAGATAAACTTAAAATAATAAACAATATAAAACATAGGAGTAATCACTCTGACACATCATGCTTGATTAATTAAACGCTGAGGTGGTTTCACTACTCTGCCACTTCGAGTGACGTAATAACAGTCAGTGGCAGAGGAGGGTTCCGCAACAGGCACCTGCGCGCCGCCGGGGCTCGCGCGCACTGGTCCCTGAAACTGGTCCCAGTCTAAGTATCCACGGGGGGACCGTGTGGGTGGTTGACTAAGCTGGGGTGCACGAGGAGGAACTCTTAAAATATGCTGGCGGTTTCTTCTGAACACTCCTCCATTCTCCGTTCGTAGCCAATATGAACGACGGTCTTGTGCTCGATTTATTATTTGTGACCTTTCCCAAACGTTGTTTTGCCTGATTCGGACCGATTCATTTGGTTTCAGTTCGGGTAGGTTTTTGGTACCGCGGTCATAATAATGTTTATAATTTTTTATTCTGTTTGATCTATCTTTTTTAACCTTATCACTGTCTATTGTTTGAGGTAGTAAAGTTTTAGAAGGCGTTGGTAATCGTGTTCTTAGGTTTCGGCTCATTAGTAACTGGGCCGGAGAGTATTTTTCTCCTGTCACTGGTGAATTCCTAAAATTTAGTAATGCCAACAGCCAATCTTCACCATTCTCATGCGCTTTAATCATGAGCCCTTTTACAGTGCGGACATTACGTTCCGCAAGACCATTAGATCGCGGGTACTGTGGCGAACTTGTCACGTGACCAAATTCCCATAGCGTACTAAAGGCCTTAAATTCTCCTGAGGTAAATTGGGTACCATTATCGGTCACTATTTTTTCCGGTATCCCAAAACGGCTAAAAAAATCTTTCAAAGTATTAATGACCGTTTTACTTTGAAGATTATTCAATCTACCGACTTCTACAAACTTTGAGTAGTAGTCAACTACAAGCAAGTATTGTTTTTCCATGAATTCAAATACGTCAGCTGCAATGACTTCCCACGGGCGGGCCGGCACCTCGTGTGGCAGCAGCGGCTCGCGCGCGGGCGCGGCGCGGTGGCGCTGGCACGTCTCGCACGCCAGCACGGCGCGCTGCACGTCGGCTGCCATGCCCGGCCACCACATGACGCCGCGCGCGCGTCGCTGGCACTTGTCTACTCCCAAGTGCCCTTCATGGATGCGCCGTAACATTTCCTTACGTAACGAAGCAGGAATCACTATGCGTTCATTACGAAGTAATAGGCCATTTACCTCGTGCAGTTCATCGTGAACATCCCAGTATGGTTTGGCAATATTATTTAAATCTTTCTTATTATTAGGCCACCCGTTACGATAATAATCACACACCGCAACGAGCACTGGGTCTCTTATAATCTCATTTTTTATCTTACCTAGCATTTCGGGACTAGCTTCTATATTTTCATACAGCATGTTGACATGCACCACGACATCGTTACACACGTCACTACGCGCGGCCACCTCGCTGGGGGCTCGCGACAGCGTGTCTGCGATAAACATTTCCTTTCCCGGTTTATAGTGCAAATCTATGCTGTAATGTTGTAACTTCAACAACATGCGTTGAAGACGTGCTGGGGTTTCGTTAAGCGGTTTTTTCATAATGGGTTCCAGGGGCTTATGGTCACTTTCAACTGTTATTTTACCATGCCCATAGATATAGTGATGAAAACGAGTACAGCCAAAAACAACCGCCAACAGCTCCTTTTCGATTTGAGCCCAGCGTGTCTCCGCGGGCGTGAGCGTGCGTGCCGCGTAGGCCACGGGCCGCCCGCCCTGCAGCAGACACGCGCCCAGGCCCCGCCCACTTGCATCGACCGACACACACACTGGCTCCTGTGGCGAGTAGTACTTCAACACCGGAGCGCTACTTATCTTTAACTTTAACGTACTAAATGCCTCATCATGCACATGTAACCAATCAAACTGAATATGTTTTCCTAACAACTGTCTCAGTGGTGCCGAAATCTCTGAATAGTTAGGTATGAACCTGGACAAGTAATTGGTGACTCCTAAGAATCGCTCAAGCTCTTTCTTTTCAGTTGGTTTTGGCAATTTTAGTATCGCTTGCACGCGACTATTGTCCGGTTTTATACCATTCGCATTAAAAATGTGTCCTAGAAATATTACCTCAGTCGCTCCAAACACACATTTATTTTTGTTAAACTTTACACCATTAAACTGGGCCCTTCTTATAACCTCTTTCAACCTGTCATCGTGTTCTGTTTTAGTTTTCCCCCAAATTAATAAATCGTCACAGTACACCTCTACCCCCTCCATTTTAAAAGTCTTATGCATCTCATTGTGAAAAATCTCTGGTGCACAATTTATCCCGAACGGCATTCGCAAAAACCTGTATCTGCCGTTGGGTGTAGAAAAAGTACACATTTTTGAACTTTCCTCGTCAAGGCGTAACATCCAAAACCCGTTTTTTGCATCACACTTTGAAAAGAACTTTGCCCCCGATAAGTTGCTCGCAATTTCATCTAGAGTCGGCAATAAAAAATGACTACGCTTTATAGCTTTATTTAAATGTCTGGGGTCCAAACAAATGCGCAATTTATTGTTTGGTTTTTCTATAACCACAATGTTTGAAACCCAGTCAGTGGGGCCGTCCTCCCTCTGTATCACCCCTAGCTTCACCATGTCGTCGAGTTCCTGTTGTAGCCGGGGACGCAGTTTCATAGGTATTTTACGGGAACCGTTCACCACCGGCGGCACCGACTTGTCTACTATAATTTTACACACAGTGGGTAAACACCCGATGCCATTAAAAATAGACTCATCAATCGCAACAGTATTGACATCAAAATTATTAGTTCTAGCAAGAAGTTTTAAATTTACACAAGCTTTCAAACCTAATAAGTTGTTACAGTCTACTGCTAACACATAAATAATTTGTTTAGTTTTTATATTATTGAAGCAAAGTAAGCCGTTAAAATAACCTACAACGGGTAACTGTTTTTTACTTATTTCTCTAAGCACAGTATTACATCTTACGAGTTTTTTCTTATCGAACCCCGATTTTTCATAAGAACACAATGACATCACTGTAGCGTCCGCACCACTGTCTAATTTAAATTTTATGTTTACTCCGTCCACATTAATCATTTCATTCCACGAGTTCATACCGTCTGACGCGTTGATATTAATATTGTACAAGATAAGCTCACCGAACTCGTCGCACTCCACCTGACCGTCGCCGACATCGCCGTCACCGCTGTCACCGCTGTCCCCGCCTAGCAGCTCCCGGGCCTGCGCCTGCGCTACCCGCGCTCGGCAGCATTTGGCAAAATGACCAACCCGGTCACACCGATAACACATCACTGCTGCTGCCGGGCAGCGATCGTTCACACTATGTCTAAAATCACATTTGCTACACGCACTATTTGAGTAGTATTTTCGCGGTCTTGATTGCGAGGGCGCGCGCCACGTGTGAGTCGCGCGAGCGCGGCCGCGGCCCCGCGGCGCAGGTGCCGCCGCCGCTGACCAGGCGCCGCCATCTCGCCACATCCGCTCCACCGTGCCGCTGTCGCTCTTGCCTTGCTGCGAACTGCAACTAGCCGCTTGCTGCCCCGCTCGCTCCGAAGCCCGGCACCAAGTCACAGCTTCGTCTAAAGTTAGCGTAGATTTGGCTAGCAATTTTTCTCTCATTTGCACATCTTTTAATCCACGGATCAGTTGAGTCAAAATGAGGCTTTTCTTTAATTCGCCAAATTCACAACTTTTACTATTGATTTTTAAAACACCTAAAAACTTATCAAACGTATAATCCTTCTGGTACGTTTCAAAAAACATGTGCCTTTCATAGTTGATATTCCTTTGTGGATCACAATGATCGTTGAATTTTTTATATAATAATTCATAATTTGTTTTTTCATCCTTGGATATATCTAACTCCTCATAAATTTCTCGGCCGTATTTTCCTATAACATGCATGAACAATGCACATTTTTCCAAACTAGGAATGGTGTTTTTATTCGAGGCGATTAAAAAATACTCAAATGCCATTTTCCATTCTCGCCAGTTGGCCGCCATGTTGCCTTCCTGTTGCAAAGGAGCCGGCTGTTGTATCGCAGCGTAAACTGCTCCGCCGCCGACATTTCCACTTTTTTCGGTCATTTTAACCTTTAGCCCACTAATCACTCACTTTCACAACTGAACTCTACGATTTCACAATCACTACCCCACACCTGACACCATGTAATAGTTGTGTGTGTTAATGAAACAGCTAATGACGTACGACTGATTTATTTAAGCCATGTCTACCCGCTATATCTGGATCTACCCACTACAAAAATAAACAAACATGCAAAGAGGAAGATGCTTATGTAGCAAAAAAGGCAAATAGATGATGTAATACTTTTTCTGAATTAAATAATACCGATGTGTAATCAAGTTAATTATTTTGATGGTAACATTTAACCGGACAACAAAAAGTGTTCTTATTCTGTTATCTATTGTAATCGTTTCCCTTACTTTTAAGTGTAACAGGAAAACCTATCCAAGGTACGAGTTTTCAAGCCAACTAAATTAGTTTTTGAAGTTGAACGGGAAATTAAAGATGGCTTTCCCCTAACCGCCTCTGATTCTAATACAGTCACCTGCTCCAGTATGCAGACACCTTAGCATAACTGTACCGAACCGTGGCAAGCGGATAAAAAAGGTGACTTGCATTTAGGTGGCGTTTATGGGCTAGCCCCCAAATACGTGTGAATTTACGTACCTCGGCCCAAATGGTAACAGTTAAAGGCTGACAAAATAAGAACCAAAGTAATTTATTTTGACAATGTCGCTAGCAGATGTAGCTGCAATTGCAACGAACTTTTAATAAAACCAACAATGATACTTCAGTCAAAGAAATTTATAAAAAAAGATTTAATATGCTCAAATTTTGTGATAGTTGTCTGCTGAAACGGAATTAATTATGCTGAGACTGCTTTCCTGGATATGCAGCGAGGAAAATATTTCTGTTATCCGGTATTCCGTTTCTTTTATTTCTGCAAAGTGAAAAAAATACTTTAAAATTAGCATGCAAAGAAAGAGCCTGCGTCACTTCAATCACCAAAGGAACACATGAAACAAAAATCAGTTTCGATTTTTCGTGGGTATGTTCCCCGATTTATCATTGTATTAGTAGTTTATTTTATGGTTTTCTCTATCGTAAGTTTAGCATGCAAAGAAAGAGCCTGCGTCACTTCAATCACCAAAGGAACACATGAAACAAAAATCAGTGGTGATTTTTAAAAATCGAATTTTTGAAAAAGATGTTTTCAATGAGATTAAAAGGATGCATCAGTAAAACGTGTTCATCATAATGATCGAAGCCTTATTGTTGGTGTTGAAGGTCGAAAGCAAAAGTGGGAGCGGAAATAGGAGCCTCATTAATCAATCAATGCGTAATCAGGCTGTCGAACAAACGCATTACGTGGTTTCGCTGCAAGTAGGCGAGGACGAACGTCCTTCCGACACGCAACGCCTGGAGTCGAGTCATTGTATAGTTGTTAGATTTAGCAATTAAGATGTTAATGCTCGAAATGCTCGTGTTTCTAAAGTTTATTCAGAACGTCTATTGACAGTTGAGGACGTTGGCGTGAATGAGGATTAAATATAATTAATTGAAGGAAGACAAGCTTTTACAGAGATTCTAGCTAGGGAATTCAACAATCGGTGAAATTTAAAGAATATAAATTCAATAGCGATTTACCGACTCAACAAAGCCGGCTAACCGGTTTGTTGATTTATTTAACCATACATTTTCTGGCTTTATCAATATTAAAAGCTATTGTTATTGAAATGTTATAGTTTACTATAATTGGTCAATTAAAAATCCTTAGATAACATAGAAATACCTAATTAAAGTACATATTAATATCACCTCTGTTGGTGCTAGGACTTCTAGGATTTCGTGATGTCTCACGTTCCGTAAACATTTTAAATTTATAAATATGTATAAAATTCATTACAAAAAACTACAGATACATTGTAATTGTATGTTAAATTTGAATATACACGGTCACTGGTGATTCTCCCTGACCGACACATTAGACACACGTTTGGCAAGACCGTAACGAATGCTCAAAGCGCGATAAAGTATACAATGAAAAAAAAACATTGATGATCTATGGAAATAATATAGAGCACAGATTAGATTAGTACCAGTATAGATTATAAAGATGTTAAAACATGAGTATAGAGAAGAAATGTAAAAAGTATGATTACATTGATGACTTAAGTAGGAGTGTTGCCAGTTTACCAGGGGTGGGTTATTATTTATCGAAACACCTTTCTACGTACGTATTACTACGCAGAATTTCCATTTCATCGAAAGGTATTTCTCCATGCACTTTTATTGATAGCACTTACAAAATATAATTGTTTTAGTAATCACAACTCTAAACTAACCTACGTTATGAATGTTTAGGATATCCTAAAAACATCAAGGTTTCAAAATTAAGAAAATGAAGTTATGAGTAACCGTTTTTGCCAGACCACATAAAACTTAAACAATGTCCAAACGTAAAGTATTCGTAGTTAAACTATTATTACATAACGCATTTTACGATGTAAATGAATTTTTGAATAATTATTTTGATGTTTAATAGAGTGATTTCAAAGTTAGTATCCTCGTGAAACCCGGTGCTCCATAGGTGGACAAAATCAAGGCAATTTAGTTTAAACTTTATTATAACGGTCATAAAGATCACTTTAATTGGTTCCAAAATTGATAGTGGCATTTAAAGGCAAAAGTTATTGAGCCTTATTTCGTTGCTGGTAAATTAAAATCGATATTGTTCACTGAAATGGTAAATTATAGCCGTTCTCATATAAGCAACCCTATAGTTACCAATACTTAACAATAAATGACTTCTGATTCTAATTCTGATTCAGATTTTGAACCGATATAGAACGATTCGTTTGGATACTATCTTTAGTCTGTCACGGAATAGTTCTTTAAACACAATATTCCCGTAGACCTTACAAATCTGGATTATCCACCGAGATTAGAGAGTATATACGAATATGAATATTTGAATTTGAATGAGCTTACATTTTTAAAAACAGTATCAGTCTGTTATACTATTGCTTCATAGATGTCGAAGATAAGTCACTTTTCGACTGCCGTCTTGTCAAAACACCAACTGACCGTCAAAAAGAATTAAAGCACTGTCAATAACACTGATGATGAAATAAATTATACATACCCATGTATTTGTCAATACTGACAAAAAATTAAACCTTTCGGTCATGCTGCGTATTAGACGGTCACAATTTTTGACATAGTCCAATTATCTTGTAAAAAAACTGTCTTATTAAGTTTTTTGTGTTGCGTGTATAACTAACTCTTTTGGCGTTCGGGCTACCATTTGGTTGGATGATTTCCTTATTGGCAGCGATTAGATTTACATCACGTTGAGCGATGTCGTCGAATGTACTTCAAGTTTGTTTTTGTTATCAATTCGTTCCTCAACGTTGAGGAATTATTTGCGCGAGAACTTGAGTGTTCTTTTTTTATCTTCATTGTATTGTTTCGGTTTTTTCTACATACATAACATCACGCCTTTATTCCCAGAGTGGGGAGCCTGCCTATAGCTACAGAAATACCAACAACTCTAAAAATACTTGTTGATGATTCTTTTACCATATTTTGCACAAACAGACCAAGATGTTTCTGTTTTCTTTTGTACTATAAAGTGTTTACTTACATACTTAAGTAGGTACATACTTTTAAAAAAGATTAGATGTGCTTTTAATGTTTGATTTCGTTTGTCTTTATAGCTTTCAGCTCAATCGATCCAGGAAGGAAGTGGTTCAAATCTGCTTTGTCAGATTTGACCCGCACATACATACAAACATTGCCAATTAGAAAGAAGCTTTTTTTGGCTTTGACATCCGTTGTAACAAGATGCTTTCCGCCAGTGACAAATTGACATCAGACAAATAAAACGCTTGTAAAAAGTAACAACCAATACTGTCAAAAAATAACTATGGGTGTTTCTTCTCCATGTGGTTGCCGGGTTAGAATAGTGCCACTCCATCCCGTGAATGTCGTAAGAGGCGACTAAGGTAAAAAAGAGCTTGTAGTATTTTTAGGCGATGGGCTTGCAACCTGTCACTAATACACTAGTAAACTTCTTGGCCTGATCGTGCAAAATGTGGTTATTGAGTGGTTAAAGTCATTTAATTTTGTTGGTATTTCTGGGAATGAAGGCGTGATGGCGTATGTAATGTTATAGCTTCCAATACTGGATGTGGGGGTAAAACTGCCGGTGAAATGTCTATTATAGGCATATCTCAGTCCTCAGCAACATTCAATCTTGAGTAAGCAAATACTGGGCTTCGAAGGCCATCTTACAATAAACTTTTACGTTTAAAAGTAGTATTGAGGTTCTGCTATCATCTGCTAATAGTATGTCATATCAAATCTTCAGTTCTAATGCCAAATAAGGACCAATTACGAAATAACTCTGCCTTTATTGCCCAAACTACACTATTTTATGGTAATTTGTTCATAATGTCTTAGGTGATACGTGGGCGTTACTTTGAGCGCCGCCTATTCAAATATTCATATAAATAAGACACTAAATCAAGTTCTAGGCCCTGGGTATATTAATTAGTCGAGGATTCTAAATTGCTTTATAATTCTTTATTGTGCAAATCAAACTGTTACGTAAATAACTTAGTCAGGTCAATTTAATATACCTATATCTGTTGCTTCTTTATTGATGTCATGTGTGACAGCGGTGATTTTTTCTGTTAAATGTACTTGTTCTTCGAAATTGATGATGCTGCTAGCCAGAAGTCATCCATCATCATGAGATATTGTTTAATCAGTGAGCTCTTTTACATTCATATTTGTTATGCGAAAACGAAAGCGGTAGTGTTTTCTAATTTTGAAATGATGTTGATATTTTTTTTATCTGGTTTTTGTTCGCTAAGTTTTTATGAACTGTAATTTTATTGTTTTCCTTACACGCATTTAAGAAACTAAACTCCAAAAAAAGGTTCTCATTTCGTCGGATTTTTCGTGGGTATGTTCCCCGATTTATCATTGTATTAGTAGTTTATTTTATGGTTTTCTCTATCGTAAGTTTCGCACGTGATGGGCAGTTGTAGGTACACATTGGGCCAGTGTGTAGTAAATCCAAAATTTAAGTTATATACCTACCTCAAAACCTATAAGTTTGACTTTAAAAAAATACTTATAACTAAGGTACCGATGAAGGAAACTAATTTAATTTTTTTGACCTAGAGTCTGGACAGGATGTGCCAAAGGTCTAATTATGCGTGCGCGCAGGAAAAGCGCAATAACGAACGTAACGTTATTCCATCAAGAACGAAAGCAACTAATTACATTTATGAGGCCTTACTTGTGACCTTTGGCGTGAACAGTTATAATAAAATAATGATGTGTAATTTTGGAGGTAATGATGTTATCAAATAGTTAGTAGGTAGAAGAGGTTTAATATAAAAAATGCATATGAAGTAAACGTACTGAGGACTAAATTAAAAGTATACATCATCATGGAACCATCCAGCTAGTATGGTGATGGGGCGGAAGGTGACCATAGGAACTCCTCAATGGCTCATGGTAGATCCGTCGTGTTTGCATTCATTTGGCTCGACTTTTTATAGTGAGTATTATAATATTTAGAAGTACAGTCGCAAATAGTGCGTGTTAATAAAAAATATATTTTTTTCAACGTGCTCGAACAAATAGCCCTCAAAGTTCTGTGGTCCAGGCCACGCCAATATAAAAAAAAAAAGATTTTTATTTACCAACAGCAGTGGCCCCGGAAAATGTAAGAGGTATATTACCTGCGCATTTTTTACTTTTTAAAACCAGTAAGCTTGTCTGTTAGGCGATGGGTTTGCAACCTGTCACCATAGCATGTTTGTGCAAAATGTGGTTACAGAATTATCAAGAAGTCTTTTTAGAGTGGTTGGTGCTTCAGTAGCCCTGCCTACCCCACTCTGGGAATGAAAGCGTGATTTTATGTATGTGTATGTATGTAAAACCATGTTTGGACTAGGATACTTATTCCAAACATCCAAACATCTTGTACAGACATCGTAAAATCAAAGTTCTTCCATGTTTTACTTTTTTTAACAGCAGCGTACCTGTACATTTCAAATGTGTATCAAAGTATAGATTAACTTTTTTTTAATATTGCGTAAACAAAATGAGTTGCTAATTAAATTCACTTAAACACTTAATAAATGTTATAATAGGGTAACGTTTTTTCCTTTTGAGGTATGGTACCCTAAAAACAGACCTATAAGTTTCAAAAACGTTCATACCGCAAGTGAATATCAATAAGTAATTAATACTAATCATGTTTTTGTGCTCTAACTGATTATTAAAAAGTTGAATGTGTTGACTTAAAAATATTCCTAGTAAGCGAAGTCGGTAAAAATCTAACATGTAAATTAATTACACCATCACCTTACTTTATTGCCGTTCCCACGAGGACTGTCAATTCGCCAATTACGTATTTCCTAATCCAATCAAAAATTGCCAACGACCGAGTGTTGCCAGCATCTGCATGACCATCAAGTCTGGGAAAATGTTAAATAATCGCAATTAATTTAACTATCTTGATGTTAAAGTCATTTGTATCGTTAATTTAATGTCTTTTTAATATGTTGACTATGGGAATTCATTTGTTAATTATTTTTGTATGGCTTTTGGACGATTGTAATCTTTAACAGCGGGTACACAGCTCCCGATTAGGTCTGGGTACTTGTACTTTTATCTATTCTGTGGTCTGGGACAACCCGTGCGTGTACTAGGTACTAACCTAATAAGTAATCATTTAAACTTTAGCAAAATATAGTTTAACGTAACGCCAGGTGGATCTACAATATTTTAAAGTGGCGACTACAGGCTATTAAGCAGTCATTGGATTTTAAAACCTTCAGCTTTCTTTATCTTCTTCTTTCTTGACAAAACTTAAGGGTTACAGTTTTGCTAAGGTAATAAAAAACTATGGTAATTTTTTTGACGACAATGATTGTTACTTTTTACAAGCTTTTTATTGGCCTGATGTCAATTTCATTGGCGAAATACATCTTGTTGGAAGCCATTAATTAAAATAAAAGGTTTTTACTAATTTTCGATGTTTTATGTATGTAAGTTCGGGTCAAATCTTGCAAGGAAGGCTTAAACTAGTTACTTCCCGGAGACCGATTGAGCTGAAATTTGGTACACCTACGTAACCTCGATGACAATACAATAATATGGTACCATCGAGCTGGTCTGATGATGGAGTCGGAAGGTGACAGGATCTCCGCTATACTTAAAGTAGACCCACCGTGATTGGACTCATTAGGTTGGTCTTAATAAGCAGTATATGACTTTGTAAAAAAGTACAGTCGGCAACAAAAGCTTGTCCTAAAAATTAAATTTTTAAGAGTTTATTTACTTAACACCTTATTTAAAAAGTAGCAAGTAGAGGTGTGAACCGATGATAAGCGTAAAACTACTCAAAGACCGATACCTTCCAACCGCAGTATGTTACCGCTGCATATTATACGACTTTATTTAGACGTCATAAAATACATTGTGACTATTGTCAATAAAAATCGTAAAAGTCCGGTTTCAGGTGCGTTCAACCCGCGGTGTGACAAGTTGCTTAAATAATAACGTTTTTTGGTTGCGTTTTTTAATTCATTGATTATGGCGACGAGTTTTTCTTAATGTTTGCCTTAATGGTTTTACGTAACTGTATCTCGTTCGTGCTTGTGATACTGCGCTTTAATGGGAGGTAATTACACTTTTTATGATGGTTCGAACCTTTTGGTTTATAAGTTCATTTTCGAATACGCTGTTAAGGTGCTTTTCCACTGGTGAGGCGAGCCGAGATGATGCTAGACAAGAATTTAAATTTGTATAAAAAAAAAACTCGTGCAGATTCCATGGAAATGGTTCTTTTAATACAAATTATCATAATTATCTAACACACCGCCTCGTCTCGCGTCGCCTCGCCGGTGGAAAAGCAGCTTTATAATGTAATTTACTTAAAAGTTACGTACTTAGAAGTTTGTTTCTTATTGTTTTGTGCAGTACGGTAGAAACTAGTTTTGTTGTTTTTTTAAGTTGAAGAATATTTATCCCAAAAACAGGTAAAGTTACTATAGTGCATTGGGGTAATTGCGAAATTGGGTATATTCCGAAAGTTTATAAAACTACCAAACGCCTCGATATTTTCTTACTGGCAACATTACTTTAGAGGCCATTGCTATCGGCTTTGACGCTCCAGCCAGTCGCCGTTCGTTCGTCGCTGCTAGCGTAAGTGTGTGAGCTACGTGCCGTCTCGACAGCCGAGTGATTTTCTTGGTCTACTTATATTATGGAATATATTATCTTGGTCACTCTAAGTACCATATTTATGATTAACGCAATATTTATAGCTATAAACGATCAAAATGCATTGTAATTTATTCGTCCGCGAGTCGTGTAGTTACGACAATATTAAAGCTTCAATTTTTTTAATTCATTTTCCCGCCAACGTTTAGTATAATGCAAATAGGTTGGATGCCTTCCTTTTTTTCCGCGCGGCTTGGTCGGTCTCTGTAAATATTTAGCTCGACAATATTTATAGCTCGTATTTTAACTGGGTTTTCTATTGTTGTTTTATTTTATGGAATTGTAATAAATAAAATATATTGCTTATTGCATTGCGTTTTAAGCGGTTAAGAAGAGGCTGCGGGAAATATAAATGGTGATTATTAAGGAGAACTTGTGTGGACTCGACGTATAGACCGATATTATTTAAATAAATGTTTAAAGGCCCCAGTAGAATAGGCCCTAGGGCTCTACTTTGAAATCCATAATTCGAACTTTGTCTATTACAATCCTTTTTGCTCTCGATGCGTAACTAATTTGCAAAAAGTGACAGGGCGAACCGGAGTTCGAATTACGGATTTCAAACTAGACGTCTGTATTTGAAGCATCCACGATGTTGTCGACTCGTTCACCGGTATGCGTTCCTAGTCATCCTTAAATGAAACGTGTTATTATTTCACAGTCAACTATCATTACCTGGCGACAAATAAGAGCGCATGATTATTTTTTAATAAATAGTTTAACCGCTACAGTTATTTTCAACTAATAATTATTTACAATGTAGCTAAAAGTTGGTCCGAAGGAATATTACTTAACTTGAAGCGTAGTTAGTTCTATGGAAACTATTAGAATAGTTTCTATCACTCGACTTTGATTTCGAGCACTAAAATGAAAGTCAAAAATCGCCCCCTGATCTTAAGATCAACCCATACATATATTTAGTGGTGATAGGACCCTGTGCACGGTCCGTCCGGATCGCTACTACCATCTTATCCATTAACCACCCGCCAAGCAACTGTGTTCGCATTGTTATATTCCGGTGTGGGGATAAGACAACCGGTGAAATTACTAGCATAGAGGCATTCTATCGTAGTCCTCAGGATTGGCAACGCATTTGAGGTCTTAGGATTATAGTCTTGAGAATTCAAATGTCTATGGGTCTCAGATTCCACTTACCATCAGGTGGCCTGAGTGCTCGTGTGCCTTCTCCTTAACATAAAAAAAACTCTCAAGATTTCAATCCTAAGACTGCAAATGCATTGCCAACCCTTAGGACTAAGACTGGGTATTAATATCTTGACACACCAAGCTACCGGGTTCCTGTTTTATTTGAGCTATGTCCGGTGTTTACCAAAGGAAACTGCTAATGGTATGTTACGGGCTCCTAACGGTTTTTATTCATTTTATATAGCTAATAAAGGAGCTGTTATACCAAGCTGGTTTACTGTTTCATACGTAGCCTCTGACACGTCTGAGCGTCGTTAGTGTATAGAAATTGCGACGATGGGCGCTGAACTAGCCAGTGGGTCGGGAGGAAGAGGGTTATGGGTTGCTATAATGTTGTTGGTCTTTAGAATTTAAAATATATTAAAACTGTGTTGTAGGTAATGGATAAGAAATTAAAAAACGGTCAAGTGGGAGTCGACTCGTGCACCGAGGGTCCGTATCTCCGCATAGTAGGTCTTAAGATTGCGGTCTTAGGATTGTAGTCAGTTGTGTGAGAGTTCAAATGTTTTTGGGTCTCAGATTCTACTTACCATCACGTCCTGAGTGCTCGTGTGCCTTCTCCTTATCATAAAAAATATATAGATTCCAATTTGAATTCGATTTTGAATTGAATCAGCGCGAGCCCAAATCACATTTCACATTTTTTTAATAACATAATCATACCTATATAAATATATAATAATTATATCAGGGGACAATCTCACACACATTGTCCCAAACTAAGTTTTAGGCTTATAACTATGGGTACCTACTAAACAACAATCAATATACTTAAATAGAGAAATACATACTTAAATACGTAGAAAACATCCAAGACTCAGGAAAAAATATCTGCCATTACCGGGATTTGAACCCAGGACCGCTGGCTTTGGAGGCAGGGTCACCCCCATCTTGGCTAACATGTCGTCGAACCTCAACCTGATGCTAGTACCTAATACATATTCTGAAAAAGGGTCAACAAGTTATAATAATAATAATAATAATAATAATATCATGGGACAATGTCACACAAATTGACCTAGTCCCAAACTTAGCTCTAGGCTTGTACTATGGGTACTAGACCACGATAAACATACTTAAATAGAGAAATAAATAATTAAATATATAGAAAACATCCAAGACTCAGGAACAAAATTATTCGCGCTCATCACACAAATATCTGCCCTTACCGGGATTTGAACCCAGGACCGCTGGCTTCGGAGGCAGGGTCACTCCCAACTAGGCCAGCGTGTCGTCGTGTGTTATATAATAAGCCCTAAAATGTATAAGAAACTCTTTACTTATTTTCTGTTTAAAAGTAATAACTAGGGTTAGGACTTTTGGTGGCATACCGTGGTTCTTCAATCTATGGAGTCACTATACCTTAATTATTATATACACGCCACTTTAGTTTTGACCTGCAATAGTAATATATATTAAAAAAAAACAGCTGAAGGAATTTAACGAATTTTGGTATGGAGGATATCACCCGATGTGAAAGGGTAACAAACAAACAAGCATTAGTAGGTATGATTAAACCGAATCAAATATGTCTTTAGTACTTTAGTTGTTTATTTTGAAATTATAATATGATCAAAATCGAAGTGGTATGTATACTCCATTCCATCTGAATGTCTTATTTAGTTAGCACTTTTATAACCCCATTTTTTTTTCTTTCATGTCACTTAGGGGTATGAAAAATAGATGTTGTCCGATTCTCAGACCTACCCGATATGCAGCACACAAAATTTAATAAGAATCGGTCGAGCCGTTTCGGAGGAGTTCAATAACGTACACCGTGACACGAGAATTTTATATATTAGATTAGGAAATAGCGACTCGATGGATTCTAGAACCACCAAAAGTCCTAAGTTAGGACTCCTAACCCAAACATTCAATTACCAGTGGATTACGCGATTATCCTCGTAATAGGCGGTAGTATTTGTATCTGAGTCTTGGATGTTTAGATATGTATATAAATAGTCCACGCCTTAAACTTGTTTTAGAGCTTTGTTTGGAACAGATCATTTAAAAAAAATAGCTAAGAAGCATAAAGAGGTCTTTTTTGCAGTTATTCGTAACTTTCCGCTTGAAAAACCTCGCTAGTAAAGTTATTTAAGCGAATACACCCCGGTAATAGCACCCCGGTGTCCCGGCGAGGTGCGCGCGCGGCGGCATTCCAGGCGCGCGCATTATGCAGATGCGCGGGCGGCGGCGACCAGCGACGCTTTTTGTTCTGCTTAGGTAACGTGAAACGTGTTAATACGAGAGTACAGTCGGCGGCGATTTGTAAAAACAAGAATCTAGAGTACACGAACCGAGAAATAGTGGCAAGAATCTTCTTTATCTTTTTTCTTCTTTACTTAGTATAAAACAAAGTCGCTTATCCGTCTGTCTGTTAAACCACACAACGAATTTTGATGCGGTTTTCACCATAAGTGAGATGTTTTTTCACGGAAGGATTTTTTTTTAATGTACAAATCTGGTTTACACGTGTACAGAATATTCGCACAAACCGAAGCGAAGCGAGGCGAGGGCGGCGCTAGTATTTAATATGTTAAGCTTATAAAGTACCTATTTTTTTGTCGGTATAAGTTCATACACATTTGTTACGCGAACAGAAGCGCAACGCACCCAAACAGCTGCGTGAGCGCAACCTCAGTCCCTTAAACATATAGAGGCAAGTCCTAATACAACCCTCTTTAAATGTAAACTCTATTGCCACATAAAAAGGTCCAAAATTAATGGATTATTTTCGAACTGTATCGATACAATCTTCACGGTATAATTGGGAAAGCTTTTATTGTTCCAATTATTGCTTGGAGCATTAAGTTGTTAGATTTATCAGTATTTTAATTTATTTTATTTTGTTGTTTAAGTGACTTTTGCTTTCGTAGATTCGACTCCCGCTAAGGGCATATTTGTGTCATGAGCGCGACTATTTGTACCCGAGTCATGGATGTTTTCTATGTTTGAAAGAGTATGTATTTTGTAAGTTTTGTAGTTTTGGCTGTAGGGGGGGGGGGGGGGGGCACTTGAGTCTAATAAAAATTAGCGCTTTAAAGCTTAATATTTCATAAACGAATTACTTAACTTTTTTAACAAACCCATAGTATTTTTGAAAGACCTATTTAACGAGAAAAAAAATACATCCCCACGTTACGTGTAGGGGAGATTTTTGTACTTTTAATTGTACCACTTTGTTGGCGTGCCTAATATGCATATTCATGCCAAATTGCAGCTTTACAACTAATACTAATAGTCTTTGCCCTAGGCTGCGGACGGACGGACGGACGGACATGGCGAAACTATAAGGGTTCCTAGTTTGACTACGGAACCCTAAAAACTTACGATCGGCATTGCCGACAAGTCGGCAGATATATCGGCAAAATACGTAGGCCCATCTCTAAAATATACCAAATTGTTTTTCTAATGCTTTCGCTTCCGTGATCGCGTAAACTGTTTTATCTTTTGTGTATCAAAACTGTCAGTCATTTTGATATTTTAAAAAGCATTTGAAGGCTAAACTAGTCCACTGCTGGATATATCCATCTCCTATTGTTCACTTTTTCATCACTTTCTCATCCAGCTGTTGCCAGCCACCTTGCGAAGATCATATCTTCACTTAATCTACGGGCGTCTTCCATACTGCGTAAGACAGAAAACGCACATTAATCGTTTATAAAAAAACAATTTGCGAATAGTTCAAGCCCGTACCTAAAGTCATTATTATAATTACCAGAGCATATATTACTTGAGCATACTGTTGCCGTTAGCTTAGCGCGACGCACTTAGCATAATTATAACAAGTAAATTATAGGAATACATAATTATAACTAGTAAATTATGTTTAAAGACATAATTTATTGTGAGAGCAATGACAAGTAAGGGCTAAGTTTAGCTGATGAACGAGTTGTGATGATAATTATACCTTTCGGTTAACAGCTTAACAGCCAAAATTATGCTAAAACAAAATATATTTTATCTTGTATGCGAATAGATTTGAAAATGCTGTGGCATATTATACTTAAAAGTTAAAGTGCTCGGAACATGATTGTTTAAGATAAGGCATAACGGTCGATTCACTAGTTCACGAAGATGAATTTGAATAACTTATTCAAGCTTAAAAATACAGCTGTTTCCCATTTAATTTTGGAATTTTT
The DNA here is from genome assembly GCA_949316455.1 of Acleris holmiana. NCBI lineage: Eukaryota > Metazoa > Arthropoda > Insecta > Lepidoptera > Tortricidae > Acleris > Acleris holmiana. The sequence continues at coordinate 12,780,181 of OX438782.1, read as the reverse complement.
TCCCTTTGCAACGCTTATTTTGTTATATTGTTTTATTTTGAAAATACATATAGTATAGTGATATCTAAAAAGGTGGCAAGTTTGGCACTAGATTGTAAACAGCCAAACCGATATTTTGTCACTAAATGCAAAATGATTGAGGTTTTTAATTTTCTTAAATAACTAACAGATTACAGATCATTTTGTAAACTACTGTGTAGAAAAAGACCGAGTTAGGGCTCTAAATGCATTTATTGACAATAAATTGGTTAGACAGTCAACTTAGGTATCACAAACTTTTGGCGGCACATGAGATCGACCTTTTACAAGCTTTTATTTAACTTGCACTGGGCTGGAATTCTGCACGGTAATAACGATATCGTCTTCGATTTGTTTTCGTATTGTCAACGTTTTGATAACTCTTATGTCATTTACAATAATGGCGACTGTGACATAAACGATTCTAAAATACGTCAAACGCTATATCGTTATAACGCAGTAGAAGAGGCCCGTTCGTGTGTATGTTTGTAAGTTGTTCGCTTCAAACATAGCAAGTCCGCCTTCGTCCTACGTGATAGAATTTCCACCACCATCATTTACTTAGATGGTTGGCAGTAGGGCTTGCAATTCGAATATTCGAATATTCGAATAATTCGAATATTCGGCTCTTTCTAATATTCCAATAATGCGGCGAATAGTATTCGAATATTCGAATATTTATGGTTATTTGGACAGACGGATGTAACATCGCCCGGGGATGGCCAGCTGTCTCTGTCTCACTCCCCGATCCCATTCACTCACCTCCCACCTACTCTGTACTCTTACATTATACCTACTGTATAACAAAATTCACATGTATCATTATTGTTTCGTGTTGATTACATTAATAATTTAACACATACATATATTTTACCATTTTAATTATTTTCTTTTAGTTATGTTGTTAATTCTGACTTTTTTTAATTGAAGTACATAATCTTTGTGCAATTGATACCAAATCGTTGCTGTTCGTACATTCAGTTGTTTTTAACACAATAATATTTAAATTCAAGTTTTTTTTTATTCATTCTATAAAGCCAAGGACGTATTTCTTATTTAAGATGTTTATGTTGATTTAATAAATAAAAATGAGTATCCAAACCAGTTTTTCTTGAATTTTTAGGATTATTCGAATAGTATTCGAATTATTCGAATATGTCCAAATTAAAAGTCGAATATTCGAATATCTGAATCTATCGAATATTTGCAAGCCCTAGTTGTCAGTCCACAACTGTGCGTTTTACTCGGAATTTCCTGCCACGCACAACTAAACTGTGGAATGGTCTGTCACCTGCGGTAATTCCGAACCAATACGACCTTCAAACCTTCAAGAAAAGAGCGTACTCTAATTTGAAAGGCCGGCAACGTACCTGTAACTCCTCTGGTGCTGCAGGTGTCTATGGGTGACAATATTCGCTTACCATCAGGCAATCCGTCTGCTCGTTTGCCTCCTATCCCATCAAAAAAAGTCAATTGTGAAGCACTCCCCGTTAGTGAAATGTCTGAAATTAGAACAACAAATGTAAACCGGATGTTAATGCCATATTATATTATGCCATAGTCGAAAGGTGACGGTACTCCTATGTTGGGACTCATTAGTTTCGTCTTGATAAGCAAATAATGACTGCGAAGAAAATGACCATCGGCAACAAAAGCTTTACAAAAAATTATATTTTTGACAGAAACTTACTTTATTAGGAACACGACCTTTTTAAATTAAAAAAAAACACTCATAATTTTTATTCAGTAAATGGCCACCATAGGGTTCTTTTACACGTCGGTTATGGTTCTGATGGGATTGTTATCTAAGTCGATTAAGCTGTAACTTTTTAATATAATTACCTTATTATGCCTATACTGCCCACCTAACACAAATGGCAGTATCTCAGACAAAACTCCTGTAGCAAATTCAACCTTATTACAAGCGGGACAGGATTGAATCTGCTTTGGCTACTGAATTTGAGATACTCCTTATTGGCTTAGGGTAGAATAGTAAGTATAACATTACGATAACGGTTATTGGGTCTAATTTGCCTGATGAACTAACCAATTTCGTTCGATAGCCACGACAACCACGCGTGACCGCGATCATGGTGTGTTATGGTTTACTTTCTTTACTCGTATACGTCATTTCCTAGGTCCCTAGGTAGATAGGCCAAATTATATGAGGTTTGCGGACATATGAGTGTAGGTAGTGGGAATATCGTAAAAATAACATATACATGTTGTCAAAGCTATTGTGGGACCTACAAGGGCTATCTAGACAAGGTCTAGCTAATGTCCGACTTAACAACACTACGATAACACATTAAAGACAATATTGTTTTACGTAGGTAATAAAAGCCCTCCCGTATGGTTGCCGGGTTAGAATAGTGCCACTCCATGTCTTCCCGTGGATGTCGTAAGAGGCGACTAAGGGAATAAAGGCTTGTAGTACTGTTAGGCGATGGGCTTGCAACCTGTCACTAATACACTGGTAAAAATCTAAGCCTGATTGTGCAAAATGTAGTTACAAAATTATCAACAAATATTATTAGAGTTATTGGTATTTCTGTAGCTCTGCCTGCCCCACTCTAGGAATGAAGGCGTGACGTATTTACTATGACCATTATATGTATAGACGACACCATCAGACAAATATGCAGTCGAAAATGGCTTGTGGAAATAATATCTCGTATCAGATAATAAAGAATATTACATACATACATAAAAACGCCCAAGAAACAAGCCATAGCTAACAAATGGCTGGACAGAATTCTAAAATTAAGGAATTGTTCGATTTGTCTTGGCAACCCAAGTGTCCTAGAATAGGTAACGTCAAAAAAAAACATTATGGTGGATTTTAGATGCTACTATGTGCTTGAAAAAAAAAACCGAATTAATTCATTAGGATATCAAAATGAAGAATATTTAAAGGTGATCACAAAAACATACACATCTCTCAACTGTACTATTCAACTTTTACCTCGAAAGCGTCAAGACTCAACGGTCAGACCTTTTTCAGGTCTAGCTGTCAGTTTCATCACCCTCAAGCTATAAAAAATAATCAATCTGACGAAGTTAACTTCGAGAATTGGACTGCTTACGCAATTTAGAGTGTTAGTAGTAAAATAAAAAGTTTAAAAAAACTGGTTTATCATTCTGTAACCAGATTATGCACAATCAGGCTAAGATTTTTACCAGTGTATTTAGTGACAGATTGCAAGCCCATCGCCTAACAGTACTACAAGACTTTATTCCCTTAGTCTCCGCTTACGACATCCACGGGAAGACATAGAGTGGCACTACTCTAACCCGGCAATTACATGGAACAACCATTCATATGTTATTGTAAACCACTGTTTTGATTTCTTTCTTCACTTTTCACTTACTTAGCCTTTGCTTGTCTTGCTACTCTATACCATTAACTGAGGATGATATCCAGAGATATTTATATATAGAAAAGAAGTTCCTTTCCAGCGCTTTACGAGTATCTCTTCCGATTTGCAGTTTTGGGATTGTAGTTTTGGGAATACAAATGTCTATGGATTTCAGATCCAGACATCAGGTGGCCTGAATGCTAGTTTGTCTTCTCCTATAAAAAAACATATAGCTCAAAACATTGGCAGTCAGGTTATTGACGCACACATATGCCACGGTGTTCGTGTGAGATGGAACGACAGTTACAATAGTCATTTATTTGTACACGCTTGCACACATGTGTCAACGCCAGGCTGTAACGATTTAGTCTATTTATGTCAACGCCAAATAAGATAAGACTCGATGATTGAAAAAGTAATTCGTTTGCAAAAAAGGCAATTGGATTTTGAAAAGGTGTAACGGGGTGAGTTGCTCGTGACTGGCGCCATTAGCGAATTGAAATTGGCAGTTTTTAGTTTATCTTATTATAGCAGCATCCAACCAGGGCATTTTTTCCACTGACACCTGCTACCAAGCTACAGTGTGCAAGCATTGTTCTGGTGAAATAGGTAGCATCAAGGCGTTTCCCGTTTAGTTCTCGAAACCTAGGTGCTCGTCTGCCTTCACTATGTTCTAAAAAAAATGGAGGCTTCATCACTTTCCATCAGGTAAGATCGAGGTCAAATGCTTGCCTATCATACATAAAAAAAGGACGACATCCCAGAATAGAAAATGCAGTCTTTAGCAAAGTATAAGTAGAATAGTAGTTCGTCTCCTTTTAGGAGTTTCTGTTATCTATTGCCGCTCGGGCACTAGCTTCGTGAGACCCGGTGTGCTATAGGAGGTACGTAATCAAGGCAATTTAGTGTTAACTATATTTAAATGAGTATAAAGTTCATTTTTATTTGTTTCAAACTTGAAAATGACATTTAAGAGCAAAGGTAACTGAACTCTATTCCCTTGCTTGTAGACTTAAATTTCCACTCACAAAAATCGATACCTAATACGCACGCAACCAAACGTGGACACAGCGCGGCCCCGACTAAACCGCCTTGGTCCGTCCTGTTGAGTTTGAATGTGGCTCTGACTTGAATTATTCGCCATATAAAATTAAATGACGTTTAACCAATGAGTGCATTGCCCTGAGGCAATTCACGGAATGTCTGAAATATGACTTCCGGAGGTTGCGGTCATCAGTATTCAGTATCCGGCATCAGTCAGGACAGTTATAAATTATCAAAACTTGATGAATTGCGATCATTGAGGCGGTATTTAAGTGTCATTATTACAAGATTTTATGTAACTTGCACTGTCCATATGGGTGTAAGGGCCTGAGTACTAAAATCAAGATGTGTCAAATATGACGGTTCCCTGTGTGTCTTGTATCGTGTGTCAATTTATTGTGTTCTGGTGCGGGGATAAGACAACCGGTGAAATTACTAGCATAGACGTATTCCACCTTAATCCTCAGGGTTAGCAACGCATTTGAGGTCTTAGGATTTTAGTCTTGAGAATTCAAATGTCTATGGGTCTCAGATTCCACTTATCTGGCCTGAGTGCTCGTGTGCCTTCTCATTAATATAAAAAAAATTGAACCAGCTCCCGTTTATGGGATAAGCTAAAATTTTAACCACATATGTAAACCCGATGACAATGCAATATTATGGTATGTAAGAGCTGATCTGATAATGGAGCCGGAAGGTGGCGACAGGATCTCCATTCATTAGGTTCCTAACGTAGACCGATAATGCGTTTACCATTCTCTCCATTCACTCCATGTGTTGTGTGTAATGAATGTTTGAGGTTCTGCGAGAGAATGAATGCCTGTCTCTTTAGTCTGAATGAATGTTTTCCTTATATCATATGTCATCTTAATTGTGTATTGTTTTTTGCTCATTTTTGTTATCATTAATGTCTTTGTTACCGATTGTGGTTATTGTTTGTATTTAAGTCATAGTATTGTAGTGTTTTGCTGTTATTCTGTGTTATTTTAATATAAATAAAATAATGACTGCAAGCCCAATGAAATGAATGAATGCATGCAATGAATAAGCCCGTGTGGTTGCCGGGTTAGAATAGTGCCACTCCATGTCTTCCCGTGGATGTCGTAAGAGGCGACTCAGGGAATACGGGCTTGTAGTATTGTTAGGCGATGGGCTTGCAACCTGTCACTAATACACTAGTAAACTTCTTGGCCTGATTGTGCAAAATGTGGTTACAGAATTATCAACAAGTCTTTTTAGAGTTGTTGGTATTTCTGTAGCTCTGCCTACCCCACTCTGGGAATGAAGGCGTGATGTTATGTATGTGTATGTATGTAATGACTGCAAATACAGTCGACAACAATAGCTTGTCCCATAAATGAAACTCGACGGAATCTTTTTTTATGTAATAGTTAGTGTATTTATTTTAATTTAGCTTTGTTTCATGTTATTGATAGAAAACGCCCGCGACTTCGAACTCGTAGATTTTGTTTTCCGGTACTCCTCCTATTTCTTACTTCATCATTAAATTAATTTAATTAACAAGTAACTCTTAGGGTTCCGTATCCAAAGGGAAAAATGATACCCTATTACTAAGACTCCGCTGTCTGTCCGTCGAGGAGGGGTTCGAACTTTATACCTTACGCTCTCGCGTTAAATGTATAACACACCTTTGTTTGAGTCAGGTGTTAAAGTATAAGAGAGTTTTCATTATTTTCATGTTGACACAACATAGCGATATACTTAGAAGAGTTTAGTTTTTTAATGTCAGTTTTAGACCTAAAATAGACCCTATTGCAAGAATAAGATTTTATATTAACAGTTAAAACAAGTCTTTATCTCAAGTTAATGGTCCATTGGTTATTAAAAGTGCATCAAATAAGTATTATAAAGGGATAAGGATACATTAGCCGGTTTTAATGTAGGGTTTTCGTTGCCGAAGGGTTTTATTGTACTTTATATAGATTTTTATAGGTTCTTGGGAATGTAATACTAAAACGAAAATAGTAATTTACTCATTTTATTTGGAACAACATTTTGTTGCCTGTTACTATTTAGTATTCAACAATATTCTGCATCAAACCTTATCACTACATAGTATAAAATATAGTCGCTTTTTCTGTCCCTATATCCCTATGCATGCTTAAATCTTTAAAACTACGCAACGGATTTTGATGCGGTTTTTTTAATAGATAGAGTGATTCAAGAGGAAGGTTTATATGTATAATACTTTAATCCGGAGCGAAGCGAGGGCGGGTCCCTAGTTTAATATTAAAAATTAACTTAAATATCATAATCATATTCATTTATTTGCATCTCTGCTTCATCAGGGGACTATCTCACACAAATTGATCTATTCCCAAACTAAGCTCTAGGCTTGAACTATGGGTAGAACAACGACAAACTTACTTACATTGATGGACAATATATAATCGACTAACGATTAACGATTAAAAATGGCGATTGATTAATCTTAGTCGTAAGAGTTTCGATTAATTTAGTCACGATTAAATTAATCGCCGATTAATTAACAGCGGCTAAATTGTTAATCAATTAATTAATTAGATTAATTTTCTCTTCATTAATATAAGGAATAAATTGTTTCTTTTGTAACTGTAAGTTTCGAGTTACGTTGACGGATTGCTACAGCTTAACAGCTTACATCTGTATAAAATCATTTACAACATATTGTTTTGTACCGTGCGTGTTACAATTGTTAATCGAAATTTAAGCGTGAAATTTAGTCGATTAAAATGACGATTAATTAATCGTTATTCGTGGAGTCCGTCGATTAATTTAATCGCCATTAAATTAATCGTGATTATTTTTTTGACGATTGATTGTTTAATCGATTAATTAGTTGATTAAAAAGTTAATCGGTTAATGCCCATCTCTGCTTACTTATATGTATAGAGGAATAAATACTTAAATACAGAAAACGTCCAATAATTAGGAACAAATAGTCGCGATCATCACAAAAACAACGAAAAACATTACTTTAGTTTTGAGTAGGTAGTACGACACGATGGCGTAGTTGGGAGTGATCCTGCCTCCGAAGCCAGCGGTCCTGGGTTCAAATCCCGGTAAGGGCAAATATTTGTGTGATGAGCGCGAATATTTGTTCCTCAGTCTTTGGATGTTTTGTATGTAATTAATTAAGTATGTTTATCGTTGTCTAGTACCCATAGTACAAGCCTAGAGCTTAGTTTAGGACTAGGTCAATTTGTGTGAGATTGTCCCCCTGTTAAAAAAAAGGTACTTAGTTTGGTACCTACTGTGGTAGTGGTAGTGTGGATCTCATCGATCACACACGTCTAGTCAAGGCTTTGTGTGCACCACCATAATATTATTCTTTAATCTACCGCCATGCAACAGTGTTCATATTATTTTGTTCCGGTGTAAGACAACTGGTGAAATTACTAGCATAGAGACATTCCATCGTAGTCTTTAGGGTCGGCAACGCATTTGCGGTCTTAAGATCCCACTTAACGTCAGGTTCACCTTCTCCATGCCGTAAAATTACCCTTCCTTTGCTTCGCCGTAGTCGGGTAAAGGCATTCAATCCAGTCCCAGTGCATTTACAATCTTAAGAATTAGTCCTTCAACGGCTTCAACCCTTTCTTAGTCTGTGAGCCTTGATTTTACAACACCATTTTTACGACAATGTGGCCTTTACCCTCTGATTGATCCCTGAACCCTGCTGCATCTCGTAAGGAAGCTTGGTAATAGGCACAGTTGGCACCAGTTGGGTAAGGGCGCAGGTGAACCTTAGTGTTCACTTGTTTCGAGTATTCTAACGTAGCGAATGCTACAGTACTAGTAATCACTTAACGTGATTGCAAAGAAGTGCAGAAGGGTAATGGGGAATACTATTGAGCTTAAGAGGATTGTGAAGCGATGCTCAAATCGTGTAACTGTCAAAAATAATCCATACAAATTTAGGTCCGGGCGATAACGTTTCGCACCCGATTTCCACGATTTTTTAATATGTTATAGATATTATGAAAAACTAGGTCTGTATATTTCCGTTTTTTTTTTTTTTATATTTTCTTACGTACATACATTAAATCACGCCTTCATTCCCAAAGTGGAGTAGGCAGAGCTACAAAAATACCAACAACTCTAAACAGACTTCTTGATAGTTCTGGAACAACATTTTGCTTAATCAGGCCAAGATGTTTACCAGTGTATTAGTGACAGGATGCAAGCCCATCGCCTAACAATACTACAAGCCCTTATTCCCTGAGTCGCCTCTCACGACATCCACGGGAAGACATGGAGTGGCACTATTCTAACCCGGCAACCACAAGGAATTAAGAACAAAACACACAAATTCATTTTTTTTCTTTCCAATAAATATTTTCCTGGAAAGAAAAACGTACAGATCTAGTTTTTCATAATATCTACTACATATTCAAAAATCGTAAAAATCGGACAACGTTTAAGGGGAGAAAAACGTTATTGCAATTTGTATGGAGTTTTTTGATGGAAATTCCATGAACAGCAATCTAATCTAACCTAAAAAAATGCTAAAATAAATAAATAATACTCAGTAGTAGGTACAGTCAAGGTTATAAATATGTATACACTTTAGTACCTTGTCTATTTAACGTCATGTTTCAACTGCCATATGAAATTGTCACAGCGATTAAAGTGACAAGGTACTAAAGTGTATACATATTTATGACCTTGACTGTACATAGTGAGGGGCAGGGGTCTAAAAGGGTAGCAGTATGGGGTTCGAGTCCCGATATAGCTTTAACTTTTCTGAATCTCTCAAGGGTTAGCTGTAAGAGATCCCCTAAAGAGATTAGCTCACCCCTGTACATCCTTTTTTACATTGAATATTGTAATTTTTTGGTTTTTCTTTAGAACAATAAACTGTTAAACACGTAATATATGTTATTTACCTGTTTGAGTATGTTATAATAAACTAGTTAACGCCAGCGACTTCTTACGCGTAGAATTAGATTCCTGCTACTCCCCCTATTTCAGCCCCTTAGGGGATGAATTTCCAAAAATCCCTTTTCAGTGCACCCCTAGGATATCCAAGGAATATTTCATCCGAATTTCAAGTCCCTAGGTCCAGTGGTTTCAGCTGTGCGTTGATCAATCAGACAGCCAGTCAGTTTCTTCTTTAATTTACCAATAACAGAGGCCCTAGCCAAGATGCGTTCGCCAACTAGCGTTTCTATTCGTTTTGTTTTTATACCAATCGTGTCACTGGTAGATCGCGTCATACGAAAAGTCACATGATCTCCGAATAGAAACGCTAGTTAGCGAACGCCTCTTGGCGAGCGAGAGTGAGTGTCCCTAGACGCGCATACAGTGATCAGATTAGCGATGCACTGAATAAGGGCCAAATTAAAAGCACGCTTAACCGACGTACGTGCATGAAGAGGTTAATGAATGTAGAGGAAGCGAAAGCTGTATGTTTAGGCCGGAGCACCTGAGTTCCATAGTCTCTTTCTCCCCCTTTGGAAAACAGGCGTGAATAAGTAAGTAATTTACCAATTATTATAATACTAAGCGAATACTCAGGTCTATATGTGCCTTTAAACTTGCGAGACAAGGAAACGATACAAAAGAAAGGTACAATTTGTCACAAGCGAGAGCAGTGAAAGTCGTGCGCGGACGCAGCTAATTGTTCCGTGTGTAAACAGTTTATTTATGTTCGTCAATTAATAATGCTGCTTGTGAGATACCCGCGGGAACCGAGAGATACCTTATGGATATGTAAAGGCGGATGGCCTAGTTGGTTGTTAGTAGGGATTTCAAACCGGATTATCCGAAGTTCAAAAAACGGGATATACCAATTTTTTTAGAGCTATCTAGCCTAAAGGGCTAATAAGTAGTTTTGATAAATTATAAACTGTTAATTCAAGTAAGCTCCGAGAGCTAGTCTCCGTGTGGTTGCCTGGTTAGAATAGTGCCACTCCATGTCTTCCCGTGGATGTCGTAAGAGGCGTCCTGGGAATAAGGGCTTGTAGCACTGTTAGGCGATGGGCTTGCAACCTGTCACTAATAAACATCTTTGCCTGATTGTGTAAATGTGGTTACATAATTACCAACAATTCTTTTTAGAGTGGTTGCTGTAGCTCTGCCTACCCCACTCTCGGAATGGAGGCGTGACGTTATGTATGTATGTAAATTCTCTGCTTTTCCGACTTCTGCAATAATCAAACTAGTTTTCAGTTGTATTGTAAATAAATATAACACAGCATTTCAATGGCGAATATTGATGTTTTCCTGTGCATATTCTTGTTATTTATTCATTAAATTATGATTATGTTATTTGAAGTGAAACTATGGATTTATTTGGCTAGATTCAGGAAATCGTTCTAAATTACAACTTACTGTTAAGCATTATTAACCTCCAAACCAGTCGCGTCATCAACAAAAATAACACGATGTCACGCACGATATACCACAGCAGTTACGTGGTAACTCTTTAGACCCAAAAGGTACCTATTTTAGTAACATTTTAATTGCATGGGTATGCATATTTGGAATTATGTCCTCGAGCGAGAACCTGGGGACACAGGATATTGGGTATATATTATTGTATTGTACCTATAGGTTATTTATAAGTGCACGTCTTCACACTTAGAAAAGAGACGAAGCACTTATCAATCCACTACAAAACAATTTGTTTTTTGCAACAAAGACTCCACTTACAATCCAAACAGTCCCATATCATTTAGTGCAAAAGAGGTGAATATGTTTGTCATCGTAATATACAAAGAAATGAAAGCGATGCGAATGTTATCAATAATATATCGCGTATTTGTAGCGTTAACTTATTTTACTAAGGGAATAAGAGTTTGTAGTACTATGTATTAGGCGATGGGCTTGCAACCTGTCACTAATACACTAGTAAACTTCTTGGCCTGATTGTGCAAAATGTGTACAGAATTACAAACAATTTTTTTTTGATTGGTTGGTGTTTCTGTAGCTCTGCCTACCCCACTTTGGGAATGAAGGCGTGATGTTATGTATGTATTTAACTTATTTTGGCACATTTCAAGAATAAGATTTGATAATTAAAATTTATAACTTTAAAAAGACTTGTTTATAATTCTGTAACCACATCTTGCACAATCAAGCCAAGAAGTTGACTAGTTATTTTTTCATGTTATATTTTTTTTATATTGACAAACTGCAGCACAGTTTGTTGGCGAAGCTTGAACACTCTTACTATAAGGTTGGTACAGTGGAGGTAGTTAATGCTGTAATACTTGCATTACAGCTTACAATAGGAGAAGCTTAAAATAAAGAAACCGAGTATACTGTCTCACCAGTCGCCCTAAATCTCTTCATGAAACTGGTCTATTACCAGGATTTTAATTTATTTTTATAGGCTTGTTTACTCTTGCACTCGTCCTCTGAGAACAAACTATTAGTAGGTACCTACTACTATTTGTGACAGGTTGCAAGCCCATCGCCTAACAGTACAAGACCTTAGCCCCTAGCCAAGACGCATTCGCTAACTAGCGATTCGATTCGTTTGGTTTTAAACCAATCGCATCACTGGTAGATCAAATGACTTATCGAATGACGTGATCTACCAGTGACGCGATTGGTTTAAAAACAAAACGAATCGAATCGCTAGTTAGCGAACGCATCTTGGCTAGGGCCTCTTATTCCCTTAGTCGCATCATACACGTTATACGCTACACATTATATTGTTGGCCTAGTTGGGAGTTACCCAGTACCCTGAAGCCTGGGTTCGAATCCCGGTAAGGGCAGATATTTGTGTGATGAGCGCGAATATTTGTTCCTGAGTCTTGGATGTATTCTATGTATTGAAGTATGTATTTCTCTATATTAGTATGTTTATCTTAAAGCTTAGTTTGGGAATGGATCAATTTGTACGACATCCACGGGAAGACATGGAGTAGCACTATTCTAGCCCGGCCACCACACGGCAAAAAATATAGTTTAAACTAAATTACCTTGATTGTACCTCTTACGGCACGCGAGGTATTAATTCTACTTGTCACCAGCTAAAACCTAGTATTAAAAGATTACCCGCTGTTACAGTAACGCTAAACGGAACTGATGAAAGTGTTTACTTTTAAACACGTCCATATCAAAGAAATCGACTGCAATCTCCTCGAGTCTCAGATATCAAGTTACGTAATTAAAAATTGCACTGCAACGGTAAAAAATGCAGGAAGCATTTAAATGCCGTTAGCTTGTTTAATTTCGTTTTGTTTCGAGTGAGCTGAGGTAATAAAACAAAAACAATAGCTAAAACACATTTCGTCATAGTTAAATGTATTTAGTTATCCTTGTATTGCATAACTGTTAAAAAAATACCAAATTGAACTGTTAGTTGGATATAATTTATCTTGTCAAAATATTTTATTTTAATTGTATCATTCTCAGCGCCAACTTTATATTGTTTCTGTTGGGGCCATTAGGTGACTGGTAGAGAATGCCTTAAGGCATTAAGTCCGCCATTTGTAACTACTTTGACTATTGAGCAATAAGGTTGAAATAAATAAATAGTACTTTGTAGTAGTACTATTGCGCAACCAGGACTTCTTCCTACGGCCGACTGCTCTTTTGCCTGCCACTTTGTCCTGGTTGCGCAATATCCGGGAGTGGACCGGAATCTCAAGTGCCGCCGAACTTTTCAACCTCGCGAAAGACCGGAGGAAGTATGGGGAGCTGACTGCCAACCTTCACTAGTTGGAGAGGCACTACAAGAAGAAGAAGAAGTAGTACTATCTAATGTTTGTAATGATTTTATTTGTGTGCTTGTTTTGTGTTTGTTTTTTTATGATCGAAAAAATTACCTTCTGAAGTGTCTTGTGTTGCGGCGCTTCTTGTCCGCAATGATGGTCTTGTTGTAGTACATTCATCCTATATCACCGACGTGTAAAGAAGCACTTATGTGGCTAATTTACTAAATATTTGTTTGAATTGTATAATTATTTTTAAGTTGTATTTATTTAATCACTTTATTGTATAAAAGCATAAATAAAACAAATAAATTGCTGTGTATACATTATTAATAAGTATCAGGGGAGAATTTCCCATAAAAAATAATTAATCTAGTCCCAAACTAAGCTGTGGGCTTGTGCTACGGCTATATGGGTAAAAGTTGTGAAATATAATACTTACATTCATAGAAACCATGCAAGGCACAGGAACAAATACTCGCGCTCATCATACAAATACACGTCCTGACTGGAAATCAAACTCAGAACTGCTAGCTTCATTGTCACTACCATTTAAGCTGACCACCTCATTAAATAACAATACAAACAGTACAGTTATAAACGAAGAAATTATTAATTTATCGACTCTATCATGCCCTCTACTTAACTATATAAAAACCGGAAAAGTACTAATTAAACTCGCTTGGAGAGGGCTCCCTAAGTTTTTTTTTTTTGTGGTAAGGAGATGGGAAGTGGAATCTGAAACCCATAGACATTTGAATTCTCAAGACTATAATCTTAAGACTGCAATCCTAAGACCTCGAATGCGTTGCCAACCCTGAGGACTAAGATGGAATGCCTCTATGCTAGTAATTTTTTTTTTAGTTTTGAGACTTAAGACCTGTTACTTTAAATACTATACCTATTCTTCTATAGATAAAGAACTAATTTCGAGAGTTTCGGTAGGCCCAGTAATTTCGGAGATATGTATAATTTACCCCCCAAAAGTGTCCTGCCATGTTTCAAATCATCGCGTCCGTCTTTGGGTCACCGACTTACATAATTATGTGTACCAAAATTCAACTCAATCGGTCCAGAAGTTACGGAGCAATTAGCTGTGACAGACGGACGGACAGACAGACACGGGGTGAACCTAGAAATGTTCCGTTTTTTCCTTTTGAGCCACGGAACCCTAAAAATATATCAATAAGAACCCATTAGTAACATCAGCGAGATTAAAACGGTTCTAATATGAAGCCCACAGTTACTAAGAACAGTTAGCTAATTAAAAGATTACGTCCTGCCATAAAGGTCGTTGTACGACCTTAGCCAATTAAAACCTCTAATGCCCACCTATCTACTTTAGTACAAAATTGACGCGATGTGGATCCTTTAGTACTGAACACAATACATAATCAATGCTCGAGCACTCAAAAGAGTGTCAGTTTTGTATCAAAATAAGTGAGTTTAGTACTGAATGCGTTGCAATTAAAAACAGAAAGCTAAAGTCTAGAGTACTGAAAACGGCTCGTGATGTACGTTTTGTACGTACAGTTACCTGATTTCATTGCAATTGAGGGTAATGAAGATATTTATTTAAACAATTAAGAAATGAATTTCCTGCGAACAATAATAATTATAATGGATTACATAAGTGTTATCGTGGTGAGCGAATTGTTACTGATTGCTAGATAGAATTAACAATACATCCAGTTATTGTTTTTCATTTAACACTTTTATTGTTCTGATTTCAATACCATTTTTTTTTATAGAAATGTAAAAGCCTCGCTTTTCTTACGGTTTCATGCATCTACCAAGGCCTTTATTCTACTGGGCTAAAACGATATTGTTTTTGACGTGTTTCCGTTTTGTTAAGGTTTTGATGACCCTTATTTACTTGAAAATAATGGCGGCCGAGTTAAAAAGAATACCAAAACACGTCAAAGGCAACATCGTTTTACTGCAGTAGGATAGAAGCGCTTCAGCCTTATAAAAGCTGAATTTATAGGGTACTACGGTAGTCAGTAACGTTCGATATTAATGGCATTTATTTTGTTTCAGGTATTGCAGTTGAGAGAGAAAACGTAATGATCAATTTATTTGTAAGACATCATTCTATACAAATTACAAACGAAAACGCGCTTTAACGCGCTGGCTGTTTAAGTTTATGACTTTACGCATCACAATACATATATAAAAAACCCACCCGAAACAGAGCACGTCCCCATAGACAGAAAAAACCGTAACCTAAGTGCAAACAACGCAACCAAATTCGTTGGGCTTTTTTCCATACAGCACGTGCTAAAGACAATCTTGTCCACATCTGCTCGACGAACAATACAAATTTCCGAAACACCAAAAGTCATCTCCATCACATTGACATAGAGTTTAAAATACAACCCGATATCAGACATTGATTCCAAACAATTGACAATCGCGTTTTAATTTAAACGGTTCGGCCCAAACGTCAAAGTCAGCTGTTGTCAGCCATTTTGAAATGTGGTACGGCTGCAATAAGGTGTACATTGTAGTGAAGCTGTAGATAACAATTTGTAGGCTATTTCTATCGCACAGAGGCCTTTCTGACATCTGCTCCGACCTTTAATGGATCAGCAGATGTGTTTGGTTGCAGCGTGCCATTAGCTGTGTACTTACCCATAAGGTTATGTTGTGATACTCGCTGACAAGGTGATGTTTTTTATATTTACCAAGCGCGCGCATTTACCTTAACAATGGCAACAATAGAAAGGGCTTCTGATGCGATTGTTAAGGTAAGTGTGAATTATGGTTCCACCAAAAAACCACACGTCAAAATGGGTCCAGAACCAACAGAGTTGAATGATGTCATGCAATAGATATATTCCTCTATTTCTAAAATAGGCACCAAGCTGAATTCTTATGCAGTAACATATTTTAATTACGAGTATAAGGAAAAAAAATGGTTACACCTGAAAAATACACCCATTTTCCAATGCATTTTTTTCTTCAATGGAATTAAACTTGGTGCTGATAATAGAAAAGAAAGTGCATAAAATACACAATTAACTATGTTAGTTCTAGGACTTCCTACAAGGTTGCCTAAGGCCCTTTCATCCTAAAGTTGCTTTTTCTTCTTTAGGTGAACTGGTTTCAAAGATGTGTTACGTTTCAATATTTTCTCGACGTTCTTGTACTAATAACGTTTTCAATAACTTTGTTATTACAACCTCACCTAAACAATAGGGCCTTTTAGTACAGTATAAAAAGAAAAGCAGGTCATCTCTGACCCTTTAGGAGTTCCCGTTACCTATTCTATTAGCGCTCGGGTGCCTTAGCGATGACATAAGGCACGCAGCACGCACACATGCAAGACGCGCGATACACCTTCATTTGAGTATGAACTTGATCTTTTTATTGGGGTTCCGTACAAAGGGTAAAAACAGGACCCTATTACTAAGACTCGTCTGTCCGTCTGTCACCAGGCTGTATATCATGAACCGTGATAGCTAGATAGATGAAATTTTCACAGATGATGTATTTCTGTTGCCGCTGTATTTTTTTTTTACTAAAAGCAGAATAAAATTAATATTTAAGGGGGCTCCCATACAACAAACGCAGTTTTATTACCGTTAATTGCTCGATATTAATAACGGCAACAGGTAGACGCTTGAAATACTTACAGAATATTTAGCTGTATATTCACTTTCAGAAAAAACAATGAAAATAAAATAAATATTTAAGGGGGCTCCCATACAACGAACGTGATATTTTTGCCGTTTTTTGCTCGATCTTAATACAGACACTGTGGTTGTATTAATGGTAGGGAACCCTTCGTGCGCGAGTCCGACTCGCACTTGGCCGGATTTATACTATACTTTTATCTGAAGTATCTAATTTAATTTGTTTTTTTTTTTAAGTTCACGGAGTCTTACCCATGGTGTAAGACCATGGGTCAAAAAAAGAACGCCGCAAATCTCCGTCAAACAAACCGAATGATTTTGACTACTTTATTCAACAAAAGGTAGTTTTTACCGTTGTGGAGCAACGCGGCACGTGCAGAGCAAACGGCTTGATGGCTCAATCAACTCTTTTTAGGGTTCTTCATTTTCGCGGACGTTGCCCCGGTTGGTCCCTTGAGATCTGACATTCGGAAGATAACCTAAACTTAGCGTTATCATGAGATTAACGGAATATAAAGAAAGAAAAGTTCATTTATTCAGCTATTAATACATACATACATACATACATAACATCACGCCTTCATTCCCAGAGTGGGGTAGGCAGAGCTACAGAAATACCAACAACTCTAAAAATACTTGTTGATAGATCTGTAACCACATTTTGCACAAGTGTATTAGTGATAGGTTGCAAGCCCATCGCCTAAAACTACTACAAGCCCTTATTCCTTATTAAAATTAACCATTCTCCAGAAAATAAAAAGCCGGAACATAATGTCGATACGACTCCTTAAAATAGCTTAAAATATGTTTACCAAACCTGGGCCTCTATTCAACTGCGTTATAACGATATCGTTTTTGACCTGTTTCCGTATTGTCAACGTTTTGATAACTCTTATGTCATTTACAATAATGGCGACTGTGACATAAACGATTCTTAAACGTGTCAAACACGATATCGTTTTAACGCACCTGAATAGAGGCCCTGAACATTATTAATCATGATGATGTACATAAAACTAAGTATCTCCTTATATGAATGTTAACCTATTCTAATCCATATTAATATTATAAATGTGATAGTAACTCTGTCTGTCTCTTTGTTACGCTTTCACTGATAAACCGCTGAGCCGATTTAGATGAAATTAGGTATCGATGGAGATAGTTTGAGTCCCGGAGGAGATAGAGTATTTTTATTCCGAAAAATTGGACGGTTTCTGAGGGAATAATGATAAAGACGTCTACGCGGACGGACTCGTGGGGCACTAGTTTTGAATGAATGGTTTCACTATTGTTCTTTATTTATACAGACAATTAAAAAAGTACTTGCATCGCGTAAAAATTCCACATAAGGTCCAACGAAAAATTAAGCATGTAGTCAATACGGCCCGTAGTCCTACCAGTAGTACTAATATTTTATACTCGTTCAGATCCAAGTACTTAAAAAACTTTTATTTTATTTTATTGTGCTTGTGTAATCATAGCGTACCACGGTCTTACCAGTAGGACTTCTAGTAAGTCCTACTGGTAGGACCTTGGATCGTTATGACAACACAACTGTCGAAGGAGCTGGGTCTGAATGACAAAGTTAGTAAGATAAGTCCTACCCATAGGACCTTGGGGGAGTATATTATCATCAGCTGAAAGACGTCTAAAGCTGGAGCATCCTAACCTTAATATGAAGTGGAGTTATTTTGTTTAGAAATCGCATGGTTAGCCTGGAGGGTGATTCACTCAACACAGCGCTGCGTCGATCTTAAAGCTGAAGTTTTATCTGGCAAGTTTAAGAAGTCCCGTCGGAGCGTACAAAACAGATTTTAGCGCGTGCCTTCTTAATTAGGCAGCTTTATACGACACTGAACTCGATTCACCTGCCTGCTGCCTAATTGAGAAAGCACGCGCTAAAATGTGTTTTGTACGCTCCGACGGGACTTCTTAAACTTGCCGGATAGAACTTCGCCTTTGAGATGGATGCAGCGCTGTGTTGAGAGATTCACCCCCTGGATGCGTCTAGTTTCTGCCTTAAAGAAAAGAAGAGCTATTAATATACTAACCAGATCAGGGGCTCTAATATGAAATCCATAATACGAACTTCGGATCGCCCCGTCACTTTTTTGCAAATTAGTTACTCATCGAGAGCAAAAGAGATAGCAATAGACGAAGTTGGAAATACGGATTTCAAAGTAGAGCCCCTGGTTAATACGAGATGGTACAAGATAGATTAATGGTGGCTACGGAAATAGATAACGTAAGACGCTTGTCCGGTTAGTAGGTGTTTCTCTTAAACAACACGCTCTTGAACCCAACGCACAAGTTATTAACCGGCTAGTTGAAGTTGTCCGGTTAAGGTCGTGCATTCTCAGCTTACCCGGTTTACCCGTTGAGTGAACGTATTGTATGACTTTGCACACTCGATCGATCGTTTGACCGTTTTTAAGAGATTAACACCTCAATACCTAGATGACCTACCCAAGATGCAAACGCTTTTAACGTTTCATTTTGTATCGACTCGAAATGTATGTTCTTGGTTAATCCTATACGCATTTTGTAGATTTTCGGATAGCAAACTTAGCGATATCGTCGGCTTAAAGTGCAAATCTGCTAAATATATTTTATGAATTTTATATTTAGCAGATTTGCAGTATATTTTATCAGTATTAAGGGATTTAGCAGGTTTGCACTTTAAACCGACGTTATGCATCTTGACTATAGGGCTTCTGTTCAGTGGTGTGTGAAAAAAAAGGTATGCTACATGTTATTCTTATATTATAACTCACATTAAACTGATGAAATATTAACCGACGAATTTATGTTAACCTGGCAGTTTTTTTAAATATATTTTCATACATACATACATAACATCACGCCTTCATTCCCAGAGTGGTGTAGGCAGAGCTACAGAAATACCAACAACTCTAAAAATACTTGTTGATAATTCTGTAACCACATTTTGCACCATCAGGCTAACATGTTCCCAGAGTGGGGTAGGCAGAACTACAGAAATACCAACAACTCTAAAAAGACTTGTTGATAATTCTGTAACCACATTTTGCACCATCAGGCCAAGATGTTCCCAGAGTGGGGTAGGCAGAACTACAGAAATACCAACAACTCTAAAAAGACTTGTTGATAATTCTGTAACCACATTTTGCACCATCAGGCCAAGATGTTCCCAGAATGGGGTAGGCAGAGCTACAGAAATACCAACAACTCTAAAAATACTTGTTGATAATTTTGTAACCACATTTTGCACCATCAGGCCAAGATGTTTATCAATTAGACTGAATAGACTATTATTTATGGAGATAGACAATTAGTTATGCAGTGCATTAGTGACAGGAATAAAATAAAGTGTAGTGCGTGCAAACACCATTTTAAGACGTGCATTGTTTATTACGTAGTTTAACTGTTATGAGCTTGCTCGATCAATTGATTGACAAGAGTTTTTTTAGGAGGATACCTCCTCAAGCCTGGTATTATGGTCGACTTTATGGCTATGGATAAAACATCACTTACGTCAATTTCTGACGCACCCTATATGTATTTTATTTATTTACTAGCGACCCGCCCACGCATCGCTCCGGGTTAAAGTATTATTATAAACTTTCCTCTTGAATCACTCTATAAAAGCGCATCAAAAACAGACAGCGGGATGCGACTTTGTTTTATACTACGGAGTGATAATCGACGTACGGAACCCCGCACCCAAACGTTACTCAATCTAAGCTCAATTGCAATTCTTTCCTCAAAACTATAAAGATTACATTCCTCTGCGTATTGTCCCATCGCTGGGCTTTTGTCGAGGTGCGCGTGAGTTCGTCGAGGGTCAAGCGCAGGTTTTTGCTTCATTTTGGTACTGTTAGGGCTTGCTGAAACGTTGAGCAAGAGGCAAACATAAGCGTAAGGAAACGCTTATTTTTATGCCAGAGGCCAAATTATGGGCTGTTGTAATCTGCCAAGTTCCAGTGAGTAAAAGGAATAGAGCTATAAAAGTCATATAGCTCTGTCTCTTTTGATACCTCGAAAGTTATCGTAATGGAAAACATTTGATTTGTTCAAAAATGATTTAAATAAACTAACCATTTTGAAATTCTATGACTATCTAATTTTCTTTCTTTATAATTTAAATCAAATGCAAGTCCAATATTGTTTACAGGTGTCGAAGTATCATCAAAAATAGTTTGAAAATCTGACGACTGAATGTGTGTTAGTAACTAATCCCGTCTAAGCTTAATCCTTAATGGATTTAGAATACTATAAGTGCAGAATTCAGGGCCTCTATAACAACTATACATATCAAAGGCAATAATAGTTTTACCCTGTAGAATTTGAGGCTTAGTAAGCCTAAATCTTAATGGATGTTGAAGAGCCATAAATTGTAAAATAGGTAGGTACTGTAGGGAATTCTGATTTATGTGGCGTGAGCTAACCTATTTATATATATATAAATTAATCCCTATTTCCCTTGGTCACGGCATCACGCATGAACGACTGGACCGATTTCGCTAATTCTTTTTTTGTTGTGTTCGTTATCGTCACCAGAAGGTTCTTATGAAAGGTAGCCGGGTTACTTATAGAAGACGCCGGCGACTTCGTACGCGTGGAATTAGTTTCCCGCTCCTCCCTCTATGTATGTAGACGACACTATAAATCACAATTTGACTCCTTTATCGCTCGGGAACTGTTAAATTTTCCGTGATAAAAAGAATTCTATGTCCTTCCCGGGACCTTAGTTATCTCCATACCAAATTTAATCTAAATCGGTTCAGTGGTAGAGATTAGCGCGTGCAAGGAAACAAACAAAGTCTTCAGCTTTATATTATACTAGCTAGCTGCCAGCGGCTTCGCCCCGCTGCAAATTTCTGAGTTTCCCGGTTTTTTCTTTCATAAAAACCTTCTCCTGACAGTAACAGACAATAATAAAAGAATTAGCGTAATCGGTTCAGCTGCTCTCGAGATTTGCGCTTAGCAACACATTCAGCGATTCATTTTTATTATCTAGACTAGAGGCCCGCCATCGGCATCGCCCCGTTACAAATTTCTGACTTTCCCAGAAATTATTCGAATTTTAAAGCCCGTGTGGTTGCCGGGTTAGAAACTTAGAATAGTGCCACTTCATTTCTTCCCGTGGATGTCATAAGAGGCGACTAAGGGAATAAGGGCTTGTATTGTTAGGCGATGGGCTTGCAACCTGTCAATAATACACTAGTAAACTTCTTGGCCTGATTGTGCAAATTGTGGTTACAGAATTATCAACAAGTCTTTTTAGAGTTGTTGGTATTTCTGTAGCTCTGCCTACCCCACTCTGGGAATGAAGGCGTGACGTTATGTATGTATGTATTCGATTTTTTCTTGCCTTAAAAGCCATCCTTGGACTTCAACAAACATTTAAAAAAAAACTGGTAAAATGGCGTTGTTGAGTTATGCGCTTACCAACATTCGTTCATTCATTTTGCAATTCATTGTTATATTATAGATTACTATACATAAGTTGGGGTCCGGTCGTCGTAGCAAAAGTCATAGGATCTATACGAGTATATATTGAATAAAAATAAGAATAAAAACAAAACACATGGTTTCAAACACAGGCATTATCCGGTGTATATCAAACTAGGCTGAGCCTGAATCTTGAGATCCACAGAGTCGGTTGACAAACTGCCCAGAGAGATCTCAGTAGGCCGTGACATAAGATTTATTTTGAAAACTAATAGCATACATTGTTGTGTGTGTGTGTGTGTGTGTGTGTGTGTGTGTGTGTGTGTGGTGTGTGTGTGTGTGTGTGTGTGTGTGTGTGTGTGTGTGTGTGTGTGTGTGTGTGTGTGTGTGCGTGTGTGTGTGGTCTCTTTCGGGACACTAGTTCTTCCTCTATTCTACTTATCGCATTGTCAACCTTACGACAGCTCGTACTTACTTGACAGTAATAGCGACTGAGTTAAAAACAATACGATACATGACAAAAGCAATATGGTCTTGCCCAGTGGAATAGACGCCCGGAATGCGATACATCATGTCTTACCCATGCAGTCATTATGTTGTATATGCTATAACTTATGTAATCAGCCGGTAATGTAATGATCCAGTTCTTCGCACTACTTTGCACTCACTCGCAAATTAATGTGAAATCTGTTTAATGAGTGTTAGAAAGGTATTTTTGAATGTTTACTTAATTCGAAAGCTTAATTATTTTAGAAAGGCATAATTATTTGTTAACCTAATACTTTCAATGATTACATCAAAAGCATCAAAAAAGTATGGCATTTTTCTTTAATTAACTTCTGTCGGTAATGTTCTAGACAAATCGCAATTATTTAATGTCTCTATAAGTTGTTCATTAAAATTGCGAAACCTAACAACAACCATTCCAATTCAAATAAAAAAACACCCTAACAGCTTCTGGCGGTTACGTTTTTTCATCTTTTCCATCATACGAAATAACATAGTTTTAATAATCAAAACAGCGTAACCGCCATATGCACTAAGGAGCCTTTTATTTGGTCGGACGAGATAATAAGGTTTAACTGTTTGGAATTACCCAACACCGGAGGCACGGTAACCTGTCGCTATTTTTTTTTCACTACTGCATCCGTACTGGACTAGCACTACTTACTTACAAGCCACGGTTCAATGAACTCAAAAAAACCACTACGCTCAAAAAAGACCTAGCCTAAGATACCAGTTGCACGGACCGAGTTGGACAAGTTGAAATATGCTGTTGATGATAGCGTGTGCTGTCGAAATTTGTCTTTTGTTATTATGATTATAAGAGTTGTGTGGTTGGTGGTGATGGCTAAGTGGCGATATAATTAAGATGGTAATGCAAGTGTCAGATCAATGCGCTTTGGTTATTCATACGTGATACGATTTTAATTATTAACCAGTTTGAAGAAGATGATTGTTGTCAAGTCTTAAGTAATTTGTTTTGAAACTTTAAGGGCATTGGATAAGTTTTTATGAAAATAAAGGTGATATTTTGTTTCAGTAGCTACAAGTAATGTTTTATAATGGTTTAAAGAACGTCTAACTACGTTTAAAAAAATCAGGAGCCGGAATATTTTTTTTTTTATGTTAAGTAGAAGGCACACGAGCACTCAGGCCACCTGATGGTAAGTGGAATCTGAGACCCATAGACATTTGAATTCTCAAGACTATAATCCTAAGACCTTAAATGCGTTGCCAACCCTGAGGACTAAGATGGAATTCCTCTAGTAATTTCACCGGTTGTCTTATCCCCACACCGGAACACAACAATGCGAACACTGTTCCTTGGATATCACTACATAGTATAAAACAAAGTCGCTTTTTCTGTCCCTATATCCCTATGTATGCTTAAATCTTTAAAACTACGCAACGGATTTTGATGCGGTTTTTTTTACTTAATAGATAGAGTGATTGAAGAGGAAGGTTTATATGTATAATACTTTAATCCGGAGCGAAGCGAGGGCGGGTCGCTAGTTAAAGATAAGTACGAACACATTTATAATATTTTGGCTCCAAAAATTTAGGATTATAACTTTAGATAGCATAATGTGTTTCATTTTGAATACATCCATAATAATCTTCCACATTTACGCTCATAAGCAAAAAAATACTTACAACGACTTTTAGAAACAACCACACTTTGGTCTCATTGTTTTAGTGATATAAGAGTGGTTCAATTTACGATCCAACGTATTCAAAGAGGGTCTACTATGGACTGTCAAATTGTAACAAATTGTATACAAGCAGTCAACAATAATTCCGACATTAAACAATTGATGGCCTTTTGATAACTACTTTCCATCGGGGATCTTTGAAATCATTATCATAATCTACATACATACATAACGTCACGCCTTCATTCCCAGAGTGGGGTAGGCAGAGCTACAGAAATATCAACAACTCTAAACAGACTTGTTGATAATTCTGTAACCACATTCTGCACAATCAGGCTAAGATGTTTGCCAGTGTATTAGTGACAGGTTGCAAGCCCATCGCCTAACAGTACTATATACAAGCCCTTATTCCCTGAGTCGCCTCTTACGACATCCACGGGAAGACATGGAGTGGCACTATTCTAACCCGGCAACCACACGGCAAAAATCATAATCTAGGTTGGAATAATATAAGTTTGTGAGGTTGTAGGGGGTAATCTCTAGATCAGCGACTTCCCAATGGCACAACTAAACGGCACAACTGACCAAAATCTGTATCATAAATATGAGGTAGGTTTAGGTTATGTTAGTTCTTCAGCAGGCCCGGAGGGCCAAACTACCCAGAAATAGGAGCTCTGCGATAGCAGAGCTCCGTCGACTCTATTAAATTTGATTTTGAAATAGAAATCATTGGTCAGTTGTGCCACGCAGTAGTGCCTAGGGAAAGAAAGGTCTGGATCAATTAAACCGATTTTGAAAATAGAAAGCCACGTAATTTGTGAGTGTTATAGGCTATGTTTTTTTTTTCTACATAGACGGAGTCGCGGGCTACAGCTTTTATTTATTAAAGCTTATACGGACTCTACGCTCTAAATTATTTTTGGGTTCCGCAGTTAAGTTTCGCCATGTCCGTCCGTCCGTCCGTCCGCAGCCTAGCGCAGAGACTCTTGGTACTAGCAAGCTGTAATTTGGCATGAATATGCATATTAGTCACGTCAACAAAGTGGTATAAAATGTTGTAACGTAACGTAACGTGGGGATGTATTTTTTTTCTCGTCCACCCTATAGTGTTGGGTGTCGTTGGATAGGTCTTTTAAAAATATTACGGGTTTGTCAAAACAGTTTTTAGATTAAGTAATCCGTTTATGAAATATTAAGCTTTAAAGCGCAATTTTTTACTAACAAAAACTAAAAATATGAAAAAAACTTAAATGAACTATAACGAATTTTAAAGGAAAACTATCACGAGTAAGTAGACGTCATTGGTTCTTGAGATCGGCACCAATTGACTGTAGATGGAAAATTAGTTATTACTTGTTGATTTTTATAT
Source organism: Acleris holmiana (assembly GCA_949316455.1). Lineage (NCBI taxonomy): Eukaryota > Metazoa > Arthropoda > Insecta > Lepidoptera > Tortricidae > Acleris > Acleris holmiana. Next base: position 12,754,495 of record OX438782.1, on the reverse strand, counting down.
TTGTAGTACTTAACGGCTTCGGAACCCTACACTGAACATGCTCTTGCCCGGTTTTTTCAAATTTCGAATCAATTTATACAACGTGTTACAAAATAATCCGTAAAAAAGAAATTACGAAAGTAGTGTCAACCCTAGTATTCTGTATACCTAAGATACTGAACTGACGTAATTTAATAAGGGTTGACACTATTTTTGTAATTTCTTTTTTACGGATTATTTTGTAACACGTTGTATAAGACTAGATATTTCCCGCTACTCCCTGTAATTAAACCCCTTAGAAGATGAATTTCCAAAAATCCCTTCTTAGTGCGCCCCTAGATATCCAAGGAATATTCCCTACAAATTTCATGTCCCTAGGTCCAGTGGATTCGGCTGTGTCTTGTTTGTCAGTCACTCAGTCACGGTACCGTTTTGTGTATTTAGAAAGACCTTATAAACTGTCAGCATTTATTCCAAATTAAATGGCTTATACGTTATTTAACACTGGCCACACAGCCATGGCTAAATGGCCAATTCCGACGGCATTTAAGAAAAAAGCAGAACCGTTAGTGTGGACCGGGTCTAAACGTATTTCTTCTTTGTATTTCTTTTCAATTGGCTCCACTTAGCACCGCTATGAATGACTCCTTTCGTCCATTCACGAGCAGTTGACACCTTGGTTTTTTAAATTGCGTAAAAATACGCTTAATGTCGATTCGGTCAGCCAATCGATTTCAGAATAAAGTTTTTTATTATATGGATAAAAGAAAAGTGTTTCGTATTCTGTACAGTAATTTAAGGGTACACGTTATATTACTTAACTTGCCTGTTAAAGAACTGGTTGATATTGAACTTTGCATCTTTTGGCGACCTTGCGTAGAATTTATGAATGGTGTTTTTTTTTAGTCGTCATGGTTGGCAAAGGGTTGGCTCTTAAGAAATTCCCATGAGGATAAGACACGTCAAAAATAATAGTTTTTTGTGACATGGAGAAGGCAATCACGGGCTCAGGCTACCTGATGGTTTGTGGGATCTGTGACCATAGACGTTTTCATTCTCAAGACTAGTATTCTAAGACCGCCTAAGATGGAATGATGGAATGCCCCTAAGCTAGTTTTTTCACCGGTTGTATTATCCCCTCATATCCATCTATGTAGCTCATTTTACGATGAGCGTAAAGGACAGAGCTATACCAGTTATATAGCTCTGTCCTATTCCCTTAGCGTAAAATGAACAGAGGCCCTAGCCAAGATGGTAGATCACGTGGCCTTTCGTATCTACCAGTGACGCGATTGGTTGAAACACAAAACGAATAGACACGCTAGTTAGTGAACGCATCTTGGCTAGGGCTTTTGGACAGCTATTTCATAATAAACCCACAGGTTGTATATAGACTACACTTACTTTTAGGTAACCGGATTGTTCTTATGTGTCCTTATAAAATTATTGGTTTATTGATTTTTGGGACGAAATGTTCATTCTATTCTTAATTTCCAGTAATCAATATCCACAAATAATATCACTTACTGCACAAAATAATAAATTAAAACTAGATCAAAATCAAATATATAAAATTCTCGTGTCACAATGTTTGTTCCCATACTCCTCCGAAACCGCTCGACCGATTCTTATGAAATTTTGTGTGCATATCGGGTAGGTCTGAGAATCGGCCAACATCTATTTGTATACTCCTAAGAGACATGAAAGAAAAAAAAATGCAGCGGGCGAAGCCCGAATATAAGGAAAGAAAGAAAGAAAAATAAACATTTATTCGCAACAATATCACATCAAATAACAAAAAAAAAAAGGAAAAGTGAACAGAAAAGTGAAACTTGTTGCGAAACGGTCCCAACTCAGCATGTGCTGGCTGTGAAGCCAACGCTGATCTTCCGTTGGGACAGCTCGGTGAAAACACGGAAGGCGACACAGACATTACGAATATTTTATGAAACAAATTCGACGACACGTTGGCCTAGTTGGGAGTGACCCTGCCTCCGAAGCCAGCGGTCCCTGGTTCAAATCCCGGTAAGGGCAGAGATATTTGTGTGATGTGCACGAGTATTTTTTCCTGAGTCTTGGATGTTTTCTATGTATTTTAGTATTTATTTCTCTATCTAAGTATGTTTATCGCTGTCTAGTACCCACAGTACAAGCCTAGACCTTAGTTTGGGACTAGGTCAATTTGTGTGACATTGTCCTGTGATATTTATTTAAATAGAAAACAGAGTTGAAAAAAATAATGCAACAATAAAAACGAAACGAGTGTGTCAGTGGTCCATAAGAACTTGTAGCGCTCTGGTGGCAACCACAGGAACCAAACACATTAATTGTGCTCTGCGCCATACGAGAGGAGACATACCCTTGCAACAATCTGTGGCCGATGCGTTACATGCAGATCTGTGGTTGCGTGCCCAGAGCATATGATAAAACATACACATACATACATAACATCACGCCTTCATTCCCAGAGTGGGGTAGGCAGAGCTACAGAAATACCAACAACTCTAAAAAGACTTGTTGATAATTCTGTAACCACATTTTGCACAATCAGGCCAAGAAGTTTACTAGTGTATTAGTGACAGGTTGCAAGCCCATCGCCTAACAATACTCCAGCCCTTATTCCCTGAGTCGCCTCTTACGACATCCACGGGAAGACATGGAGTGGCACTATTCTAACCCGGCAACCACACGGGCTTCATCATATGATAAAACTCAATTTAAAATGGCCCCCGTAGCACTGAGCTTGCAGCGTTTCTTAATGCTCAGTATAAGAATAGATAACATAAAGCTCATAAGTTATTTTTTACGATCGGTACAAGACATGCGTAGAGCAGCCGTGCCACACAAACATACAAACTAACACTGCCACGCTATGTTACGGTAATATTAAACCAAACGCACCGGGTCGTTAGTCTGCAGTTTCTACAAATTCTAAAATTAAAATTATAAGCGGACCGTTGTTGGTCAAAGTGACAGTTTACGTTCGTAATGGACAGGGGAGGATGTATTGTCTATTGTTTCAGCTGTTTTAGTTTAACTGAAGGTAATTATCTTTAACGAAGCATTTCTAATTAGAAAGCCCGTTATGGTGTATTTTACCTTACGGATAACTTTACCCTCCTTTTGGGTTCCCCAATACCAATAGAGCTAGATGGCCACAGGACTGAACGGATCACCCGATTTTAACACAAGACATGTGCCGTAAGATTTGCTTCAATGACATTCAGGGTACTTCCAATTTTTATTTTTATTTATTTTTTATTTATTTAGTTTTAGTAGCAGACAACCCAAACCCACACCCAAGCATCAGTGTTCGCATTCTTGTGTTCTGGTGTGGGGATAAGACAACCGGTCAAATTACTAGCATAGAGGCATTCCATCTTAGTCCTCAGGATTGGCAACGCATTTGGGGTCTACACTCTTCATACTTCTGAATTTCTCGTTCGTTACGATAAACCACGTGGTCAACTGTCATTCCGTTTTTGAGCGATAGAAAAGAAAATCGTTAATCTTCCCGAGGGCCTTATGCGAAGGAGAAAACGGTGTCAAAGTTGTTCATATTAATCGCATTATGATTAAACTTACCGTGTCGCGGAATTAATGAAATCATTACCTCGGAACGAATTTAAATTGAGTAATTAAAAAAAAAACTAGTAACACACTGTTACCGCTGTTACTGTTATACCCGTTATCCATTTCCTTTTCACCATTTTGAATTTACCGGTCCAAGATATAACCAATCATCAGTTACATCTAATTGAATAAAATCAATTAATTTGCATAATGAGTTAGGTATTTTCACTGATTAGCTGATGACAAATAAATTGACCACTTAATTTAATACGTTTCGGAAGTGTGGAAAATATGTATAGATTATTATTATAAGAACGTGTGGCATATCCATGGATTATTATAACGTTATATGCTTATTTAATGCGCTATCTTTAAAATAAATAAATTGATATCGGGAGACAATATTGGCCTAGTTTCAAACTAAGCTCTAGGTTTGTACTATGGGTAGACAACGATTAACATAAATAAAAACTTAAATATATAGATAAAACCCAAAACTCAGAACAAATACTTACTCCCGCTCATCACAGAAATATCAGGGCCTCTATTCAGGTACGTTAAAACGATATCGTGTTTGACACGTTTAAGAATCGTTTATGTCACAGTCGCCATTATTGTAAATGACATAAGAGCTATGAAAACGTTGACAATACGGAAACACGTCAAATACGATATCGTTATTACCGTGTAGAATCCCAGACCTGCTCTTACCGTGATTTGAACCCAGGACCACTGGCTTGGTAGGCAGGGTCACTACCAACTAGGCTAACGTGTCGTCGTGTTTATACTACAAATAAATAAGTTATATTATCTACTGCATAACATAGTCAAAGTTGATTTATAGTGTATCGTTTGATCAAAAACAATACACAATAATATACCACATTATTATATCGTCACATCCATGCCAAAGCCGCGAATCTGCACTTCGATTCAAAATAAGAATAGCAGATTCGCTAGTTTACCAAGTGGCGTTTACATCATTGTCTTTAGAAGTCAAAGTGCAGATTCGCGACTTTGGCATGGATGTGACGATATTAAGCGACAGTCTTCGTCAATACGTTTTACAGAGCAATGATCATCTGCAACACACTTCGTCAAATTTTCTTAACACTAACAAAACAAATTTGACATCACCGACTTATCCTAATTAAACCGAGCGTCGGTGGCTTAGGGGTCGACTCGTGATCGTAAGGTACAGAGTTCGAACCTCGCGGTCACCATGTACCAATGAGGTTTTCTAATTTAACCCACTGCAGCTGTGGTGACTTTTTTAGAAACATTCTACTAAGGTGGAGTCTGTCAGACGCCATTTTTGATTAAACATAGAAAAAATACTATTGGCTCAATGATATGTATTGTTTATTAAGTGTATAGCATGATAATTTAATTTTCATGAGGAATTTATAATAAGCATCTATAAAGGCTTCTAAATAAAAAAAATGTCATTAAAATGAACAAGGTAAAAAAATCTGGAGTTTTTAACATGGTTAGTTTATAATGCCCCGAGTCTTTAGGAGAGGTTGCTGAGCGATACAAACCTATTTCACGCTATAAAGCGATTTTTTTTTGGCGGTGTCTGATAGACGTCACGTCAGTCGCAGAAGTTTAAATTCATTATCCGATGCTCTTACGGTAAAGGAAACACATCGTGAGGAAACCTGCACGTTATAATAGCTGAGTGTGCAAGAGGGCATTAGCACAAAAGATCCCAAAAAGGGTCGATGTGTGCCCGAAAGGGCCCATCTGTAAGATAAGATATCCTAATTGACCCCAAACCTGCATCGTGGCTGGCTAAAACGTTCCCACGAGGTTTTTTAATTAATGGCGATCGACACAGTGATTTCGCTAATGTTAAGTGAATAGAGTAAATCAGTAAACAGAATAAATCAAAAGTAAAAGCCGGGCATTTTTCAATCGGCCATCTATCCTCCCCGAAGGTTACCGGAATCTTAGCCACGAGGTTAAATTCAGTGTTAAACTGTAAAAACAAAAGACATTTTTAAGCACTTGTTTACAAATATCTGCGAGCAAATGCAGTTGTGTTGTAATGCGGCTTATTCGAGACAATGCGATGCGGTCACTTGCGAAATTATATGGCTTAGTTGTTACATCTTGTTTATTATGTAACCATGACATTATATTATAGTTAATATAAAGAACACATTAGTGGGATTGATTTTGGACTATATGATTATTTTTTGGCACGATTTATCGGGTACCCAGGGCTAAGTAAAACCATAGTGTGGTAGGTTTTAGTGGTGGTAGGACCCTGTGCAGGGTCCGCCCGGATCGCTACCACCATCTTATCTATTAACCACCCGCCAAGCAACAGTGTTCGCATTGTTGTGTTCCGGTGTGGGGATAAGACAACCGGTGAAATTACTAGCATAGAGGCATTCCATATTAGTCCTCAGGGTTGGCAACGCATTTGAGGTCTCAGGATTATAGTCTTGAGAATTCAATTGTCTATGGGTCTCAGATTCCACGTGTGCCTTCTCCTTAACATAAAACATAAATAAAAGAATAGTGCCTTTGAGATGGTATATGGTATTGTCAACGTTACAATAGCTCTTACTTTACTTGCCAGTAATGGCAACCGAGTTGAAAACAATAAGATAACACGTGAAATTCAACGCAGACACGCGACGACGGCAACGATGAAAAACTCCTAAGTGCCGCACCAAATTTGCCCAACGTTTTAGTTCATTTATCTCCCCGTTAATTATGAAGATCTTCTGTAAATATTATAAGGCCACTAGACCACCCCATAGAAAACTAGTAACGCAGTGGCTCATGCAATATAACTACCGCGAGACTGAGCTGCTTCTGACTGTGGTGAAATAAACCACACCAACCCTACATGTTTAACCTTGACTTCAATATTAACGCTGTCATCCATGTCAATATATACTTTACTTTATTTCACAAAAAAAATAAATTTGCATTCTTAGATTTTAGTCTTTAGATTTTGTACTCTGTACGAAGGCACGTATCAAGCTAATGTTGTTGCCTCACTGGGTCCTGTAACACAGGGAATCCTAGCTCAGGGCCCAAAGCCATGATTTATTTGTTTCATGTTTTTGTTGAATAAATATATTTAATATACTAATTTCATTTCAAAAGCAGTCTGGTTTTACCCAGTACTATCTATAGTACTGGGTAAAACCAGACTCGCCTCTAGGCCTAGATGGTAAGCAGGGCCTAAGGCTTATATAGACATTTGAAACTTAAAATTACTCGTTGACTAAGATAGAATCACTCTGGGATATAAAGAGAGTCATAGTCAGGCTTAGAATCAATCCCTGGCATTTTTCATCCTCATATCTCTAGAAATTTGCTTAGAGACCAAACCCCATACCTATTTTAGTAACATTTAAATTGCAACCTTATCAAATTAACTATAGAGTGCCTTTTATATTTGGCATAATGTAATCCTGAAGCGAGAACCTGGGGGTTATGGTTTTGCGGAAATCAATTCTCTCATACATCTTGATGTAACGTCATTACGACATAATTAATAAACGGATGCTACTAATGGTTTAGAAGCAGTTATCAAATATATTCACAATTACGAGTCTGTTTGTTGAAGTGACCAACGCGTGGCGAAGCATATCTTGAAAGACCATATAAGATATGAGATGGAATGTCACTATAATATTAACTGAATATACAAAAAAAAGGTTCATGTCCATAAGTGGACGTCTTTCATTCGGCTGAGATGAGATATTAGGATATGATGCGTTGATGCATATCTCGGGTGTGATTTCATCTCTCATTATCTGAAAGATGCACTTTTAGATACATACATAACGTCACGCCTATTTTCCCAGAGTGCGGTAGGCAGAGCAACAGAATACCAACAACTCTAAACTTGTTGATAATTCTGTAACCACATTTTGCATTTAGGCTAAGATGTTTACTAGTATATTAGTGACAGGTTGCAAGCCCATCGCCTAACAGTACTACAAGCCTTTATTCCCTTAGTCGCCTCTCACGACATCCATGGGAAGACATGGAGTGGCGCTATTCTAACCTGGCAACCACACGGGGGAGACTTTTAGATGTTTTTTAGTAACGGTATATCAAAGGTGAAAGAGCAATTCCAGAGGAATTATCATCGAGGTAGTTGACATATGCGATTATATTAATTTCCAAATTCATAACTGCGTTTCTATCTTTTCTTTCTTTTGCAGGGAACATCACTAATACATAGACGATTAATTACACTATTATCAAATACTAGAGGACGAAAGTATGTGATAACAATGCATTTTATTCATTTTAGACATCATGTTTCATAGAGCCATTTACTGCTTAAGACGTTCGATATCTAAATAGAAATAGGGTAAGTTTATTTTTTTCATAACAACCGGGTTCGATTCCCGAGCTGAGAACAGGTTTTTTTTAAATGTATGAATGCAGTTTTTCTTCTTATTAAAATCTATGAAATGTTTTCTAAAAACAGATCTTCTTATGTCTTATAGTTTCAGTATTTCCCATACTCACCGATTTAAATGAGACACCCTGTATATTTAGATATCCCACGTAACACACACTTCGCCTACTTATACTTTAAAAACATTAACATTTATTACCTCTCTTGACGTTTTTATGTCCAACGAGTTGAAAATACATCTTAACTTTAATTGTTACCATAAATTGGCACAGAAGGTAGGCGGGACCGGGGTATAGTTAATTTAAAAACATTTAAGTGTCCTGACACCTACGCCGATGTAAAACTGCGAGTGGTTTGGGTAACCACTTGCAAAATGTTTGCAATCGCTTCTGCATTGCAACTTCGTTTTGGTTAAGTCAATGGTTTTTTTAAGGCTTAAACGGTCAGTAGGCCTATTCTACTTAGGCCCACCTAACGGCACCTAACTGCTTCGTATCGATAGTCCCTTAGTTAAACCGGAGACGGACGTACGGCCAGACGGACATGGCGAAACTTTGGTTGCTTGTTGATCACAGAACCCTTAAAGCTGACATGCCAGTCACGTCTTTCTGACGGTCTGCCGCACGATCGGTTCTGTACTACTCACCTCCTGAGCCTATAGCCAAGATACGTGATAGATAGGCGACTTTTCGTATCACGTGATCTAGCAGTGACGCGATTGGGTTAAAAACAAAACGAATTGAAACGCTAGTTAGCGAACACATCTTGGCTGTAGGCTCTGGGCCTCTGTTTAACTTGGTAAAACTACTTAGATACCTCTTATGTACAGGGATGGGATTAAACACGGTAATAACGATATCGTCTTTGACGTGTTTCCGTATTGTCAATGTTTTGATAACTCTTAGGTAATTTACAATAATGGCGACTGTGACATCAACGATTCTAAAACACGTCAAACGCGATAACGTTCTTACACAGTAGGATAGAGGCTCTGGGCTGAGATTTTAGTGGTGGTAGGGTCCGTCCGGATCGCTACCACCATATTATCCATTAACCACCCGCCAAGCAACAGTGTTCGCATTGTTGTGTTCCGGTGTGGGGATAAGACAACTGGTGAAATTACTAGCATAGAGACATTCCATCTTAGTCCTCAGGGTTGGCAACGCACTTGAGGTCTTAGGATTAGTGTTCTGAATTCAAATGTCTATGGGTCTCAGATTCCACTTACCATCAGGTGGCCTGAGTGCTCGTGTGCCTTCTCATTAACATAGATTCTGGACGGTAATAACGATATCGACTTTGACGTGATTGCGTATTGTCAACGTTTTGATAACTCTTATGTCATTTACAATAATGGCGACTGTGACATAAACGATTCTAAAACACGTCAAACGCGATAACGTTCTAACAAAGTAGAATAGAGGCCCTGAACGTCTATTCAACTGCGTTATAACGATATCGTTTTTGACCTGTTTCCGTATTGTCAACGTTTTGATAACTCTTATGTCATTTACAATAATGGCGACTGTGACATAAACGATTCTTAAATGTGTCAAACACGATATCGTTTTAACGCACCTGAATAGAGGCCCTGTACAGCAATAGCCGCCGAGTTGAAAGCAATACAAAAACACGTCAAAGACAATATGGTTTTTACCGTGTAGAATCTCAGCCCAGAAATTTCGACAGTTTAAATACATAGAAATTAGAAGTTTAATAGCAATTCTCGTATCTGGTATTACAGCGATTCTCGGAGCCAGCGTAACCCATTGTTGCGCATGCGTGGAAACTGTCACGTGCGGGAGATTGCTCATTAATACGCAGATGCGATTGGTTGATTAAGCTGTGCTAAGCTTCTGCGCCCATGGATGACAATTGCGTGGAATTTTAGCGCCCCGTAGCATTTTGGGCAGTGAATACGTTGGTGTCCAGCACCCGTTATGGTAAGCTCGTAGTTTTGTTTTACATTAATATTTTATTAGTAGGTGGGCGTAGTATCTAAGTACGTGTTACCGCGGCGGTATTACTGTAGTTTCCAGGGGTGGCACTTTTGGTGCCAATGATGTCAAAATAACGGAATTTTGCACACAGGTTGCTCTCATTTAGCAGGTGGTTAGTGGTTAGGTTGACTAATTCAAATAAGTAGATAAAATAAAAAGCGGTAAAATGATTAGGTACGCTGCAATCACACAGCAATTAATTGGAATCTAAATACGGATCACAACAGAAGCATGATTTTGTACTAAAAACCGAGCAAGAGCATGTCGGACCATGCTCAGTGTAGGGTTCCGAAGCCGTTAATAAACTTTATCTACACACATATTATAAACCGTCTATGATGCGTTCAAAAACCGCAAATTACGACTAGATAAACTGTTTTGTTAGAACACATTTCTTATTTGTGAAAATGTTTATTACATTCAAATTTCGAACATCTTTGAATAGAAAAGCAATTTTATTTGACCTCAATTCTAATATCACTCGAGATTATATTTTATTCGAAATTAAATGTCGATTGCATACTATTTTGATAAATCTCGCATGCTACTTGAAATCGAACGATATGATAGTAGAGGCCGATTCTAGTATGCCACTGAATAAAAAAAAAAAACTACGGTTGCCGCCATCCGGCTGATAATGATGATGACGGTGATGAATTACCTAAACAAATGGAGCTTGTTAATCTCCACGGCTCCTAGACTTTTTTGCTGCCTGCAATTGGTTTTAAAACGGCCTCAAAAGCCAAAGTATACTGTTAAATTGGATAGAGCTATAAGAGTCATATAATAATATATCTATCCTTGTTAATGCGTAGAACTTGACAGATCTGTGTATAAGTTCTTAGATAGAAGGAAGGATGGCTGTAGTAGCGGTTTAAGGCAACCATAAAACAGGTGGTTTATTAAAATAACGGGTAAGTCTATATCTTAACCTGTTGCTGAGGAAACAATAAAATGATAACAACGTTCCTGTTGATGGTCCATCCTGTATCTTGGTTGGAGTCTTGAGAACTCTATTATTAGTGAATGTAATTTATTATTTTATGCGGTACCCACATAAATGCACAATACGGTATCACACACATGGCACATGGCACATGGCTTAAAGGATATCGTTATAATATTGCTAACGTAATATCATATCAACTTCACAGGAAAACTGGAGGTGGTATAGAAAACCCTGATTGAAATTTAGAGTACCAGGGAATCATAAAAGACTAGAGGACCACTTTCATTTTCGAATGAAATAACTCGCTGAATAAAGTTTATTGGTTTTGTAAATGAGGTTTTCAAGATAATCTGTCCATTCTTATGATATACTCGTAGATAAAACTGGCGAGCACACAGAATATCCTGATTTAGTACCTATAGGTATTTACTATTTGTTCATTTAATAGTAATCTAAATATATAAAACAGTCCTTGACTGACAAACAGACAACGTACAGATGAAACTCCTGGACTGGGACTTGAAATTTAGAGGGAATATTCCTTGGATAGCTTAGGGGTGAACAAAAAATGGATTTTTGAAAGTTATCCCATAAAGGGTTAATATCAGTAGAGTAGCGAGAAACTTATTAGAGAGATTTGAAGTAGCGGGCGTCCTCTAGGTATAAATAAATGTCAGGAGACAATTTCACACCAATTGACCATCCATCCAAAACCTCCAAAACTCAGAAACAAATACTTGCGCTTATCACACATATATGTTTGCTCATACTGGGAATCGAACCCGGGAACGTTAGTTTTTTTAGCTTCGTATGCACGGTCCCTAGCAACTATACCAACGTGTAGTCACGTTTATCGCTATTCTCTCGGGAACTGTCCGATTTACCGGGATAAAAACCATTGTCCTCCTAAATCGGTTGTACGGTTTAGTTGTGAAACCGAAAATGATGTCTTCTTCTCCGCAATGATGGTCTTTTGATTGGTGTTGGTTAAATTCACTTCATATTACCGACGTGTAAAAGAGCCCTATGGTGACCTATTGACTGATTAAACATTTTGATTTTGTAACAAACGAAGTCACTGTCGATTTTACAATGTGAAGTATGCATATTATGCATATTGCATGGTAAATGGATTTTCTCATCTCTGAATTGCACATGCGTTGCCATCTTAAGAAATAAGACGGCCTGAAATGCAATTTATCTCTTTTTCATTTAAATACGACTAAAAACTTCGGGGAAAAGGTACCAGGAAGACATAGAAGACTAGAGACTTTCGTTTTCTCAGCAAAAACCCTAAATTAGGTTATGAACAATGAACCGTGGGAGCGGAGAAGTTACATCAGGCCGTCTTCAGTGCGAAGTGGGACATGGAAGCGTTGTTTTTTTGTGCAAATGTTATGTTATGTTGTATGCTGATATGGTTTGATGCGCCATTGTTAGATATTTGTTGTTGCTATCCTGTGATTATAAGCAGTAAAGATAATGATTAAGAACATGAAGAAGCATGCGACAGAAGCAATGGAAAGCCTCAAATTATGATGAAAAGAGAAACACTTATACATAAAGCGATCGTTATTGTCATCGAAAATGTATAGAATTGACGTAAGCTGTCGCAGTAGCGTCTGTTTTCGATAATCGTTTATGTTAACTTTAAGCATCTTGTCTAGCCTTACAGTTGTTTCATTTCCGATACGAGTCACTTAAGCACAACTAGGTACATTTTCAGAAACTTTAAAATTGTTTTTTAGTTGTTGCTTCATAACTTAAATAACAACTTCCCTGTTACGAATTTTTTTGTTATTTGAAAACTGTTTAGCCATTTCGGTCCTGCTAATGGTTTGCTGCCTAGCAAAATACCAAAGTTATCGGTGTTAAAAAAGTGTCGTATGTTCATTCATTCATTTACCGTTTGCCATAAATAAGTGATTTATGGAGCCACAGTATGTAACAGTAGTACGTCTTCAAACAAAGTTATATCGCGCGGCTTGCATGTGTGCGTGCCTCGACCGTACGCGCCGCGACGCACCACAAGCAAACTTAACAGGACGGACCGAGCCGGTTCAGTCGGGGACGCGCCGTCCCCCAGTTTGGTTGCGTGCGTATTAAGCGGTTTTTTATTTTATTTAATTAGTTAAATAATGGGATACAAATGCATTTGTGTATAAATGTGCCACTATTGGAAACCCCGGGGGTTTATTTAATAGTTGGTGAGATCGCGTTGCTCGAGCTGTTTTTACATTGTTATTTAAATTAATTATTACATTAACAGGTAACAGTAACTCCTGAAGGGCCGGAGACGAACTATATGAAAGTGTTGTGGAGCTATATGGTCGAAACTAGCAAAAGACAGAGGTACACGGAGTAGACTGGGGGAGGACTAAGCCAAAGAGGCGACTTCCATAATAATAATAAAAATAGTTATGTAGGTATCAGTAGTTTATTAAAACTTGAGTAACAATAATAAAAACGTAATTTAAATAGATTCATAACATAGTGTACAAATTATGGTGTTTTTTTTGTTTTGTTTTATTTTATTTTACTTATTAGATGTGTGTGTTCACCTCAACTATCGTTCCGATACTTATACCTACACGTCTCACGTCCGTTTATATTTACTCAACGTCATAGTTTACCTAAGCCACCTGATCGATTCTAAATCGTTTCTGAATGACTAAGGCTGGAATTCCTTGGCGCGTGCGCCACGTGCGCTTGCGCATGCGGACGTAATCGACAAACGCTTCGCCGAATGCGCCAAGGAAATGCTACCTTAAGTGCCGTCTGTATTTGGGTTTGTAGGAAAATGGATAGGCTTCTTAGAAATTTGGTTGAAAGAAACACTTGAAATGGTTACACTTTACACGTTTGTTGTTTTCACCGGGAGCCCGTTGCCTTCCATATTTTTTTTGTCATAATGTCATTGTTGAAATAACTATTGACGGTCATAATTTTTTATATCGCTAAAACCGTTAACTTATCTGAATTTCTTAAATACCTTAAGTGTAGACAAGGTTTGGTTAGGTTAGGTTTCATTTATTAAATCCTGAATAAAACCCAACTCCTTAAAAAATACGCTATGACTTGCGATAAATATGACTTAAAACACATTATGACTAACATAATTATAGCGGGTACGTATCATAATTTCATAATATACTTATAAGGTTCAATATACATAATGGGTCATTAATGGTTTTATTTCTAAAACCGTTAACCTGTCTGTGGGGCTAGACAAGATACATTCGACAATCGTTAGCGATTGTGTTTCGATTGAAAAATGTCTGCAATTACACACCGACACCGACATAGTCACGTGACCATCTCGGTGGTTTATGTCAATTCCATACATTTGTCTATCGATACATAATCATGCATAGAGGTATTCCATCTTAGTCCTCAGGGTTGCCAATGCATTTGTAGTCTTAGGATTGCAGTCTTGTGAATGCGAATGTCTATGGGTTACAGTTTCCACTTACCATCAGGTGGCCTGAGTGCTCGTTTGCCTTCACAATGCCATAAAAAAAAAAACGCTAACGTTTATCGAATGCAACTTGTCTAGCCCCACAGGGTTGTTATAAAACAAACCAAACCTAACCTAATGGGTTCTAAACAATGGCCTTTTGAAAAATCCTGAAAAGTTTACGGTTTCAGAAATTAAAGCATTATATGTATATTACGACCATTATTAATTATGACCCATTATGTATTTTTTAGCCCGTGTGGTTGCCGGGTTAGAATAGTGCCACTCCATGTCTTCCCGTGGATGTCGTAAGAGGCGACTCAGGGAATAAGGGCTTGAGTATTGTTAGGCGATGGGCTTGCAACCTGTCACTAATACACTGGTAAACTTCTTGGCCTGATTGTGCAAAATGTGGTTACAGAATTATCAACAAGTCTTTTTAGAGTTGTTGGTATTTCTGTAGCTCTGCCTACCCCACTCTGGGAATGAAGGCGTGATGTTATGTATACAGCGGTGGTCACATAATTACAGACACTGGAAGCATATTAAAATAACTAAGATTTGTCTGTATATTTTTTATCAGCCCGCTATTGTAACTTGCTACACAATTAATAAAATATTTGTGTTGTTATTGTGTAATGTTAAAGCGAAACATTAACAACAAAACTTGTCTTTTATTTGGTAAAACTTAATTGTAAGCAGTGTAAATCAAAGATAAGATTAGTAAGATCTGGCCATATAATTAAAGACACTCCATTTGCTTACAAGAAATAAATAAAAAAGAGTTATTATTGAAATTATCTTATTACATACGATTTCTAACATGTTTTTAGATACATTCCGATACGTATTAATATTTGGTCGCATGTCCTTATGCAGCAATAACAGCACGACATCTCTTGGCCATGCAAGCGATCAATTTTGTACAAGCTTGAACCGGAATTTGCTCCCATGCTTCTGTAAAAGCTGTGTAAAGTTGATCGACATTTGATGTACGCTTTGTCGCGACTGTCTTCTTCACCTGGCACAAGTTTTCGATCGGATTTAAATCCGGACTGTACGGGGGCCAATCCAAAACTGTCTCAAACTGGTTCCTTAAGAAGTCTTTTACTACTTTTGCAGTGTGTTTTGGGTCATTATCTTGTTGAAACGTCCAAATGACCGGTAAATTTTGCTCGGCATAGGGTAGCATGGTTTCTTCTAAAATATTTTTGTACTGGTATTTATCCATATTGCCTTCTATCTTCTTGACTGGTCCGACACCGAGTCCTGAAAAACAGCCCCACACTTTGATATTTCCGCCTCCATGTTTCACTACTTTCTTGGTGTACTTTGGATCCATTTCTTTGTTCGGGGGGCGTCTAACATATTGTTTTCCGTCAGAATTAATCATATTAATTTTTGTTTCATCCGAAAACAGTACATTTTTCCACTCTCGTTCAGTCCAGTGTTCATATTTTTTAGCAAAGGCTAACCTTGCCTTAACATTTTGCTTTTTCAAAAGTGGCACCTTCCGAGACACTCTCCCGTGCAAGTTTGCCTCACATAGTCTTCGTCTAATTGTTCTAGCAGATACACCCGTCGACCCTCCAGAGCCAAATAACTCGGAACGTATCAGTTCTGATCCTTTGAACGGTTCTTTTTTTGCTAACAACACCATCCTAGAGTCTTCCCGTGGAGTAGTTTTCCTAGGTCTCGGTTTTCTGGGTACGTTTTCAGTCGTGTTGAACTTCTTGAAATGTTTTATAGCATTCATAACCATGTCCTTAGAACAGTTCAAATGGTTTGAGATTTTTCTGTATGACCAACCTTTGTTATGAAAGTTCAAAATAATCTTTCTCGTGGACGAATCGCAACTTTTGTTTTTTCCCATATTGATTCGTTTAAAACGTATTAATTTTAATGAAAAAAGTTAAATTTTATGAGTTATGTTGACGTTTCATGCAAATACGCGGCAAAACAAAGAAAGACAGAATGTAGCCTTTTTTTCTTTTCTTAAATTCAGAACACAGCGTTCACTGTTTTTAATTAGCTGGCCAGCTAGAAGTACGTTAAAAAAGTTTTTGTTACATTCCGATAATGAGCAGTGTCTAAACTACTAAGCAACACAACCTTTTTTGTCTCTCATTTTAAGAATACAACGTCATATGTATGATTTAGTAACAAATACATTATATTTAATACCTACTTTGGCAATTTGTAGTACCATAATCAAGTTTATTGTGATCAATTAGGGGGTGTCTCTAATTATGTGTCCACCACTGTATATGTGTATGTATGTATTTTGAACTTTATATATTGTGATATGATCCCAATTATGGCACATAATATAGTCCCGTTTTCACCACTGAATACCCCAACCGATTTACGTGAGGTACAGAGGTAATTTACAGTCCGGAGACGAATATGGTATCTGGGTAGTACCAGGGTATCAGGGTGGGTGAAGGGCTAAAACTAGAGTGGAAATGTTCTTTGATGATGATACTTCATATACAGAGTGTCAGCGAGAACTTGACGTAAATATTTAGGGATAAGAAAGCCTTTTCTATACTGGTCCAGTATATAGATTAAACTTTCCAATTTGTGATTCTATAACTTTCAATAGTAATAATTCTATAATATCAACGCAATTCTTTTTTATGATAAGAAGAAGGCACACGAGCACTCAGGCCACCTGATGGTAAGTGGAATCTGAGACCCATAGACTATCGGAATTCTCAAGACTATAATCCTAAGACCTCTATGCTAGTAATTTCACCAGTTGTCATAAATAACATTAAAGTATTTCTCGTTTTCATTTAACATTTTTCACTGAATATTTTTGCACTAGAACCAAGGTGCCATCTTGTCTCAGATGTCGGCGCAGTTATCTTCTCAGACAACTTTGTAATTATTAGAATAGACAGCTGTGACATAAAGAAGCAAACACCAAAGTATCGCTAATTTTTAGGGTGCCGTAACCCATATAGGATCACTCTGTTGTCCGTCCGTCCGTCTGTTTGTCAAAACCCTTTATCTCGAAAACGCGTGGAGGTATCGAGATGAAATTAAAACCATATACTCGAGTGCAGTTCCTTGAAACTGAGAAAAAAAAACAAATTTCTAAGTTGTCGTAAAAAAAAGATACGGCCGTTGATGCCCCAAAAAAAGAAAGGTCTTTCAGCACGAGTAACGCAAAAAAAAACGATAATTTCTTAGTCCGACGCAAAAAAATCATTTAAATTAAACTAATCGTGACCTACATCAAAGTATGGAGAAAACAATATTTCATCGGCAAAATCAAGTTCATCTCAATACAATTTTACATTCTTATAAGGTTGTACGGAACCCTCGATGCGCGAGTTCGACTCGTACATGACCGGCTTTTTTATTATTTTGGTAACCCTTAATACAACGTGTTACAAAATAATCCGTAAAAAAGAAATTACGAAAGTAGTGTCAACCCTAGTATACTGTATACCTAAGATACTGAACTGACGTTATTTAATAAGGGTTGACACTACTTTTGTAATTTCTTTTTTACGGATTATTTTGTAACACATTGTATAACTAATATTTCAACTAGCTATAACAGCCAATAATCGTGACTCCAAACAACCATCATCTCTGATACCTTCTCACCTCCACAACCTAATAAATGCACGTAATACCTACTCAAGCTACGCAACCTTTAGATTGGTATCAATAGCGTGTAAAAACTAAAATCCAAGGACTTTCGTACAATTATAACCATTGCGTGTGGGAACGAGTGTTAGCTTTAATTGTATATTGTTGTGTTGTTCCGCTACTGTTTAAATAGTTGCGTAGTCAGAAGCGTAACCCTATGATGTCTTGTGAAAAATTTGATTTCGTCGGTGAAACTGCAATACCGCGTAACTAACCAATTCAATAAGTTGCAAAGTGTACCTTAGTGACTTATCTGATAAGGTGTATTTTGCAACTTATTCAATTTGTTAGTTACGCGGTATTGCAGTTTCACCGACGATTTGGCATGACACTGCGGTCGCCCTTTCAGTGACGGCTTGAATGAAATAGAGAACATGCATGATAAAAAATATCTAAAAAGTAAAAAATTATAAGTAGTAGCCCTAAGGGCTGATTGTTTGATAAGTAGATAGTTAACTGAACTGACACGTCGGGGACCGCTAAGTAGCTGGGGTATTTTATGTTAATTCATTTACTTAGCGGTCCCCCGCCGTGACAGTTTAGTTAGTGTCAGTGTTCAGTTAACTATCTACTTATCAAACAATCAGCCCTTAGGGCCAATACTTATTATTTTGTACTTTTCATAGTTTTTTTACAGACTATTTAGTCGGGGGTGTTTAATTTTTTTTTTTTTTGTTATTTTCCGCTTTTTAAACTCTCCATTTGAGTGTCTGTTTGTGGCATCGTAACTCCCAAACAGGTAAACGGATTTGGACGCAGTTCTTTTTTAAATAAAGCTACATTAACCAGGATGGTTCTAAGTAAGATCTCATGAAATTTGGTTGGGCCGTTTAAGAGATATCAGCTCTGAAAGTAGGTGTCGCTGTTATTTTGGGGGCTTTTAACCCCCTAAAAGCTCAGTATCTCAAAAACGGCTCAACCATTTTTTATCAAACATGTATAAGAACCACCACTAGAAAACCTGCTTTCATTTATAAAAACCGCATTCAAATTGGTTCATCCATTTAAGAGTTACGGTGCCACAGACAGACACACACCCACACACACACTATCATATACACACACACTTAGGTACACGTCAAACTTATAACAGTTATAACACCCCTCTTTTTGCGTCTGGGATTAAAAAAAAACATGATACGATTTTGGAGAATATGTAAAAAAAGCAAATAAACCCAATACATTTAGTTTTGACCCGTTTGTTAAGACTTTATATAGAATCGAAACGCTTTAACGTAATTGTGAAGCTTAAAAATTGCATAAAAATTGCGATAACGAGTCGATTTTTAGGGTTCCGTACCTTTGGGTAAAACTATTACTAAGACTCCGCTGTCCGTCCGTCTGTCTGTCCGTGTGTCACCAGGCTATATCTTATAAACCGTGATGGCTAGACAGTTGATATTTTTACAGATGATGTATTTCTGTTGCCGCTATAACGACAAATACTAAAAAACAATAAAATAAATATTGAAGTGGACGTGATGTTTTTGCTCGTTTTTGCTCGATATTGATAACAGCAAAAGGTAGACGATTGAAATATTCACAGAATATTTAGTTGTATATTCACTTTCAGAAAAAATAATGAAAATAAAAAAATATTTAAGGGGGCTCCCATACAACGAACGTGATATTATTGCCGTTTTTTGCTCGATCTTAATAAAGACTGTGGTTGTATTAATGGTAGGAAACCCTTCGTGCGCGAGTCCGACTCGCACTTGGCCGGATTTATACTATACTTTTATCTTAAGTATCTAATTTAATTTGTTTTTTTTTAAGTTCACGGAGTCTTTCTTCTTCACTTTAAAAATAAATAATTAAATTAAATTATTATATTTAAGGGGGGTTCCCATACAACAAACATTTCTTTTGCCGTTTTTATAGATAATGAATCAGAATCAGAATCAGAATAATCTTTATTCAAGTACGTTTACAAATAATAAACTCTTTTGAAACGTCATATGTACTTAGTTACTTACTTAGCCTAAATTGACTGCAGGTTCAAATCGCGACCGATCACAGAAGAACCTGTAAGAAACTCTGTCGGATGTCTTTTTTTTTTCGACGTTCGCAACCTTTTGTCATAAGGACTAAACATTTTATTACAAGCAATTCAGTCCCAAGCATTGTTATCATTAATATAGTCTTTAATACTATAATATGCTTTAGAAACTAGTTTACGCTTAACGTAACTCTTAAATTTATTTACTGATAGTTCAGTAACATTACTTGGGAGCTTATTATAGAACCTAATACAATTACCCATAAAAGAGTTTTTTATTTTATGGAGCCGCGTGAAGGCCACTGCGAGCTTATGTTTATTTCTGGTATTAACATTATGTATGTCACAGTTCTTTCTAAATTTAGCGATGTTTTTATGAACATACATAATGTTTTCATAAATGTATTGACTGTGCATGGTCAATATATTAATTTCTTTAAACTTATCTCTAAGCGAGTCTCTCTGGCCCATCTTGTAGACAGCACGAATAGCCCTCTTCTGCAGAACAAAGATGCTATTTACATTAATGTCGACGACACGGTGGCCTAGTTGGGAGTGACCCTGCCTCCGAAGCCAGCGGTCCTGGTTCAAATCCCGGTAAGGGCAGATATTTGTGTAAAGAGCGCGAATATTTGTTCCTGAGTCTTGGATGTTTTCTATGTATTTAAGTATGTATTTCTCTATATAAGTATGTTTATCGTTGTCTAGTGCCCATAGTACACAGCCTAGAACTTAGTTCGGGACTAGCTCAATTTGTGTGAGATTGTCCCCTGATGTTTAATTGGCCGGTTTTTTAATATATTGTAGATATTACGAAGAACTAGTATTTTTTCATAACAACCACGTATAATTGTATGTAAATCACTTTATTCTGCAAAATTCTAAATTTAAAAACAATATTTACAGAATAGGGATGTACCTACAGTACCCCAACGACAATGTTAAGCACTTTAGTATTTTGTCATAATAATCTTCAAACTGAACATCAAAATGACAAGCGTGACAACGACAATGGCCACAATGACAAGGTTCTAAGTATGCTCAACATTTTTTATTAGGTGACTGTACAAAGGCGAACATATCCCGTTTGGGCTTTCCTTAAGCTAACCTTTGGTTCATGGAGAAATTTAAGACAAATAAGTACAAAAAAGTTTACAGCAACTACATACATACCCCGGCCGGCGAGAGCAAAAATGCTTCTGCTCCTAGGCTTAATTAAATATCGACTATTCTATCGACGTATGGATGTCGATAAAATAGTCGACATTTAATTAAGTACAATTATTATTTTTAAGCTTATATACTATTTCAATCAACTGATTACAATTATAATCAATTTATCATACTCACGGAAATGTTCGTAATTGATAAGAGTGAGTGACAGTTGTAAATAGATACTTTTCACATACTCGTAACTAATAGACCTCTTTCATATCATATGTGTATATCGCGATAATAAACAACTGCTATTTGACATTGACTCAAATCAATCGGTGTGAATCGTAGAAATTACATTGAGACAATGTTAATCGAAAATTAACATGTTTTCAATATTTTACTTGTTACCGTAGGCTTCAATATTAGGGCCTTTAAAATCAGTAGGGTCGTCTGTCAGACCTTTATAATCATAGACCAACGATCATTCAATGTGAAACTGTTTAGCCTATAGTTCATTCACTCTTACTTCATTCGCTCTCTCCTAATCACGCTCGGACAGCGAACGGACGTGCAAAAATTCATCAGTTGATAATCAGTCAAGTTTTCATCTAGAATAAGCTATTAGTATACTTAAGGAATAACACAGATTGTGATAGTATATTAAAGTCTATGTCATAATCAAGTCAGCGGTCATATTATTTCAACGCCACATAACCCCCAGCACCAAAGCACGAGCTTCCGACGAGGTCAACAGCAACACCTACGAGAGCTGCAGAACGACGCTTCGAACCCGCCGCCGGCGGTTCTCGTAGAGATCACCATCAACAGCGTAATCATCGCACATTTTTGGTAACCCAAGAGGGGAAGGTTTCAAATTCAGACCGGGGAATCAAACCCAAGAAGGGTAAATATTGCTACCCGTACCTACGAATCAAGGTCGCGGTAAGCAAACTCGCGTTGAAGCTCATTCAAGGTCGAGGATCGCAGGTGCCGATCCATCAATATATTGTAATCAATATACTTCACACGGATACCTACTACAGCAGATTATTCTGGAAGAAATCAGTGGTAGTGTCATGGTTCAGTGTTGGTGCGGTTTCATTATACTAACATTTGGTATTATCAATTCAATTTCAAGTCAAGGTCAGCATTTCATTTCATCGGTGCATAATTTGGATAGCCATTTTATTTCGTAACGGAAAGGGCAGTCGCAGAGGGCGCTCGCTTCGTTTCAAGTTCATTTCGGTCATTCAACAGTTCATTCAATCTTACGAACACTAAGTGATTATTGTTAATTCATGTAAGTACATTTCATTCACTCACTGGTCATTCGGATCAATCAATCGTACCTAATAGCTAGTCTGTGGTGAACCTATACTTCAGTCAGTCGGTCAGTCGGTCAATGTCAAGTGTCACCGACTGAATTATAGGTTAATAGGTCACCGCTTGTTTGTTAATTGTTAACGGATTATACTTCAACTAAATTTAAAGTAACTAATCTAAAGTGTCACTGTTTATTGCGTGCGATAATCGTTAAGGTATTCAAAATGTCATCGCGCACTGTAAAGAATCAGTTTCGTTCGCGATATCGGATGCTGATAGACTTCGCAGGCACAATCACCGATGTCAGCAGTTCTATCGCAGCATCAGTGGCTAAAAGGCACTTCGACACGTATTACAGGGATTTGGTTACAGCATACGAATCATTGTTGGGTTTCTCGGACAATGATGTGTCGGAAGACGATATGGCGTTGTTCGAGGCGCAGTTTACGGAAGTAAACAAATTATTAATCAAATTAGAGCAGGCGTCGTCGGAGTCAAAGGCCGAGATGTCAACATCACGCAAGGTCACGTCCAATCAGGTAATGGCAAAGTTACCACTCATAGAACTTCCCAAGTTTTCAGGTAATTTAATGGACTGGATTCCATTTTATGATTTATTTCAATCACTGGTTCATGAGCGGGATTTATCAGACGCTGAAAAGCATTATTACCTAAGATCATCATTATCAGGTGAAGCGCTTCATATAGTTAGACAGCTTCCGGTAGACGACAAGAACTACTCTGTTGCTCTAGGACTTTTAAAGTCACGATATCAGAACACAAGGTTGTTGCTTGATACATATATTGGTAGGATAATCAACTTACCCATCATCACATCATCAAGTCATATTAGGTCAGAATTTTATGATCCACTACAGGAGGCCATTCAGGCCTTGGATAAACTCGGTCAGCCTGTTAAAGAATGGTCATATTTAATTTTATACCTGGTCTTGCAGAAGCTCCCGATTAGGCTACGTTCACTGTTTGAAGAGCGGCATGGCAAGGATACCACGACCCTGCCCACCATCTATCAACTGCTGGAGTTGATGGATGAACAGTGCAGACTTCAGTTGGCGGTACCGTCAACCCCAGAACAACAGGCCACCATCAGGAGTCCACGTCGGTCACCACCACCACGTGCGCATCAGCCTGCAAGGCAGTCACCGCAGGCATCAAAAGGGGTGCTCTCTTCCCAAGGAATCATTCGGCCTTCACATCAGGTGAATGTTTCAATTTCATCATGTTCATTCTGTTCAAATAAGGCCCATACACTGTACAAGTGTCCCGGGTTCCTTCAACTGTCACGGGGAGGGCGCAGATCATGGGCTTCAAGGACGGGGCATTGTTACAGATGTTTGAGGAAACATTATGCCAGCGAGTGTACTCATCGCAATTGGTGTTTGCATTGCAAATCTCCAGATCACAACACACTGATCTGCAATGCCGACACTAATACTCAACAGGTTCATTCAATTGTTCAATCCATGGATCAAGGATCAACTAGGGGTGAAGTGAATCAGCCATCATCATCATCATATGCGAGCCGTGTTTCGGTACATCAGGCACCAACCACGTCATCTGTGGGCAGTCAGGCCCAGGAGCGGTCTGTGCATTACCAGGAGGCACCATCAGTGCAATCCTTGGGCCAACATCAGCCGAGGCCAACCATTGGTGCCAGAGCGCAGCGAGCTCAGAACACATTCAGTTCCCTCAAGTTTGGTTTTAGGCAAAGCCCTGATAGGGAATGATATGAGGGTACTGTTGGTGCAACTCAAGGTCCATCCCATCCCATAACTATTTGCCCTACCGCAATAGTAATGGTCAGATCTGGTGATGGTACATTTGTTAAGGTCAGAGCCCTGTTGGATACAGGAGCTTGTGTTTCAATCATCAAGCAATCATTGGTTCATTATTTAAATTTGCCCCAACAGTGCAACAGTAATACTCTTTATGGAATTGGTCACCAGCCGGTTCAAACGCCAGGCACTATCGTTAAATTAGTCATCAAACCTGTCGGAACTCAATTACCAATTGTAGGTACTATGGCAATGGTTATGTTTGAATTAACAGGAAATATACCGCCATATGATATTCAACTCAGGGATCAATTAAGGTCATCAAACATTATATTTGCTGATAGCAACTTTGATAAGGCTCGAAATGTAGATATTATCCTAGGTACAGACATTCTCAATTATGTACTTGATGGTTCAAAGATATCAACTAATATTCCAGGGATAGCAGCTTACGGATCATGTTTTGGTCACGTCATTATGGGAGCGGTGCCCGGTCAACTGCCACCGACGACGGTCGCGGCACCCCACCAGTCAGCCGGCACATCAGTAGAAGACTACGGACTTCATGCAGTCAAGCTAGAGGAAGTCTTGGAAAGGTTTTGGAAGGTGGAGGAGCCCCCTTCGAAACCAGCTGTTCATCCTGAATATCTGGAATGTGAAGGGTTGTATAATTCAACTACTCAACGTATGCCAGATGGCAAATATATGGTGAGGTTGCCATTACTTTCAACAAGACCACCATTGGGTGAATCAAAGGCTTTAGCCATTCAGCGCTTGCGATCTTTAGAAAGAAAGATGGCTAAGAATTTGGTATTTGCAAATAAATACAAGGAATTCATGAAAGAGTATGAAACTCTTGGTCATATGTCAAAATCAGATTTTCAGTTCGATTCTGAACATTTCATCATACCTCACCACGGTATATTCAAAAGGGGAACGGATAAAATCCGTGTCGTATTTGACGGGAGTGGTCGTACATCAACTGGCACGTCATTAAACCAGTGTCTTCACACAGGCCAGCCACTTCAAAATGATATTACCCAAATATTATTGAATTTCAGACGTCACCAAATCGTTTTCACTACGGACATCAAGATGATGTTCAGGATGACTTGGATACACCCTGAAGATAGGAAGTACCAACTCGTCTTGTGGCGGGAGAACCCGTCAGAACAAATTCAGGTATATGAGTTAAATACTAATACTTATGGACTACGGTCAAGTCCTTTCATTTCAATTCGAACATTGTTGCAACTGGCGGACGATTGGGAGGCTAGTCACCATGAATCACCCGCTTCAAACGTCATCAGACGAGATATCTTCGTCGACGATATTCTCACGGGCGCGGACTCGTTATCAGAGGCACAACGCCTCAAGTCAGAACTTATCGCGTTAATGAAAAGCGCCGGATACGAGCTCAGGAAATGGTCATCAAATTGCAATGAATTACTGCAAGACTTGCCGCAAGAACACTGCGAGCAACCACATCAGTTCGATACTGAAGACAAAAGCTTTATTAAGGTACTAGGAATTCAATGGGATCCAGTATCAGACTCGATGTCATATCAGATCAATGTACCGCTAGGGCAACCAGTCACTAAGCGTCATATCCTTAGTACAATAGCACGCCTATATGATCCGTGTGGATATTGTGCGCCTATTGTGTTCAGATTCAAAATGTTTCTTCAATCACTTTTTTCAGATGGATTATCATGGGATGAGCCTGTTAGCCATCACCAATGTCATCAGTGGAACGAACTCATTCAGGACTTAAGCTGTTTGTCAAATTTGCAGATTCCTAGATGTGTTGCACTACCACAAACAGTTTCATATTCGCTCCACGGATTCGGAGACGCTGCGGAGGCTGGATTTGCCGCGAGCGTGTACCTCAGGACAGTGGACACGTCAGAAAACGTCATGGTACGACTACTTTTAGCTAAATCTCGAGTAGCTTCCCTGAAGTCAAAGCAAACGATACCCAAGTTGGAGCTTAGTGCCGCTCACCTAGTGTTCAAGCTACTTAATCATGTAGCAGAGTCCTATGAAAGTTCGATTCAATTTGACAGCATCAATGCTTGGTCAGACAGCACCATTGTGTTATCATGGTTAAATACAAAACCTCACATGCTGCAAACATTCGAATGCAATCGAGTTCAGGACATTCAAAACTCAAAACGTAAGATGACATGGCGTCATATCAGATCTGAATTAAATCCAGCAGATGTCGCTTCAAGAGGTATGTCAGCAAAGGAGCTCATTGGATTTAATCTATGGTGGTCACCAGACTGGTTACTTAAGGCGGAGTCACAATGGCCTTCATTACCAGTTACTATACCTCATGATTTACCTGGATTCAAGAAATTAGTCCATGTTGTCACACCGGTAGAGTCCTGGCAAGACTCTTTATTATCACGTGTCAGCTCATTTAGTAAGCTCATCAATGTTACGTCATTTGTACTTAGATTTTGTAGGAATGCCAGATTACCGAAAGAACAACGGAATCTCACGTCATCATTATCACTGGACGAGACTCGTGAAGCCACAAAACATTGGATCAGGAAAATTCAGATGGATTCGTTCAAGGACGAAATCATATTAATCAGACAAGGAAAACTGGTTTGTAAGTCATTACAGAAATTAAGTGTTTTCGTGGATGACGAGCACTTCATCAGGGTCGGTGGACGACTCCGGAAATCAACATTGCCATATGGTGCAAGGCATCCATATCTGATACCTAAAGATCATCGGTGGGGTCAATTATTAATTGAATATTACCACAAATCATATTGTCATGCGGCGACGAACGCCCTAATATCCATACTCAGAAGAGAGTACTGGATCACTTCAGCCAGGCGACAAGTGTCCAAGGCTATCAGAAATTGTTTAGTTTGTTTCAGATTCAATGCATCAACTCAGCCACCATTCATGGCCGATCTGCCTGCTGATAGAGTCACAGCAGCGCGGCCATTTTCAGGCGTAGCGACGGATTTCGCTGGCCCATTTTTGGTCAAATGCAGTTTATTAAGAAACGCTAAGTCAGTCAAAGCTTACCTGTGTGTCTTTGTATGTTTAGGCACAAAGGCTGTTCATCTCGAGGTCGTCTCTTCGCTGAGCGTCGAGGCCTTCATCGCGTCATTCACGAGGTTTGTCAGTCGACGAGGGCTGCCTTCTCTTATCAGATCGGACCGAGGTACAAATTTTGTTGGTTCTAACACATATCTCAAGGAGATTAATCAGTTTTTGTTGGACAATGAGATTATCCTCAAGGAGGAGTTCAGAAAACAGAGTATTCGCTGGGAATTCAATCCGCCGGCATCGCCTCACATGGGGGGTCTATTTGAGGCTGCCGTCAAAAGCGCAAAAAACCTCCTCAAGAGAGAGGTTGGCGAAACTATTCTAACATTCGAGGAGCTGTCTACTCTATTTTCTAAGATAGAATCGATACTGAATTCACGACCTCTAGTTCCTATGTCAGAGGATCCTTGCGATTTAGAAGTTCTTACACCTGGTCATTTCATCATCGGTCAACCACTAGTCGCTTTACCAGAAGCGCACTGGAAGGAAACAAAGATGTCACGATTATCACGCTTTCAAATCACTCAGAAAATGTATCAGTCAATTTGGTCACGATGGCATGTTGAATATCTCAATACACTACAGACACGCAATAAATGGTATAGTCATGTTAACAATATAGAACTTAACGATTTAGTTCTTATCATAGATGAAAATTCACCACCTCTACAGTGGCGTAGAGGTAGAGTAATAGAATTGTTTAAAGGGTCAGATCAGGTTGTCAGATCAGTTAAATTAAAAACTCAATGTGGAGAACTTATAAGACCCGTGGTAAAATTATGTAAATTACCATTGGAAAGTGATTTCAATTGATCATTTATTTCCTATGTATATATTAGAGTTCAACCTAATATTAAGTCATGTTTAGCGGTAATGTTATGTATCATTATTACTATAAGTAGAGTTCATTAGGGACTTCAAGTGTTCAGTGTTCAACTTCCCCGGGTGGCGGAGGAATGTTAATCGAAAATTAACATGTTTTCAATATTTTACTTGTTACCGTAGGCTTCAATATTAGGGCCTTTAAAATCAGTAGGGTCGTCTGTCAGACCTTTATAATCATAGACCAACGATCATTCAATGTGAAACTGTTTAGCCTATAGTTCATTCACTCTTACTTCATTCGCTCTCTCCTAATCACGCTCGGACAGCGAACGGACGTGCAAAAATTCATCAGTTGATAATCAGTCAAGTTTTCATCTAGAATAAGCTATTAGTATACTTAAGGAATAACACAGATTGTGATAGTATATTAAAGTCTATGTCATAATCAAGTCAGCGGTCATATTATTTCAACGCCACATAACCCCCAGCACCAAAGCACGAGCTTCCGACGAGGTCAACAGCAACACCTACGAGAGCTGCAGAACGACGCTTCGAACCCGCCGCCGGCGGTTCTCGTAGAGATCACCATCAACAGCGTAATCATCGCACAGACAAATTAATTTAATTCATTTATATTATCGACCCGCCATGCCACGCAAGAAGAAACAGTGTACTTGGATAGCCGATTACGCGGAATATATAGAAGATCGAGGTGAATATTTATTTGTCCATATGTCGATAGAATAGTCGATATTTAATTAAGCACTAGGAGCAGAAGCATTTTTGCTCTCGCCGGCCGGGGTATGTACATAAACAAAGTTTTAAAATTAAATAAAATTAATCCCAACCAATACTCGGTGTAATGTTAAAATACTCTACGTTCTTTAATCCTATTGAGAAGCAGCTCAAAATGGTTATACTTGATAATGATCCATTTGTAGCTTATGGTTCTCAAATTTAGCCAACCATGATTGTAAGTCACCTTATATGATGCTCAAACCTGTCGTGGAATGAGCCTTGACGACCTCAGCCCTAAGGATGTCCAAGCTATGAACTGAGAGCGATTGATTGGCTAGTTTAGACTACAAATGAAATCGCTGTAGTCGATGGTAAAATTGACGACACCTTGGCCTAGTTGGGAGTGACCCTACCTCCGAAGCCAGCGGTCCTGGGTTCAAATCCCGGTAAGGGCTGATATTTGTGTGATGAGCACCAGTAGGTATTTGTTCCTGAGTCTTGGATGTTTTCTATGTATTTAAGTATTTATTTCTCTATCTAAGTATGTTTATCGCTGTCTAATACCCATAGTACAAGCCTAGAGACTTGTTTGAGACTAGGTCAATTTGTGTGACACCGTCCCGTGATATACATAAGTTTTTCCGCAGAAGGATTGTATACACACACCCTCGAATCTCAAAATAAGTATTAAAAAAAAAAGTACCGACACTGTGTTCTAAGAAACATATTTTTACTAGCGGACCGCCATCGGCTTCGCCCCGCTGCAAATTTCTGACTTTCCCGGTGGATTATTCAATTATTTTCGCACCTTTTAAACCTTCCCTGGACTATGACAAACATTTTAAAACCAAAATCAGCCAAATCGGCCCAGCCGTTCTTTAGTTTTAGCGAGACAAACGAAAAGCAATTGATTTTTATATATATAGATGATTACTTGATTACATATAATCAAATTCCATATTTTGTATTGAACATCAGATCTTTGAAGTGTACTGCGTAAAACAAAATATACAAATAATTATGATTTTATAGCTACATACAGCTACCTAACTTAATAGTTTAAGGGGCTGCCCTAGGCCAAAGGCCTTAACGGGCGATTTTCTGTCATATTCCTTAACGTTTTCAGAGGAAAACTTACTGCGTTTTTTTGTATATTTTTCAAAAAGTTTCAAAGTAATTATTTCAGACGGAAATCAAACAAACTCCAATTTGCAGTTTTTTTTCATTCTCCTCCGAAATAACTTCGTGTTTACTTTTGCAAAATATACAACATAAAACAGTTAATTATCCTCTCTCTAAAACTACCGGTAACTTTTTTCAAATCGTGTTCCGTTTGAAAGATATTAAGGGTCCTAATTTTTTCTACCCGAAAGAGCAAGCCCTTATCTTCCTCACCATTTATCGTCCCCGCTCCCGCTCTCACTACAGCCTATGCCTTAGCCCAGGGCACTCGGCGGCCTTTGCCTCCCTTTTCGGATAACGATGACACCTGATCCGTATATATAAGGCAGAATTCACATTAAGCCACTCTGCATTCTGAATACTAATCAGTTTTATGGCATAGTATTACATGGCAAGAATTTGTCTAGGTGTGATTATGCTGTTACTTAAATAGTTTCTAGTGGACCCTATTCTTGATAGTTTAGTTATAAACATCCGTCTCCTCAATATAATAAGAAAACACAAATTCATTTAATTCGTGCCGCTAACGCATATATGCGTTTTCCTTACACCCAATGCCTTGGACTCGTATGAAAGACCTGGACAACGGGATGGCAGTAAATGCGTTAAAATTAGCTTTAGGCGGTTATAACCAAAAACTGAAAAGGGAAACTTCGGGTGCCGAGTCCCTGTCACTCGTGATTCGAGACTAAATCGAGAGAAAGGGATGGAGCTAACTTAACCTCGAACTTCGATTTTCAAAGTAGTGCCTAATATTTATGTAGCAGCGGACGAGTTTGAATTGAAATTATGAGTTATTGTATGTTCTACGTATTAATAAAACTGTCTGACCTTTACTTAAGATGTAGTAAAAAAAAAAAAAACGACCACTCAGGGGCTCCATTCTACTCGGGAAAACAAAGTGGCTTTTGACATGATAACTCCTATTTTCTTGTCAGAGATGAGATGGCAGCCGAGTTAAAACAATACGATAACATGTCAAAAGCTATTACGTTTTATTGATTGAATAGAACAACAGTTTTTACTTCTAACTACGCTCGGATCGGTTGCGGACCAGGATTAATGTGATAATAAATATGGCAAAAAAAATGCACAAAAACACTAAACACAAAAGTGACCCTTTTTATGCCCGATACCTGGGTTTCCATTTAAACTTGACACGTTATCATTGTCCTGGGCACCCAATGCTTTAGATTCAATCATGTTTAACAAAAAACCCTCACCTTGGCGCGGCAAGGATGTTGCGCTTGCTCGCTTGACATAAGTTACCCACGGTTTGGTCGCAACGTCTTCCTCTAACGAGTATACAACGATAGGGACGCACTGAAAAGTTAGCACGATGAATCAAGTTGTGTTAGTTTTCTGCAAAAACTATGCGCTTGTGAGCATGGCATTACGTGAAATTTATCTGAGCTGTCAAAAACATTTCCGTATACTGCGGCTACAGAGGCTGAGGGCAGGGCAGAGGCAGTGAATGGGATATGTAAAACTATATACAGGGTGTCTCATCTAAATCGGTCAGTATGGGAAATTCTGAAAAAATAAGACATACGAAGATCGGTTCTTAGGAACCATGTCATCGATTTTACTACGAAGAAAAACTGCATTTATACATTAAAAAAAAACCTGTACTCAGCTCGGGAATCGAACCAGGTTGTTTTGAAAAAAATAAATTTATACTATTTCTATTTATTATCCCTTCTCTTTCATAGTACTTTCCAGAGAGCGCGATAAAAACAAAATACCTACATGTTCCCTATTGTAAAAAATCGTAACTAATGGTTAAATCTCAAGGAAATGTGACAAATTTTCAATTTTTTTGTTAACTACCGATCAAACAACAGGCCCTTTATGTACAGAAAAATTAGTATACATAAAACTCTGTCTATTTTATTGTCTGGGAGTTGTCAGGTTTTGGCAGATCTTCCTCCAGCAAATTTGGGGTACGGTCGGCCTTAGTAGCTACACACTTAAGTGCTTTGTCACTTTAACGTTGTATTTGAACAACTGCACCAATCTGTCAAAGGCGTTAAGGCGACAAGGTACAGAATTCTGCAGCTAAGACCGACAGTACAAACAGGTTATTTGTGGTTTAATAGTAGGTAATTATAGTCGTAGTTTCTGTATATATTTTGAATTGGTTAAAATTAATACTGATTTATCATGAGAAGGCTTGAAATAATGTATATATTTCCAGATAATAATCTTTAATATCCGGGCAGTTCATCGCCCGATGTTGCAAAAACTTCACCTTTAATAGATCACTCGTCATTTCTGAAATAAAGCGGCATTTTTTTGTCATTAAAGTCGATGCCCTTAATAATCAACCTTCGGTGATCGCTTATCTTATATCAATCGTATCTCCTGCTGCATAGAGTTCAATTTGATTTACCAATAAACTTCATCGAAGCTAAGAAAAAGTGCTGTTCGATTATGAACTTAAAATAGGTACCTACTCCGTTTTTTGCTTCTTACATCTTAACTCACCGAACAAATTTTATTCATTTCAATACCAACTCTATAATGATGTAAAAGAGTGTAAATTTCTTTGTCGTTGCGACCAAGATACAGGTAGTTTTCGTATGTACCTAATACATTTTATATTACTCGGTCGAAATGTAATTAATACATTTTGTTTCTTATGGCAATCGTTTATTCTCTTGTAAATTAATCTTATGTAAGAATGTAATTGTTTTTCGAGAGGATTAACGTTATAGAGTATGTTATGAAACATATTGTGCATAAACAATCCTGATCAATACTAAAAAGGAAAATTTGTGTATGTTTAAATTGTCTGCTCCGTTTTCGCGGTTCAGCGTCATAATGATGCAGGGACAGAAGTCGTTAACCAATCATTGTAGACGGAATAGCGTATACAGGGTAATTTGTTTTTCAGTGTACACATTTTAACATATGATTTTGTATCGTAAACATAATATAATACGACAATAAAACAAGTTTTTTTTTTTTTTGTTGCATGTTATCTCTCTTTTTTTTTACCTTCTCGTGTGGACACAAAGTCACACTTGAAATGATGACATGGGTTGTCAAGCTGTAGGTATGCGATACACTGTATTGATATTCGAAATTGAAATTTCATGTACAGCTTATCAGACAACAAGCCCCTCTCCTACTGATATTCTAAATTTTTAAATTTCTTTTAATAACTTATTTAACAACACTCCCCTCTCCTCGCACCCCTGCATTAGAGGGTCCATGAAATGTTAAGTTAGTGGAATCATTGAATCGGCAATATCTCTAATATTTTTTAAGCTAGAGTAAAAATAACACAACATGTGTTATTGATTAACAATAGCGAAGCAAATATTTAAATTTGTGCACCTATTAAAAAATTACCCCGTAGAGGATTGTGAAGGTAAACATATCCATACAAAATGGGACGTATCTCTCCCCTTAATCGCATGCTGCTTACTAGTAAAAATGCCAAAACAGTAGCCAAATCACCGACCAAACGACCACTGAAGTAATTAAGAGTAATACCCTAAAAGGACTTCAATACAATACTTGTCAGACATACCGGCGCCCACGCAGGCGCAGCTCAAATGACTCGGTTTAGGCGACAACAACGAACAAACGCCATTTATCGGCTTTTACGTCAAATCGTTGGATCGAATATGGAACGGTCGAATGTGTGGTGCATAAGGGAAGAGCTGAAGCGGACTGGTTCTGTCAAGTGGGTTCATCAAGGACCCATTAGAATCCAGATATAAAGATTTATGCAGGGACCGTCCGGATCGCTACCACCATCTTACCTGCCAAGCTACAGCATTCCAATTGTTGTGTTCCGGTATGGGGATAAGACATCCGGTAAAATTACTAGCATAGAGGCATTCCATCTTAGTCCTCAGGGTTGGCAACGCATTTGAGGTCTTAGGATTATAGTCTTGAGAATTCTAATGTCTATGGGTCTCAGAATCCACTTACCATCAGGTGGCCTGAGTGCTCGTATGCCTTCTCCTTAACATAAAAAAGACATAATAGATGTTTTTTTTTGAGAAGGTATAAACACTTTAGTCGCCTTTTGTCGATAGGTCTTATTGTCACATATAGTTTATTGGGAGGTCTATCATTTCATCGAACGCTATTTTCTCTGAAACCATAATTATTTCAGGGTATTTTAAACTTCTAACCTAACCTAACCTACGTAATTAATGTTTAGTTAAATAGCGTTGTATGAAATGAAATTCGATGAAATGATGCCACCTGATGTGGCAGTGGAATCTGAGACCCATACATTCGATGAAGTGAAATTCGATGAAATGAAATACGATAAAGTGAAATTCGATGAAATGAAATACGATGAAGTGAAATTCGATAAAATTATGAGTTACCTCTTTTTTGTGTTTTTTTATGTTTGTTGTAACGGCTTGGGAACCCTCATTGGGTTCGTAGCATGGTATCCACGTTTATCCACATTGATAATGGTCGCCTTTATCGATGTGGATAAACGTGGACATACTGGTCAGAAAGTGACAGATGTGTTATCCACGTTTATCCACATCGATAAAGGCGACCATGCCCGGTTTTCTGGGTGATTCTTCGGCGTTTTAACACTTCTTTAATTAATTTACAAGACTTATCAACTATCTCTGGTACTGCTTCTAGTTACATCAAAATTTGCTCGTGGTTATCATTATTTTGGTCAATATATTGAAGACAACAATGACGGGCGGTTGAAACGCCAAAGAATTGCCCTTCAGTATAAGTATAAATCTTTTTCCTATGTTGTTGTTTTTAGTGTGTCAGTGTCGAATATACTTATTTAAAATTTAATTGCGCATTACATATGCAATAACAAATAAGCTTTAACATCTCAATTGCCTTGTAGCTTCAGGAAGCACGGCGTCCTTCGCGGAACAATGTCAAAGCGTTTTAAGCTGCGTAGGAGTTGGCAGCTCTTTGTCTCTCGCTTGTATCAAATGAGGCTGCGTTAAGCCTGCTAAGGTTACGATTTATTTGTAAACACTTTAAATATTTAAAAGATAGATACTTCGTAGGCGCTAACTGATACATTTTTGAAGACACGTTGGCCTAGTTGGTAGTGACCCTGCCTTCGAAGCAAGCGGTTCTGGGTTCAAATCCCGGTATTGGCAGATATTTGTCTGTATGTACGCATTTAAACACTTTATTATACAAAAAGTAAAACAAAATCAATACAGTGAAGATAAAACAGAAAGTGCAAAGGCGAACTTATCCCTTTAAGGGATCTCTTCCAGCTAACCGTTTTGTTTCGTTCGTTTGTTGCACGTTACGTGTAGGGGAAGTACACCAAAAAAAAATTTTTTACTTTTTATTGTACCACTTGTTGGCGTGACTAATATGCATATTCATACCTAATTGCAGTTTTCTAGTACTAATAGTCTTTGCACTAGGCTGCGGACGGACGGACGGACATGGCGAAACTATAAGGGTTCCTAGTTTTACTACGGAACCCTGAAAACCGTTAAATTTTCAGGATTGTCATAAAACAAACCTAACCTAACCTAATGGGTTCTATGTAAAAACCTTTTAAAAAATCCTGAAAACTTTACGGTTTCAGAAATAAAACCATTATATATTATGACGATTACGTAGTATGACTCATTATGTATTTTGAACTTTATATAATACGATTCCCATAGAAATGGAAGAGCCGTAAACATACGAGTATATTAGCTCTGAAATAAACGTCCGCCATTATGTCGTAAGTTTTTACCTATTCATTAGTTATAACGCCACGCTTGGAGGGCATGTCACAGATGCATTTCTTAACAAACAATGCAAACATCGGCTCCATTCGTATGTTAATAAGACTCCCTGGCTTTGAATATCTTAGATTCATAAAATGTATAATTCGAGTAGGGTCATGAACTCGCCCCGCAACCCATTCATCACGAACAGGAAACTCAATACGCTGACTAAAATAGATTGCACATAAAAGAACCTTGCACGTGCATGATAAAAAACCTTTGTATGTGGTATGTCTATGGAGGAGATGATAACAGTCGTAGATCGTAGACCTATTGTATTAGGTTATCTTTTTATGCGTTGTGAACAAAAGTTAACTTAATATTGTCTAGAGATAGGCAAAAAACAATATTGAAAGGTTATGGTATTTAGAGGGAGTTAAACGAGGATGTCCAGGGCCTCTATTCTACTGCGTTGTAACGATATCGCGTTTGACGTGTTTTAGAATCGTTTATATCACAGTCGCCATTGTTGTAAATGACATAAGAGTTATCACAACGTTAACAATACGGAAACACGTCAAATACGATATCGTTATTGCCCTGTAGAATCCCAGCCCTGGCAACTTTGTTGATTATAAATATTTAATACTTTGACATGGTCAGTTATACTCCTTTGCTTAAGACTGCACCGTGTCCAGTGATGCCCCCATTACTATTATTGTATTTAGGGGTAAAGGGGTATCTCTCTCCCCCCCCTCTCTATCTCTCTCTCTCTCTCTCTCTCTCTCTCTCTCTCTCTCTATCTCTCTCTCTCTTTCTCTCTCCCTCCTTCTCTCTCTTTCTCTATTTAAGAGCCAAGCTCTTGTTGAAGTAATCGCCAACCGCTGCTGCCTCTTGTCGACTGCGCGACTTTGGTACGACACGACGGACGACGATGAGGTATTCTTTTATTTCTAATTGGTCTTCTACGACCTTAACCTTTTCTTTTATTTCTCCTTGGTCTTCTACGACCTTAACCTTTTCTTTTATTTCTCCTTGGTCTTCTACGACCTTAACCTTTTTTTTATTTCTCCTTGGTCTTATACGACCTTAACCTTTTCTTTTATTTCTCCTTGGTCTTCTACGACCTTAACCTTTTTTCATTTCTCCTTGGTCTTCTACGACCTTAACCTTTTCTTTTATTTCTCCTTGGTCTTCTACGACCTTAACCTTTTTTTATTTCTCTTTGGTCTTCTACGACCTTAACCTTTTTTTTATTTCTCCTTGGTCTTATACGACCTTAACCTTTTCTTTTATTTCTCCTTGGTCTTATACGACCTTAACCTTTTCTTTTATTTCTCTTTGGTCTTCCCCTGCCTTTTCTTCCTTCTGGTATAAGTCTGGTATCTGTGTCCATGATTTATTCCTGTTTTTAAAGAGCTAAGTCTATCCTTTATT
This sequence comes from Acleris holmiana, assembly GCA_949316455.1. Classification (NCBI taxonomy): domain Eukaryota; kingdom Metazoa; phylum Arthropoda; class Insecta; order Lepidoptera; family Tortricidae; genus Acleris; species Acleris holmiana. Next base: position 12,717,249 of record OX438782.1, on the reverse strand, counting down.
ACTAGGGCTACAGTTGGACTCATGAATTGAACTAAAGTTATGGCAATACTTACCAAACTGTACACTTATATTGACTTGCTATGTATAGAGTTCTGTTAATACAATTGATTGTTATGGTAAGGTTAAGCTAAATCTTTACCGACCATAATCCTAAGGTAGGTTAACAAATATGTAACTTGAGAACTTTATCACTTAGTAAATATTATCTCATGTGAACTTCAACATGCAATCCATGCGCTCCTAGTCATCGACCTTCAAACTCGATTGCCACCTTAAACATACAAAGCAGCACGTACAACTATTTACATCGAAACACGCAGTGACTCACCTGTTCGAAGACCTCATTTAAATTGGCTAAGTTATGGATAGGTATATTTTTTGGGTTCCCAATAAAACCATTTGTAACTACCAATCGATAAGACCGTGACGACTTATGAATCAAAACTGGTTAACCATTAAAAATCTTGCATGTCATATTCGTTTTTAAAAATAAATCATCTATTTTTCAAGCTTTGAGAAAATATATTTCAACAGGACCATGGGAGACAAAAGCCTCCATCTCTTCAACCTACTTTTCTAGTGATGTTCTGTGAAATAGTAGCTGGTTCATTCTAGCTATATGTAATATGCGCGCGAAATAACTTAACAACCCAAACGGTGCCAGCGGGATCCTATTATTAAGCTTTCGTCCGCTGTCCGTCCATTCGTCCGTCCGTATGTCTGTAGATAGTTGACATTTTCACAGAGTATGTAATAGTGATAAATACAAATAATGAAAATAAAATGATTTTCAAATTAAAGGGGCTACCATACAAGAATAGTATAGAACCCTTCGTGTTAAATTCTAACTCGTATTTGTCCGGCTTTTACAGTTTGATGTGAAACGGAACCCTTCTAACTAGTATGACAAATGGTTTTAAACGTCTCTGATTTTTTACTTTGATTTTTAACATCTGTTTTTTGTTATCGATAAAACCTGACAGTAAGGCCGCTTAGATATCACTTGTATATTGGTAATAACTTACATAATTATACTACCTACGCAAATAAAATAAAGACTAGAGAACGCCCGCGACTTCGTACATATTTGTTTCAGGTTTCTCTTCTATTTCTTTCCGAACGTGTCGATTTTCAAAAAATGTATTCTTAGTGCATCCTTAGAGTTCTCATAAAATATTCCCTTCACAAGTTTCAAGGTTTAGCTAGGTCTCTCACTCAGTTAGTCAAAAGAATTGAAGTTTTTTATATGTTTGAATTGGAAGCTTATTCACATTCTAGTATAAATATAATGTGATAAAGATGCTCATATTTTTGTAAATATAATAACTTGTTAATTGATTAATAATTGTACCGACTTATTTCTGTCGTAAATGTGTAATAAACTGAAAACTGAACCTACATTGCTGAAAATCATACAAGTAACAGCAAGTACTCTTATGTATGTTAATTTAATGCGCGGCAACCCTAACTGATTTGTACCCTCAACCTACTCTGTAGGTACTTAATATGGTAAGACGGATGAGTGATACTAGCCTGTTGACGAACATTTACATTCTCTAGTACCACGGGAGGGCCTGTTCTAAGCAAGCCACTAAATTACTCATGTCAAGTACAGTGTCGACACTTCGTATCGGCGTGAGAACATCGCCCTGCCCCGGCCAATAGTGGGAATCTTGTAATTAAACAGTATGCTGTGATTTACGTCTTGATTGGTATACTAAAGTATTTCTGTATGTAAGCACTATCGTACTAGGAATAATTGCTTAGCAACGAATATACATAGATGTTTGGTGAGCTTCAAATCAACATCATGAGATATTTTTGCTATGAAAATGTATGATGATATTTTTTTACTACAAAGAACATGAAGTTTTTAATGTACCAGGGTAACATAGGCGCGCCGCTAGTTATTCACCTCGTTCATTTCGTTTTACTGTTCAAATTGATTGCGTGTATCGTCAGTAGCACCTGCGATATCTAAATGAACTATTAGATGGCTATTTTTTAAATCTTTTTATCATATTTTTTTCTAGAGATACTTACAAAAGTATCATCAATCATCATCGTCATACCACCCGAAATACCTTTATCCATCACTTTCAAAAAATCTAATCATCATCTGTTTTTGTTTCAGGTGCCGCATCAATGCCCTGATGCTGCCAGCATGTTTCGAACGGCGTCAGTGGAAGGCTCCGCGCCGCGGACGCCCCCTGCCTACGCCCCTCACCCCCCCTACGTGCCTCCCCGCTTCTTCCCCCCACGAATCCGACCACCCCCTCCCCAATACTGCTTCGACGCCGCTCGCTTCGCTTGCGATGCTTCCAAACCTAGATACCTAGACGTAGAAAGAGAAAGACTAGTAACAAGATGGTTAGCAGAAGCGAATGAGGCGTTAGTAAGAAGGGATCGGCCTCCTAGATATAAGCCAAGAAGCAGTGAAAGAAGACCGGATTATTTAGAGAGAAGACCTAACGCGGAATGGTCAGATAACTTTTTACTTGGACGAAGATCAGTGGAACCTGAAGAAGACTGTAGTGAAGTGATGACATTGAAGGAGTTTGTAGATAAGTTCTCTCTGCCCAGGGTTGTGAGGTTTGAGGGGGAGGAAAAGCCTGTATTATTGTACAGAGTACTAGAGGCGCATAGGAGGGTGGAGGCGGTGCCGCTGGCGGGGAAGAAGGGGAAGTTGGTGGGGAAGCCGCTGTTCATACCGGACTCTTATGATGGTGAGTTTTTCCATGCTTCTTATTTTAAAGATTGATTTTTAAAACAGATGGTTCCTGTCTCGCAGCGGGAGTTAGCACTGGCGATCGCCATGTGGTGTCGGGTGTTAAAGGAGCGAACTGAACTCGAAGATAGATTCGTTTATTGTGCCTTCTGTTACAGAGTACAATTTTTACATGTATAACATATACCAAAAAGAGATGAGGAAGTGTGAGTACAAGTCACGCTACATGTTAGAGAGGTTTTCAGAAATGTTGAATATTATTCAAACATGAACAGTGATATTTTTTGTAGAAAAGCATTGTTTTCTGACCGTTACAAAATAGTGATTTACTAATAGCTTTGATATGCCACATTTAATCGCATATAATCCAAAAGTTTTTAACAATAATGTGTAAGTTAATTTATTAATCATTAGAGTCGTGGGCTTACTATTTTGAATTACTTTTTCAATGTAAAACTTTAAATAGCACATTACATCGTGGAATACAACGTCAACTTCTCACATCTTCTCTTTTGATCTCATCCATTCCGATCTACACGTAGAACGCTTCTACGGATCGATACAAGACAAGACTATAAACATCGCATCGAATGGTTAATAGCAGGTTAACAAAGCGTTTAGAATCAAAACAAAACAACATCGGACCAATGAGCCGTGAAGACAATGCGCATACGTGGCCTTGCGGACGGCTGTAAGGCCGTGTTACTGGCCATACTCTGGGGTATCGAGTTGGCCATCTTTGGATAACTATTGGTTAAGATTAGGTCGTGCTTACACTACATATTTAATATGAAATAAATTAAAATCGGGGTAAGACTACCGGTGACACTAACGAGCATACAGAGGATATTCTATCTTGGTCTTTCAGGGTTAGCAATGCATGCAGTCTTGCTGCAGGAATACCAAAGAACGCGGCAAAGTGCATTGTAGTAGTTCAGGCACTATATTGGTAGCCACATTAGATTTTAAATGCTCATACTTTACGACGCTTTTGCATTTATCACCGCAGTGACCCCTTATACCATCAGGTAGCATTTGTACTTGTTTGCCTTTCCGTAACTTTAAAATCAATTTGTATTTTTGAATTTTGATGACGTTCTTTATTGATGGATGGATGGATGGATGATGGTAATTATTGAAATCCTTGGAGCCTAGTGGCTCGGGGGCTCGACTTGTGATCGTAAGGTTTCGAGTTCGAACCCCGCAGCCACCAGTTATTTTAACTTTAGTACATTATCCGATGCTTTTACGGTGAAAAAAACATTATGAGGAAACCTACACATTCGAACAGCTGAGCGTGCAAAAGGGGTAATTGTACAAAAGATCCTAAAGGGATCAAAGTGTTTCCGAAAGGGCCTATTAAAGATATTTAAGATGATAGATGCAGCAAAATCTAATCTACGTTCAGCTAAAAAAAACTAATCCATAAAATTAGATATAGCTTTTGGAAGCTAGTCAAAACCTTAAAATATTGTTAACTTTAATAAATTTTCACAAGTAACGTCGAAAAGAGCCCCAGGCCTAAAACGATTTAAGTCACCGACTCGGCTTTGCGCGCTCGGTCGTAAAACTATATTATATCCATTTGTTAATAGTTCTGCGTGCGTTATGACGGCGTCACGGTTGAAGAAGGACGGCCCTCGAGATGCGGTCAGCCATTGATAAAGAACAAAGACTTACCTTCCAGTCTACATTATTGACTGATGATTATTCAGAACTTTATGGTGATGGTAGTACACTTAATTCATCAACATTTAGTCATTTGACGTTGTGTTCTAAGGCATAAAGAAGATATAACAAACAGGGCTCCTGATTGCAAGAGGGATCAATGACGCATAGATTGCATTTTTAAAACTACAATCATTGCAAGGATCGTTAACTGCGAGCGAAATCCATTGACGTACTAGGGTTGCTACCCAGTCAAGTCAAGTCAAAGGCAAAAATTATTTATTGAGTAGGCTTAGAAACAAGCACTTTCGAATCGTCAGTTATGCTACTTATTCATATGTATGGAGGAATATGTTTATTTATCATTAATATCATTATATTATACTTATCAGTGTCTAGGTCACCTAGACACTAATAAGTAATAAGTGCTATCTATGACATTCAACTAAAACTTCTTGGAATTGATAAATATATTGTCAATAGATAAATTTACGAACTAGTAGGTATGTTCTTGTCATGCTTGTCAATGTGACTCCGTCAAGTACTGGTTGTGTTTGCTTATTATTGCATTTTCAAATAGTTTTGTAACAATAATTAATTTAAAGTAACAATGGAGCTACTGCTTGAAGAGCATAGGTTTTTAAAAAAAGAAGATGTATCGGTTTTGTGTACATATTGTAATAAAAAACTAAAACCAATAAAATTTATTTTAGAAAGTCACATTAAAAGCAAGAACCAAACTACAAAAATTTACCATTTAACTGTAATAATAACATTACATTGAGATTCAGATTCTGTTCAGTTATATTTATTTGTATTATTTTAGTTTATCAATTTAGAACCATCGCCATCCCTAACTGGTTGTCATACGTCATTTCAATGGATTTCGCTCGCAGTTAACGATCCTTGATCATTAGATTGCAACCTTAAAGACCAAGATGGTATTTTCAGTTCTCTGCCTTTTCGCCGACAAATCTTTGACGAATGCATCGTTTCGCAACCTATTCATTTGCCAACCCGCTTTTTTTTCTGTAACTAGAAATCTGCCCTGCTAAGCCAAATAGCAGTATGTCAAATAAGTCTCCTGTAGCAATCAAAACCTTATTACTAACAAGAGAAGATTGAATCTACTTTGGCAATTGAATCTGACATACTGTGTTTTAGCTTAGGAGGGCAGAAATATTTCAGGATTTTTATATAACTCACCTAATCAATAGGATTCTACACGATGGTCCTGAAACAAATCCAGTATTATTTACAGTTTGGGAAAAAAACGCGGGTTGTCAAATGATATGTTTGTGAAATGAATCATTTGTGAAACGTTGGTTATGAAATGATAGGATCCCAGTACTTTCACTGGTTGTCAACAAAAACGCGAACCCGCTACATTGTGCTAGGTTTACTTTGGGCGATGATGTGTAGGTAGGTATGTATAGTCTAATTCTATGGAACTTGCTAACTATGTAAACAAAGGACTTAACTTGGTTTTGTCACTGTTTCTCTTTGAATTTTCACACCACCTCATCAAACATCATTGAAACCATACACTATTGATACGGTTGTTACTCTAAAATACAAAATCACAGAATATAATAACTGTATCTTGGATATTTCATTAAAAGTTTAAATGGTATAACTTTCATAAGTTAGGTTATTCGGACCTAATGGAATGACGTTTTTGTTTCTTTTAAATTCTACAATTGTCTATGATGGGTAGTGTTGTGGCAAAGTTGGCGATATATTAAGGTAGCTCTGTAGCCAACGCGGTTGTATACACTACGCATTCCATTCTTTCGCACCATTTTTTAAACATTATTTTAACTTCTGATCGTGATTAAACAAATTAGAAATAAGTAACTACTTGTTTTTTACTTTCGGTATTTTATTATTCGATATGGTTTGACATAAGTAAAGGAGTATTGCCCATCACTAGTAAATTCATCATTCAGAGACAATTTCAATATGGCGGTTTGTTTACATAGTTAGCAAGTTCCATAGAATTAGACTTTATGTATGTATATAAACTCTTTATTGTACATAACAATGAAACGCATATGTAATATTTACACGATATTAATATACAACTGCGAACTTATTCCTTTAAGGCATCTCTTCCAGCTTACCTTTGGGTGATTGAGGAAGATAAGAAAAGCTAAAAGTGTTGCCACTTTTTGCTTTTCTTATCTTCCGAGTAGCAAGTACAAAGCGAAGTTTACAGAAACAGCGTGAACTGTGTGGTGGTATTTCAAACGATGACGAAGTCCTAGTTATGCTAAATGGAAATTTCAACTAAACGCACCTACGGTCCCTTTTCCTCTAATTGCATGTTGCGTAAGAAAACGAGTGTTGTTATTGGCTTTAAACGAACTATTAACTTTTGAACGGATTTGATCTTGCATAGAGCTCTTCGCGCTGAATGCATGAATCTAATACAATTTACTTTCAAGTTTTCATGTACCCAAATATGCAATACAAGTGTGTATAGGGAATTCAATTTGAAATATATTCATTTCTCAACACAGCTCGGAAATATGTTTTTTTTAGTCTGGTTTGGGATCAGAAAACATCACTTTAATGACAGGTGTGAATAATTGATAGACAAATTGATTTCTTTCCTCGCAGTAGTTGAGAAAAGCGCTATGTCTGCCTCTCGTTCCAGATTGAATAAACCGTTTTTATTTATTTATAATTATATAACGCTATCGAAAATATGATTTATTTTTCATTTGCCTATAAAAGTGAATGTTTTCGAATAAAAAAAATAAAAAAAGTAGTTTTTTTCAGGTGATTCCCAATTACCCACCTCGCGCACGTGAATGAATAGTACCTTCTGTACTAGTACTTACTTACTTTTATATTCTGTGATACGAGTGAGCTAAGCTTTACCGGGGGCGAGTTCGCGACCCCTGGCCACCGGCGCGCGCGCATTCCGATTGCGCTTCCTAAATGCATGACTGAGGAATAGCTTGACCTGTGCCCAGTGACCGCTCAAAACATCAGTCGGGCTTGTTAAATCATTAAAAAAAATTAAAGTGGATTCTCTATTTGAATTTTTCCTCGATCGCTTTTTTGTTAGTCGTTTTTTTTTAATATTATTAAGAGGGCACCGAGCATCCGTGGCACCCTCCACCAAAATTGTGTTTTCTAATAAACTAAAGCATTGTCTTGAACTTGAAGTGTGCTTTTTTGTTTTACAAATGAATATACATGTGTATTGATAAAGTTTAATAACTTAAAAGAAAAAGGTAGCCATTTTTTTCTTTAAGTTACTCAATCAATTGTTATTAAGTTATGTCATATACCCTATGAATTGTGTATTCATTTATACAACAAAAAATCATTCTTTGATTTCATGATAATACTTTGTTTTTTTAGAAAACTCAATGCCTAATGTTAATGAGAGCGCCACTGGACGCTCATGTGTTATATTAGTTCATGTATAATTTCAATACTTTTTTCAGTGGTTTCTTCCAAAGATAGAATCACAATGTTTTTAAACCTAATGGCCAATATTTTTATCACTTCAATTTCATTTGTAAATTTTTTGTTTTTCCATACTAGATAAAAAGTAAACTAGGGTTCACTTACATACATACATACATAACGTCACGCCTTCATTCCCAGAGTGGGGTAGGCAGAGCTACAGAAATACCAACAACTCTAAACAGACTTGTTGATAATTCTGTAACCACATTTTGCACAATCAGGCCAAGAAGTTTACTAGTGTATTAGTGACAGGTTGCAAGCCCATCGCCAAACAGTACTACAAGCCCTTATTCCCTGAGTCGCCTCTTACGACATCCACGGGAAGACATGGAGTGGCACTATTCTAACCCGGCAACCACACGGGTTCACTTAGTATGGAGAAAGAAATTTTGTGCAATTACACAAAAAGTGGTCATACGTTGGGGGTTGAATCGATAGCGTATGAGATGCCTATAACCTACTTACGGTTTGACGTCGATTTTTGGGACACCCAGTATCTCTGTCAGTATTTAACCATTATTTTAGGTCTAAAGTTTAGTTGACGCTGTTTCTGTAAACTTCGCTTTGTACTTGTCTACTCGTTGCCACTTCTTGCTTTCTTATTTTCCTCAATCACCCAAATGTTAGCTGGACGAGGTCCCTTATAGAGATAAGCTCGCCTTTGTACCTTATAATCCTGTAAATATTGTATTTAAGTTTCTTTGTTTTGTCTAATAATGAGTTTAAATACATACATACATTTGGGGTTAAGAGAAAATACTAAGACAAAGATTTTGGGATATTGATCTAACTAAGGGAATAAGAGCTAGGCTGGGATTCTACGCGGTAATAACGATATCGTCTTCAACCTGTTTCCGTATTGTCAACGTTTTGATAACTCTTACGTCATTTACAATAATGGCGACTGTGACATAAACGATTCTAAAACACGTCAAACACGATATCGTCACAACGCAGTTGAATAGAGGCCCAGCACGGCTAGCACATGTCGGCGCGCGAGTTATGTCTGACCGTTCTAATTAGACGATGACGGGTAGTCTATCTCGCCGTCATGTGCTAGCCGTGCTTGTAGTACTATTAGGCGATGGGCTTGCAACCTGTCACTAATACACTAACAAACTTCTTGGCCTGATTGAGCAAAATGTGATTACAGAGCAAGTCTTTTTAGAGTTATTGGTATTTCTGTAGCTCTGCCTACCCCACTCTGGGAATGAAGGCGTGATGTTATATGGGTCATACACACTCTTAAAAACAAAAGTTGTCTCTCCTGTGGTCAATAGTTAAATAGCTTGTGTGCATATGAGTTATATTTTGATATGATAGCTTAGGTCTAAAGCAGTCCTGACGCCGTCTTTGCGGGAATGGGCTTAGCCAGAGAATTAGCCCTTAAAAACGTACCTAAATCTGTGTATGACCCATATGTATATATGTATGATCTAACAAATGTATCAAAGTCATTAAGTCAACCCATACGTTCTGTCATGAACCAAAAGGCTACACAATTAATGTAATAATCAACCAAGTTGGTTTAACTCCGTCAGTTGACCCTCTGCCTGGCTGGAGCCTGCAGGTAATGATCTCGTCGCCTTGAGGCGTGGGAGACCCGGCCCATTACCTTCCTCGGCCGCAGCACGTCACGTGCTAGCTATATATTATGCTTGTTGTGTTATAAATGTTATAATAAACATGCTTAAAGCGTTCTTTAACTCTAACTCAAGACAATTTAAGGGAATTTAGTGGCGGTAGAAACCTGTGCAGGGTCCGTCCGGATCGCTACAACCACCTTATAAATTAACCACCCGCCAAGCAATAGTGTTCGCATTGTTGTGTTCCTGTGTGGGGATAAGACAACCAGTGAAATTACTAGCATTGAGGCATTCCATCTTAGTAGTGTTGGCAACGTTGAGAATTCAAATGTCTATGTCAAGTGGCCTGAGTGCTCGTGTGCCTTCTCCTTAGGTACTATAAAAAAAAGCTTTAAACAAAAGCACATCGTTGAAAACTAAGTACAATGTGATTGAGGCATGTCTGAGGTTATATTTTGTACTACGTTCACAGATGGGCCTTAAAAAAGGCGCGAATTAAATAGTACTTTTATCTCTATGGCATAGCAAATTAAGTGACAGGTGCCAAATTTTACAAAAATATATATTCGGCCAATAACAATCGCTTGAACAGCAACTCGTTTAATTTATCCTGTACCTTCATGGTTTTGTTAAATTTACGAGATTATGTGCGATATTCAATTTGTAATTTACAACTTGTGCTGTAAGAACGCTTTGTTTAGAGTGAAATTTATGGAATGTAAAACGTAATGCATAAAATGGCCTAGAAGTATTGATTTTTATTTGGTGTAGTTTAATAATATCTTTAATAATCGCCCGTAGTGCCTTTAACATGAAAAGATGAAGAGGGTACTTTGTAGTAAAAGCCTTAAAATATCTTTGCGCACTCGTCTACTTCAATGTTATAATATATGGCCTATACATACTTCTATACGGATGTGAGGCCTGTGGTGCTAGACAAGTTGCATTCGACAATCGTTAGCGATTATGTTTCGATTGATAAATGTATGGAATTGACGTAAGCCACCGAGATAGTAACGTGACACTTACGTCAATTCCATATATTTTTCAATCGAAACATAATCGCTAACGATTGTCGAATGCAACTTGTCTAGCACCACTGGATCCTTAAAGAGCAACTCCGGAAACGTATAAAAGCATTTGAAATGTGGGCATATAGACGCATGTTGGCCTAATAGCTGGACACGTCGAGTGACAAATGTCGAAGTGCTACGTCGAGCTGGGAAGAAACGCAAACTAATGAAAACCGTCAAAAGAAGGAAATTTGCCTATCTTGGTCATGTGCTTAGGCACTCCAGATATGAGCTATTGCATCTGATTATGATGGGAAAAGTAGCTGGGAAAAGAGCTGTTGGACGTAGACAGAAGTCGTGGCTGCGTGGCATCCGGGAATGGACCGGAATCACAAGTGCCGCGGAGCTATTTAACCTCGCCAAAGACCGGGAGAAGTATGCGGAGCTGACTGCCAACCTCCACTAGTTGGGGAGGCACCGAAAGAAGAAGAAATAATATCTTAAAAGGCAGTGCTTTACATAAAGTATTATTCAAATGTTACTAACTCCTCGACTAAGCCAAGTCATGTCAAGAACACACAAGGGCCGAGATTCTAAACGTTAAAAACCATATCGCTTTTGAAGTGTTTCCGTATTGTCAAAGTTTTGATAATTTTTATGTCATTGACAGTAATGACGGCCGAGTCATAAACGATTCTAAAACACATCAACACAAAACGATTCAAAAACACATTTCTTTTTTCCCTGATGTGGATGTATTGACATTTATGTATGTATTTATTTATTACTATCTATTTATTCATGTAAGTCATTATAATGTATTAGTTTGTATTAATATATATTTGATTATCTATTTATTAGTTTGGTAAGCGTGTATTTATTGGTATATTGTATTTTATAGCTAGCATAGTTCCTTGTAATTGTTCGAAATTGGTCTGCACCACCTACCGTGTAAATTGTTTTAACTTGCACCTTATCCCTTCTAAGGTTGTCTGGAAGAGATCGCTAATCAGCGATAAGACCGCCTGTTGTTTACCTGGGTCTTCTAAATTGTGAAAATTCTGTGTAATGTTTTTGTTTGGTGGACAATAAAGTGTTTTGTATTGTATTGTATTGTATCAAACGCGATATCGTTATAACGCAGTAGAATAGTCTTTGTACGAAATGTAAGGTGTTTTCCCGTGCTGTAACTTTTACTTTAAATATTTATTATCTACAGATATACAATACGTACATGTTCTATCATTTATATTCTATTTATTTAATAACAAATATGCAACCAAAAACACCTTGATGCTTGTTTGATGCTTTTATATCAGCTAAAGTATTCCCAATGACCCCTGAACCCAATATTAAGATGAAATGCCTGGCTCGACGGCTAACGGTCGCGGGTTCGTTCCCAGGCAGCGTCTTTGTTATTCGCGGTAATATTGCTAAGTGAATTCCGTTTACTATTGTTTCTCGGTATTTATGGTTTAGATAAACCACTGTCTATTATTACATCATTGTGATGTTTGTATTCTGCGAGTTTTTTCTTCGATATAGATGGAGAAATCATAGTAAGATTAGATTAGATTAATTTATAGGGTAATAAAAGAAACAGGTTATAAACAAAAGCATTGCTCTTTCTTATTGAAATTATAAAGTAGAATTACCAGGCGAGAGCATGTCGGACCGTGCTCAGTGTAGGGTTCCGAAGCCGTTAAGTACTACAAACATAAAAATCAATAAGTAATAACTATTTTTTTATTAAAGTCATTTGGTGCCGTCTTAGATAATTTTAGTAGGTATAAACACTTTAATTGCCTGTCGCTTAATATTTCAATATTCAATATTAAGCGATTTTATTTTAATATTAAATATATTAGTTTAAAATTACCACATGTTTCTACACAAAAAGCCTTTAGTTGGCTTTTTAGATTAAGCAAAGCAAAAGCTCGTCTAGTGGATTGTGGACCTTTTTTCTACCTAAACACCTTTTATACTCAAAACCAAAACTTACTTCAAAATATATTTTGCGTAATTTCTCGTACTTTTTTAATTATTTTTTCTTTTACTAAATACTCTTTAATTCATTGAACTTTTATCTGTGTTATAATGAGTCTACATACATCCACAACTAGGTAGTATCGAGTTCTTAGATATCTATAAATTGTACCTTATTATATTAAAATAAGTTGCAAAATTGTATACAGACTGTACATTGCAGGGCTCGGAATTGGTTTAAAAAATATTCGTTAATACCGGTTTATTCCGGTTTTGCTCCGAACCTTTTTAGGGAACGCGGATATTTAGAGAACTTTTTTTTAACCTTAACTAACCGACTAACCTTAATTAGTCGTCGAGAAACCAAAAGTTTTGCACTGAATAAAGCCACTAAGCGGCGCTTGTTTATGGTGCGTGACGTGCATCTGGTTAAACCGGTTTTTTAGCTCGATACCGGTTAATTCGTAAATAAATTTTTGTAAAGGATTCTATAAAAACCGGTTATTTTAACTAGTATATGCAAATGGAACCGAAATGAAAAGGTTTTGCGGCAAGTACATGACCGTAACCGGTATCTCAGCCTGTACATAGTACTACGTTGACACTTACCTATTAAAATTCTTCATATTACCCCAAAGTTCCTCCTGGAGTTTTTATTTATTAAGTTTAAGTTTATTTCCGTCATCAAACATCCCAGGAATGACATAACATAGTAATAACACTTTAAACCTCAACAAGAAAGTTGGGTTTGCATTACGAATGTTATCAAAACGTAATTCGAAAGTCGAGCGAAATTTTCGAGCGAACAATTTTATCGCTAAATATTACCTTGGTCGTTCTCGTAAATAGCAGCCATTCGTGTTTATGGCTGAAATAATTTGTTTGTTGACAGTGACACGCTGCTAATAACATACCGCCCCCGATTAACATATTAGGTAAAACCAAGGTACAATAAGACTATGTGGCTCTATTCTTATCGGTAAAACCATATTGCTTTTGCTATGTTACCGAACTGTCATTTTTTTATGTTAATGAGAAGGCACGCGAGCACTCAGGCCACCTGATGGTAAGTGGAATCTGAGACCCATAGATATTTGAATTCTCTAGACTATAATCCTAAGACCTCAAATGAGTTGCAAATCTCCCTTTCTACCTAGTCTGTAACGATAGAGACACAGCGACAAGCGAGCATATATAACTTATGTTTACCACACAGTTAGGCGACAGAGAGGATATATTTCGTATAAATTAGTCAGGGAAGTAAACAATAGGTAGTATAATAAGCAATAAAAAAATGTTGTCCGACATAATTTTGTTGTATCCCCAACATTGTTAACACCACAATCCAACCGATGACATATTGATGTCAACGATCGATTGTTCCATGCTCGAGCAAAACAATCGATTGTGTTCGATGAATCATCTAAACACGACGAGATAGGGCTGGGGTACTTCTGTCGGTAGTATTTGTAGTCATTAAAATGTATTGAAATCCTGTTTCAATTGAAGATGGCAACGATGTAAACAAACTAGTACTGTTGACACATAACCTCAAATATTTACCAAGCGTGTTTTTATTAAAAATAATGTATAATTACTACTGACCCAGTTTACAAATCATTGCAAACACATGGTAAATTCGTAAAATTCATTCCTTTGGTTTTGTTTACATCTTTGTTAAGTTTAATTGACACAGACTTCAGTTAATGACAGTGGGTTTATAATTATGACCACAAATGTATTAATGTACAATCAGCAGGAAAAGAGACAAGAGCTCAAACTTAACACACGCTATGTATTTCCAAGAGAATTAGAGCGTGTGTAGACTTGAGCTTATCTTACTCATGTTACAGATCACAGGGCCCTTTCGTATACACTTTTTTCGTATTTACGATATTTTGTGCAATTACCCTCTTACACACTCAGCTGTTCGAATGTGCAGGTTTCCTCACGATGTTTTTCCTTCACCATAAGAGCATCGGGTAATGTACTTCAGTTAGAAAAACCCATTGGTACATGGAGTCCGCGGGGGTTCGGTCTCGGTACCTTACGATCACGAATCAACCCCCTAAGCCACTAGGCCACCAGCATTCAACAGTTTAATAATAGAATAACTGGAAGACGACGCTCGGGTTGAAAACGAATTTTACCAGAGATGACAACTTGAGAGACCCCTTAACCACCTGAACCCCAAGGTTCTCGCTTGATGACATGCCAAAATAAAAGGCACCACGTCATCTAAATCAACGAGATTGCAATTAAAATTTTACTAAAATAGGTATATATAGAGTTGGCGACGTGTTTGCAGTCTTGAGATGCAAATTTCTATGGGAAGATCCAACTGTGAAGATTACACTTTGACGTATTATCAGGGTGGTCTGTGTGTTTTTGTAAGCCTTCTTCTTCTCTTTTAAGAGCAAGGCCCTTGTCGGTGTAATTGTAATGCAATTTCCTCTACATTTTAAATAAAAATGATAATTTTAGTGACAACCCTGTCAAAAAATACATGTTATTCCGTACACGCGTAAATGTGTTGGCTGCGATTGATGTATGAACGAGCTCTTGTGAACAGTTGATTAAATGAACAATGTTTACTTATCAAGTTGTCAATCTAGTAGAATTTCAATCTCTTTGCTATGCGAAGCGAGAGATATTTCATCACATCAGAGATGAGGTGATTAAAACTGCCAAGTTTCAGTCAATGATAGAAATAGAGCTGTATGACTCTATCTCTTTAAAAAAATTACAACATAACCAAACAAGTTAACTCATCTCCAGGAAACCTCACATATCATAAGGTACCAGGAGGCCATAAAATGAAAGGCTTAATTGAAAAAACGTCCTCAACGCGTGTTAAGGCGTGAGAAGTATGCTAAATGCCCGTATCTTTTCCCTTTCAGCGGCAGAACAATGACATTCCCTAGCCTCTATCATTAGGCGATCAGAAACACGCATGTTCACCCTAATGCAACGTGTTAATGTCGCTGTGAAATCTAAATTTGTACTAATCTGTGCCATATTCCTGTGAGTTAGGGTGTAGTTTGATTTATGGAAGTCTGTTTTATTAATTTGGGTAACAAGTTCGTGTTTGCGTTCATTGGTTTAATGTTTAAGTGATTTAATTCTTTATTTTGTATGTAATAGCGAATAGGGTTGTGTTTTAAAGTATCCATCCCATTTGTAAGTTTGCACTGGAGTCCAACACGTTGAGGTCCTCAGTTCTTCAAAAATGCAGTAAGTTTTTGTAGGTTTGAAAGTAAAAATATTCAAGCTTCGCACGCGGTACTTTTTACAGATTGAATTCTAATGATTTTTTTTATAAGTTATAGATATGTTCACTGGTGTTTGACATACGCCGACGTTGCTTTAAGCACTATTTGAAGGTTTTCATTTGAAGGAGGTTTGAATTAACATTATATCATATCGTAATCGGTAAAATAGCTCTTATTTACTTGACAGTAATGGCGGCTGAGTTAAAAACAATGCGATAACAAGCCAAAAGCAATATTGTTTAATGAATCGCACAAGCAAACATGTGTGTAGGTCGATAACTCGAAGTGCAATAAATCTGATAGTACTAGGACTACATGAACGAGAAAGGTTAAGAGGGGAAGTAATCTCAATACCTTAATTCTAAATTGATATAGTACTTCTGCGTCCTACAAGTCATGTACTGTGATTCAAACATACAACCTTATCTCTATTATACGTCTCCACAATGGAACTGCCTACGCCAAGGCCCATTACTGCTAACGCCATTGTCTTATAGGATTTATGGGAATTAACACTAAGGTTACGGTGGGCTGTATATCCTTTAGTTGAGGAGGAAGTCGTTTTGAAATATTACATAACCTTAGATGTTTACTTAATGACAAAGGCCGAATTAAATTATTCCATGTAAAATTATTATGCAGATCTTACCATCTTATCGTTTAACTTACCTACAGTAGTAAAGCTTGCATTGTCGTGTTGCGGTGTGACATAAGACAAACGGTAAAATGACTATCGTAGATACAGCCATTCCACCTTAGAAGCATTTGGCAACACATTTGCTGTCTTAGGATCGCAGTCGTGTGATTGTAGTCTTGAAAATGCAATGTCGCCAGTGTGCGGGCCCTCTATTCTACTGGGTTAAAACGATATTGCGTAAGTCGTGTCTTAGTATCGTTTTTAACTCGGTCGCCATTAGTGTCAAGTAAATAAGAGTTAATAAAACGTAGATAATACGGCAAAACGTCAAAGGCGATATCATTTTTAGAGTTCCGTAGCCAAATGGCAAAAAAACGGAACCCTTATAGATTCGTCATGTCTGTCTGTCTGTCCGTCCGTATGTCACAGTCACTTTTTTCCGAAACTATAAAAACTACACTGTTGAAACTTGGTAAGTAGATGTATTTTGTGAACCGCATTAAGATTTTCACACAAAAATAGAAAAAAAAAAACAAATTTTGGGGGTTCCCCATACTTTTTTTTTTTCATCAAGCCCATACGTGTGGGGTATCTATGGATAGGTCTTCAAAAATGATATTGAGGTTACTAACCTCATTTTTTTCTAAACTGAACAGTTTGCGCGAGAGACACTTCCAAAGTGTTGAAATGTGTGTCCCCCCCCCCCTGTAACTTCTAAAATAAGAGAATGATAGAACTAAAAAAAAGATATGATGTACATTACCATGCAAACTTCCACCGAAAATTGGTTTGAACGAGATCTAGTAAGTAGTTTTTTTTTAATACGTCATAAAAACATTGATCAAAGCTACAACGAACTTTTATATTATGTTACTTGCTGCTACGGAAACCTTCATGGGCGAGTCCGACTTGCACTTGGCCGCTTTTTTTATTTAATAGTTGAGTACTAATAACTTCTACTAAAATAATATGTCAAAAGCGCTATCGTTTTACCGACTAGATAAAGCGAGAGGTCCATAACGGGTCATACACAGATTTAGGTTGTCCTAAACTAACTGTATTCATGGTTAGGCAAACCAACCAAATTTTACCCAGTGTCCGGCGGGAATTCACTTAGTATCATGAGCAGTAACTTTAAATACAGTGATATGTGTGTGTTTATGGTATGTTTGCAATAGTGATCGCCTAAATATAATCATAGTTTTTAAAATTACAGGAATAAATAATATCTCTAATTAGGCTTGTGTTATTTTCCGACATTTAAAAAAGGGTCTATCATTTCACCGAAACACTTTTTTATCGAATGTATCATTACATCGATTTTCATTTCATCAAACGCTATTTTCTGCTGCAGGTTATCTTAAACATCTAACCTATCCTAACCTACGTAATTAATATTGAAGATACCCTGAAAACATTATGGTTTCAGGAGAAATAGGATGAGGACCAAAAAGTTGGACCATGTTTAAGCGTAATTAACAATTGTATAGCTAGTTATCGTCGGCCAACGGAAAAGTTGCATAAAAATTTAAATTACTTGAGTTAGCGTATCCAACTTTTTGGTCCTTACCCAAATAGCGTTCGATGAAATGAAATTCGATGAAATGATACCTACATTCGATGAAGTGACGAGTTACCTTAAATAACAAAAATAAACCGTACACAGGGTGACAGATCTCACTTTCTCGATCAAGAATATATAGTTAACTCAATTTTGACAAGAACTCCACTTACTGTGATCACTAGAGCGGCAGAATATAGCTCTTTAGAAATCGATTACGCCTAAACAATGTTGAGACCCTGGTACTAACCACGTGAACCGGTCAGGGGTTAAGCGGTAATCATAGCTGGGCCGGGTTCCGTCATGTTTTGTAACGTCTTGCGCGGTAATTGGTACGCGACTGCAATCGTTCTGATTGCACTTCAATCCGGGAGGATTATGGATTATT
The DNA here is from genome assembly GCA_949316455.1 of Acleris holmiana. NCBI lineage: Eukaryota > Metazoa > Arthropoda > Insecta > Lepidoptera > Tortricidae > Acleris > Acleris holmiana. Next base: position 12,698,924 of record OX438782.1, on the reverse strand, counting down.
TTATGCAATGGGTGCGTTGTTTTTGTCTTCGTTTGTAACATGATAAATAGGTTCGTCAAAGTGATCATGTTTTTCTTTAACCTATAGCGCCCTGCGTGTCCAATACAACAACGCCTTCCGAATGCTGATGGGACTACCAAGGAGGTGCAGTGCCTCGGGTTTGCTCGCACTAGCTCACAATTTTGAGAAAAAAGATAGTGTTGTTGTTGAGTCGAGTGAGACAAAGCCCCAACAGCATTCTGACCGCGATTGCTGGCAGGTTTGATTCTTATGTTTTGGGTAGGACAAATCTAGCCCAAGTTATAATTTAAAAAATAATGTGTACAAGTAGCTTAGATACTAACCTATAGTTTTCAAGTATTTACTAACAATACTATGTGTAGACGATACGACCCATTTTATACATTTTTATTTTTATGTTTTCATATTTTATTTTGTTTAGTATGTAAATCACGGCATCATCTTTGTTGACGGAAAACATTGAGAGGAAACCTACACATCTGCAAAATAACAGAGTTCCTATACATTTGTGTGTATACTTTGTAATGTTAGTTTTAAGTCATGAAGTGCATAGCAACGCCATCTGTTACTTACCTTGCCTTATTATGCCGTAAATAAATCTTTAGAGGGCGCTCGCGGACGAATTCTTCCCAACCATAACCTCAAAAATACTAGTCACGCCAGTTCCATTTTTGTTCTATGACACGCGGACGCGAGCGCCTTATAATTCAGTTTAAATCTATGTTGGTGTTTCATTTTCGGCCTCCATACACAATAATAAGCTGGTCTTCGAAACGGATTACTATAATAAGTGACACAATTAATGTTTAAAACGCCTCCGAAGATGGTATTAACTCGGCAACGGTACCGCGAATTAGCCGGCCAAGTAGTTACCAAGTCCGAGTCAGAGCTGACCAACATGAAGCTTGAGGGATCAACGCCAGCTGTCCAACCCTTAAATATTAAGCCGCAAAGTGAGTCTCAGTGTCAAGCATTGCCTCCGCCTTCCTCCGTCGGCACGAATAAATCTAAAAGGTCGACGGCATCCTCTTTGGCAAAGCGTAAACAATTGGAGCTCAAAGCAGCCGAGGCTAAGGCCCGGATACAGATGGAACTAATAGACAAGCGCCTCGAAGCAGACCTGGCTGTCGTTGACGCTGAGGATGAAGAATCTGAAGTCGCGAGCCAAAGTGATGTCCCACCTGATCGAGTTTCCGACTGGCTAAACACCGACCAAGGCCAGGATGTTGATGAGCACCACCCGGCTGTGCAACCCGAGCCGGTCGCGCCCCTCGCCGACCGTGCAGCCCCCGCGCAGCGCACGGACCCCGCCGACAGCATCCTGCAGTTAGCTAGCACTCTAAAGTACATGATGGACCAGACGGCATCACATCGCGAGCAGCGGCTACTGAGCCGCCTCGCCACTCCGCGTGACCTGCCTGTATTTAGTGGAGATTGCATCGAGTGGCTACATTTTAAAAGTGCTTACGATGAAGCATCGACTGCATGCAGTTTTACTGATCACGAGAACCTTTCCAGACTTCGACGTGCACTGAGAGGCGAAGCCAAAGAAGCAGTGACTGACCTTTTAATTGGTAACACTCCGCCTGCAGCAGTTATTGAAGCACTGGAGCTAAAATTTGGACGGTCTGAGACCATAATATTTAATATTACTTCGCAACTACGTAAGTTACCACCACTGCCTATTTATTATCAACAAGATTTGATTAACTTTGCCATGAAAGTAAACAATTGTATAGCCACTATCCGTGCCCTTAACCACAATGAGCACTTACGTAACCCAGAGCTCGCGTCAGCTGTTGCATCTAAACTGCCGAGCACACTATTGGGAAAATGGACGGATTTCGCTTATGATAAATTGCAAGCCGGTGAATCAAAGCTAGAATTGCTAGCACAATTTTTAAAGAGAGAAGCTGAAATGCTTACAGTTGCTGGAGCTGTTCAAATGCGCGATTGTAAAAAAACTTTGCCAAGCGACCCGCCTGTAAAGCGACCCGAAGAAAAAAATCGCTACACTCGGCCGGTACTTTCAATTATGCGCGCTGAGTCAAATAAGTGCAAATTTTGTCACAAAGAAGAACACACATTGCCCGAATGCCGTGTCTTTAAACGCACGATGCGCAGAGATAGGTGGAAGTTCATTAAAAGTCAAAGACTGTGTTTCGGATGTCTAGTTGCACGTCATGATAAAGATACGTGCACAGCGCCAGTGTGCGACATCGACAATTGTGGCCTCGCACACCATCGCTTACTACATTGGAAAAGGCCGCAAACTGACGAAGTGTGTAACGACGAGCCGCGTGCGCCGCTCCCGCCGGCCCCGCCAGCCGACCCGCCGCGCGCAGACACCGCCAACGCTACGGTAGCACACATCGCGGCGCCCGGCGGCACCGCGTCGGCGCCCGAAGGGAACGTTATGCTGAAGGTGGTTAGTGTCAAAGTGCGCGGACCCGCAGGTGAAATACAAACTTACGCATTACTTGACGACGCAGCGTCTGTGTCAATTATAGACTCCGACTTAGCCGATGAACTTGGTTTAAATTGCGAGAGTACTAGTGCGATTAAGTTTATAGATGCGTTCGGTCTCGAAGTGTATCAGTCAGATGCGCCAAAAGTGCGTGGCAACATAGCTGGACAAAACAATAAGTTCTATGATATCAGTTTTCGTAAAGTTTCAAAGTTAAATTTACCTGCACAAGACTTAACAGTTATTAATAAAATGTCATGTAACAGGTTATCAAAAGTTAAAGATCTTGTTTGTAAACAATATATTGTGCCGCGCTTGCTAATCGGCGAGGATAATTATTTTATTATAGCTCCACTTGAAGTGATTCACGGTGGAAGAAATGCACCGTATGCAACTCGCTGTCGCCTGGGATGGTCCATACACGGCTACTGTGGTCGCGCTCACTGCTCCACATCGCACGTAAGTCACCCTATTTGCCATCTTGTTTACTCTAATGATGGGATCGACAATACTTTATACGACACCAATGCATTGAATGACCTAATTAAGCATACATTTAGTCTAGAGTCCATAGGAGTATCAACCTTACGTCGCGACAATACGGCACATTCGCGTGCTCTGCAAATTCTTGATGAAACTGCACGTCAAGTTGGTAATCGCTGGGAGGTGGGCATACCTTTTAAAACTGATAAGTTCACCATGCCTAGTACCTATAACTATGCACGATCTCGGATGCAATCATTATTATATAAGTTCGAGAAAGACAATGTTTACGCTAATAGGTACCAACAAGAAATTAATAAGTTAGTAACTGAGGGTTATGCGCGTGAGTTACAGGATAATGAACTCTCGGCCGACCACATCTGGTACATCCCGCACTTTGGGGTGCAAAACCCAAACAAACCTGGTAAATTGCGTCTAGTGTTCGATGCCGCGGCACGGGTCGACAACAAATGCCTGAACGACTTCGTGCTCACGGGGCCCGACCTGTACAATTCGTTAATGGGCATCATGCTGCGGTTTCGCGAGAACGAATTCGTAATTATAGGCGACATAAAAGATATGTTTTTGCGTATTAAAATTCGCCCCGAGGATCAGCACGTCTTTAGATTTTTATGGCAAGCGTCTGCCAAGGCTCCACTTCAAACGTATGTTATGCAAAGTTTAATTTTTGGCGCGACCTGTTCTCCATTCGTAGCACAACATATAAAAAACAAGAATGCAATGAAATATGAGGACCAGTATCCCGAAGCTGTTCACGTTATAACTAATTCTCATTATATGGATGACTGTTATTATTCTACAAAAAGTGAGCAGAATGCCATAAAATTAATTCGCGAAATAACTGATATACATAACCGCGGCGGCTTCGAGATACGTGGTTGGTCTAGCAACAGTAAGCGAGTACTGCAGGCTATCCCCGACGAGGCGCTCGCGCAGTCAGCACTTCGTTTTAAAGACGGAGCCATGAACACGACTGAGCGCACACTAGGATTGATGTGGCATCCCGCTGATGACACATTTAGTATAAAAGTATCTTTAAATCGAATTCCGGTTGAGATATTAAATGGTAGCATAGCACCAACAAAGGCTCAAATGCTAAGTATAATTATGTCAGTTTATGACATTCACGGGTTTTTAACCCCATTTACTATAAAAAGTAAAATTTTATTTCAAGATGTACATCGAAGTGGTGTCGATTGGAAATGCCGCATCCGTCCAGAAGAACATACTCGCTGGACGCAGTGGCTCATCGAGTTAAGTCAGCTGGAGGCGCTGCGCATCCCACGCTGGTGCCTGCGCTCCGGCGCCTGGGCGCCGTGCTACGAGTCGCCGGTCGGCTCGGCGTCCGGCGGCGAGGTTGTAGATACTCAACTACATATATTCAACGATGCGTCGATCAAAGCGTACTCCACGGTTTTATATTGGCGGTTTACCCGCGCGGATGGCTGCGTTCTTGTTTGCATGGTAGCCAGTAAAAGTCGTGTGACTCCTTTGCGCCCAGTATCGATTCCGAGGCTTGAATTACAAGGAGCTCTGCTCGGTGCCCGTCTGGCTCAAACAATAGGAACAGAGCAAAAGGACGTAAAAATTAGTAATCGCTTCTTCTGGACTGACTCCAGCACCGTCCTTCAATGGATACGGAGTGACCCACGATGTTACAAAACGTTTGTTGCACATAGACTAGGCGAGATCGACGAGCTCACAAATGTTAATGAGTGGCGATATGTTCCATCTGCTCTGAACATAGCTGACGTGGCGACGAAAACCGAGTCTCCGCCATTAAAGTACAGCGATACGTGGTTTCAAGGCCCTGCATTTTTGCGACAGCCTGAGGACCGCTGGCCCAAGGACCTGAAGAACTCAAAGGTGATCGATGAGGCAACCTGTGAAGAAAGAAATGTTAATTTAGTTACCACAGAAAATAACTACTTACCTGTGCCTGATGAAGAACGTTTTTCCTCGTGGATCAGACTTCTACGGACCGCTGCAAGAGTTGTTTATTTCATAAAAAAATGTCAAGAACTCCGTAATCAGAGAGTGAATAAATCAGATCCTGAAACAGTTTATTTACATAAAGAATTAATGACGATTGCTGAAAAACACATTATTAGAAAATGTCAAAATGATACGTTCGCCACGGAAATATCGTGTTTAGCTCACGGAAACCGTTACCGTCGAACAGTCGTCTTATAAAGCTAACACCGTATCTTGATAGTGACTTAATCCTTCGTGTAGGTGGTCGCGTAGATAAAGTCGTAGGAGTTAACGTGACTGCGACACGACCTGCCATACTAGATGGCAAACATAAAACCACACGCCTATTAGTCGAGCACTACCATAGACGTGCCATGCACGTAGCTAATGAGCATGTTGTTAACGAGTTGAGGCAGCTTTACTGGATTGTCAAACTGCGCCCGACCGTGCGCGGCGTCGCAGCGCGCTGCCTGTTCTGTCACTATCGCCGCGCGGCGCCCCAGCCGCAGCGCATGGGCGATCTTCCTTCGGCACGTTTGCAGCATAATCGACGTCCATTTTCTTGTTGTGGAGTCGACTTCTTTGGCCCAATGGAAACAACAATCGGTCGTGGCAGACAAAAGAGATATGGCATGCTGTTTACGTGTCTTACTGTCCGTGCAATCCATATTGAGTTGACGGAAACACTTAGTACAGATTCAGCAATAATGGCGCTTAGACGCATGTCAGCCCGTCGAGGAACACCTAGTGTCATTTACTCTGATAATGGCACTAACCTACGGGGAGCAGACACTGAACTGAAAAAGAGCTTAGAGGACTTAAATTTAAATAAATTACGTGATGACGGGTCAGTGAGGGGGATTGAGTGGCATTTTATTCCGCCCGGGGCCCCGGAGATGGGAGGCGCTTGGGAAAGGATGATTCGCTCAGTCAAAACAGCTTTAAAAATCGTTTTAAAAGAACGCGCCCCGCACCCGGAAACATTATCCACGCTTCTTGCCGAAGTGGAAGCATTAATTAATAGCCGTCCCATAACGCACGTTTCAACGGACCCTAGTTACCCAGAGGCTTTGACTCCAAACCATTTTTTAATTGGTTGTTCGTCGACTGGAGCTTCCTTTGGTAAGTACGCAGACGTCGACCTTTGTCTTAGAAAACGGTGGCGCATAGCCCAGCGGCTTGCTGACATGTTCTGGGTTCGATGGACAAAGGAATATTTGCCGACACTTTTACCTAGGCAAAAATGGACCAAAGAGGCTAGGTCTTTAAAAGTGGGGGACTATGTCGTACTTGCCGATCCCAATTTAGAGCGCGGTTCCTGGCGGCACGGGGTGGTGAGCGCAGCACACACTGGCCGCGACGGCCGCGTGCGAGTCGTAGACGTGCGCACGCGCTTGGGACCGCTGCGTCGGCCTGTCACACGCGTCGCCTTACTGTCCCCTGTTGATAGTTAGTAGTGCTGTCTCAGCACTAGGGGGCGGGATTGTAGACGATACGACCCATTTTATACATTTTTATTTTTATGTTTTCATATTTTATTTTGTTTAGTATGTAAATCACGGCATCATCTTTGTTGACGGAAAACATTGAGAGGAAACCTACACATCTGCAAAATAACAGAGTTCCTATACATTTGTGTGTATACTTTGTAATGTTAGTTTTAAGTCATGAAGTGCATAGCAACGCCATCTGTTACTTACCTTGCCTTATTATGCCGTAAATAAATCTTTAGAGGGCGCTCGCGGACGAATTCTTCCCAACCATAACCTCAAAAATACTAGTCACGCCAGTTCCATTTTTGTTCTATGACACGCGGACGCGAGCGCCTTATAATTCAGTTTAAATCTATGTTGGTGTTTCATTTTCGGCCTCCATACACAATACTATGGATTTCTCATGGTCCGAAATAAACTTTTTTTTTTATTGAATCCACATTTCTGATTTACTTAAACAAGTCGTTTTCAGTTGTTTCGTCAAAGCGAACAAAATAATTTATTAGCAATAAATTTTGATAATTTGTCTGCCTTAACCTGAAATCAAACTGGTCAAATATCACAAAACAATAAAGTCTATTTTTTTTACGGGCTTTATTTAGGTTAAAGGTGTGTGTTGTAGATATCAAAAATCCAAAAACACAGTATTAATTGTTTTCAAAAATAAAAGTAAGTATCCTTTGCGTAGAATTTGCTAATTCCAATATTTAAGGTAGTTGCCGTTCATGTGGCGTTAGTTTTGTCCACCCTGTATATTCCAAAGTCAAATGCACCTTTTCCTACACAATCTCGTAACAGTGACAATGACGTAGCTCTTAATAATTCCACCAATAATTACTCAATTATAAGTGGAGTACAGAATGACGTCCAAATTGCCTTGTTATGTAATGAAAGCGAACCGCTCGGGTCATCTCGACAATCTGAGATAAGTACTTCAGGCACAGCCTCCGTGTCAATTTGGAGATCAGATCATGATTGCTCGCACGCGATGTTTAAAGGAGCGTCCGCACTGAGAGCATTCGCGTGTAACGTTCGAGTGGTGTGGACGTTGAACCGAGCGTTACTGTGGTCCACACAACTCGAATATTCGACGCCGAATGCTGAAATTCTGAAAATGGGGAAAAACGCTGTGTTTAGAATACAAAAAAATGTTTACGTTCATTTTTAGGAGCCAAAAAAACAGACAGTTGCAAGCCTTTATTTAAAAAACTCAATATTTTGACACTCCCATTTTAGAAGCATGTGTATTTGTTAAGGAACATATAATTTGTTTAAAGTGATTCAAAAGACAAGGCCAAGGCTAAATCAAAATAAATTAGATGTACTTCCAATGAACCCTGTTAGAACTAGTTATTATAGTAAGAGTATCTATTTAATGGCTGTTAAACTATTTAATCGTCTGTTAGACCACATAAAAGAGTTACACTTGACCACTTTTAAATGTATAGTTGTTAGACTATTAATGCATAATACTTTCAATGATGTAAATGTCTTTTTAAATAATGATTTTGATATTTGAATCCAAAAATTAGTAGTTAATCCAAACTTTAGTTTTTAAGACATTAATATTGTACGCCGAAATGGCAAATTATAGCTGTTCACATATAAATCTGATCAACCCTGTACCTATAATTAACAATAAATGATTTCTGATTCTGATTCTCATTATGCGAATGTTCTCAGTGCTGCCGTGATTCCGAAGAAGGCGGCTAACTGCATAGCTAAAGCAGAATCATTTTAAATCTAATGTGGTTACCGATAGAGTATATATTGCTTTTGACATCGATCGTGTTATTAACTCTAGTAAATAAGAGTGGTACGTTTTATAATATTTAAAGTTTAAAATACTTAATGGTCATAATCCGTGTGGTTGCCGGGTTAGAATAGTGCCACTCCATGTCTTCCCGTGGATGTCGTAAGAGGCGACTAAGGGAATAAGGGCTTGTAGTACTGTTAGGCGATGGGCTTGCAACCTGTCACTAATACACTAGTAAACCTCTTAGCCTGTTAGTGCAAAATGTTGCTACAGAAATATCAGTAAGTCTTTAGAGTTGTTGTTATTTCCGTAGCTCTGTTACCCCACTCTGGGAATGAAGGCGTGATGTTATGTATGTATGTATGTATGGTCATAATTTGGTATCGATAAATAAAATGTCGAAGATAGAAAAGTCTATGTCCAAAGTTCCAGTGTCATTTAGTCGTAGTATTTAGTTGAATAAATCACAATATCGTTCATGAATCAGAAAGCGGATTTGAGTTATTTTAAATATTTGTCGAATTTAAAGTGGAAAATTTCATCTACGAGATAATAATAATATCAGGGGACTATGTCACACAAATTGACCTCGTTTCAAACTTAGCTCTAGGCTTGTATTATGGGTACTAGACAGCGATAAACTTACTTATATAGGGAAATACATACTTTAATACATAGAAAACATCCAAGCCTCAGGAACAGATATTCATCACACAAATATCTGCCCTCACCGGGATTTGAACCCAGAACCGCAGGCTTCGGAGGCAGGGTCACTCCCAACTAGGCCACCGTGTCGTCATCAGATGGCAATGGTTATTAAGGAAAAATATGTAGAAAAACATTCTTCGATTACTATAAAAACCATTTAAAAATATTTAAAAAAAATGATTTTTGTGCTAGTAGATTTGAATTTATTGTAGAAATTATTAAAATTTGAAAGATTAATAACAATTTGTCTTTGACTGTATTGTTTATTAAACTTGCACCTTTTAAAAAAGTTGTCAAAAATTGAAGTTAAGAAGTTTCACTCAGAGCGCGTTGATGTCTAATGTACTTAAAGCATTTTGTATAGGTTTCTAATTTACGAATTTCAAGGTATATTTTTGGTCAGAACAGTAGTATACTTACGACTCTTACGAGACCTGATTGTAGTTATAAATAGATTAAATTAAATTATTTATTGCTCAATATAAAATTTCATTACAAATTGAGGTTATATTAAGTTTCGAATTATAAGCCGATTTAATCATAAGCTTACAAAATAAATAAGATTAAAAAAAATAATCGAATTATTATTATTCTAGATATTTAATATCAAATATCAATCTGTAGGTTAAGTTTTTTACAATATATATCTATAAAACCTACCTTTATATGTACTTATATAAAAGTAAAATAACTCATATAAAAACAAATATTATAAAAACTTACCCTACGGGTGCCGCCGGCAGCGAGGCAGGGCTCAAGCTACCGGTGGCTAGGGCTGCAGAGAGAGGAACCTCCTCACAATACGTGCCGTGTCGAGGAGTACTGCTTTCCGTATCTGGCCCTTGATCCAGCCACCTAGCGAGAGTCTCTTAAGGTGTTGATCGAGACTCTTTGCTCTTAAAACGTTTGCCGAAACCAATTGACCATTATTATTTATCAACAATTTATTAGAGTTTATTAAACTTAAATTATCCCTTTTCCAGTCCATAGCCATGTAAATTTGACGACACGCTAGCCTTGTTAGCCCACCCTGCCTTCAAAGCTAAAAGATATTTGTGTGATGAGCACGAGTATTTGTTCCTGAGTCTTGGATGTTTTCTATATATTACATACATAACGTCACGCCTTCATTCCCAGAGTGGGGTAGGCAGAGCTACAACAACTCTAAACTTGTTGATAATTCTGTAACCACATTTTGCACAGTCAGGCTAAGATGTTTACCAGTGTATTAGTGGCAAGCCCATCGCCCAGCAGTACTACAAGCCTTTATTCCCTTAGTCGCCTCTCACGACATCCACGGGAAGAGATGTTGTGGCACTATATATTTAAGTAAGTAAGTAAGTTTATCGTTGTATAGTACCCATAGTACAAGACTAGAGCTTAGTTTGGGACTAGGTCAATTTGTGTGACACTGTCCTGTGATGTTTACTTTATTTATTTATAGCATTTTTTTTACTGAAACTACGTTAAGTTCAATCTAAATAAACAATCACACTTACTCTTACTTTTATAATCATAGTTATTTAACATAAGCGTTAGATCTAGATCTCATTCCACAGCTAATAGTCATAACGACAGCGCATGCGCGAAAAGGAAAGTACATCTGCATACGATGCGCTTGCGTTCCGACACCGTTTACCGCCGCATCAGTTAATATAACAAAGGTAACATACTTATTACTCGCAAATGTTTTAGAGACATTTTTCAGTAATCTCTTGGTTTTGCGTAGTGATAGGAATTCACTTATTACTCGTAACCGGTCGGTTTAACCCCTCGTATGCTTAGGCACGGACCCGTGCTCAATATTTGGATATCTTTTTGTATTTTTTTCAAACTTAATTTTATGAACTATATCATAATCAGATGAGGCTAGAACTTAGTACTTTTTTTACCTTTTGCATTCGATGAGTTAAGGTGGACAGGGCCTCTATTCAGGTGCGTTAAAACGATATCGTGTTTGACACGGAAACAGGTCAAAAACGATATCGTTATTACCTTGTAGAATTCCAGCCCAGAGCATGCAAACAACATTTTAATCCGTGTATTATTTATTAGGTAGCTTAAAACCGTGTGAGCTCGCTTCTGTAAGCTCTCTCAAACAATCGATGGGTTAGAAGCCGTTTTCAAGCTAATGTACCTACCTCAAGGACAATAAACAAGACGCATAATAGTCCAGTCAACAAGTTGAAAAACGTGAAAAATAGAGATAAAGCTCCTAAAAATATGAGCAATAGCTCATTGGATTCGGAATGACCTCTAGAAAAATGAGTTTTGAGGATTTTACTGCACGTAAAAAATTGCAATTGTTATTAACAAAATAAGATGAAAAAAAAGAGGTATTTACGTTTTTGTTAATAACTCATAAACTATTAATATTTACGATATTTGGAAAAAAGGTCCTTAAAGAGGAGGAAATTTCCTAAAAAAAAGTTCTACCTTTCGGAACTCTACCTCTATTATTAATAATTTTAATTTAACGCTGAAAATAGGGCTCCGCGCGGCCATTACGGCATGGGTGCTCTGCCGCTAATGACGGTTTACCACATAAAATTATTTTTTTATAGTAACAAATATGAATTTAAAAATTTGAAAAAATTATGGTATCATCCAGATACTTTAAAAAATATATTCCCGTTGGAAAAAAAAAATTAAATTACTTTTTCAAAAAGTTATGCAATTGTTAATTAACGAATTTTTTTCCTATCTCCGTTTTCATAAATGACGACATAAAAGTTTAAATAATAAACCTATAAATTTTTGGCTTAGTGGAGCTCTTCTTATATATATACTTAACAAGATCCCGTGATAAAAGTTTCTTAAAGTTAATTATTTTGTTTATAACAATTTTTTAAAGTTAACAAAAAATGAAAAGTCTAAGAAATGTTATTAAAAAAAAATTTTTAAACAAATGTTTTATTATTGCTGTTTTGGTATCCAACAATGGCATTAAGTAACATTGGAAAAAAATTTTTTACATCATTTGTTAAGAAATTGTTTATAAACAAATAGACAAGTTTAATATTTAAAGAAAATTTTTTTTTACCATTATGTTGTCTTGGTAATATTATGATTTAAAAAAAAATAAAAATTCTTAAATATTTTTTTTTATTGTTTATAACCGTTTTTTTATATTTCGATTGTTTAAATAATTAGTTAAGGAATGATTTTCTCTTTAAAAATGATAATTGGCATTTCTTCATAGGTAAATATTTTTTTTTTTTTATCAATAATTTCATTGTTTGTTAACTTAACAATTTGTTATAAACAAATTCTAACTACCGTTATATTTTTTTTCTAAAGCTAAAAAAAATAACAAAAACAGCAATATACATAAAAATATAAAAAAAAAAAATCTATTTTTTATAACGCTTTTAAATACACGATACCAAAGTTGCACCGGACACTTGATTTGTCAAGTAAAAAATTAATGTAACTTATAAACTATTCGAGATACGATAATGGACATTCAGGTCGTTTTATAAAGCATTAATTAATCTTTAAAATAAGCTAAAAACCAAGTTTGTAACTATTGTTTATTAGCTAGTACATGCATTTGTTCATAAAATTTTGAGATTTCTTTAATTTTTTCGTATCTCTTATGACTTACAACTCAATAAATAATGAAAATACAGCTCCCCGACCACCGACTCACCGACCACCGACCGGATCACCGACTTAAATATGTGTACCAAATTTTAACTCAATCGGTCCAGTAGTTTTGGAGAAAATTTGCAGTAGCGGACGGACGGAAAGATAGACACGTGACTGATCATATAAGGGTTCCGTTTTTTATCTATTGAGGAACAAGATAAACTGTAAAAAAAATATAACAATGAGTATTAGGCAATTTATTAGTAATAATTACCTAATTATTACCTTTGAATTCCGTATTCCTGATGCCACCACCTTTCAAACCGAACTTAGCATCAAATCACGAATGATATTGAATCTTATTGAATCTTCCTATTTAATAGATAATACGGCTCGTATTGTGTTGTATTTAAGGTTTAAATTAATTGGTTTTTGTTCATTTTAAAAAGGTTCATTTCCAATGACATTAGACCCGCACGATCGTACCATTCAGTGCTGTAAGGTGTTTGGTTACGACCCTAACGACCTAGCAAAACGTGCAAGCAATTTCCTAGTCGTGCTACGTCTTGCTCTAACTAGTCCAAAACGAAAGAGACACACAGTGAAAGTCGAGGAAAATCTAGTAGCGCGAGCCATATAGCTCCATTAACAACTTCTGCCGTCACGTTTGTACAGCTTAGACAATTTGTACAGTCACCAGAAATTGTACGTATTTTAACTAATGTCTAAAGCGGGATCGTATATATGACGACACGGTGGCCTAGTTGGGAGTGATCCTGCCTTGATCCTGGGTACAAATCCCCGTAAGGGCAGATATTTGTGTGATGAGCTCGATTGTTCCTGAGTCTTGGATGTTTTTTTAAGTAATAAAGTAAAATATGTATATCTATGTAAGTATGTTTATCGTTGTCTAGTACCCATAGTACAAGCCTAGAGCTTAGTTTGGGACTAGGTCAATTTGTGTGAGATTGTCCCCTGATATTTATGTATTTATTATTTAAATATAGAGTTTAAAATATATACAGGGTACATAAATCATGGTCAATAATATTATAAAGGTTTTAGTTCTGAAACCGTAAACTTTCAGGAGTTTTTGAAAGGCCATTGTATAGATAAAACCCATTAGGTTAGGTTAGATTAGTTTTTTTAACTATTCTAAAAAGTTATTTATTTATTTATTCAGTTCAATTATATAATCCAATCAGTGGGGACAAAAATAGACTTTGCCCTACAAAAGGTGGTGTAGAAAATGTTTTATTTATATTGCTTATGTAAAGGCTAGTCATCAAAAATCTAAGTTTTCGACCTCGAGGGTTTACAGCGTTAGCCGCCATTGAAGGGAAAAAATGATTTTTACTTTTCATAGGCATTTTTTATCGTAAGAACAAGGCACACGAGCATTCAGGCCACCTGATGGTAAGTGGAAAATGAGACCCATAGACATAATCCTAAGACCTCAAATGCGTTGCCAACCCTGAGGACCAAGATGGAATGCCTCTATGCTAGTAATTTCACCGGTTGTCTTATCCCCACACCGGAACACAACAATGCGAACACTGTGGCATGGCGGGTGGCTAATGAAAGTCAACTTTTGCAGCATTATGTAAAAAAATAACAAATTTTGGCCCCTTTAATTCAAGATGGCGGCTAAGGTCAAAGACAAATTAAGGGTTTTTTATTTTTCTCGAAAATGATAAGTTTTACCAAAAGTATAGCCCAGACAAAAATTGTAGATCATAAAATTATCTACAAAAAAAAACTTATATGTAGTTGTTTTTTTCCTAAGAATCACCATTCCTAAGATATGGCCATACTAAAAGTTGATGGATTCTACATGATATGCACACAAATACTTCGATTAAACTAAATTAAAAGTAAAACGGTTTATAAATGAAAGTTACAAAACATATTAACCCTTATGTTCTGTAAAACAAGACTCAATCGTCCATCATTGGTCTTTGTCCATTACTGGTTCCATCACCCTATGCCTCTAGTAATCAAGACGTGTCAGATATTTTTGAGCCTAATATTGGATAATATATTATATTATTGTTGGCTGTACAATTGTACATTACTGCTAATGTGTTACTTTATATTTCGTAACTCCTACCGAATAGAAAGCTGTCACCATTCTATGCTAATTGCTAATTGTTGATGGCAAAATGGCGGCCAAGTCCTGTCAAATTACACCAACTTTCAGATAACAATCAACCCTATATCAGTAGGGTAAAGTAGCTAATGGTTTAGTAGCGTTTAGTCCTGGTGTCTCATAGTCCACTTTGCTGGCGTAAGTATTTATAATTTGAACTCTATGCTGATAAGGATAGTGTTTATTATGGTTAGAACTAGTCCTGTCCGAGTGGGTTTGTCCTAGAATTAGGCATTGAGGTTAGATGTAACAGCTGATTGCTTAATGCTTAAGGCACATTAAAATAACGGAGGTTTAGTTTAGTTGGCGTTTTTAAAGAAGTCCTGTTTAGGAAAGCCATAAATAGATTAAACCCAGGGGATGTAGGGAAAAAGATATAAGTCTTAAGAAGCCGTATAATGAAGCCACATCTACACAACAATAAAAAGGGATAGCTTTATGTGCTTCCGTGCGAAGAACGTGAGATGCAGATAGTCTGCTCGCACCTCGATAGAAGTTCAAATAATTGCTTTTTACTTTAAAATCACAACATCAAATAAAAAAAGGGTAGCGCGTGCATATTCATGCCAAATTGCAGCTTTCTAGTACTAATAGTCTTTGCACTAGGCTGCGGACGGACGGACGGACGGACATGGCGAAACTATAAGGGTTCCTAGTGACTACGGAACCCTAAAAAGTATTATGAATAGGCAATATTTCAGCAGAAATGAACAAATAATAGATATCGTTGCCTTTAAATTATTATCGACAACTAAGGTTTAAATGGTTGTGACTGATAACAGTGATAACTTTTACTATGTGGGTTAATTGCTTACTGCTACTGATATCGTTTTAACACTTTCACTGTACATAATTTATGTTATTTTTGTTTCAGGTATGTATGGGAAAAAAAGTAAGGTATAGCAACTCAATCACTCAAGCCTTGCGTTTGTGTATGTATTGTATAACGTTATGGCGTGAAGAAGGCAAACGAGCACACAGGCCACCTGATGGTAAGTGGGATTTGTGAAATTTGCATTCTCAAGAATACAATTTGAAGACTGCAATCCTAAGTCTGCAAATACGTTGCCAACCCTGATGACTAAGATGGAATGCTTCAATGCTAGTTATTTCACCGTTTGTCTTGTCACCATGCCGAAACACAACAATACGAACTCTGTTGTTTTAGCTTTCGTATTTCTCTATTTAACCCTCGACGCAAAAAGAGGGGTTATAAGTTTGATGTGTAAGTGTGTGTGTGTGTGTGTGTGTGTGTGTATCTGTCTGTGGCACCCTACCGTAAAAAACCGCATTCAAATCGGTTCACCCATTTAAGAGCTACCTCTTAAATGGGTGAACCGATTTGAATGCGGTTTTTTTCTCAATGAAAGCAGGTTTTTTAGCGGTGGTTCTTAGACATGTTTCATCAAATTCGCTTCACCCGTTTTTGAGATATTGAGCTTTTAGAGGGTAAAAAGCCTACCCACCTACTTTCAGAGCTGATATCTCTTAAACGGCCAAACCAATTTTCATAAAATCTTGCTAAGAACCATCCTGATTAACGTAGCTTTATTTAAAAAAAAATGCGTTCGAATCCATTCATCCGTTTGGGAGCTACGATGCCACAAACAGACACTCAGATGAAGAAGTTTAATAAGCGAGAAATAAAAAAAAATAGAAATTTAAAAAACCCCTGACTAAATAATTAGGCTGTAAAAAAACCTCTAAAAAGTAAAAAATAATAAGTAGTGGCCCTAAGGGCTGATTGTTTGATAAGTAGATAGTTAACTGAACACTGACACTAACTAAACTGACACGGCGGAAAACCGTTAAGTAAATGAAATAACATAAAATACCCCAGCTACTTAGCGGTCCCCGACGTGTATTGTATGGCAGTTTAAACAGGACATTAGATAGACAAGGTTCTAAAGTGTATACATATTTATGAACTCGACTGTACAAGGCGTGACGTCACGATTGAGTATTTCATACAAATTATACTTACTAGCTATCGCTTTGACACTTCGTAGAAAGGAACCGGGCTCTATTCTATTCGTTAAAATCATATTGACAAGTCATAATATTGTCAACGCAATAACTAATGGCAGTTGCCGACTTAAAACGATACGATAGTCATGTTAAAGGAAATATGTTTTACCCTCGAGAGTAAAGGTGCTGGCAGTCACCTAGCCTAGCTGCAACTGATTTCAATCTCACACACACATGTCAATTTAGTTCTTCCATTATTGCATTAGGCTTTTTACCCATAGACACCGAAACTCAAGTAATAATATGTATAACCAAATCCTTCAAACTAATAACAACTTAACCTAAATATTCGCCAACCAAATCTCCTTTCCGCTCAATATACACCCGAGTGGTATATTAGGAAATCAGGAAACACTAGCAATTATACGGAGGTAAATTTCCTTCAAATATATTATTCCGATTGTGTTAACAGCGCACCGTTTCATCCAATTCCGCACCGTAACATAGACAATATAAAGTCCAAATTATTGGATAACTCTTCGAAATTGTTTTAGTGTGTTGCTATATTTGTATCTACATAATTTAGTTACGCTATATTACGTGGTAAAGGAAGGTAAAATTAAACACAGTTGATCGAAACGCCAGATGAATTGTACCTAAACGTCAAACAATAGGGTCCAAATTCAGGTGTTCGATTTGAGCATCGAATGATTCATAACGTCATAACCTCATAACATTATACGCTTGTAATTTATGAAAACCTGGTACAAACCGTGTGTTTTTTGTTAATAATAATTGTTATGTATGTAATGTATAATGCAACTAGGCAAATTAAGTGCTTATGCAAAATTGTGCGTAACGATAAATGCAACATTAAATGATGCATTCAATTGAATTACCTATGTAAGAATGTAATGCACGCTCACGGGTGTGAAATTATTTCAAACTCAGAGTCGTTGCTTTTTTGTTTTGTTTACATGACGGATTATAGAAAATGTTAAACAATTTATATTTAGAATTTCTAGCGACACATACATACGTACCTTCACGTCAGTTTCCCAATAGGGAAGCCAGAGACTATGAAACGCCAGGTGCTGGTGTTATAATTTCTATCAGTATCTAAATCAAATACATGAAATGAGAAAACATAATAAAAACCAGTTGTTTTTATTAAATAAGGGACACCTGTCTGTAAGTTAATCTTTGTAGCTATAATATTATACCGGGTGTTGCCTGTAATAGGAGCAATAAATTTAGGGATCGTTTCCACACCACAATGGTAACAACATTTTATTCTACAACTTGTTGTTTACTAAATATGAATTAATTTGGATTTTCCAAGCCAGCAATGTATTGCGAAAACTACGAAGTTTGTAGGCTGACAGTAGATGTCAACTAGACATGATCATGACTAGGCATGAATGGATGGAGTACATTAAAAATTATATTCAGTTTGTTCGAAAAAATCCCAAATAATAAATTACATATTTTGTAAAAGTTGTAGAACAAAATGTTGCTACGTTTATACAGTAGAAACGATCCCTCAATTTATTCCTCCTATTACAGGCAACACACAGTATAGAAGAGCTCCTGAAAAGTCCACGGCCACGGTTTCCCGATCCAAACCTTCACATGCCATACTCGCCTGGTACAAGTTAAAGGTCCGGTACGGTACACCCGTGACGGTCGTGCTCTGATTGCGCTGACTTTGAGAACTACTGTGTCACTTAAATACATTACTATTCACTAAGTTGCGTAAAAATTGGAAAATCTCTTGCAACGCTCTAAACTCCTGGTACTTAAAGTAGAAATAGCGTAATAAAATATACGCTAAATTGTCAGTTTCTTAATAGTAAATTAGTAATCATTGATGACTTCTCTAAAGAGTAAGCGTTAATTAAGAAATCGTAAATCTTGAGATTGGGTAAAGCAGTGTAGGTGGAAGGAAACGATGTTAAACGAAAAGTGAGAAAGTAGCCGATTACAAAAACATTATTGTAGCTAACCATTCTTGTAATTTGAGGATTCTAAATAAAAAAATGCTGCAAATTTTATTTTAATCACACAGTGTCGACTTCAGAGCAATTAGTTCAAAATGATGAGCTAAATAACTTTTGTAAGGTGTAATCGAAAAAGTCCAAGTCATCCAAAAGGAGCAAGTAAACCGGGGAAAGCCACCTGATTGAAAGATAACAGAGCATCGAACTTGATCGAACCCATCTCCGAACGACAATTGAATCTTAGAATCGGAAGATGTTCCATATTAACCACTGAAATAGAAATGCTGGATATGATCTGGGAGTGATTCTCTCAATACAGCGCTGCGTCGATCTCAAAGGTGAAGTTTTATCCGGCAAGTTTAAGAAGTCCCGTCGGAGCGTACGAAACACATTTTAGCGCGTGCCTTCTCAATTAGGCAGCTTTATACGACACTGAACGACTCACCTGCCTGCTGCCTAATTGAGAAGGCATCACCCCCTGGTCGATGTCTGTACACTTAATTACAATATGTAAGCAGTCGTAATATTTTAGGAAAAAGTGACATTAATAATAGTAGATGACATACTATGGTAAGAAGTCGGTGTGAATTGGAAAAAATAATCAAATATGTAGATAGGTACTTAGTTGAATTATGATTGTGACGCCAAGTTACCTTTATTGCTAAAAGAGTTCGACTTGTCTATTCATCTCATATCGTCCGACCGACTCAATGAAATCTGGGGGTGATTCTCTCAACACAGCGCTGCGTCAATCTCAAAGGTGAAGTTTTATCCGGCAAGTTTAAGAAGTCCCGTCGGAGCGTACAAAACACATTTTAGCGCGTGCCTTCTCAATTAGGCAGCAGGCTGGTGAGTCGAGTTCAGTGTCGTATAAAGCTGCCCTGTATATGCCAATTTAATAGGTCCAAATAACGCACAGCCGTCGCGTCACTTCCAGCGTCTCACATCTGCTGAGAACGGTGACCATTGATTGTATTGTGCTTCTCCATTGAGTCGAACGAGGCTGATTTTGAGACAAAGGCCTCTTCAATTAGAAATGAGGCTGCAGCGGTATTGCTGATGTATCTGATAACCATGTTCTATCCGAGATGGCGGTAACGTGGATTCTACACTCTGTCTATGGATGATTGCGCCGCCATCTTTTAAAGAGTTGTTTTTGGTAAGGGAATAGAGAACAAGCATGAAAATCATAATTGAGTTTTATTGATACGATTTGAGAAAAAATGTAAAAAAAATGTATGTTTGTATATAAACACTTTATTGTACACAATAAAACAGAAACAATACAATGAAGATGCCAGAAATAATGTACAAAGGCGAACTTATCCCTTTAAGGGATCTCTTCCAGCTAACCCTTGAGAGATTGAGACAAGTGACATCGAGTAGGCAAGTTTACAAATTTCTTTAGGATAAGATCATAGAAATAAGTCCTAACTATAAACATAAAATTAACTACATTCAAATACTCACATAAATATGCTAGACACAAAAATATACTAGATACATAAACTACATTTATGTAAAGGACAGTTGATACAATATTTATTTAAATGCACATACAAAGCAATACACTAAGTTTTGGCCCGGTTGTTAAGATTTTTTTTATTTACGTAATATTTGAATTCAACGATATTGGCTTAAACAGTAATTTACGAAATAAATGCAAGTTTCTTTATAAGGTCCTTATATTTTAAAGATAGAACAACAGCGGTGACGTCATTCATGTCGATGATTTTGTAGTGTTTTTGCAGGGGGTCGGAACAATGACTTTAAATCTTCATATCTTATGAAAAAAATATACGACAATTATTTCAATTTTGATTGCAAACATCTTGTAGGTACATAGTTAAGGACCTAATTGAAGTAAAAGTTTAATTGAAACAAATTATTTTTCCTTTGTGTAACGACGATTAACCATACGATTGTATGACTATTTTCGTTACACTAAGGAAAAATAATTTGTTTCAATTAAACTTTGACATCAATTAGGTCCTTATGTACAAGATTTTTGCAATTCACCCGTATACAGTTATTCCTCTCTTTCATAGCAGTTTCCAGAGAGAGTAAGAGAAAAAAAATGTATGTTCCCTATTATCCCATTTAATAAGTCAATTACTGACACCGGATTTCTCTATAAGGGCTTAAAAAGGGTTAACATTGAATGATGTGATGTTTGAGAAGCATAAAGAAAACACGTCATCAACATATAAGGCGCGGCATACTTTTGCTTTCAATGTTAGTCACTATCTTGTCTGTCGTAGATTAGTTAACAGTTAAAATAAGGGCTAGTTAAACTTTCCTAACACACCATTATTTACCTACTTTTACACCATAAACAAACTTATCGTTGCAAAAACTAGGGCGATAACAATCTAACACTATACCGGGCCCGCATAAAAGCAAGCGGGCTAGATAAAACTATCGGCGCAACATCCGGGTGTTTTCACCGAGGAACTGAGGTAACAATTACCTAGACGTGTGAACGTCCCACTGTTTGATGCTTTCCTGGTACATTGGGAACACTTTCTATGGTACGTTCGAGGTAAACAAGATAAGCTGCTTAAACTAACTGTATCTAAGCATAACTAATATCAAGTTTAAAAGTCCTTATTTAACATTGTATTGATATGAATTTTGAAATCTTCAAATTTGATCACCCGAAGACAAGCTTGCTTTCTTTGGCTTTCTCACAAAATGCTTACAAAGACTTAAGATTATATGACAAATACGCGTTCACGATTTTGCCTTAAAAAGGTACTTAGTACAAAGAGCTCCCGCGATAACATAAGAAAACCCGACACGGCACGTGACATGCGGTTGATATTAATGTTACAAAAGGCCGGGAAATATGCCGTAACCGTAACCCCCCGTGTATAGTGCTATTCTCCAACAATTCGAGAAAAATAATAAAAAAATTGCTTAAATTTATATTTTATGCACGGTCCAAAAATTACCATAAAAAACACTACCGCCATCGGCATTGACATCCCTCATAACTACATAGTAGAAAAATAAAATAAGCCATGAAATATATAATAATATCTTCTTCTTCTTCTTCTTCTAATAAAAACACAAAATTAAAATCTAATAAATCTAATTTAAATAGATTAAGAGTTAACATTAAAACATTAATTTCACACTTAAGTTAATTTGGCCATGTATTTTATTTATGAACGCAATATGTTTCAAAAATAGTAAATCTATTTGATACACTTTTAAATACGCTGCAAACGACGTTCGTAAAGGTTAAACTTTTTAGTCTATGGCATTATAAAAAGTAAAAAATATGAAAGAACTTTAATTGCTTGGCTGTTTGGAGTTAGTTATACTAGTCTAAAGTGTCTAAACATGTTTTAAAAAGTTTAAAACGCGATACGTAATGACTTGTTTCGGGGCCGCAGGCAGCGCTGCCACTGTTTTTCTAGGAGAAAAGATACTTACGAGTAAATAACATACAGTATAGGTAAGTACATGTTTTCCTAAAGAAAAACGAACAGCAATCGGTCGGTCTTTATCCTCAAAAACCCAGTAAATGTACACGCTCCAAATTAGAAGAAACTTTTTTTTTATGATAAGTAAAAGGCACACGGAGGAAGTGGAATCTGAGACCCGTAGACATTTGAATTCTCAAGACTATAATCTTAAGACCTCAAATGCGTTGCCAACCCTGAGGGCTAAGATGGAATGCCTCCTTGCTAGTAATTTCACCGGCTGTCTTATCCCCACACCGGAACACAACAACGCGAACACTGTTGCTTGGCGGGTGGTTAATGAATAAGATGGTAGCGATCCGGACGGACCCTGCACTACCTAAACTTGAATACCGAAAGACGCCGCATACCTAAGTTCTAATAGGTGGACAGGCTTGGTATAATCCGCAGGAATGGGCTGGATGAAGACGACAAGGAACTGAGCATTATTGTGATCCTCGAGGAAGGCCCATGTTCAGCAGTGAGTCTTTTATTTATGGTGAATTGACAACCTAAAGCTGTGTCCTCACTGAGAGCATTCGCGTGTGATAAACATTCGTCGTCGAATATTCAAGTGGAATGGACCACAGTAACGCTCGCCTCAACGTCCACACCACTCGAATATTACACGCGAATGCTCTCAGTGCGGACGCTCCGTAAGATGAGATCGAGCCCTCTGTACTGCAGTTGTTTGGGTACCTACTTAACTAATTATGTAAATAAACCAAACCACATGGTTCTGTTAAACAACCAATCAAACTGCTTTCTCGAGCTTCGATGTAATCAGTGCTCTGCCTTAATTGACCGACAAACTTGTTTTATTTTTAATACTAAGTATGTTTGTTGTGTTGCAGTGTTTTTGTCAAATAATGTTAAGATAAAATATCACGGGACAATGTCACACAAATTGACCTAGTCTAGGCTTGTACTATGGGTAGATACTAGACAACGATGAACATACTTAGGCAGAGAAATAAATACTTAAATACATAGAAAACATCCAAGACTCAGGAACAAATACTCGTGCTCATCACACAACTATCTGCCCTTATGAGTTTGAACTGTATATTACGTGGTATTTTGTTTATATTTAGTTAGGTACAAAACAAATGAAGTCTTTGATATCAATAACAGTAACCGTACGGTACATATTTCCTCAATTTCCCTCGCATTAGCCATAGCAACATCAATAGCACGCTGTTATCTATCGCTGAGCAAACTTGACTTATCTGCCTTGAACCGCTTGCCTGTCCGCCTTTCACTGAGTTTGTATATCAGCTACACACCACGGTTCACTGCCAGTGACTCCATAATGTTAACTAATATAGACCATTACACGATTTTTGGCATTCATAATAAATCTGGTTGAACAGTATAGGCGTCAAAAGGGTTTTGAGTAGTTGGTGATTTTGCAGCAGTATCAATGGAGTCCTGTCCCAAAACATTAAACGGTACCTGAACATTATCTTGCTAGATGTAAGTAAAAGTTATGGGATCATGACTGGTAATGCAGAAACAGACGTAGAAATAATAACAACTAAATAAATCATAAAAGGTCCAGATTATTTACCATATTTCAATACGTTAGTTAGTTAAGGAGTTGTTAAAATTAGGTCTCAGGCTCGTTCTGCCTGTTTCCTAAAATCTCCGCATCTTAAAGTGGTCTAAGTACAACAAACGCCTCTTTCCTATAATGTCTGCTATTTATTTCCAATGATGGCACTTTGCTAAAATGCTCGCTTCTAATTCCCACGATGATGTATGTATCCTATAATGTCCACTATTTGTGTTGTCCAATTCCGTTTCCTACAATGTCTGCTTTCCATAATGCCCGGTTTTAGTTTGTTGAAAATGGTTATAATTATATTGAAGCGAAGCAGACATTAATGTGAAAGTTGTTAAAAATATATCCCTAGGGAGGATACTAGGTATATGAGAAGCAGACATTATGTTAAAAAAGTGACAATACAAAAAGACGTCTTAGGAGACTGAAAAATATGAGGAGACTTTACAGGAAACGGATAATGTAAGAAGTGGACATCATAGGAAACTGACCAAGTGGGGAGAGGGCCATTTTGAGAAGCAGACATTTTAAGAAACAGACAGAACACGCCTGAGCCAAAATTTGTACCTGGGCGACTGAACTCTCCTGGGATGTATGTAAATCACAATTTGATAGGGTCATCTAAATAATATGTCGAATACCCGATACCGTGTCAGTACCCGATTTTAATGCAACATTATGTATGCCGGATTCGGCTGTATATGACATACTTTATTATAACGATTCAGGACCATTGTAACACTCACATTCTTACAGTAAATGTTTGAATTTTAATAATTTACCTGTTACCCGTGACTTCCTCCGCGTGTCACTGATGCAACTTTCGTTGTCACAATAGTAGATGCTGATAGTGTGTAAGAGTTGTAGTCTGCTAACCTATGCCACCCTGGTAATTAGGAAGTTTCACTAAACAGTTCCCACCAGGGTCGGCCTTCATTGTTGAAACGTTACCTCTATACTTATTATATTATGTCATATGGAGATAAAGTCTCAACAATTATTTTTTACTTGTATTTTATATTTGAAACCATCTTTAACGCATTAAATGAGACTAATTGCCGCACTAAGAGACATTTTGAAAACAGTTAACTAATTACTTTTTAAAACTTGTATATGGTAAATCGTCAGTATCGTCACAAATATTGACATCCTCGATCAACAATTACTACTGTTGATCGAAGATTGACATACATGCATAACATCACGCCTTCATTTCCAGAGTGGGGTAGGCAGAGCTACAGAAATAACAGCAACTCTAAAAAGACTTGTTTATAATTCTGTAACCACATTTTACACAAACAGGCTAATGTTTTACCAGTGTATTAGTGACAGGTTGCAAGCCCATCGCCTACAAGACCTTATTCCCTTAGCCGCGGTGACATGGAGTCGCACTATTCTAACCCGGCAACCAAACGGCAATTGATATATATTTATGAAAATATAAAACGTAGTTCTAAGATGGTACTAGTAATTCTAGTACCATCTTACAAACAGACATATAAAGAAGTGACAGTAAAAGGAGAAATAAATTTAAATCTTCAAGATAAACATAAAATTTATCTGTATGCTGTAAGCCTCGTCAATATTGGCTTGTTTACATACTTATCATATCATTTATCATCTATCAGTATCTCCGATGGATTGACATATCGAGGTCAATTTCAATGTTTATATTTATTCACTGTGATTACATTTAATATATAACTATTGTAGAATCACTTTTAGGGTTCCGTACCTAAACGGTAAAAACGGCACGCTATTACTAAGACTCCATGGTCTCTCTGTCACCAGGCTGGGCCTCTATTCAACTGCGTTATAACTATATCGTATTTGACGTGTTTCCGTATTGTCAACGTTTTAATAACTCTTATGTCATTTACAATAATGGCGACTGTGACATAAACGATTCTTAAACGTGTCAAACACGATATCGTTTTAACGCACTTGAATATAGGCACTGTACACGAACCGTGCTCGATATTAACAATGGCCACAGGTAGACGCTTGAAATATTAACAGAATATATAGTTGCATATCCACTTTAAACATAAATAATTAAATTAAAATATAGTAAATATTTAAGGGGGGCTCCCATACAATGTTTGCCCAGTGTTTTTTTGCCGTTTTTTGCTCGATATTAATGACGGCAACAGGTACACTAATATATTATCTAATGCTGCATGCTGTGTGTGTGTGTGCACTTGGTCGATTTTTATGGGACGTTTCAATATTTTTAATAGTAGTCTTTAAGTACTTACAAAACTGATACGTTTCTGAAGGACTGTCAGACCACCGCACATCCCAAACTATGGTACTAAGGCCGATAAAAAGTCAATCCTGACACATTGGACAACTATGAAGTTTCTGAATATAGATGACGTTGAGGATTGCCGGTAACCTTCGGGGAGGGAAGATGGCCGATAAAAAAATGCCCGGCTTTTACTTTTGATTTATTCTGTTTACTGATTTACTCTATTCACTTGACATTGGCGAAATCACTTTGTGGACCGCCATTAATTATAAAAGAAGAAGATGATAGATGACGTTGGCAGCCGTCAAACGATGCTGTTATTACTACCCCTTCACTCGCAACAAATAAGTTTAGCATTGTTTTACAGCTGTGAAGAAGTTTGTGGTTGTGCAACATGTTATGTCAGTGGGGCATGTTCGATTGAAAAATGTATGGAATTGACGTAAGCGTCCGAGATAGTCACGTGGCATTTGTATACATATTTTGTGGTGTACTAACGTTACGCACAAAAACGTTTCCCGAACTGATTCATTTCCCAAAAACATTAAATGGGCAATCGCTATTTTTTCCGAAACTGTAAATATTACAGGATTTATTTCAGGACCATCGTGTAGAACCATATAGGTTAGGTTAGGTTAGTTTTATAAAAAAAACTGAACAGATTACAGTTTTGGAAAAGTAACCTTTAAACAAACATTAGTAAACCATATTTTGTCTATAGAAACGTAATCGCTAACGATTGTCGAATGCAACTTATCTAGCCCCACAGAATTGACAGCTTATAAATCTGATTGCCTGCCTGGTAAAACGTAAAACACGAATTTGGGACACGTTACTCCTGGGGCTGTACTCCACATTGAAAGCATATTTGCCCATCTTGCTTTGCTATCATAATCACATTATAAAGTTCAAGAAACCTCTTATTCAGTTGACAGTAAGAACTGTCATAACAATAAGTCATGAACTGGGCCCCTAGCCAAGATGCAAACGCTCCTAACGTTCTTCATTTCTATGGCTCACAATGTATGGGGTGACATTCTCGTGCGTTTCGATAAACCACGTGGTCGACTGTCATCCCATACATTTTGAACGATAGAAAAGAAAAACGTTAGGAGCGTTTGCATCTTGGCTAGGGCCCTGAGCATCTAGTCACCCGACCTAATACTGAATACTGTAACTCCGTCACTATGTAAAACTATAACGCTACATCTTTATTTTGCCGCGTAGGTATAACTGCATGCAGGTCAACTTGCTTTCTTCCGTTGGTTGTGTTTTCGTGACACAAAATTAACCTGTGACGGGTTTTCGCCTTCTGTTGGTTTATTTAGTGTTCACGGCATTAGCCTAATTATCGCTCAACTGATTTTGATTAAATTTGATGGAGATAGCTTGAGCACCAAAAAAAACAATAAGATGTTAGGTTTTAAAGATGGTGAATGAGAAAATATACAGGGTGTTAAGTAATTAGTGGATAAGCCGTGTCCTGCTGATAGGGGGCTCTTAGGACGTTGCGAAAAAGCTAAATTAGTCTGAATAAATGTGGCACTCTTTTCGAAATATTTAACTTTTTGTTTAGGTTACAAATGTCGTCTCATACATTAAAAAAAAAACAAAAAAGTCAAAATATCTCGAAATCAGTGCTACTTCTACTGCGACTAATTTAGCTTTTACGGAACGTCTTGAGTGCCCCTTATCAGCAGATGTCAGAAAATCCACCCTGTATATTTAGCTTCCTGGACCCAGACCATTTTTTTGTCATAAAAACCTAAAAACCGAGAGTCCTTTATAAAGTACTTTGCACTTGAGTCCTGAACCATCCGCCGCTTGATTTAAGAATTGTTACTGTTTTTCGCTAGAACACAGTCGATTTTAGCGGTAAATATTATGTACTCTATAAAGTACACTCGGTTTTTTCGGATGAGTTTATTTGCGTAGTGTTAGGACTTAAAGTGAGCGTCCCTTTAGTTCTTTATAAAGGTGCGGGGATTCAGGAGGTTAGAAAACTATAGAATGTGTTAGAGTATCGATAATGGGACACCTGATACGTCACAACAGTTTTTGAACATTCTGGAGGGCAAAGTCGAAGCGAAAAAAGAAAGAGGAAGACCTAGGCTTACTTACTTTAGCCAAATAAGACAGAAAGCCAATGTCGTGTCGTATCAGGAGGTGAAAAAATCTGACGGAGAATAGAGAAAGGTAGCAGTTACTCCAACGACAAGAGCGCTCTTAAGTTAATTTAATGACCTATAGCATAAAGGAAAGGTATAAAAAACTTTTTTGCCCCAAAGAATTTGATAGCTTCTGAGTAAAAATACAAATAAAAAAATATCAAATGACAATTAGATATTTATTAGGGGGGTATTTTTAGATAGGGCTTCCAAAATGATAATAAAATATGGAGGTTTTTAAGTGACTTTTTTACGTAAGTGAACAGTTGGCGAGATATACGCTTCTAAAGTCGTAAAAATTCTGTCCGGGTGGGTAGTTTTTGAACTGTTAAATAGAACATTCTAATAAAAATTATAGTAGTAGAACATACGAAATACTTCCAACCAAAATTGTTTTGAACACGATACGCTGTGTAGTTTTTAAGATTTTAATAATAAAAAAAAAATTAATTTCAACCATGAACGTTCATCCCAGCTACGGAACCCTTCACTGTGCGTGGTCCGACATGCACTTGGCCGGTTTTTTATTTAAATTGTTATGTATATTTATTTTTACAATCTCACACAAATTGACCTACTTCCAAACTATAAGCTCTAGGCTTGTACTATGGGTACTAGACAACGATAAACTTACTTAGAGAAATATATACTTAAATACATAGAAAACATCCAAGACTAAGGATTAAATAAATACTTGTGCTCATCACACGAATATCTGCCCTTACCGGGATTTGAACCCAGGACCCCTAGCTTCGAACTAGGCTATAGCGTATCGTCCAACATAAAAGAGTTCTTGATATAAAAATCTTGAAACTTAGTATTTTTCATCCATACGAAGGATTCGAGTAGGTAGATTATAAGTTAGGTTAGTTACTATAATTAAAGGGAGTGTTGTTGTATAATATAATTATAATATATGCTAGTGTATCAAGGTGGAAATGCCACATGTATGGCAACTACCTTACATACATATATACATACCATCACGCCTTCATTCCCAGAGTGGGGTAGGCAGAGCTACAGAAATACCAAAGACTACAAAAAGAGTGGTTGGTAAAAGGCTCCGTATACGTTTCAATTTGTATGCGTGGGTAGTGTTACAAATGTGTGAATCTGTTGATGAAATGTCTTGACACACAATAACATAAAACTATATGTTTATACCAACATATTTTTTACAAATATTCTGCTCCTACCTCATGAACACTTAGCAAAGAAGTAGAAGCACTTCTTCCGCCTCTTTTGTAATGCAATAATCTTCTTTGAACATGCACAAAGATGATATTATTTATGACTGTTTTTAAAATAACAAACTAGGTTAAACTATTAACCACAAGTAAACTAGACTAATAGAACAATAGAATAATCGTCACCTCATTTATCTCACTGCGCATAAATCGATTACATAAGTGAATATTAAATGCTGTTGTAACAGCGCCTACGCGCCGCCGCCATTGTTTCTTGCTGATGGGTATCAGGGTACCAGGAGAACATACGTACGGCGAAGCTTGCACAAATCATCAGTTTGTTTACACGCGATAGGTCACGAGATAAAGTCGTCCTGAAACGCTGCCCAGCGCCTCTGTTCCACTTTGTAGGTAGATTTGCTTGATAGTTACGTGGTTGATCATGCTAGTGATCCTGATAAAGCGTGCCTATTGTTATGTCGTCCTAGTCATTTTGACAGGTGTGATGAAACTTTTACATCACGATAATGTGACAAGTATGACAGGATACTTTATTTACCTACTCATCAGAATCTAATTAACTCAGTTACAACTGCTCTGTAGTTATTAGTTAAATACTTTGAAGTAATTAAGTAATTTGAATGCTACAATCTTATTGATATTATATTCAAAAGCAAAATATCTGATGTAAATGCCTTTCATTTACAATGCTTCTAGAGTATTTAGAAAACCTAGAAAAGAGGACAAAAAAAACTAGAAAACCACACCGTTTACAAATGAAAATTATGACTATTACCAAGTATTATCGACCCATATAAAACCCGTTAAATTGGAAGCGTTATCATTTCCATAAAAGAAAACAACTTTCCATCAGATCTATAAGATAAACGTTCCTTGTCAATCACGGGAGGCCCGGCGCGGTTACGAAATATGGCGCGTATTAGTACCCGCTGGTGGGTGACGTTGCTCATATATCGTAGTACCAAGATTGAAGGGCGATATTTGCTGCTTTTGAACCCTGGTGCCTTGGTAACGGATGCTAGATCTAGTAAGTCAAACCCCCTTAATTTTATCTCAAATGAGAGTCGCACGAAAACTGTTATATGCCTGTTAATATTACGAGAATGGCTAATACGAGTAGTACCAATTTCATGATTTTAACCACTTAAAAGACGATTAGAGCGTTGACAGTTGTCAAAATGTATGAACTAAAAGTCGATTAACATTGATTAAATTTAACATCGTATGGTGAAATTGGTACTTAAATAAATAAATAAATAATGACAGGACAATGTCACACTAATCGACCTAGTCCCAAACTAAGCTCTAGGCTTGTACTATGGGTACTAGACAATGATAAACTTACTTATATAGAGAAATATATACTTAAATACATAGAAAACATCCAAGACTCAGGAACAAATACTCGTGCTCATCACACAAATATCTGCCCTTACCGGGATTTGAACCCAGGACCCCTAGCTTGGAAGGCAGGGTCACTCCCAACTAGGCTAGCGTGTCGTCAAACTTACTAGGCTCTAGATAATTATGTAAATTTAGTTGTTTCCCGGGCTACCTCTGTTGCTTCTTTTAATCAAAAATCGTCGTAGAATAAGCTCAGGTTTACACTTAAAAATGTTGGAATCCTTTCAGCAAACGCCAATATTGTAAAAGACGGCAAAAACTTTCTTGAAAACTAAGTCAATTATTTTAAGACCAAGCAAAAAATGTATATTCCAATAAAGTTTAAAAAATTATATAGTATTTCGTCTTCGTAAAACTATTCCCAATAGATTTATTCTTCTCTCTACAAACTACTGCTACTTACCTCATAGGCGATGATTAAACTCAGACTGAGCCATTCAAAGGCACAAACCGATAACGGATAGTCGTAATAATTCACAACTATCGTTTGACCAAGACAATGCGAACTTGGAGCTACGGCCGCCATATTTGCACAGCTTAACGGTATTCCAATTTCGAATTTTCGACTTTATCTTAACGTTCGATAGGGTAAGTGGCCAGTGTTGTTTGGTGTCTTGAATTGGAATCTGCATATTTCAGCCAAATTCTTTCTATCATAGACAATATTGGAATCACAAGGAGGAGACGAATATAAAACTGATGTTATAATTGTTGTTTTATAGAGTTTAAATGCGATAAATACTAAAACATACCTATCAAAATTATTGTAATTTAACACAACAGTAAAAGTTAAGTTTTTAATTTTCACGTTGCCACCTCAACATGTCTGCTTAAAATGACCTTTAAATTGTATCGTATAAAGATATTAAATTCGTATGTTTGATACTGATAATAGCTTGTAATAAAAAGTTATTGTTAAAATTACAACCTTTGGCTTATAATTTTTGGCCGAAGGCACGACACTAACAAAGCCTGTTTATAAAAAGATTAATGCTCGCAAATATCTCACCGTACCTCGGTATTCTAAGCTTTAACTTTGTTAAGTTAAAGTACGTTTTCGTGTACGTGATCGCATTAGATGGAGAAAGCTGCTCTGATGTACGGGCGAGGTATTGATAAGTGCGCTTCCCGGTTGGAGCATGCAAATTATTGTTGTGCCGTGCCTACACTGTGATTTGTCATTGTTCAAGATTGTTAGGTCCTTTTGGTCTATATTTCCCTGGTTATTGTTTTTTGAGAGCACGCTATTAAGTGATGATATTTTACTTAACTAAACTACACAACTAAAGAACGATATAGGAACAGATTTACAAAGAAAAAGCATATAATCTTCTTATATATAAAATTCTCGTGTCAAGTTTTCGTTCCCATACTCCTCCGAAACGGCTTGACCGATTCTCATGAAATTTTGTGAGCGTATTGAGTAGGTCTGAGAATCGGCCAACATCTATTTTTCATCCCCCCTAAGTGACATGAAAAAAAAATTGCAGCGGGCGGAGCCGCTGGCGGATCGCTAGTATTATAATAAACACCTTTTTGGTGTTTAATGCTCGTCATCTCTTGTTTAAGCAGAATTAGGAATTTATATCGATAAAGTTTTAAAAATAACTTTAAACTACCGCGGAATTTAACTATTGCTTGCTTGCTTTTACGCGAAAGAAGCACAAGTAATTGTACTCTAACTACACCTGTTGTCGAAAGGATGTCAATAGAGGTCAGTGCAGCGAAATTCGACCACTGGGTCGACAGTCGCGTGCTAAAAGCGTTTCGTAGTACTGGTGACCTTGTTGCTCTTTTGGAGTTCTGAGTTCCTGGTAGGTTTTGAACAATGAGATCCTTTTTGGAGACATTATTTTACTGGTTTTTCTTAGGGCACCGACCGGTGTTGACGAAGTTTTCGCTTCGTAAACTTATTCAAGAACACAAAATAGCTTATAAAGTGTGCTTGAAGTATGCTTTGTCCTGATCTTTCAATGTGACATTTGAATTTGACAGGAAGAAGTGACAAAGAATACTTTTACTAAAATATTGTGCGTTTATGAATAAGGCGAGTTATTTTCTATTACAGTACTGACAAATGTGTAATTCCACAGTTACAAGGCGATTATTTTACTTTTGTTAATTCAGTAATTGCAAGATTAAAATGATAAGATTAAAAGTATTATCTAGAAAAAACACTTTACACCTTTAAGGAGGTTACGGGACATCTAAACTTGACAATATATTCAACTGCACTCAATAGCTTGTTACTTATTTGCACGATAGGTTAATCTTGTTCTCTATGTCGATCCTGTTTGATTTGGTTCAATCACAAGCAGTTCCGATGGCATACAGTAATACAAGTTTAATCCCATTCTAGATTTATGTAGTCCTTGTGAACGCAGCGCGGTTGTCACTCCTGTGACCCTAGCAGGCGTTGTCCGTTATGCAATCCGATTTATTGTCAGTATTCTGATTCTGCGTAAGATTACGGCGAGATATGGCTTCTTGCAGATAACTCTGCATTAAGCAACATTCTACAGGTCTTGCTCTTACCCCATTTCTAAAGGTTGCACTGACGTCTTTCAGGATAGTTTGTAGTGGGCTTTTGTTTTCGTCATATCACCAATTGGCGGACTACCGTAGTATTTTTTTTGTGGTCACTAGTCTACTGAAACCTAATCTTGTTATAGACCCTATGTAATACGTAAAAGTTCAAGTACGAATACGTTTTCGTGAAATATGAAGCGTACTTTCGGCCCCACGAACAGAGCCTTATTCGACATTCCTTGTGATAGGTTTTCATATCGATTTGGGTCTTCCTATTTCTGTCGAGCCAAGAGAGAGAAGCTGAAATTCTATTATGAAAAGGCTTTGTTACCCGGGCCCTAGATAAGATGCTAAACGCTAACGAAAAGCTTTTTTGAAAATTGATACTATTACATTAACATTATAGATACAAGACGCGTCATCCGGCAAGTTACGTTATTTTTCCTAAAGTGTATGTAATTATGTCGCTGCCTTCCATGCAATCAATGTCGTATCGATGAGTCCCGCTATAAATTAGTGCTGTGGCTACAAGCTGCAGCATTTATGCTGACCTGGTCGCCCTTTTAGTGTCTTTAGACCTAAATATGTAGTTACATAAGTTGTTTGCACTTTGTTTTCTAATGATTATAGGCACTAAATAAACGATTTTTTCGTTCCTTCATTCTTTCTTTTACGTCAATATTATTCGTTATTTATTACGATAACGTTTGTAGAATGCATCTGCTCCCTATTTCACCGTCCTGACAATGGCAGGTGACAATTGACATTTCAGTGTACATGGCACAGCTTGTATGAAACCCAGTGATGTATCAGCGTGTACCGTATACCGAATGGTCACCTGTCATGTGTCATTGTCGCGATGGTGAAATAGGGGGCTGGTCTAGGGCTATTGGAATGATACCAACAAAGTACAGTTTTGTTGACAGATTTTGTCAAGATTAGTTTTCGAGATTCTAATAAATTGGGGAGTGTAAGATTTTGGATAAAGGTTCTAATCGACTGAATGCTGTATTTATTTTTGTAAAAAAAGTCATTCCTACGATTCCCTAGTACTAATATAATCAGAATGCATAAGAGAAAAATAAATTATCCTATCCTATTAAACGAGCAATATTTGTGTATATGTATAAATAAATATCACAAGACAATCTCACACAAATTGTCGGATCCCTTTGAAACCCATAAAACCTTTTCGCAAAACATCTTATTAGGCTAAAATTGTTTTTTTTTTAAAACATCTATTGTGTAGATTAGGTCGGATTAGGTTAGTTTTTCATAATAATTAAAATAAAACCGTTTCTATTGTACAAACAGTTTTCGGGCAAAAGATTTTATAAGAAACATGCGTAAAAAAATATGCGATCCAACAGTGAGTCATAACCCAAATTAACCTAGTCCCAAACTAAGCGCTAGGCTTGCATATATTTGTAATCACATTCTCGAAAATGGCTTAACGATTTTGATTTAAATAGCAAAATAGGAGTTTTTCGGGTCAATAATCGATCTGTCAAATCATCATCTTCGGGAAAATTCGGGTTCCGCCGAAAATTCGCCTTCCGAGGTATTTGAAATGTATAGACAATACTATCAAATTGTGAATTAATAGTGTCGTCTACATACACCCGAATAGAGCTCAGGTGCGTTAAAACGATATCGTGTTTGACACGTTTAAGAATCGTTTATGTCACAGTCGCCATTATTGTAAATGACATAAGAGTTATCAAAACGTTGAGAATACGGAAACAGGTCAAAAACGATATCGTTATAACGCAGTAGAATAGAGGCCCAGGGTCTCTATTCTACTGTGTTAAAACGATAATGTATTTGTCGTGTTTTAGTGTCTTTTGTAGTTGTTGGTATTTCTGTAGCTCTGCCTACCCCACTCTGGGAATGAAGGCGTGATAGTATGTATGGGTAGATTCGTTTATAAATCAGCCGCCATTACTGTCAATGGTACATAGCAGTTACCAAAACGTTGACAATACGGAAACACGTCAATAACGATAACGTTATTACCGTGTAGAGTCTCAGCCTTGGTTCCTTATGCAAATTACTTACTTATACAAAAAAGACCCGATTACGAAACAAGTTGCCCACATCCAGAATTCTAGCATTCCCGTTAAAAAACTGTATGTTAATGAAAAACACAAAATTGTTTGACGTCTTCAAAGCTTGGGTAATGTACCATAAACTTACGCCGTACTTGTGGGTAAATAGTGGCGTAACTTGAAGTGTACGCGAGCTTTCCACACCTAGCACCTACGTACCGGGAAAGTAATAATTACAATGAACATCTGCGATGTTTTTTTTTTGTTCATAAACCAGAATGTTTTATACATGCATCAAAATCGGTGGCGTGGCGCGTGGTTTAGAAGGAGTTAGCGAATAAATGCAGACAGATGCGGAAAACGACTTTGTTTCATGATATGTAATTATATTAAAGAAAAATAACGATATACTTATTTACTTCTATCACGGGGTAATCTCACACAAATTGAAGGTAGGTAAGCTTGAAATCATCATACTTGATTCAAACCCAAAAAATCTAAAGATATCGAAAATTAGAGTTTCGTACGTTCAACTAGAACCTTAATACAAAACATTAAGAGTTATTTTAACCGGGCATTGTCGCAGTACCGGTGATCTGAGGGCAGGAGGATAAGCGTGCGCGCAGATCTCCGATGTTGCACGAAGCAGGGCGTTGACCCCCGCCCACTAGAGCCGGATGCTAGCCATTCGGGTTTAT
This sequence comes from Acleris holmiana, assembly GCA_949316455.1. Taxonomy (NCBI): domain Eukaryota; kingdom Metazoa; phylum Arthropoda; class Insecta; order Lepidoptera; family Tortricidae; genus Acleris; species Acleris holmiana. The sequence continues at coordinate 12,662,953 of OX438782.1, read as the reverse complement.
AGGTCAGAAAAAATATTCGGGGGGGTTCCGGGATTTAGATGAAAGACTTTGGACTGTAACTAAAATAATGGCATTAAATTTCAGTCAGGGTTAAAAAAAGAAATGTTAGCCTATCCTAGGCATGTATTACATTATGTTCGCCTTTATCGCAGGGTAAAGCATCCATTACTCTCGCACTTACATAGGGGTCAGAAAGTGACAGATGTTTAATCCATTTTTATCTACATCGATAAACACGACCTTATTAAGCCTCCTATACTATTAAACAAGAAATATAGGTCTCGAAAAGAGCTCTGACAATTTCGATGAAATTTGCAAGATACGATTACGGGGGCGAAAAATTGATCTGCCAAGTTGTCTTCGGGAAAATTCATTTTCAACCTGAGCGACGCTCGGATTTCCAGGTACGGGATTTAACGTGTGAGTCTGTGAACAATCAACCAATTAGGTTCCTAGGCCACTAAGGACTATGTCTAAGTCACGTTGTCAACTAAAACGTAAGAGACTTTATTTAATTTGGTTTACAATGTCACTTTGACATAGACCATAGTTGCCTATGTGGGTTATTCCCATCTTCCGACCTGTCCAACCCAGGTAAATGCCAAAATTTCCATATACCTGGGTTGGATAGGTTGGAAGATAGGAATAACCCGCCTATGTAGATTGGTTGTCTGTACCTATATCTGTGAGAGGACAGCGGTCGCAATATGCAGTATAACCGCTATATAAGACATTAATACCAAAGCATCGATACTATTAATCATGTTGTGTTAATTGTCAATCAACGCAATGCTATTAAGATCTTGGTCAAATGGAACGTATCCTACAATAGAGATTGCACAGAGCTGACATTAGCAAGCTTGCGTCACTATGCAGCATTGCACTCTGATAGGTACATTCGACGCCAGGCACTATAAAACCTATACAAAATGAGCTACGATAGTAGCTTTGGGCGTAATGTACACCTACTAAAGGATAATAATATTCAGTTTACACTTCATTAAATATAGTATAGAGACTTACTGTTTTTGTATGGTACAGTCAACACAACAATGATTGACGACTGCTGGTGTGAGATTGAATGTCAGTTGTGATTGGCATCAGGGTGGTGATTCTCTCAACACAGCGCTGCGTCGATCTCAAAGGCGAAGTTTTATCCGGCAAGTTCAAGAAGTCCCGTCGGAGCGTACAAAACACATTTTAGCGCGTGCCTTCTCAATTAGGCAGCAAGCAGGTGAGTCGCGTTCAGTACGCTGTGTTGAGAGAATCACCACCCTGGATATTTTTTGTACAATCTGCCGAAAAATTGCTTTGTAAATTGTTTTCTCATGGCACATACCTACGAGCACTCAGGGCCGAGACGTGATAGCTTTTTTAGTATTTCCGTATTGTCCACGTTTTGATAACTCTTATGTCATTAACAGTGATGACCGTCGAGTCATGATCGATTCTAAAATACGTCATTCGCGATATCGTTATAACGCAGTAGAATAGAGGCCCAGGCCACCTGATGGTAAACGAGATCCGAGACTTATTGCGGCTTTGCCCATGTAAAACTTTATCACTGCTCCCTCGGGAACTGTCATATTTTCCAGGATAAAAAGTATCCTATATCCTTACCCAGGAGTTACTTTAAAATAGAAGACTAGTTGTTTCCCGCGACTCCGTCCGCGTAGACGTCGTTTATCGCCATTCCCTCAGGCCCATCAAACTTTTAGGGATGATAAGTAAATTGAATATAAATCTATAACAAACAGACAGAGCTATATTCACATTTATAATTATAATATTAGTATCTTAGGTCTGCAAATGCGTTGCCGAATGTTAGACTATGCCGTTTCACAATCTACAATTAAATTCATCTGTCAAATAAAGATCTCCTTGTCTATATTTATTTGACGATTGTGAATCAGGCGGTAAGATGGAATACCTCTAAGCTAGTCACTCTACCATTTGTTTGCTTAGCAATAGGTTAAAGCTGCGCAAAGTTCTAACATAGAATAGAATAGAATAAAATAGTAAAAAGCTTTATTCACCTGAATAAGTATGCCGTGGACATGAAAATATAACAAAATCACAAAAAGTCTAATATAAACACACACAAAACAATAAAATGTGAGATTAAATTGTGCAACATCTTAAAAAAATATTTAATAACATCTCTATTTCACTTTGTTTTACCATATGTCAATATATGTAATTAAAAAAAGACTAAGTTATTTATCAAAAGCCATAATAAAGTCAACCCCAATAAGCTGTCATCTCAGTCATTGACTGACAGGGTCACTGCTAGGGTTGACATTATTTTGTATAAAGAATTGCTTTTACTTAATTATTTTTGTAACACGTTTATAACAGAGTGTAACAAATAAATTGAATTAAAATAAAATTAACCCATAATTTTATCAAAACTTTATCGATTGTATCATTTCATCGAATTCCATTTCATCAAACGCAATTTTCTGCTGAAATCACGACATTTTCACTATATTTTGAACATTAATTACGTACGTTAGGTTACGATAGAAAAGACTTGTGACTCCCAAAAAAACAACTCATCCGGCGAGATGTTTCGATGAAATAAAAACTATACGTAATGATGCGTTCGTTGAAAGGTGTTTCGCTGAAATAATAGGTACCCATTTGACGTGTTTTCGTATTGTCAACGTTTCGACAACTCTTATTTATAAATAAATAAATAAATCACACATTGACCTAGTCCCAAACTAAGCTCTAGGCTTGTACTATGGGTACTAGGCAACAATAAACTTACTTATATATAGAAATATATAGAAAACATCCAAGACTCAGGAACAAATACTCGTGTTCATCACACAAATATCTGCCCTTACTGTGATTTGAACCCAGGACCCCTAGCTTCGAAGGCAGGGTCACTACCAACTAGACATGTGCGCCGACGGTCAAAAGACCGGCGGCGGCGTCTGGTTAAAAAAAAATCGGCGGCGGCGGCGTCATCGGCGTGAAATCGGCGTGAGGTATAAAGTTTAAAAAAAAGGGCAGGAATAAGGGAAATATACGAGGGGTGAATTGGAAAATTCGCGGCCTAAGTATGAAATCAAATCAAAAGGTTTTTTTATATTACGTAGTCCCCGTCGAGGTCTTTGCACTTGTTCCATCTGGATTCCAAAGCCAATACACCACTTTTAAAGAAACTTTCCTCTAGGTCTTCAAAATAGGTGTCCACTTCAGCTTGGACCTCGTCGTTGGCCGAAAATTTCTTACCGCCCATGTGTTTTTTTAAGTTTGGAAATAGGTGGAAGTCCGACGGTGCCAAATCGGGCGAATAAGGCGGGTGGGGCAATAATTCAAACCCTGAGTTGTGAATTTCTGCCATCGATTTAAGTGACGTGTGCACACGTGCGTTGTCCTGGTGAAAGAGAACTTTTTTTGTCAACAATCCAGGTCTTTTTACTTTCAGTTCCTCTCGTAATCGCCGTAAAAGTTCGCAATAATAGTCGAGTTTATAGTGGTACCTTTCTGGAGATAGTCAACCATGATTACTCCCTTTGCGTCGCAGAAGACTGATGCCATGACTTTATTTGCCGACAAAATGGCCTTTGCCTTTTTGGGAGGCGGAGATCCAGCACGAACCCACTGCTTCGATTGCTGTTTAGTCTCGGGCGTGTAGTGGTGGACCCATGTCTCATCCATAGTAACATATCTGTCCAAAAAGTTTTAAGGGTCAGCTTCATACAGGTCTAGACAGTGGCGTGAAATTGTTAGTCGAGTGATTTTTTGTTCCACTGAAAGGAGCTTTGGACACCTTCGAAAAACCTAATTCGTTGACTATAATGTTTTGGGTGCTAGCTGACATCGTGGGCATCTCCTATGAAAGATCATAGGAGATGTCCACGATGTCAGTTATTTCTCTTACTTTTAACCGTCGGTCTTTCATTATCATGTCGCATATAATTGCCACATTATGTGGATTGGTCGCAGTGGTTGGCCTTCCGGGACGAGGGTCATCTGCGATACTAACTCGTCCCCGTTTAAATTCAGCTGCCCACTTTTTTACCATCGTATATGATGGACAGGATTGCCCCAATGTACACTGCATATCTTCATAAATTTGTTTTGGAGTCAATCCTTTGTTATGAAGATATTTAATTACGGCACGCTGCTCCATATCGTCCATTATGAAAAATCTGTTTATACGTACTTTTAAATCAGACGTAAAATTTATATCAAATATTGTCTTCCTATTAAAATTTCGCGGGATGAAACTGAGTAATGATAGTTCAAAATGGCGGCAGTTTTTTTTTTGTAATGGTCGGGCCGCAAACTTTCTATCAGCACTCGTAAGATAAGTTTAAAAAATGCATTGCCGGTAGCCATCGGTAGTTCGCATAGGTAGCATTATCTTACTGATCGCTCATCCACGGTTAAAAAAAATTGAATTGATAACAATAATTTAAAATCACGTTAGAAAATACTTCATCGTTAAAAATAAAAACTTCATATGGGGAATAAACAATCTGTTGAGGAAGATTGGAGAATATTTCACGCCGATTTTACGCCGACGGTTGAACCGGCGGCGGCGGCGTGAGGCAAATCATCGGCGGCGGCGGCGCGGCGGCGCGGCGCACATGTCTACTACCAACTAGGCTAGCGTGTCGTCGATTTTTTTTGACAAATTAATTTGACAGTAGTGGCGACCGAGTTAAAAATAAATAGCCAAACACATCAAAGGCCATATCGTTTTAAACCAGTTGGATAGAGGCACCCATTTTGTTTTCATCTATGTTACTTTCGAAACAATATTGCTTTTTACTGGCACATTACTGCCGAGTAAATAAGAGTTATCGAAACATTGACAATACGGAAACACGTCAAACGCAATATCGTTTTAGCCCAGTAGAAATGAGGCCCTGTCCCTATCAAATAGGAATGTTAATCGTATAGTTTATCGATGAACTTGCTATTGACGTTTAACAGGACAACCGCGATTTGTTTGTCACTCGGATCTCTGTTTCCAACTTGTCTGTAACAATAGAGACGTTAGCGACAAGCGATAAAATACAACTTGTGTTGTGCTAGCCGTAGAGGCCAGCATAAGTTAGTGTCGCGTTTGGCAAAATGTCATTAGTACAGTTATCTATGGAGTTAGTTATGTCGTGTCGTGACAGACAAACGCTTGTAGTGACAACTTGTAGCAATGTTACATGTGACTAGTGATTAATTGATTGAATGTAAATATACAACGCGTCGTTTGTCGCGCATTTTTAATCAGTTCCTTGTCTTATCCGGCAAGTTTTGTCTTATAAGTTTTATCCGGCAAGTTTAAGAAGTCCCGGCGGAGCGTACATAACAAATTTTAGCACGTGCCTTCTTAATTAGGCAGCTTTATATGACAGTAAACTCGAGTAACCTGCCTGCTGCCTAATTGAGAAGGCACGAAGTCGAAGTATAAAAATGTCGAGTAATAATAACGACGAAGTAAAAAAATGACGAAGTATAATAATGTCGAAATGGAATTAAGACGAGGAGGGATTGGTGAAACACGGGGGCTAGGTAGGTTTAGGTTATGTTATGTTAGTTTTGCAGCAGGCCCGGAGGGACAAACCACCCAGAAATAGATTCGAAGATCGATTTGAAGTAAGAGTGCCGACCTACGACCCATTGTCGTCATTTTTATAAATCGACAAAAATCAGATGGTCATTGCTATATGTCGACATTTTTATACATCGACAAAAATAATTCTAGTCTTTGTTATTTTACGACATTATATAAGGTGTCGACATTTTTATACCTTGTCATTTTTCAATATAGACATTAGTCGCCTAACCCGCTGATCGTTATGAAACAATTACACGACAATTATTTCACGTCTACAGTTATTGCTCTCTATAGAACTTTCCAGAGAACGTAACGAAAATAAAATATACATGTCCCCTATTAGAATAAATTGCAGTGCCCTTACAGGATTTACGTTGATCCATGTAACAGTATTTAAGATCTTTGTAACTACAACATAAGGCAATAAAATATATGACTATGACTATAATCATATCATTCTTCCTTGCCTTTTTTAACCCTTGATTGGAAGTGTGTTTATCTTTTAATTCCATTACATCTCTAAAGAATAACAGAGACAGTTATTAATGTTCTCAAACATCGAAGCAAATCTCCGATATATCACTCGTGGGAGGGTAACTTTTACAAGAGTCAATAATCCTATAAGAATGATCATTAAGACATGTTAGTGTGTATGTAAATAGGGTCGATGTCGTATTATTGATCTGTGATGAGATTAAGGCTAGGTACGCCTCTATTATCTATACTAATATTATAAATGATGTAGGGGTGTCTGGATCTACTGAACTGATTTTGAAAATTCTTTTACCAATAGAAAGCCACGTTATTTGTGAGTGTCATAGGTTATGTTTTATTTTTGTACGCGGACGAAGTCGTGAGCAACAGCTAGTTAATAATAAGTATTACGCCGAAAGTATGAAACCGTCTAGCGAAGTCGTATGTTTCCTTATTCGATGGGATCATTTTGCATATATTTTTGTCTCGATTTTTAACCCCCGACGCAAAAAGAGGTGTGTTATAAGTTTGACGTGTAAGTGTGTGTGTGTAAGTGTGTGTGTGTATGTGTGTGTGTGTCTGTCTGTCTGTGGCACCGTAGCTCTTAAATGGGTGAACCGATTTGAATGCGTTTTTTTTTAAATGAAAGCAGATTTTTGAGCAGTGGTTCTTAGACATGTTTATCAAAATCGCTCCAGCCGTGTTTGAGATATTAAGATTTTAGAGGGTAAAAAGCCCCCAAAATAACGGCGACATCTACTTTCAGAGCGGATATCTCTTAAACATCCTGAATAATGTAGTAGCTTTATTTTAAAAACTTGCGTCCAAATCCGTTCATCCGTTTGGGGGCTACGATGCCACGAACAGACACTCAGATGGAGAAGTTTAAAAAGCGTTTAATAAAAAAATAAAATAGAATTCGAAAAAACCCCCGACTAAATAAATAGTCTGTAAAAAAACCTCTAAAACGTAACACTAACTAAACTGACACGGCGGCGGGGGACCGCTAAGTAAATTAAATTACATAAAATACCCCAGCTACTTAGCGGTCCCCGTTTTTACTTTTAAGAGGTTTTTTTACTGACTATTTATGTTTAAATCCGTTTCGGCTTTTTTAACTTTTGCGACAGGACTATTTATTACAGTGGGCCGAGCACGCTGCCACGGGACAGTCTAATGGGAACTAGTGTCAAATATTATTGTGAAATTATTAAAATAACAGCCACCCGGGGATTAAGTTGCTTAGTAATAAAAGGATTCAAAGCACACAAAACACACTTTTATTCTAAACCTTAGTTCTTACGTTGGAATATGGAATAGACGAATTAAAGTCCCGACCCTATGTCAAAAATTGTCCCGTGGCAGCGTTCTCGGCCCAATGAACTGTACTGTTATCTGGCAAATTTCGGCTACATCGGCGAATGTACGGACGGACTATCGAACGAGGGACATGGTGACATCATACGGTATCCGTTTTAGGCGAATGCCTACAGAACCCTACAAATTAATAACACAAGAATACTTCTTAGAAGGTTTTAGATCAAGCTTACTTCAGCTGCGCGGGCGGCGATAGCGGAAACACGATGTTTAGAAGAGGGCGTAATACATTATTAGCCTGATTTAAATAACTTATTGGTTCCCTCTGATGTCGATTGATGATGCATTGTAAAGGTGCACTTACACGGGCACTTTAACGGTAATCTAAAACCGGTTACATTAGCTGTCTTACTCTAATTTTGTGTAATATAAAGAGACGTCCGTATTGATGACGGCTAATTATAGTAATTACTTGCTCAAAAAATGGCACCAACTCGTTATCATCGGATGTCTAAAATTAATAAAATGCATTGTTTTTATATCCTAAACGAGTTGAATGTTGTTTCGAAAAGAATGACACCTAGTCATTTCGAATACATACTAAAATAAATTAAAGGTAGTGTGAAAAGTAACGTGCCATGAAAAATTACTAACTTAGAGGTAAACGCGTTGCCATCCCTGAGGACTAACATGAAACTAACATGCCATGCAAGGCCTTTCATCTTAGTCCTCAGGGTTTTTTTTTTTTTTTTTTGAGGGACCTACGTAGTTAGCTTCTGATGGCTTTGACTACTTCGCCGGAGAGAGGGCGAACTCCTGATGGGAGTCCACGCTATAAATGATGGGAGTCCACGCTATGAATAAATAAATAAATAAATAAATAAATGGGTTTTTGCTCTAGCATGCCTAAGGGCGCCCCTTTGGGCCGACCTCAGACTTAGGACGCTAGGGGAGAATTTCAATCGAATTGGAGTCCTCAGGGTTGCCAATGCATTTGCAATGTTAAGATTTCAGTCTTGAGAATGTAATTGTTTTTGAGCCTCAGTATCCCACTTACCAGGTGGCCATGTGCTCTCTGTCATAAAAAAATGCAATACAGTAAATTCATAATATGATTAAACTATGTATGCATTTACCGTGTGGTTGCCGGGTTAGAATAGTGCCACTCCATGTCTTCCCGTGGATGTCGTAAGAGGCGACTAAGGGAATAAGGGCTTGTAGTACTGTTAGGCGATGGGCTTGCAACCTGTCACTAATTCACTAGTAAACCTCTTAGCCTGTTAGTGCAAAATGTGGTTACAGAAATATCGGTAAGTCTTTAGAGCTGTTGGTATTTCTGTAGCTCTGCCTACCCCACTATGGGAATGAAGGCGTAATGTTATGTATGTATGTATGTATGTATGCATTTATGTCCCGTGTGGTTACCGGGTTAGAATAGTGCCACTCTATGTCTTCCCGTGGATGTCGTAAGAGGCAACGAAGGAAATAAGGGCTTGTAGTACTGTTAGGCGATGGGCTTGCAACCTGTCACTAATTCACTAGTAAACCTCTTAGCCTGTTAGTGCAAAATGTGGTTACAGAAATATCGGTAAGTCTTTAGAGCTGTTGGTATTTCTGTAGCTCTGCCTACCCCACTATGGGAATGAAGGCGTAATGTTATGTATGTATGTATGTATGTATGCATTTATGTCCCGTGTGGTTACCGGGTTAGAATAGTGCCACTCTATGTCTTCCCGTGGATGTCGTAAGAGGCAACGAAGGAAATAAGGGCTTGTAGTACTGTTAGGCGATGGGCTTGCAAACTAGTAAACTTTTTGGCCATTGTGCAAAATGTGGTTACAGAATTATAAACAAGTATTTTTAAGTTTGCGGTATTTCTGTAGCTCTGCCTACCCCACTCTGAGAATGAAGGCGTGATGTTATGTATGTATGCATTAAAAAACTGATCGCATAACAACCGTCAACAATGTTTCAAAATTACCCGAAAAAACCAGTCCCGTATCGTCCCTCCAATGAAAGGGAAAACCCTAACCTTCTTTATCTCTTCATGGCTGTATCGAGGGAAAGAGAGAGCATTATCGAATTTTACGCCCGAACTCCTGGCTAACGTCCCTGCGCAGGAGTGGAGCGGGCGTCCTTGGCGGAAGGTCGCTCGCACCGCCCGTTTTTTTACCATGCCTGTGAGACGTTGAACGATGCCACACAGAGTAGGGCAAGGGTTAGATAACTATAGTATTGTATGGATTTTAATAAATATTTATTTAGTAATAAAATATTAATAAATAAATATCAGGGGACAATCTCACACAAATTGAACTAGTCCCAAACTAAGCTCTAAGCTTGTACTATAGGTACTAGACAACGATAAACATACTTATATAGAGATATACATACTTAAATACATAGAAAACATCTCAGACTCAGGAACAAATATTCGTGCTCATCACACAAATTAAATTAAAAACGAAAGGTTTCCAGCTCTTTTCCTAGTACGTCAAAGTAATTGACAAGTTTTAAAAAATACTTCTGCCCAATTACCAAAGCAGATTCAATCCTATCCTGTTTGTAATAAGGTTGCTTTTGCTACAGGACTTTTTTGTGAGATACTGCCATTTGTGTTAGCAGGGCAGACTTATCATCAGTTTATGGATAAGGCCCTAAGATGTTATTTTATTAGCTGGCTCAAGTTGCTTAGAAATAGTTTATTTGTTATTAAAATTAATTTAGATATCTTTATTGATAAATCATGGGATCATATCATTTCATTACCAGCGTTTCACAAATGATTCGTTTCACAAACATATCATATACCTATAATTGGTGCATAAACGGGAATGTAACTTTTATATTGTGTTATTGTGTAATCTGTTTATGTTACTGTTGGTGTGTCTTTATAAATAAATAAATAAATAAATAAATAAATTTGACAACCTGCGTTTTTCCGAAACTGTATAAAAGTCAGGATTTATATCAGCACCATTGTGTTTTTGAATTTTGAATTGAACCCTTTAAGTTAGGTTAGGTTAATTTTGTAAAACTCCTGAAATATTTGTAGTTAAAGAAAAAAAAGCAGGTTGGCAAATGAATAGGTTGCGAAACGATGTATTTGTCTAAGATTTGTCGGCGAAAAGGCAGAGAAACGAAAATCATTGAACAAGGTTTTGAAAAATACAAATTCGAATTTAAAAATATGGACATAAACTATTGTAGTTGGGGCCAATTGGATCATATTTGCCTTACGAGTACAACCTTCTATTATAAAAATTATAAAGCAGACAGTTTTTTTGGCAAACCTTATTTATTACAATCTACACTAATATTATATTCCTTAACGCCTCCTCTGTGTTAATGTGGTGTAACCCGTGTAACTATGTAGTCATGTTCATGACGAGCCTTACGACACTAGAAAGAGAGAGAGAGAGAGAGAGAGGAGGCGTCAACTTCATATAATCTTGATCGAAGGTCACTTACAGGTAAGTTACTTTTATCAATCAATTATAAAGAGAAAAGATTTGACTTTTTATTTGTTTCTAAATATAACTCAAAAACTACTGGACTGATTTTAAAAAGTCTTTCAAGAGTATTTTTTAAATTTAGTATATTTAATAAAACAGTTTAAACAGTCGGCCTTAAAATATTTGCTACAAAAATAAATATGATCCAATTGGCCCCAACTTTCCCCTCTTTCGATTGGTCGAACGAGCCTTACACCCTATATATATTCTGTGGTTTGACTCGGCTGGCTCTGCCGGCTACTCTGCGCAGTGAGAGTGTCCGTCAGCGTTGCGCGCGCGCAGGGTAACAACCGCGTTATGACGCGCAACCCTAGCCCGGAGATGCTTTTCAGGATAGATGCGGGAGTTAAATTTATAGGTATTCTTTACCACCGTGCGTTATTCGCGAGCCGTTTCGCCCCGCACCTTGTCACTTCGGAAATCTGTCAACAACATTGCTAGTGGTGATAGGATCTTGTGTAGGTTCCATCCGGATTGCTACCACCATTTTACCATTTAAAGTACCGCCAATCACTAGTGTTCGCATTGTTGTGTCCCGATGTGGGAATAAGACAACGTGTGAAATTACTATATCAAGGCATTCAACCTTAGTCCTCAGGATTGTCGATTGGCAACGCATTTGCAGTCTTGGGATTTTAGTCTTGAGAATTAAGAATTCAAATAGACAGATATTTAGTATCAAATACCACTAGCCATCAGATGGCCTGTGGGCTCGTGTGCCTTCGAAATGCCATAAAAAAACGGTTGAGTTCTGTATTTCCGAACCAAGTTAGAGGCTTTTATAAAACGAGCCTATACCTTTTTTCTCTCAGGCTATTATCGCACTTGCTTTATGTTTCGAGTAACGTGTTTATGCGTCGCAGTGATCATTTATCAACAGGTGACCCACTGGCTTCATCTGCATAATTCTGTGGCCCTAGTGAAAAAGGATACAAGTCTCCAAGGTTTAGGTGAAAAACGGCATAAGTCTAGTATACTCTGTACATAACGTTTGCCCTTTCTTATTAAGAGCTAAGTCGACTTGTATCCGTTTTCACTAGAGCCACAGAATTATTTTCTTATTATAAAATACTCGAGTCAGCCCTCAAAGGAGTGCACAAATAAATAAATATCTCGGGACAATGTCACACAAATTGACCTAGTCTAACTAAGCTCTAAGCTTGGACTATGGGAACTAAACCACGATAAACATACATAATTATTTAACTTTGAACCTTATGGATAACATTAATAAAATACTGTTGTCGTTTTACCAACCGCATTATCTTATCTTATCTTACAGATAGGCCCTTTTGGATACACTTCGACCCCTTTACGATCTTTTGTGCAATTACCCTCTTACACACTCAGCTGTTCGAATGTGCAGGTTTCCTCACGATGTTTTCCCTTCACTGTAAGAGCATCGGGTAATATACTTGAGTTAGTAAAACTCATTGGTATAATACATGGTGTCCGCGGGGGTTTCAACTCGGTACCTTACGATCACGAGTCGACACCTTAAGCCACTAGGCCGCCGACGCTCTCTACCAACCGCATTGCTTTATTTATCTGTTGTAACCCTGGATGGTCAAGTATATAGATGCCTTGGTAATAAGTTAATTGGCTATCAGATCCTGGAACTTACCCCTGTCTTTTGAAAAACGAGTTAAGGTCATATTACAACGTAACGACGTAACGACTTACAAGCAGTGAAAGTAACAGAGGCATGACTTTTATAACTCTATCTCTTTCACTGACTAGAACTTCGCAGGTTTTTTGAGTTTAATATGCCTTTGGCATGCCTTAAAATATGTTTTGTATTATACTTACTGCTTACTTAACATCACGCCTTCATTTCCAGAGTGGGGTAGGCAGAGCTAAAGAAATGCCAACCACTCTAAAAAGACTTGTTGATAATTCTAACCATTGCACAAACTGGCTAAGATGTATTAATGAATTATTAACAGGTTCTAGCCCATCGTCTAACAGCACTACAGGCCCTCATTCCTTTAGTCGCTTCCTAGGACATCCACGGGAAGACATGGAGTCGCACTATTCTAACCCGGTAACCACACGGCTTCACTGTATTTATGTATTTCGGCTTTTATTGTTTAATAAACAATTTTTCAAAAGATTTTTCAAATACATAATATGTATTTGAAAAATCTTTTACCTACCTATGAGATAGACATCGGAGATGACAATTTTCTACGATTTTACGTAAGGCCCTTACTTAGCTATACTTAATACAAATCAGTAAGTTAAGCTGAAAAGTTAACTAATGGCATACCTATTATACTAAATGACAAATGTTATGCTAACTTTAGAATAACTTAAAAACAAGTCACTTGACTTGGTTATTTCTCGGGCCGTAATTCCTTAAGCATTGCACGTGCATGTTATACACTTAGCAAAACGACGTAACTCAAGACAAGAATCTATGCGAACTTCAATCTTAAAACGCTTAACTTAAATTCTTTTTACATTAGATATAAATTTTAATTTACGTCGTTTTACGTTTTTTGTACAATATGCATTGCAAATGCGTAGCATTGAATTGTAATTATATTCTATTGATGTGTCCGCGTTAACGTGAGAAGTGTCTGTTTAAAAACGGAATATTTACAGCAAAATAAATGCACAGGAAATGCATCCTGCACTGCACTCAATAAACTAGACACGGTTGCATTGAATAAAAAAATAATGCAATTGATTTAAAATAACTTGATTCTGCTGGGATAGTTAGACTGGGTGATAATTTCGAAATAAATAATATCAGGGGACCATTTTATACAAATTGACCTTGTCCCAAACTAAGCTCTAGGCTTCTACTATGGGTACTAGAAGATATACAAGCTTCTCGCGCACATCACACATATTTGCCCATACCGGCAATCCCTATCGTTATTCCATCGGGAACTCTAAAATTTTCCGGTATGAAACGTAGCATATGTGTATATAAGTAGTCCAGGGAATTAGCTATCTACGTACTAATTTTCATCCAAACCCGGCCGACCTTTGCAGCGTGAAAGAGTAACAAACTAACACACACACAAACTTTCGCATTTATAATATTAGTAGGAGATCAAAATAATATACGTATACACATTTTTGTTAATATGTGACGCATCTACACCTTCATTTAATCCCTCAGATACCAAGTTTTTTTTCACTTAACCTCTTTCTAAAGCCCAGGTTGATCGGAAACAGTAAAAACAAAAGGGTTAACGCGACGACCTTTTCTTAATTACATCAGCCGGCGAAGGGTTAGCCGGTCGTTAAAAATGTCACAAGTCAAAAGGTCACTTGTGAAGAAAGTTAAACCTTAAACATTGCAGGGTTAGGTTGGAATTATAGTTTTTAGTTTGCTACGGTTTTTTTTTAATTAACATTTAAAACGGTACGTTCGTTGTAAGTCCAAATTCTACAAAAACTTGAGTTATTTTTTGTCATTTTACAAATTAGGTATGTAATAAATAATGATACTTACTTTGTTTTGCTACCGAGTTAGCTAAATTACTTCCTAAAAAAAGTTATGTAAGTAGAAGGGAATAAGGAACCCGTGACTGATACACACAGTATCCAATTTTGAGGAAAAATAAGTAAATTTGATTAAAAACGATGTAAGCGCAGTTATTGCAAAAGGTTTTTTTTTATAAATGCTAAAGTTTGTGTATTGATGAGTTAGTTTCTTACTCTTTCATGTTGCAACGGCTGAACGGATTTGGATGAAACTTGGAACGGAGATAGCTTATACCTTGAATTAACACATAGGCTAGTTTTGAATCCCGGAAAATTTAAAAGTTTTCGAGGGAATAACGATAATCGAAATCTATGTGCTTAAAGTCGCGGGTTGAAGCTAGTAATGCGTATATAAATTATAGGTAACTAACATACAAAAACAATCAAAACATGGGTTTTTACTTGCTTTTTGTTGCGTTGGGGGTTCAAAAGAAACTAACTCGGCACCTGCTGCAAGCTCAGGTCTTTCAAATGTTTAACTCTTAGTATGCCTTGTCCCGTATTCGTACTTATTGCCTCGGTTGCCTAGTACCGTATCCGTTCCCAATCTAAACCCAAGGAACCCTTACAGTCGCGCTCTCTATTGACATAAAATCTCGGCAGACAACGGTTACAAGCGTCCGCGATCTTCCGGCTTACGACAACGCGGGTATGGTTACGGGACAAGGCATACGATCCGTACAAGTGTGCGAGCCCCAACGGCATACGAAAGTTTAAACGACCAATTGACGACTTGTTTATGTGTTCAGTGGGGCTAGGCAAGGTGTATTCGACACTCGCTAGCGATAACGTTTCGATTGAAAAATATATGGAATTGACGTAAGTCTCACGTTACTATCTATAGGTGGCTTACGTCGATTCCATACATTTATCAATCGAAACATAATCGCTAACGATTGTCGAATGCAACTTGTCTAGTACCACTGGGCCTCTATTCAACTGCGTTATAACGATATCGTGTTTGACGTGTTTTAGAATCGTTTATGTCCCAGTCGCCATAATTGTAAATGACATAAGAGTTATGAAAACGTTGACAATACGGAAACATGTCAAATACGATATCGTAATTACCGTGTAGAATCCCAGCCCTGGTGTTTATTAGTATGTCTGTTTGTCCCCAGGCTGGTTCTCGGCGTGCGGCTGCCGCGGCGGCGCGCTGGCGGCGCCGCGCGGGTCAGTGGCGGCGCTGCTGCGCGCGCGCGCCTTTGCGCTCGTCTCGCCGCGCGCGCTGTCCGCGTATCGCGCGAGACCCGCTTCGGGTATGTTCACCACAAAATATTCAATGATTAAGTAGGTACACTTTTTAAGTTTCCTTAGTCAAACTAACCTAGCTTCGCCATGTCCGTCCGTTCGTCCGTCCGCAGCCTAGCTCAGTCTCTTAGTACTAGAAAGCTGTAATTTGGCATGAATACACCCCAACACAGTGGTAAAACAAAATCATTTTTTTTTTTTAATGTACTTCCCCTACACGTAAGGTGGGGATGTAGTTTTTTTTTCTTATGTACCCCATAGAGTGAGGTGTCGTTGAATAGGTCTTTCAAAAATATTGCGGATTTGTTGCAACTATTTTTCGATTAACTTATCCGTTTAAGTAATATTTAGCTTTAAAGCGCAAATAGTCAGGTGTCCCCCGTCCCCCGTCCCCCTTCCCCCTACTACGGCCAAAAGTACAAATAATAAAAATCTTAAGTGACGGCGAATCATCTAAGACAGCACCAATTGACTTTAAATAGAAAATTACTTATTATTTGTTGATTTTTGTGATTGTTTGTAGTACTTAACGGATTTTTCATTGCAAGGAGAAAGCAATCACTCATGCTACCCGGATTCAAATCCCGGTAACGGCAGATAACCAGATCTTTGTGTGATGAGCGCGAGTATTTGTATGTATGTATGTAAACTCATTATTGCACAAGCAAAAGATAACAAAGTAAAAAAACGAAACAGATACACAAATGGTTTGTACAACGCCGACATTATCTCTTTAAGGGATCTCTTCCAGTTAACCTTTAAGCGATTGAGAGAGAAATAAAATCTTCCTTTACCTTTTTTGTTCGTGAGTCTTCAATGTTTGATATGTATTTATTTAGACCTATTGCAGGATTCGCCGTTACCGGACACGGTATGGAGGACATGATATATATATAAGTATGTTTATCGTTGTCTAGTATGTACCCTTAGTACAAGCCTAGAGCTTAGTTTGGGACTAGAACGATTTGTGTGACAATATACATTTACAATCCTAAGACTGCAATTGCTTGCCAACCATGAGGACTAAGGTGCTAGTAATATGACCGGTTGTCTTATCCCCACGCTGGAACACAACAAAACGAAAACTGCTGTGTGGCGGTAGGTTTAAGGGTGAGATGGTGGTAGCGACCCGGACGGACCCTGTCCTACCACTACTAAACTAGGCTGTCCGTCTCTTAAACTTAGATGCCATTCCCTCAGATGACCATTAATTAGTTTAATTACGCCCCTATTTTTAAGAGATTTTCACTTTGAACAGCACAAACAATTCCATCCAAAATGAAATAAGAACCATTGTAATAATATTACCTTTTTATTAAAATGCGACACTAAGCTTTGTTTGGGACCTGGTCAATTTGTGCTACATTGCCCCTGGTATTTATTTATATATTGATATCAGCCTATCCATTTGAGAAATACAATGCCAGTCTTATGGTATCCTTTGTCTAGCCCTCATTCATTGATTTTATTGCTTCTATATCGTAGGTCCAGGTGGGGTAAATACATATCGTCACTACTTTGAAAAAACATCGTATCTCATATTTCGTGATGTACGACTTTAGACTTATTCATCTTCAAGTTTCAGTTTAAAGTCGTACATCACGAAATATGAGATACGATGTTTTTTCAAACGGGTAAAAAATTAGACTAACACTCGAAAACTTATTCTACCTACTTCATTCCTTTTCCATTTAAAAAGAAGCGTTGTGTGTAGACTACCTTTTAAATGGAATAGGAATGAAGTAGAATAAGTTTTGAGTGTTAAAAACTTAGTGCTATTTTTACCCGTGTCTTATATTCCACCTGACCCTAATCATATTATTGGCAATTGTGATAGCTCTTATTAACTATATTAACTGTAAACCAAGTATGTAGTCCTGAGGCCGCAGACAAGATGCGTACGCTAACGTTTCTATTCGTTTTGTTTTTAAACCAATTGCGTCGCTGGTAGATCACGTCATACGAAAAGTCACGTGATCTACCAGTGACGCGATTGGGTTAAAAACAAAACGAATAGAAATGCTAGTTAGCGAAAGCATCTTGGCTAGGGCCTCTGTAATCCTGAAATTTTCTCCAAAAGCTCCAACTTTATTTCTGCACTAAATATATACTAGTGTTGTAATATGTAACCCTGGTATTCTCCCCACAGACAGCGGGCGGGTGGGCGCGCAGTACGAGCGCGCGGCGGCGCGGCCCGGCACGCCGCTGCGGCTGGCTGGGGTCTTCGCTGACGGCAGCAAGGCCAAGGCACCCAAGTACGCGCAACTCATCGACCCTCAGGGAAACGTGAGTACCTACAAACTTCTGACACCCTGGTAGTGTCAGTATTAAGTTCATCATGCTTTGAACGTTTTGAAGGGTTTTTATTTATTTATTAGGCACTTTAGGCATGTTTATCCTGAGACATTGCCGAAATTATGTAAACTAGCTTTTGCGCGTGATTCCGTCCGCGCTGAAATCGTTAATCGCTATTTACTCGGGAGCTGTCGAACGTTTCGAGATAAAACGTAGCCTGTGTACCCAGACTAATCTAATCTATCTCTGTGACAAATTTCATTCCGATCCGTTTAGCCCTTCTGGCGTGATTGAGTTACAAACTTACGCATATTGAAGAAGTAAGATTATGTCATCTCACCACAGAAAAACCTTAATTTTACTGTAAATCTGCGTCTCACTGGAAAGGCAATTCGATCACTATTTAGTTCGCATTAAGAGACCGTCATTGGCCAATTCAATCAAATCTACATCCAAACGCATTAAATTTAAAACGTGATCGTGTGATTTTACGTATATCATAATCATAAAAATATAATTAATACTGCCGAGAAATCTACTTTCATTATACGTTTGATATAAAATGTTATATCGGTAATTAAATGACGTTTGCCTTTTTGCAACATATTCGTATTCATGGGTCGTAATGGTACGTAGAGACAGGAGTTTGCATTGATTTTATGGACGAGCAATGTTGTAAAATACATTGCGGGGCGGGTTAAGTCAGAAGAGAGGAGCGAGACAGATTTGTGGTGTAATTTTCGACACTCTAGACAAGCCTGGGGCAAATGACTTTGCATGTACCTGCTCCTGGGGTACCAGGGATACATAGGGCAATATAGACTAATTCCACCGACCGATTTCCGTCCATCGTAAAGACTATTAGTTTCTCATTCAGACTTGAGACTTCTGGGGGGTGATTCTCTTAAATTTGGTCGAGTCAGGCACTCCACAAATTATTCGACAAGGTTGCAATTACAATGTTGTTAAAATTGGTATTAAGCCTTACGAGGTTTTAAACACAGCAGTAACCGTGGACCCCTCGAATTTTAAGCTCGTATTAATTAATTAATCTCTGTGAACAAACGGTTTTCTGCGTGAAAATCGTAGTCGGGAAAAAATAAAGTGCGAGTCGGACTTGCGCACCGAGGGTTCCGTACAAACTCATAAGAATGTAAAATTGTATGGTCGCAATTAGTTTACCAACTGCAAATAAGTTTGCAATAGCCAATTATTATTTTTTGTTGGAGCTACAAATGAAGGATTTTCGAATTTTTTCCTTTATTTGTACTGTAAGACCATCCTTGGCAAATTTAACCCAATAAATTTTGAATCCCCTTGAGAGTGTCGAAATAGACGTTTTTTGCGTCAACTTACAAGTTTAATTTTTTTACAGCTTCAAGGGACTGTAGACCTGAGTATATGATTATAATCTCATCTTGACATCTCCACACGTTCCCGAGATTAGGGGTCTTGACAGGCAGACGGACGGACGGACAAACGGACAACAAAATGATCCTGTAAGGGTTCAGTTTTTTCCTTTTGAGGTACGGAACCGTAATAGCTTAAAAAAAAATATTGACGGGAGCAAATTTCTTGTTTGTTTAATAACACTTCATCTGCTTAATTCTCGTAACTTAAGCCACTCTACAAGCGCTCTGGTTTATTACTGAACCAATATCGATTAATCTCTCGTCTGCCGGCAAAAGAACCTACGACGGGCTTAGAATCCATTCAGCGTTCAAGAGCGGGTAATTAATGTTATAGAAATAAAAAATAAAATCAGTCTGGTTATTAAGAAGACACGCGGTTATAAATATACCTCTATTGCTATAGAAACGAGCGAGTAAAATCGAGGATTAGGAAAACCCTGGGCTGTATCGTCGTTCAAAACTGGACCATTTTTATTTTCTATAAACGAGCTTTATTTGTTCTGTGCCTCTTTTATATTTTTAGTCTGTTTTTAGACGTCACTACGAGAAGGCGTTTGAGAAATTATCTATTTAGAAAATAGTCCGTAGGTCCAATCAACTTAGTGCAATCACCTAGTAAATTAATATAATATGAAGTGTAAAAATGTGTGTTTCAAATATCACTGGTACATATAGAAAATAAAAACAATAAAGGATTCAAAACCATACTTCGTTATGCATAAAATCATCCTAAGTCAAAAAGCCCGTATGTCGAAATAAATTGTTTTAATCATTTCATTTCTTAAGACGGACACTAAAAAAACTTTAAATGGATGATAAGAATTTAGGTTATGATTAAGCACATTGTTGGCATTGTTAAACCAAATGTTATTTTATAGCAAACCTCTATAATAATGTTTTTTTTTAATAATGTAAAATAAATCTTGTTTTTTTATATAAGTATTATATTGTAAATACTGTCGTGTTAAATTTATAAGTAAGAGTCTAATAAACGAAGGTTCGCGTTAAAGTAACTGTTATGTTTAATAGTGTCCATTAATATATTTTTTTAAACGGGCTGCTAATTATTTTATGCCTTAGGAACAGCCAAACGTCTCTTTTAAGTTTTAAAATTAGTTTAAAAATATAACATTCTTCGACTAGAGATGAATAAATATTACATTTATTTGTGAAAATTTTCATATATTATATTGTTTAGTGTGGTTGTTTTACTGTGTGAAGAAATGATAAATTTATTTATTTGTCTTATCTACTTAATTGTAAATCATTACCCTTCCTTTGCTTCGCCGAAGTCGGGTAAAAAGCGCACCCTTCAAGCTATTTTCATTTTGCAACAGCGAACCTTATTATTATGTAACAAAAAATGCTCAAAAGGAACATTTACTTGCCTATTTATCTTCGACAGTCCATAGCAACGGGCAGTAAAGATCACACTTTAAAACCCACGCAACTGCAATTTAAACCTTATCAACTGCAAAATAGGTTTCAGCATAGGTATTCTGCGTAGGTCAGAAAATATTTTACAACCGGTTTGACCGATAATAAATCTTAATTCAACGAGGTAAAGTCCTAGAAGAATGCATAATGGGTTGCATTTGCAGGGGCACTGTCCGCGTTGCTAGGTTGCTCAATACTGCAGGACGCAGTTAAAACGCAGTAAGTGCACCCACCAGTGTATCTTGATCTCCTAATTGTAACAGCAGCTTCGAACTTGAAGGGACATTGTTGACTGTAGAAGTTCATTCACTTTGTTATTTAAAATTGGTAGTTTGTTGGTCGATTCTGTTCACATTTACTACATAAAATTAAAAATTTTTGGAAACGTTAACCTCGATTCTTATCTAAAGTGCAGTTCCGAACAGCAAATATTATTGCTAACTTTTGTGCTGGAAGATGAAGCCCGTCTTTTTCTACGATACCATTTCTGCCCTGCTAACACAAATGGCAGTATCTCAGACAAAATTGCTGTAGCAAATGCAACCTTATCACTGAAAAGAAAGGGTTGAATCTGCTTTGGCTATTGAATTTGAGATACTGTTAATAGGCTTAAAAGGGCAGAGTTAAGAGTATATTATATTGTTAATCTTATCCGCTGTAAGGTGTTGACGCTTTTGAAAATATTTTTGTCCCATGTTAATTTAACTTACCAAGAAGAAAAAACCATGTCATGAAAAAAAATATGATTAAGTACTAAAAGAACAAAACAAATGGCCATCATAAATAATTTAGAATAAGTTAAATAACCCAAAACCTTTGAGAATTTTTGTGGAGGAAATACCAGGAGATCATAATACAGCGGTGGTTAAGTGCACTTACTGCGTTCTAAGTTTAGCACTACGAGTACTCAATAGGGTTGTCACGATTCGCAGTTTTGTTTTATTTGCAAATAATGGCTGACTTTGACGTAGCGAGGCGAGGATGAGCGTTATAAATTATTTTAGACGTAAATAAATCAATGGGGCGGATGAGAAATGCGATACGCCAAGGTTCGTATTAAATATTTTGATTTATTAAAGAATTTTAGCACTATTTGTCAAGGATTTCATTAAACCATTAGATACTATATTGCGGAAAGCGTAGATGTTCTTCTGATAACGATATATTTGAGGTAAATTGTTATAAAATGGACGCTGAGGAAACTTACTCAAACAATTAACTTCAAGTTCACATACATGAAGTAAACAAGAAAAAAAATGTTGTAATTTTATTTTAATTATTTACTATTAATTTATTTATTTCTTGTTAGGCCTCATTTTTCAGCCTCCATATAATGCTATCTGATAGATGAATTTAGTTGTCTTCTGTAAGTTTCGGACCAGGGTAAATTAAACTGACAACTAAACTTCAACCAACCAACCTTACCTATACTAACTGTTAACTATACATATAAATCCAATGTGTCATTTTAAACAATCTAGCCTCATAAATCGTAGTTATTTAGTGTATTATGTGGCGAATTTAATTTATATTATCGTAAACTTATTACTACTCTTTTAATTATTTTCTCTATTGTTAAGTTATTGTGATGATGATAACCCTACCACTTGGCTAAAATGACGCGCGCCATCTTTTGTTTATGGTGTAATGAACATTCTCATACAAAAGTAAAAAGGCAACATAAAACGAAATTCTTTCCTACTTCATACCTTGTCCCTACAACATATAGTTTAGTTTAGAATGATTTTTTACTGCTACCTACGTCCTTTGAGTCTGGGACTGGTGTAATTACGAGAGGGTCGCATGCGGTCCACTCTTGCGCACGACAGCTTTACGGACTGTTTGCGCGGGAACTATGGCATTTTTAACGTTGGCTTTTTATCTGTCGTTTTATTTACTGGTTAGCTAGTTGAAGTTAAATGAAATTAAACGGTTGATTAAAGACCTTGGAGTGACCATCTTTAATTATGTACCTGGTAAAATGGGGTGAATAAAGGTACATGGAGTGAATAGAAATACTGCCCCAAATAATGCATTATGCTACTAATTGCCGAAACTTAACAATAATCTTAATATGTTGTTCTTAACAACTCACTGGGCCTCTATTCAGGTGCGTTAAAACGATATCGTGTTTGACACGTTTAAGAATCGTTTATGTCACAGTCGCCATTATTGTAAATGACATAAGAGTTATCAAAACGTTGACAATACGGAAACAGGTCAAAAACGATATCGTTATTAGCTTGTAGAATTCCAGCCCTGTACATGTTAACGGGCAACCATTGGGGCAAGGCTGCAACACAGTAAAAACTAAGTCTCCATGGTTACAATTATAAAAGATATATGTTTTTTGAACAATAAAGCTTATTATTATTATTATTATTATTATTAATTATAAGACTGAGATTTGAACTTAACTTTCCAATAGACTTGTCAATTTAACACCTTGATCTTATTCTCGATTGGTTTAGGCGTTTATAGTCACCTCGTTCTAAAACCGCGAGACAGGATTTCCTAACAGCGTTTTTTAAATATCTTATATAGAAAATTCTCGTGTCACAGTTTTCGTTCCCATACTCCTCCGAAAGGGCTTGACCGATTCTCATGAAATTTTGTGAGCGTATTGAGTAGGTCTGAGAATCGGCCAACATCTATTTTTCATCCCCGAAAGTGACATAAAAAAAAAATGTAGCGGGCGAAGCCGCTGGCGGGTCGCTAGTAATTCAATATAAATGTACTGCTGCCTTTATTAGGTACGGTTATAAAGGAGAGTGATTTGCATATTTGTGAAGTAAAAGAAGCGGTTTTAAATTAAGTGTTATAGTGAAACTAAAATCTATTTATGCGTGTAAAATAGTTACATGAATTTGTAGGAAAATATGGAGCTTGATTTTAAAATTACAGAAGATAAATGTTGCATACACAACAAAAGTCATATACCTACGTAAAGTCCTAATAAACATTCGGAAATAAAGGGGACTTTGTTGTTATTTTATACAGGGGGATTGGTATTGTGTGGCGTTCCTTTTATGGTATTATAGAAGAGCTCATAAAATTGCAGTATAAATATCATGTAATTCATTAAGTGACGACACGTTGGCCTAGTTGGGAGTGAACCTGTCTCCGAAGCCAGCGGTCCTGGGTTCAAATCCCGGTAAGATATTTGTGTGATGAGCACGAGTATTTGTCCCTCAGTCTTGGATGTTTTCTATGTATTTAAGTATTTATTTCTCTATCTAAGTATGTTTATCGTTGTCTAGTACCCATAGTACAAGCCTAGAGCTTAGTTTGGGACTAGGTCAATTTGTGTGACATTGTCCCGTGATATTTATTTTATTTTTATTTATTTTAAGTGGCAGATTCTTAAAAATCAAAAAACAATACTTTTATTTCTGTACAGTTTAATAGCGTACACGTATTTACTAACTTCGCGTTCTACTTATGAGTTAAACATCAACATTATGAAAGAAAATATTTTAAAACTCACTTCTATAAGCAACGTCAGACACACTCGACCTAACTTCTGTACATAATTATGATTTATTTGCTTAAGAAACGTATTAACTTGAAAATGAAGACTCACTTAAACTATAATGTTTAACTAAAATCGGTCCCTCCTACAATTTCTATGAGCTTTATTTTCTTATTAAATATAGATTTTCTAAAAATAAATGTATGAACTCTATCTTGCATTACATTAAAACTCTTTTGAAATACCAGCAATCGAATCAGGTAAAAAAACATAGAAAGCATATTGCAAATGATGAAGCAGTAATTAAATCTGTGATGTAAATCTTTTACAAACTTAATTAAAGAATCTTCTTCTTTTTAATTTCGTAGTTAGCAATAAAAATATATTTTTGGTCCTGGAAATAATTTTTTGCCCACCTAAAATGCACCTCATTACCAAACACCCTGTATTCAGCCCATATATGTAACTAGTGCCACTTCTATCATCAAATTATATTCCCATCTTACTTACCAGTGAGTTTCAGTTGCTGACATTCTTACTGACGAGTAATTGAGTAATTTACTACAACAATGGGCGGTGAAATTTCCTAAATAATGTAGAAATGACCGCTCATCCAACCACTTATATTAAGGGAAAAGCAGACCATATCAACATCTCTATTATAATAACACTACGTACTATTTTAGTTTAATATAGGGGTCTTTTAAAATAAGTTATCACATTGTTAATGTCACTTGAAAACTCGTTTTGCATCCGTAATTTCTTTGCATTCTTGGACAAGCAATACGTTCTCCAAAGGCGTATTAGGCTTATTAGTAATGTTATTGTAATACTTATGTAACGTTTATAATTACTGTCATTAAGTAAATAAATATTTGCTTCTCAGTTCCTGTTTGATTACACTTGTAGTAAACTAGAATTTGCCACCTAATTTTGTCAATCTAATTTCCTAGTAGTCGTACTTCCACATTTATCAAATGATTACTTAAATTACTGGGATATAAGAAACATTACGTGTTTCAGCTTAATTTTAGTAAGTTATTTATTTGGTTTACTGACTATCCATTTCGATCATTGCGCGACTCGTATCACGATGGAATCAGGGGAAGTCGGTTGCGCCGGCGACTTCTTGAATTGTTGATCGATTGAACTGATATATTTGAAATAAAAAGTACTTGATGCGACGAGCTTTGTTGGTTGGCTTGGTTCTGTATATAATTTATTGTTATTATGTTGAGGAAAATATGCATGTTAATCCATTTATAAATGCAATTAAAAGCGGGAATTAAATGGAAAACACCCTTTTAAAGTATTACAGAAATTATTTAAGACATTAATAGTAACAAAGGGGTACACACACATACATTTAATCACGCCTGTATCCCAAAGGGGTAGGCATAGACCACTTCTTTCCACCTGCTACGATCCTGACAAATCTATTTCGCTTCTTCAACATTCATACATCGAGTCATGCATGCACGTCGGTTTCGGGTACTTAGGATTCGGCCCTTCTGTAGAATTTCTCCGATTTGATTCGAAAAAGTACGCCTAGGGCGGCCCCTTCCGACCCTCACTCACTTTCGCACTGTATATCACTGTAGGGGTAAAGATTGTATAATCTTGAACTGGACGCCTTTCCAATGTCAAATAGTCATAATCGTAGTCATATATTTTTTTCGTATGTGTTTGCTTTCACACATGTGAAAGCAAACACATACCAATACATGTTCCATAGTTGCCCATACAGCAACCATACAACCATGGCCTTTGACATGTTATCTTGTTGTCAACGTCACGATGGCTCTTATTTACTTGACAGTAATGGCAGCCGAGTTAAAAACAATAATATCATGTCAAAGGCATGGTTTTACCAAGCAGAATAGAGGCCCTGTT
The DNA here is from genome assembly GCA_949316455.1 of Acleris holmiana. NCBI lineage: Eukaryota > Metazoa > Arthropoda > Insecta > Lepidoptera > Tortricidae > Acleris > Acleris holmiana. The sequence continues at coordinate 12,636,808 of OX438782.1, read as the reverse complement.
CTCATTTAGGTGATCAAAATATTACAGGTAATTTCTAGTAAAAAATAGTTCAGCTAGTAACTTTATCAAAATATAGCGCGGCTTTTAGACAAACATAGTTTCAGCCACCAAAAAGATAATGATTACATATATTACGTTTATATTTATTATCGGATAGTTCTTTACTACATTGTTACTTCTATCAATTCTGTTTAAAACATATATGGCAACAAAATACAATTCTACGGATCCCTAAAATATCGTAACTTTTGATTGCGTCCGCCGATCCCTGAACCGGGTCGATAGGATCGTAATTGTGCTTCACAACGATTTTGTATACAAAGAAACAAGTAGTGCCGCTCGTTACTGCGTGACCTAACTGTTTTCGGTTATGCTTTCCTAGTACCCAGCGTTAAGTCTATTCCCATTAGTTATATTATTCAATAAGGAAAGAAAGAAAGACACATTTCGTCGGCCTAATTCGTTAACCTGCCAAGTCCACTTTTAAGAATTAGCTGATTTGAACTCCATTTTATCTGTTTAGAGTGCAAACCTGCCAAATCCTTAAAATGGACTCAGCAGGTTAACGAATTAGGCCGACGATTTATTCAGAACAATAAATAACAAACAGATAAAAAAAAACAAAAAAAAAAACAAACGAGACGACATGTAGGTGCTAGTTGATGCGAAAACGGTCCCAACTCAGCCTGTGCTGGCTATGAAGACAACGCTGGGGAGGCTAACCCTGGGTTCCTATATTTAAAACGTCTCGTTAAACAGTGACGTTAAAATTTTACACATTTTTAATGTAGGTAGCTAATGTGGAGTTTTAACGAGACGTCACATTTTAACGAGACGTTACCCAGGGTAAGCAGTTCAGTTTAGAATGAGTGTTAGGAACAGAGCTATAGTAGTTACACAGCTGTCTCTTTCTCTCGCCGTAAACTGAGTTGCTTTTTGCTTAGCCATGCCATGTTCGGTAACCCTCGTGACTTCCGTTATGACCGCTCAGTGAAAATGCGGCAGGTGACAAAGAAATTAAGGTACATTTAAAACAAATTTTGAAATAAAATTATAAATAACAATATGTACAAACGAGTATTACGGAATAGACGCGCTATGGCTACCTGTTAAATTAACGTGACGTGTTCTGTATTAGAGGATTTGTTTAAGAATGGTCTTATATTTTTGAGGATTCTTACGTATCTTTCATACTCACAAGAATATTATTAGTGGGAGTAGGTACTCCCGCGTCCTTCTCCCATAAGCTTTAATAGATTCTTAGTACATACTTCTGCAGGATAAGTTTCGCAGTTTAGCGGTTCGGTTTTTTTTTACTTTTTGCACATTTACATTTCATCGCAGGTTAGGGCGTTATTATATTATGTACCGAATTTAAGTCAGTTTCACTGGTCAATGGGTTCCTGCGCTCAAGGCCTCTCTTAATAAATTTCGAAGAGGCTCTTTGACGTCACAGGACGCCGGAAAACTGGCAACAACGGGGAAATGCTGCCAGTATCTTGGAAACAATGCTGCTCTTTTTAAATGGAATGTAGATAGATTGAGTCCGAGATAGGACATAGGCTACCTACTTTTAGATTAGGAAATAGCGATAAACGAGCCACGCGGAAGAAGTCTCGGACAACAGTTGGGCATCTAATACAGACGGTAATATCAAAATACAGACTAATTACCGGAGTATTTTGTTTCTAAAAATCTTTGTCGATAAAACGCACGATTACAGCTTTTTATGCACGCCACTCGGGACCCGTTTCACGAATGCTTTTCAATTCATACTGTTGAATAGAGATTTCCGCTTGTACCTAATACAAGCTACAAACTTTCGTGAAATGTGCCCCTGGTCTTCAGTAGGCTCTGGGACATTTGTGATCTCAAGATGCGAACCCAAAAGACTATGGAATGCCTCTACTAGACCTTTTACAGTATACCAACATTGATATTCAATGCCAGCGCCGTATGCCCACGGACTGACCGCAGTTCGACGACTGACATAGTTCCGACTCTCGTATCGTTTCATATGCTTTGCACGACTCCACAACAAAAAAAAAGTATCGAAAAAACATTCAATGTTCAACTTAACCTCACAGTAATAAGCTGTACATTAAATTAAGTGACTAGAAATAATGATTTATGACGCATTTTGTCTTGCACCCAACAGCCATCCAACACAGGATTTAAAACCTTAAGACCATACACTAAAGATTAACATTTTATTGCCTTCTGGAATAGTCGCAGGCATAATAAGTTTGTGTATATGAATCATTTGAGACATGCAGCCTTTGAATGTGGTGGTAAAGGCGATTCATAAGAAAACTGACGCACACACGCCTACGAACTTGTATCTCAATTACGATTGTCAACTATTTGTACATTATTTCACACGTATTCGATCGCAAGGCTTAAGTGATTTAGCTCTAGCAGTGTATTGTTCTCGGTCAACTTTGAACCGTAAAAGGATAGACATTCGCAGGGCACTCACTTTATATCATTGCTCCGTTACCTCTCGAATACCAAATTACGATTTCACTTATCAAACGTGAACGCAGACGGCCGTGAACTTAGACACGTCGGAATAAGGCCTTTAGTATTTATGTTGTTAAAGTTTCGGAGTAGATATAGTTGTATTTTAGATAATTTTGGTCTGATATGTTTTCTTAGAACAACTGGTGCGGCGCATCGTTTTGGTATATCACGCACGACTTGTTTATTTACAGCGTAATTATATTACAGTTATAACTATTTCGGTTTTTACCAGATAGCGGTGAAGTGACAGGTCTGGGATTTGATGAGTTTAAATAAGCATCCGCTAAAATTAACTTCGAGTTCAGAAAACCACGCGCGTGTTTATGGATTAGTTACGTTTGATCCAACAGGTTAAGTTATTTTTGTACCCACAATACTTCATGGTAGCACTTGAGCTATTGAAGGTCAATGCAGTTTTTTTTGTTTACGGTCAATTAAGTCCATCCAAGTCCAACCTACTTGAACTTTGACTGCTCTTAAAAACCTTAGTTGAAAACGTGCAAATAAAAAACTCTTCCGTCACCTGTCAATCGTCCGTCAAAATATCAAAATAAATATCAAGCTACTAGGCGCTCATAAAGAAAACTATGAATCAATTAGATCCTCTTGGGCTTCCACCGTACAACTGGCTGCCGGAAGCGAGGATCTACAACAAAAAGTTCGAGTTTGTACCGAATTGGTGGATTGCGTACAACGCAGACGCCATTGCCCTCCTTTTCACATCTAATGGGGTTGACAGAAAGGGACTGCTCATGAGATTCTACGAGATCTATGAAAGCGTCAAGTTCCTCAACATACCTTTAGAAGTCGTGTACGTGCCAATGGACGAGACCCAGGAAGACATGTGGAAATGCTACGAACAACAAGCGAATTGGTTCCATCTGCGTTTCCAAGATCCATTGATATATTTACTGAAGTATATGTACATGGTAACAAGCCTTCCGCGCATAGTAGTCCAAAAACCAGACGGCAAAATCATCTCTAGCCACGGCATGCTGGATTTGGAGGAATATGGTAAAAATGCCGTTTTAACTTGGATGGGCACAACGGGTGCCATGAACAGCGATAGAAAGATGTCCAAAGATATGGTTATGTATGGGAACCAATGGTATTATCATGGGGCCGCTCAGCAATTTAGAAAACCGGAGTACCATAGCAAGTTTTCTCACATTGGACCGCAAGGTCAACCTCCTGGAAATGTTTAGAAGCCTAGTACTTGCCTTGCTTTGATTACGATATTTTTTAATTATTTGAATGTGTTTATACAACTTATTGTACATGTGAAGTTACGAAGTAAGTAATCAAAATGTATGGATTCAAGATAATGGAATAAAATCGATCCATTTCATACTTTCTACCTCATACATTTTATAATGGGTAGTTCTGCGAGTAATTGCTTCCTTTTTCTGCAATCGTCTCGAATCTTTAATAGTACATGTATTATCCAATAACCTGTACGTATCGTGGAATTACACCATCGGCATAATAAAAGTGGTTTGACTGAATTTGTTTTAAAATAACCGGTTTCGGCAGCTGGTCTGAGCGCCGCGGAATCAGAACCAATGATGCTACTGTACAGTGATCATAGACTAATTTCTCTATAGATTTCGAAGATTCCATGCGAACTCTGTTTCTGCACTAAGGCTGAGGTGCCATTAGGCAAACAAATTGCGGCTTAGGTTCTCTCTGCCCTCCTATATAGTACAGTTTGCTAATTTGCGTTCGGCTTAGATGTTAACTCTGAAACACGATCTGTTGAACAAAGTGTAACAAAAAGTAAACTTTATACTTAATACACCCGACGGCCTGAGCATTTTTATAAGTTGGTTTAAGTATTTGTAGTAGTGGAAAAATATACCTAGCGGTTAAGAAGCTGTTCCGTTTGGCGACAGACAGGCAGATGGATGCGGAACTAACTGTTCACCTTCAGCACAGACAATATATAATAGTACAAGGTACCTTCAGTCAAATTAGGGAATACGAGTCAGGAAAAAAAAGCTACAGAAATACCAACAACACTAAAAAGACTTTTTTATGATTATGTAACCACATTTTGCACCACCAAGTTTACTAGTGTATTATTGTCAGGTTGCAACTGTTGCAAGCCCATCGCGTAACAGTACTACAAGCCCTTATTCCCTTAGTCGCCTCTTACATCCATGGGAAGACATGGAGTGGGACTATTCTAACCCGGCAACCACACGGGAGCATACATAGATAACAAAAACAATACCCTCTTTTTTACCAATCGGAAAAAACAGGCGCTTTCCTCAAAAATAGTCCAGGACCTAAAAGGATCCCTTTGCAGTAATTTACATAACTAGCGCCATCTGTGGCTGAGTAGCGGCAACACGTTAGAACAAACCGAAAACGCTTATACGACAGTACGACAGACGTAGGCAAAAGTGTGAACTATCCAGCCAATAAATAGTTATTGACATCAAAATAAATATACCTTCTCCAATGTACAACATCTTAATCCAATTCTATCCTAAGACTAAGCCCAGCTTAGGGCCTCTAGTAAATAAGAGGTTACGATAGTTTAAAATACTGGACACTTCATCGTGAAAGGCATTTTGCATTGTGCAGTGATTTAATTTACGAGCGGGCCCACCTTTTGGATTTGATTTGATATCATAACGTCTTTATCACATCGAACCCAAAAGCTGGGCCCGCTCGTAGGTTAAATCGCAGCACAAATTGTTTTTAAAGTTAGTCATTTTTTGTCGGTGAGCTTCAAAAATTGCCTCCGAGGCCCTGTATAATTGAGGCATGTGAGTACATCTGCGACCTCAGTACACTTGGTGGCAGCTTTTGGCTTCAACAATGACCGTCCGTGACCGCGCATGCATTACTCGCTAATGGTATTCCTGGACATACCCGCCGTATACCCGACGCGGTGCCAGGAACTCAGGACGTGTGAAAGATCTATTTATCGCGCAACTATTAGAAGTTGGTTTTTATCCGACTGCTACATAAAGGTTATGTTTTTCTAGTGTGTGTGTGTAGGAAGTGGATTGAGGTATTTTTTGTAACCATCATAAATAGAACTTATTTTTGAACAGATGCGACCTATCGAATATATTTTGACCGTTTAGTTAAGAGATAAATCTCTTGTGCAAGTTTTGCATACTTACACACTTAATAGTGCAGGCTGCATAACAGTGTCTTTTTTACCGTAAGAGCATCTGGTAATGTTCTTAATCCACACAAACACAAACTCATTGGTCATGGCGACCGCTGAGGCTCGTACTTGGTACCCTAAGTTACGACCACAAATCGACTCCCAACGCCACTATTAGGCCATCAACCGAACCTACTCGTATTGAACTCAAACTCCAAAGAGGAGTTTCGGCAGGCCGTTTGGCCAAAATATTTTTGGTCAAATGTATAATTTCCCAAATTTTTCATTTGCCTAACCAATGTTATATTTTTTTCGGAATTTATTTTAGTACCATCGTGCAGAAACCTTTAGGTTTAATATTAACGGTTACAAAAAACAAAGCGGTTTAGCAAATAAAAATTTAGGAAATGAAACATTTGACCAAAAACTTTTTGACGAAACGAAAGTATTCCCTCGAAAGACCATCCCTAACCTAACCTAACCCAACCTTTCAAACACTCGTTATACCAGGCGTCTATATCATTCCAGGAGCTCTTCGTCCCAATCAACACGAAGGGCGAGCTGTACGAGGTGTGCCCTGAGGAGTTGTCCCCGGTGGAGTGGGACGTGACGGCCGAGCCCTCCTCCCCGCCGCCCACGGAGGCCGCGGGCCGCGCGCACCGCCTGCCGCACCTGCTGAGCCTTTGGCGGCTGCCAGCGCGGGTGCGTCTGCTCGCCGGGACCGTGCCGATCGAGATGGCGCATGACGTTGGAGGTGAGCAATTTTTGTTGTCCTGGTAACTACGGTTAAGATTGCATTACCAAGGATAGAAAACTAGTCCCCAAATCACCTGAGATTTGCTCGGAGACTGTGTTTTTTCTAAATCTGTTATTTGATCACATCATCGTGTGCTCCTTTTTTCCTAAAAATATATAATCATGGGACCTTTTTTTATTTTATACTAGGAAACTCTGACCACTCCGCGACGTAACAGCATCTTGTGACAAGTAGTTAAACTTCGTCCATGTTCATTTCAGACGACCTGCTGCTGCGGGCAGCGACGACGGAGCCGGTGCTGGTGATGTGCACCCTGCCCGAGCTGGGCGCGGCCAGCCCCGGCAAGCCCGGCGCCTGCAAGGAGAACCTGCAGCTGCTGCCGCTCAACTGCGGCGCCCGCCTGCGTCGCACCCAGCTCGGCTTCGACTCCGAAAAACGCATGTTCCTCTCCGCGCGCCTCCAGAAAGCTCTCACCTTCTGTCAACTCAACGTTGACAACTGGATCAGGCAGATCTCGTACGCCAACTCGACGGCCATCGGCAAAGCGAAGACAGCGGAAGACCTCATAAGAGAAGAACCGGTCAAGTTTGAAAAGGAAAGAAAATTCACGCTACAAGGACTCAAAATCGACACGTCTCGGCTATTCGGAAAGAGTGAAAAGGCGCTCAAAGATATGCCGGACGAAACTGAAGGCTCTATCATATTTTTAAGTAAAAACGAACTCGAGCATATGAACTACGATGTGTACAGTGATGATGAAGGCAAGGACGAAAAGAACGATGAGAAAACGGAGGAACATTTCTCTAATGACAAGATGCAAGTGTTCCGGGAGGACTCCTCGCAGAAGAAAAGCAAGTGGTTCAAGAATTTGAAGCTTTTAAAGAGCACGGAAAAGTTGACGGACGAGAAGATTACGGCGATAGAGAGTAATGAAAGATACGGAGATATCAAAGACCCGTTCGATCCTTTAGGAGAGAAACACAGCTCGATAGAGAGGTACCAGGATATGGCGAAGCTCATAGAGGATAGATTCGGAGGAAAGAAGAAAAACGACGGTACCGCTGAAAAGAGTCACTCGTATAAAAGTCTCACAACGTCCTCGTCAGATATGGGCACGAGTCAGTGCAGCTCCAACCCTAAAAAGCCAATCTTGACGAAGTCAGTGTCAGTACAGACGGGAATACCAGATAGTCCGTACACAACCGAGGACAGCGGGATAAATATGAAACACGGACGCAAGAATCTCAGCGTCGACCAGATCAACTACTGCGGCTCTATGGAAAGCGACACCAGCTCTGGAAGGAAACTCAAATCGCTGGACGAAAACATGTTGAAGAAATCATCAGCATCTAAATCATCTACTAATTTAGAGAGGAGGCAGAGGATACAGCCAGATTTGATACCAGAAAAGGCCATAGTTAAATCTGAATCCTATAACCAAATACAAAGCTGTGAGGATATCAACATGTTTGGAGCGGGCTCTCTATACAACGATAGTGAATTTGAAATCAATTCTAAGCAGCACTCTTTTATAACCGAAAAGCTATGCTCTGAATTTCATGTTAAAACCAAAAAAGTACTAAGCAAATCGACGTCAAATCTACTACATCCGAAGAAATCTACCGACAAAAAAGAAGGAAGCAACAGCAATAGCATGCCAACAAAAACTGAACGATCGAGCGAAACCGATAAACTTAACTTTAGGAAAAAGATCGATAAACCCAGAGCGCCCACCCCTAAACCAGAATTTGATGATGACCTCATTCCAATCGACATTTCAGAGGAGGAACCGCAATCACAAATCAAGTTGCGGAGGTCAATATCTTCGATACAGAAAAGAAAACTGCCTGTTATTGAAGACTTACCGTACGGCCAAGTTGCTGATGCAGTACACGCAGAAGAAGAAAAAGTAGATTCTGATGCAAGTTCTGACAACATATACGCAGAAATATGCACTCCAAATGGCAATAAAGCCAGTGAAGACGAAACCTATGACAATAACATAGACGTTTTGGCCACCGACCCAGTTATTTGTAACGTAAAGAAAGAAGTGATCATTCGCAACGACGAGAGAGCGCGACAAATGATAGAAAACCAAGAAAATCCATTCAGACATATCGAAGTGGTTGTAATAGAGAAATCCACAGACTTCAATTTAGATAATTCCAGTATAGCCTCGAGTGAATTGGATGATTTGGGAAGTAAAAACGATGTATCGATAGCTATTGATTCGTGGGAGCGCGATAAAAAAGTCGATAGTTCGGATTCAAAAATACATGCAATTAGATTAGAAATAACAAGCAACATGGACGATTATCCGCAAGAAGTAGAAAAGCGTTTCGAGAGGACGGAAATTCGTCTAAGTAAAAATAATTCTTTAAGTTTTAGCAACAGCATCCATTTGAATGGTACATATCCCAACGAGGCCATTTATGATACTTTAAAATAGTTTTAGTCCTAAATGCGTAGCAATTGTGTAGTATTTGTGACATAAATTGCACCAGGAGTGCATACTCTTATGAAAGGTACACAGTAAGTTTTGTTGCCATAGGAAAATATGCTTTAAGTTTGGCAATGACGGTATGTTACCAATACTTATTTACTGCTATCGGCTCATGAACTCCTGGTACTTTTAAACTACCCTCGCCACGTAATGTTTGTTGAAATCTACTTTTAGTAGTTACAATTTTCAATTTTCTTTTAGTCCATCATTCGTAACTTGAAAAAATACAAATGGATAAATTGCAAAAATATTGTACATAGTTAAGGACCTAAATTGATGTCAAAGTTTAAATGAAACAAATTATTTTCCTTCGTGCAACGAAAACAAGTCATACAATCGTATCGTTAATCTTCGTTACACAGATTTGTTTCAATTAAACAGGTCCTTAAATAAGTACAATATTTTTGAAATTAACCCAAATATTACCAACTTTACGTAAGTAATTATTCAAAATACGAGTAAGCAAATTAAATAAAAATAAGAATGCCCACTCCCTGCAAGTTATTACTTGAAGTTTAATGTTTTTACAGTTATTTTTTCTGGCATTAAACCTAGTGGCCACATTTCAAATTGTACCTGATGACGCTACTATTCAAAAACTTGCTTTGTTCACAACTCTACACAATAAATTTCCTAATATTATTGTAATTAAATACCACTAGCGACATCTGTTGATGAGCCTTGTAACTGTTTCAATTAATTAAATATTTCGCTGTTTTAATACAAAAGCGCCACAAATCAAAAACAAATACGATTGGATTTAAAACTTTAAGTAAATAGCGTTCTGAATTTAAATGCAACAAAGATTAATTTTGATTTGTGGCGATTTTGTATTAAAGCAACGATTTGTTAATTTTGGCGATGTATATCTATCGGTGCTATATTTAGGTGCTCGTAAAGTGCTCACAATTAGTTTTAAGTCCACATATCACATGACAATGTAAATTAATTTGTACCATATAGTGTAACTTACCTATTGTATGATAAAATTGTAAGCTTTCGAATGTTAGACCTCTAATCGTGAAATATAAGTATGTGAGAAATATAGTTGCTTTTGATTTTACACATTCGCCAAAAAATAACTTTCTTTAATTTACAATTTTCTTACATAAGAAACAAAGATGCGGCTGTAAGTTAAAATTACAGTAGAATAAAAAAGTAACTTAACTAAACAAAAAGAATAAAATAAAAAGAAATACCCGCCGAAAAAATTAAAAGCAAAAAATAATTAACCTTTTTATTTAACCATAATATAATGATAGGACAGTCCAACTGAAGTCGGTGTCCCACAATATTTTTAACCAAAAGCCGAATTCAGTTCGATTGACCTATTAGCTATTACTTATCATTTTATTAAGGTTAAATAAAAAGGTTTATTTTTTGCTTGTTTTTCAGCGGTTTTATTATATTGAAGCTATTTTAATCAGGATAGAGATATCCGCTCCGAAATAAGGGATCGCCATTGGAGCGTTTCTATTGTTTTTTTTTTTTACCTCTGAACTCTTTCTGTCAAGCTGTTCGCGGACTGTCGCATTTAACGGTATGTCCTGCAGCCGTACCACCCTAAGGAAGTCCGCTCAAGACAAAGCCTAGTTAGAGGAAGGACGTACCCCAGGAAGTTTAAATAAATATCAGGTGAGAATTTCACACAAATTGAACTAGTCCCGAACTAGGCTTAAGGCTTGTACAGTCAAGGACTTTAATTGTTATACCACTATGGGACCCTGTCATAATGACAGCGTCAAACCACATGAAAGAAAACTAACATTGATGATTAACGCAGTTATTATGACAGGGTTCCATAGTGGCATAGCAATTTAAGTCCTTGACGTACCATGGGTACTAGACGATTAACATACTCTTATAAATAAATACACATCTATCCCACTAGTCCCATTGGGTTGTCCCATATGTCCCTTAGATTCGTTTCAGTAGTCCCATAGGATAAGTGTCCCAAAAGTTCCATTACCGTCATCTGCACCAATTTTCGGTGTACTGCCTTTTTGCCGAATTATGTTTCGTCAAATTTCATTTGGCAATCAACTTTTCGCCGAAGTTTTATTTGGCAAATCAATCTTTGGCATAATTTTACTTCGTATTTTTTTTATTTCGCTACATATTTATTATCTTGCAAAATTTTATTACGTCAAAGTTTATGTGGTAAATGATTGTGTAGCAAATGATTTGCTAAGGCAAATAACATGTAGTCAAATTTTATGTGTTAAATTAATAATTTTGAAAGTTATATCAGCTGCGTACTTTTTTGAGTAACCTTGAGCTTGAACTTGTCGAATGAATTAAAAATGAAACTGCTCCCAGAGATAGGTAGGTTAGGGTTATTTTTTTTAGTACCCTAAAAACGAAACTGCTCCTAGAGATAGGTAGGTTATGGTTATTTTTTTATGACCCTAAAAATGAATCGGCTCCCAGATATCTAGGTAGGTTAGGGTTCTTTTTTTTATGACCCTTAAAACGAACAGACTCCACCCTTCCCCCCCTTAAGGCAATAAAACCATACTGCAATTTGAACCTTGCATTCTAACAAACTAGGTTAGACTTAATGAACTGATATTATTTGTTAAACTTGGACACTAGAAAAAAGAGAATTATTTTAATGCGGACTAAGGAAGTAAATGTATTTTTACATTTATAACTTCAAAAAGACTTCATAACGCATTTCAATATGTTGTTAAATTAAGGTATGCCAAACAATACATTTGACGAAAACATAATTGACATCTTAAAAGAATTCCATGTAATAATTTGTCTAACAATAATTTATCAAACCATTCGTTGGGAAATGATATCAGTGCGAAACGTCGAGCTGGCAAATAAAAATTTGACGAAATGTAAATATGGGATACGTAGTTTGGGGAGTTAAGAATTTGCTAAATATTTTTTGTCGAAACCTTAGTAAACCCCAATTTTCCCAATAGTCGTAATACGTAGGTGGGTTAGTTGGTTCTTTTTTAACCTTTTCAACGCCTTACGTCAAACACAAACGCGTGACTCACACGCCAAACATGTACTAGTTATGCAAAATTTAACTTTATCGTACGAAATAAAGTCTCTTTTGAACTGAAGCGGTAACAACTATAAGTGTCGGTGGCGTTGTAGGCACGACCGCTCATGACTACTGTAGGCGTCGTTGGTTTTCAAAAGGTTAAATGAGGCCCAGAAGGCCATAACAACCCAGAAATAGGAGTTTCGCGGAGCTGAGCTCTGTAGACTGTCAAATTACATTTATGGAATAAGGAAAAATGCGACTAATAAAATTCACGACCAACTTTTTGAGCTTTACTTATACGGTGATGGGACTTGGGACAACAATAGCTCCACCTGTCCCATGGGACTACTGGGACGAAATTGTCTGTTGTCCTTATGGGACAACTAAATGGGACTAGTGGTATAGATGGATAAATGCATACTTAATAAATAAAAAACATCCAAGACTCAGAAACAAATACTCGCGCCTATTACACAAACATCTGCCCTTACCAGGACACGAACCCTAGCTTCAAAGGCATGGTCACTAACAACAAGGCTAACTAACTCTAAATATACAACCTAAAGGATCTGAAGTAAAACTCTGGTATAAGAGACAAATATACTGTATTTAATCAAATAAATTACAATTATAATTACAAAAAGACCCACCAGAGCACGCTGGAAGGAAACATCATTCGACGTCGGCTAAAACGAGTTATAACACTATTGCGTAACTTTGTGCGTCAAATCAATAAAAAAACGGAATGAATTCAATTATAACACTAAATGATTTCATTAATTTACAATTTACAAGAATATAGTTCGTACATTTCAAGGTTGAGATTATGCTTTAATCTGCGCATATAAGGATACTAAATAATGTTGGTATATGGGCGACTCTGTTGGCACTCGATTTCCCGCCATTTTCGAAATGGTCGGGTGCGTTAGCCACCATATTTAAATCTTACATAAATTTACGAGCGCCCGGGTTATACTATAATATTATTATGCTATCCTTATAACTAAACATTAAAATGCAACTTCGAAAGCTACAAAGAGAGTCGCGCAGTTGTAAGTCTTTTACACACTAAACACGTAAAGCATGCAAGAGTGTATAAAAGAATTACTCTAAGTATCACATTAACTATGGTTCGGTGGCTTGAGCCGTTTCTAAAGGTACACGGCCACTGGATATATTTAATAAAAAGCAATATTTTACGAAACATGCCCAGTGATTAGAACCTAATTTTACATTTTAAATTCATTATAGGTAAATTCAGCAATGATTTCTAAAATAGGCAAGTGTTTTTTTTTATAAATAATTGGAATGATTAAGTCGCCAAGTACCATCACAACCGGGTCAGTATACGTTTTCAGTCAAGACATTAAAAAATGCCTTCAAAATCGTCAATGATGGCGGATTGTTAAGGTGTTCATGTCATGTTCACTAGTTATCTAACAAAACTGCCATTAAAATTTAAAATTACCACAATACTTTTGCTTTAGATCGACACTAGCGCCGCAAAGTATAAAAGTGCGGATTAAATTGAAACTACAAATGACAGTTGACAAAGACATCTAGTGACGGGTAGAAACAGCCCAAGCCACTAAGGTCAACACTAGGGGCTTAGGCCAACCGAATGGACTGGATGATTTGGAAGACGGCGGAGCCGCAAACTACGAAGATGAAGAGAGCTAGAAGCCAGGGGGCCACCGGATACTGGTCTTCCTTTTCCTGTAATAAGAAATATATTATGATTAACTACTTCACAATAGAGTCCGGGGCTGCAGCAGACCAAGGCAACGATGGTGACAGGAATTTCACTGGGTATGGGTCTGACAGGAGGCGAGAAAGGAATGAAAAGCCTTTGATAGTCTCGTCAATAAATAAAGTAACAGGTTTTTATTGGATATTGGATTCCAATTCTGATAGACTACGACTTAATCTTGGTCTTGGGTCACTAGTCATCTCATTAATATATAAAAAAACCTAGTTTCACTTGATAAGATTACAAGCACTTTTTATACAATTCTACAACTAGTCTCACTTTTGGAAAACTAATTCTCATCCCTCAATATAACCAGTCTTCCCAGATAACTAAGTTTCTAAGCTCGGATACCTACACAGTAACTCATATCATATATAAATAACACAGGATAATCTCACAGCCATTGTTCTAAAGGGCCAATTAGTCGCCATGCAACTATACACACCTAGCTCTAACATACGAAGTAGGAGTAAGATAGCAATAATTGACGGCCACAAATTGCAGTAAAACATGGCCCATGTAGAAGCCCCATTAGTCCCAATCTAAGCTCTAAGCTTGTACTATAACAATTCAACGATAAACAATACTTATATGGAGAAATACATTGAAAACCTCCAAGACTCAGGATATTTTTTATTATTATCTATTATATGTATTACGTTTTTTGCATTTACGAGTAACTAATCAACATTATTTATTAAAACAATATCAATAAAAAAAGTAACACGCAGTTCTTGCAAAAGGCGTGAAGGCCTCGCCAAACACGCCTTTACACCTTCCAAATAAAGACCATTATTATTAAAACAATTTTAATTCAATGTCACAGGTGGCTGATAACAAAGCACGTGTTATTTTCATTAGTTTTCGCATGTTGACATTAAACGAGAAATATCGACGCAGTATGTTAATGATTATTTTACTTATTTAATATTTTACGCATCAGACTCGATTTTATTATTATATTCATTGAATTAGTATACCAACCTAGCTAGTCAGGCAACATAAAGTATGGAATGATTTTCAGAAAAGATTTATACACAAAAACAACAAATATAATATTAATAATTTATACAAAATAGAACATTGTATTGATACAATATAAGTGATGGTATTTTTTTTATATTTCTTCTACTTATTCAGTCTCAATAATACAAATAACTTGGTATTGCAAGTATGCTGTCTGCAGACTGATATTCAACCTGCATAACACCCATTTACTAAATTTTCAATAACAGTAAGAAGTATCCCACTTTGATGAAATCTAGACACGCGGCAGCGTGTCCAGCCAAGTTCACGCCAAAAGGAACTGGCGAGCAGCAGCCGTGTGTTATTTACACGAACCGTTTGGTGCCACTTTTGACCCCTCAATAACTCCAAATCCATTTAACATAGAAACTTGACATTTGATATGTGTAATAAGACCCTTTAGATCAACTAGAACCCCAAATTTCATAAATATAGGTTAAGCGGTTATTGAGATATTAACGTCCGAAAATGGGCATTTATTCCACTGACTGACTCACTGACTGACTAGTAATCAAAAACCTAACCCACTTCCAGGTGACCTAGAAAGGTGAAACCTGGCATCCAAGTGGGTATTTGTGTGTATACAAATAAAAGAGTCTGAAAACATTGATTTTTAAGTTTTATTATTATTATTATTATTTATGCTTGTTACTTCAGAACTCCGTTATTTACTAACCGATTTGGAAAATTATTCTTTTGTTTGAAAGGGTATACTTCCGGAGTGGTTTCATCATCATCAGGTCCAAATCTGATGATGGAGTCCGGGAGAAATCGAGGGAACTCTTCAAATATTTTAGGTACACTTATAGATCACTCCTGAAAAGCTCCATTTGGTGAAGTAGAATGATGATGAATGTTGATCTAGATCTGGTATTTAAAGTCAAATAGGTCGTTTTTATTATTAAAAAAAGCCGTGGTAGCCCAGTCGGTTTGAAATGACAGTCTTTGTATGGGCTGACAGTTGGCATCGGAATCATAGTTAAGTACCTATCACATTCATACAACAAATATCATTTAGGTACCCACCTAAAATGGTAATTTATTTATTTAATATTTATCGCATTTCTTTAAAAACTAAACGCGTACAACGCGCGCGCGCGTTATTTGACAAAAAATAATGATATCCCATCAAAAACATAAATGTAAAATGGAAGCCAAGTTCAATATTAAGAATATCCGATGCGCGGTTGTCGACTTCGCCGACAAAAAAATTGAGATCTAGATGGGTGCCAAGTTCCGTAGATAATCCTGATATTATATGTATTTATTAAGAATATACAACATTCAAAAATAAATTAAAAACACATTTTCCTATTTTTTCTGCTACAGCAATGTTTGCTATTTAAAAAGTATAACTTCTTAGAACACCAATTATTTACACAAAGCAGATAACTTAGGATAAACTGCAGCTCAAAATTGGACTTGGCTAGTTTTCACGTACAAGGTATGTATCTTGCATTTGGCTAATCAATAAGTTATAGGGTACGCAAGTTACTGTATTTATATTGTGTGGTCATATCATACTCTTCCAAACAATTGGCTTGCTGGTAAAAACTAGCCGAGTCAAATTTTGAGCTGCAGTTTATCATAAGTTATCTGCTTTGTGTAAATAATTGGTGTTCTAAGAAGTTATACTTTTTAAATAGCAAACATTGCTGTAGCAGAAAAAATAGGAAAATGTGTTTTTAATTTATTTTTGAATGTTGTATATTCTTAATAAATACATATAATATCAGGATTATCTACGGAACTTGGCACCCATCTAGATCTCAATTTTTTTGTCGGCGAAGTCGACAACCGCGCATCGGATATTCTTAATATTGAACTTGGCTTCCATTTTACATTTATGTTTTTGATGGGATAAATGCAGGGACCGGAAAACCCCTTCATTTGATTAACCCTATCGATAGGGTAAGCCTATCATTTGGCTACCCAATCGATGTGGTTACCCTATGATTGTGTTACCTTAACGTTAGGGGAACCCCTTTGAACTAGTTAACCACTTCCATAGAGCTTACCAATTTCATTAGGGTTTCGGTAGTTTAATATTGAAGCGCTTAGCATTAACTGGGTTTTACCCCATTGATCGCCTCTCTCTTTTTTGCGCATTTGGGCGATTTCTGTCTAGCCTGACGTTACTTGGCTACTTTATTTAAGTTCGTGTCGGGACGGGATTGAGATGATAATGTTGTTTAATAATTCTTAGTTCATGTTCCCGCCGGAATAATAAAGACGTTTGGCTGCGTGACGGATGGCTGCTTGTGCAAGTACCTACTGCAAAAAGTGCAAGCTATTTTATTATTATAAGTGTACGCGAGAGCTGGTTGACTTTTAAATAATAAATTTTGTTTGATATGAAAGTATTTTTAACATGGAAACGTACCAGGACGATTCTCAAGAAGAACTAAAAAAATATATCAAGCAAGCTTTAAAACGTAAATACCTATTTAATGTCTTGTTAATTTGAACGTTAGGTAAATAATTACATTTTTGATCATTTCCGTCCGTCCGCAGCCTAGCTCAGAGACTCTTAGTACTGGAAAGCTGTAATTTGGCATGAATATACATATTAGTCACGTCAGCAGTGGTGAAATAAAATCTTATAAGAATTTTTTTTTTGGTGTACTTACCTCCCCTACACGTAACGTGGGGATGATTTTTTATTTTTCGTCTACCCTATAGTGTGGCATGTTGTTGGGTAGGTCTTTCAAAAATATTGTGGGTTTGTGAAAACAGTTTTTCGATTAAGGGATCTGTTTATGAAATTTTAAGCTTTAATGCGCTAATTTTTGTTAGAGTCAAGTGTCGCCCCCCCCCCCGCCCCTACAGCCAAAACTACAAATAATAAAAATCTGAAAAAAATCGTGAATGAAAGCGCATAAAACGAATTTTTGAGGAAAACTATCACCACTAAGTAGACATGATTGGTTCTTGAGATACAGGCGACTAAAGTATTTATACCTACGAAAATTAGCTAAGACGGCACCAAATAACTTTAAATAGTAAAATAGTTCATACTTGTTGTTTTTACAGATAGTTTTTGGTGTTTGTAGTATTTCGCTAGTTCTACAAATTAAGAAATTTTGGTTGGCTCAGGTCGTAAATGAATATTTTATTGATACATGTGTTACGTGACAAAATTAAATAAAGGTTTACATTGGTATCTAATTGGACGTTTAAAATTATCCGTCTCAAACAAATATTTTTACGTCAAATTTATTTAAAAGTACTCAAAAATATCACTTCCCTGTTGGGCGACATTCCTAAATCCAATATGTAAATCCACGTAATAAGGTTAAAAAAGCAGTTTCCTAACAAAATGTTGTTTTAATATAATAATCAAATGTATATGTTACCCAGAAAAGGTTAAAAGTTTTTACAGTTCCATTTTTTCTCCGAGTTTTTGTTGACTTAACAAAGGCGACACGTATTTAGTATCACTTCCCTGGCACCCAAAACTTCGTTAAAATCAACTTGAAATTGAATAGTATGTAACGTTGCCGCTAGGGCGATAGAAAGAGAGAGGTAAAGACAACATAGAAACGGCTTTGTTTTGTTTCACCCGATCAACGGTTAGTAGTGCCAGAGTGATTAGTGTGGACTGCCGCGTTCGGGTCAGACAAATTCTTACCCACATGGTACGTAATTAAATATTAATCTTTCAAGTATTACTTAATTTTTATACATTGCTAATATTTCTGTAATTGCACGGAAGATTGGTAGATATTATTTTGGAATATAATAAAGCCATCGTCAAGATTTAAGGGAAAATCTTTTAAAATATCACTTCCCTGTCTATCACTTCCCTGGAAATACATACACAGGGAAGTGAGAGCACCCCAGGGAAGTGATAAAAACATGTGTTATGGCTGTTAATTCTAAAAGAAACAACATCACGGTGTCGTTTTATAATAATTATTTTGGTATTCCCCGGGTTTACTGTGATTTTCATTAAGTATTTAATTGTTGGCTGTTTTATTTATACTAAATTTGGGAATAATTAGAAGAGGCAATGAATTCGATTCCCGGTATGGGTAAATATTTGTGTGATGAGCGCAAAAATTTGTTCCTGAGTCATGGATGTTTTCTACATATTTAATGTATGTTTTTATCGGTGCCTATTGCACGTAGTACAAGCCTAGAACTTAGTTTGAGATTGTTCCGTGATATTTATTTATTTACTTTATTTTATTTAAGAGCTGTAATAATCTAACGCTTTTTTACAGAAGCGAAATGGGTAAACCCAAAATCAAATCGCAGAAATATTAAGAAAAAAAGAGAAAATGAGAGAAAACGTTATGCTAAAATTAAAAAAGATCCGGAAAAATTAGCCGCGTATAAAGAAAAGGACAAACAAGAATAAGAGTTTAGTTTGAATAATATTTTATGTTAACTGTCTTAAGTGGATGATGATTATTTGGTTGCATATTTCTGTGACATCCTCTCTTAAGTGGTTGTTACATTTTGTAGTAGGTAGTCAGGAAAAAAGTAGATTATTTATTGTCTTGAGAAAATTAATGTTATCTTATTTTTTCAAAAAAAATGTTTTTTTTTTAAATTTTAATCGTCTTAAGATGGTTATTATTTGGTTGCATATTTCTGTGACATCCAGAGTAAAGTGGTTGTTATTTTTGCAGTAGTCGGGAAAAAAGTTCATTATTTTTTGTCTTGCGAAGATTGATGCTATCCAATAAAGGAATATTACATTTCATGTTAATTGTCTCAAGTAGATGATGATTATTTACGATTAGTTGCATATTTTTGTGACATTCAAAATTAAGTGGGTGTTACTTTTTGTGAGAGTCAGGAAAAAGTTGATTATTTTTTGTCTTGAGTAATTTGATGTTGTTTTAAACTATTTTTTTCATAAAGAAAAGTTAACATTCATCAGGGTTTTTATTTCTATATACCTAAAGATTCATCCCCTTGCCTATTTTATCACTTCCCTGGTGAGTATTATGGTATACATTAAGATTTTTCTTTACATACAAACTGTTGTATTTATTAGATAATGTATTAACTGTTGTACTATATGCTGTGAATTCCAGTTTTTAGGAAAAAAAGGTTTTATAGTCACTTCCCTGTATATACTCTCATTTCCCTGTCCTCCGTAAACTAAAAAATGCCTATAACTTTTAAATAATTGAATATTTTGACAGACCCTTTCAATTCTAGAATACTCTAGCATATTTGATTATAATAGAAAACTTTGAAGTCATAAACATCAAAAAACACGAAGGGCCAAAAATTGTTAAATTTTAGTCCCTTCCCAGTAGAACTAGCCATTTATAAGCGGCGTCAGAACCCTACCTGAGCATTGTCCGAAATGCTCTTGCCCGGTTTTTTTAAAACATTGGTTTAATAATGGACTGCTGAATGGATGCACTTTAAAAAATTGTACTTAAGTAAATAATGATTTACACTGTATAAATATATAAGTAAATAAGTACCTACCTAAATAATTTTGATCTCAACAATAGTTTCATTAAATAATTAACCTTCTACATTACAATATAATTTTGATCACAGCTAGTTTCATTTAATAATAATTAACCTTATATATAACAATAGGTAAACTGTAAAAATATGAAAAATAAATAAATCATTTTGATCATCAACAGTCTCATTAAACAATTGACCTTATATTGAACAATTAGTACATAATTACACTAAAAATATGTACTTAACTATAAACCAGTCTCATTAAATAATCGACCTTATATATGGAACAATTTGTGAATAATGGCTTGCTTACACTTTAAAAACGTAAGTAAATTATTTAGATCGCAGTGATGGTGTAATTAACCCTATACTCGTATAATATAACAATAGGTAAATAGTGATTTACAGCGTACAAAATGTATGTAAATCATTTTGATTTCCTCAACAGTCTCGAAAAGAACAAAGGCTAAATAATGGTTAACATTTGACTCTAACAAAAATTAGCGCTTTAAAGCTGAATATTTCATAAACGGATCACTTAATCAGAAAACTGTTTTTACAAACCCGCAATATTTTTGAAAGACCTGTCCAACGACACTCCACACTATGGGGTAGACGAGAAAAAAATATCATCCCCACGTTACGTGTAGGAGAGGTACCTACACTAAAAAAAATGTTTTTCAAGATTGTATTTTACCACTTTGTTGGCGTGACTAATATGTACATTCATGCCAAATTACAGCTTTCTAGTATAAAGAGTAGGTATCTGAGCTAGGCTGCGGACGGACGGACGGACGGACGGACATGGCGAAACTATAAGGGTTCCTAGTTTGACTACGGAACCCTAAAAGCTACTTCTCAATTTACAAATATTTAATATTTATTAATATTAACCGTGTTTATAGCACGACACAATTAATAATGTGCGCATGGAAGCGCTTACACCGTTGATAGAGAGTCTATTATTGCATAATCCGCGCGCCATATTAATTGCGCCCACCTATAACATGGTAATTTGCCTGCGCAAAGCAAGCTTTCCATTTTTATTTCTTTGAAAATTCGTCGGCGAAACTTTTTAACTGACTATTTTATTTAAAAAATATCTAATATTTCAGATGGAACTAAGAACTTAGCTAACTACGTAGGTAGTATACAATTTATTTAATCGACCCTGATCACTCATTTCTGAAAGTAAACAAACACTTTACGCCAAAATCCACCAAAGTCAGTTGAACCTACAGCCTTAAAAAAAAACAAGTTCAAAGCAAATCCCAAACAAAACAATGTACATTTTGTGGGAACGATAATTAGGTTTACTATTGTTTGATGTAGCGAACAGTGCGACTCTATGACAAAGCCTCGGCCGCCTTCGGCACATTTCGGCTGGCTCACCTCGCCGTCTCGCATGCGCTACTCACCTGCCGCCGCTACCCATTCAATTGTTAGGTAGTGCAATAATAAGTCGAAACACTTGCGCATAGAGATTAAAAAAGCTTGAAACCGTTCGATTAAGTTTAAAAAGGGTAACAGATGATAGGGTATTGGGAATGGGTTAGCGCTTAGTCGAATTAATTGTATCGCTTGGTTGCCCTTTCATTGGACTATGTCAACGATAGGCTTAGCTCATCCT
Source organism: Acleris holmiana (assembly GCA_949316455.1). Classification (NCBI taxonomy): domain Eukaryota; kingdom Metazoa; phylum Arthropoda; class Insecta; order Lepidoptera; family Tortricidae; genus Acleris; species Acleris holmiana. Next base: position 12,615,046 of record OX438782.1, on the reverse strand, counting down.
TGGGGTTTGTAAAAACAAGTCTATCAAATACCCTATCGAAAACCCCTTTAATGCTAAGCGGTTCCGGTCCCTGGATAAATGTTACTTGATAAACCTTTACATTTTTAACATTTGGTAAAATAAACTCATGCCTCTCCTTAACCCTCTCGGTTGCCATCCTAAACCAATAGGTAGTATCTCATATAGAGCTCCCGTAGCAATATCAACCTCATGACTAACAGCAGACAATTTAAATTGCTTCGGTTGTTGAATGCACCCCAGAAGCCCAAGCGCAGTGCCTTGTTTGCCGCTCCATATTATTTAAATAGCAAATGTTACATTTAGCAATAGTTCTCTGCTTTCCACTCAAACCAGAGCAGAGAAGTGTTAAAACATTTGCTAATAGCCAATTCTGAAAGACATGGCTGGTTGGTTATTTAGAATGTTTCCGCAATGTTACATAATAAACTAACACTTAACCAAGTTTTGTTGCGGTTGCAAGCAACAGGATCAATTTTAACAACTTGAGTGCAGGTTTAAAGACAAAACAAAACCAAGTTGTTTGTTACTTTGATAAGAAAACATTCTTTTCACAAATTGAAGTATGAAAATTTGCCATGGATCCGTCACTAGATGTTTTTTTTTCACAATCTCCTGCCTCACTATTTCATCTCATTTCTTATATTAGTGTAACTGTACGATCAATATGAATGGCAGTTTTTATTTAAGTTTAGATGTTGATAGAATACAGCTCACAAATAAAAAAATAACTTATGTTATGATATGACCCAGGGGAATAATGATTAGACCCCGGATTCTTGTCGCAATGACGTCACAAAAGGGTAGTATGGGGAGTAAATGGAACGGTGTTAATTAATACGAACCAAATACATTTTAGTAAATAGGAATTGACGACAAAAATTACCTAGTCAATTGATCAGTATTATCTTTTGGTATATCATTTGAACCATACATTTGTACGTTAAGCTGGCTTTTGACGAATAAAAAGTGAGCGATCGAGAAAACCAAAGCCAGTTTAAAGTACAAATCTATGGTTTGCAGTAACATACCAAAAGCTAACGTTGATCGATTGACTTGGCATTTTTATCGTGTTTTTATGTTAAGGAAAGGCACACGAGCACTCAGGCCACCTGATGGTAAGTGGAATCTGAGGCCCATAGACATTTGAATTCTCAAGACTATAATCCTAAGAACTCAAATGCATTGCCAACCCTGAGGATTAAAATGGAATGCCTCTATGCTAGTAGTTTCACCGGTTGTCTATCCCCACACCGGAACACAACAATGCGAACACTGTTGCTTGGCATGTGGTTAATGGATAAGATGGTGGTAGTGATCCGGACCGACCCTGCACAGGGTCCTACCACCACTAAATCGAATTTCATTTCATCAAACGGTATTTTCTGCTGAAACTATAATGTTATCAGGGTATCTGAAACATTCATTACGTAGGTTAGATTAGATGTTTAAGATACCCTGGAAACATTATGGCAGCAGAAAATTGCATTTGATGAAATGATACATTAAATGAAAGGTATTTCTATGAAATGATAGACACCCTTAGAAAAGTGTTACAATAATAACTGATATTAATAATATGCACATGATAATATTATTATAACAAAGTTAAGTCCAGTCCAGTACCTTGGTGGTTTTGGGCACGTTCCCGCGCTGTGTGATGTTTTTGCTGGCCATCTCGTTGGCAATGCGCATTCTCTGTTTCGGGGCCATTGTGTCAGTTATCAGATATATTTGTCCTGTAAAACGAAAACATACTCGTATAAGCTTCTATTATTATATCAGTGGCTTGTAAAAGGCAACTGGCCAGAGACCTTACGTTTCTTTTTATTACTTATTAAAAACCGGGCAAGAGCATTTCGGACCATGCTCAGTGTATTCCGAAGCCGTGAAGTACTACAAATTTAAAAAACAACAAGTAATAACTAGTTTTCTATTTAAAGTCATTTGGCAACAAGTAAAGCTTTTTTGTCAGATAAATTTAGCCGTTTTCCTTTCTTACACTTGAAAATAGACAAGGAAAGAGCGAACTTTAAATGGCAGATAAATTTACTCGTTGATTGTGAAACAGGCCCTTAACCTCATTAACTAATATGCCAACTTTCCCTTATACATTAAATCACTATAATAAACTCTTTGTTTTAATATCATTTGTTTAAATTAAGTAATTACCATTTCATTGGAATCATTTTTAAGTTTGTATGATTGTAATTTAAGTGAGGTATTAAAATCAAAATGGACTATGAATACCTACATTTACAATTTCCCTTTCACTCAAACATTTTAAATATCAAATTCAACTCAATTCATAAATTTATAAGGTACCTAATTAAGATATCTTGTTAATGCCAAATAACATTTGATAACATAGTAGAGATAAGTAGAATTTAAAAATAAAGAGACCAAATATCTTACAATCAGGATTTCAGATTCCTCAAGGCCTTGGAGATATTGAAAATAATAACTTAATACTTACAAGGGATGGAGCTCTGTTAATGTGTTCTAAGAATCCGAAGAGATGTTAATTTACAAGAAAAATATGAGAGACGTCATCAAATCATGTTTATCCAGATGTTTGGGAAAACTTAACTAAATGTTGTATCTACGGGTGGTTTGCGTCAATTTAAACAAAGAAATCAGCATGAGCACACTTTCACAGTGTTAATGAGCAACTGAGAGTAAATCAACCGTTACTATCGGTAAAATATTCTCGATTTTAGGTCGGCGAGTAACGAAATATGAAAAACTCCAGTCGTCTCCGCGCACTTGACATATGTTGGCTGAAAAATGTATGTAACACATAAACACTGATGTAAATCTATTAATAAAGGGTAATTATTAGTTATACTCACAATTTAATCCTAAAATTAAAGTGCCGAAGCGCACAGGACTCGCTCGTTTGACACGTATGTAAAAAGTGAGATGGAAATGTCAACACGTCGCCGCCGGACGTCACAGAACGAGAAGCGTGAATAGACACGCGTCAGTTTAGTGTTACTACAGGGAATATTGTTATGATAAATACCGATGAAAATTTCTGTTATTCGAAAATTTAAATATTATAAAGATACAAGTATTTTAAAATATGTGTCAATCAGGCATATAAGACCGTAATGCTAAATTTATTAAGGAATGAAGTTACTAGTGCCCTAGCAGTAAGTACAAGAACTGCATAAAGTGACATCTAGCGATAAGTAGGTGAACTAATTAACCAATTTAGTTAATCTATTCACCGATAGATAGCGCTTAAATGTATTTTAAAAGTGACATCTATTGACATTTAGTAAAACCAATTTAGTTAACGAGCGCTCAATAGATTCACTCTCGAATGTGATCAAAACGGTAAAACCGTAACTTTGAAACGCGACCTATAGAAAATTTAATTTCACATTAGAAATTTGTTTTGACATCTAAGTCGTCTGACAAACTCAAACTATTTACCTACAGAAGTTTTATTTTTAAACAAACTTCTAAATTGTAATACCTAACTATTGGGGCTCGGATTTTTAAAATTATGGAGTCGATATTAAAATTAAAACTTTAGTCATATTCATACTGCATACTCATTAATTTAAATAACACCAAAAGATTACATTATATGATTATGAGAATTACTTTAGTGGAGAATACTAATGTGTGTGTGTGTGCGCTTTAAGATAAATGTCTGTTTTAGTGTAATGTGTATTTATTTTGACAATCTCAATGTAATTTTGTATGTTTTGACACGCAATGCAATTTATATTGTAATATGATGTTGATGAATAAAATTAAATAAACTAAACTAAACTAAACTAGTTGTGTAAGGTCTACTCCACAAAACACACACGTCACAACTCAATTTTCATGATTGTATTTTAGATCCTTGTAAGGCTCAATATAATACAAAATTGCACAAACTTGCGGATCAGACATAATAAAATGTTCATCTAATAATGTATGTATGTATGTATGTATGTATGTATGTAAACACTTTATTGTACAAAAGAAAAACCAAAACAATACAATGAATAAAAATAAAAAGATGTACAAAGGCGAACTTATCCCTTTAAGGGATCTCTTCCAGCTAACCCTTGAATAATCCACGCCGTGAGCACCGATTGCCAATACAAATAAATGACACGTCTAAAGCCGTTAATGCTTGACATGGCACATGACGCACACGATTAAATTTGATAAAGCGACTTATTTGATAAAAATCTTCTAGGTACAACAATTTAGTTTATAAAACTAGGTACATAATTAAGTTGAAATAGTTATAGCATGTGAAATATAAAAGACGGGATTAAGAATATTAGGATATGACTAAAGTGCTAATTTTAAGATCGACTCCATAATTTTCTTTCATCTTACCGTGCGACGAAAAATCCGATCCTTGCTAATTATCGACATTAGACAAAGAACCTGGGCCTGGGTCTATTCTACTGCGTTATTATAACGATATCGCGTTTGACGTGTTTTTGAATCGTTTAGGTATGTCACAGTCGTCATTATTGTAAATGACATAGATAAGAGTTATCACAACGTTGACAATACGGAAACACGTCAAAGACGATATCTTTATTACCGTGTAGAATCCCAGCCCAGGGCGGCAGAATTTTTCATGTATTCGTTTTCATAGTAAAAGTTCTTGGTATAAAAACACTGAAAGTGTACAAAATAATAATAAAGTAGGTAATAAAACTACCTTATACCATAGTATTTCTTTTGCACAGCAATAGCCAATAAATAAAAAAAGACCAACACCACATTTTTTCAGTTGTTATTTTTTTAGTACCTAAGTAAGTATTGTAAATCGTGTACTTGCTGTCGAAGGCATTAATGTCTATGTATAGACCCATCGCATTATAGATATGTAAACTTGAACCTTATTATCAGTGGCATAGTTTCGTGTAGATAATTTTGGCGTCTTGGGGACGTGAGTAGGGTATTATTGGGGATTCTGGATCATTTGTCCTCGCTGCGCTCGGATGATCCAGAATCCCCAATAATGATCCAGGATCCCCAATAGTTTCCATCGATCAGGGATCTAGTCGGATGATCCAGGATCCCCAATAGTTTCCATCGATCAGGGATCTAGTCGGATGATCCAGGATCCTCAATAGTTTCCATCGATCAGTGATTCAGAATTCCATAAACTCAACAGGTAAACGAATGACCTGACAATCCTTCAATGGTAAATTTGCATATTCTCGCCTCATAAATTTCTATAACAAAATATTTTGTAAAGAGAAGCAAAACCGGAGTGCCGTATAATTCAATTTTATATTACTTATATTTTTGTTTACGGCACTCCGGTTTATTTTTCATAAATTTATTTCTTTGTTTATTCATCTTTGTTTATTCATCTTTGTTCCTGTTAACACTTTCCACACAACCATTGCTGTACTAATGTTATAGGATAGTCCCGCTAACAGTTTTCTGGAGTGGCCATTTCCATACTAATTGTTTAAGGACAAGGCGGTCTTTCGATACGTTCCAAAGGGGCGCCTCCTCTGTACTGATATTTACTCAACCAAGATAATACTAGAACGCTGATCTATATATGCGACCGATCGTAAAAACTTTGATAGCGTGATTCAGGTCTTTTTCAATTATTACTGTCAAATCAAAATAAAAACTGCAAACTTTTTTTGATTTCAAGCTATCTTCAGTTGTTATTAAAAACCACATTATTAAAAGTGTTGATTAAAGTGAAATACATTCATTATTCCAATATTTGTGTATTATTCAAGTAATGAGAGATTGTTACGACATCTATTTAAAAAGGTAGGTACTTAACATCTGCTAGTCTGACGATAAAGTGACTCACGCGCTACTGTTACTAAGAACGTCTCAATGTTATTGTTAGCGTAAGATGGCGCTATTTGACAATGCTATTTGAATGGAATAATACAGTGAAATGAATCTGCGGTCTTTAATAAAGTAAAAATTTCGTAGGTGAACTGAAACTTTAATAAATAAATCGACTGAAACTATTAAGTTTATCTCAACACTGTAATCGTTCGCGATGTACATCAAAGTTCGAACATTGTTACGACATCTATTTAGGTAAATCAAGTGTCAACTTTATTGCTGATTGACAAGAAACTCCGCGCTGTGTTTACTAATCAAGAACTTCGTTAATCAATGTTAAGATGGCGCTGATTAATACAAATAATCGATATGAAACTAGCACGATGTTTTTACTGTTTACTAAGAACTTCGTTAATCAATGTTAAGATTGTGTGCATGAATGCAATAAAGTAAAATAATTTCGAACCTTGAGAGCCATTACATAGCATGCTGTATGACATGTAAATAATAGGAAGCGTAAGTAATTTATGTTTATGCTTCACATGATTCGAACAAATATATGTGTTTTTCTTTCTTCTTTATAGCTAAAGCCGATTCACAAATTCTGAGAGTTAAACAAGTTATTTAAACAATAAGTATAGTAAGTCGTTGCTGTCTTCAAGCCAACCAGTGCCTGTTTTATATTTCCTTATTTTTTTTTATTTTTTTTTAATAATAAATATCAGGGGGACAATCTCATACAAATTGACCTAGTCCCAAACTAAGATCTAGGCTTGTACTATGGGTACTAGACAACGATATAAATACTTATATAGAGAAATAAATACTTAAATACATAGAAAACATCCAAGACTAAGGAACAAATACTCGTGCTCATCACACAAATATCTGCCCATACCGGGAATCGAACCCGGGACCGTTAGCTTCGTAGGCAGGGTCCCTACCAACTCGGCTAACGCATCATATCGTCTTCATAGTTAGGCTACATTCGGTACATAGAAACGCATTAAAGTACATGCAGCTACCAAATACGAATAAGGTTTCAGGTTAACGCAACAAGCTGGCGCCGCGCCTTATAGGTGTAAAGGATTGGGAGTGATTCACAATAATTATATTTTATTTTCTAATAGACGAACGTCTGTAATGCAGAATTAAGGTTTGATTTTGTTTGGACAATCTCATTTGAAATAAAATTATATTACTAATAATTTTAATTGGTAACATCTAAATGCAGCCTTAGTTTATAGGGTTATAAATGGAGCTTCCATTTATTTGAGCATTCAATTGGTAGTGGCAGTGCAGTGAGTGAGACAAGTAATTAAAAAGAAGCAGCAAGTATGTACGTAATATTTTTTATTTTTTATTATTTATGTTGATTGTGTTTGGTTAGTGATGCTTATTCAAATACTTTTAATAAAAATAGGTCGGCAGTGTTCAATCCGTTCGATTCCGATGAGGAGATTAGCTGTGCCCAGCAACAGACTGCATCTACCGCTTCTACGAGTGCAGCGAAAGTTAAGACGGTAAAGGCGAAGCAGAGAAGAACTAAGAAGGCGGCGGAACTGCACGGCTGTGATTCAGACCTGGACAGCGTCGCGAATGCATCAGCTGCTCAACCGAAAAAGAGACGAGTCGCTGTGTTTCTTGATTCCGAGGTAAGATGCCTATCTTGGGCGATTGTTTATCAAAACATACTTCGAGGATACGATAGCTTAGTTGGTAGTGACGCTGCCTACGAAGCTAACGGTCTCAGGTTCAAATCCGGTAAGGGCAGATATTTGTGTGATGAGCGCAAGTATTTGTTCTCAACTATTGGCTAGGTCAATTTGTGTAAGATTGATTTTATTATTATGATGATTTCATTAAAACTGTTTTTACCCAACTTTAAGCCGATTTCAGTTGGACTGACCTAGGTCATGATAACAGTTTGTCGCTGGATTTTTTTAATAATTTAAGTGATTTTCTTAATTGTATTTATAAAGGTGAATAATATAAGGTTGCTAAATAATTTCAGGGTGACGAAGAGGAACCGATCAGGGCCGCTCCGCTACGTAATTTTTTGACAAGAAGGACGGGCTCCGGGTACACGCTGCAACGAGATCCCAGCCGGCGCGGGGAGTACTACGTCGAACTCCGAGTCTTCACCACGCGGGAGCTTGAGCCGGTAGCGACGGAAGCAACCAGGTGGAAACATGCCTTTTTCACATATAAAGGGGCTGTAAATAATAATAGCCCAGTTTTCAAAGCGGTCAGACAAGTTGCTCAGGCTGCTAAAGAAGAGTATAAAGGCGTGCAGCCTGTGTTGTACCCGTCAAATACTTTTTAACTAATTTTAGTTATGTGTTTATTGTAATCTGCTACTTTACAGTCGGTTTAAAGGCAAATTTAAAACTTTTGCGGTTTTCAACAAATGTAATTATTACAAAACAAAGCACGTCTTACATAGAACAAAAATAGTATAAGATGTTCTTTTGCGATGTATGTAATGTTTCCGTTCCAAAATTAGCAGCACATAAAAAGACTAATATCCACAAGTCTAATAGTTTGTTAAGTACGCGGCTTGAAAACGTTTATATAATAGCTAATGCTTTTCGGAGTAGAATTGTTAGTTATAAAGTCAATCCCTCAAATACGAATATTACCCCAGATTCATTTTTATGTGAAAACTCTGATATAGCACAACAACTTATTAAAGATTCATTACAAAAGCATGTCTCACTCAAAGTTAATTTGGAACTTTTCGTAAAGTATTGTTTGCCAAAAAATAGTGAAAGTTCCATTAAGTCATTTAACACTAAATACGATATAGTTTTGCAGAGTACAGACGTTTTATCATTATATAAATCACTTGCTGATGTACTAATTACTAAATGTGCGGAATTTGAGCTCTCGGAATCAGGATGGACAATCGAATCAGTTAGTCACTTAGAGATAAACATAGTAAAATACAATCCTTTGAGAGCTGGATCGTTTATACCATTACCAAAACATATTGCTAATACAAAAGCTTGTTTGAATATAAATAATGAGGATAATCACTGTTTTATATGGTCTATAATGGCTCACTTGTATCCTAGCAAGGTTAACTCAAACAGAGTCTCATCTTATCCCAAATACCAAAATGTTTTAAACACTTCCGGCATGGCATTTCCACCAAGCATCTCTGATATAAGGTGGTTCGAAGCCAACAATACTGATATTAGTTTTAACATCTATGGTTTAACAAAAAATGGTAGTGTTATGGGCCCTTTATATAAAACCGCTAATCGTAAATTACAGCACATCAACTTGTTATTAATAACTAAAAATAGTAAGGCACACTTTTGCCTAATAAAAAACTTTGAGAAACTTGTTCGCAAACAAATAACTAAACATAAATCTAAGATACATTTGTGTGAAGATTGTTTTTTATATTTTTCAACAGAGGAAAAATTAATTCAGCATAGTTGTGCAGGGGTACAAACTGTTTTACCAGAGGCAAATACACAACTTTTTTTTTCTAATTTTGAAAGAACTCAGGAGGTGCCTATTGTGATCTATGGTGACTTCGAAAGCTTATTACGAGAGTATTCAGATAAAAGTAAATCTATGTACGTGGAAAATATTCAATTGCATGAGGCATCTTGCTTTGCATATTACATTTGTTGTAGAAACGAGCCTTATTTAAACGACTATGTTTCTTATCGCGGTCCCAACTGTTCGAAAAAGTTTGTGGAGTCTATATGTAATGATGTGCAGCGATTGTACTCAATATTATCTGTCAGCAAACCTATGATTCCGCTTACGCTAGAGGAACAGCTATCATTTGAAACTAGCACTGCTTGTCATATTTGTAAAGACAAGTTTTCATCTAGTGATAACATTGTAAAGGATCATGATCACTTCACAGGTCGATATAGAGGGCCCGCTCACAATAGTTGTAATTTAAATTCAAAACCTTGCCCATTTATACCAATAATTTTTCATAACCTTTCCGGATATGACTGCCATTTGTTTATTAATGAACTCACAAACGTATGCGGTCGAATAAACCTTATCCCAAAAAATAAAGAAAAGTATATTTCGTTTACGAAGTTCATTCCAATAGACCAGCAAAATGTAGCTCAATTAAAATTTATTGATTCTTTCAACTTTTTGAGTTCAAGTTTAGACAATTTAGTAAATACAATGAAAAAAGATGATTTCCAACATTTAAAATCATTTTTTGGAGATGGGGCCAAGTTTGATATAGTGCGAAGAAAGGGTGTCTATTGTTATGATTATATAAACTCTTGGCAACGTTATGAAGAAACCCAGTTGCCTCAGGCTTCCAATTTTTTTAGTAAACTCTCATCAGAATCTGTATCTTCTGAGGATTATAATCATGCCTTACATGTTTGGGAAACTTTTGCTATTAAAAACTTAGGAGAATATACAGATTTATACTTGAAATGTGATGTGCTTCTTCTATGTGACGTTTTTGAAAAATTTCGAAGCATGAGCCTTAAATACTACAATCTTGATCCCTGTTATTACGTATCGTCACCATCATTAAGTTGGGATGCTATGTTATTATACACAAAAGTAAAATTGGATCTACTCTCCGATATAGACATGTATCAAATGCTGGAAAACGGAATAAGAGGAGGTCTTGCTCAATGTTCACATAGATACGCAAAGGCGAATAATAAATATCTTCCAGATTTTAACATTAACGAGCCGAATAGCTTTTTAGCCTATTTAGACTGTGTAAATTTATATGGATATGCAATGATGCAGCATCTGCCAACAGGAAATTTCAGGTATCTTAACGATGATGAATTAGCAAACTTTAACGTTGAAAAACAGTCACGCGATTCTGATACCGGTTTTATACTTGAAGTCGACCTTCACTATCCTGTTGAACTTCATGAGTCTCATTCAGATATGCCATTTGCAGCTGAAAAATTTGCTCCTAGAGGAAGCAAAAATAAAAAATTAATTGCTAGCCTCTACGACAAACATAGATACATTATTCACTACATGCATTTAAAAGAATGTTTGAAAAATGGTCTTGTTTTGTTAAAAACATATAAAGTTTTAGCTTTCGATCAAAGTAACTTTTTAGAACCATACATATCTTTAAATACCACCTTGAGACAAAATGCTAGCTCAGATTATGAAAGGGTTTTTCTTCAAAAAGCAAAACAATTCAATATTTGGCAAAACGATTGAAAATAAAAGAAAACAGGTTGATGTAAAACTTGTTAATATCTGGAAAGATCATTCAAATAACACAAATAAATTTTGCGGCGCGGAAAAATACATAAGTGCTCCCAACTTCAAAAACTTGGCAGTTATATCTGATTCATTAGTAGCAATTCAGTTGCAACAGACAAAAATCGTTTTAGATCGACCCATATACGTGGGTTTCTCTATTCTAGAAATAGCCAAAAGTCATTTGTATCGCTTTCATTATGATGTGATGAAACGTGTTTATAAAAATAAAATTCATCTTTGTTATACGGACACTGATAGTCTTTTGTATTTAATTCATACAGAAGATTTCTATGAAGATATCAAAACACACATAAAGTATTTTGATACTAGCAATTTTGATGCTAGCAACATATTTAATATGCCCTTAGTGAACTGTAAAATTCCAGGATATTTTAAAGACGAAATGGGGGGTGAGATCGTGAAGGAATTTGTAGGTTTGAGAGCAAAACTATATTGCATAGATACCCAAATTTCAACAATCAGGAAAGCAAAGGGAATAAAAAAGTGTGTTACAAAAAAACTTAATATTAATAAATACAAAAATGCTTTATTTCAAAATGAATGTTTTAGAGATAATATGTGTGTAATAAAGTCAAAAAATCATAAAATTTTCACGCAAAAAATCAATAAGCTAGTTCTTACAAGGGATGATGATAAAAGGTGTGTATTAGAAGATAATGTTTCGACTTTGCCTTGGGGACATTACAAATTAGCATTTTAATGTGGCAGCACTGTAAAGTAATAGAAATTTAATGCAAACGTGTGAATTGTAACATTTATATTATTTTTATAAAAACAATAAATGATGAATGTATGCCTATTGTTTTTCTTTCATTTACCTCCGCCAGCTAATTAATCACGTGCTTAGTAATAAACCCGCCTAACTCAAAACTATTAATCTTTCCATATTTCAAGACGCACTCTTGATTTAAAATAAGTTGGCTTTTTTATTTTGAGTTACGCTGGTTTTACACCTATTGCAATCGTATTATCATGACTCGATCGCTTCTACTGTCAAGTCAATAAGAGCTATCACAACGTTGATAATACGTTAGCAACAGGGAAACAATCAGACAATATAGAGTGAGGAGCCATTAATAAAAATTATTAAATGGGACAACCTCACACAAATTTACCCCAGTCCCAACTAAGCTCTAGGATTGTGTTAGGGTACTAGACAACGATAAACATGCTTATATAAAGAAATAAATACTTAAATGCATAGAAAACACCCCAGACTCAGAAACAAATACTCATGCATGCATTACACAGATATTTGCTCTGAGCGGAATCGAACCCGGGACCGCTAGCTTCGTAGGCAGGGTCTCTACCAACTAAGCCAGCCACGTCACCAATAGAGTGGCTGAAATATTGATTAACTTTAAGAATTTAATTAAACAAAGTTGCTATTCTTTTATTTCGTTATAATTGAGATTCAGACAAGGAATTTGATACTGTTGCAGAGAAACAAGTCATAACATGTTAAAACGAGTTGTCCCTGCTTGTTTAACTTTGGCTCGGCGCGTAGGAATGTGGCTACGTAAAGAGTTGCTGACGCGGCGTGCGCGCAATTCGACTTTATCTTCTTAGTGTATGACCCAAGTTAAATAATAAAAATTTAATGTCGGTTTGTAGTTCCGCTACAATACTGTTGCAGAGGAAACAAATCATGACATGTTATAACGTGTTATCTCTGTTTATTTAACTTTGGTTGCACGTAAAATAAGTTCCACATTCTATATGAACATCATTTATTAAAATAAGGTTGATAATAATATTAAACTTAATAAGGTGAAAGTACAACAATAATAATTAAATAGCAGGCAGACTTCTTATAAACCATTGTCTTTACTAATTTACACTTAATGAGACAAAAAATAACATATTTATAACGCCAAATTATTTATAAATAAACATAAATTAAAGAAATTTATGATAAAATTAAAACAACGCTACATTAATTACATTACGGAAGAAAAATAATAATAATTACTATTTTTCTTCCTTAATTCAAACTTCGTTGACAATAACTTATATTAATTGGCTCTACAAAGTAAGTAAATAACAATATAATTGGCATAAATTGATTTTATAATTCAGAACTATAATATAAAATAAACATGGAGATATAATAGAAATAAGTCACAATTATACATATATAACTAACACCGAAATTAATCACTTTCAAGTTTTTTCATAATTTTTTTTAACACATTTTCTGTGCTGTCCAACACTTCATCATACGGATCACACACGAGATATTGCGCACTAACTGAACGATCACTGTAACACTCGTCCATTGTCTCAATGTTTATTTTAATTAAATATCGTCCATTGCGAATGTTATTTTTAATTACAAATGATGATCCTTTTCTACTACGATCCTTTTTATTAATACCCGATTTGGTATTTAATGCTTTCAACTCCCTTTTGTCCCGCGGAGCGTCAGGCTCTCGCGTTACGGTTGCGTTACACATGTTTTCTCTACGGGCTAAAAGCTCTTGCCGCTTTTTTTCCACTTTTTCCATGTAACCGTCAACGTCTTGAGCATAATAAAAAGGATGATCCTCCGGCACATCGTGGAAAACGGGGCTGACATCATATATGCTGCCAAAATCAAGTCGATCATTCTGCGTGCTGTCTTCCATAATTATCTGAAATATAAAAGTGTCATAAGTTTTTATTTAATAAAAATGGCAATAAATCCAACATAACTGGATGAAGCAATAAAAAATAGATTTACTTACCTATATATTTTAAATACGCGGGACCCACGTTAGAAGCGAGACAAATGTCGACTGCGACTGACGCTCGAGTAGCAGCAATTTAGATCTCGGTGTATAATATTCTTCGCCTAATATAAGACAGGAATGTGTAATTAGAGAAATGATAAAGACTTACAAAGATAATTCATTGATTTAGGATGATTATATTATTACAAGTATTTATTTGATATTATATTAAATTACTGAACAGAAGGCGAAATGAAATTTATTAAACAGCCTGTGTCAATAGAAATCAGCAAAATAAGTGATGGATCACATTGCACTAATTATAATAACAGACATAGTATGCTTCTTCCCAACTCTATACGATGTATTATATGTGGACCATCAAATTGTGGAAAAACAAATATAATTTTAACTTTATTGCTTCATGAAAATGGGTTAAAATTTCGAAATGTCTACATTTACTCTAAAACAACTTTTCAACCTAAATATAGATTTTTAGAGGAAGTTCTTAAAAGAATACCCGAAATTAAACTGTTTATGATCCACGATGAAAAAGAGGTAATCTCTCCTCATGAGGCGATGCCCAATTCAATATTTATCTTTGATGACGTAGCTTGCGAAAACCAGACTAATATTCGTAATTACTTTTGTATGGGCAGACATAAAGGAATAGACTGTTTTTATTTAACGCAGACTTACTCTAAAGTGCCAAAGCAATTAATACGAGACAATGTTAATTTTTTGATAATTTTTAAACAAGACGATATCAATTTAAAACATATTTATCGTGAGCACGTAAATTCTGACATTAGTTGGGAAAAATTCAAATCGCTTGCCGCAAATATATGGAAAGATTCACATGCGTGTCTTATAATTAACAAAGATTGTAAATTAAATAATGGTCGATATAGAAAGTCATTCGATGTTTTTGTAAAATTTGAATAAATATAAATGATGACTAAAATAAAATCACTTTACTTATAACAATAAGAAACATCGGGGGTCTTTTTAGACCGCGTTATTGCTTCGCCATGGAGACAGACATAAAAACACAATTAATTAAATCTGTAAAGAATATTAAAAATAAGTTAAAGAAGATGCAGCAAGAGGAGGATGATTTAGAATTAAAAAATAAGAAGATTTTGAAACCATTAACCGATCCGCTAGAAACCATGATGTTTCTTCATAATTCTCCTAAGCAAATAACATCTTATAATGAAAATAAGCATAATAACAAAAATATATTATCAAATGATGTAAACGCGGATTGTATCAAAAAGGATAAAATAAATATTCCCAACATACTTGAAATAAAAACTCCTACGAAAATGGAAAATAATGTGGCAAAAGTAAAAAGCTTTGAGGATGTCGATTCTTATTTGCAAGTCCCAAATAAACCTTTTAATGTTGCCTTTGGAGTAAGACATGACGGTGAAACACTTATGATAGGAAATTCACCTGCAACGCTTAAATCTTATGGGGAGAATTCTCCTAATAAAATATCTACGATTAATGTAAATGATAAAAGTTATGAACTAACGCCGGGTTTAAAAGAGCTTTTATTTCAAAGTAAACCGAATTGCGACAAAATAAATGAAAAGGATAAAATAACCTATAAAGATATTTTGGTGCACACTAATGTCCATAAGAGAGGTTTTAGTCCTCAAGGTCAGATACAAGGTAATTCAGGAATGAAATACTGTCAAATTATTAAACCCCTATTTCAAGAATCCAGCACGGCAAAGCAAGGTGGTAATCTGCCTTCCTTAAAAAAATATAATTCAAATACGGATTTTGTATATTGGGATGATCCTAATGAGTTGATTGAACGTTTAAAAATTTTAATTGCTTCTAAAGATGCTGGCAACACTAACCATGATAACGAAATAATTTCGATTATAGAAGAACTAAAAGAAGCAGACATCATTAAGGAATAAAAAGACTTCAGAACCAACTGTTGATTCAGTCTCATTGTGTTGGTTGAACATGAATGTAGATAAGTTTGGACACCATGTGTTAAAAAAGCATAAAATGAATAATTTTAATGAACCTCCCTTGGCTTTCATAAATGTTACCGATTGTTTTGATGCAAAAAATAAGATAATTAAACATATTGGAAAGCCTGTCGATCCAGAGGACTGCGCCACAAAACAGTATGTTGACAATACTGCAGATAAATTGTTTAATAAAATAAAATTAATTAATCAAACATTAGCTCAGCTAGAGACAGAAGTAAATAGCCTGCAACAAAGTATTGAAACAGTTTCATTTAACCCTCTGCAACTGTGGTGACTTTTTTAGAAACATTCTACTGAGGTGGAGTCTGTCAGACGTCATTTTTTATTAAACATAGAAAAAATACTATGGGGTCAATGATAAGTATTGTTTATTAAGTGTATAGCATGATTATTTAATTTTCATGTGGAATTTATAATAAGCATGTGTATGGGCTACTAAATAAAAAAAAATACATTAACATGAAAAAAGTAAAAAAATCTGGAGTTTTTAACATAGGTTAGTTTATAACGCCCCGAGTCTTTAGAGAGGTTGCTGAGCGATACAGACCTATTTCACGCTATAAAGCGATTTTTTTTTGGCGGTGTCTGATAGACGTCACGTCAGTCGTAGAGGGTTAAGAACAAATACAAGAAATGAGTAAAGCAATCGTAGTAAACGAAATACATAAACAAGCGCGGAAAAACTTTCCTCGAAGACATGTAGTGATGAAAGATATAGATGATTTATGGCAAGCTGATCTTATTGATATGCAATCTGTTTCAAACAATAATTTACAGTTTAAATATATTTTAGCCATTATTGATACTTTTTCTAAGTATGCGTGGGTATATCCATTAAAAAAAAAGAGTAAGGAATATATAACTCAAGCTTTTTGTGATTTGTTCCAAAAAATCGAATACCCAAAAACTTGCAAACTGATTTAGGAACTGAATTCTATAATAAAAAAATAAAATCATTACTTGAGTTACATAAAATAAACCATTACTCTACATACTCTACTAAAAAAGCATCTATAGTGGAAAGATTCATAAGGACTTTTAAGAATAAATTGTACAAGCAATTTAGTTTAAAAGGAAACTATAAATGGATAGGAAACACACTTTCGGAAGCAATTAATGAATATAATAATACGATACATAGAACAATAGCTCTTAAACCAATTGAAGTCAGTGAAAATAATAAGGATGCTGTATTACAGAAATATAAAAAGCTTTTATCAAAGAGGAGTTCAACAAAGGAAAAAAATAAATTTGTAGTCGGAGATTCCGTTCGTATAAGCAAATATAAAGGAACATTTGAAAAAGGATATACTCCCAATTGGTCAACTGAAATATTTACTATTACGAAAGTACAAAACACAAACCCAATAACGTTTATCATAGAAGATGCTAGACATCGACCCATCTTAGGATCATTTTATGCTCACGAATTGCAAAAACCTAAATATAAGAACATTTATCTTGTAGAAAAAGTATTGAAGAAAAATGGTCGAAAATTATATGTAAAATGGTTAGGTCTACCTTCGCAAGAAAATAGTTGGATTGATAAAACAGAAATCTTATAAGCAGCAAACATCATAGTTTAAGCGCATTTTAATTGCGCACTTGAAACTGGACAGAGTATTTCATCGAAACAAAAAATAACTTATTTATTAATAATTTATTTACAATTCAACAAAAATGGTAGGGTCAAAACCTAAATCGAATGGAAAAAACAAGAAAAAAATTGTGTTCACTCCCTCACAGAAAGCCAAGTCTGGCGCTGGTTTTAAAAACACTTTCAAAAATATTGTTTCTCTTACAAAAAAACATATTAAAAAGTTAAAACCTACATGTAAAAAAGCGGCTATTGAGTTAGCAGTTGCTGTTGCACGAGAATTGACGAGGGATTCAGATACTTCAGTAAACATTCCCCGGGTGATACCTGTGCCAAAAGTTGGAGGAGTTTTGCCCCTAATACCCATTTTTGCCGGATTGTCTGCTGCAGGTGGTTTAGCAGGTGGCGCAGCTGGTATTGCTAGAGCGGTAGAAGCTATTAAGTCTGCTAAACAACGTTTTCAAGAACTCAAGAGGCACAATCAAAAAATGGAAGAATTAAATTTAGGAAGAGGGTTGCATCTCAAAGAGCACAAGAATGGATTAGGAATTTATTTTAAAAATAAAAAAAACTAATGCAGAGGCTACCTAAACGAGCGTTAACTAACATCGACATTCTCGAATATTGCAAAGAAATTCCCAATTTTCGAGGAGTTTTCATGCGAGATCAGTTGCCAAAACGTCCATTAAAAAAAGAATGCGGAATTATTAATCTTGATAGTTCCCGGAATTCTGGCACTCATTGGGTAGCCTATGCAAAATTTAATAATTATATCGAATATTTCGACAGTTATGGTAATTTAAAACCACCTGAAGAATTTTTAAAATATGTTGGCTTAAATATTTTTTATAATTACGTTAACAAGCAAAAAACTCATCCTTTCATTTGCGGCCACTTGTGTATAGACTTTTTAAACTCATTTTGGGATCTTCATAAATAGCTTACACTTTCAAAAAACATTTTAGTCAATAACAATGTCTATTACATTCACAATCACTGGAAATGAATCCATTCTTCGATCAGAATTAAATACTCATTTAATATTAGAAGACGATTACGAGTGCGGCTTACTGTATTTTTCAACATTTAATTCAATACCTAATATTACTGACAGCAACAATGTATTCGCTTACGGTAAACAGAAGGATATTAAAATTCCTTGCGGCGCATATGACCTGTCTGATTTATATGAATATTTAAAAAGTAATATGAACAATTGTCAGTTTAAAATCGTTCCTAACAACAATACTTCTAAATGTTCAATTTTTTGCAGCGAACCGATTAATTTTAAGGTAAAAAATAGTGTAGGTGCATTATTAGGGTTCTCAGAGATGTTGGATCCAAATAAATGGCATGAATCAGTCAACCCTGTATGCATTATTGCTGCGTCTGTGATACGGATCGAATGTGATCTTGTCCAAGGTTCCTATACGAACGGTTTGCCTACACATATAATTCATGAATTCGTGCTTAACAGTCCGCCCGGATATCAAGTAATTGAAGTACCTAAAAATATAATATATTTTCCTCTAAAGAAGAAACATATTTCGTCAATTACGGTGAAAATATTAGATATACAGGGAAATCTAATTAATTTTAATAACGAAAATATTAATATAAGTCTTCACTTGCGAAAGTCAAAATGATAATTTTTAACGATGATATCTGTAACAAAATACAAAGACAAAGTCGTTCTAACTCCACTGTCAAGCGCAACGTCAGACGAACTAGACGCAAAAAGGTTGTAGCAATAACAAAAAGTAATAAAGAGTTTCTTCGCGCTCTTGGATTAAAAATATGAGCATCCTCCATATAACCGACGATCCGCAATTCGACAATTCAATTGAAAGTTATGAAATCCATACTTATAACCCATACAATAACAGTTTTAATGAAAATGATGAAATACGAATACCTATCCATCAGCAAGATATATACGTATTACCTTCAGCTAGCGCGTTATACATAGAAGGATATTTTTCTATAACAGCTAAAGACGTGAGTGGTGTAAAAAAAGTGAAAAATGTTAAGTTGACAAATAACGCTATATCATTTCTTTTTCAAGATATTAGATATGAAATGAATGGGATTGAAATAGATCGAATTAGAAATGTTGGAATCACTACTACAATGAAATCTTTAGTCTCAATGAATGGTGGAGAAAGTAAAGCTGCTGCAATGTGGGGTTGGAACGTGGACGGATTTGATGATCACAGTGGAAGATTTAGTATTCTTTTACCACTTAATAAACTATTAGGTTTTGCGGAGGATTACAAGAAAATAGTTATTAATAGTAAACATGAACTAATACTAAATAGAAGTAGTACAAATCTTAATGGTGTTGTAACCGAAAAAGATGATTCAGTGGAAGTTAAGGTAAATAAAGTTCAATGGCGCATGCCGCATGTTAAAGTTTCAGATCATCAAAGGCTTGCATTGCTTAAACATTTAGAAAAAGATAAACCTATGCAAATAGCGTTTAGAAATTGGGATTTATATGAATATCCATTATTACCAAAAACAACCAAACATACATGGTCTATAAAAACCACTTCGCAACTAGAAAAGCCTCGGTATGTAATTTTTGGATTGCAAACTAATAGAAAAAATAACAAATTAAACGATAGCGCTGTATTTGATCATTGTAATCTTAAAAATGTGACTTTATTTTTAAATTCATACTATTATCCATACGATAGTCTTAACTTGAAATTTGATGAGTACAAATACAGTATATTATACGATATGTATGCGAGATTTCGTCAGTCGTATTACAACCTTCCTATAGATCCGCTGCTTGATCTTATACAATTTAAGGAAAAAGCTCCATTATATGTGATTGATTGTTCGAGGCAAAATGAGCATTTAAAAACTGGACCTGTTGACGTTCGTTTAGAAATCGAAACAGAAAAGGATTTGCCGGATAACACTAGTGCTTACTGTTTGATTATTAACGATCGTTTGGTGGAGTACAGACCTTTGAGTAATATTGTTAGAAAGTTGACATGATGTCGACAGCAATAGTTGATGTGCAGGGGTTTAAAACGGACAACAATTCATTCATTGTCAAAGAAGTTGCAATAGCTGTTAATGAACAATTACTACACCTACTTATTCTACCACCTTGCCCACTGCACAATCTCTCTCCAACCGAACGTAAACAAATATCGTGGATACAGAGAAACAGAAAAATTAATTGGAATGATGGATTTATACCTTACGAAAAATATTTAATGTATATCCAAGAGTTTCTGATTGATAAGACGATTTTATGTAAGGGTCTGGAAAAAGTTACCTGGCTTAAAACTATTTTAGATCATAATGATGTTATTAACCTGGAAGATATGAACTGTCCTAAATTGTTAAGTTTGTACGAAGAATATAGATTGTCAAGTGATGTGTTTAACTGTATATATCATCCAACTGTATGCGCGCTAAGAAATGTAACTTGTTTAAGAAAATGGTGTTTAAATAAACATGTTTTATAAATTCTTTTTATTTATTATCTTATAAAGGTAATTAACCCTGAGTTCTCAAATCAAATAGTATTTACTTATTGAATTACGACAACGTCAATTACTAATGTCAATTTTAATAAAATTTAATCAAACCAAAAGTAAGGTTAAGAAGGATAATGGGGCTACATACGAGTATATCATGAAAATGGCTGAAAGAGAGCAAACATGGAGAATTTATTTTAAATCGTGCTATCAAAGTTTTTACGATCGCTCGCATATATAGATCAGCGTTCTAGTATCGAAAGACCACCTTGTCCTTAAACAATTAGTATGGAATTGGCCACTCCAGAAAACTGTTAGCGGGACTATCCTATAACATTAGTACAGCAATGGTTGTGTGGAAAGTGTTAACAGGAACAAAGATGAATAAACAAAGATGACTAAACAAAGAAATAAATTTATGAAAAATAAACCGGAGTGCCGTAAACAAAAATATAAGTAATATAAAATTGAATTATACGGCACTCCGGTTTTGCTTCTATTTACAAAATATTTTGTTATAGACATTTTTGTATCTACATTTCGACAGTATCAGTCGAATGAACGAGGCGAGGATATGCAAATTTACCATTGAAGGATTGACAGGTCATTCGTTAGGTCACTACCTGTTGAGTTTATGGAATTCTGAATCACTGATCGATGGAAACTATTGGGGATCCTGGATCATTATTGGGGATTCTGGATCATCCGAGCGCAGCGAGGACAAATGATCCAGAATCCCCAATAATACCCTACTGACGTGTATGACTTCGACTGTACCTGACGGAGCGAATCGGATGACATTCTTCCATTTCTATAAACCACGTGGAAACGAACAGTTGCATCTTGGCTAGGCCCTCAGGGCAGCTAGATCCCAACCTCACGTCACGAACATTAATCAGCATTACTACACAACAACAACATTACTCTCAACATATCAACAAAATTATTATCTTGTAATGTATTGTATTCAATAACGCAATATAAAAAGTCGCTACATGGAGAAAAGCGAATAGAAAATTGACGATCGCTTTTGTGAAAATCATCTAACAAATCCTAGAACCTGTAACGTAACTAACCGGTGAGGATTGTCACCGCTTTTTTTATTGAATTTGAGATGGTTGGCGTATAAGGGCACTTGGTATATACTTAAATGTATGACTAATTTTCATGAAGTAATGGTGCCTACCATTTCATTACTAAACATCGGCGACTCGTGGCATTTAGATAGCATTTGACGTTTCTGACAGACTAGTGATGTAACAATGTTTTTCCGTACGAGTCGAGCAAAAGAAACCAATTAGAAAAAACCTTTTCAATTATTTAATATATGTATTTACATACATATATGACATTCGTGATTGACTATTAATATTTTTTCTAACTGGGGCCCTAGATGCAAACGCTCCTAACGTTTTTCTTTTCTGTCGCTCAAAATTTTCGATTCGCGTTTCGATAAACCACGTGGTCGACTGTCATCCCATACACGCACATTTAGAATTGTAGTGATCCAATTCAAACATTTTCAGGTTTCGATTTCGAGTCATAAATTTAGTGTTATAGAGACCTAAGTCGAAAATCAAAATATGTGTAATTAGGTCACTATAATTCTAAAGATGCGAATTGTGAGCGATAGAAAAGAAAAACGTTAGGAGCGTTTGCATCTTGGCTAGGGCCCCTGATTAGAAGATATCCTACGTCATCTATTTGAGAAAGTCCACTGGGCGTAAGAAAATGATGTTTCGACGTCGACTGACGTGACGGGTAAATAAAGCATTCTACTGTTATGTTGCAGCGTATTTTTGCTGGTGTTCTCTTTGATTTCAACTTCTTTATTTTGTAATAAGTTGTTAATATTTTGTATTGTAAGAAACCCTGGATTTTTTAATAACACTATTTCTAGCTTTTGATTACCTTTTGGATGCAGACACAGTAATCGAAGGGTCTTTTTACTTATTTTTAGGTATTCATTTGCTATTTTACCTTATCTGAAAACACTTGAAAAACGTGTCTCATCACGAGTTCTACACTGTTGCCACGAGTCGCCGATGCTTATTTATAACATATATACGTTTTTTTCAATCTCTCGAATCAATTTCATTTCTGTAGTTATTTTACATGTTGCCGGCTCAAAATAATTGTGGAGATTGAACGCTCTACAATAATATATTTAGGGACTTTAATCTCAACGAAGGGCATGGGCACTTTGTTGAGATTAACGTAGCCCACCTACCTAAGAATCATAGTAAAGCAGTACACAATGAATCAAATCTACAGAGAGTGCCTATAGGTAAGTATAATTCCACAAATCAATACGCTGCCATTGATTGATCACCTCGCCTTCTCCATCAAGGCAACAATAAAATCTTCAATAAACGACAGAGACAACGACTATTCCAAGGATGTTAAGGACATGACAATAAAACGTCCAATCACGGCCCAGAGTTATCCTTGGAGGGTAATCCTTGAGCTATGATTGGCGGAGGGAGACAACGCCTCGCGCGGGCCCGCCTACCACAGAATCCATTTGAATTTGAATATCGAGGGAGACCGTCACTTTGAGTTCGGTAGAGAAATGTCCAAATCAATTTTATGAGAGTTGTAACGCTTACATCGCGTAGTTGTAATTTTTTTTCTATACAAATTTAGCTCCGAGCGGTACATTTCTCACCCCTAAATTAAGTTCGATTTCCAAGGTTTTTGAATAAAGTTAATTGTAGCCCTTTATTTCGCAATGTTGAGCCCGCTCAACATATTTTAGGATCATTTTTTATAACAATTGTTTTGTACTCTACCAAAATCAAAACCACGACATTTTTAATTTTGCGAATGAAAGGAGTAGTTATTATGAAAAATAAGTTACGTTTCCGTTTGCTTTTTAAATTGTTTATTTCCAAGAAATTTATTTGAGAGGAAAACGTACAGAGCTAGTTTTCCAAAAAACTTAATGTTTAAGAGAAGAGAACCATTAATACATTTTGTATGAACATTTTTAGCCTCCAATATTTTGAATTATTAGTTTAGATGTTTTCGAAGCAATGAGGAATTAGTTATTTACAAGGGTAAACATAATTGTACCTATACCGATATTTTCTATTTAGTTTTTATTCTACGTAGCAAATGGGTTCCACGATCCCACGCGATAAAATTCGGCGTCGCGCTCGCGGCAGACCAAGGGGACGTCGGCGGGATGAGCTTGATGCTTAAAATCAAGACTGATGGGAATCCAAGATAGGGCTACGTGGAAGAAAAGGAGGTACGTCTTTGCCCAGCGATGGGACATTATAAGATGTTCATCGTCATCAGCCCACTTCCGTCCACTGCTGGACATGGGCCTCCCATGGCATGCCATTGAGCTCGGTCTTGGATTTTATGTTTCCACCTGCCCTCAGCCACTTTTGGTATGGTCATCGCTTCACGTAGCTGGAGGGCGTCCAACGCTATAAGATGTTAGATAAATAAATAAACTACAGGGGACACTATCTCGGTCTACGCCTATTTTTTTACCTAAGTATGTAATCGTAACTTTGCAAAGGTAAGATATGGATAGGTATCTCATGAAGGAACATATCGTGCTGCTGATCCAAAATAATTATTTCATGACACTGCTCGAAGTACAGTCAGCCTTAGGCTACTTATAAGCATAAGTGTGGAAACTCAATATCGATATAAATGTTTATTTATAAAAAAATCTCTGCTACCTCTGAAGATAAAAAAACTCCATGTTTTTGGACATGGAGTTTTTTTATCTGCAGTCTAGTGTCATTTAGTCATAGGTACCTACCTAGTTTATAAAAGGTGAATAAATCACAATAGGTATCGTTTATGAATCATGATTCAAAAATTTGAAAAATGTTCCGTTGACCACAGTGGACGTTGAGAGAACGTTTTGTAATTTAAAGTGGATTTTTTTCATGTAGACGGCAATCGTTACTAAGGACAAATCAGAAAAAAAACATTGATTGTTTAGTATGAAAAACATTTCAAAATAAAAGATAATCTTTTGTTTATTGTTTATAATTTAAAAATAAAAGAAAAAATAATTATTATTAATGTTCAATAACATTCTGATTTTAACAGTAACATCGATATAATTATTTGTCGCAAAAATATTTTGCTACGTCACTTTATTATTCGCGCCCCGCGTTAGCACACGTACTCGTATGTTTATAAGTAGGTGCACATAGGTGCTTTGTTACTTTAACATCATGTTTCAACTGCTGCACTAATCTCTCAAAGGCGTTAAAGCGTTAAGGCGACAAGGTTCTGAAGTGGGGAAAAAAGGGAGGGACACTAAAATATTTTTTTTAAGATATTATTTTACCACTTTACTGGCAAGACTAAGATGTGGTAAGTATATTCATTCCAAATTACAGGTTTCTAGTACTAAGAGTTTCTGAGCTAGGCTGCGGACGGACGGACCCTAACTTACTACGGAACCCTAAAAACTGTATACAAAAAGCGCAAGAAATAACTTCTTTAAAATGATTCATAAATAGGTCAGTGCCTTTTGGTTAAAATACTTAAAATATAGTGGGACGCCGACTTCAGTCGGACTGACCTATTATTACTTACCATTTAACAAAAGTTAGTTATTGCTTTTTGAATGCGGTTTTTTTGTTTTTTTAGACATTTATTTTATTATATACCTTTTAGTGATTATAATATACCGATACGTATTTAAGTGTATATTTCTCTATACATAAGTACGTTTATCGTCCATTATCTCCTGATATTTATTTGTTTTTATTTTATTTATTTATTATGTCGTCCCAAATCTCAATTAATAAGAAAACAAGCAACGCCGCGGGAAAGTCATAGTCATACCTATGCTTAAAACATTTCAATGTGCTTCGTCATAGTCACTCAACTATCTTAATCGAGATATCTTATCGCCTCCCTTGAAATAGGTATCGTTGAGGAGACAACATTCAACTCGTTTAGGATTAAAATGACATGGTTCCTAAGAGCAGATCTTCGTATGTCTTCTAGTTTCAGACTTTCCCCTACTGACCGATCTAAATGAGCCAAGATGATTTTAAAAAGACCTCTTGAAACAACCGCTAGAAATGTTTATCTAAGCGTCCTCAGGCGAACTAAGAACTTGCCATCTCCCAATATTATCATAGGATTGAGTAAACTGTAAGGTTTTTGCAAGTTCTGGCGGCGCGGCGGCCACGGGGGTCGTGCGCACGCAGAGATAGGTAAAGGTTATTTTGCTTTTCACGCTCTAAAACTACTCGCATTAAATCCCTAGGGTCTAAAGCGACACTTTACTCCCTAGAGACTCAAGTAAATTTTCTTTTTAATTTTAAGTAAGACTTATTAAACCACAAACAGAGAGATATATGTTGCCATTTGATGATGTAGCCCATGTCGTCGGAGCGCGCGCTCTGCCCTCCTAAGCAAAAATGAAGTATCTCAAATTCATTTACCAATGCAAATTCAATCCTATCCTGTTAGTAATAAGGTTGCATTTCCTATAGAAGTTTGGTCTGAGATACTGCGATTTGTGTTAGCAGGGCAGCGCTGGAGGGCAGACTGGGCATTACCTACAACCTCAAAATGTTGTTTAGAGACTGTTTGTTATGATCTAACCGCAAAAACAACCTTGTAGTAGTCTCATTCTGCATTAATGTGACCGTTGAGAGTAAAAATGTACGTGTCCATGTTAGAACTATTGTAATTTAAGATTTAATTTTGTGCCAATCCATTTAAACTATTGATTAAAATGCCACAATGACACTCGAACGAACTGTTTGCTCGGTTGACTAAATGCCTCGTATCCCTTGACAAACAATCTAATATTTTTTCTCGCAATCAAAGTGAAAAGAAGAGCGTTATCTCGTTAACTCGAGACTAAAAAGCCCTCGCTTTCTCGGGTGGATAAATATTTAGTGTCATAATGGGTTACTTTAGCCCCTTGTTGAACAATATACTATTAACTCCGACACAACCACTGTCCGATTAGAATAAAAAAAAAAAACTTTTTTACTATGCCTCTTGTCCAGGCTCCCAGGAAGGTATGCAGGTAATTAAAAAAAACATTTCAAGGAATATGCTTCCATATTCCAAAGTATAAATAAGTACCTAAACAGCAAATATTACAACACATGCTAAGGATCAAGACTTATTGATTCAAGCATAACTTGTTTGACAGACCAAAAGGCCTAGTCAAGTTGCATTCTGCAAACGCCTATTACTGTCATAAATATACTCGTATGTAATAACTATAAAAAAGTACGCGGGAACAATTTTATCTCGGCCACGTAACTTTTTTTTCCTCCACCTTTGCGTTCTCGCCTGAGTGGAGATATGACGAGCGATGCGAGGAGGTTGGACCACACATCAGGGTGTATTCAGAACTGGTGGTGTGTGATGAGTGCGAGGTGGTGAATTATATAGATAAGTGGTATTAACATTGTGGGGAAGCGAACAAAAAAACACGATGGTTGTTTGGTAAACTGACTGTTGCTTAATTAAGTAAAGCTGCGATTGCATCGATTGGCTTGCCATTGTAATCTGTCCGTTAAGAAACAAATCATTTTGCCGACACGTTGGCCTAGTTGGGAGTGACCGTGCCTCCGAAGCCAGCGGTCCTGGGTTCAAATCCCGGTAAGGGCAGATATTTGTGTGATGAGCGCGAATATTTGTTCCTGAGTCTTGGATGTTTTCTATTTATTTAAGTATTTATATCTCTATATAAGTATGATTATCGTTGTCTAGTACCCATAGTACAAGCCTACAGCTTAGTTTGGGACTAGGTCAATTTGTGTGAGATTGTCCCGTGATATTTATTTATTTGTTGGGTCACGCAACAGTTAACTCACATAGATCAAGTTTAATTCTAGGATTATCAACACCAAGATCGCTGCCACCGCGCGCAATGGTGATGATGATAATATTCTATGTATGTATGTAAACACTTCATTGAAAAAAACACAGAAACTCACATGCAATATTTAGTTTTTTTTTTCTTTTTTAAGCTTGTTCGTGCAATTGTGGTTTCAGAATTATCAAGAAGTTATTTTTTAGTTGTTGGTATTTCTGTAGCTCTGCCTACCCCACTCTGGGAATGAAGGCGTGATGTTATGTGTGTATGTATATATTTACAGAATAGGAATGAACAAATGCGAAATATCCCTTTAAGGGATCTCTTCCAGCTTACCTTTGGGCGATTGAGGAAAATAATTAAACTAAAAAGTGGTAACGAGTAGACATAAGTACAAAGCAAAGTCTGACACCTAAAATAATTAATATTGATGATAATGACAAATAAATAAACATATAATTTATATTTCAAAATACGTCGTTGGGTGAGGATCACAAAGTTGGACGACAATTAAGCGTAGTTAACCGTAGAAACAACGAAGACGAAACAAGTTTTGTTTTGTTACGAAATGTATCCCTATACAATTGTATGGCTAACTTTGGTCGCTCAAAGGAAAAGTTTCATAAAAAATTTAATTGCGTGAGTCAGCATGCCCAAATGGAAGGACAGTCGTACCTTAGCTTGTACAAACCGTTCGTAAGTGTGTATGCCGGATGAAATGGATACGAATAAAACGGGTTCCCTTCATCTGGCATAACTTTTTTTGGCATAATCATCACTTGGCATAATAATCATTTGGCATACAGTCTTTTTTTTTTCAGAAACCGTATACTTTTCAGGATTGTTTAAAATAGCATTGCATAGAGCCCATTAGGTTAGGTTAGGTTTATTTTATAACAATCCTGAAAAGTATACGGTCTCTGAAAAAAAAGACTGTATGCCAAATGATGATTATGCCAAAAAAAGTTATGCCAGATGAACGTAAACCGAATAAAACACACGTAATGTTCTCCATTAGTGTTCCTTGGTGGCGATTGTCCCATCCACATTATCATTCGCTCAAAGATCAGCGAGCGGAAAAGCTTCTTAAATCACACGCCGACGATCGCGCTACGGAGATAAGCATCTCACATTTACGTAAATGCGTTTAATTTGTTTTTTTGAGAGTGTCCGAGCACACCACCTTGTATTAAGATCTGTGATCCATAAAAAATGCATTATCAAGACTCTATGGTGGTAGCGATCCCGACGAACTTTGCACAAGGTCCTCATTGTCTATTTTACAATCGAATTATAATCGCTAAGGATTGTCGAATGCAACTTGTCTAGCCCAAGAGATCTAATAAGCCATCGCCAAACCATAATGACAAACGTAACGTTTAATTTAATTGGTTGATTAAATAAATGTTGGTAAATAAGCAATCCTTAATTTATCCAATAAATATCATCCCACCGTGTGGTAGCCGGGTTAGAATAGTGCCATTCCATGTCTTCCCGTGGATGTCGTAAGAGGCGACTAAGGGGATAAGGGCTTGTAGTACTGTTGGGCGATGGGCTTGCAACTTGTCACTAATACACTAGTAAACTAGCTTCTTGGCCTAATTATGCAAAAAGTGGTTACAGAATCAACAAGTCTTTTTACAGTTGTTGGTATTTCTGTTGCTCTGCCTACCCCGCTCTGGGAATGAAGGCGTGATGTTATGTATGTAAAATGTCTCCAAGATGAGACCACATGGCTCGCACTTTCAAAAAGTTATTACGCCCTAACTCTACAAGCCCTAAGTTCACAATCTCTACACCTAGGTCAATTAATTAAGCATTAAAGTGGGATCCTGACAATATAGGTATGTAGGTGTTTAGATGCAGTATTCAGACTTAATCACGCAATGATCAAAATTAAATAATTTATTGTAAGCAGTGTGGTCTCCCTACTTGACAGAAAGACAAAGATAAACTTAGAAACAACAAAACAAATAATTGACAATGACTGACTTGAATTGTCACTGTGACTGAAGTGTCATTAAAGTAAAATAGTCTGGATAGGATCCATAGAGGGTATGATTCTAAAAATAGGGTAACCATGATTTACTAGATCGGTGATTTAATTAAGGGGAAAATTCATAAAAAAGAAATAGCTTTTGTTTCTTGCAACTAATATCACTTGAAGATGGCCATCAATTACCAAGTCTGAAAATGGTTTTTGATCACGTCTTCGTTGTCACCTTGTGGCTTGGTCGTTTCGTTACTACAAGAGCTATATTGTACCCTATATATAACATAAAAGTAATGATTATTGAATAAATTACTTGATCAATGAAGAATACGAGGCCGTCCCATGGCTAGGTTTGTATCGATTTAGTAATTATAAAGTAAAAATAAACTCGAGTATTACGTGTTTATATGGACTACTGTAAGGATCATCCTTTATTGCACTGGAAAAATACGTTTCACTATTGCCACTATTGCTTGGATCATAATCAATATTACCATCATCACCACCGCGTCCTCTGCATTTTGCGCGGTGGCAGCGAAGTCTCTTGGTTCTGATAATCCTAGAATTAAACTTGATCTATGCGATTTCACTGACAGGACAGCACAATAGCAAGCCAATCGATGCGATCGCAGCTTTAGTTAATTAAGTTGGCAACAGTCAGTTTACCCAAACACCCATCGTGTTTTTTTGTTCGCTTCCCCACAATGTTAATACCACTTATCTATATAATTCACCACCTCGCACTCATCACACACCACCAATTCTGAATACACGCTGATGTGTGGTCCAACCTCCTCGCATCGCTCGTCATATCTCCACTCAGGCGGGAACGCAAAGGTGGAGATAAAAAAGTTACGTGGCCGAGATAACATTGTTTGCGCGTACTCTGTTATAGTTATTTTTATTTAATAAATTGTTCACCACTGTGGGTAATCCCATTAATTTCGAACAAAGCTTTTATAATAGACGGTGGAATATTGCCACGGCAGCAGGCTCTACATAATTTCAACATTGCGTTGAGTTCACCCAACAACATCATAAACAAATGTCGTTTAGCAACATCATAAAAAGCACCTTTTTCACTGGAATTAAGTTATACAATAATTTACCAGATGACATTAAGTAGTTTGATGGAACGCGTTTTAAAATAACACTTAAAAATTTGGTTTTACCGAAATGTTATAAAATAAAATATAAATTGTATAAATAACTAACACATCATTTTCAATTTTAGATCTTTCTCTCTCTTATAAATTAAAAACTATTATATGTCCGGACCTGGGAAACTGTTAGTCTGATGTATTATTTATATTATAACACCGAATGTACTCACATAGTTTTGACAATAAATATATCTAATCTTATCTTAACTGTTACAGCAAAAGTGCAGCTCAAAAGTAAACTTGACATGTAGGTTCATATATATTACGGAAATTATTATTAGCTTCGTTCGTGCCCGGTGTCATATACTTACCCTAAAATCAGTTTCTGAGCCTAGCGTTCGCTAACTAGCGTTTCGATTCGTTTTGTTTTAAAACGTTCACGTAATAAGAAAAGCCACGTTATCTACTCGTACCTGTGACGCGATTGGTTTAAAACCAAACAAATAGAACCCATCTTGGCTATAGGCTCTGTTTTGGAATAGGCCAAAATTTGAACTTGTATAAACCCGATAATCACCTGATCTGATGGTGAAGTCTAAAGGTGGGGTTTAGACTCGTTAGTCTAGTTATGTAGACGAAATCCAGACGATGGCCGAAAAATACAGTCGACAACAAAAGCTTGTCTTAACCTCCTGGGGCCCGGGGTGCCATGCCATAGGACGTACATAATCAAGGCAATTAAGTTTAAACTATGTTTAAATGACGATAAAGTTCATTTTTATTTTAACCAAAATTGAAGATGGTATTTAAGAACAAAGCTAACTAAACTTTATTCCCTGAATTTTCTTAGTCAACCTGCTTGCACTATATTTGTAACATATTTAATAATATATATTTTTGTTCCGTGTGGTTGCCGGGTTAGAATAGTGCCACTCCATGTCTTCCCGTGGATGTCGTAAGAGGCGACTAAGGGAATAAAAGCTTGTAGTACTGTTAGGCGATGGGCTTGCAACCTGTCACTAATACACTGGTACACATTTTAGCCTGATTGTGCAAAATGAGGTTACATAATTATCAAGTCTTTTTAGAGTTGCTGGCATTTTTGTAGCTCTGCCTACCCCACTCTGGGAATGAGGGCGTGATGTTGCATGTGTTAATGTAATATAAATAACACTTCATCCATTAACCAGTTCGGTGAAGGTCGTGGTATACTCGGATCCTATACTATTGCTGGTAGATTCAGGTTTCCACATTCAAAAATCTCCCTGTTTACAATTAGTGCGTCATACACAGATTTAGGTTACCGTCTTTCCTGTGGACCCGCAAAAACGCCGTCAGGACTGCTTTACACCTATCATATAAAAACATAACTTAAATGCACAGAAGCTCTTAACTATTGACCACAGTTGAGACCACTTTTGTTTTTGAGAGTGTGTATGACCCTAGTATGGTTCCCTCTCGAGGTTTTTTTTACATATAATATACGTAAAAGTGAAAACAACCAGCCTACCTGCCGGCATCTCCGCTGCGAGCCGGATTAACCGTCTTTTTTATATATTTGCTACTATTTCGACGCCCTGTCCGCCTCGCTGCCCACGACAGGCTTAAGATAAACATTTCGATAGGAATGTTGAAAAAAAATTGGCGCTACATCTGTTCATTGTCTTTCCCTTTTTTGCGTGTCTGTTAAAAAACGTCTGCAATTAGGGTTTGTCTGCAACTAAGGTGTAATTGACGTCTCAGTATACAAGAGGTGAGACGTACGAGGGTGATCGAATCAGTAATGAACATGGTCAAATAACGGACTATGACTCTTATTTTACACAAGATAAAGATTATTCATTTGTTTTGCAACAATTAATTTATAACCTTATGATCTTTGAATTAAGAGTAAAGTTTCAAATGGTGTACAGAGGGTCGTATTTATAAACTCATCGTGGCTGAGATGGCCCTCACAAGATACGTCAAAATTAACGACAGGCCATAGAAAACTGGCATTTTTGACGCATCTTGAGATGAGTATTAAAGTCGAGATCAGTTTATTAATGCGGTCCTGAGTCTTCCGAGTACGCGTCCACCATCAGACTAGATCCAAAAACTAGTTCCACGAGTATTTAGAATTCCTAGTTATTGATTCATAGTTATTTACATACGTAGGTGGCTCATTTGGATCGGTCAGTAAGTCTGTAACTATAAGACATACGAAGATCTGGGCCTCTATTCAGATGCGTTAAAACGATATCGTGTTTGACACGTTTAAGAATCGTTTATGTCACAGTCGCTATTATTGTACATGACATAAGAGTTATCAAAACGTTGACAATACGGAAACAGGTCAAAAGCGATATCGTTATTACCGTGTAGAATCCCAGCCCTGTTCTGAGGAACCATGCCATCGATTTTAGTAACAAGAAAAACTGCTTTCATACATTAAAAAAAAACTTCTACTCAGCTCGGGAATCGAACCCGGACGTTTTGACAATAAACCTAACACCATTTCTATTTAGATATCGATTGTGTGGGTCTTAAGCAGAAAATGTTACTAAGGAACATGATGTCTAAAATTAAATAACTGCATTGTTTTCATTTCCTTCAATACTCAGACTCAGGAAAAAATACTCGTGTTTATCACACAAATATCTATCCTCACTGAGATTTGAACCCAGGACCCCTTAGCTTCGAAGGCAGGGTCGCCACCAACTAGGCTAGCGTGCCGTCCAATAGAAATTAGAATTAGAAATGTCCTTGGATCTCAGACCCAACTTAACATCAGGAGGCCTGTGTTAGGTTTACAGTAGGTTTGTGTGACGTTATCTGTGTGTTAGTTGTGTTAGTAGTTTAACACAACTAACACACAGATAACGTCACACAAACCTACTGTAAACCTAATAAGTAATAATATATGTTAATTGTATCACCAATTTGCTGACATCGTTAATCCACTTGTGTACATTCGAGTACATTCTGAATTCCGATATAGGTACAACTCGTAGCGGATACATAGGTACATATACATACATAACATCACGCCTTCATTCCCAGAGTGGGGTAGGCAGAGCTACAGAATTACCAACATCTCGAAAAATATTTGTTGGTAATTCTGTGGCCACATTTTGCACAATCAGGCTAAGATTTCCATCGTATTTTTAGCGATAGCTTGCAAGCCCATCGCCTAACAGTACAACAAGCCCTTATTCCCTTAGTCGCCTCTTACGACATCCACGGGAAGAGATGGAGCGGATACATCTAGTAAAAAAAAAATCGCTTAGAAGACGGACGATTTGAAAATCTGGTCAAATTCCTTCAGGGCTGAGGTTTTACAAGGTAAAACAGATATCGCCTTTAACATGTTTCCGTATTGTCAACGTTTTGATAACTCTAATTCACCTAAAAGTAATGGCGGCCGAGCTGAAAACGTTACTGAAACACGTCAAACGACATATCGTTTTAACTCGAAGAATAGAGGTCTAGTGTGTTCTAATACCGCGTCCAGTTGGAATACAAATCCGATGTATGAGATTCGACATACATACATACATACATAATGTCATACCTTCATTCCCAGAGTGGGGTAGGCAGACATACAGAATTACCAAAAGCCCAAAAAAAATAAAAAAATCTTTAACCATATTTTGCACAATCAGGCTAAGATGTTTACCAGTGTATTAGTGACAGGTTGCAAGCCCATCGCCTAACAGTACCTATACTACAAGCCTTTATTCCCTTAGTCGCCTCTTACGACATACTCGGGAAGACATGTTGTGGCACTATTCTAACCCGGCATCCACACGGATGAGATTCGAAGACTTCGCTATAAAACATAGAAAAGCCTTTGACTAGACCCGGGATTTTGCAGGATTACCATATAAAAAATCTGTCATCATTTTCCATAGAGTTAATCGACAAAAAAGAATAGGTAATATATTTATATTTTTTTCTTTAAGATCTGCCAAACAGCCGTGTTCGCATTGTTGTGTGGGGATAAAACGTCCGGTGACATTACTAGCGTAGTGGTATTCCATCTTACTCCTTGTTGGCACCGCACTAGGATTGCAGTCTTGAGATTATAGTCTTAAAACTTCAAATGTCTATGGTTCTCAGTTTCCACCTGTGACCTAGTGCTCGTGTGTCTTACCTATGTCATAAAAAAAGTGTTTGTACCTACTGACAAACATTTTTAATTACTATACTTATCAAATTGGCACTTATAATTTGAGAACCTAAACTGCACGTAAAATTGAGCATCCAAATTATGTTCGCGCCAAATACAAACCCTCCGAATAGCATCCCTCCGCCATTTTACTATTAATTTTAAACTATCATTATTCTGGCCCCCATGACGCCACAATGCCGAGGATGCTCATTTAATTCGAGGGTAATCCGATATTTTACTGCGACCTTTGTTTAAACAATTGCGTAAGTGATTGTTCGGGAGCACCTTGCGACCGCCATTGCTCAAGAGAACCAACACTTTTTGTGCATTGATTTTTAATGGGATTTTTTTGTGAAATTTTTAGGTTGATCTAGTTTATCATTAATAGCTTTGACTGCTCTTTATTCAGCTTGTTTTGGTTTTTGATGTATTATTAAAGTTTATTTAACAATGCAATGTACCTACTGTGAGGCTTACAACCTGACACTAATACACTAGTCAACTTCTTAGCCTAATTGTGCTAAATGTGGTTAAAGAATTATCATTAAGTCTTTTTACCGTTGTTGGTATTTCTGCAGCTCTGCCTACCCCACGAATGGAATGAAGGCGTGATGTTATGTATGTATGAATTGTACAATTTTCCTGGATAAAATCTGTGATTCACAGCTAAAGTTTTTACACCATTGCGTTTTTAAACCAAATATTTTTTGATGCTAGTTCTTTCTGCTATAACTTCGTCCCGGGCATCCCGCGGGTATAGAGTGAGTGCGGGCATACGTTCCGCGTTATGCCCGGGCGGGACGCGTGGGAGGTGTCGGGTTACAACTAGCTCCCGCCCGCCCTGCGCTCCTAGTCCTTCGCTGGTTTAGATAATTACACTAAGATCAATAGAACCCGTATTGCTTAAAAACTGCAAGGAGGCCAACCATCTCTCAATCACATTTCAATTCGACGGACGAATTATTAACCAGCGAGCTTAAGTTATCACCGTCTGAACGTAGGAACGAGCTTTAATTGTACTGCTCTTTCGGATACTGTTTAATCCTGTAGTACTTTGTCCCCCTTTTGCATACTTAGTTAAAGCGTGCAGGTTTCCTCACGATGATTTTCCTTTACCTTATGAGCGTAATGCTCTAAACATTATTAGTGGATAGGTCACATTATTAGTGTGTCATACCCAACGGGTGCCAACAGAAACCTATTACTAAGACTCCGCTGGCAGTCCGTCCGTATGTATGTCCATCTGTCTATCTATCAGCGAACCATATCTCATGAACTTTAATAGATAGAGTTGACACACATTTCATTATCGCTATAACAATTTATTAAGACAAATGATTGCCATTGTACAACATAAGACAAAAACGTCGCCCAAAAATTATATCTTAGATTGTTTACAGTTGTATGGTGGTCGAATGTAGTGACGTTATACCTACTTCCAAAGTACGGATCTCATAATGTCTATTCAAACATACAACATACCAAGCGTAGCTGATAGAGTTTCTGCTAGGAAGCTAGCAATCCTGGGATCGATATTTTGTTGTTATGAGCGCGAGTATTTATTCCCGAGTGGTATTTCATTCTCTATATTAGTATGTCTATCGTTGACTAGTAGGTACCCATACCATACAGCTTATTTTGGGACTAGGTCATCTTGTATGAGATTGTCCCAATCTGTACTTTGCCAAAATAGTGGTAGAGAAAGCCATTAAGCATTTCATATTAAATTCATAAAAAAATATTTTATTACTAGACAAGACTTCCTATCGCCCCGATCACAAGTTTTTGCAATACTCACAAAGGATCCAACGATATCAAATTACCAAGACAATCTAGGATATCGCGTTACTACAAATGCACAATAGCCTCAAATGAAGGACACTTGATGCACCATTATAGTCTAAGAATATCATAATTAAGTCGTCCACGTAAGCGTCTAAATCTTTCCTTTAAAGAAAGGGTACATCTGCTATTTGATAACTGGAGAATATCAAACCTCTAGGGTAACACATAAAGTGGCATATACAATACAACTTCTGTAAGAGACGCCCTTTTTACTAAAAAAAGGCGTAAGTGAGTCCTTGACGTAAGACTTGGCGCCAACTTCAATTGTAGTTTTTGCAAGTACAAGGCTCTTCGACGCGTCGTAAAAAAACTTTTAGGAAGAAAAGAATGTCATTACCTGTTCAAGAATGATCAAGTCTTGGAAAGCATGGTCAGTTCGCCAGTGAGGCGGAATGTGGTGTTATTCTCTGTTTAAATTCAATCAACGACCATTTTGTTTAGACTTTGAGCTCTCGGAGCGTGAATACCTATAGTAAATACTTTACTTCTAAATCACTTTCTAAGAGTACTTACGAAGTCATGTCAAGAACTCACTTTCAATTGGCGAATAAATTCGTCAGGTTAATTAAATAAACAACTAAACTTCTTGGCGTAAATGTGGTTACAGAATTATCAACAAATCTAGAGTTGTGGGTATTTCTGTACCTCTGTCTACCCCACTCTGGGAATGAAGGCGTGATGTTGTTTGTATGTAAATACGACTGGTCTAGTTGTCCCGTCACACCATTATTAAATTAACAAATTGGTGTGTTTATTTTTTAATAAGTTGCGGATTTCGTCGACACGGAGCAGTTCAGCCAAACCGTTAAGTAGGCACCTAGCCCCACCTAACGCGTCTACGGGCGCCAACTTAAATTTGTCGTTTAATTCTTCAAAATCTCAGAGACATTTTGGACACAATTAACTAGGCTCTCTTTTTCAAACTTGAGTATTAAATAAATATCGTTAGTAACGCTAACGACTTAATAGTTATTAAATGACTGTAAGGGATAACTCCCCAGGTCCGTAGTTAATAATACCCCACCGGACCGGCGCCCGCGCACCTTTTTGCGCAAAGCCACGCAACGCAAAGAATCCTTGCGGGCGAGTGCGCGCACACTCTCCCGCATTTCACGCATGCGCTGTTGGAGCTCAATGCTATTGGCGACATTGTACAAACAAATTTAAGGACATGAAATCGAAATTTGAGAAAGCATTTGCCTCAAGCGTAAGTTATTTGCAATTTCGTCTTACTTCTCTTGTTTCGCTGCTTTTAACTATTGTTGTATTTAGGTGTATTCAGAGATAATGCTGCATCGTATTTTATAAAGTTCACTTTAAAAATTGCGCTTCTAATCCGCTTTCTTTTTTGTATTTACTTCATGGACGATTTATCTCTTTAGTCGTATGGCGAGAATACCATTTTGATGACAAAGGTGAGGTGAGTGTCGAAATGCGGAATGTCTCTTCGACGGGCCGCTCGACACAGCGCGTTTGTTTTAAGAAAAATACCTAAGCTCAGCGGGTCAATTATGGTAATAGCTATCGTGTCGTTGACAATACGATAACATGCCAAAGGGTGGGCCAAAGTTCATATAAAATTGCAAATTAGATTATTGGAACTCCGAAAATGTATCTCATACCATTTTACATCATAATGATCACTCTTCATAGTCAATATTAATCATACACCTGTTTATTTTCAGGATATAAAAAATATCCAACTGGTAAATAAGGTTAGGTTAGGTTAGGTCTGTTTTATAACCCCCCCGATTGTGCTGCCACCTTGCCGTGGTGGGGGGGCTTGCGTGTCTCTATGATCCCCGTGGCTATACCGGACAGGGCTACCCATACCGGAAAGGCTCGGGGTGAGGGGCCTGACTAAGAGCGGCACGTCCCTATCCCATTCCCACCATCCCGGTTTCCCATTCCTTCCCAGCTCCCATCCTTCCTCCCTTTTCCACCGAACCAGTGGCGGGATACCCACTTTCCAGGGCCAGCGCGGGCCCGGGGAACCAAATACTCCCCAAAAGAGCGCACATGAGGGGGGCGACGAGGGGGAGTTTGAAGGGACGGAGCTCGGGTAGGTGTCCCCGTATCCCGTTCCCGGAAAGCGACCCTGGTTCGCCCAGACGTGAGTCTCGGGTCTAGTGACCTCTGTTTTCAGAGGACATTTTAGACCTGAGACAGGTGTAGTGTGGGTGTTTGAAGGAACGTGGACTTACCCCGGTCACTGCGACTGGGGGGAATAGCCTGCCGGAAAACACCCTACACTCCATGCAGGCTGTGAAGGGAAGGCGAACCCAGCTTTTGCTGATCGCCTGAACTTCATGGGGAGCCACGTGGGTGAAGGGCCCACATTGCACGGCTCCCCGAGCTTGGGGAGATCGCTGTGAGCGTACGCAGTCGTCTCCTC
Source organism: Acleris holmiana (assembly GCA_949316455.1). Classification (NCBI taxonomy): domain Eukaryota; kingdom Metazoa; phylum Arthropoda; class Insecta; order Lepidoptera; family Tortricidae; genus Acleris; species Acleris holmiana. The sequence continues at coordinate 12,575,832 of OX438782.1, read as the reverse complement.
CTTTGGCGGTGTGCTCTTCGGAGCGGGCTGGGAGGCGCCCAGCGGTCAATGCCTTGGCGGTCCCGCGGCGTCTCCGTTAACCAGCCAGGAGGGTTACGCCGGAGTGGTTTTAAACGGTAGTTCGCTTAGGTGAGAGTCCGTTATACCCCCCATTGCACGGTCATCCTTAGGCCAGGGGGGATGCGTAAATGCATTTCCACTTCGTCATAAAAAAAAAAAAGGTCTGTTTTATAAACGTCCTAAAATCAGAACAGTTTTAGTAAAATTCACTTTAGGAGTTACGATGACTAAATATGAAAAACAATTGTAAAAAAAAATGACCAAAGTTTTTCGGAGAAATTTTATGTGAGCCAGTATGGACCCCATGCCAAAGGCAATATGGTTTTTCCCAGTAGAATAGACGCCATGGTCCATTATTACAAGATTGTCCCCAGGGCTGAAATTCTACAAGGTCATAACGATATCGTTTTTGACCTGTTTCCGTATTGTCAACGTTTTGATAACTCTTATGTCATTTACAATAATGGCGACTGTGACATAAACGTGTCAAACACGATATCGTTTTAACGCACCTGAATAGAGGCCCTGATATTTTAAAAATATTTTATAAATTTATTTACTGAAAACATCTTTCCCAATTTTATTTTTTCCCTCCCAGTCAAAACAAACTGAAGGGAACTTTGTGAGGCTTCGAACCCTTTCCGCTTCCTCAGGGGTAAAAGGAGGAGGGAGGGAAACCTTTTAGGAAGCACCTCCCCTTTGTTTTGTGTTTAGCAAATAAAAAGCTTAAACGGTGTTTGTTTTTTTAAAACAATCGTTGAAAACATTTTACCGGTAAAGCGGTTTCTCGGGGTTTCTTGGAGTTATGTTTTAGGTATTTTTTTTTAGTAATACGATTAAATAGGTAACTATTTAAATTTCCTCAAGATCTTGCAATGGGATCTATGAAGAACCAACGGAAGGGGATCATCGTATTGTAAACATGAAATAATTATGTTAAAAATTAAAAGGTTTAAAAACTACGAGTATTGAACGAAATACAGATGTGCAATGGCAAACTAATTCTTTAAGGGATCTCTTCCACTAAACCTTTATCAAAATTGTATCGATTAAACAGTATAGAATTTCCAAAACTTCATGACTTAATTACAGATACAGTGGTAGTGGTAGACTTACAAAGATTGTCACACCATTTTTTTTAATGGTTCTCTCTACACGAGGCTATTGTGGGCCATTTATACATTAGAATCAAGGTCCTGAAAAACGTTTGCTGTATTATATCGTTAAAATTCATAGTTTCCGTGAGAAAAACACTTCACAAATTAACGAAGTCACGAGCCAAAATTAGTTATTGTAAATAATAATTACGCCCACAATTACCTACGGCGTACAGTCTGCCAGCATAAGCCAATAGGCAGTATCTGCAAGTCAATAGCTAAAGCAGATTCAATGCTATCTCGTTAGTAATGAGGTTGAATTTGCTGTAGGAGTTTTGTCTCGAGATACTGCAATTTGTTTTAGCAGGGCAGAGGTGTGTACGAAGAAAACAGAGTCGGTAGACCGGTTCGAATCAGACTGCACCGACACCGCTCTCGAAATAACGTGGCTTGCTTAAACATCATCGATTCGGGCCTAGCCGACAAACAACACGCCGGACACGCACTTAGGAGTAATAGAGAGAGCTAGGAAAACAGAGATTTGGATAAGACATTATTATTTTCAACTAGCGGCCCGCCAGCGGCTTCGCCCCGCTGCAATTTTCTGACTTTTCGGTGGATTTAAAAAACCTTCTCCTGACAGTAACAGACACAATAAAAAAAGAAAGCGAAATCGGTTCAGCCACTCTCGAGATTTGCGCTTAGCAACACATTCGGCGATTCATTTTTATTATTAGAAGATAAGATTGGATTGTTCGTCGTGTGGTTGCCGGGTTAGAACAGTGCCACTCCATGTCTTCCCGTGGATGTCGTAAGGGAATAAGGGCTTGTAGTATTGTTAGGCGATGGGCTCGCAACCTGTCACTAAGTAAACTGGAAAACATTTTACCCTGATTCTACACAATGTGATTACAGAATTACCAAGAAGTCTTTTTTAGAGTTGATGGTATTTCTATAGCTCTGCCTACCCTCCTCTGGGAATGAAGGCGTGATGTCATGTATGTATAAGATGGGTTTTAAATTGAATAAAAAATATTTAAAAAACTATATAAACCGACTCAACATACCCAAATCGCTATAGGTGTGTCATTTGAATACACGGTAAAAACGGCTGAGATTCTACAGGGTAAAAACGATATTGCCTTTGACGGTGTTTCAGTATTATCAACACTTTGATATCTCTTATGTACTTGATAGTAATGGTGGCTGAGTTATAAAATATACTAAAATACGTCAAACACGATATCGTACGCAGTAGAATAGAGGCACAGGTCAACCTTACCACCATTTTAGAAAATTATTTTTTATTCAGTTGAAAAATTCTCCAATCTTAAATACATAAATAACATCACAACTTCATTCCCAGAGTGGGGTAGGAAGAGCTACAGAAATACCAACAACTCTAAAAAAACTTGTTTGAAATTCTGTAACCACATTTTGCACAATCAGGGCCTCTATTCAGGTGCGTTAAAACGATATCGTGTTTGACACGTTTAAGAATCGTTTATGTCACAGTTGCCATTATTGTAAATGACGTAAGAGTTATCAAAACGTTGACAATACGGAAACAGGTCATAAACGATATCGTTATAACGCAGTTGAATAGAGGCCCAGGCCAAGAATTTTACTATTGTATTAGTGACAGGTTTCTATGACCTGACCTAACATTAACTTTGATTATATCTCACCATGACTCTCTACCCACTTTCTTAGCTCCTGGTACTAGAAAGCACTCGAAATATTAGACGTAAATACAAAGACTGGATCGCGATAATATTGACCAACGGCGCGCGCAAACAGATTAACGCGCAGACAACGGCGGCACAAACACCACCAGGCAAACAGAAACAGCGAACGGGTTCCTAAAGGTTTCGGCTTTTTGGAAAGTACAGGAGGGTGCTCTCAACGCTCCTCTTACTCTTAATGTGGTTACGCGTAACCACATTAAGAGAAAGAGACGAAGTTGATAACTTCTTGGTGTAGTGGGGCTATTCTGAATTCCTTCTTGCTTATATGTAAACCGTTTGCCGAGACTCCTGCATGAATAGCATGGTTTATGCTTTATTAACGGTATAAAATATCACCAGGCAAACAGAAACCACCAAAGGGTTGCTCAAATCGTATCTGATTTTATTTGTTGGTAATTTTTGATTCATGCTTGCTTACAGCTTTCTGCAGACTCCTTACTTGTCGTTGGCAGCAGTTGTTGATAATGTCCCTGTACGTAAATTTTCGACTCTTACCCTTATCGAGCGTGCCTCGGAACTAGAATCGTGAGCATACTCGCAGCGAAAATCGATGAAATAAAATAAGCTGATTTAATATAGTTCATTTTATGGCTCAAGTCGTATCGACGCCCATTCAGTGCCGAGAACTACATATACTTCCCATTGTATGTGGAATTCAGAGAGCCTGGCACCGTTGGAACTCAAAGGCATTTGTTCATATAACTTTTAAATTCTTGGTTGTAGCGGCTATAAACAAAGAAAGTTACTGCAAATGCGCGAATTAAACAACTTCAACGCTTGTCTGATGATGAAATGCCCGTCTCAAGACCCAAGTCAAAAGAAAACAGTTTAATCTGACGTGTCTATTGCGGCCCCTAGTTTGTCATCTCTTTGTTTGATATTGTATTTTGACACAACTTCACAAACACACAGGTTGGCGTCAAAGTAGCTGATAAATTTTGTACTTTGTCGGAATAACACATTTGATAGTCTTGTTTATATTGCTTATTACTTGACTGTAATTTAAGAGAGAGAAAAAACAAGAGAGAGAAATAAGAGATAAAGAAATAGAAAGAGAGCGAAAAGAGATAGTGTAGAGTGTCTGAAAAGTGTGAGACTGAAAGTTGGTATCTAGTTTACGCTGACTGTACTGAAAACTTCAAAAGTTCTTTTAAACAAAGTTAACTTCAGTGTACCGCACCACTCTACAGAGTAAATTTTAATAGGTGCACAAATTTAAATATTTGCTTCGCTATTGTTAATCAAAAACACATGTTGTGTTATTTTTACTCTAGCTTAAAAAATATTAGAAATATTGCGGATTCAATGATTCCACTAACTTAACGATATTCATGGACCCTCAAATGCAGGGGTGCGAGGAGAGGGGAGTGTTGTTAAGTAAGTTAAGAAATGAAATTTAAATTTAGAATATCAGTAGGAGAGGGGCTTGTTGTCTGATAAGCTGTACATGAAATTTCAAATTTCGAATATCAATACAGTGTATCGCATACCTACAGCTTGACAACCCATGTCATCATTTCTAGTATGACTTTGTGTCCACACGAGAAGGTAAAAGAGACATAATTTAATATATTATATTAATGATAAAAAAACATATGTTAAAATTTGTGCACTGATAAAATAAAAATCCTGTATACGTCCTAGACCTCTATTTCGTGTGCGCTTTGCTCACACAAATTACTCCCGACGTTCCTAGATATTACAATAAGCAGCTTTTTTTTATGTTAAGGAGAAGGCATACAAGCACTCAGGCCACCTGATGGTAAGTGGAATCTGAGACCCATGAATTCTCAAGACTATAATCCTGAGACCTCAAGGACTAAGATGGAATGCCTCTATGCTAGTAATTTCACCGGTTGTCTTATCCCCACACCGGAACACAACAACGCGAACACTGTAGCTTGGCGGGTGGTTATGCTTATTATTCATTGATCCTTTTCATGGTTCACTTACTTAAAAAGTTAGGAAAATGTTTATTGTAGTATCTTGTAATATGTATTTCGATTACGTGTAATTTCTATCGTGATGTTTAAAATTGCGCATTTTAGTTTTGTTATATGTATTAATTAATGAACCTTCAGAGGCCCGTTTCACGAAGCTACAAGTTAAATATTACAAGCGGAAGTCTCTTTCTAACTCCTTTTGCTAGAAAGAGTTCCGCTTGTAATTCGTAACCTGTCGCTTCGTGAAACGGGCCACAGGTCTTTTTATTGTTTAGTAATTCTAAACTAAATTAAAAAAAATCTTTACTTGTAAACATCGAAACTTTGTCCATTATACACTTGTATAAATAATGTTTTGTAATATAGAAAGCAATTTGCCTACCAGTGTCTTCCTTTTCCTATACTAGATAGAGAGAAACCCGTGGAACATTAATATTCTTGCCACGCCCGCAGGATCATTGCATCCAAAACACACAGAGCACCGATCATATCTCACTGAACAGTTAAACATAGATATGGTAAACCCAATTTACTCGAGTCACGCAAACACAGAACCTCTCACGTTACCCGGACGCGACGTGACGAGTCACAAATACTACATGTACCACTGATCTGTTATTTAGTGGGATCAATGGACTTTTGGGTACCTATTTCTTTACAACTTGACTTTGTGTTAGATCTGGACCTGTATTCTACCGCGTTAAAACCATTCGGACCGCTGCTAGATCAACCAACACAGTATCAACTCAAACAACTTGCTTGACACCGGGCAAGAGCATGTCGGACCATGCTCAGCGTATGTATTTGTAGTTTTGGCTTGCAGGGGGGGGGGCACTTGACTCTAACAAAAGTAAGCGCTTTAAAGTTTAATATTTCATAAACGGATACCTTAATCGAAACATTGTTGTGACAAACCCGCAATATTTTTGAAAGACCTATCCAACAACATCCCATACTATGGAATTGACGACTTATATGTATATTCATACCAAATTAGAGGGTAATTTCCACGTTAGTTACCTACATCTAGATCTACATCAAGATGAATCTAGCGACGACTTGCTTGTTGAAATTAGCCCTTCTATCCAGCATCTACGGGGGATCAAATCACCATACATACCTACATACATACATTCAGGTCAAAAACATTGCCCTCCTCCTTCGGCTCGGGTATAAATAAGGTAGCGGTCAAGTTCTGCCAGGTTCATAGGTACCTACGAACGACACGGTGGCCTAGTTGGGAGTGACCCTGCCTCCGAAGCAGCATTTGTGTGATGAGCGCGAGTTTTTGTTCCTGAGTCTTGGATGTTTTTTATGTAGTTAAGTATGTATTTCTCTATTTAAGTATGTTTATCGTTGTCTAGTACTCATAGTACAAGCCTAGAACTTAGTTTGGGACTAGGTGGGTTTGGGAATTTGTGTGAGATTGTCCCCTGATATTTATTATTTATTATTATTTATTACCTTGTCGAATTCGTGGGGCTAGTCAAGTTGCATTCAACAATCGTTAGCGCTTATGTTTCGATTGAAAAATTTATGGAATTGACGTGAGCCACCAAGATGGTCACGTGGTACTATCTCAGTGACTTGCGTCAATTCCATACATTATTCAATCGAAACATAATTGCTAACGATTATCGAATGCAACTTGACTAGCCACACCGAGTTTTAGAAAACTTTTGATATTATTCACCGCTTGAAGAAAGGAGAAGGTCCCCAGTTGGTCGGAATCTGTTTGTTTTTGGAGGATCCCCGATTAGTCGAACACAGTTGGAGCTGGGAGGCAATTTTTGAAGCTCACTGTCGAAAAATGACTAACTTTAAAATCAATTAGTGCAGCGATTTAATCTACGAGCGGGCCCAGCTTTTGGATTTCATTTCATAACGCCTTTATCATATCAAATCCCTCGTGAGCGTGATTCGTCAGTGAGCTTCAAAAATTCCCCCCCTGGACTGATTTGGAAAATATTTATTTTAAAGGTTATAGGTACTTCCCTCCCAGGTAGTCGCATTGTCATCAGGTCAGGACAATGATTATTTATTTATTTATTTATTTATTCATTGAAATTACACAGTATAACAGTAGAACTAAAGCACTGTGAATTTTAGACTACATTTACATAAGGACAAAGCAACACAAAGAGTAAACAAAAAAGCATTAGAATACAGATGAAGGCCGTTCATTCATCATCACACAAAAGCTCAAACATTCATCACGTACCGACACCCATCTGGATGCAAGTACGTCAGTATCAGGAGCCGATTTTTTGAATTTAAACCCAGCTTGTCGTGTAACTCTATTACTTCCTTTCTAAGATTTTCTATCTCTGCTTTGAGATTGGCATTTTCTGGAAATGCATTAAGCAGTTGCAGAGCGCGAACCAGCGGTGACTTGCTTGATGATGGGATCCTGGAGAAATCGAGGGAATTCTGCAAATGACACACCTATAGCTATTAATTTAAAACCCATCACATACATAACTTCACGCCTTCATTCCCAGAGGAGAGTAGGCAGAGCTACAGAAATACCAACAACTCTAAAAAAGACTTCTCGGCAATTCTGTAACTACATTTTGCACAATCAGGGTAAAATATTTTCCAGTGTATTAGTGACAGATTGCAAACCCATCGCCTAACAGTACTGGAAGCCCTTGTTCCCTTAGTTAACTCTTACTACATCATCGGGTAGACATGGAGTGGCACTATTCCAACCCGGCAGCCACAAAGCGAATCAACCCACCACATGTGACTTAAATAGGTTTTAAAGGATATAAACATTGGATAAATTGCCACCGCTTCGCCATCGGAAGAACAAAAGAACAGGTAAAAAAGTAAGTAATGACCTGCACATATTTGCGTAGTCTGTTTGTCCGCCGGTAATTAGCTGCCCGTGCGCAGCTCCCGTGTTTGTGCGCATACGTGTTTACTAACAAAATCGTATTTCGAATTATATATCGCTGTCTCTTTTACTTGATCTGGCACTGCTAAGTAATGACAGAGACAGAGGACCCGAAGTTTCGAATTCAGTGCTTTAGACTAACCCATCAGGTGCCTCTGTTCATATTGTTTTGGAAATGGAGACCCTCTGCAATTTTTTTGCTGGCCTCGTCTTTTACTCGAAACTTTGAAAAAAATCTTTCAATACTTTTTTTTAATTTTGGTGTTGCATTGAATTCTTTTTATTTTTGGCCTTTACAGCTTTTTTTATTTCCAAAAAATATAATCAGATATTAGCTTAATATTAGAATTACATGCTTTTTTTTGCAAATCTCGCTTGAAGTCGTATTTTGCTATTCCTTCGGGACTGTTTAATTTTTCGTGATAAAATCACTATCTAGTCTCCGGGGTAAATAACCATCTGTAGACAGGTGCCAAATTTCACGTACCACGTCAATCGGTTGACTGTCATGATACCAAAGAAGGCGGCTAACTGCAATTTGGTAATCGAAACATTCTGTAAGTATGACTCTATTGGTAACCACAGGAGAGTATAAATTGAATGTGCCGTTTCAAAGTTAAAGCGAAACTACGTTTGCACTGGAGCGCGTAGTGACGCAAGCGTAAGTACCGCGCATACTTAAAATGTATTTCATTTTGTAGCTACTATATTTAGTACCTTCCTTGACATGAGCCCGTTTCAATCTGTCTCTTTCCTGTTAGTGTATGCATCGCTTCAGACTGCACTATGCCAAGGTGAATAATTACATATGCTGCTTTTTTATTATTTTATTTAATTTTGCCGATTGAAATGATATGAAAAATATTTATTGCCGCAGGACGCAATTATTATAAAATTTTACAAAGAAGAAGCAAACTCAGCTGGTTCTGGGCGTAGTCTTGCAGGGCTGCTGCTCAGTGCTAGTTTTCAGTTTTCACCTTTTGTACCGAAAACTTAATCAATGACTGTGTCAAAAAGTTGTCCCTACAATAAACATATATTTTTTTTTAATTGACTGCCTTAGTTGTTGTGCAATGATTAACCGTTTCAGTTTTTGCTTAAATGCTGACATGTTTTTTCTCAACGGTGGTTTTCATTTATTGCAATGTAATATACTGATACTTCACTACTTTTCTTATATAATGCATTTGATATTTACCTGTTAATGTTACACTTGGCAAATAACTCTTAATGCAAGCTGCTATTCTAATAACTGTGTAAACAATTGTCAGGGAACCTAATAAATAAATAAATTAGACGAACTCTCAGCTTTCAGATAACAATCCTGGTGATAAGAAGGCTCTAAGACCTGTATATTTTTAGATAGCTAATGCTTATAAGGTACATTTTCATGGTTAAACCACTCAGCTAACTTTGATGAAAGTAGCGGACCGAGGTGTGGAACTCATGAACACCGGATACTTTTTCATTATCAGGCAATACTCTTGCTTGATACTTACAACTCTAAAGCTACAGAATTACTAACAACTTTAAAAAGACTTGTTTATAATTCTGTAACTACATTTTGCTACAATTAACTTCAAGAAGATGTCGCAGGCGAATATTTTGAATACATTTGCGTTATTGTACAACAAATGCAGCAACAAAAATTCATTATGGGTGACACCAGGGTTTTATTTTTCCCAGAGCCAGCGTCGTCTGAGGAAGAAAGTTTAAACACAACAGAAACAACATGTAAGTCCTTCAAACTTGCAGTAGGGTTAAAGTCCAGAATTAGTAAACACATATCACGGGACAAACTCACGCTAACAGACCTAGTCCCAAACTAAGCTCTTAGGGTGAAGCCAGACGAGCGTATTTTTTGAGTTGAGTCGCGTTATTTATGTCTCATACAAAATTCCAACTTATTTTGCGTCGCCGTGTAAACTAAACAGGAACAGAATGTAGCAGAAATTATGCGACCGGATTACGCAACTCACAACTCGAAAAATTACGCTCGTGTGGCTTCACCCTTTAGGCTTGTACTAAACACTAGACAACTCGCTCATCACATAAATATCTGCCCTTACCGGGATTTGAACCCAGGACCGCTGGCTTCGGGGTCACCCCCAACTAGGCTAACGTATCCTCAAACGCAAGTTGTAAGTTGAACTTCTCTTTTTTAGCATATTTTCCACGTTGCATTTGACATATTTTGAGATGGGTATCAAACTCAAGGTCAGGTCCTTATTTATATTATAGAACCGGGTACCTATTATTTAATCGAAACACCATTCACGAACGTATCATTACGTAGAATTTTCATTTCATCGAAAGGCATTTCTTGCCGCATGAGTTAATTTCTTTTGGCTGTCACAATTCTACCGTAACCTAAGCTATGTAATTAACGTTAAAGATATCCTGAAAATATCATGGTTTCAGCAGAAAACAGCGTTATGACATAACATAGAACCCTGTCTCACAAAGTCATTAGGTTTACTGGAAGGATCTTTATCTGAATCCCTAAAGTTTTTTAACCTATTTTTATATTCCCTAACGTTGTATATAATGATCACTTGTCCTAACGCTCACATGGCCTATCTTTAGGATTCCTAACATCGTATGGATGATTTTTTTTTTCCATAATGTTTTATTTCCTAACATCACTTGCCATATTGATTCTTCACCCTAACGTTATGTGCCATAATAGTCATGTGTCATCCGTGTCGTCTAAGTCTGGCACGACCGGATTCAAGTTATTAATGTAAAATTTCAAACAGAGGTAAATTCAAGTTGTTTTGTTCTTGCACTATAGGTACTCCCTGCCTTATTTTAAGCCCCAAAAACGGAGAATATTAGCATAGTTTTTTCAAGGGATGTCAAAAAAAAATAACCTCGAAGGCTAAGGCGGGAGCTTGCTGCGCTTCGCTCCCGCCATTGCCTTCTAACCTAACCTTGCCGAGTCGGTTTTGCCCAGGAAGGTCTTGCTCGCTCATGCACACATATATATTATACATCGATTATACATACAATAGGGATTTTGAGGAATATGCCAAGTAACATTAGGAATATTAATACTCATGGTAAAAAATACTCGGGCAAATGAGTTTTAGGGCAATCATTACATTATGAAAAATGATTGTTATGGCAATTGATCATTAGGGCTAATGCCCATTAGAGCAAAACAGTTCGGGCAAGTGATTTTAGTACAAACGATGTTAGGGATCGCGAGGGAGACCCCTTCCTGGAAACTTTGGGGTTAAACATTGTATCTAGAATATTAGAAAAGGTTTTTTTTTCGTGGAATTTTATTTAACCGATTTCAAAATGAGGAGGAGGTTCTCAATCGTCACGTTTTATTTTTATTTTTATGGATGCTCCCCGATTACACAGAGACCGCCGGTTTTGATCGATTGGCTATACTTTCTAGTTGGTCCTATTTCTAGCACGTCAAGATCTGATGATGGGATCTGGGAGGAACCGAAGGAACTCCTCAAATATTATAGGGATAGATAAACGTCGACGTCATAACAGTATTATTATGATCACTTTAGGTATGAAATAAAACTAAAAACCGTCTTTAAAACGCGAGAAATAACTTCTTTTAAAATGATAGCTAATAAGTCAGTCCAACTAAGCAGAAAAGTCAGACCAGATAACCTACGCAACCTTCCAAATCACCCAAGTTTTACTATACCAAAAAGTAATAATGAATACGGTCATAGAATGTGGTTACGAATTTTGCCCAGTATCTTGAACAGATTTCCATATGAACTAACAAGTAAAATTGAAAACAAAACATGTAAACAAACAAAGAACATCGTGAAGAGATATTTATTATGTAAAAATACCAGAATATGTAACTAAATTTAGTGGTAACATTTGTGATATTTATAGAATAATACAAAATGCAATAGTATGTTACAAATTGCAATAATAATTATGTAACCTTAACATTATATAATCTTTGCTAATTTAGATTGGATGTTAAGCTAACCAAAACTTGTCTTAGAAGAAAATAAACAGCTGAAATTTAATTTAATTTAATTTAACTGAAGTCGGAGTTCCAGTATATTTTTGACCAAAAGCCGAATTCAGTTGGACTAACCTGCCATTTAAAAATAAAGTATTTCTCGCGTTTTAAAGACGGTTTTTACCTCCTCTTTTTTTTTGAAGTCGGCTAAAAACATACATCATACATCTACATATTATTATTTTTAGTGGAACAGGCTGATGGTGGCATATTATGGCCACCTAGTTATAGTAACATCACGGTTGAAGTCGCTCCTTATATCGCCGGGCTGCTGGATTCCGAGGACCGAACGTGTGGAGGCTCCATAATAGACAAGTGGTTTCTACTAACTTCTGCTTCCTGTGTTAAGTATGATCTATACTCAAACTCAAAATGTAAAACCTAGGTAATGGTACATTATGCTTCAAGGGAAGTAAGAAAGCAGGACGCTGTAGGCGGAGGGCTTTTAATGACTCGAGTTTGTTATCCCCTTACTGCCCGTCATACACACAATGTTTATCATCACATTTGCAAGGAAACAAACCAAATTAGACTATTAAAGAAAACAACAATCTTCTTCTTCTTTTTTATTAATGGCGGTCCACCGCGACATACGCAGTGATTTCGCCAATGTCAAGTGAGTAGAGTAAAACAGTAAACAGAATAAATCAAAATCAAAAGCCGGACATTTTTCAATCGGCCATCTTCCCTCCCCGCAGGTTACCGGAAGCCAAAACAACAATCAAAAATGATTGGCACTCGACTTGCTAAAAGAGATTGTCAACATGTCAACTCAACTTTTTTCAATATTAGTCTTCCACAGATAATGCTAAAACCTGCCATTAGTTTTCAAACTTGACAGGCCATCCGACCAAATTGTACAGGTTTTCAGTTTAAAAATTTATAAAAATCACTTCAAATATCTCTGATATAATAGTAAAATACTTTAATACAAATACTCTAAAAAATAAAAAATAAAAACAGAACACGGAACAAAAAATATAATGCATTTAAATGTACCATATAAGTTTTATATACAGTAAAATTGGTCTGTAGCCATGTTTTGAAAATGGGAAATAAACTTTGGCTGATTTAAAACCTCCTTAGTCTGAAATGATGTACTAGTGGTTCTATATTTTAAAACAACCCGTAACTCCCTTGTGAGGTAAATAGGCTATAACCCCCTGCGTGTTATATTAAAATGTTTTTTCCGTAAGTAGGCTGGCTGCACGGGCAGTTTTACACGTCAAAATTCTACCAGCGCTTCCCAAGAGGAGACCACTGATGAGAAGAAACGACGAAAGAAACTCAACAGTCAGTAATTTTTAGGGTTCCGTATCCAAACATCAAACGGGACCAGCGGGAAAAACGGGAACCTATTACTAAAGACTCCGCTGTCCGTCCGTCCGTCTCTCTGTCTGTTTGTCACCAGGCTGTATCTCATGAACCATGATAGCTAGACAGTTGAAATTTTGACAGATGATGTATTTCTGTTGCCGCTATAACAAACTGTTAAGTGCAAACTGCTTCGGGCAGTAAAGGTTCTGTACACGACTCCGTAAAAAACATTCAACCCGTAAAAATAGTGGGCCATGTCCGTTTTAGTAAAAAATATATATATTAGTACAAAAATATATATATTGTAATATAATGATGTATGGAAACGTGAGTTTGCTTTAGGAGTTCGCGCTACGGATAAATTCCACAAAAGTATAATCCTATTCGATTAGAAAACCCGTCATTTTTTTCGATTCGAAATTTAAGATGTACGTGTTTAGCCTAGTTACAAATGACTAATGACTGCCTGCGAATTAAGCTAGCGGCGCCGGGTTCGATTCCCGAGTTATGGATGTTTCTTATTGTATTTTAGTACTTGTTTCTCTATAGTATGTTGTAGTACCCATAGTACAGTTAACGGCAAAAGTTGATAGTACCTTGTCACTTTCACTACTTTATCGCCCATTGGCGCAGTATTGTTACGTTAGTGCGATAAAGTACTAAAATGATCATCTACTTTTGCTATTGACTGTGCAAGCCTTGAGCTTACTTTGGGACTAGATCAATTTGTGTGAGGTTATTCCCTGATATTTATTTATTTCTTGTATTATTTCGCAACAGATTTGGAAATCCTATAGAGAGGGCTTTCGTCGGCTCCGAAGACGTGGACCTTTACGGAACTTCCTTCCATCAAATAGCTAAAGAGTTCTGCCACAGGCGTTTTGACGCACAGCCTTTAGCAAACGACATTTGTCTTCTGAAACTGAGCTTTCCACTGACGTTCAACGATAGAGTCGCTGCAGTTAAGTTGCCAGGAATGCACTATATTATTCCAGAGGGATCCGTTGTGAACGTCACTGGATGGGGCATCAAGCCAGTAAGTACCGAATTTGGTGATGCCATCGAATATATCATTTCATCGATTTTCATTTAATTTAACGATCTTTCTGGGCCTCTATTCAGTGGTGCTAGACAAGTTGCATTCGACAATCGTTAGCGATTATGTTTCGATTGATAAATGTATGGAATTGACGTAAGCTACCGAGATAGTAACGTGACACTTAACGCACCACGGGTGCGTTAAAACGATGTCGTGTTTGACACGTTTAAGAATCGTTTATGTCACAGTCGCCATTACTGTAAATGACATAAGAGTTATCAAAACGTTGACAATACGGAAACACGTCAAATACGATATCGTTATTACCGTGTAGAATCCCAGCCCTGGTCAAAAACGATATCGTTATTACCTTGTAGAGTTCCAGCCCTAGGATTGTGTTTTTAGAACATCTTAAACATTAATAGGGAACATGCATAATATTTATTCTTAGAATCTCTAGAAAGTTCTATGAAAGAGAAGGATAACTGAATACGCGAAACAATGTTCGTGTTATTTTTTCATAAGATATGAAACTTTAAAGAGTCATAGACATAGTTCAGACCCCCTGCAAAAACAGTATACAAAATCGACGACAGGAATGACGTCACAGCTGTTGTTCCATTCCATGTTTAAATTACAAGGGCCTTATAAATAAATTTTTATTTATTTCAGAAATTACTATGGTAACGTAACGTAAATAAAATGAAGATGCCGAAAAAAGCAATCTAAACCATAAACGAAGGTTTTCATTTTTTACAAGTTTTGATTCTCTATTCTAAAATCATAATAAACGGATCAATACCGGTGTATTGCGTTTTAAATGCTTTGGTGCGTTTTCTCCTAAATCGTATGAAGGAAACTCAATTCTTTTTTTTAAGCATGTTCCCTATTACGTAGGTTAGACATGTGACTACCAAAAAATTACACATGCGGCGCGAAATGAAAATTCTTTCGATAAAACAATAGGTACCTAACCATTTGTGGTACGTTTCATTATTTCTTTTGATATAATTTTTTGCAATCGGTCCTCAGACCATGAGCACTGGGGCTAAACAAGTTGCATTCGACAATCGTTAGCGATTATGTTTCGATAGACAAATGTATGGAATTGATGTAAGCCACCGAGACAGTCACGGTGGCGGGAAATGAGTCGTTTGGAATAAACAATCCATAAATTAGGAATAAATATATTCCCGGTGACTGTAATGGCATCTTGCAAGTTAAATTTGACCTACTTTCCGGTTTCCGATTGAGCTGAAATTTTGCACGCATATGTATATCGCGCGACAATGCAATATTATGATGACATGGAGCTGATCTGATGCTGGAGTAAGGCGGAGACAGGATCTCCGCTATACGTAACGTAGACCGATCGAGTTTGGACTTATTAGTAAATGACTGCAAAAAACAGAAGTTGCCAACAAAAGCTTGTTTCAATAATGGTTTTTTTTTTAGTGGAGTTTTATGTAATCACTGGATCTAGTAAGGAGCCAAGCCTCCTAAAAGGAAACCAGTTAGGCAAACTGGTTTTAATTGGCAATAATTCAGATGAGTCCTGTAACTAGGAGTTCAGAACCTGCGAGGGATCTGCTTCATTGGGTGTTATAAGTTTAACATGCGTATCTGTGTGTCTGCCTATGGCATCGTAGCTCCCAAACCACTGACCGATTAGGAAGTGATATTTTTTAAAGAAAGCCAAATTAAGCAGGATCGTTTTTAGCCAGGTTTCACGAAAATCGATTAACCTGTTTATGAGAAATCACCTCTGAAAGAAGGGATCACCAATATGTAAGGGGTTTTGTCCTACTAATCGTACGAAAGATTGTTACACCTTCGCTACAATGGCTGGACGGATTTGAATTAAATTTTGAATTAAGATAACTTATATGATATATCATAGCCATATAGGATTCATTTCATCCCGGAAATTTTAAAGTTCCTGAGGGGATAACGATAATCGAAAACTTCAAACAGGGCCTCTAATCTACTGCGTTAAACAGAACGCGTGCCGTGTTTTAGTGTATGTACTGTTCCATGTTCTGTTTTTATTTTTTATTTTTGGTGTTCAATAAAGAGTATTTGTATTGTATTGTATTGTATCGTTTTTAACTGTCAAATAAACAAGAGATATAAAACGTTGACAATACAGAAACACGTCAAAGGCGATATCGTTTTTAACTTGTAGAATCTCAGCCTTCGCTTTCGAACTGCTAAACCGATTTAGATGATGATGATAATTTGGTATCGACGGAGACAGCGGGAATAGCGATAAAAGACTTCTAGTACCTATATTCTATGGCAGGATGATGATCGACATCCGGTATATCTCCGACAAGCGATGACGGCGATTCTTTCGTACCAGGACTGCCTATTAGCGTCCGAAATGAATGCCAAGACGCTCTGCACCGAGAAGCCGATCGAAGCTTTCAATGAAGTAAGGACGCCGGATTACCATCATTTTATAAAATAAAAACATTCATTGATTCATTTCACAAACATAACATCACGCCTTCATTTCCAGAGTGGGGTAGACAGAGCTACAGAAATAGCAACAACTCTAAAAATACTTGTATATATTTCTGTAACCACATTTTGCACAATGTGGCAAAGAAGTTTACTAGTGTATTAGTGACAGGTTGCAAGCCCATCGCCTAACAGTACTACAAGCCTTTATTCCCTCGGTCCTCTCTTACGACATCCACGGGAAGACATACAGTGGCACTATTCTAACCCGGCAACCATAAACATATCATTTGGCAAATCGCTTTTTTCCCAAAACTGAAAATATTTCAGGTTTTTTATAAAATAAATCACGGGTTCTACACGACGATGCAGAAATAAATCCAAAAATATTTACAGTTTCGGAAAAAATAGGTTTACCAAATGACATGTTCGTGAAATGAATCAGTTTCTGAAACGTTTTTTAACAAATGACAGGACACGAAAAACGCCTTGTTACCGTCATTTCACAGCCTTAGCCCTTCTGTGGTGACGTAAAGGGCGGATTCAGAATTCCGTCCAGGGCGTACACAGGTAACATGGTCTTCAAAAATATAAACTTGTATCATCATCGTTGGAGACAGTTGCCATGACCCCCTATTTCCCGCTGGATCTCCCCCTCTGGATGGGCCCTCTGGATCCTCCCCTTGGATTCCCCCCTGTATCAAGAACGGTCTAAGTTTAGAAAAATCTCACACATTGCAGCAGGCATCATCTGTGAATAAAAATTCTGCTCGGTAAAAGCATATTGTTTGCGACATGTTATAGAATGTCAATGTTATGGAAAGCTCTTATTTAACTGGCAGTAATGGCGGCCGAAAAATAAGTTAAAATGTTAAAAGCAAAATGGTTTTACACAGTAGGATATCCCTAGGAATTAGCAAAGTATAGTCGAGGTCAAAAATATGTTTACACTTCAGTACCTTGTCTATTTCACGTCTATTGAACTGTCAACTATGAACTGTCACAGAGATTAAGTGACAAGGTACTAAAGCTTAAACATACTTATGACTTCACATAGCCGAACACGCGAAAGATAAAGACGAAGCCAACGTCACCAAATAAACAAAAACTTGAGAATTCCCTGGGTTTGATTCTCGTCCCACCTGTTTGTTTTTATCATTAATTGCAGTTTTTTTTTTTTGACGTGTTGGAATATATTGCTAGCGATAAAACCACCCATTGTTTAAATTGCAACTCTCTGTGGTGTGCAATAAATAATATTAATTGTACTCTTAATCTTATAGTTTTCTAACTCCCCAAACTGATATTACTGACCCATTTAGATTGCTCATGTATAATAATTGTGGTTTTCTTTTTCAAGTCTGATGTCGGTGGCCCGTTGACTCACAACGACGTGCAAATAGGAATATTGATCGTTGGACCCTCGGATGACGACAACGACAACCATATGGCGATCTTCACCGAGGTCTTTCATTACAGCGACTGGATCCGCAGCACCATCACTCGCAACACGTAGACGACTGTTCTGACCAAGGCGGCAGCATTGAGTGAGAGCTCAATCGTTGAACTAAGCAACACACAAACCATTCATGCATACATTCAGCTCAAAAACATTACCATCCACCTTAGGCAGTTGGATAAATATAGTCTCCATTCGAAACTATAATTTCTCCGGGATTCTATATTTTTTTTTATATGTACACTAGGTAGCTACATAATTCCGAATGTAATTTTTTTAATGTTTCTTTTTTCCCTCATAGAGGCTGGATGGATGGGCCGATTCCAAAAAGCGAGGTGTCGTTATTTTCGTGGTATAGTCTCGAGTGTCACTGATTAAATTTGATATTTCTCATAGTTCTAGCCTGACCTAACCTTCATACAGTAAATCCGTGGTAATGGTATAATGGTACTCGGCTATCTATGCTCTGGCTTAACTAATATGACTGACAGAGAGTGTGTCAGTGATAGGCAGCCAAGTACTATTGATACACTTAATAAAAAAATGTATTTGGTAAAGATATCAGATTTTTAGGGTAATTTTTATGTCTTCTCCATAGAAGCGGGTGGCTTCAGACAAGCAAGCATAGATTGTTTTGTAGCACAATTTGTGTCATTTATCTTTCGCATCACCATTTTTATATAATAAGACATCAAAGGCAACTTTAGTAACGCTGGTAGACCATGGAGTAAGAGACCCTTACAAAAGCAGAAACATACCTAAATCTCTTAATTATTTGTACCAGGGCAGCATAGCAAGGGGAGGATTATCCAGCAAACCTCATTGAGCCCCAAATTACGGCGTTTTTCACTAATTGCGCCTCTGTATAATGGAAGTCACGTGTCCGTCTTCGGCACCCCTTTGTCCTGTCAAACATCGGAACCGGTTAAATAAAAAACGAATAATTTTGAGTTGTATACTCATCGAGATGCGGCCACGGTAGGTACTAGTAGCCCAGAATGAGTCAAGTAGCATCAGAGATTCTAACATTGTCTTAATTTTTTTTTTTAAATTGCTTATAATTAATGATGACGTAATTTTGATATTTTTAGTGAAATTAGTTTTATACAATTTTATTTCATACTTTGGCATTTTTTTGTTGTAAATACCTAGTACTTGTGTATTTTCTTGGTTGAAATATTCGTTTTAAAAAAAAAAAAAAATTGTTCTTGTTATTCTTTAATGAAATCCTTCTACGTCTCAATTGTGGTCCACCCTTTTGCAGTATATTGTTATTATTGTTATAATAAGCCAATACCTTTCTCTTAACAACTATGTCAGCGATTCTGAGTGGGCGTCGTTGATATACTCGTAAAACCACGCCATTATACGTCACTTACTTACCTCTTGTTTTGCGCCATAAAAACTGTCAGCAATCTGTAAGGATTTTTTGTAAACCTAGTTATGTTTGCCCGCGATTACAAAAGAAACATTTAGGGCATAGACTGTTTGGTCTGTGTAAGATTGAAAGTTTATTGAAAGACAAAAAGCATCCTCATAAACTTTTACAATTCCAATTATAGAGATTCATGACTAACTTATAAATTTTCCCGCTGGTTAAGTACCTAAGTAATTTACTTTTTTATTCGTCAAAACAAAATATTGCAAATAAAAAAACCTACGTACGTGTACAAAGTAATGCGAAGTATCAGGCACCCATACCCGCCGAGGAGTTCACTTCACTCGCGAAGCAGATGTACTGAAACATGATACAGGGTGCACCGGATGAAACGGATTTTTTTAAGCTTTCCGCTCCTTAACATTTATAAAATAAGTTGTTTTTTGAAATATTGAAGGCTTTTTAATACTGTCTTAATTGTTGGTTTTATCTTACATTCTTGCAAATATGGGAAAACAGGTGCACCAAATTTTCTGAGAAATTACCTACTTTACTTTAGTAAGTTAAACCTACGAGCACTTATAAGGTTTATGTTGACACGTAATATTTATTTTTGAGACATCAAGAGGAAAAGTAGTTGAGAGCCTTAAAAAATACCTAAACAATATGCACGGCATTGTGTGATGTGGATATGTGTATTTAATTTAAGGGCCGTGTGGTTGCCGGGTTAGAATAGTGTCACTCCATGTCTTCCCGTGGATGTCGTAAGAGGCGACTAAGGGAATAAGGGCTTGTAGTACTGTTAGGCGATGGGCTTGCAACCTGTTACTAATACACTAGTAAACCTCTTAGCCTGTTAGGGCAAAATGTGGTTACAGAAATATCAGTAAGTCTTTAGAGTTGTTGGTATTTCCGTAGCTCTGCCTACCCCACTCTGGGAATGAAGGCGTGATCTTATGTATGTATTTAAGGGCCTATCATAGCGCCGCCAATGGTAAGTATGCATAAAACTGATATATCTTGACCCGGGTAGTGTTATAGGAAGTTTTGTTGTGCATTTGCACGGATCCCGAGCGCGTGACCACTGTCCGTTACGAAGGCGACCGTTTTGCTCCATATGTAGCTTTCTGTGATGCACAGTGGAGCCGTTATATGCAGATTGGTGAATGCAAAAAATAATAATATCGTGCGAAACTTGGCACAGAAATAGTCCTTGTACTGATTTAAAAGATTAAAATATTTTTGGACCCGGAAAAAAAAGTTGCCGTGATTAGCCTTAAATGAGTTATACGAGGAAGAAGTCACAGTGGTCGCGGGCAATTGCTTGTAATAAAAGCTATAGGTATTTTTTTAAGAACTTATCAAACATATATACATCGAGTTATGTTTTTAGTCTTTTACCGTTAAAATACATTTTCATAACTTTATTATAATTCGTCTACAACTTAGCAGCACCGTTGTTTCAACCTATAACAAACAAGAAAGGTAATACCTATATTGTATCAACTCGCTACTCTTCATAAGTATAACGACATCTGTAATTTCTTACAGACCTTCTATTTTCTTAATGTATACACAAGCTTCATTCAATGCGAGTGTGAGTGAGACAGCGACAGCTAGCCCAAAGACATTACGAAAATAGAAACACTGTACATTGCTATTTTACGGAACAAACCCTTTTATTCCACATTTAATTTTGATTGCCTCTGGTAGACCCGTGCGGCAGCGTGCGACCGAGCCACCGCGTGGCTGCGGTCGCCCGCCTGCGGTCGCAGCAGTGTTCTAAGTTACAACGCGTACCTATGTGTTTACTTCTAGCTATAGCGACAGGGCGATGGGTTGTCCAGACTCTTCATTTATCAATTCTTTATTGTAAACAGGAGAGTTAACATGTTCATGGAAATTGGTAATATTGATTGTTTTTTATTTTGACGCGAAACGAGTTCTTTTTTTTATTTTTTATTCGTTTGCATTCGTTTTAATTTGCCTGGACTGCCTTTTTTAGGGTTCATCAACAAGGAACCCGCCGGTTTTGCCATATCTGTCTGTTAGTTACGCTTTAGATTAAATTTAGTACGCGAACGGAATCGCGGGAATTGGATAGATTAATAAATACTTTTACTTATGCCGCTTACGCGTCTCTACATGAAAAATACGCCTTTAATATTAAATATAACACGATACATAACCCGAATCCCAATGTAATACGTTTAAAGAGATGATGATCTTTAATCTGACGAAGTAATAAATAAACATCTATTCTTGCTCTACTCCAGCCCAGTTAATTGATCCGTTCTAATCTCACTCGCCGCCTTGTGCCAATCCCTTTAAACAAATCTGTAGGCGGAGCGTGGCCGCCATTACTAAATAACATCCCGTACCATTACCGCCACGCGCCAAATTATTACGAATTATTTCCAACTTGAAATCCCCCTGTTGCTATAACAACATAATTTGACGCTCTCGGTTTATGCGAGCCTGGTAATCGATGTTCTATTGTTCAATGGCTGGTTATTTTTGTTTTTCTTGTTTAATGATTGTTGGTGTTGTTTTTTTTAGGAAAACACACCTCATGAAGGTGTTAAAAATCACACACAAAAAGTCACATCTAAAAATAAAACCTATTTACTGAGAGCACCTGGTATCTAATTGGAATTAATGAATAGTAACGTACATACCGCTATTTAAATTCATACCATTAATTATGTATACCTACTTATACTCGTACAGCCAAGAGCTACAACTACAATTTTATATTACTGTTTCCTTCCAGTTTACCGAAAGACCTTCTCATTTTCTAAACACCCTAACTTATTTATACAGGCTGTCTCAAATAAAATACGCCTATAAAAGCCACTTTACGAAACAAAGTAATACGCAATACATTTTATTTCCATTTCGTGACGCTGACATTTGCGGTAGCTCGAGTACTTTCCAAACAGAAGGGATCTCTTTTCGTCTGTTTGTCTCCATTGCCCCTTTTAATAGAACAAACAATTTAATGGCTGCGACTATCGATCTGCATGCTTGATTGATGCCTCATGAAAAATGTGGTGATATCGTTAATTAGTTTTATTTAAGGACAATGAACCCCACAAGATTAAACCAACTTTTATAAGTACAGGATCGGAAAAATGTAGAGGAAATTTTGCTAATGACACATGGAAGATCCTGAAAGAATTTAGGTAATTACTGCGGTATGGCAATATACGATTTTAATGCATTAAATTCTCGCTTTATATAAAAAAAAACCGTTTTGGCTTTCACATCTATTGTAGCAAGATGTATTTTGCCAATGATAACGAGACACGTTAGGGAAATGGCTGGTGGAGAAATTTAACAGCTTGTGGTTTCGTCGAGTTGTTGTTGTCTTCTTTGACCTTTATTCGACAACGCAGCCAATATAAATATGTCCTAGGAAAAAAATAAGTACCTATGCAAAGTATTCAAATGCATAATAGATGAAATTTGTTTCGTAAAAATGGTCCAGTACTAAATGTCTGTCTGTAACGCTTTCAAGACAAAACCGTTGAACAGATTTAGATGATATTTGGTTAAATCCCTAGAAAGGACATAGGGATCTTAATTTTTACCCGCTAAGCGATAGCCGACTTTGTCGCGGACGGAGTCGCAGAGACAGCTAGTATTTTCAATAAATCTGGGGATACTTCAAGATTAACTATTTTATAAAGGTCATAAAGTAAAGAGGAGGTAAGAAAAGAGTAGTGTACAGTGAGCGTTAAAAGTAGCTAAGCAGAATAACATGCTCAAAATGATCTAGACACGACGTATTCTCTTGATAATAGAGTCGAATGCAGATCATTTTGAGCTCTTCGGTTGCGTAGCTACTTTTGTTGCAGACTGTACGTCTTTTTTTTTTAATGAAATCCTTTGCATATTTTTCCCCAAATTTGTTTGCCTTCATCCCCTCAAACCACCAGGGCGACAGGGGTCGGGAGTGGTCGGCAAATAGTCGGCGCCGGCGGGTCGCGCCCGTCGCCTGCACCTGCCTTCGATCCTCGCTGTGGACTCCTGTTGGAACAGTCCAAAATGAAGCCTTTAAATAAACCACAAAATTAATAAGCTACTCGAACATTATTCATTGTAAATTTAACTTTTTTAACAAGATTATATTTTAATTGCGTAAAGGGCAACAACAGACTAATTTACCTTCAGACAGGATAAATACTTAAGTGCGTTGCCCTTTATTTAGTGACTTACCAATGCAAAAATTAAAGCAACTACCACACTGTATTATCCGATAGAGCTGCAATTAGCATAGCATATCAAACCTAAGTAACATTTGTCCTTGCTATAGTTTTGAAAACTGATTTTATTCGTACAATAATTAATACAACAAGGTTGCATCCGTCCATAAGGTTATTTTTTAGTAATTATCAGTTAAATTAAGCTTGAATAAAAAACGTAACTTATGACAAAAACCACTTTTTTTCAATTTTAATAGAATCATAAATTAAAGTAGTGATAATTATCAGTAAGATAATCATGTAATCAAGGTGAACATTCAATACAATAACTACAGGTTGATACAAATTTTACGACACTTTAGTACCCTATTACTCACCTAAGTACCATGATGGTTTAACGTCTTTGGCGATTAGTGCAGCAGTTCAAACGGTTTATTCCCGTCTTCCAACCTATCCAACCAGGTATATGGCAAAATTTCCATTGGGTTGGATAGGTTGAAAGATGGAATAACCCGTTCAAACATGACATAAAACGGTTAATATGACAAAGCACTAAAGTATGCAGCTTCTTATAAAGCCGAACGTACGTGACTTAGGTGAACTAGCTTATCCTGGCAGCGCTTAGAAATATTCGTCATTCAAATACTTAAAGTTGGTTCATAATTAGTTTTCGGCCGGACGGCGCAAAACTTCATCAAAACTTGTAAAGCTGACATAAAGGAGAACTTACAACCAAGAAAAATAAGAATATTATTGGCAGATTAGTATTCAATTTAACTCTATATCAAAGTCTTGGATTTGGTATAAGGAAATTAATATTTCCATGACTGTAACGTACTTACATCGTCGATTTCTACGATGTTCCAGTCTAACGTGATCCAAGCTTGATACCAGTCCCTACGAATGGGTTAAGCGCCCGTGGGTCCAGTATGGTTGGTAGGAAGAGCTCTTGTTAATCGAAGAACTCTTATCGGTTAGAAAATAAATAATTATTCTCTTAAAAATCCGTCTCATTTACTCGACAAACCATCAACCGGCGAGGCCTGCTAACCTAACTCCCGTCAGAACATTATTAACATACTAGCTTCTGCCCTCGACTTTGTTCACGTAGATTTCAATAAAAAAATCCCTATGTGTTAATCCAGGCTATCTATATTACAAAAGTTATCCAAATCCGTCTAGCCGTTGCAGTGTGAAAGTAACAATTCATCCATTTATCTTTTTTTTTATTGTTGTTCTGCTGTTTGCATTGAATAAATATTTTCTATGTATATTCATACATACAAACGTCTTTAATTTGGTCGAATGTTTTGGTAAACGCGCAGGCTAACTTTAGTTTGCCGTTAATACTTCGTGGACAAAGAAGAAATCCAGATTGTTAAAGAATAACACCCCAGTAGATGCACGGTCGGCGAGGGCCATCCTCGTTGTTTGCGAACACTCGCCGCTGTGTGCTCGCCCCATCCGTCACGTCTCGGCTACTCCAGCACCCTATATATACCCTACTCTTTATGTACAGGGTGGAAAACAAAAGTTTAATAACAGACCATGCTTGTCGAAGTAAGATTATAATAAAATCCTTTCATTAAAAGTTATAGGAAGGGCCTCACCATTTCGTACCAAAAGGGTGCCAATGGATACCTTTTATTAAGGCTCCGCTGTCCGTCTGTCGGCCCATCCGTCTGTAAAGATCACAAGGCTAATTTGAATTTGAACTGTAAAAGCTAGACATATGAAAAATTTCACAGAGCCGTTATAACAAAAAAATAATCAAGATAAAATATAGTTCAAAGTTAAAGGAGTCCCGGTATTTTCCTACAAGGTACCAACAGAATCCCCCTCGGTTCAGTGAAAGGCGGTAAAAACAAAACAGGCCAAGTGCTCACACTCGGAGAATTCAGAACACACGTTTCCTGGGGGTGATTCTCTTAACATAGCGCTGCATCGAACGCAAAGGTGAACGTAAGCTCCGCTGGGCGACCGAGCTCTGCTGCCTAATTGAGAAGGCACGCGCTTAAATGTGTTGCGTACGCTCCGACACGGGACTACTTAAGCTTGCCTGATAAACGTTCACCTTTGCGTTCTACGCAGCGCTGTTTTGAGAGAATCATCCCCCAGGAAACGTGTGTTCTGAATTCTCCGAGTGTGAGCACTTGGCCTGTTTTGTTTTTACCGCCTTTCACTGAACCGAGGGGGATTCTGTTGGTACCTTGTAGGAAAATACCTTACCTTGTTCCGTACTTTATCTATAAAAATGGCAAAAAAATCATGTCTGTTGAAAGGGAGCCCCCCTTAAACATTCGTTTTAATTTATTTAAATAACTAAATATTCTGTTAATATTTCAAAATAACGAAAAATAGAGCAAAAATCGATAAGGTATAATTTGTTTACACGTATGTATTTACTCGTGAATATCTTTTACTTACTTTATATACAGCATGTTACAGTATTACATTATTATGTTTTTTGAATTCTTGTTGACTAGTACTTGAGATCTATTAATATTATAATACTGGCCTTTGCCCGCGACTCCGTCCATTTAGAAGGCGTTTACTACTCCTCCCTCGGGAACTGTACAATTTTCCGGGATTTAAGTATTCCATGTCCTTCCCCGGGAGTAACACTATCTCCATAACAAATTTCATCTCAATCGGTTCAACGATTTATCCGTGAAAGCGTAACAAGCAGACAGACAGAGTTATTTTCACATTTATAATATTAAGCATAGATGTATAAACCTCTATCGTTACCTATAATATGTCCCTAATGTAATATGTCCCTAAGCAATATTTAATATTTTCTTATGAAATCGTTACAAAAAATACAAATGAACATTAATATTTTTTATTCTGAATAAATTGCATTACACGTAAATTAAAAAAAATAGAGTGTTTAAAAGGCCGTACACGAAATTTTGGTGGTTTTGCTTCTTTTTGAGATTTTACAGTTAAAATACTGCTATTCTATAAGTTAGAATGCACATCATGAAATATCATTTACAAATAAATGAGGTACTTTTTCAGATTTGTCGAGAATTATAATTCGAGATTTAGGTTATTTTAAAACATTATATATTGCTATTTTTTTCATTTTTAGATGTTTTTTTAAAGTAATGGATTGATTTTGAACTGAACTTTATTACTGTTGTTTTAATTTTATGAACGATAGTTTTAAGTAGTCGTAATCAAAAAATATGTTTTGCCCATTTTCTGTAAAACTTTACCAAGTTAATCATTTTTAAACACAAAAAATATATAAAGGTGGTAAAAAGTGATTCATACATTATTTAGACAAATTTTACAGTAATAAATTGGTTTTTTTTCATACCTTTTAGACGTCAAAACGATTCGTGAATATGCGATATTCTAAACCTCTTACAGCAA
Source organism: Acleris holmiana (assembly GCA_949316455.1). Classification (NCBI taxonomy): domain Eukaryota; kingdom Metazoa; phylum Arthropoda; class Insecta; order Lepidoptera; family Tortricidae; genus Acleris; species Acleris holmiana. The sequence goes on along the minus strand of OX438782.1, from coordinate 12,548,825 downwards.
ATTTCACAAAACAGTCGCCGGTTTCAGGTCAATGAATCAGTATCAAATAATAAAAACAAAAAAGTAGCTCATACAATCGTTTAAAGTTGAAATTATCTTTCGTGTTGCGCATTAAAATTTGTAGAAGTAAAGTATTTCAACAGTAAAATCACGTCTGTAAAATCAGGTAAATCGGCGAAATCGGCAAAATTTCGTATACGGCCTTTTAAGTAACTATACAATTTTTGTACAGCAGGTAAACGTTTTAGTTCCCACAATGTCATTCTTACCAAAGTTTGCCCAAAATTAAACGGCATTGTGAAGTTTGTTCAGAATATGGTAAAAGGATATTTTATTCTCAAAATAAGAAAGGGTCAACCCTTTTCGATAAATAAATACGACTTTTTCTTACGACATCGTTAACTTTACAATCGCTTTATTTCGTTACAATGTCGATTTAAACTTTGATGTAGTAACCTTTGACTTTTTAACCTCATTCTTTTGAGACAATAATGCTATTTATAACGAACTGCGGTCCCGTTTTTTGCTATTTCGTTTTTTTTCTGTGATATAGGTATGGGAAACATTGTAATGGGAATTCACACTTATTTAATATACGAGTAATATAGATATGTGTGAGGTTTAATGAGGTTTATTTATTCAGCCAGAGTTTCTTTGAAACAGAGGTTTTTGTTTTTTCCTCATTCAAAGCCCAGTACATTGCATTTAGCTGTACCAGGAGCGCATAGAAAGGCGGGACGTGCGTTGACAGGTGATTGACGTCTCACTCGTTCAGCGGCGGCCATGTTTATCTCATTGGTGTTTAACAAACTTAAACTTACATGTAGAAAACTTTTCTTGAACTTTACTCTATTAGTGTTAAGTTTGAAAATAGTTTAACTAATTGTTTTTTAGGCGTAAATGGTTGTTGTAAGAAATTACTAATGTAATGAATGACTAACAAGACAGAACTAAACTAAATAGCGCAGAGTAGAAATGGACCAGCTGTGTCCGGTGGGATTGCTTCAGTTTTAAATGTTTTAATTTAAATGGCTTTTAATTGGAAATAGCCGTCAGCCGTTAAAACGAATGTTAAAATGTCAAGAGTAACTAGTTAAGAAAATATTTTTAACCTGTCCGCGGTTATTATTTTTCCTTGTTAACTATTTTATCCATTTTGATTTTTCTTGGGTTATTTATATGCTGGTCGAAGTACGGTCGGCCTTTGTCACTTTAACGTCATGTTTAAACTAGTACATTGATCTATCGAAGGCGTTAAAGTGAAAAGGTACAAAATAGGGCAGCTTACGTATACTAAAATGACAATGTTAAGATTTTCAAATAACACATTTCATTATGAAAATAGGTCTACCACATTAATTCGTATAAAATAAAATAAAATTGAACTTTGAGAACTTTTTTTCTAAAACCAAAGTGTTCTTAATTTAAATGAAACAAACAAATGTTATCAGGTACTAAGACATCAGAAATAATGAACAGTCCACGCCACAACTGCGTAAACAATACGTTAAGTAAACTCATTTACTTGTGCTGTACGCCGAGAAAAAAATCACACAAGGTGTAGAAAAGTTGTTACACCTCAATAAAAATATCACAAATCAATTGTAGCAATGTCAAAGGTCAAAAAAGCAAGGGTTGAAATTGACAATTGCAATTGGAAAATCGAAAAAAGTGCAACAAAGAGTTGACCCTTTCTATGATTGCTTGTCCATTATTCACATAGCAATAAAAAATGGTATTTTTTGTGTCCATCGTAATCCAAGCCGTTGCACATTTGTAAGAAATTAATACTTTTTACAATATTCCCTAATTTCGTGCAAAAATATCGAGTTTCTATCGGTTTTGTTCGGGACAAAGAGTGTGACGGTCGGCTATTTTTCCACATGTGGTTTTGATGTAGGTCCTCGTTATAGAAAAACATAGGAAATGTCAATCTCGCCACTTGCGTGTATTTTTAGATTTTCTGACAGTTTATTTTCAGCAACATCTTAAATTGAACACTCGGTCCTTAATCTTGAGGAAGCTTTTTAAGAATACCTTTCTCGACTTATTTTTTGAACATTTCATAAATCGTTTAAATTTCATGTAATGTTTAGGAAGAAAAATACGATCAAAACATGCTGCTAAAGCAATATATTTGTAATCTAACTAAGACTAGTTGAAAAATATCATTTTTTAATGAAATGTCAGAAGTGAAAGCGTTGAACGCACCACATGTCGTTGTGTCGAGTGACAAAATATTGGTGGCGTCGAAAGGGTTCAGAATGTGCAGTTGGAGCGGCTCAGACGGACAGACATACAGAGTGACAGGAGGAAGTTATTACGGGCACGGTGAATGTTAAAACAACTTGTCCGTTAAAATATTCCTCGAGTTACAGGACATGGGAAATGTTTCATATATTAGTTTTGCAAAAAATACTGTAGTTAATGTAGTTATACTTAAAAGTCTACTAAACTATATTTTTCCTTCTTGTGTAGTATGTCCAAAATAACTGTGACTAAACACCATTCTTTAAAAAACCAAGCGTTAAGTGAATATCGTGGATTAAGTTACATACAAATCTGAAATTCGTGGACAGACCTATCATTTTATAAAGTGCAACAGTGTCTTTTATAAAAAAAAATGAAATGAAATGAAACGCGAGTGACTAAAATACTGCTAGATGCGAGTGCGAATGAGATAGCAATATACAACCGATGGTTAAGTTTCAACAAAATAGTACTACCATAGGTAGATTACGTATTTTTACGATAGTTATTTTATCGAATTTAAAATCATCAATTATAGAATATTTTAAACGGTGCACTGCCGTTTCGCACAAAAACGATTCCCAAACTGATTAATTTCCCAATAAGATCATTTTTTAACGCTATTTTTTCCGAAACTGTAAGTATTTCAGGACCATCGTGTAGAGGCCCTAAAGGTTAGGTTAGTTTTATAAAAATCCTGAAACGTTTACAGTTTTGGAAAAATAATCGTTTGCCCAAATGATATGTTTAGGAAATGACTCAGTTTGGGAAACGATCTTTGACTAAACATTAGTAAACCATTTTAAACATATTAATGACGTAGGTTAGGTAAGGTACGACTTGTGACTACCAAGAAGGATTAACTCAGGTGGCGAGAATTGTCTGTCGATAGAATGAAAATTTCTACATATTGAAAGGTGTTTTGATAAAATAATCATTTTATCCGTTTTTACATTAGGTATATCATTAGGTAAAATGTAGTGGACATGCCGAATAATTAGGCAGTTAGATAAGCGGAGTAAACCGTTAGTTTATTGGTAAATTTGTTGTGACATATGCATACGGTTCCTCCACCGATAACTTCCACCCTTAACGTCAAAACAATCAACCGTGAATATCAGAAATCAATATCTTAATTTTTTATCCGCATTTCGACCAAAACAATCGTTCATCAACTGCCAGGATCACACACGTTACAAAGAGAAAAAAGCAGTTTAAAAGTCCTTTGACTTTTTTACGGAAAAAAAGTTAAAAAAGAAAAAAGCGAAGACCGCGCCATACTGTCTGCTATCCGGTTTCGACAGATTAAGTTACTGCTCACTCCAACGACGGTTTTACTTTATTAAAGCGATAAAAAAATATAATTTTCTTTATTGAAATAGCTCGGGGAAATTTTAACGCTTAATGTGTTTGTATGTGTGTGGGAGTTCGTCCCTAAAGAATGTACCTAAATAATAATTTTGAAACCTAATACCGGCGTCAATAGCGACGTAAAATCATGTTAACAATGTAACTAGTGTTGTTTCTCACTATTTTGATGATATCATCAAAGATACGGTGGTCCCTGAATAACAGACGTGAATTGATTATTTATTATTGTAACATGACTTATTTGATTATTTCATTTTGATTTAATATGCCTACCTTCACCTACCACCCCTACTTGTACCTAAGCATTAACGCCAGTTTCAAAATTTTTAAGTAGACGTCTTATCAGTTTTCAGTATCACATTTACCTAAACTTATTTAATTCTTATCTGTTAATCACAAACACTTATAGTATAATTTTTTTATGTGTTACATTTAGTTACACGTACCAGGCGATCATACTAGTCAAGCGTGTGCAAATCCAAGGACAGAGATACTGAGTCAGCAACGCTGTGGCGCCAACAGTAATCAAACACCGAACACTTGTCATATAGGTATGGAGCCCTAGTAGTTTAATTAAAGTAATTACTGTATATAATCAATAATTTATGTAATATATTATTAATATAATATGCAAATTAGGTTAATAACATTAAAGTTTTACTCTGCTCAACCTTTTGTCATGAAATTGTATAGTAGTTTATTTGAGACATTGTAAGAGAAAATAATATAAATCATAATTATTATCTACAGTAAATAAAACTTGAACCGAATTATATACATTACGATTGTTGCGTCAATTAACTACTTATTAGTAATTAATCATATTGACTAAATGCTAGCAATAATTGAGTTCAACATTTCAATTCACGACACTCAATCCAAAGGGAGTTAACCTTAATTAATTAAATTAAATTAAATTTGAACGAAGACTGGATCAATTAATAATTGACGCATACTCACCACAGCGCAGCGCAGCCCTTGTGTGAGATTATTAAAAGTCAGTTGGGATAGTCATCTGTTCACGTATTGCAACAAATTTGGCTGTAATGCTTGCCAAACAAGCATATTTAGGATTTCGTACCCGGAGGTGGCTTGACGGGTCCCTAATACTATGTCTACGCTATAAATCCGTCCGTCGGTCTGTCCTAGAGCTCTTAAAGCGGAATACATAACAGATGTTTTTAAACAGAACACGTCCGATTTTCTAACAAGCACCTAATAAAAAAGTGTTTAATCAATCAGCTTTCCGTTTTCAAGTCCCATTTGCAGTACCTACCATATTCAAATACTACCCGACCCACACCCGACTAACTGCACAAGTCGGCAAAACATTGCATTAAGTGCGAGTATTATGCAGTTTGGCACTTTTACTCGACGGACGTCAACACTCGTTCCCACGCTACTGCTGATGCACTGTACTGCAGTCAGCAGAACCATCAAAGATTACATAAAACAAGTAGACGAACATGTTTAACCTAACTTTGATTGCGTAATAAATATAGAAAATATAGCTGTACCTAAGGTTTGTCTTCGTGTATTATCTCTTTTAATAGTACGTGAGACGTACTTTAGACGCGTCAAAATTTCGGAAGTAGATTTTTGGGCCTAAATTGGAAATTTCCCATCCCTTCTTCCAAATAGAACCACTTCTGGATGGTGATTCTCTCAACACAGCGCTGTGTCGATCTCGAAGATGAAGTTTTATCCGGCACGTTTAAGAAGTCCCGTCGGAGCGTACAATACACATTTTAGCGCGTGCCTTCTCAATTAGGCAGCAGGCAGGTGAGTCGAGTTCAGTGTCGTATAAAGCTGCCTAATTAAGAAGGCACGCGCTAAAATGTGTTTTGTACGCTCCGACGGGACTTCTTAAACTTGGCGGATATAACTTCGCCTTTGAGATCGACGCAGCGCTGTGTTGAGAGAATCATCCCCCTGGTTTTTGCATGATGGAAAGCCCAACCACTAACCAACCTTTGGGTTGGTATTAGCTTCTCACTACCTCGCTCCCATACGCGAAATACTTTTAAGCACCTAGGTATCGCGCTAAAACCGTTCGACCATACATCACGAAGTCAAAACGTGTACTATACGTATACGGAATCTAGCCGTAGTATGAACGCCTAAAGCAGACGTTTTATACATTATTTTATGTATACTTAACCTTTGCTATTCGATGACGATACGAACAATGTCAATGTCAACGTTCTATATGAAGTTTTATGCCTAAATGAAACGCGGGCGCCGATTCTCTATGACGTTACGTTTACGACACTTTCGATTGAAAGTCAAAATTCGTACTTGTTAGTACACACTTAACTATTTAACGCAGACAAATCGCTTTCAGTAGTTGTAATAAATATCAAGCTTAGGCCTACGCAAAGCGCACAGTCAAACAGGGAATAAAACACACGCGGTATTTAATTAAGTAGATCCGAATGTCCCTCTTTTAATACCGTCATCATTGCCCTGCCCGTCTCTGTCAAGGTCGAGATACAAAATATTATAAAAGCTACTTACCGACCCGCTGGCATCATTGCGAAATGCCGGCACATAAAAGGATAGATAGTAAACAACTATGTTCTGGGAAAGCGAGGCATCGCGTTTCATAAAAATATAAGCATTCTTGTATAAAAATAATGTTATGTCGGAGATAGTACGAGTAACTTGGTGAGAAGTATGTACTACCAAGATTTGATTATGAAAAGATATTGATGTCAATGGGGCAAATAAATTCCAGAAACTTCACTTTCACCTTTTCAGGCCCTTATAAATATTAATACAAAGTAAAACATGAAAAAAATGACTTTAAATTTAATTCAACTAAACAATATATTATGCTAAACATTTGTATTCAATTTAAATTAAAAATTACCTCATTTTCTTTACATTGTGAGTTTGCGAATGAAAATAAAATGTCAATAAAAATACTGGCTAACCTTCATCTTGAAAATCATTTTAATACAGCTGCTCAAAAAGTGGTATCGTGCGGAAAGATAGGGTTTTTTTTTTTATTGTTCATATTCCACTGTGAATTTTTAGCGCACTATGATTTAAGTAATTAAAATTGTTTCTTTTAATTAGTGCTTTATTTTCGTTTCACTGTATTATTCTTTATAATGTTAAAAAACATCGTTTATGATATGGTTTATGATACACGTGCACAACTGTAATTTTCACTCGTCCCGTCTCTGTCCCTTGCTCTGGCCAAGACACCTCGGAACTCTTCTATGTGACATCTCGTACTTTCCGCACTTGCATCAAAATGAATTCCTTATTCAATAATTTGGTAACGCGTTTTAAAACCACAACAAAATAGTCAGGCGTTATGATTTATTTATTGGGGCTGATTTTTACAGTCGTCCGATTTAATCATTTAGTTAAGATTAGCTCTCTAAAATTAGATATTAACTAGAGGACGTCCGCGACTTCTTAAGCGTAGACTTAGTTTCCTGCTACTATTTCAACCACTCAGGGAATGAATTTCCAAAAATCCTTTTCTATTAAACCCCTAGACCTCATAAGGAACCTACGTGCCTTTGGAATCTCTAGACTCAACGGTTTGGGCTGACCGGTTGATATGACATCCGTCAGTCACTCCAGTCAGTTTCTCTCATATTACAATCCTTAGTATTCAAATGCAGGAGCGAAGAAATAAATATCCATAGTTGCATGCAATTTAGATTGCTGAAAACGTCACGCCATTTGACTAGGCTCACAGAAGTGAAAAAGGGTTAGAAAGTTTAGATTAGGCATCACAGATTCAAATCCAGAAGCGAATAAATTTCCACACAAAGTTGCATGCTATTTTGATTTCTGGTAACGTCACGCCATTTGACTAGGGACACAGAAGTGAGAAAGCATCGTCACCACATGCATGTTACGTGGATCTCCCGTGGCCCGCTGACAAGGAAGCATCGACCGCATCCTGCCTTGTACGGGCTCCTTCCAGCCGCTGCACTCCTGATACATTGTGGTCGGGGATTTGTGACGTGTGGGGGAAGGCTTCTGTTTAGTTTACTGTCGGATTAGTTTAGCGAACTTGATTTAAAATTATATAAGGAGTCCATTATCTAAAAGTATAATTTTGACACATGCCTGACTTTACTTTGTGCCTGTCTATGCCACACGATAGACGGATTCTGGTACGGTTATTTACTAGAAACGTTTAGTATTACATTTTTCGAGAAAGTTCTGTCTCAGTCGAGTTTGATGGAAATTAGCTAGGCCTAGTAAGTAGGCCGTTCAATTTAAGCTCTAAAATCTGTGATCGAATTAGAGATTTTTATCTTTTGTTAATACTGCTTTATTTGACCCTAATTAAAACAAAATTCAAACAATATAAAGACAAGTGTGATTCTACATACCTAATAATAAATGAAGATCTACTAATTCCACACTTCTAAGTATAATTACATTAATTATTCGGATATGGGCAACATAGGACACAACCTAGGCACGCACATAACATTCAAAATAAATCCCATTTTTTTTGGGACACGTATTTTGACCGAATTAATTTTTGCATCAACCGTTTATTATTTTAAATCTAAAACCCTTAGCCACGTTACACCTCAGACAATAGAACATATCAAATGTCATCGGATTTCAAATAAAAAGTACAATTTTTCAACAAATTTGAACATAAATAATTACACACAAACAAGTGAAATGAAACAGTTTGTAATAGGCCTCACAACTGAGCAACTCCCAAACATAACAAAGCCAATTTGGCGCTCCAACCCGCCCAATAAACAAGGTAGGTACTCAAACCGCGACATAATCAATCGTCACCCCTCTAACATCGGTTATACCCGCCCCGGGGGAGCGAGCTGACACGATTCGTTTCACTAACTGACTTGGCCAGTAATTTTATCAGCAGTTAAGTTTACATCTTGCAAATTCGATAGACGATGTCTATCTCGATGTCTTTCGATGTCTTGTATTTTTTGGACTTAGCTAGATTAGCCAAATTAGCTCTTGTGGTGTAAATAATCTAATAAGTAAACCAAATTCATCAGGGGTGTATGATAAGTAAGTCTTTTAATAGAATAATAAGATACATTTAATGCCTGAAGGGTTTTTCGCACAGAGAGAATATGCTCCCCGCTTAGTGGGGCTCGGTCACAATTTTAATTAGGTACGTGATTGAAGTGTATCCGATAAATTGTGACTTTAAATACTTAATCAAATTGAGAACCCTTATTACGCAGGATTAAAGAAAAGCATTTAAATAGCTATTTGGGCGTTTTCCAATAAAATTGTACATCGTTAAAGACAAAAGTTAAGAAAATTTAACCTTTTCCATTTCGTCACGAAAATTAGCCATACATTTACATAAACTTTTGTCTTTAACGATTGAACATCTTTTTTTGGAAAACGCTCATTTACCATTCCCAACTTTAGGGGTAGATTTACAATAAAAAAACAAACAGTAAAAAAAGAATTATCGAAATCGGTTCAGCTGCCGGTACATTCGCGCTTAGCAACACATTCTGTGATTCGTTTTTATTAGGGTTCCGTAGTCAATCTAGGAACCCTTATAGTTTCGCCATGTCCGTCCGTCCGTCCGCAGCCTAGCGCAAAGACTATTAGTACTAGAAAACTGCAATTTGGCATGAATATGCATATAGTTACGTTAACAAAGTGGTACAATAAATAGTAAAAAAAAAACTTGTCTTCCCCATAGTGTGGGGTATCGTTGGATAGGTCTAGGAAATATTAGGGGTTTGTGAAAACAGTTTTTCGATTAAGTAATCCGTTATGAAATATTAAGCTTTAAAGCGCTAATTTTTGTTATACTCAAGTGTCCCCCCCACCCCCTACAGCCAAAACTACAAATACTAAAAATCAGAATAAAATCTTAAATAAACGAACATATAACCAAAAATGGAAAACTATCACGACTAAGTAGAGATCATTGGTTCTTGAGATACAGGCGATTAAAGTCTTTATACCTACTAAAATCAACTAAGACGGCACCAATTGACTTTAAATAGAAAATTAGTTATTACTTGTTGATTTTTATGTTTGTAGTACTTAACGGCTTCGGAACCCTACACTGAGCATGGTCCGACATGCTCTTGCCCAGATTTATACAGAAGATTATTTGCAGCAAATTCTGATCATTTTAAGCTGTCCTCCTTAACTAACTGTAGGGAAATTCGCTTAATCTATATCGATCACTAATTTGAATTAACTGCGATAACCTATAATACTGTTATTATGCTTCAACTTTATTAAATCCTCATTCCAAGGCTCCTATGGCACTATGATACTATAAAAGCGTCTCTTATAGTATCCCCGAGCGTATCATAAGGATGCTTATTATAGCATATATCAGATAAATCATCAGTTACAGGTTTACAACCACGAGCGTTAACAAAGGATTATTGTCATCGCATGTCACCCCTCAAGCCCGCGAAGAGGGGAGATGGAGATAGCGGGCGTGAGCGTTAGCACTAGGACGGACTCACCTCATTACCCACTAATTGGCTTTTAGGGGCAATTCATAATTATAATCAGCGTAATCTATACGTATCTAGACGCACGGCAGTGAGTCCGGACAAGTTCAAAAAAAACTGGCCAAGTGCGAATCGGACTCACGCACGAAGGTTTGTAAGTATGGATGTTTGTTACTCTTTCACGCAAAAACTACAGGATGGACTTAGGTGAAATTTGAAATGAAAACAGCTTATGACATTATTAACAGATTTATACGCGTACGAAGTCGCGGGCGGAAGCTAGTTATCTATATAAAATTAGACACTATATTAGTCTACCTGTTCCCGTTATTAATATCGAGCAAAAAACGGCACTAAAATCACATTTGTGGAATGGGGGCCCGCCTTAAATATTTATTTTATCTTAATTTCATTATTTATTTTTAAGTGAAATTACAAATAAATATTCTGTGAAAACGGCAATAAATTCACATTTGTTGTGGAGCCCCCATATATATTAATTTTATCCTGTTTTTAGTATTCGTTTTTATAGGACAGACGGACATTAGAGTCTTAGTAAAAGGGTCCCGTTTTTACCCTTTGGGTACGGAATCCTAAAAAACATACAGTCGAATTGGTCTGACCGTAAACAATCTAGTACCTTCGTAGTACCGCTATTCCCTCAATCTGCTTATTTGTCCAGTATTAATCCCGATGTCCATCATCAACCAAGCCAAACCATAAACCATCTCTGTAATAAATTTCACATCAATTGGTTGCGGCGTTAAACCTTGAAGAAGCAAAAAAAAACTCACTTTCATATTTACAATGTTAGTAAAGATATGAATAAAATTATCGCTAGAAAGTGGCAAAAGTAACACTTAATCATTTTTCCCACTGTCCCGAGGGACTGGGGACTTTCAATCTATCCCGTCCGCGGGGATCAAATTAGGCGCGTTAGTTCCCCTCTGGATGGCGCTTTATAGGATTTGGTGTTTATTGTTTTGAAATGTTAGTAGGGTTGCAGTGGCGTCATTTCCAAACGGAATAAAGCAAGATTATGGGTAATTCGCATTGAGGTCTATTTCTAGGCGGACGATATTGCGTTTATAACGTTATGGGATAAAAAGTACAGGCTACGTTGTCATGTCAGTCGCAGGGAAAATAGGGAAGCAATTAGGCAGCAGGCAGGTGCATGAAACGCGTTCAGTGTCGTATAAAGCTGCCAAATTGAGAAGGCACGCGTTAAAAGGTGTTTTATACGCTCCGACTGGACATCTTAAACTTGCCCATCCGATCAGAGCCGGAGTCCCGCAGGGCTCTGTTCTCTCCCCAATTCTCTTTTCGTTGTTCACAAACGATATACCAAGAGTTCCGCATGTTCATTATGCACTTTTTGCTGATGACACCGCCATCTATACGACTTCTATCCACCCCTCGGTTCTACACGGTCGCCTCCAGGACGCCATCAACGAGTTAGGTCGTTGGTTTAGGCTCTGGAGGATCGAAGTGAATCCGGAGAAAAGCGCCGCTGTGCTTTTTTGCCGGAAACTCAGACTCAGTTGGTTAGGTCCCTCCCACAATTCTATTCGACTCTACGATAGTCCCATTCCGTGGGCTACCGAGGTCAAATATCTAGGGGTCACCCTAGATCGTCGATTGCTTTTCCGGAAACACATTCAGCGTGTCCGGAATCGCGCGGCCTTCATTCTAGGCCGTCTCTATCCGTTGTTGAACAAACGCAGTAAGCTGTCGCTTAGAAATAAGATGACAATTTACAAGACGTGCGTTCACCCCATACTAACTTATGCTAGTGTGGTCTTCGCTCATGCGAACTCGACTGCTCTGTACCAATTCCAGGTGCTGCAGAATCGATTCTTGCGCAGAGCCGTGGGTGCTCCATGGTTCATGCGCAACTTAGATCTTCACGACGACCTCGGTCTTCCAACCGTGGCCAAGTTTATGAAGGATAGGATGCCTCTCGGCGGTTCTTCAATAACGCTCCTCACCACCCTAACCCCTTATTACGTGCTGCCGTAACTTACGTCCCGCTCGTAAGCGTATCCTCTCGGAACAGGCATCCCCGACACGTACTGACCGACACCGTTGACACTATCTCGGCTGCCCTCGCAGCCCGCGAAGATATTCGTCGCCCAACCGTCTCACAGGGCAACACCAGCTTAGATCCTTACACACCACAACGTCTCCGTCCGCGCCGGAGGCGTCGGCATCCCCCGGCTCACCCTACACGTGGGCGACCCCACTTTGCACCGGTACCGGTACCGGTTAACTCACATAATCGACACCCAGATGGAGTTTCTTTCGACGCTTCTTCTCAGTCTGGTCTAACGTAAAATTTCCGAAGCGTTGGTAGCATAAAACCAATTCGATTGAAATTCTCCCCTAGTGTCCTACGAGGGAAGGTCCAAAAGTTCGCGGAATGGAGGGGATGGGGGTGGGGATGACTATAATTTTTAGTATAGTACTAATGGCGAACTCATTAAGAGTAGGTATATATACCAACTTTCAGCCTGAAGAGCTCATTACTTTACAAAATATCGTCGAGCAAGCAAGTCAATCTGGAAAGTGTAAGTCCGAGGTCGGCCCAATAGGGGCGCCCTTAGGCATGCTAGTGTAAAAACCCATTTACAGCGTGGACTCCCATCAGGAGTCCGCCCTCTCTCCGGCGAAGTAGTCAAAGCCATCAGAGGCTAACTACGTAGATCCCTCAAAAAAAAAAACTTAAACTTGCCAGATAAAACTTCACCTTTAAGATCGATGCAGCGCTGTGTTGAGAGAATCACCCCCAGGTTTGGTCGTTGAACCTTGAACACGGGACATACAAGCAAACACGCTCATTTATAACATTAATAAGAATTGTGTGTGAAATACGGTGGACCGAAGATCATTGGAGGTTACCGCATGACATGCTTAAGCAATTCACGTCAGGATAAGTGTAAGGGACAGAGGCATAGCAGTTACACGGCTCTGTCTCTTTCTCTCACCGTAAACTGAATTGCTTACCCATGTCATGGTGACCCCTGGAAGGTGGAAAGCAGATGAATACGAGTAGCACAGAACTGACCGCTGTGGGGATCTTTAGAAAAGGCCTATCTCCAGCAGTTGACGTCTTTTGGCTTGTGATGAAGAACTGAGAGCCTGCAATGTGGTTTCCCTTTTTTGTCATAAATTTTGTTTTGTTTTATCCAGACAAGGTGTAAACGTTAAGTGTAGCCCAGCCATTATTCCCAAAATATAACGGATATCAGAAAACTTTAAACTGATATCGAAAGTACGTTAACCTAATGAGTAAAATCACATCAGCAACTTTATCCAAATAAAAGTAGTAATATTTAAAACATTAAGTTTAAACGCTTCCATACTTTAGTACGACGTTCCTTGAGGCTGTAATTTCCCTACCGCAAGAGATAAAACTGTTTAAGATTCATAATTTACACGATTAAATTGTATAAAATAATAAAAACATAATGATAATGGTGAAATGACTAGGCCCTTTAAACTAAGCCTCTCAACGAACGGCATACTAAATGTATGGGAGGGTTTGAAGTTAATATTTGAAATATTTGTAGTAAAAAAAAAGAGGTGATTTTATTCATTGGGTAATGTACTTTCATAGCTCTTTAAAGTTTTCTGATATCTGTTATATTTACAGAATATTCGCCCTTAACGATTCCACCCTGTATAGTTGAGTCATAATTTGTGTATAGCTGGAACCGTAAAATTTCAGATTTTTAAAATATCTAACTTGTACATAAGGTTAGGTTAGGTTTGATTTCTAGTGACTCAACAGTGGAGTACGGCGAACTTATTAGCGCATGGCAACATCCATAAGTGTTCCCACATCATTTTTGTCCTGTTAATTTCACAGAATCACTCAATAAGCGGCCATGTGGCGTTATCAGTTGACTGTTTCCAATAATGATAACCTAGTTAGGTAGTTAGTGATGTCTGTGGTTGGTATCGTGCAACGTCCTCTGCCGTGCGGCTAATATTAAATGACTAAAATTTAAAATCGGGTGACAATCTCACACAAATTAACTAAGTTGCAGGCTTGTACAGTACAGTTCACTACAAAGAGAGGCATCCATTTTTTCACCTTATTGCATTGTAATATAAGCATAGCTATAACTTCGTTAATGGCTAATCCGTTACTAAACAGAATAACTTCGATAAACATTAAAGCGTTACATTTTGGAAGATTTAGCGCAAGTTAAAGTTAATCGTTAATCCGTTAAAACGTTATAAACAACATTTGTAATATCGTTGCGTCAGTGATCTACTTATAAAAACTGTTGGTTTGGGTTCTGGAACTTAACAGATTAGGAACAAAAAAGGTGATCTGGCATAATGTTCATATTCCCTTCATGGACATTAATAAATTCTCGTCTGAAACCGAGGCTGAACGTGTTTTACACGACGCGGCGCGGTGCGTGCAGTTTCTTTTTAATTAATAGTAGATGCTAGATTAACGATTAACAGACGTGGGGAAATTTCACGAAAGTTAACGAGTCCGTTGAATATTTAAAAGTTAATCCGTTACTCGCAAAGTTCACTTCGTTAATTATAGATTAACGGATTAACGAGTTAATGCCTAACTATGGTAATAAGATGCAACATTGGAAACGTCTCTTTGTTGTTGACTGTACTATGAGATTGAGGTTGGTAACGCATTTGAAGTCTTAGGTTTATAGTCTTGAGAACTTGAATGTCTATGAGTCTTAGATTCCACTTACCATCAGGTGGCCTGAGTGCTCGTGTCCCTTCTCCATTACATAAAAAAACATACTTAAAAACGAAAAAGAACTAACAAAAAAGAAGTTCAAGATTACCATCTATTTATAACTTTATTCTACTCTGATTGCCAATTTGAATGTAAAATCAGCTTTTTTTTTTAAATGCTTGAATGTTTTTTTTTGTTTTAGTTTTACGAGACGAGGTTACCAAAAAACCATATGATTTTTTCTAAACTACTTATCAAATGCCAAACGGTGTTAACAAGGAAACTACAGCTTTATGCCATGGCAAACCATGACGCTCATTTTCAGTGGACGCTATAACAAGAAGAACACAGCAAGAGTAGACTTCTAATAACAAGAGTAAACTTATCGTTTCTTCAGGGTTCAAAGGCTCAATCAACAGATCAACATTATTGGGCGCGTGTTTAACTTACTTATTCTAACAAATAGCTGCGTCCCTCTCGGCCTGTCATTCTCTACTGGTCTGTGCGAACTTAAGTCATAGCGATCCGAAAATACGGCTGCTACTTCCAAACTTCTACAAATCTAAAAAAAGAAAAAAAAAACCGGTCATCCACATACATAACTAAACATTGAATAACATTTACTTTTGCGGAAATTCAATCCGCAATCATACCCGTACCTAATCTAATTTAAAGATGTCTACTTGTCTAAACCAAGAAACGGCATCGGTCGGATGTAATTTTATTATTTCTACGAGAGCTTCCTCCCAATTGGGCGCGAGGGGGCTATTCCCGACTAACGAGAGTCGACGGCTATTACCGTCGACGTCGAATTGAGAACGGATATCCGAATTTTACGCCATCTTGCATGTTTTAATTGAAATTACATGTTAGTTCATTTAGTAGCAGTCAGTTTAATATTAGCCATTGCAGAAATCTTGTTCGTAAATTAGAATTTACATCACAATATGTATTCCTTGGTATTTATAACAGAGATAAAAGCACGCCGGTACTCTAACAAAGGGAACTTTTGACTACTGCAAAATTATTCGTAAAATAACATACCTATATGTGTTTGTTAGAAAAGCAAATGGATGATAATTCCAACGACATTGAATATAATTTGACGTGGTCAGGTTTATCCTAAGGACTCCATAAGTGCAGACAAACATTTAATGAGTAATAATTAAAGATAAGTAAACACTAGCCACCAATACTAGTAGGTACTCAAAATAAACGGGGAATGTCGTGAAAAAAAAAACAAACAAATATTGAACTAAATAACCATTCAAAAAGTCTAATAGAAATTTGACCACTCAATAAATCAAATCTCTTTTTGCACCAAGAAAAAGACACGTTATGCACCAAAAACTCCTCAAACATTCTAAATTCGAATGTCCGCAGCGTGTGACAGCTGTCACAGCGGTGTCATGGCGGCGCAACATGGCGTCCGGTTACGCGGGACGCGCAAGAGTGTCATTTCCGATTTCGCATGTCGCAAATAGATCACACGTTCTATGACTCGATACTGTGTAGGAGTGCTTAATTATGTAGTGCAAGTGAACAAGGGTATAAGTCTAATACATACGAGTATACTGCGTGTATAACTCATACAACTTTTTACTTGGAACCTAAATTACTTATGTATACCGTTTTCACTAGGATCACAGAATTATGTTGGGTGATGATAGGTATGACAAGCCACTCTTTTTTTCATTATAAAACCAATTAACTAACGACAGAACTATGAGTATGTAGATATAACTAAATATTTTCAGCATTTGCATTAGCGTGTGCAGTCGACTACAAATATGTTTTCACTTTTTCACCTTGTTGCATTGTAGTAAAGATTGTAGAAAAAGATGAAACGATTATTCTGAGTAAGGGATTAATAAAGAACAAACAGACAACCGCTTTAAAACAACTTTGCATTCGCAGTTACCGGAGTGCAACCAAGGCTCCAGTAATCCGAGAGGATGGGAGTTTTAGAAAAGCTTCACCTAAATACGCGCAGACTGTGACGGAAACTGATACTGTGGGACTGTTTGCTCCTGATAGAAACATTGGCTAAGTAGAATAAACAATTGGAGTTAAATAACATAAACGTTGTTCTTTGCCTAACTTGTTCGAAGTCTAACAGTAGGGCTGAAGAAAGAGCGATCGGAAAAATTATGGTGGACCAAGCTGTCGTAACCTCGCGACTTTTAGTAACGAGGAAACGAGGATGAACATCTAAAAGCATCTGAGATGCTTCTTCAGGAGGTTTGGGGTGTCTATTTTGGACCGGATTTCCCTTCGGATATTATCTTTGGTTATATATTAGGTCACGGGATTGGCTCAGTACCCGTCCATATGTCTATTCTATCCTTAGAGGAGACCTACATTCAGGAGAGGATGTGTTCGAAATGAGGACAATGGTGAAGTCCCTCTGACTATAATTCAACTCTTGCAGTTTGGGACGTCACTGGAGGCTTGTTTTAACTCATTACCAATCTAGAACGGGATGAAATGTTTTGACATACCGCTGGATAGAAGAAGGAAAGAACCGATCTTTATTGAGATTATAAGGATGGGCCAGCAGTGATTCGGCTGTTATAAAAAAGATAGTAAAAAGAAGAAAGTTTGTTTCCCAACCGTTTCATTTGTCTGAAAATCCATAAGTTACAACCTTTTTTTGGATCTTTTCAAAATGCTTATAGATATCCTTAGAAACTTTTAGGTTAGGTAAGGTTTGTTTCATAACAATCCAGAGCTAATGATGGTCGTGTTTCTCGATGTGGACGAACGTGAACATAACATCTGTCACTCTCTGACCAGTATGTAAGTACGAGAGCGACGGATGCTTTATCCACTGCGATAAAGGCGACCATACGGGCCCCGGAAAGTTAATCGGTTTCGGAAGTAAAATATTTTGTTACTTAAAATGTTTGATGATGCTGATGATAATGATAAAACTGATCTTCATAAATAAAGTTAATCGTCAAGCTTAATCAGCAACTAGCCTAATTAAATTCTCGCAAAAAAACACTAGTTCAGAATCATTCTTCAAACGCATTTCTAAACTCATAACAAAACGATAAAGCCCTTGAGCAACTGGAGCGATCAAAAACAAATCAATCCGGGTAAGAAAACAACCCGTTATAAACGATTTCTGATCATTACTGCCCGGGGCGGCAATGTTTTGCTTCGCTAATTTGTTGTTTTAACGGTAATTGCACGACAATGTTCTTTAGGGCTGGCAACATTCATTTTGAAAATAGAATCTGACCAGGAGGTGTTATATAATGTTTCAACTGCTTGTAACGTTACGTCAGCGTTACTTACTGGCGATTTATGATATCCTAATAATTACTTTTTTCTTGAACGATCAGTTGCTACATTTTCAGGTATGAACCGTATTTCATATTTTTGAATATACAGATGTCAGTATTATTGAAACGTTAAACATAAATAAAAGTCAAACCTTTAAAGCGGTCCCTTAATTAATCTTTTTACAGTTTTGACTTCAGCTTGATCTTCCGGGATTAAAATAAATTATGCACAATCCAGGATGTGGACTAGTGCGGTAAATTTCGTAGTAACTTGTTTATCCAAACTATGATGTATTTTGGTAATAGAATTTCTAATGAATTACACATATTTAATTGTTTCGAACCGATTATAATATTCATTCTTGGGTCTAAAGAGCTTTCTCCAATGTCATGAACCAAAAAACATTATTATGGTGTAACCCTAAGATCTTGCTTCGCTCCCACTAAAGTGGATTTATTTTCGGCTAGACGCAACAGCGCAGGCGCGAATTGCTCCCAACAACATTAAACAAAGCTTGACTCAAAGCCTAATGAGCTATGTTAATTACTTCATCACGAACTTCACTTTATGAGCCTTATGATTATAAATTATTTTACTTTACTAGCAAATGGACCCTTGACAAGCTTGACATGGCTCGCTGGGTTAGGTCTTATATAACAATAAGGTATTTTGTCGTCGATATAAAAAAATACATATACATATTATTAAGTAGATTTTTTTACATTAAATAAATGTAATGCTATTTGATTTTTTTAATATGTTGCCCGTGTGGTTCCCGGATAGAAAAGTGCCACTTCATGGCTTCCCGTGGATGTCGTAAGACGCGACTAAGGGAATAAAGGGCGTGTAGTAAGTACATATTATCTTAACTGATTGTGCAGAATTGCCTACCCCCCCAGGAATGAAAGCTTGATGGTATTTATGTATGAATGTATAAAAAATGCATGTGAAAGTTTCATGTTCTACGCTTTTAAATCTTGGAACCCTTATAGTTTCGCCGTGTCCGTCCGTCTGTCCGTCCGTTCGCAGCTTCGGTCAGAGATTCTTAGTACTATAAAGCTGTATTTGGCATAGTTTATATATTTACATTACGCTGACAAAAGTGTAAACAAACATTTTGAAAAAGAAACCTTTACCTCTCAATGCAATCCATTTTATTTTTCATTAAGTACAACATCGACTGTGGTATCATTGGTTAGCTCTTAAAAATACATTACCCTCCTTCTTTAGCAGTCGGGTATGAAGGAAGACCTATAGACGATTATAAAAAGATAAAATATGTTCATGCAGTAAGTAGGCCGCACGCGCACTTTGACACGTCAAATTTAAATTCGTCCGCCCGTATCAAAAATATTTCAAGAGCAATTTCAAATTTCGGTTTGGGTTAGTAATTTAATACGAAAAGGTAAGTAAGGATTCAATGCCGCGTGCAGGCTAGGGGAGAACAAGGGGTTGCCACGCCAAAAGCACCTGTATATTGCAGTCCGTGTTTAAAAATATTTTGCGACTTTAGACCCTATATTGGCCTATCTACACCACCTAAGGCCCGTGGCAAATTCATCGGATAGGCCCTCACTATAAAAAAAATGTAATAAGTATTAGGTTCCTCTGCTCACAGCTCAGGCCGCCCATGGCATCTTCGCCGCTGTAGACCCCTGCAGACCGCAGTAGAAATACATGATAATGAGGATGATGAGGGGGGTGTCGGTGGCCTAGTGGCTTAGAGGGGTCGACTCGTGGTTGGAAGGTACCGAGTTTGAACCCCCGCGGTCACCACGTACCTACCAATGAGTTTTTCTAACTTAAGTACATTACCCGATGCTCTTACGGTGAAGTAGAAAAAACATGAGGAAATTGCACATTCGAACAGCTAAGTGTGTAAGAGGGTAAATGCATAAAAGATCCTAAAGGGCTCGAAGTGTATCCAAAAGGGCCTATCTGTAAGGTAATATAAGATGTGGATGATGATGATAATAAAACAAAACCCGGCTCCCAACATCACACCCATGCTGTCGACGACGGCTCAATTCTAATTCATCCGGGTTAGTACAAACACGTGACAGTGCACTCGCAATGCGCTAATTGCACTAATATGCACAAGGACGCATTCTGAGCCACGGAATTAATTTATGTGCGGTGCCATAATTTACTCGTTCAAGACTTGTGACGTAATTGGAGCAAAGGTTTTTTTTTTATGAACTCTGTAAGAGTCCGTTTCGTATTTATGCAGAGGTTGTATAGATAAAACATAGGGTATCTATGGTTGGCATTCAAATAAAGAACCCAGAAATTTAAACAGTGTTGCTGCAGTGATGTATGATAATGTTTTTTTTTCTACGAGTATATTCGTTAATCCTATTCTTATGTCATTCAAATACGTCCTGCGATCTCCACATTTGGTGGAGGCATATCCACAGTACATACAGTATCTCTGGAAAGTTATTCTACGGAAGAAGAGTGCCTTTAAACATCGAAGTTCAAGTAACGTTCATCTCCATTCCTTACTTCCGATTTTTGATGATAGAAGTTTCGAAAGTAGTAAGTACTTCATAGTAACCATCCAAAGATAAAAAGAGGAAGAAGAAGGAACTTTTCCTTGTTAGCCTCGCCGTTGATGGCAAGGATCATGAAATAAATTCAAATCACTATCAGAATCATCATCGTGCCATGAATATCCTATTTTGACCAGAAGGCGGTCACTCTGTTCTTCGTTAACACTCAATTCCATGTACCTCGATGGTTTTTTCGATACACAAATTATTGTGACTAATCATATTACAAGAATTGGTTTGCCTATTTATATAGTAGACTGTACTACAAGGGCATAAAACAAACCATTTTATCCAATACTTATGGTATCCATCCGAGCTGGTAGGCGAGGGTGGATAATTAAGTCGAGTATAAAATGGGTTTTAAGACCGAGTTATATACAGCGTGTAAATTTCATACGGGCATATATTTTAATAACAGTTTGTATTTACGCTAATTAACGTAAAAACTTGTGTAACAGCAACATTAGATGTGTTTTATTTGTTCTTACTAATTAATTCAGCAAGCAATGTATCACACATTACGTCAATTAAATTAAATCATCTACATAATGGTCTTGTCATTACTCATGAATTATTATGTTTTGCCATTTGTTTACTTAGCCAATAAAAGTCAAAAATAAAGATCATTAATTCAGGCGGTTCGCTCGCCTGAGATTGATATTTACTTTTCCTCACGTTTCGTCCTTGCACTTGGATACAGGCAATACATTGACGACCGATGGACGCTTGCACACTTCGTACATTGCTCCTAAGACAAACTTTAAAAAATTAACTGCTCTTCAATAATAAGAGATAGCAACGAAATATCTTTCTCACATGATTTGTACGATCGTTAACTACGTCTGGATAAAATATATGCCCGTATGAAATTTACACGCTGTATACACTCTGCTTTTCACTTCGAATACGAGGAAATAAAGCAGCCTTGGATTTAGGCTGCAATGTCTGTTAAATAAGTTCTTTTGGATTTTCAACCATTAGTGCTTTAGGTGTGAGAATTATTTCCTCTTCACTTGACAACATTTTAACAAAAATCCGGAATACAACAAGTTTTGCGAAGAAAACAACCAATTAATAGTCCAAAACGAGCCAACAACGTCTCCCCGCCACTGCTTTTTTTTTTTATGAAACTTGTAACTTAGGTCGAACGCAATACTGCCAGTTTTGCGAAGAAAACAACTAATTAATAGTCCAAAACGAGACAAAAACCTCTTTCCCGCCACTTATAAATTTCATTAGTGTTAGATGTAACATGGAAGGCAAATAGATTAAAGTAATTGTATTCAAATAACAAGTTTATTTAGTGCAGTCACCTCGTCAGTCTGGCTGTAGGGCTTAATTGCCTTAGTCTAGATGACAACAACACTTTATGCACTAGTGCCTAAAATGCGATTTTATGCAGCCTATACCCAGCATAATGAAGGACTTTACGAGCATGAGAAGTGAAAAAAAACATTTATGATCTCATGTTTCTCATGTAAAATGGCAACTGTAATGATTTTGGTATTTTTAATTATATAATTCTATATTAGGAGTGCAGACAAGAGGAAGGCGTAAATAGGTGTGAGACTGCGATCATCCGGCTCGACGGACTAATGGTTCAGTGAGGCCCAAGCTACGAGAGGGCAACCAGGAGCTTCTGTTTTAAATACAATTAACTCGTTCCTTACTAGTACTAGATCAAAATTGACATGGCATGGACTAAAATATTTAAATGCTACTTTAAAAAAAACTAAAAGAATCTACGGTTTAAGTCATACTGGCATTATTCTTGTACTAAAGGGTCTAATCCCACATTTTTTAGTAAAGTAACTAAATAGTTACTTTAATAGAACTAGTGGAGATAAACTTAACGTTATTTGACAGCTTTGACATATTTCCAAGAAGAGAAGAATACAACCCGCTACCGCTTCCACTTGCATCGCACACTAGTTTTAGTCAAATTAATCGTCTCTGATGCGACTAACAGACACCAGACGGCGCGCAGACGGTCACGCGGCAGGCAAATGAAAACGGCCTTTGCTTCGTTCCTAATAGGAGCAACTACTACGTCTAGATATTGCTACCAGGAGAGTAGAGCACAGTAGCTGGTGACTTCTGAACATAAGCAGGTTGATTTTTGAGAATCGAACGCTTGATTTTTGAATTCAAATGAAACGGTAAATCGTTACGTTGAACTTGTGACATTCTTTCGCATGTGATTAAAATAAATCGAGTTTTCTACCGCTCGTCTATCGTATCGACGCTATCGAGAACTTGCTTGTCAAAAATCGACCCGTAGAAAATTAGAGTGTCTTCAATGCAGTATGATAGGAATAAAGATGGTTGTAGAACTGTACCTTGCGGTACACCCTTAGTTATCTTTATCTTCCTTAATTACAACCTGATCTTGGCTGAGATATCTCAAACCACTTTGACGGGTGTTGTTGAGACAGACGTCTCAGTCCATGACAAAAATATGGCATCTACCTAAAAACGTTTTATTCTTAGGAGCTACAATTTTTTTTGGCTCATCCGTCAGGTCCATTCATTCAGACACATTACTAAAGTCGTAATTTTCGTAGAAAGTAATTTGGCTATCTATCAGTACGTGTATATAGTACTCGTGCATGACTGTTAAAATCTTCATTACACGTTAATAGGTTTTTTTTTTGAGAGCGACACTTTTATTTACAATTCCTGAATAAACTTTTCTAGGGCTGGCGGTATAGTTATCATATAGGTACACGAATAAAATTCCCTGATTTACTCACACTAAACCTAGGAACTAGACATTTGGAAGGAATATTCTCTCGATACGCTAAAGGTGATTTTCCACAATCGACCCCCAAGCGGAAAACTAATTATAAAAATATGAAGTTGCGGGCGTCCAATAGTCACCGTAATTGTCTAAATCTACAGAAAACACTTAAAGAAATGCTTCGTTACTTAGCCGCGTTTGCGTTTCATTATTTAGGCACACTGCCACTAGGCGGGCATAACACCAGCGAAGATCGATACGACACCTGTGCGTTGCCATAGCGACGCTCCGGAGGGCGCCACCCGACACCGGCGCGTAATTTGAAATTCGAAACGCGCCGATAATGTCTGTGTTGCCAGTTGCCAGCCGAGCGCGTGCCTATTTCGGACTAAATTACGTGTAATTTAAAATAGGGATGACTTTTTCTCTAATAAATAATTGTTAGTGATGCCCGCTTTCTGTTGTTTTGGCATCGTTAACCTCTCCAATATCTATAAGAAGTATTGGGCTCTTGTCTTGTCAAACTCAAAGAGTTTATTTTAATACTAGGTATCTCAATGATGCTATTTTTGTTTAATAGTTTTTTTAGGAATTTATTTATCCTTTGCGGAAAATTAGATCAGAAGGTTTTATGTTTATCTTCTGACATTCGAACGCCCGAATCTTTATGAACGCCGGCTAACATAACATGTCAACTCTCATTAACATTACCACAACGCTACTATAATAAACATTTTATGCGAGTCGACAAGACAATTTGTCAAATTAACAACTGTCTATTTTTATAGGCCATATATCATCGTCCCGCGGGATGCAATTAGTGCACTTAATATTGCACAATGCAGCCAATTAGCGCGCGGCACCAGGGCGGCAGAGGTTAACGGGAGTTGTTTTATTTTTATTCAAAAAATTAACACTGTTTCCAGCTGCGACAGGGAAAGGAGGGTTAATGTATGCGAATTTGTTTATTACGCCATAATACCTATTCTTGTTTCCGTGTATGTACAAGCAACCAATGTAACCAGGCTGGTGCAGCAGCGGACCAGGTCCAAATCCTGAAGCGCCGCAAATATTCATCTTTATTAAATGATTACGAATTTGTAGCGCTTGCAGTGGAGACCATGGGAACCTGGTTAGCAGATATGAAAAGCTTCATTAAGGCTCTGTCATCTCGGCTCATAGACGCCTCCGGAAATCCTAAAGCTGGTGCTTACCGCTCTCAAAAGATTTGGCTAGGTATCCAAAGAGGTAATGCAGCCAGTGTTGTAGGGACCATGCCGCAGGTGGACCTGTTAGGAACGGGTGTTCGTTTTATAGTTTTTACTAGCGACCCGCCCTCGCTTCGCTCCGGATTAAAGTATTATACATATAAACCTTCCTCTTCAATCACTCTATCTATTAAAAAAAACCGCATCAAAATCCGTTGCGTAGTTTTGAAGATTTAAGCATACATAGGGACAGACAGCGGGAAGCGACTTTGTTTTATACTATGTAGTGATTTAAGTAGCTTATTTAATAGTTAACATTTTATAAACAAAAATCCTGTGTAATTTATTTAATTGACAAATATAGATTGTTTTTGCTATTTACTTATCCTACAATGATAATAAAACGAAGCGAAGTTTGTCTACTTGATTAAGGTATCAAAATGTATTCCGGCAAAAGGAGAAGCAAGAGTAGAAGTCAAAATTGTAAAATCCATGTCCACTAGTGGACTGGTGATGAGTTGACAATGGTAAGTTTAATAGAGATTGTATGACATCAAAGGTCAGAGTGCAAGGCATTGAACTTGTTGACAATCTCTAGCAAAAATATTTTCGTTAAGAGCGCTTATATAA
Organism: Acleris holmiana; assembly: GCA_949316455.1. Taxonomy (NCBI): domain Eukaryota; kingdom Metazoa; phylum Arthropoda; class Insecta; order Lepidoptera; family Tortricidae; genus Acleris; species Acleris holmiana. The sequence goes on along the minus strand of OX438782.1, from coordinate 12,523,602 downwards.
TAAATAAATAAATAAAATTAAATAAATATCAGAGGACAATCTCCCACAAATTTTCCTAGTCCCAAAAAGCTCTAGGCTTGTACTATGGGTACTAGACAACGATAAACATACTTATATAGAGAAATACATACTTAAATACATAGAAACCAAGACTCAAGAACAAATATTCGCGCTCATCACACAAATATCTGCCCTTACCGGGATTTGAACCCAGGACCGCTCGCTTCGGAGGCAGGGTCACTTCCACCTAGGCCACCGTGTCGTCAGCTATAAGTCTTCTTCTTCTTTCTATATTAATCGCGGTTCCCTAAAACAATGCAGAAAATACAGGACGTTAAATAATGAGAGCATTTTTCCAAAATATTTGTATTTATAATTTAGTACTGTTAGGCGATGGGCTTGCAACCCTGTCACTAATACACTAGTAAACCTCTTAGCCTGTTAGTGCAAAATGTGGTTACAGAAATATCAGTAAGTCTTTAGAGTTGTTGGTATTTCTGTAGCTCTGCCTACCCCAATCTGGGAATGAAGGCGTGATGTTATGTATGTATTATAATTTAATCAAAATCATATTTATGGTAACAGCACCTATAAATACTCAGCAGTGGCAATAAGTCTTGATACATTTTATTAGGAAAACCGCGCAGGCTCTATACAAAATCGACTAATTAGGAATTAGGTCACAACTGTTGTTCCGTGTTTAAAAAAAAACAGGACCTTATAAAGAAATTTGCATCTATTTCACAAATTACTGTTTAAGCCGATAATCATTGAATGTGAATATTAGGTAAATCAAATGAGGATGCCAAAAACACAATGTAAACGGTTTTTTTTTTATATGTTTTGAGTCTATATTATGTCTTAATAAACTGGTAATAATTTTCTCGTAATCCGTATCAATGAAACTCAATTCGGTTTATCATGCATGTTCCAAATTGTTGACGTAATAATATCATTCTAATCTAGCGTAGTATCTAATCATGTAATGAGTCATGTTGAGGCTATAGTGGTGCCATTTTTGCCTGATAAGATAAACTAGATTTCATACAAAAACTTGTATTTATAAACTTTAACCGCGTATAGTACTTATCTTCGTTATCTTGATGTACCGGGTCACTGGCATTCAGTGTTATAAACAATTCAATCAACGGAGGACGTGTTTGGTTTTAAATCTTAACTAAAATTATTGAGAAACAATGTTTTAAAAGTGCCAAAAGCCAGTGAATTGTGAGACAAAAGTACTAGGACCGCATAAAGAATGGAAGCTGCGAAGATTTTCGACTACAAATACTTGACGCGGGAACATTTAAAAGGGTTTGACAAGTACAAGGTAAATACTATTAAGTACTGTGAGACTACGAGCGTTTAGGTTAAGACATTTTTAATAAATTTAAGTTTATTATTTACTTTAATGTTCTAAACACAATACTCGTATTAGGAGAATATCCAACTCCGCTACAATTTGCCGTCGTCACCATGTTCTTTCTCAACGATATGGCCTCGGGTTATCGAATCCCATTGTGTCAAATACTTTTGTTTTCTTTTGTCATTGTTTAAGTCTTAAGTAAGTATATCAATTCATAATTATCATTACATCCTTTTCAGTATAGTGCCATAGACACAAGCCCGCTCAGCCAATATGTGATGCATCCGTTTTGGAACACAGTCGTCAAGGTAGATAACAACGCAATCAATAAAAACTACATACTGAGATGCAATTTAATAAGTTTAAACAATAACTTACTTACTCTTGTTGGCGCTAAGGTCAATTATTCTTTAACGAAATCGTTTAATTGGACTTAATTCCAGTTTATACCAAGGTGGATAGCGCCGAACCTCCTCACATTTGCTGGTTTCCTGTGCATGGTAGCTAACGTGATTTTACTATTGGTCTACGACTATCAATGCTATGCGTCAGGTGGACCACCAGGGTACGAGAGGGTCGAGGGGGACGGAATCCCTCGGTGGGTGTTCACGGCTTGCGGGGTGCTGCTTTTCTTGGCTTACAATTTAGGTGAGTCTGTTTCGTAGTGGTAGACGGCAATATAAGGAGGTTTCTTTTGATTTATTATCTCCTGGTAATTCTTTAACCGCTTTCTGCATATATTAAAGTACCTATGTAAGTTGAGTTTTATTAGGGCAACAAATAAAGTAATGATTACACATAACAGGGCCTCTATTCAGGTGCGTTAAAACGATATCGTGTTTGATACGTTTAGCCTCGCCAAAGTAATCTCGCGTTAAGGATGCGTAAATTAATCTAAAACTTGGGATTGCTTTCCTAGCTAGACGTCTGTCCAAACTAAATTACATAGGAGTCAAATTAATGTCGCATTACTGATTAATGCAGCGATACACAAGCAATTATGTCACGAGGAACTAATAATTTAAACGTTTACAATTATTTATTCGACCCCTACAAACAACGCCTACCTAAACGAGGCCCTAAGAAACATTGTGATGCAAACAGTGACATAACATAACTATTGTTGTTTACGCTCAGAGAAAAGGACAGAGCTATATAACTGCCTTAGCTCTGTCCTTTTCGCTCACCGTGAAATGAACTGCATAGCTAGGTGATAATACCCCCCAGATCGGATTTAAATGTATGTAGTGAAATAAATGAATTTGATTTTTAACCGACTTCAAAAAAAGGAGGAGGTTTTACGTTGCATTGTATGTTTCTTTTTTTTATTATTATGTATGTTCACCGATTCTGTCAATTGTTAAAGGATTTTGATTTTTTTTTTGGTTTGATAGAGTATACTTCTGAGGTGGTCCCATTGTCACCAAATCTGAATCTGATGAGAGGATCAGTGAGGAGGGAACTCCTCAAATATTGTAGGCAAACATATTACATATTATTATTATTATTTTTGCCTTTTTTAGTATTTTTGAAATGTCAGTAATTTTTACTTTCACAAAGCCGTGTAACGTTACACATCGCGATGCACTAGAAATTGTATCTCTCTCTCTCTACTACTTTTTTTATTTTTATTTAAGTAAACGAGTTACCCGTGTGGTTGCCGGGTTAGAATTGTGCCACTCCATGTCTTCCCGTGGATGTCGTGAGAGGCGACTAAGGGAATAAAGGCTTGTAGTACTGTTAGGCGATGGGCTTGCAACCTGTCACTAGTGTCGTTAATACACTAGTAAACATCTTAGCCTGACTATGCAAAATGTGGTTACAGAATTATCAACAAGTTTAGAGTTGTTGGTATTCTGTTGCTCTGCCTACCCCGCTCTGGGAATAAAGGCGTGACGTTATGTATCTATGTATGTAAGTAAACGAGTTGGCCTTGACAATTTTTCAAAAATACCAAAAAAGGCAAAAAATTACACATGGACCCTAGATTTTTTTAAAAGGCGTCACGAGATAGAAAATGACCCCACGTAACCGCCATTTCAATTTGGCAAACGATGTACCAAACACCCTGTATATTGACGATAATATCAAAAATTACAGTCGGGTCTTCAAAGCTTGCTTTTGGATTTTTATACATGTAATTAATTCTGGTTTAAGTACGGGTGTTACAGAAACCTCACATACTTAAATCGAAACGAAGCGAGGGCGGGTCGCTAGGTAGGTATATGTATAGTTTTCCTCTGAAGGTAGTCTATTGCAAAACGTTTCTATGACTCACATAATTGGACCCTTAGACCTAGCAATTTATTTTCAATGGATTTTGGTAGATCAAAGCCATCAAAGGGTTATATAGTTATACTCGTAAATAAGTTTTTTTTTTTTATTATTAGTTACCATATGGTCTCATGTGACTTCTGCCTGGCTGTTAAAATGCTCTGTGAACTCCAGAAAAAAAAAGTGTTTTCTGCAGTGATATAATCTTTTAACACCAAGGCATCAGAACCATCATATAGTGTTTACTTGTAGATGGTATAGACGGCAAGCAAGCGCGGCGAATCGGCGTATCAGGCCCGCTGGGAGAGATGTTCGACCACGGGATCGACTCCTACATCGTGTTCATGATCCCCTTCAGCTTGTTCTCTGTCTTGGGACGGGATGAGTTCTCCGTCTCAACTTTTAGGTAAGGTTAATTATGGAGTTTTGTTCTAGCGTTGAGTATAATTAGTCGAGATGTAAAATAATAACCCATATGGCTAGAAATATTTATTAGAAATGTATTAAAATCTTAATTTAACTGATTTAGTTTATTATTTAAGTACAGAATTATGTACTGTTTAATAGCACGTTGACATTCAGATGAAAACGGAATACGTCTAAATAAAAATATGCCGAACAATGTGTTCAATCAAGAATATATCTAAAAAGGAATCAATTGACACACATACATAAAGCTAGCCTTCCTTGACTCCTTATGATACTTATTGTTAGGTAGTTTTAATCATGTCTTCTATTTAAAGGTTAGTCATGAATTTTTGAACCATTTTGCGACATTGCAGAGGGTACCTCGCAGTGACGAGCGTGGTCTTGAACTTCTACGTGAGCCACTGGGAGAAGTACAACACTGGGACACTGTATCTGCCGTGGGGATACGACTTGAGTATGTGGGTAAGGGCTGTATAATTATATTATCACCATCAAAATCATCATGCTAAGTATCATCATCAAGTCAACTATAAGAATACAGAAGCGTATTCATACATTTTTGCGTGAACAAACACATTTAAATGTAATCTTCACAGCACCTATTCGGAAAAGGGACTTTCTTCCCTGCTAGGAGGGATCAAAGTGGCATTTTTCTGTTCAAGGACATTTCGTTGCCAGTATAAAATATAAACGCAATGAAATATGAAAATAGTATGACTACACAAGAATTTATATTTAACATCACCTATTTTGTTTCATCACTAAGATCTTTTATTTTCCTCATTGGTGATGTGAAAAGCAATGTGTCACACGGTAGCAAAATTACTTCCACCTTAGCCGTTAACACTTGAATCCCTACTACTCTCAGTATTCATTTTGTTCCCTTGGTGACACAATCTTCTATTATGGAGTGATAAATATTAGAGAAATTAACTCTTTTTCATCACCTTGTAACTTGAACTCAACCCTAAATAAAACGTAACAACCTCCCTAAATCTCTGGGTAACTGATTTACCACACGTTTGTGTAGTTCAATGCCTTTCTGCAACTTTAAAACATTACCTGCTGTTGCTAAGTGTTCAATGTAAATTAAGTGTTTTTATTGTTAGTTGCTATCATTTAATCACTAGAGATAGGCCGCCTTTAGCTGTAGAAGTATCAACACAACAATACATTTTAACAAAGTTGATGGTAACACATGTGTAAATTTCTCATTTCATTTACGTAAATACTTGGTTCACAAAGCTTCACAAAGCAGGATTTATCAAATTTTCTACTGTTAAACAACAACAGGTTAGCTCGGCCTTCTTTCTTGTGGCCGGTACCAGGGGCCCAGAAGTATACAAGATCTATCTGTTCGGCGACGTGACGTTCACGCAAGGCTTGGAGGTCGCCATCCACGCGACAGGACTCTTCACTACGCTGCCCATCGCCATCTACAATGTTTACTTGTAAGTTGCTAGAAGTTAGTTTAAATGTTACTAGTTACTAGGAGTTCAGGAAAAGTAGCAACTTTATTTACGCACTGCACCTTTTAAAATCAATATCGATAATTAAGGTACAACTATTACGATTACTAAGACAATGTTAGTTACTCTTACTTTTTAGGGTTCCGTAGTTAAACTAGGAACCCTTAGCGTTTCGTCCGTCTGTCTATCTGTCCGCAGCTTAGCTCAATAGTACTGGAAAGCTGTTAAAAATGAAATGAAATTCTTTATTCGTAACAATTGTTATAAGTCAATGTGTACTTTCGTTTAGAATACCTTATATCTATACATCATCATATCATTATTATATTAAATGATTATTCAATAAATTACTAGTCACAAGGTGCAATAGGTAGCTTAAAGAATATAATATAATTATTATTTGTTACCCAGTGAGGGGTAGATTAAAAACTCGCTATAATCGTAGAACAGTCGTTCATGGAGCCAATTTTTAGGTTTCGTCTTAAATATAGGTATGGAAGCTGCATCTATTACGGCTTTTGGCAAGCGATTGTGCACAGCGGGTCCTATAAAATAGACGGATTGGTCTGATTTGACCCGTTTGTGTTTATCCGCGAGAAACACAAACTATTATTACTAGTTATTTGGCGTGAACATACATATCATTCTCGCCGACAAAGAGGTAAAATAAAATCTTTTTTTTTGTAGTACTTAACGGCTTCGGAACCCCACACTGAGCATGGTCCGACATGCTCTTGTCCGATTTTTAGGATTAAATTGTCTCTAGCTCTAATAATAATGACCAATTAATTTTAAACTTTTTATTTTTGTTTAAACTTAGCCATAGTAAAATATACTAGGACTTAAGCCAACGAACCTTGATAAAGTTTAAACTGTAAAGTTAAATGATAATCATAGCAAAGAAAATGACAATGACAAGGTTCTATGTTCAGCATTTTTATTGGGTATGTACAATTGTACTTTGATAAGTATTTATAATCATATTCGATTGAAAGATTTCGATAAGGGAAGCATAAAGTTTAGATACCACTAAAGATAGGGTAAACTCGGCTAATTACATGACTCGTGTTTCCGTGATACCATGTTTCACGCTTATTTTAGAGTTACTCGTACACGAACTCATTTTAATCATTTAAATGCAACCTTATAGTGTAGGCTTATTACCGCACTATAAGGTTGTATTTACATGATTAAAATTATTTTGTATAGCTCCAAAAGAAGCACGAAACATGGTGTCACAAAGTTACCTGAGTCATAATTAGCCGAGTTTACCATAATTAAAAACTCCTCATTTTTAACACGCTTTTAGAAGTTCAGTACATAGTTTTAAAGAAAGAACCCTAAAGTGAAAAATATCGGTGTCAGTTGCTTGCTCGCATATTTATTTGGTTAAATAGCATAAAAATAATTTGATACTTAGATACTGAAACAGGGTATATTTTTTTGATTAATAACTTTATTGAGCATAATTAGTGGAGTGTCATCTTATATATAAAATTCTCGTGTCACAGTTTTCGTTCCCATACTCCTCCGAAACGGCTTGACCGATTCTTATGAAATTTTGTGAGCGTATTGAGTAGGTCTGAGAATCGGCCAACATCTATTTTTCAAACCCCCAAGTGACATGAAAAAAAAAAATTGCAGCAGGCGAAGCCGCTGGCGGTTTGCTAGTATTACTATAAATTTTCCGTCGCCATTTCTTTTGGTTGAGAGACAATAAAAGATGCGAGTAAGCAAGTTATACCGCATAATTGTTATAAAATTTACAGCTTTTGTAGTTGCTGACAATTTTAGCTAGACTGACCTCTTGGTGACGGTGCCCTTATCTACCAAGTTTAGGTTTAAGCCTAATCTAAAATAATATGTACTAACTACAAAATTATAGATATTTTACGTGAAAAATAAAGTAAAATTATCGACTCTGACTTACACTAGCCTGGTAATACAGTGTATGACATCCATAAGAACATAAATTTGAAGTAACAGTAGGTTATAATTACCTTTTCTAAAGGAGAGTTATTAATGTTTTAAATTTTGCAATGCAAAGAGGCAAACGAGTTAGGTACAAGCAATCAAAAGTTTAGTGTCAGTTGTTAGCTTTGTTACCGATACATTGCGTGGCGAATTAGTTAGTATGAAAAAAGTACACATTATGTTAACAATACACATGTTTTGTGTTAATTAGGATACATATTAACTGTTGTCAAAATATATGTTCGTATGGATGTCGCACACTGTATACGTAGACTTCATCACTACATACTCGTAGTATAACAAAGTCGCTTCCCGTTGTCTGTCCCTATGTTTGCTTAGATCTTTAAAACTACGCAACGGATTATGATGCCTATTTTTAATAGATAGAGATGATGATGATGTAAAATACTTTAACCCGGAGCGAAGCGAGGGCGGGTCGCTCGCTTGTTTAACAAATAAAATGTTCTGCAGGTCATACAAAAACCGAACAGGCAAAATGTACCCAGTACTAGAGATGCTGCGCCCGACTTTTTCCATCTTGACGCTGACAGCTGTCATGACGGTGTGGGCTGTCAAGTCGCCGCACGACGTAGTCGAGTACGACCCGAGGACCTTCTTGCTGCTGTTCGGAACGCTGTTCAGCAATATCGCTGTAAGTTTATGCTCTTCTAGTACTTTATAGTAACAAAAAAAAGTAATTTTTTAACATGTTTAAATTATTTTTCTTACTACTTTTCAATAGCGTTTGAGTCAGGTTTAGAATTCGTCGTAATAATTGCTTAATTAGACCCATGCTATAAAAATAAATAATAAACGATTTTATGATTTACTATAGGGATGTAACTTTATAAGATGTGTTTATCTAGGGTTACTATAGTAGGAACGAAAAAAAAAACACGAATTATCACATCCCAAACATATTACTTTTAAAAACATGTTTAATAAATATATAGATTGAGTTGGCAAGAAAAAAGTAGCTATTTTTTTTTGGAAACTCATTTGACCAAAAATATTTCGCCTAAGCAGCAGACTCCACTTGACGTTAATAATCATTCATCTTTAGTGTTTTTAATCGACGAAGCATTGTTAAAGACGTCTCACATTTACAAAATGTCTGATCCAAATCCGAAAAGATAGGACCCGAGAATTCTGTATGCCGTGGATGCACCGGAACCACGAACAACCGCTCACTGCAGCTACAGCTACTTCGAAACACGGTTATAAATCTCAGACGCATCGCAAAAATACGTCATGAAGGTTGAGGTCCTTCCTAACGCCAAGAAACCTTACAGAGTCGTCTGATAGTAGCAGAGATGAGTGACCAACGCTGCGACCTCATAACTTGGCTGCTGTGGCCGCTCCTTGCTGGCGTGGGTCTCTTGCTGTGGCTGCCCCAACTAGAGCTAGCGGTTCTATACTCTCTGATGCCGCTCAGCATCTTGGTACACGTCCACTACGGAGTTTGTGTGGTAAGTATGTTTCTTGGAACAGCGTCGGTAGCCTAGTGGCTTAGGTGGTCGACTCGTGATCGTAACGTACCAATGAGTTTTTCTAACTTAAGTACATTTATCTGACTGTGAAGGAAAAACATCGTGAGGAAACCTGCACATTCGAACAGCTGAATGTGTAAGAGGGTAGCACAAAAGAGGGTCGAAGTGTATCCGAAAAGGCCCAATCTGTAAGATAAGTTAAGATAAGATGTTTCTTGGAAACTAGCTGCAAAGTCATCTGATAGTACCGATCAGCAATGCAACCTCGTGACTTGGTTGCTGTTTAGTGCTGCTTCTTGCTGGTGTGGAATAGAAGGTTGTGGCTGCCTTGGTTGATGCTGAACCTCTTAGTCAACTCCAGTTCCAAGTGTACTCGTTAGGGAGGATGATTTTGTCGATCAGTTGACGTGATGATGAGACCAATATTATTTGATAAACCCAAAAGGCTTAAGTTAGGTTTGACTATATCTTAGGTTAAAGATAAAGACCTATATTTATTAATGAATACTTTTGAACAATGACGACACGCTAGCTTAGTTGGTGCTCCCTGCCTTCGAAGCTCGGGGTCCTGGGTTCATATCCCGGACAGATATTTGTGTGATGAGCACGAGTATTTGTTCCTGAGTCTTAGATGTTTTCTATGTATTTAAATATATATTTCTGTTTATAAGTAAGTTTATCGTTGTCTAGTAACCATAGTACAAGCCTAGAGCTTAGTTTAGGACTAGGTCAATTTTTGTGACATTGTCCTGTGATTTATTTATATTTAGTTAGGATCGTCAAATTAATTAAATTACTCACAAGAATATTTATATAATGTCTTGTAATTCTCGGGGGGGAGGGTACATTAAAACATATTCCGCAAAACAGATCTATGTGGGTCATGTTGATTTATTGTATTACTTTTATATTTTTCTGCAAAAATCATAGCCAAATATTGTGCGTTTAATGCAATATTTTGGTTACAGGTCCGTCAGATGTGCGAACACTTTAATGTCAGCTGTTTCACCGTTCCGAAAGCGAAGAAAATACTTAAAATGAAAAGGAAGAAATAAAAAAGCATTAAAAAATCCTATTAAAGTTACCAACTAAGTATTTTTGTATCACAAATTGTCATAAATCAATTTAAAACAGAAATAGGTACCTAATTAATGTTGTTACGTGTGTATAGATTTAGGAAACGTTTTATAAATAAAATAAATTTTATCAACCATGAATAATCATGATGTGTGAAAATATTGCATTTAAGCATTTTGTACTTAAAATAAAATAAAACCTGTGTATTATCAACGTCTACTTTTTTCATCCTCATAATTCTTTCTGGTGAAACAAAAAACATGAACCTGCTTCTCGAGATATCTCCTAAAATACTAAGCACAATAGAAAATTTGACACCGCGACACAATCTAATTCACAAAATAATACGTAATCCAATACAGAATAGCAAAAAGTGAGCAACTCGACATTGCAACGCGAAAAGCTGCAGAACCTTTGTTACGTGCGAGACAGGGACGACTATAGACGAGCGATCCGCTTCGCAGCTCCGTCTTTAAATTACATGTTCTCATAGCCTTGTAGCGGACTGGGCGGTAGATAAAACGATTGAACGCGTGGCACGTGTTGTAGCATTTTAAACTCTATCACAAGGTATTTAGTTATAAAATAGGTTGAGCGAGTGTGGTGGTTATGACCTTATAAATATATGTGGAAATATAGTAATGGGGGGTGCACGACATGGATACCGAAGTCGGGGTTTAGAATTTCAGTACAGCTTCGGATAGCTGCGAAGCGCTGCTTTGTTAGCTCTGCGATTGTTTGCCGAGCCTATTTTTTTTAATTTCCTCCGCGCTCCTGCGACCCTATTATCATTATGAAAATTTAAACCGGATCCTTTAACAAAACATACAAACCGGCTCGTACAAATTGCATCAGTATTAAATTTCAAAATATAATTTAAAAACTTTTCAAGTGGGTGAACTTAGTGTTTTCAGTGTTGTGTCGCTCAATTCCTAAGTGAAATGTTAGAAGATAGATTAAATATAATTTAGGTAAGTTGGGTGTGCTGGAATGGCAATTAACAGGAACAAAAGATTTGGTGGTGTGGCAACAGCATGGTGAAAAGTTTTCGAAACTAAAATAACGCATGTATTGACGCTATTTTGACGGAGATCGTCTCTAAGTGTTAGGAATTATGAACGAATGCATAAAATAAATTATTAGTCTGAAGATTATAACTACATACAAGTAAATAAAATCAGATAAATTAGTTACAAGCTTGATAAAGTTTAAGTAGATGAAAGAGAAATGAAGAAATAACATAATGATAATGTGGAAGCAATCTGGAAATATCTAATAAAAAATAACATAACTAAAATGTATGTTACTTTAAATATCGCAGTACAAAATAATCAAGATACATTTGAATTATAATTTATAGCGGATGACATTTTCTCTAAATTTAATTTGAAGATAGGTTGTTAAAGATAAGGTAGAGGACGATTTTAGTACGCCGTTAAATTAACGCTTTAGATTTTTATATTGAAGATGTGCACAGTTTATGATTAGGTACATGGCATGAAGTATTTATTATTCCTAATGCAATTCAATTTTTGAAAAATAATCTAAGGTAGGTAAGTTAATCTATGCCATATCAAAATTTATTAAATATCAGTGTCAGATTTAAGACTAAGGCAGCAATATTTGGAAAAAGAAATTAGAATATACTTTATTTATGGTTATTGATTTTTGTACACTGGATATTTTTTAATATCTTAATAGATTTCGCAAAAACAAAAATCGAATGTAGTCATTTGTCTATAATAATTCCTTCATCTACTTGTTTGTAACTAAATAAGTCTAATTAGAAATAAATCTTACTGGTTACATTTCTAGCTCCAAAAAACACATATCTTTCTGACGACTCATAAGTATTCAAAATGTGAAACCGAGTTAATTCTTCAAGGATTGTCTTGAACTGGCGTTATCATATCCTACTATTTTTGAGTTATCTCAATGGCACCATTTTCGTTGTCTTAATTATCCTCAAGTTAATCTGGATCCATACCTTATTCATCATCATCACCATCACTATTATCATCTGTTACGTTAAAAACTTCAGCCAAATGATCATCTGACGTGACTCCAAACAAATTAATCACAAACATTAGATAGCTCTGTGCTCAATCAATAACGTGTATTCCTATTTTAATTTAATTACCACTTGTAAAGTAAAGTTTTCTTACCGCAAAGTTAACAGTAAACACGTAAATCTATATGCCCGTGTTCCGCTTTCACGGCAGCCGCCCGGTCTCTATCTGTGAAATTGAGCATATTTTAAGATCTTATCTAAGGCAAATTATGTAAATTATATTGTCATCAAAAACGGCATTGCGAAATATTTTGACTAACCTATTTTTACGTAGAGTATAACATCAGCCAGTAACTTCTGTATCTACTTTGTAATTATTCCTTTTTCCTAATACACGCAGGGTGAAACCATACGGTATTTTGTTAAAAGAAGTGTATATATATAAAGGGCTGAATTGGGTTTTAGGAAAAAAGGTAGTTTTTCCTACAATGTGATATTCAGAGAAAAAACCTATGATAACACAACAAAATTAAAGGAAACGTAATATAAACAACATTGCATTAGGCCGAATAATAGCAGTGCGACCCAATAGAGATATAAAATCTAGGTAGGTACCTTTAAGTTTGGTACCGACGGAATGCCAATTTGACTGTACGCTTTTGGTAGGTAACCTAGCTAAACTAAATAAATAGGAACTCACTGAGTATTTTACGCTATGACAAGCAAAGTAAGACTGTTTTTTCAACCATTTTTACATTAAACTTTAAAGTAAACTGCTGTCTGGCTGGTGGAATGCTTGGTGATGGGCTAGTTAGGTACTTTGGTACTTAACGCAAATAAGTCGTCTACACATTTTACTCTCTTGATAGAAATAAAGTTCAAATAAGGACATAGAATAAGAAGTAAAAAACAATTTCAGCAAATAAGGTCTTAATTTTATGTGTTTGAAAAGTTACAAAATGTAGAGTAAAGAATGATTAACAAAAATGTTTAAATGCCGGAAAAGAATCCCGATGTCTCCATTTTTTTGTTTTTGTCCGTTTTGTAACCAAAATAAAGATATATAGAGAAAAAAAAATATACAGTCTTTTTTTTTCTCAAATCCGTATAAAACAATATCAGTTTTTTTAACTTCCTTAAAACCCAATTTGTAGACGAAATAATGTGATACTCCCCATTAGCTGCTAGGCTAATAGGTACTTACTAAGCGACATGTGAGGAAATAATGTACATGCCCACTACTGATACAAAATTACGCAACATAATGCGAACCCCATACACCTATCTAAAAGTGACACCAAGTCACGAGAAACGAAATAACTTCAAAATCTGTTTTATTTACATTTTTGCATATTTTGCGGGCGTAATCCCATTGTAAGTACTTAAAAATAAAATTCGGCAACCAGTACGCTTAGCACAAGTTGTATTTTCCCGCTTGTCGCTTAGCGCGGCTCTATTATTACAGACTAGATAGAAAGGGAGATCCGAGGCCTTATCAAGATGTATAACGCTTAGCGATTTTATAAATTCGAGAACATGTATGGGATCATGATGAGATGACAGATCCGTGTCGACGCGCTTAAGTTAACTCCATACATTTCGAGTCGATAGAACAGTCATACACAGATTTAGGTTACCGTCTTTCCTGTGGACACACCGAAAGTTAACGTTTTTAAGGCCTAATTTTCTGGCTAAGCCCATTCCCGCGAAATAAACCTATCATATAAAAACATAACTTATATTCACCCAAGCTTTGAAATATGGATCACAGGAGAGACAACTTTTGTTTTTAAGAGTGTGTATGACACAGAAAACAGAAACGTTTACAACATTTGCATGTTGGGTAGGCCTTTATAAGTCTACCGTATCACAAATAATTATAATAAAATTCGTCGTCAAAAAAATCGCACCTTTTAAAATTTTGACATGAAGCCACCATTTCAATATGACTGTGAGGCCAGGGTCTTTTGGAAATTTCATTTTTGACGCCGAGTGTTGTACAATTACCAAGGTTTTGGCAAAGGTGTCGAGAACAACTCTGTTCTTTTTATGATTAACCCTCTGCAACTGAGGTGACTTTTTTAGAAACATTCTACTGAGGTGGAGTCTGTCAGACGTCATTTTTGATAAAATATAGAAAAAATACTAATGGGTCAATGATAAGTATTGTTTATTTAGTGTATAGCATGGTTATTTAATTTTCATGTGGAATTTATAACAAGCATGTATATGGGCTTCTAAATAAAAAAAACGACATTAACTTGAAGTTTGAACAAGGTAAAAAAATCTGGAGTTTTTAACATATGTTAGTTTATAATGCCCTGAGCCTTTAGGAGAGGTTGCTGAGCGATACAGACCTATTTCACGATATAAAGCGATTTTTTTTTGGCGGTGTCTGATAGACGTCACGTTAGTCGCAGAGGGTTAAGGCAATCGAGCAGGACATCTGGTCCTTTGTCTTAAAGGTTACTTAAACTATATCGGTATCACATTGTAAGCGTTACAAACTCTTATTTACTTGACCGTTAATCAATATGGTTTCAAAAACAAGATGGGTAAACAAAACTGTTAAAACAAAGATATGGAATGGGCGATCTGATGGTGGGAATTATGAATTTCATGGACCTTTGCAGTTTTGAGATGATTACTAGGTAAAGTATTACTAGCATTTTTATCTACGTTTATGCACTAGATCTGTGATTTTGGACTATGATCACTATCTTTATTCAGATGAGTCACACTCTAATTGCCTAGAGAAATAAAATTAATTTTGCCAATAATCTCTATGACTCTGTATTTGGGAGTGTTTTGCAATGACTCATATTTTAGACCGCGGATTTTTGACGATTTTTGACATTACAATAAGGTAACCTAGTCTTGGTGTTCTATGGAATAAAAAATATATAATCTGGCACTCGCGATATTTTATATC
The DNA here is from genome assembly GCA_949316455.1 of Acleris holmiana. Taxonomy (NCBI): domain Eukaryota; kingdom Metazoa; phylum Arthropoda; class Insecta; order Lepidoptera; family Tortricidae; genus Acleris; species Acleris holmiana. The sequence goes on along the minus strand of OX438782.1, from coordinate 12,508,580 downwards.
TTAGGTCAAAGATTTTTGACATTACAATAAGGTAACCTAGTCTTGGTGTTCTATGGAATATAAAATGTATAATCTGGCACTCGCGATATTTTATATCTTAGGTCAAAACTTAATTAGGTTGTACGGTTAAAAACCGTAAATTTTTTGTAATTACACCGTTCCATTTACTTCCAGAACTACCCTATTGTGACGTCATTGCGAAGAAGAATCTTCAGTACGCAAACTGTGCGTTGCTCTGAGCTGGCAAACACACTTATTATGAATTTCGTGATTTTTCATGTATAAATAAGACAGAACATCAGTTGTAATCATTTCTGTTTTTATCAGAACATTCATTCTTCATTGGTTAGCCAATCTTGCGTCTATCTATTATATCGTTAAAGTATTTTGACTTGACCCCTTGACAGTAACTATCGTCGTAACAATATAAACCAAAAGTAAACTAAAGCAGAATAAGGGGCCAGCTTGCTTACATACATAAAATTAGTATATCCCTCTGCGAATGACGTGACGTCATCAGACACCGCCAAAAAAAAATCGCTTTATAGCGTGAAATAGGTCTGTATCGCTCAGCAACCTCTCCTAAAGACTTGGGCATTATAAACTAACTACTAGTTTTTTTTACCTTGTTCAAGTTAATGTATTTTTTTTATTTAGAAGCCCATATACATGCTTATTATAAAATCCACATGAAAATTAAATAATCATGCTATGCACTTAATAAACAATACTTATCATTGACCCATTAGTATTTTTTCTACGTTTTATCAAAAATGACGTCTGACAGACTCCACCTCAGTAGAATGTTTCTATTAAAGTCACCATCACCACAGTTGCAGAGGGATATGCAATTGTACCCCTTACATTATTTAGTTTTAATTACGAGATAAATGATAATGAATTAACATCTATGATAATATCAATTTCGTCCCATATCGGCACGTTCGCGGGAAAGCACTTCCTACAACTTGGCCGTGACGCGCCGAGCCGTATTTTGCAAACTCGCTCGTAGAAGCTGAAATTAAAACATTCCGCCGATTTCTGTAAACACGGCTAATTCTTTACACAATCGCTGCTTGCTTAATTAAACTATTTGAATGAAATACTGAAACATGCCACAATCGTGAAGAGAAACATGTATCTCTTGTGATTTTTAGGATTTCGTAGCCAAATGGCAAAAAACGGAACCCTTGTGGATTCGTCATGTCTGTCTGTCTGTCTGTCCGTTCGTATGTCACAGGCACTTTTTTCGGAAACTATAAGAACCATACTGTTGAAACTTGGTACGCAGATGTATTCTGTGAACCGCATTAAGATTTCACACAAAAATAGAAAAAAATAAAATAAAATGGGGGTTCCCCATGCTTAGAGCTAAAACTCATTTTTTTTTTTATTATTTACACATTACTTTTTATACTAAACGAAATTATTAATAAAAGCGGCCAAGTGCGAGTCGGACTCGCCCATGAAGGGTTCCGTAGCAGCAAGTAACATAAATAACATAATATAAAAGTTCGTTGTAGCTTTGATCAATGTTTTTATGACGTATTAAAAAAAAACTACTTACTAGATCTCGTTCAAACCAATTTTCGGTGGAAGTTTGCATGATAATGTACATCATATATTTTTTTTAGTTCTATCATTGACTTATTTTAGAAGTTACAGGGGGGGGGGGGGGAACGACACACATTTCAACACTTTGGAAGTGTCTCTCGCGCAAGAAAAAAATGATGTTTGTAACCTCAATACCATTTTTGAAGACCTATCCATAGATAACCCACACGTATGGGTTAGATGAAAAAAAAAATTGAGTTTCAGTTCTAAGTATGGGGAACCCCCAAAATTTATGGTTTTTTTTCTATTCTTGTGTGAAAATCTTAATGCGGTTCACAGAATACATCTACTTACCAAGTTTCAACAGTGTAGTTCTTATAGTTTCGGAAAAAAGTGACTGTGACATACGGACGGACAGACAGACAGACATGACGAATCTATAAGGGTTCCGTTTTTTGCCATTTGGCTACGGAACCCTAAAAAGGATAAAGATAAGGGAAGGTTCGCCTATGCATATCTTTTGTGTTTTGTTTCGCTTTTTACTATGTTATCTTCCGTTTGTGCAATAAACAGTTTAATCACATACAAACATACTTACATAAGGGCAATTTTTTTATAAAAAAGACTAAGTCTTAGAATTAAAAATGTCCATGAAATGTAATGTTAATCTAATTATGGGTTCTGCCTTTTTTCCGACAAATGAAAAATGCATCGTTTCTGTAACTATCAATATTTTAGGATATTTATAAAACTAACCTAACCTAACCTACTACACCTGAAAAAAATCCAGAATTTATTTACAGTTTCGTAAAAAAAGAGGGTTGTCAAATGATATGTTTGTGAAATGAATCATTTGTGAAGCGTTGGTTATGAAATGATAGGATCCCCTATTTATGTCCTGAACATACGAAGACGAAGGACACTTACTGCAAATTACAATCTGTAGCAGACTGTTCCAAAAAGTTACGTAAAGTATTCACAAATGATCGCATTAAAAGATTATAACTTTAATAACCAAGCGTTGATAACATTTTCTGTTAATTTTCTTAAAATTAACTCGTTAAAAATCAGTTTACTTCGCTTTATAAAATTTATGCTTTGGATCATCGATATAAAGGCTGAACAGAACACTGCAGTGTTTCGCATAAAGCATCTGTCATACATACATAACCTCACGCCTTCATTCCCAGAGCGGGGTAGGCAGAGCTACAGAAATACCAACATCTCTAAAGACTTACTGATATTTCTGTAACCACATTTTGCACTAACAGGCTAACAGGTTTACTAGTAAGCATCTATCATTTCCCCTTTAACGTCACTGTTTTAGTAAATCCCATTGTTTCAAGTATTTTTACTAGCTCTTTACGAATCATTATTCCCACTTTGACTTTTTTTGGAATGGTGGACTTTGCGCCATCTTCAATAAGCCACATGCAGCCTTCGCGCAAAACCGAAGAAATCTCTTTATACGGCTTAACGATTGGACCCTTTTCACGAGATTTACATTGGCTGTAGTTTGAAATCTGCAATGTAGACACTTATTTCATTGAATGGTTTACTTCGCCGAATTTTAATATTTTTTTTATGATAAGGAGATCTCAGGCCACCTGATGGTAAGTAGAATCTGACCCATAGACATTTGAATTCTCAAGACTATAATTCTCAGACTTCAAATGCGTTGCCAACCCTGAGGACAACGATGATGCCTCTATGCTATTAATTTCACCGTTTGTCATATCTCCACACCGGAACACGCCAAATCGAACACTGTTGCTTGGCGGGTGGTTAATGCATAAGATGGTGGTAGCGATCCGGAAGGACCCTGCACAGGGTCCTAAGACCACTTCATTTCATCGAAATGCCACGTGTGGCAGTTATAATTTTTTGGTGGTTACAGGTGTAACCTAACCTATGTACCTAATCTATGCTGAAGATAACCTAAAAACAATAAGGTTTCAGCAGAAAGTAGCTTTCGATGAAATGAAATTCGGTTAAATGACACATTCGATGAAATGAGTTTCGATATTTCAAGGGGTCTAACTTATTTCCATCTGAAATAAAACAATTCAAAAGTAATATTGGAGCTTAAAATCTTTACAAATTATACCTATGTTAAATTTAATATTTTTTATAGGCTTGAAAGGCTTTGGGTTTGGACTAAATTTCAACAACAACAATTACCTATAGGCAACATTTTAAAGTCCCTCAGGATCTGCTACTAGGAAAACATAGGACACATACTCTAAGAAACCAATTTTATCTTCATGTAATCTATATTTTGAAAAAGGAATTAATGCAACATCACCTATTGTAAAGTAACCACTTCATTTCACTACTAAACTTTAACACTCATACAGATTACTAGCTATAGCCGATTTCTTCTACTCGATTAATTTAGGCTCGTGCTGCGGAGGGTCTGCACATTCCGGCTTACCTCCGAGCAGTCATGCGTGCCTGGTGGCTGTTCCTCGAACCGTCGGGGCCACTTAGCCCAGTCGCCCGTGACTAGGGACGTGAGGATGACCTGACTCTTTTGTTTTAATAAGGCCAGCTAAGTAGAATAAAAATACTGAATATTTTAAAGACCTCTCGCTCTCTTTCTTTAAAATGCTGTTATAAGTGCGTAATGAGAAAGCATCCTGAAAGAGACGGTTCTTTAAAAATGAACATGCTAAAAATGGACATGCTTGCTTTTTAATGATCGTTGTTAACTCTGAGAGGACTTTGCTCCACCAACAATTATTAGAAATCACTAATCAGTAATTGCATTGCAGGCCCATCAAGTTTTTTTCACTGTAATAATAAACCAAAAAAGTAAGTACGTTGAAAACTGCAGATTTTTTACCTGGGTAAAGTTTACATGAAACTTAGCCATGTTTGGTTTGGCTTCGCTAGGAATTTAATATTATCGCAAATTTCTTGTGAAAGTGGAATTTTCAATGGATTCAAGATGTTTTAAACTTTCTTGCTGTTACGAAACGTTTGGTTAGTGATCGAGTTGCCTTTTGTACAAAACTGTCATTTTAAATGTAATCTCCTCAATCCTCAAATGTAAGGTTGTAAAAAAATTACCGAGTTCATAAATAATTGTCAGTGGTTCTAAAATAACGCTCAATTGCATTTCGATTCTGTGGAACACGAAGTTGAATCATGATGGGGTGCATCTGTGGTTGTTATGGTTTAACTAGACTGCAATTTCGGGAATTTACGGTTTCAAAATACATAGCGAGTATCGAATATCACCAAAATTTCCCGAAAAGCCTTATTAGAAAAATAATACATTTGATAATTTCAAAAACGTTTGTTTGCAAAAACATTATTTGTGATTAAACCGTCAATACAAATATGTTCATAGGCAGGATTATTGCAAGGGTAAAGCTTCGTTAGACTTCTTCGTCTTCTCCTTTTTTATTAATGGCGGTCCACCGCGATATACGCAGGGATTTCGCCAATGAGTAGTAGAGTAAAACAGTAAACAGAATAAATCAAAATCAAAAGCCGGACATCTTTCAATCGGCCATCTTCCCTCCCCGCAGGTTACCGGGAGACCGTTCCTTCGTTAGACTTGTGATGATAAATTAATGTCTGCGGTGGGGAGTAAATTTTTAGGAAACAAAACTTGCACAAAAGTTTAACAAATGATGAATTAGTGAAAAACAACAATAATTTTTAACTAATGCGACTCACACACATCTCAATAGGTATTCGTACTTCTTTAAGAAGGTGATTGTTTTCTATTCACACAAATTTTTACTCGCATATCTAAATGCATCTCCGAAGCCATGATTTGTCAAAGGTATTTGATCGTTAAAGATCGCAGAAAAGTTCAAGCTAAACTAAGGCTTGAACGTTAACCATTGTTGGTTGAATTACTTACACATCTTTCTCTTTAACCCAGGCATATGTTTTAGAACGGATCTTATAAAAGTTCGTTTCAAATTCTAATTTTGCCATAACCAAAGTACGGTCTATCCAATATAGAAATAGCAATAAAGGTCGCCAAACTTAGATTTTTAATGCATCCAGATGAATAATGAAAACCTAATCTCAAAGTCCATTTCGATCAAAATATCGTCATTGCGACGACCCTCGGGTCCCCATCTCCCATATCCGGCAAAGGATGAGATGATCAGGACGACGATGTAATAATGATAAACGGTTTGCGTCTTAATTTTTTAAACTGCATTTGTTTTTGATTAGATTGTGTTGTATTTGTGAAGCCAAATTAGCAAATTAAGACGTGAAAATGTCCTTCAATTTGCGTAAATTTGGCGCTAATTCAGCTAACGCAGTCAACGAACCATGACGCATGTGCATCATTAATTTCTACAAATTAGTACCATGTTCCTAAGAGCATTTATTACAATGTTTGCGAAACTAAAAATGACACTGTTTGTTTACTTTTTGAATTACTTAGTAAATTTATCTTTGCACTGCATCTCCATACGTGAAGTTAAAACATCAATTTGTGTGAGAGTCCCTGATATTGATTATTATTATTGCCCCAATTTAATCCTACCAACTACCAGCGAACCAGAATAATGCTGTCAATGTCAACCAAATGCATCCCGACTAGAGTCCAGAGATTTAGCACAACCGGCGCGTTCATTCCTTTTTTTTCGAATTTGGAATTCGTGCGCACAACGGCGCATTGTACGCGTGCGCGACCGCCACTTCCAAGAATGATTTCGTTGTGCGGGAGAGCCAGATATATGATGTGTAAGGTGGTGCGAGGGAGATGGGCAGTTGGATATTAATTTTGTTTTTTCTTTTTGTTAATCTGGCCACATGTGGCGATTGTTTTTGGACCTTATGGTCATTCGTCGTGATTCGTTTATTTGTCTTGGGCATGGTTACTGAACTTTCTGGGGTGTTATTCTAATTAATAGTGCTGTTTGGTTATTGTGTGGTGTCGTTAGATGGTATCTGAGGAATTCACTTCTTATAACTATTATAAAGGGTATAAAATACATTTTGGAAGCGGCCGTAAGTGGTTTTGATGTTCGTGTTTGTGGTTTCAATTTGGTTTTATGAGGATTCCTACTTTCACTTTATAATTGCGGAATTTCGTTAGTATGTATTTTGTATCAATGTTTCTTTTTTGTCTCCTATATTTTGGTTTTTAATGGGCATAATCCCCCGTGTGGTTACAGGGTTAGAATATTGCCACTCCACGTCTTCCAGTCAATGTCGTAAGAGGCAACTAAGGGAATAAGGGCTTGTAGTACTGTTAGGTGATGGGCTCGCAACCTGTCACTAATACACTGATAAACCTCTTAGCCTGTTTGTGCAAAATGTGGTTACAGAATTATCAACAAATCTTAATAGAGTTGTTAGTATTTCTGTAGCCCTGCCTACCCCACTCTGGGAATGAAGGCGTGATGTTATGTATGTATGTAATGTGCATAATGGAGTAAAAAGTATAACTATGGAAATACTGAGAGACCGTCTCAGTCTGCAATAATAAAACTGCAACATTGTCATCCCAGGTGAAATAGCGTTAATCGGTTATCAGTCTTTCACTTCAATAAAACCTGATTAGGAATTATTTATTCTATTCCAGATCCTGTTCCTAACTGGATCTATGATCTATGCGAAGATTTATCTTCTAGTTTTAATAATTGGGCGATTTTCAAAAAAAATGTACATCGTTAAGGACATCAATTAAGATAATTTAACTTTTCCATTTCGTTAGCCATATGATACGTTAATTTTCGTAACGAAATGTAAAAAGTGAAAGTTTCTTAATTTTTGACTTTAACTTTAACTTTTTGAAAATCGCCTTCTTACGTAATCCGTTTCTATGCTAGGATGTGACACCATCTTGAATGTTAGGTTAGGAAGTTAAATAACCGTCCGACGGTCGGTGGTAACTCATTTTATCGAATTTCACTTCATCGATTGTATCATTTTATCAATTTTTATTTCATCGAACCCTATCTTTAGCTGAAACCATGAGTTACGTAGGTTCTGTGTTACACTAGTGACTACCAAAAAAAAAACTCTTGTGGCTCTAGCCACTCCATAAAATAAAAATCCTGCATAGTGATACGTACTTTTGTTGAAAAGTGTTGCGATAAAATAATAGGCCCATAGCTGGTTCCAATGGAAGACCAGCGCTGCCTTTAATGCCAGCATCCAGCATTACGCTGAGTTGGGATTATTTCGTGACTACAATCTTTGTGTGCTTAATCCTTTGTTTTTGTTTGTTACTAATGAAAGGTTTTCTTACCTACTTTATTTTAAACATAATATGGCATATCTGCGTATAATATGTCCTTTTGTTTGGCACATGGTTGTTATGAAGTGAGGATCAGAGTACAGTCAAAGTCATAAATAAATATATTAACACTTTAGTACCACGTCACTTTCATTCACTGAGCCAATTACATATGAAATTGTCTCAGTGAATGGAAGTGACAAGGTACTAAAGCGTAAACATATTTATGACGTCAACTGTACAAAACAAAGGCTTTTTAAAGGCTCTTTTGGATAAGAGCGGTGGTTTCACAGGTAATGTATCAGGAGAGGCAATGGCGGTAAATCGATCAGTATCACTGATTGTAGAGAAAAAATGTAAGTAAAGTCTCAAATGTCACAATAAGGATGATAACAGTAGTACAGACGGATTAATTACTGAACACTGACCATGGAATCAAACTCTAACAAAATACAACAAAAAAACTAGACTGGCCTTGTTTTTGTGTGAATTGTAATTAAGTAAGTAGCATGAATTGCGTTTCTGACAATAACCAACTGTGACAGCAATAGTCACTACATAAAAAGTGTCTGATTTGACCTTTCAGTGAACATTCCTATTAAAGCAGTTTCTACCCTTAAATACGTACACATTATTGTAAAAAAAAATTTTTGAAGCCAGTAGGTGCCAAAAAATTACATTTTGTACTAATAAAGTGGCAAATAGGTACTACAAGGAAGCCTGATGAGGGTCAGGATTCCTTTTAAAGATCCTGGCTATGCTCTGTATTACGGAGTTTGCATGACTGACAGACTGATGTAAATATCAGGTAAAAATAGTGGAAAGTTCCATGTAAGTCTTGGGGAGCCCTATTTCCAAACATTCAACTTCATTCAGCTGTCACCGGAGATGATGATGTTGAAAATTATGATAGACATGATAATGCAAGAAAAGAAGCAGGCGGTGGGGCTACTAAACCTACGTGGTCAAGTCTACATTCAATAATTAACCCGAAAAGAGACGTCGACGTCTTTTGGCGGTCAGCTCATGATAATAACGATTGTGATGATGATAATAATGATAGAGAACAGGCAGTGAGTCTACTAAAACGCCTTGGCCAAGTCTATATTCAATAATTAACGCGAAAAGAACGGATGCGATTGTTATGAACACGCCGGTATTTAAGACAACAAGCTCTAGTGACTAATGAAATACTAAAAACATAATTAATTTGTGGCTCTTCCGTTGTGTATGAGCTGCTAGTTTTTTGAAGGCTGTTAAAAATAGTAAGAAAACCAAAATCGTATAAGTATGAACTTTGGCCCTAGACAAGATGCTGTGAACAGGTAACCTGTCGCCAGTCGGAAGTTTTGATTCCCAACTGTAAAAAAAAAACAATATCTTTTCAAAATGTTTTAGGCCTCTGTAGAACCCATAGGTTAGGTTAGTTTTGTTTTATACCAATCCTGGGAAGTTGGTTTCAGCTAATAATTCGACCTAGTTAAATGTAAATGTTTGTGTAGGTAAGTTAACGTTGTCGAAAAAGTAGAGGATTAACAGGATGGTGAAGCGACGCTTAGGTCGCGTAGCTGTCAATGGTTTTCCATACAAATTCAGCTCCGAGCGATAACCTTCACGATATTCTATATTTTGTAGTTATTTTAAAAAACTTGTCAGGCGTTACGTTTACGTTTTTTTTTTCATTTTTTAAAACGTGCAAATCTAGTTTTTCTTAATATCTTATAGTTTAACAATCTTCTTAACGTAAGCTGCCAGAAGTGGCGTCGAGCGCTTAATGATAGTTTCATACATTTTGTCAGTTTTCGACAATCGTTCGCACTAAAAATAAATAAATAGAAATTTAAAAAACCCCCGACTAAATATAAGTCTGTAAAAAAACCTCTAAAATGTCAAAAATAATAAGTTTTGTCCCTAAGGGCTGATTGTTTGATAAGTAGATAGTTAAATGAACACTGACACGTCGGGGACCGCTAAGTAGCTGGGGTATTTTATGTTATTTGATTTACTTCAATTTTTATTTCACGCTTTTTAAAGTTCTCCATCTGAGTGTCTGTTTGTGGCATCGTAGCTCCCAAACGGATGAACGGATTTGGACGCATTTTTTTTAATAAAGCTACATTAATCAGGATGGTTCTTAGCAAGATTTCATGAAATTGGTTGGGCCATTTAAGAGATATCATCACTGAAAGTAGGCGTCGCCGTTATTTTGGGGGCTTTTTACTCTAAAAGCTTAATATCTCGAAAACGGCTAAAGCGATTTTGATGAAACATGTCTAAGAACCAACGCTAAAAAACCTGCTTTCATTAAAAAAAAATCGTATTCAAATCGGTTCACCCATTTAAGAGCTACGGTGCCACAGGCAGAGACACACACACACACACACCATCGTCACCAAGTTATTATCTGATGTGGAGATCCGTGAGGAATTGTGAACTCCTCAAATATTATAGGCATACATATAGCGATTTTGATATTTTCAGTAACAAATCTAGCATTTGCATGCAGAAAGTATCATTTGGTGAAGTATCATTTGCATACTGATGATGAAGACCACTGATGGCCACCGGAACTCCTCAACGGTACCTATTTCAAGGGTGGCGAAAAGATATCTCGATTAAGATAGTTGAGTGACTATGTCGAATCACATTTCAATAGTTTAAATATAATTATACACTATGACTTTCCCACGACGTTTCTTTCTTATTCATCGAGGAGTGGGAGTTCAGTGGGATTATGATCACTAATAAGTATAAAACAACATAAAATGTTTTAAAAACTTTTCAAATACATTAGGTGAGTAGAACTGAAGTCGGCGTCCCGCAATTTTTTTAACCAATAGCTCACTTCAGTTTGACATAAAAAAAGTTTTATTTGCACCGTAGGCGTTAACACTTGAATCCCCTTACTACACTCAGGATTCAATGTCTCGCCGTAAATATGTAATTTTGCTCCCTTGTGACACAAATAAATATTATTTCAGGTGATTGCAAATTTGGCATTCCTGAAAAAGGGTCTTTAAAGACAGATAGACAAACGGACATCATACAATAATAATCATATTTATGGAAAATTTGCTTATGCGAAGATGGATAGATCTTTAGATTTACCATGACATTATAAGGTTTGCATGTGTTCAACCATGTTGGACGCACATATCCAATCACCAGATGTGCGAGATTTGTAAAATCACTATTGTTGACATTAATAGATTGATTTATTCGTTGCAGTTATTAGCCTAAGATTAATAATTTAAAATGTACTTTAATATTATAGCTTCTTGATAGGATAGGATGAAGATCCCTTCACAAAACCACGCACGCTCCCTCTCGAAATCAAAATGCTACAATGATATCAAACATAACTCATACAAGGTGAAACGTATTCTCGAAAAATGTGACACAGACTGATAACATCAGCCCCTTTCAACGTGTGTTATCTGCACATTCGATCGCGCTTGAGCCTCGACAATTTTTTGTGTACATACCAGATGCCTAATCTTGATCTGTTTTCGTTTATGAATGCTTAGTAGCCTAGTTAGGGTGTAGGTGAACTATGTGGAGGCCAATTTGTTTCTATTTGAACGTAAATTACCTATTGATTTATAAGGTGACTAGCTTGTGCCCCGCGACTCCGTCCACGCACAAGTTTGGTATTGTTACTTATTGCCGGGTACCTATACCGATATAACTCCATGTCCATCTTCAGACTAATTTGTGAACGAATTATCACGTTGATAGTTTTTAAGACGTTATAAGAAAACAAAATAAAACAAAAAAAATGTTGGCTCTTATAACAAAGCTAGTCCTTATATTTACAACTCTTTTTTAAACATTTCTTAGAACCATTTAAATTAAAATTACAACAATATTTCAAAGCGTTATATAATACTTACCCGTTGTTAATTATGCGGACCCAATGGGCTGCATTGGTAATACGAGTATGTACATAGTGTATTTTTAACATTAAGGAAAACCATATACTCGTAACTGACTGTTGATATAAAAATCTGTACAATACTATAAACAAAAATCGCTTTATCATCAGAACATGATAGCTACCGCGCACCTTTGATCCGCAATCTTGGCCTATGCCGGTGACATCATCACATTCGCGTCGCGACCACCAGGCGAGCATAGCCTTAGCTGGCTCTCCTGATACGGCAATGTAAACATGCTTGCAACGCCTTACACAGGTTGGTTACTTATGAACTGGGAGAGCGATTCAATTTGCACTTCTGTAGGGTTCCTTTGGTTGGAGAAAGTTGCAAGTTTAATTTCAAGTTTCTTATGGACTTGAAGGTGCTCCAAAAATGTGTGTTAAGAGAGAAGATTCACGTCTAATCCTATATTATAGTATATTGTTGCCAATGTCAGTAATTGATCGCCAAGTGATGTCGAGGTCCGAAACGAAATTGAAGTCCTTTAGCATACGTATACCAATCCATATATTGGCCTTTCTGTCGCTGCGTCCTACTACCATAGCATCTTATTGATCGATCATATATACCTAAGTGCTGTTTTGTATCCAGACCATATTTGGCAATATTCATGATATGAGCTGTGTTATGAAAATGTGTTAGGCGTTGTCAATTACAACCGGAATTTTACACTAATAGAAACACATCCCTGAAGACGCTATCCGCAACGAAACATACACAGCGTAGTATTTTTCTATATACCTATCACTGTACAAAAAAAAACAGAGTGAAGCTAGTGTTTCTTCTTTTGGGTATTTCTAAAAGAACTGGATACTGGATTTTTATACGGGAACCCTTGCTCTTTTGCCTTAGTAGGTACACTCAACAAATACAACCTGTGATTATAGACATTGAAAAGCAATTATGACCTTGTTTACAACCTAGCTTGATGAGAACGAGACAACATCATTATTCGAGCGTTAACTTCGCAGCAACTTTGTCAACTTGTCGATAAGAATATCTATTGGTAACGGTACATTTCTTCGCTCAACTTGGCTGATTCTGATATTGAAATCAGACCCCTACAATGTTTTGATTAAACTTATTTTGGGCCGGCACTTTAAATAAACAATGTAAGCGCCACCTTACAATGTAGAAATGCTGATTTGGCTAACTCAAAACAAAATTAAAATGGAGTTTTATTTATTTGCTGGCTCATAAGAAAAAAAACAATAGGGTTTTGGCGAAAGTATCGGGAGCGCAGAAACGGAAGGTACCAACGAGTATTGTTATCAATCAATTCAATTTTAGAACAGAATCGATCAAGGCCTCATTAAATCTAAAGTTTCCGCCAAATTCATATTTATTATTACGGTAGTAAAGGCCTTTATTGCTCGCGATCCTAGATAAGCCAGTGACTGTATTGTTCGAAATTCAATTTAAGTTTGGCGAGCGGAAGGGGCGTGGCCTCGTCTGGGCGGAGCGCGGAAGGGAGATAGGACATCACGAATGCGTGTCTGTTCCTAATTCGAATTTCACAGCTGCTCTTTTTCATGTTCGAATTGAATAGATTTGAAAAACGGGTCGCTATTGTCTATTAAGGGTTGGCATGTACCTATTTAATTTATACGGTTATCTATAACAACGGCTAGTTAACGTTTCAAATAAAAATCAGGTCGATTTTAGAGAAATCGAGCAGTCAAAAGCAGAAAATCAATCTCATTCCAAGGAACAAGTCACAAACAACCCCGGACTTTAAAAATAGATTTTATCATTTCATATTATTTTGAATATAACTTCTTTTTACTTTACTGATGCATCTTGTATTTGCCACTTTACTTTTATGCAGCTCTAGTACTTACTGATTTAATTACATGTATTTCACAGTCGTTGTAATTACTCATTACCTCCATTATGCGATCTACATAATTACTAATGTAATGAATGACCTTGTAAAATTACACGGTTCCTATTTCAATAGTTACCAAAGATCAAGTATTTATTTTGTAATTAGCGTCATACCTACCTTTTTATACTTATAAAGGTAGCACGCGGCCCACTTTATAAAAGGAATTTTTGATCAACTAAGCAAAATCAACCATTCCATACCTACTCATTAGTTAGGTAGGTCTATAAAAGAAGAGACTGTTAGATCAACGCACAGCCGAAATTGCTGGACCTAGTGACTTGAAATTTAGAGGAAATATTCCTTGTATATCCTATAATCATAGTTGTTATGGCGATTTTTTAGGCAAAATCTTCATTTTGTGATGGAAGCAAGAGACATCGTTCGTACAGTCAGCAGCAGAAGTAACTATGCAACCGAAGAGCTCATAATGATAGATCATTTTGATCATGTTAGTCTGCTTAGCTACTTTTGATGCTGACTGTACATTTTTTTTATTTAAAAATCGTTGAGGCCTCCTAGTAGATAATAAGTTTATCTGTAGCTGAAGGTCTCGCTCTTACATGATTTTTGGTTGGTTGGATATTAACATGTTTTTTATTAGATTAAATTTTATAATAATAGCTAATACTAAATTTGTGTGTGTGTGTGTGTGTCCGCCCTGGAACACAGATGGCGTCAATTCAATTTTTTTATTCTATAAGCTAATCAGCTGCACCGATTTCAATATGGGTGTCTATTTAAATAAAATTAAAAATGTATTGTAAAAAAAAATACAATAAAATAAAATACATCGCTGCTAGTAAAAATCCAGTATTTTGTTAGTTTTTATTAAATTACATAAAAAATGCAAGGAAAGGGTTCAATGTAAACTAGGGGAAGTAACGGGAAACTAATTCTACTAGTCCTCTAGTCTGTGCAAAAATTAACAAGGCAAGGTGTCATATCGATGCTCTGAGGCTGTATTCTAATCGGTAACACCATATTGCTTTTGGCATGTTCTCGTTACTTTATTTACTTGACAGTAATTGCGGCCGAGTTAGAGCAATACGATGACGTGTCAAAAGCCATATGGTTTTACCGAGTGGAACAGAGCCCCTGATTATGGTGTTTGAGTTTTCATGCGAGACTAACCGACTTTAGCCGAATCCGAAAGGCTTTTTAAGAAGATCCTTCATAACCAATGTTTCATAACGGCCGAACCCTATATTCAAACCGCGGATAGATAAGGCTCGGGTACTTCGGCTTGAAATTTGACATTTGCCCATACAAAATGTGTCAAATTTTAATCTGAAGTAAGGCTATCTGTCCACGGATTGAATATAGGGTTCGGCCGTAAATGATTAATTTCACAAAAATATAATTTGAATAATTCTGGATTTATTTCAGGACCATCGTAGCAAAAATCCTGAAATATTTTTAGTTACGGAAAAAAGCGGGTCGGCAAATGAATAGGTTGCGAAACGATGCATTTGTCAAAGATTTGTCTCCAAAAAGGCAGAGAACCCGTTTTAAGACCTTTTGCACTGTAGGTTCCCCCGTGTGGATGCCGGGTTAGAATAGTGCCACTCCATGTCTTCCCGTGGATGTTGTAAGAGGCGACTAAGGGGATAAGGGCTTGTAGCACTGTTAGGCAATGGACTTGCAACAGTTGCAACCCGTCACTAATACACTAGTAAACTTCTTGGCCTGATTGTGCAAAATGTGGATATATAATTATATACCAGTCTTTTTGGATTTGTTGGTATTTCTGTAGCTCTGCCTACCCCACTCTGGGAATGAAGGCGTGATATTATGTATGTATGTATGCACTGTAGGTTCTCGAACACTGAAAAAAAAACTTGTCGCTTCTAACAAGATGGTGATTATTGTGCATAAGCTTTGTGATTCCACACGAGCCCGACATGACGCTAGACACATCAACTAAGATGTTAGGTAGTTGAATCACAAAACAACTTGCTGCTGCTACTATCGGCTTTGGTTGATATAACTAATATCATAACTGCAGGTGGACCTTGTGCAGGGTCCGTCCGGATCGCTTCCACCATCTTATCCATTAACCTACCGCCAAATAGCAGTGTTCGCATTGTTGTGTTCAGGTTTGGGGATAAGTCAACCAGTGAAATAACTAGCATACAAGCATTCCATCTTAATCCTCAGGGTTGGCAACGCATTTGCAGTCTTAGGATTGCAGTCTTGTTAATGCGAATGCCTATGGGTCAGTATCCACTTAACATCAGGTGGCCTGTGGGCTCGTTTGCCTAATCAAAGCCATAAAAAAATACTTCATAACTATTGTCATCTTTTTTGGTTAGCTAAAAAATTGTTAGCCGCTTTTTATTTTTTACACATCGACGGTGTTACTGCAATACCGGGTAACTACCCAATTCATTATGTTGCAAAATGCACCTTATTTACTTACTTGCTAAAGTGTATTTTGCACCTTATTTAATTTGTTAGTTACGAGCTATTGCAGTATCACCGACGACATGCCATTTGAACAAGCTTTTCGAGCACCACCAAAAAGTTTGAGCTGCGGTCAAAAAAGGCCAAGAAATGATGTAGGGAGCCGTACCCCAACAAGAAACTTCACGTCTTCATTTCGAGTTATTAACACATCTCCATGCAGTGGTTGAGAAATAGTAGGTTGAGTCACAAGGGAGCAAAATGACAATTTACTGCGAGGGCGTACATTGGATCCTGAATGTAGTGAGGGAAAATAAAAGATGCTAAAAAAGTGCTGAAATTATCAAATTTAACAAGGAAATTTAAGGTATTTATTTTTCAAACCGTAACGACCCTCTGACGGTGACAGATGTCACTAACATACAATTAATAACCTTAAAACGACAAATTCACAAAACTGTATTAAACAATTTTTTTTTAAACTCACTGTAATTAAAATTACAACTATCTAAACCAAAAGTGCAAGAATGTCCTTGAACAGAAAAGTGCTACTTTAATCCCTCCTAGCAGGGGAGAAAAGTCGCCTTTCCGAATAGGTGACGTGAAAATTATTTTTACTCAACACGGGGCGGGGGGGGTGATTCTCGCAACACAGCGCTGCGTCGATCTCAAAGGAGAAGTTTTATCCGGTAAGTTTAAGAAGTCCGACGGGAGATCTTAAACTTGCCGGATAAAACTTCACCTTTGAGATCGACGCAGCGCTGTGTTGAGAGAATCATCCCCGTGCTCGGAAATACGAACATTTTTGGTCTAGTTGTGGTTTGGTATCAGAAAACACACTTTTATAACAGGCCATTCATACAAAATATTTCATACTAATTACATAAATTACCTGTTTCATTTCCTGGCAATTAGTTGCGGCAACTACTGTGTCTGCCTTGACAGAATTTAAGGACTCGTAGAAAGCGGTTTCGGCCCTCTATGACTTGGCCATCAAACCCCTTACTTTCGACCCTCGGCAACAATGTAATAAATAAGCTTAAGCGTATTCAAAATTTATGCACACGCAAAGGTGAACGTTTATCCGGCAAGTTTACGTAGTCACATTTTAGCGCGTGCCTTCTCAATTAGGCAGCTTTACACGATAGTGAGCTCTACTCACCTGGGGGTGATTCTCCTAACAAAGCGCTGCATTGAACGCAAAGATGAACGTAAAGATCCGCTGGGCGAACGAGCTCTGCTGCCTAATTGAGAAGGCACGCGCTTAAATATGTTGCGTACGCTCCGACGGGACTACCTACTTAAACTTGCTGGATAAACGTTCACCTTTGCGTTCTACGCAGCGCGCTGTGATGAGAGAATCACCCTCCTGGGAATTCACGGAAATCAGATGCCTGCTGAAATGGCTCACAATCCGTGCTCATCCTTGACATTTAATATCTTCTCTTCAGCATACTTTTTAACCCTGCAACCCCGCGCTAACAGAAGAGTGTTTCAATTATTTTAAATCTATCAACAATGCTATAATGCTATACTTGTTACGTGTGACCGGAGTAGGTATAATTGCCTTAATTTCAACTCGACACCTCCACGCGTTCCCGAGATAAAGGGTCCGACAGACCGACGGACGGAAAGACAGACGGATGGACGGACGGACATCAAAGTGATTCTACAACGGTTCGGTTCTCCTTTTGGGGTACGGAACCCTAAAACAGCATCGGAATCGTTCTATCCTTTTGGAAACCACGAGGCTTCAGACGGATTCGCCGGTATTATGGTCGCCTTTATCGCGGTGGACAAAGCAACCGTCCCTCTCGCACTTACATACTGGCCAGGAAGTGGCAGATGTTTTATCCACCACAATAAACACGACCATAATGAAACAGGAACTTAGTCAAACAGAAAATCAAAGATGATCCTTGTATGTATAAAAAGCAAAGTGTATGGCGCCAATCTGTAATACAGTACTATGGACCTTGTTTTTGCGCATTGACGCCGTACGCACATAGACCCATAACAATATTTCGCGAACTTAACGCGCGGCCAGCCACTGTCTTAGCGCAGTGCAGCCATTTTATTTAAATATGCGAACATACTCACCATTCATGGTTTCCTGGTACCTTATTTGGTTGTTACAATGAAAGTTACGGCTATTTTGCGACATTTGGAAGCCATTGAAGGCCACAAACCGCATGTATAAATTATTTTGTCACTTAATAAATCTTAAAATTTAATTACTTACAAATCTATTTTCAATTTAATAAAAAAAAAATAGTTTTCATGGCTGCATAAAAATGATTCGAATTCCAATTAAAATCGCCTTTGGTGTGCAAACTTTTCGTAACCACATGAAGTTATTCCTTCTAGTCACCTACCCAAAATATTTAAAACGGAGATGGATGGATGGATGGTTTTAGGAAACTTATTTCATTAAATTATGCATTCCAATGACCATTTTTCGCTCTTAGTGTTTTGCCACGGATGGGCGCGTTCTTGTATTTTGTATAAAAAAACCTACAGCAAAATGTCAACATCCAAAATAAATGAATTACTTGTCAAACAAAACACTTCATACTATTATTTTTTTAATGGAAAAAAAAGTTTCCTTTCACGCACCATCGCAAGTCTGTCTCGCAAACTCGCAATTGATCGGTTTTAATAACCTCAACTCTGTCACAAGTCACAAGTCAAGTCACTACGTATCGTATGTAAAAAATACACGCTGTCACCTTACGACAATTAAATACCTCCTCGAACGACACCTAGTCTTTCTAAATCAATCTAAACGAGGCAAATACAAGCAATTCGATTTAATTCGGTCGTAAACACGAGCACATAATCGATTCACAAAGCTGCGGTGACATCCGAATGCCAGCAATCGTTTTATTTTATCGATGAATATTCAAATCGAACGCCTCGCGAAGTATGCACGCCTAGTATTGAATGGTTTATTTACTTTTCGTATACATTTATTTAAATCATGAACGCTCTATGAACAAATTAAAATAGCCACTAATTGCAAAATTGTATTTTCATCAAACATGCTCGGAAAGAGTATCATAACCGCGCAGGGTTTTTACAGCCTATTTACCTCCCAAGGGAGTAATGAGTTTAGTTTTAAAATAAACAATCCACTAGTACATCATTTCAGACTAAGGAGGTGTAAAATAAGCCAAAACTCGGCTATAAACCAATTTTACTGTATATAAAACTTATTATATTTATATTTTACTATTATTTCAGAGACATATGCAATTTTTTTATTAAATTTTATATTGAAAATCTGTACAATCTGGCAGTATGTCTTGTCAAGTTTGAAAACTAATGGCAGTTCTTAGCTTTATGTGTGGAAGACTATATTGAAAAAAGTTGTTTGGCTCTTTTAGTGATTCGAGTGCTATTCATTTTTGATTGAGGTTTTCTTGAAAAGGTTTTTTTCCTTGCAAATATGATGAAAAACACTGTATCACGGGGAGTAAGGGGATAACAAACTCGACTCATTAAAAGCCCTCCGCCTACGGCGACGGGCTTCTAATACTGTCGTTAGTTATACCCTTCTTACTTCCCTTGATGCTCAATGTACTATTAAATATTATATAATAAATAAATATTTAGTAACTACCCATTTAAAAAAAAATGTTTGTCATTATTCATACCGGTTCCAAAATTAAGCAAACCTTAAGGAAAAGTGTAGCGTCTACGTAGACGAAGTCATGATGCCAAATTGAATGTAAGATTGATTGCTAAATGATGAAATGATTAAGTATATGTTATTTCGGAACGTTATAGGGGCATTGCTTAACAAAACTAAATTGGTAACCATAACTAATTATTGCATTCATGATGCCTACAGGAAATACTTAACTTGTTTGGACTAATAAAATATAACAATGTGTATAAAATTATGTTCACTGCGAGAATACTAATGGCACTCCACCGATACCAGCATAAAGGAATAGGTAAAAGTGATATTTTATTGTTCACCACATAAAATTCTATGGGCGGCCATATGAATTCAATTTACAAGTATCGTTAATTACAAAATTAACTTTTCACTTAGTCAAAGTACGTTAAGGGCGATTTTCACCTTTAATTTAATCGAATAGGAAGAAGCGAGCGTTTGTACATTGGAATGACTAAGTTGGTAAATATAGACCCTGCGTTAGGAGCCCCCTGCCGCGAGGGCCGTAGAACACAACTGTGTTACCAGTTTTACTTGTTTAAGATAAAACATTGTCATTATTTTGATTCATTACATACTTAAAATTATTAATGCATAAATTCGCACGTAGTCGCCGTTTTATCATTTTGGGCGTTCGTCACAAACATCTGGCTTGTAAATGTCAATCTCGTGCGGAAATAGCCTCGCATAGTTATGCGCTTCTAGTATGTAGGCGAGCACCAGGATTACAGAATTTAGAGATTTTACTGTCGAATCAATTACCGACGCAACTTTCTGTCTTTTTACCCGACTGATGTGTGTGTGTGTGTGTAGCCCAGGAGGCTTAGCCAACATGCTTAACGCTAAGTTAATGATTTTCAAAAATCGAAATTTGTGTATGATTGAAGGAAGCTGATGACAGATGGCGTCGACCGCTTATGACAACTCCATACATTTCGAGTCGATAGAAAACAGAAACGTTAACAGCGTTTGCGTCTTGGCTACGCCTGGTCCAGAAAGATTAAACGATTTTAATGCGGTTTTATTTATTTATAATTGGCAATCACCCATTGAAGACAATGGGTGAATTAAATACCAGCAGTTTCATGAAAATGTTAAAAAGTTGCTTGGAAATCAACTCGTAGAGGTGATCATTAATTGAACTGAATCCAACCTATGATATTTTATTTATGACCGCATACCAGAAATAACTAGTGATTTCTTTGATCGCATCCTTCACCTATCTGAACTCATGCATCCTGGTCACCCCGCGGCGTCCAGCAGCGAGCCACGCTACCGTTCCACCCCCTGCCGGCCAAAATAAACAAGTGCCTCGAAAACTATTCACTTTTTATTCCTACAATCAACCAGCTTTAGTAATTGAAACGGACAGGCCGGCTTCCAAACAACAAAAAATGATTTTTGAATACAGAAGCTGTAGGTTAAAAGTGACCACACAAAAACTTATAAAGCGTTAGAAGTGGTTATGTTTATTTCAGTCTATAAACTAGTTAAGCGGATTTTAAAGACAGTTGTATTTTATGCAATATAAAAGATATGGATTAACATGCAACTTAACCTTAAATACATTAAGTAGTCTATGCTCTTGATCTTAATTAACGATAAAATAATTCAAATTAAGTATGAAAATAAAGCGCCGTCGGAGTAGCCAACCGCGCGGCGATAAAAAGGTGCGTTCACAATTACGTCGCCATCGATTTGACAACTTGATGAACACGCTCGGTTCCACATTTGAAATTGACGGATCCATGTGGGTGGTCTCGGACGTGCGTGTAATTTTTTGTTTGTTTTTAATTTGTTTTTTTTTTGCGTTAGAAGCGATGACTAACAGGCATCAATAGCTAGCCACCGGTGGAGTGTGATAATCGGTTGTGACGACTTTATGCCATGATTTAAGTGAGCAACGAAATATGATTACTTCTTCGAAATAGCTAATTTAACTATGAATTTAAGATGTTTATTGAAAATTATTAATTTAGGACAGAGACTTGGTTCCTTACAATGTTAGGATGTAATAAATATTAAATTTATTTGCCTCCTAGGTCTGAGCAATGGATTGTGATACAAATTTATACAAGATATCAATAAGACACGATCCGGGCTCATGGTGTCAATTAAAAGTAAAATAAGCGCAAAATGGCAGCTCAAAATGCAATTCCCGCTCAAAAAACTGTCAAAGTGACGTTGGCCGAGTGAAGTGAGTGTCCGAAATGTACAATTGCTACCCAGCATGGTGACGTTGATGCCGTGTAGCTACCTCAGCGGCGGGTCTCCGCGCTGCAGCTTGGAACATACGGAACCTAAGGTCAGCATCCACGGGTCCTAACCTCAAACATTTAGCCAGAAAGCGGCAGTTACTTATGTTGGTAATACTGAATTTTCTCTACTTCAACATGGTTGGGAAATTACAGTACTGCTGGCGTTGAAACTGACCGTTTATCGTTCAACTGTTTCGAACGCGCCGAATTCCGAATTCAAAATGCGTTTGACGCTTTCGAAAACAGTCTGAATGAGTAAATCACCAGAGTAAAGAGCACCTAGTTAGCACCCTTAGTTGCACCTTAGCATGGCACTGCAGTTCATTTTAGGCACAATCTTTTCTTATGTTTTCGCTTGCATGTTGCACTGCGCTTTCCCAAAAATTATGTTTTATCTATAAGGAATTCGAGTGATTCGATTAAACGCCACACGACACGATGATTAAAACCTTATCTCTAGCTGTTCGGGTGTCCGTAACTAACACCGAATTTTATTGTCTGTGCACTCGGACAAGCTCCATAGTGTTTATGTTTTCCCAGTGGACCGGCGTCAGTTCTCAAGTTACCATTCATACGTTATTCTTTAGGGACTATTAAAAAGTCGTTATGAGTGTGTGGTGTCGCTGGCTCACCTACGGGACAGAGTGTCGTTAGCACTTGACACCAGGTAAGCATGAATGCGAGGAGTTGGTTTTCAGCATTGAACGCTGAACGGCAATGGTTATCTTACTTTGGAATGTTATGGTGTGTTGCCTACAGCATTCCAACTTGAATTACATGACATTTATTTATTGTAAACATACATACATACATAAACTACTTATGGATAGTGTTCGAGATGTGCCATTTCTTAGCCTTCATCGATTCGCTAATCTACAGCCAGTGTTGGGCAAAAATTAACTTGAATAAGAATAAGAATAAAACAGAAAAGTTATTCTCATTCAAATCGATTTGAATAAGAATAATTCTTGTACCTCGTTAGTTGAAATGGAATACTAGTGAATAAATCATGGCACTTTTATTTTAAATGAAGAATAAAATTAGAAATATTTTTTTTGGAAATGGGATTATTCTAACTAACGTTTTATTCAACTAACATGTTATTTGGAATAAAATTAATTTTGTAGTAGGTACAATAAATATTGGTTTTGGCACATTTTTCAATGTACTTACGTGTAAGTAAGTTTTATGACGTTTTTTTTTGGGACCTTTGATACGATGGTGATAAAATGAACCTGTACTGTACGTAAATATTACGTATTCTTATTCAGATACATTACTTCAAAATAAAAAATCATGAATAAATGTAATTGACTAAGAATAAGTTATTTTTATTAAATTTTCCCACGTACAAATTATTCCCGACGAAATTATTTGAATAAGTTTGACAGGAATAAAATCGAAATGATTTTATTCCTACGAATCTTCATTCAAGTAATGATTTTATTCTCGAGTGCCCAACACTGTCTACAGCAATATAAACAACAATAATAACATCTACGTAAAGGTATCTAACCACCTTGTTTAACAAAGCATAGCTAAGCTTTAGAACTCCGAAAGTTGTAAGTATTTAACAGAACAAAACCACCCACAAGGTTACAGCAATAAAAACAAAGCCGGCGATTTATCGGAGGAGGGAGACGACTCTCTTGATAAACCTTGTATTAAAACTATAACAATGATACTGTTTCAAAACAACTCAACTGAATTTATAATGTTCAAGCAAAAATAAAACTTAAACTCTTGAACTCTGAGTCGTAAACTGATACGTGATAAGCCTCCCACAGTTTTGCTATTGATAAGGAATGACTAAAATTTGTACAACACGAAAGGAGATATAGATTTACTTGCGCTAGAAAAGGATAGGTACTGTTTTATCGGTTCTCATCACTCGGCGCTCAGCCAACTCTTAATAAAATATGTTGCCCTGGTAGTGCGCGTTTGGATTCCGGGGTAAAAAGACGCATCTCAAAACAGTACAGGAAAAAACTAAAACGAACGAGCGATGTGATACTTTATAGGCATTTTAAATCCAATTCACGCTTAGAATAAGTTCAAGAAAGATAGTGTGCCAACAAATAAACATGGAAAAAGATATTATGTTATTGAGCAACTCATGTATTTATTTTAATAAAACAACGGGCTGTTATAGGGTAAAACTCGTTGAGCACAGGTATCTTCTAACTTAATTTTACACTGCAATTCACAATGCACGTAAAAATGCCAAAGCAAGTGACCTAACAAATCGGGGGCGCCATTAAAATAAATCACTATTAAAAATTGACGTTTCACGCGATGACTCAAAAAGTGTACGCATCGAATTAATATCGCTGTATCTCTCAAATTATCAACGATAGCTGGGTGACAATAAATAAAATATACCTTACAAATCAAAAGAGACCTTACAGTCTTAGGCGTTTACGCTTTTCTGTTTATCGTTGCCATAATATTCGTATGATAGCAATAACAAGAATAGCTTAACTAAATGTTGCTGTAAGGTTTATTTTGACTTGGGCGGCAGCAAATATGGCGGACGTTAAATTTGTAAATTTATTTGGTGGCGGGAGCGAGGGACGGCTCGTAAATATCGAGTGAGATAAAACAATAAACGAATTACGAATAAATAATGGGGCGTTTTGTTCGTGCTCCGTGATTAGGATACAGGCTGTAGAAAATTATACAAATTATATGTTTCATGTAAATTTGCTTGAAAAAGCACCAATGTCAAAAGATTGAGTCTTATGAACAATCAATCTATTAATTTCCATGATTTTCACTTAACATAATTTTAAGTTAACATAATCAAATAAAAGATAAGAATAAAAAAGTAATAAGTTATATAATGTCTGTCATTACAATATTCCAAGGTAAATGTTGCACATTATTACACGATTAAATCCCGTATAATGACTTGGTAGACTTGTGGAAGTAATTTTGATACTGATTGATAGATAACTTAAGTAAAGTCACAAGCCATAACACAGAATAGATAATAGTAGCCATAATTAAAAATGTTACGCAAAGCTTTCCACAAATATGCTAAGAATTTCTCAGAAGAATAATTTATGGTAAAGAATGCAACAAGTCATGTTTGTAAATTCCATTCCAAATTTAATGACTCCGCCCGACCAGATTTATAATATTAACATCGGGACAAAACATTAACCAAAAACAACGAGTACAATTATAGTGACAAATGTAAGGAACAACCTGTGTAACCGAAGCGCAGCGTTGTCGCGCGTAAAACGTATAAATTAGCTTGCTATCGCGAGATCGGCCGGCCTCACACCTCGATGGGAGCCCGGAGATTTACGCTCTTTCTCACAGTGACATCTTAAGACTTATGCTGCCCTGGTACCCAATGGGGCTGGTTAGTTAGGGGACGGAGAGCAAGGCAAGTCACGCTTTAATAACAAAGAATCAGAAATGTCAGAAGGTGAGAAATATAGAGTGATCTGCCCCCTATTTCACCATTTAGACAATGACACGTGATAGGAGACAATTCGGTATACAATGCAAAATTATCAGGGCCTCTATTCAGGTGCGTTAAAACGATATCGTGTTTGACACGTTTAAGAATCGTTTATGTCACAGTCGCCATTATTGTATGACACAAGAGTTATCAAAACGTTGACAATACGGAAACAGGTCAAAAACGATATCGTTATAACGCAGTTGAATAGAGGCCCAGGTTGATTGATACATTACTTGTGTTTCATATTATCTGTGACATGTACACTGAAATGTCACCTGTTACCTGTCATTGTAGGTATGGTGAAATAGGGTTCCGAAGCCTTTATACTACAAACACAAAAAACAACACCGGATAACCTCTAGCGAAAATAACTCTTTTTAAGTTCAATATTATATAAATCTAAATCTATACAATTATTCAATGATACCTCACTCAATGTGATGATGAAAAATTATCTTTGCTTTACTTGTATGGGAGAGACAAAAAAATATTCTACAACATTTTATTTTAACAAATTGTCGGCGTAACTCAAGTATAACTATGCCAAATTTCAGCTTAGTCGACGAACAGATGGACATGGCGAAACTATAAGGGTTCCTTGATGACTACGAAACTCTAAATCCTCTAAATTTAAAGAAATCTACTGATCGTAGAACGTGTAATGAGGTGCGATGAGATCATGATAGTCGTGTTACGAGAAGAGTTTAAGGCATAAAATTCTGTGGTACTCATGTGGAGTGCTAACATCCAGTTGCAAATACGTTCAACAGTTGGAACACATAATGCCAGTTTCAAATTTGGTGACATAAAGTTTCATTTGTTTGTACAAAAGAACATTGGACCAGGGGAAGGCCTTAAAAGAGATGGATAGACTGAATGAAATATGAGGAGAGAAAGAGTAAATAAGTACTAGGATAACGGATTCTGCCAATCTCAAATAAATAGGAGTTTATAACAAACACAAAGCGATTTTGATCATAATAAAGGAAATAATAAATAACTAGGATAATTGTTATAGATCTATCTAAAGTGATCATTCTGAATTTAATTATAGAATATTTACAAACGTTAAACAAATTACCTTAACGGCCGCACCTAGTCAGTAAAGTTAATGACGATCAACTCGATCCTTACTGACGGTTTTTGTTACACAAGTTTGAAGTTTATTGTCGTTAATATTATATTTCTTACCAATTAGAGCACCATAGCTATTACAACTAATGTAAGATCGAAAGACTCCTAATTTTACAGAACCATAAAGCGTCCCTCAACTAGATTATTAGTTACTGTAATAGAGACACGGTGGCGCCCTCGAGTTGTTAAATAAATCCCTATTTTATTAATGTTGTTACGCCTATCTCGATCTCCGGGACGTTTAGGACTTTTATTATTTATAACTTCAATGTTATCTTCCATCTCGTTACCGAGCGCGGGATTGTTAACCGTTATC
Source organism: Acleris holmiana (assembly GCA_949316455.1). Taxonomy (NCBI): domain Eukaryota; kingdom Metazoa; phylum Arthropoda; class Insecta; order Lepidoptera; family Tortricidae; genus Acleris; species Acleris holmiana. Next base: position 12,481,712 of record OX438782.1, on the reverse strand, counting down.
TAAGTATTACACCTACCGGTTCGTGTCGTTAGACATGTATTTTATTAGTTTCTCTTTAAAATAGAGACTTGATTTTTTTGTCAAATTATTAATTGCTTGTAGATAATGTTCCATTTTAAATATTTTTTAGTTTTAGCACATCCGATGACAACCAAAACAAAAAAGAAGAATGTAATGGTTTACACTTGTTTATTACAAGCACCACGAAATTTTAACTTACATCTACTTACTTAGAGCATCAGTGATTCAGTGATAAAAAATATTAAGTAGATCCCTTGTTTTAATCAAAAAGGACCATCTTGTAGGAATTTCAAAAATTAACACATCGACGATGTTATGTTGATTACTCCTATTCATCATTCCCCACTTTGTAGAAATAGAAACATCTACATTATTATCAAACCAAATGAGCTGATTCTGATCTCATTAGTGACGGTGGAATGTTTCCGCTAATCCTTTTTAATTTGACATCAACGTGCCGTTTCTTTCTAAAGATATATCATAGTTGAAGAAGAAGAAGGATAGGGCTTACGAAGTTTCGAATTCATGTCTCACCGTCACCGGCAAGTGGCTGGCCTTGTTTAAATTAACTTGACAAGTAGTTAGGTCCCTAGCAACGCTTTGCTAATATTCTTTTTTCTTTAGTGATGGTTTTGTATATCTAATACACACAAATTGGTTTTCAAGACTATATTATATATTCCGAAAAAAAGCAAAAGATAATCTACCAAGCGCACAATGCCGCCAAGAGAAATTTCCACAGACACCGAGGGCGTTTTTCAGCCAGAAACTCGATAGGTTCTGGCTGAAAATCAGAGCTGCAGGTGTCTGACAGCATTTTGCTGAGCCAGAGTCCGTTTCACTGCCGTGACGACACACTTTTCCGGTTTCCTTAATATTCTTAATGTATAATGATTTATTTATACGTATGTGTGTCTTATGGCTTTGAATAAATGTATTTCTTCTTCTTCTTCTTCTTATGAAATTAGTGATGTTTACAATCCATATTTTTCCCATCTAACAGTACTTACATGGGATTTTTTTCGTAACAGATCTGTGGGGCTATACATTTTGCATTCGACAATCGTAAGCGCTTATGTTTCCATATATTTATATCAAAACAATCGCTAACAATTGTCGAGAACAACTTCTCTAGCCCCACTGGGCTGGATTCTACACTGTTAACGATTTTTTTTTTGACATGTTTCCGTATTCGGTCAACGTTTCGATGACTCTTATGTCATTACAATAATGGCGACCGAGTCATAAACGATTCTAAAACACTTCAAACGCGATATCGTTATAACGCAGTAGAATAGAGGCCCTGGATGCCCGTTTATTGATATTTAATTGAATATTATACACTAGTATAACTTCTTGGCCTGATTGTGCAAAATGTGGTTGCAGAATTTTATAAAAAGTCTTTCTAGAGCTGTTGCTAGTATTTCTGTAGCTCTGCCTACCCCACTCTGGGAATGAAGGAGTGATGATATGTATGGTATATTTTAGTAACATCGAATTAAATCTCCTACATAGTTTTTTAAAAGTGTAACCGAATGGACTAGAGTATCAGAAACCTCAGATAGTATCTCCACATGCAAACGTAAATACAATACATTGGCGACCACAATGTGGTTCCTAGAAGGTCGAGAGATGTTTGGGTAAAAAATGTCGCTCGCTCACGCATTGTGCGTGCCCATTGATTATGAGTCAGTAATGTGTACGATAAAATAGTGATTAGTGGGTTACTTTTTGTTGTCATCAGCTTAGTCATTCATTACTTAGCTTAAATGCCGAACGTTTATAATGTCCACCCCCGTTTTCTCTGATGCCCTGGTACCAAAGATCAAAGTACTGTTGTTGTTATCAGCTTGCCCGTTTGATTTGGCTACGAACATTACCTAAGTATATAATGAAATTGCTTTAGATAGGGTTTCTCGTTACTCTAACAATGGCGTTACATATCGCCCACGGCATAATGGATAACAGATATTAGCGCAACAAATTACTCACGCCTGTTCCTGTCGCCCTGGTCGTTTTGGTTAAGTATTTGTTGCAATATCGAATTTACAAGTACTAACAATATAACACAAAGATGCCGAAATTAATGGCTGACTAAACAACTCTTTAAAGCTAAACAGCACTTTTCACAGTAATTACAGATTTTTCTTAAATCAACTCCCAAGCTTTGGGTAGAAGGGCAAACGTCTATCTAAGTACCGTTCCTGAATAACTGACTAACTGACAATGCCCAGCCGACACCGCTGGACCTAAGGAAGTAAGGACTTGAAATTTGGTGGGAATATTCCTTGGATATCCTAGGGCTGCACTAAAAAGGGATTGTTGGAATTTCATCCCCTAAGGTGTTAAAATATGGAGAGAAGCGGGAAACCAACTTTATTCGTACGAAGTCGCGGGAGTCGTCTAGTATACCTACCTATAAATGTGAAACTTTTCTGCGACTGACTGACTGACAGAAAACGTAAACCTAGAACCTAAAACGTGGACCTAGGGACATTAAATTTTGAGGGAATATTCCTTGGCTAAGGAAGGATGTACTAAGAAAGATTTTTTGAATGTAGTTGGAAACTAATGAAGTCGAGGGCGTTTTCTAATTAAGTACTTACACATTATTTGCGATACACATTATTCACATCATCAATGTCTTTGTTAACGTTTTCCATGGCGAATCGTTCACCTTTTCGTAATTATTTACACATTGAGCACTGCTATGTATTTATTTCATTTCTTATCATAATATCGACCAATCACAAACCTAATACTTATTTATCAGTAGTTTCTAGAGCTTCACTAACTAATAACATGTATGTTAACTAAAATAAGTTGACATTAAGTTAATAGCTGGCATTTTTGTTGCAGGCAAAACGGTCTAGATCCGACAATACCACCGATGTGTCAGACAGGTGAGTTTCACACTAAAATCATCATTTTATTTTTATACGTTGTGTATGTACATCCTTAAACCGTATGAAGTCCCATTACATTTCCCGTGTTCCTAAAATTACAAACGCTATGCAATTTAACAGTGCTCATGAAATAGCATAAATACCTCTTCCTGATTATGCCAGCCGTGTACGTTTGTACTCGTGGGCGTCGGATTTCGAATGCTCTGCAATGGCTGGCTGGCGTAGGTGCCTCACTCACATCTTTTTATGCAATATCATGGGAGTAGAAATTCTGTTTTAAATAAAATAGGAAATCATTGAATGGTATAGTAGATTGTGCAACAAGGGCATAAAACAAACCATTTTATCCAAGACTTATGGTATCCATCCGAGCCGTTAGGCGAGGGTCGATAATTAAGTCGAGGATAAAATGGGCGATTTTAGTCAGCCTATACCCAGCATAAAGAAGGACTTTTCATCACACCAGATAGGGTGTTATAACACGCAGGCGTATAGGCGCCTATTTACCTCCCAAGGGAGTAATGGGTTTGGTTCTAAAATATAAGACCCACTAGTCCATCATTTCGGACTAAGGAGGTGTAAAATCAGCCAAGGTCAATTTCCTATATTCAAAACTTGCCTAGAAACCAATTTTACCTTACATAAAACTTATACGGTACTTAACTGCATTATTTATATCTTTTACTATTATATTAGAGACATTTGCAATTATTTTTATTCAAAATTATATTGAAAATACGTACTAGGTATCAAGTTTGAAAACTAATGGCTGTTCTTAGCATTATCTGTGGAAGACTATATTGAAAAACTTTGAGTTGACATGTTTACAATCTTTAGCAAGTCGAGTGCCATTAATTTTTTGATTGTTGTTTTTTTTTAATAGTTTTTTTTTTGTTTCCTTGCAAATGTGATGAAAAACATTGAGTGTATAACGGGCAGTAAGGAATTAACAATCTCGAGTCATTAAAGCCCTCTCCGCCTGCGGCCGGCGCCGGGCTTCTAATACTCTCGTTAGTTATCCCCTTTTTACTTCCCTTGATGCACAATGTACTCAGAAAAGGTAACTAGAGTATCAGAACCTCGATCAAAGAGATCATTTTGTCTGGGTAGCATGCCCTATTTCACTTACATTTTTCCTACGATTTTCTTTTTTTTTTATAAATTGTCCTCTAAGTAAGTACCCTATCATGTCTCTTAACTGTACTCAAATCACAGTACAGGTACAACACATAATATAAACTTAAACCTAAAATAAACATTTTATCAAATACCTTGTACCTTTATAAATTCAAATCAAAGTTTACACCAAAATAGTCCTTCAAAGTACTCGAAGGGACAAAGGGCCCTAATCCCGCTGTAATCCCCATATTGTCGATACACAATTGGCGTGAAATGCTACTTAATAAAATACCTAAGGGACATTATCACGCGCGGATCAAAGGAAGTGAGAGAACACAATGGCTCTCGTGTTACCCTAGTACACAATGAAGATGCGTTTATGGATTTAAGGTTTTTGTCTCTTTTTGAAAGGTTGGTACGAATTTTGTTGGATTCCACTGTGTGATCACAGAATAATTATAATAATGATCTAGTCGCATTATGCCTCCAAATCCAAGCGCACAAGCATCTGAACACTAACTATGACATTATATAACTACAAACAAAGTTATTCAATACAATTTTCATTTTTTAACTGAACTACAAAACGTCTTGGTTTCCGTTCTATAAGGATAATTAAACATTTCAGCCTTATTAAATTATTAGATACTTTATAGTTCAGAATTTATATAAATTTGGCTTTCATTTCGACTATTAATTTGTTACGACTTATCTTTTCATAAACATATTGCTGAGAAATGTTTCTTTTTTCTTATAATATCTTCCACTCACAACTAAACCACATTTAACTTTATTAGGCCCTAGTGATTAACACTCTTCAGCGGCCATTTTTTAAATAGAACTAAAAATAAATCGTTCAAAACATGCAACCGTAAGTGCCACCCGACACTGTGTTCCTGCCAAAACGCGACGGAACGGAACAGCCGAAATATTTGATTTATTTCAAAACACACACTATTTTTATATTACTTGCCTTTTTACTTTCATACCTTTTTACCAGGGTAACATCTCTAATAAGAGGCTTGTAACGGAATGTGTCACTTACGGGGGTAAGCGATAGATCAAAGTTTTTGCTGCGGTTATGGCGTCCTTGTACATTTTTGACACTTTCCACAAAAACTATGCTAAATTGCTGTTTCAAGTCTATTTAAAATTATAATTTGAAAAGGTCAAAATGTCATTAGGTTAATGGTTACATGGTTCAAGTTCGAGATCATTGCCTACCTTTTAATGTAGTAAAATTATTTTCTGCTCTTCTTCTGAGATATAAAAAATACATAGTTATTTCACAACCCACCAAGTTACAACTATAAAAATAACAAATCAAAACTAAAAATAAAACTAAATCTTGGATATAAACTTAAACTAAATGTAATCACTAATCAGAGTAATAAGCTAAATCTAAAAGTTGAACGAGGATACTGCCAACTCTTCATTTTCCAGTAGTCTACGAGAGTTGTCAAATGGTTTTTTGGAGAGGCTTTGAGGATCAAGGCTCTCGACGCAGAATTAATCTAATTCTCACATTTGTTAAAACGAAATCTATCATTTCACTAACCCATTCTACAAATCTGACCACGTGTCAAGTTTTTTCAACCCTTCCACATGGCCGTGGCCACATTCGCCACGCTCGGCCATGTTCGGCCACGTTCGGGAGCGGTAGAAAAACGGTAATTAATAGCAACCCGTGACACGTGGGCCCCAAATGGCGGGTAAAAACGCATTGCCGGTTTAGGGTTCCCCGGGCAACCTTTTTATATTTTCAGTGCAGTTATGTTTTTATGTAAAAAGTCTTTTAAAATTTGGTATAAACTTAACATAACGTTGCATTTTTAAATATTACGTTTAAAAATTGCCAATTTCAACCTAATAATCATAGCACTTGTGAATTCGAAAATGACTTTGCATTTCGATGCTCAAACTCCCTGTGGCCTGTAAAGTCTACCTACTTTGGTGGAAAACTAAACAGCATATTGTGAGGCTCAATATTTTTATTCTATTTAAAAGTATGATTGAAAATGAGTATAAGTATGTCACTCACGGAACCCGCTGCTAAACAAACAGGCAATCGGTCCCGGACTGAGCCCTTAGCTGAAAGCCTTTATTGTTGCTCGCCACTTCACTCGCCCCAATACTTGACTGGAGCACAATGAACAAACACGTGCTTACACGGTTCTGTTTCCTTGGTACTTGTGATCAATTATTTATAATAATTTAGTGCTTTATTTATTTATTGTATATAATTCCAACAGTAAGATCATAAAATCAACGTCAAAGTCGTAGACAAACGAAACTCATGTTGACGTTATCGTAATACGTAGGTGCGAGTATACAGGGTGTTAATTTTTTTAGACCTAATCTTAATCGAAGTGCGACTTTCAAAGAGAATGTGATATTTTTTTCGGTTTTTTGTTCCTGTTATGCCTATTAGTAGGTATATTAAATATCAGGAAAGACAGTGGATGCGTTTCGGCTGACATGATGAATGATGGATGATGTTTATTTTAGTAACGCACACAATAACATTTAACTTGATTCAATCCATTCGCGCTAGCTATTGTGAAACGACAGTAGGTCCTAAGGAACATCATTTAAACGAAATAATCAGCAGTCTTCAAAAATCAAGATCCAAGATAACATTTTTGCCGCGGCAAACATAAAACTAAAAATGTGACAACTAAATCATCGCACCATATGGAATGCGACATTACGACACACGCACTATTAAACCTTTGAAGTCTTTTGTTAGAATGTTAACACCGTTTGTAAACGTTTTATGATTCCTACTTAAAAAATAGTTTAAGTGAAAAAGGCCGAAACATTAAAAAAGAGCGTTCAATTAAAAAGATAGTGACAATGGTGCCAACATTCGTGGGGCGTTTGATATCCGATAGTGTTGAAGCTCTAAAAGTGGCGGCAAAAAGCAAAGTGACACTTGAATAAGCGTGAACTTAAATAAACAAGAGCTCTTTTTTTCTATACAAAGAACGATGCTGTTCAATGCCGTGATGTTTGATAAATATTCTCATAAGTTATGCATGCTATAAACCATTACGGTATAAAATAAATTATTTGGCATATCAGATATTCTAAAATTTCTAGGTAATTTTGTTACAAAAACATAGCCTTGACGTCCCGACTATAACTTGAAGAGGATAACACATAGATTTTGGGTGGCATACATTTGAATCCGGGATTTATTTTACTATGTTATTATATAACTTTGGTTATGAGGCTTAAAATCAATTCATGCTGTTCTCTTATCAAATGTTAATTTAAAAAAAATATGTTTAACCTACTTAACAAATCTAGGACAAACAATGCTTCTCGGTTACGTAAAAACGAAGGACAACCAAAGAACTCTCACTCACTCATTCAAAAACGTTAAGGGTAGGTACTAAGTTAATATGCTTAATTCAACTAGAAAAAAACTGTGGCTGTATGAATAAACAAGGTGAAATTTTGCTCCAATGGACAATGGCACCCAAGCCAAGATTACCTACTGCTTGCGAACTTAGAGATAAGCAAGTTACTCGTAAAAGTCTACTAATAGTTGCAATAGTGGGTGGTTACCTAGAGAACTAAAGAAAATTCTGTAATGAGCTGCTTATTTACATGCTATTTTTCAATAAAATTGTTTCTGTAGTTAAGGCGTAAGAGCACAACAGACCAGCAGACACGCTTTTGCACTTCTAATATTTGTATGAATTGATATAGATTTTATGTGTCAAGTATGCAGTTTGTGTGATAGTAGGAGTAGTAATAAACATCAGGGTAATACATTTTATTCAATATATTATTGACTTAGAATTGTTTGAACCACATTTTGCTTTTGTCTAAATCGCATTGTTTTTAAGATTTATTACTTTGATTATTTTTTCTTTTTTTAAATCCTTCTGTATCATCTCGAAAGTAACTGCAAAGTAACTGCACCCTATACTTAGTAGGAAATTATAAAATGTCAGACAGAATCCACTAGGGATTCCGACCTTTTATAAAATTTCTAATATACTAACCGAACACCATGTATCTACATGAGACTATCTTTACTATTGATATACGGTTGAACTCTAAGTAGCCGAACATTTTAGTACATTATCTTGTCGTAGCTATTGATATACTAAATTCAAACCACTCTCATTTTAATACGTTATTACGACTAGACGCTAAATATTATAAAAATGTATGTCTATGCTAATATTTCATATAGACAAACTCTTATTTTTAACAAGGTTTCAGTTCAAAATAAAACGAAACCTTAATCTGGGTCTTTGTTTTTATTTTTTGGCACGACCCTTGCAAATAGCCGCCAGTGCCGCCACGCAGGTCTCGTCAAATGAATTGAACAAGTCCACGAATCACCTCACAAAATTGCAATATTCAAATAGAAATTGAAACAGGTGTTACGCTAAAACGTTGTCATAACCGGCCATCAGCATAAATTAGTTTAAAATTATATTGTTTATGCAAACTATGTAGGTGCGGTCAATTAACATATTTTACAAATATTACAGTGTTTTATTAACATAATTAATTACGCATGAAGTTAATTTGTGATAAGATAGGGTGACAAATTCGGCTTAAGTGATGTGACGTACCAAGCTGTCAGCACTGCCAGGAGGTGATTGCGCGACACAACTCGATAACGAGCTAAATTAATCGAACACGTGTTAACTATACGTTAGATAAATCCCGAGCGTGCGATACGAGGGGGCATCTGCTTATTGGACTGTTTGTTGTAATCACTTTAAATAAACATGACAATTATTGAAACGCTTAATTGACACAATATGGGGTTTATTTTTAGTTCAAATACAGACGTCAAATCTCAACCATTAGCGTCAGGATATCGTTTTACAGATGTATTTTGCGTCTCTATTTGAAAAGTGTGTACTAGTAATCTTCTATAGGCGGCAGTTATTGATTAATAGATTTATTTCTGTAAATTTAAACTTACCGTAGCTTATTTTAGTTATCTTTTATTTTCAGACTATCGGGTGAAGTCAACCCGAGTCCTTGCGAGTCTGAATCGACGTCAAACTCGCCGCCATCTTTGCTCCAAGACGGCAGCCTGCCGGCGCTGCTAGTTTCCGGGGCATCGACAATTTTCCAGACCACGACGACGTCCGCGAACTCCGCGCTAAACGCAGCTGTTGACAGCTTATGCTTGCCTGGTAGCTCGGAGGACTGTGGCCTGACGAACGGATGCGCGACGTTGGGTTTGTCGCTGCCGCTCACGTCTGCCGGCGGGCTGTGTACCTCCACCTCCTCGCCATCTGCGGTCGCCTGGTTGATGAATGAGGATAGTACGGGTACGTACGTACCTATAAAACCTACTCTTTATTGCTGAAGTCCGTTTTTGATAAACTAAACTCAAGTTAATTAGCAGCAACACTCACCTCATAATTCTCAGAGGCGAACGTGATCGAATGCAAATCAAGCTTTGTTGTTTGATTTATGAACATAAATAATAATAATTCGTCTTTATCAAGAACTTTATGGTATGAGTAGTTCATTACGCAGTTGGGGAATAACTTGTAAGGCCCTTGTCAATACTGCTTTTGCTGTCATACTATGTCATATTAAACGAAAACAACGCTCGTTAAATTGTTTCTTACTACGTGATCCTTTTTGCCGTAAATAAACGAGAGCTTTGCTATAAAAATGCAAAATAATAAAACATCTGTATTGAAAAATGAAGGCGTTCCTCGCCTATATTAAACGGGTGTTAATCCCTCCAGCAGAGCCACCAATGATCTCTGCTATTCAATAATTTTAAAACATCACAGTACTGTTTTTGTTGCCCTGGTAGGCGGTGGCGTCAAGAGCGAGGTGCGCAGCCCGGGGCTGTGCGAGGCGGACGTGGCGCTCTACGGCGACACGCTGCCATACGACCAGTCCGCGCTGCCCTACCAGTACTACAACAGGTGAGTTACTCACAACTAACCTCAGATGCTGTATTACGTGCTGCCTAATCTTGTCAAGTTCCACGCAGTGAAAGGGGCAGAGTTATAGCAGACGTAGCTCTATCTCCTTCTCTGGAACTTTGCAGTTTTGACAGTTCAACGTCGTATTGACCCCAGCTTTAGAGAACGTTTTTTCCTTATAAATAATTGTTAAATTGGCTTAAATTTGACGAGTTTGCCTTCTTCATCACAAAAAAAGGAAAAATTACCTACCTCTAAAAGATATATAACCTGTTACTTTGCCAAATCACTCTGCAAAAACAACAAGTTCACCTCGACGGTCTTAATCTCCCTACTAGTACTTAATTAGTGTATATTCAACTGACCGGAAAACACTTCCCTACTTACAAGGCAATTTGTCGCGAAGTGAATGGCTTCCCTGGGTGAACGAACGGATTTGGAGGAAGCCCCGAAACTGCCACACGTTACCAAACATACAAGAAAGTACTCTATTAAGTATCTAAATTGAATTTATAAGTTGTGAAAGGTCGTTGACCTAACACACCATTTCAATTAACTACATGTTTTCTACAATACGTACCTATCTACTACCAGGTCATCATCAAATCTAGGATTAGTGCTCTTGCCAATCAGCTACCTACCGTATTTAATGAAATTTACAATGCTACAACGAGTAGTCAAAAATACCTCGATAATACAACTCCAACTCCAACTTAGTAATCCCATGTTTGGGATCAGTATATCATCTCCGAACTTCTGCTATTGATGATTGTGCATTAGCTAAGAGGTGGTTTCTGTCGTAGCATGCAGCAGTACGGCGGCGGCGCGGCGGCGTCCTCCTACGTGGGCTCCACGCTGTACAACCAACCGTACGCCGCTTACCCGCCCGCACACAACGCGAATACCAGGTAGGTACGAGGGAATTTAGTGTCGTTGTAGTCAGCCAGCTATGAGTTTATAAGGTCCTGGTACAATCGGTAAGGCATTTAAGGTACTTAACATCTGCTACGACACGACTCTTTAATTATTTTCTACTTACATTGATAACGCGACCATTGCAATGTCAATGTAAATAACGGGGCGAACCGACGTGGAATTAAAACACAATTGACGCTGTAGTCAGTCAGCTATGAGCTTATGAATTCCTGATACACAAGTTATTTACTTTAGCAATCTAAATGGGGTTAAGTTTGAAAATTAATGAGCAAAAAAATAGAGACCAACGCGTCAATTTGACAATTAACCCTTAAATATTTTCAAACTTTAACTACACGACCGAGAATCGACCAAAGATTTGAATATGACGTCGTGATCCCCGAGAACAAAACCAACAGTGACTCTTTCAGTGAACACTGAAGCATTTAAGTACCATGTAGGAAATTACTCAACCTGTATAAGTAAATTTTTTTTGTTTGCCGGATTTGTAAATAATTATGTTACTTTATTAGATATCTAAAATACTGAATTATTTTATCTAAGATAATCCATTGTTAAAAATACGTAATCATACAATCATAGAAAAAGCAAAACTAATTCAGCCGTGTCGTTGCCAGGTTAGAATAGTGCCACTCCATGTCTACCCGTGGATGTCGTAAGAGGTGACCAAGGGAATGAGGGCTTGTTAGGCGATGGGCTTGCAACCTGTCACTAATACACTGGTAAACATCTTAGCTGATTGTGTAAAATGGGGTTACAATATTATCAACAATTATTTTTAGAGTTGTTGGTATTTCTGTATCTCTGCCTACCCCACTCTAGGAATGAAGGCGCGATGTTTTGTGTATGTATGTATAACTAATTTACACAAGAGTAAAAGAGACCAATCTAAGTAGCTTATATTAAAACTAAACTTATGAAAACAAAAAGGAAACTAAGCTACTTAAATAATAAAATCTAGAAATAAAAGTCAAACAACTACGAGTATAAAAATAACACCCCTCTAGCAGGTCCGCCCGCGGCATGGTACCTATGACGAAGGCTCCATAAAAAAAAAGGTTTTTGTAGATAATCTATTCTTTCCCCTTTGATGTTGTTTCCTTAAAATGGTCAAGCAAATACCAAAGTACGATTAAGTACGTTGCTTTTAAGGTACCTAGTGATGACGAATTCGATGCTCAAGGTAAGGACAATATTTTGAACTTTTTCTATTATTTTCAGGTCATCTTGCAAGGCCACGCCAACGTACCTGAGCTACGGCGTCGGGGGAGTAGGTTCAGTTCCCAGCTCTGGCTTCGCGGCGCAACCCTCGCCGTACTACTCTTCGTATAACAGTGGACTGGGCCAAACCTTCCCACAGCAGGTCAGTGCTCTTGTACGCTTCTTATTTCCTGGTACTATGCTACATTTTTGATGCAAACGCACGGATAGCACAGGACAACTTTGCCCGCGACATGCGCGAGAAGCGATAAAAGTCGCAATAATCACTAGGATATTTTATTGTTTCCTATATTCCTGGTACATGGATGACGATCCTATGACATCATTACTGAACTCGCAGAAGAGTAATTTGTAAAAAATATACAAATTATAAATTTAATAGGCGGTCCCCTGCTGAACAACAATTAAAAAGCGAGACTCAAAATTGACCATAAAAATACCCGATACGGTTCACATTACCAGAATATATAGAAGTGTCTCTTATGTAAGTTATAAAATTAAGTATTTAATTTAAGTACTGTGAAAACTAACTCTAGCTGGTTAACAGGTTTTTTAATTTCCGGACTTACGACACATTGCCGCAGACTTCAATTCATTAACAGTTAATAACTATCTATTACTAATTGTGGAGATTACCTGGTCTTATTCATTCAATTACACTTAACAGGACTACAGCAGCTACGCGCCTGGCTACGCTGAGCACAATGTGGCGCAGTATAGTGGGTATTACGCGGCGCCGAGTTACTCTCCATATGTCAGCTCTCCTAGTAGTAGCGGGAGCGCGGGGCACACGTCATACCACCTCGGTGGCGCCTTATCGGGTAACTCCTACTTTTTAATTCTCCTAGTAAATTCTGAACTATTCAACGAAAGCAACAAAAGTAAAAGTGAAACTTCTCAGTGTGTGAGGGTTTACACCTCAAATTGCAGTTACCGTAGTACACAGAATGAAAATACGACCAAGCTGAGCATACCGCACACCGCACACCGCACACTTCTTTTCAACGAACGTAAAAATGTGATTGCAAAATGTACTTCTTACACTGCCATCTACTGGGGAGTAGCAATATTAGGTAGCTAGTGAGCGAAAGAGAGATTTGTTTTCGTTGTCAAGTTCGAAAGTCGTTTTGCCTTAACTCAACAACACTTGCACTATAATAGCCAATAGGGTGGATGATGATGATTGTGAAAAGTCACTGTCAAATTTGACAAAAAAAACTTGTTGCTTGCTTATGTCAAAGTGACTAAACAAAACAATTTGTGATTAACTAAAAAATTGACTCGCAGTGGTGCAGAGGTTAAAACTATCTTGACCTCTGACCTACAAATCACCGTACAACGTTGCCCCCAATCTTCCTAGAGAAGATTGGATTGTGTTTTATTGCTATATTGATTTATAATTATATATACTTACTTGACACTGGCGAAATCACTTCACGTGGAAACGCCATATCCCCGCGGTAGTAGCTGTTCAAGTCGCCGCGGGGGCAAAGAAAGAAGAAGAAGAAGAACTAAAAAATAATTACTAGCAAGTAATTTGTAACTTAAAGACAACGAAAACGATTTGCTCAACAAAATAAAATCCTGTTTAACAGTCGCCGACAATACGAAAACAATACTAGGCTTTAAGTACGTGTATAAGCAGTGTTACATACGTGGATCAAACACAGATCTTAAATGAATAAAGAAAATGAAATTCACCCGAATAAACGCAGGAGAGTCGGGGAAAGTGATAATGAACACCACAGTGACCTTGACGATGTATATTCGGATGATTGGCCTGACACGGGGAGTGACAACGGTAACCTGAAAACGCTTGTTAACCAGAACATTTCCCTCACTTGTTACTCATTTTGAACATTGTTCTTACATAATTTATACAACTGCCGTTTGTTTTCTATCGATTATCCTTGTAAGGTTTATAAGATTTTTCTATGTAGGGATGTTTATTGTTTATACACGTACATAACATCATGTATTCATTCCCAGAGTGGGTAGGCAGTGCTACAGAAATACCAACAACTCTAAAAAGACCTGTTTATAATTCTGTAACCACATTTTGCAGACTCAGGCCAAGAAGTTTACTATTGTATTACTGACAGGTTGCAAGCCCATCGCCTAACAGTACTACAAGCCCTTGTTCCCTTAGTCACCTCTTACAACATTGGGGGGGAAGATATGGTTGGCACTATTCTAACCCGGCAACCACACAGAGTTTATTATTTAATATAAATAATGCATGATATGAATATCATGCATTATTTTCCCATATTGACCTTGAATTGTTTATTCTAGAATCGCCATCGTCGATGCTCCCTTCAATAAATGACAACAACCCTCTATCGCCCATCAAAAACGAAGTACATGCTGCAAGCCGGAGATGTAGAGAGAATTCTGGGTAAGGAACTATATTAGTTATAAATAAAATGAGATTTGGCGGTCGTCCAACAGTAGGACAATCAATTTGTAATATAATGTATAAAAGAAATGGCTGTGGAACACTGCCTTGAAATAGTAATGTGGAATATTTGCCTTTTCATGTGATGTTATGTCACCAATTATCACTTGCCTAACATTTTATTGCAGAAAATATTTTTGGCAAACATTCACTAGGCAACTAAATGCTTTCCAATTTTTTTTCCCCCAAATCAAATGTTAGGCATTTATTGTCATTGAAATATTTGGTCATATCAAACCACAATATAAGTAGTATTGTGACACAGGTCTACTCAAACCTAAAAGAAGATCTCAACCTGATTGTGTGTACCATATTTGCTAATGGAAATAAAGATTATCATAGAGATAGGCATTACATATTATTCCACCGGCATCTCCCTTAAAATTGAAAATGTCTACGGCTCTCAGAGCCCACCTTAGTGGCCTATGGCTCTATTCTACCTGATAAAACCATATTGTTTTTGACATGTTATCATATTGTTGCAAATGTCTACCGGCCTCAGACAGAGCCCACTTAAGGGGCATAGTACTTCATTCTACTCCATAAAACCATTTTTCTTGTGACATGTTATCCTATAGTTCTTAACTTAGCTGCCATTACGACACCACTGCCATTTTTGACGACACGTTGGCCTAGTTGGGAGTGACCCTGCCTCCGAAGCCCGAAGTCCTGGGTTCAAATCCCAGTAAGGGCAGATATTTGTGTGATGAACCCGAGTATTTGTTCCTGAGTCTTGGATGTTTCCTATGTATTAAGGTATTCATTTCTCAATCTAAGTATGTTTATCATTGTCTAATACCCATAAGTACAAGCCTAGAGCTTAGTTTGGGACTAGGTCAATTTATGTGACATCGTCCCGTGATATTTACTTATTTTATTTATTACTGTCAATTACAAAAGCTATCATAACATTGACAATACAATAACATGTTAAGCTATAATAACAGTCCGTGTATGTCTTGAGCTATAAAAACAAAAAATGTGATGTTGCAGTGAGAGCACAACGCGCAGTCGTGGGCGCGGGCGGCGCAACACGTCCGCGTCGCCGGCGCAGCACGCGCCCGAGCCGGCCACGGACCGCGTGTTCATCTGGGACCTTGACGAGACCATCATCATCTTCCACTCGCTGCTCACCGGCAGCTATGCATCTAAGTACAACAAGGTACACCACTTAACGTTTACGTACAGTACTACGCTGATAGGAAATCGGTCCTGACACATTGCACTCAGAAGTTTCTGACTATTGATAATTTTGACAGCAGTGCAGTAAATGCTGTTATCACTTTTCCTTGAAACGTGACAGAAGCTCGTGGGGCTAACCCCATGTGCTACTGTTCACCGAACAATTGTACTTGTGTGTGATATTTCTCTAATAAGTCTGTGGAGTGTCTATAAATAACTTGGTATTGGAGAATTACATCTTAACAGGAGTGACGCAACGCAACATATAAGTTAAGTTTTTGGTTGTTGAATATTTCAGGATTGACTTTTGATATACAGTACTATAGTATCTTTTGGAGGAGGCCCATGTCAAACTTGTAACACATAAGAATAAATGGGGACAAAACAACACATAATATAAAGAGAAAAAAATTAAAACACACAACAGTTAATGGAGGCTTTATTAATATTAAATAGAATATTTTACAGAGCAAGAGGTTTTAAAGAGTTTCTGTAAAGTTGGTAAGAGAATAAGAGAATGCGGGAGCGAGTGAGAAAGCTATCGCACTGTATGTTTGTGGGCAGAGGAACATAGGACCTTGTGCACTGAGATGTTTCCAATCTACGACAATCAATGACGTATTATGAAGTAGTGGGATGGAACCGTAGATTAATTAGTACATTACTGCTGAGATCGGGAAAAAGGATGTTGCGAGACTGGTATGAGTATGAGTTATCATAGGAGTCCAGCAACTGCCCTTCCCGGCCGAGGCCTCTCCAACAATAATTGTTAATAATTTTAATTGCATGTTTATAGTCTATGACGTTTTAAAGTTTTAATAACCGTGAATATCTTTCATGGTACGACTTTTTTAAAAAGTAAAAAACAAGATAGGGTGTGGATTTTTATTCCAATTTCAATTTTAATTAGAAGTAATATCGATTGTAAAAGCGTTACCCAAATCGGGTCGCCCCATATCCTCTCCTGCCATTAATAAAAAAAAGCTGTTTTAACAACGTTAACATCCGACCATGACGGAGCTAACACTCGGACGGATATCCGAGCTAACACTTATAAAATGTGTTTTTATTTTCAGGATTCACAACAAATGGTTCAACTGGGCTTTAGGATGGAAGAGATGATTTTCAGTTTGGCTGACACACATTTCTTTTTCAATGATGTTGAGGTATGTAAAAATAAATAATGATGTACAAAAATTAAACCATTTTTTACTGCAAAGCTTATGTTTAAGACTGTGACCGTGTGTGTGTATGTTATACATGTCAAATACTCTGTAAATTGTGTATTCTGTAAATCAAAAAAAATCTATTTGATTTCAAATCAATACTTTAGTTTATTATAAATACACCAAGAAACTTATATATATGATACTGGAGATTGCACGACGAACAACTCTTGAAGCCAAGAAAAGTGACCGTGAATGACGTCGCTATGTTTTTTGTTCCTTTCTATAGGATGAAAGGAAAGGGACAAAAATTTACGCGATGTCCTTTGTCCCTTTCTTTAGGATGAAAAGAAAGGGAAAAAAAACGACGTCATTCAAGGTCACTTTTCTTGGCTTCGAGGCGTTGTTCGCCGTGCAATCTCCAGTGTAATACATATTATAAGCTTCTTGGAATACACAATAATAGTAACAAGGACGCCCCTGGACGCTTGGTGCAGTCTTAAAAATGCAGTGTATAATTTTAATGCAAAGAAATCATAGTGCATTTATTACTTTCCAGGATTGTGACCAGGAGCACATAGATGCGGTGGCGGCAGACGACAACGGCCAAGACCTGTCCGCGTACAACTTCGCGTCAGACGGCTTCCACGCGGGCGCCGCACCTAACACCGGTTTATGCGCCCCTGGCGTCAGAGGCGGCGTGGATTGGATGAGAAAACTCGCTTTTCGATATAGAAAGATCAAGGATACTTATAATAATTATAGGAATAGGTGAGATCTTGCTAACATGATTGTTCAACAAGGGACTAAAGCAAGCCATAACACGAGATATTTATCCACCCGAACAAAGCGAGGGTGGATGAAGTTCGTGTGTTATTATGGCTTTTTAGTCTCGAGTTAAACACTACTCTTAACTTCGAATGCGAGCAAAATATTATTTTATTATAATAGTTTTAACATCGACTCGTAAAAAAATAACTGAATAGCGCTTTCATTTTTACTCTCAACCCATCCCGTAATGCAGAAAGTGACAACAACAAGGTTGTTTTTGGGGTTAGAATATAACAAATAGCCCATTACACAACATTTCCGAAACGAAGACTGCCGCGTTGGAGGTTTTATGCCCAGCGGCGGCGGCTCTACTTTAAAATCCGTAATTTTCGGATCGCCCCGTCGATTTATGCAAATTAGTTACGCATCAAGAGCAAAAAGAGAAATACAATAGACGTGCTTCGAATTACGGATTTAAAAGTAGATCCCGTGCCCCAGCCTGCCGTCCACCGGTTCCAACTCGCACTCCGATGACAAAGGCAACAAAATCAAATGGCAACATGTATCTGGCTGTTTTTGGTTTCCCAAGGCTTTTACTAATAAGGAAATTAAAAAGAAATAGGACTTTAGTCCCTAGGGAGTAAATTGACACGTTAATCCTTGGGGATTAAATAAACGCATCACTTTAGTTCGCCTTTTATGAGTCATTTTAGAGTGTGAGAAGTGAAAAAGTTATAACAATTTCCTTTTGCGCTGGGGATTAAAAAAACATCACTAGATTAACTCGTTGGCTTTTTCCCTCGCAAACAATTGAATATCCAAACTAAATGGACGGTGGTTAAGAGGATTGTGAAGCGATGCTAAAATCGCGTAGCTGTCAAAAATAATCCATAGGTACAAATTAAGCTCCGCGCGATAGCGTTTCTCAACCCCCTAAATCTAATCGGATTTCCGTGATTTTTTAATATGTTGTAGATATTATGAAAATTAACATTTCCAATAAATATTTTCTTGGAAAGGAAAACGTACAGACCTAGTTTGTCATATTAAAAAATCGTAAAAATCGGTCAACGTTTAAGGGGAGAAAAACGTTATCGCATTGTGTATAGATTTTTTTTGCTACACAGTCCTCTTAATAAGAACTCGTATTTCTTGTTTCCAGCGTGGGAGGGCTCCTGGGCCCCGCGAAACGGGAGCAGTGGTTGCAGCTCCGCGCGGAGTTAGAGCAGGGCACCGACAACTGGCTCACTCTAGCCTGCAAGTGCCTCAACATGATCAACTCCAGGTACTGCTACAGCTGACTTCATTGTCAATTAAGAGTGTTACATACGGCGACACGTTGGCCTAGTTGGGAGTGACCCTGCCTCCGAAGCCAGCGGTCCTGGGCTCAAATCAATGTTTAGCGTTGTCTAGTACCCATAGTAAGTACAAGCCTAAAGCTTAGTTTTGGAATATGTGTGAGATTGTCCCCTGATTTTATTATTATTATTAACAAACCGCGGATAGATTTAACTTCGAGTTGAAATTTAACATTTTGTGTACCCATCTATAAGCGATATGTTGCTTTAAATATAGTTATTAGTCTCTATTGTTTCCTCTCGTCCATATTTTGTACTTTAGTTTTTGGCTATTGTTTGTTACATTTATTTTTACTCATCCGCCCAAAGGTTAACTGGAAGAGATCTCTTAAAGGGATAAGTTCCCTTTTTTTTCTGTAATTTCCATATTTTTGTAATGTAATTGTTTTAGTACAATTAAGTGTTTACATACATACATACGAGTACATAAGCTAATTGAGAAAGCAGGACATATACGGCCACTTACTAGTATAAGCCTAGAGCTTAGTTTGGGACCAGGTCAATTTGTGTGAGATTGTCCCCAAATATTTATTATTTTATTTTATTTTATTATATAAAGAAAACCCGAACCCAAAAGAGAACTTTAGTTCCGTGGCACAGAGGTCGCTGTTTCCCGTGCAACGCATCGTGTAAGTACATTACCGCAGTCCCATCTGAACCAGACCACGAGAACTCCACTGCACTCCATTAAGCCTAGAGCTTAGTTTGGGACTAGGTCAATTTGTGTGAGATTGTCCCCTGATATTTATTTATTTTTATCACTGCTGGAACGACCTACAATCTGCCCAATATACACTTGAGCATTCCCAAAGGCTAGTGTTAGTTCAAAAAGTAGGGCTCTCTTGCGGCGATTTACATTTTTTAAAACAAAAACAACATTCATTCATTAAAAGCATTCAAGACTCACACATTTTTAATTTAATTTACATACATACATAACATCGCGCCTTCATTCCCAGGGTGGGGTAGGCAGAGCTACAGAAATGCCAACAACTCTAAAAGACCTTGTTGATTTTGCAAGCCCACCCCCTAACAGTACTTCAAGCCCTTATTCCCTTAGCCACCTCTTACGACATCCACGAGGGTAGTACTACTCTAACCCGGCAACCACACAGAACGGTTAATTTAATTTGACTTCTAAATATTCAAATCTTCAGAACAATAGTGACCTAATTTAGAAATTTTAATTTTCTAATTAGGTCTCTATAGTAATCAATTTATGACTTGAAGTTTGAAAGCTGTAATTTTGAATTGGGTCACTTTTGTTCTGATGCTGCGAATGTCGTGCGTCGAAATACATGTAGCTTCGATGACCTAATTAGCCGACGGTTCCGGCGCTGTCCTTTGGAGATCCCGGAGTCTCCAACAAGCACACGCCGACCACCGGGGGAGTTCTAGTCAATAAAACTTCCACATAACCCTGCGTTTTCAAGACGCTGGATATCTTGCATAAGATTACCAATCCGAAAACAAAAGATTTAGCGGCTCAGCCTGGCCGTGTTCTGTCAGTCACGAATAAGTTTTATTTATTATTTATTTTCGTTATTGGGAAAAAAACAGGACACAAATAGGACATAAAATAACTAAGGGTAATTCATCACTTCATTGAATGTATCATTCCATCGGATTTGATTTCATCGAACGCTATTTTCTGCTGAAACCATAATGTTTTCAGGGTATCTTAAACATTAATTACGTATTTTAGATTAGGTTAGATGTTTAAGATACCCTGAAAACATTATGGTTTCAGCGGAAAATAGCGTTCGATTAAATGATACATTCGATGAATGGTCTTTCAACTAATTATAGGTGTCTACCTATCATTTCATCGATCGAAACACTTAGGTGGAGCCTGTATTCTAGGTCAATTCCCACTAAGACTGAACAATTATTAAAGTGGCAGTGCCGTAGGACATCTATTTTTCATACTTCTAAGTGATGTAAAAAAATAATTGCAGCGGGCGAAGCCGCTGGCGGGTGGCTATAAATCTATATAAGTTACTTAGGCGTGACAGGACTAAAGACAAAATGTGTTATTTTTATAAGTATATTAATTTTCGCAATATAACTTACTTTATGCAGTATGTACGTATGTGAACACTTGTACTAGAACAATTACATTACAAAAATGTGGAAATTACAGCAATAAAAGTAGTTCAAAGGCGAACTTATCCCTTTAACAAAGTAAAGGTTAGTATAAATAGCTTTAGTACAGTCAACAGCAAAAGAAACTGATGAAATAGGGTCCCAAAATAATATATACAATAAATTAAGTCAAATGTTACTGACTATTGTAGTGTATTAGAAGTAAATGAACACATAATGTGTCAAAAGTAAGTGATCACATTTATTTCGATCCTTGAAAACTAAGTAACATGCCACTAAAACAGTTAAAGTCACTGTCGAGTGTTTCAAATTAAAGTGATTAACCATATGCATAAAGAAAATACGGGTTTATGGGACATCTCGGAGTACGAGTCAGATGTTCGGTTTATATCGGTTATATTCGTGAGACAAACATGCGAAGCAACTATATCGCCTCTCGTGTCCGCTGAGGTTAGAAACAAGGTCTTATTACATCAGCTTCATTTTTATTTATATTTCAAATAAATCCTTTTTTATCAAGCTCCTTCAGACATTTTCGATAGTTCGAAATTTTGTTTTTCTTTTGTTAATTACTTGACACATTCATTGTATTACGAGTAAAAAGTTTCAATATTCTTTATTGAAATTTCCAGTACATACATAATTATAACGTCGTGACATTTTGATTTGAAACATTGATTTGTCACTTTGTTTCTGTGTCTCGATGTTGTTATGATCATTTTCTTTTGACTCATTAAAATATCTGTTATAACTGATACCTTGGTATAACTGTTATATCTGGGGTGTCATGCTAGAAGATGTTTTGAAACCTTGATTTTGATCACTTACTTTTGACGTTGACTGTACCAATTTCACCATATGATGTTAACCACTTAACAGTTGTCAAAATGTATGAACTAACAGACGATTGACTTAACATTGATTAAAATTAACATAGTATGATGAAATTGGTACTTAACTTACTTTTTTTGTATATATTTAAGTGTTGTTCTTTCAGGGAGAACTGCGTGAACGTGCTGGTGACCACGACGCAGCTGGTGCCCGCGCTGGCCAAGGTGCTGCTGTTCGGGCTTGGCGGCGTCTTCCCCATCGAGAACATCTACTCCGCTACCAAGACCGGTCAGTAGTATTGATCAGTACCAGAGGCACTGTATAGAAATGTAATGTATTTACGCTGACCGAACATATCGAGGAAATTCAGAAACATCTCGATTTTTTACAAAGCTCCTATGGAGTGTTGCCACCGAGCTTTAACTGCTGCATCATTTGCAATATCCGAGACTCTTTCTATATTTTAATTTCGATAGCTGGTAAACTCAGGAAGTTATTTGGCCAATGTATGTGCTTAGATGTCTTACATTTACTATAGAAAATTCATTGAATCGATCGCAAATTTTATTCCGATAACGTTAGCGACTACAAAAAACCAAACAAACGGTCAATGACTAGCTTAAACGATATGTACGTTTAAGCTAGTCATTGACCGTTAATTTAGTCGTGTCACAGAGTCATGTCCAATCCGTCACTATTATAAATATTATAATAGGCTACTTGCCTTATATTAAATTTGGCTTAATAAATTAATATTTTCTGTAGTATTAGACTTAAGAAACCAATATTTATCGATTTCAGATATTAAAAGTGTAAGATGGCTACGTATTTTTTATTTAAAATTGTTCATTTTTATTTTTTAATTTGAACTCTGAAAACGCTGTCGGACTTGTTGTGACGTCATAGGACTCTAAGCAAACTTCATGTCGGTTCTTATACGAGTGAAATTCGCAATGGTATATTCTGTATTCTGTGCTGTGACATGACATTGACATTTATGACTCATGGACTTTGAGGTTGTGTTATGATCGTAGTCGTTTTAACATTAGTAAAAACCTAATCTGTGTATTATTGTTACTGCTTTCTAGTTTTATTGATAAGAGCAATCATGGATGTTGGATTCGTGAATGCAGATAGCACAAACTTACCAAGAATCGACACATTGATGGTCGGTAATTTTTTTGCCTTGAATCCAGATTTCTGCTCTGCCGAGCTTATTATTATTGAAGATAAAAGTTTTTGTAGAAACTGAATAACTTATTAAGTAAATACTAACATCAAAGTGATCTTCGCAAAAAAACAAAAATTGTTTCAGTCGATAAAGTCAGGATCCTTTTTAGCAAGTTTTAGCCATGTATTTTGCATATTTATTTCACTGGGCATTCTAATCCATAATTTCCCTGGGGTCGTAATTGATGCGTTCTTGCATTCTCGGAATATACAATTACGTTAATTACTATATTTTCCATGTAAACTGGTGGAAGTCATGGTTTTTATTAATAAAAGTATCGAGGTTTCGAAAATGATAAATTGTTTATCTATATGTCAAATGCTCTCGTCAAATGTCAAATGTTTGTTTTCGGCCCGTATGACGTCACAGCACAGATAATCTATAGACTAATATGGCTGTAAGCGTTTTCGCCTGTTAACGAAAACTAAACCTTTAAAATAAAGTTTTGCGGTTTTGTAGGTCCTAAAAAAATATGGGAATTTTTTTTTTCATCTAATCGGACAATAATTAATATCTTGAGACCTACTTTAAAACAGAGTCAACTAGCCTATTATAGTTTATAAGAAGCGAAAGAGATTTGTCATCTCTCTGGGAAACAGGCTTGATTTAATGTATGTATGTATAATTATCTCGTAACGCATCGTCGAAATCTTGGCAAAATTTAACATCAGTCATTTTACAAATTACAGGAAAAGAAACGTGCTTCGAAAAAATCAAGCAACGTTTCGGCGAACGTTGTACCTACGTTGTGATCGGGGATGGTCAAGACGAGGAGGCGGCGGCGAAAGCGAAAAACTACCCGTTCTGGAGGATATCCAGCCATTCCGACACCGCGGCACTCTACAACGCTCTCGACATGGGCTTCTTATGATTCCTGTGCGCCTGGTACAAATTGTTACGTTTGCTATTTCAAATGTATGGAAAAAAATATTTTGTGGTTGTCTATGTGCATTTGATGGGGACACAGCTGACAAATAAGCGGAAAGCTGCTTTAATGTGTAAGAGACGTTATCTCACGTGCACGATGTATTAATGCGTCACTATTTAGATAAGCTTCTAATGGCTCTTGTACGCCTGGTACAGGTATATAGAGTTTATTTTAGCTAGCACTAACTTGCAGACTTTCTCAGAGTTCATTTAGAGAGAGACAGGCAAACCGTGTAACAAAGTAAATACTGCAAGTGAGTGCTGACTTCCTCGTATTCGAGGCTAGGTGAGTTTTAGTGTAATTTCTGATGGTCTGGTCTTGGAATAACAAAAGTAAATAATAATGGTACGATCTAAAAGGAAATTATTCTAAATACGTCTTATTTATAAGGGGGATTTATTCTGCGAGCGAGTAAAAAGAGCTCTTACATATACGAATAATTGTATAAACGATCAATATCATATCATAAATATACTAGTGACTACGAACACGGGGCTCCGTTTTAAGTACATTATTATATTATTTCTAGTTATACCGGAGCCTTTGTCAAAGTCACTGCACTAGTACTACTTAGTTTTAAAAGCTCAAAGTCAGCTCAAAAACCTATTAAATTAAATTTTTACATTTTCTTTTTGTATATACTTAATGTTGTAGACAATCTCGTGTGAGAGTACTACGAGTCCATTCCTATTGAATAAGTTTATTAAATATATACAATGTACAGATAATTATTTTAATTAGAAAAATGTGTTAGTAATTCTGAAACATGTTTTTTGAAAAAATCTCACGCCTCAGGTGACGTACAAATGTCGTGATAAACATACTACCGAGCTTTGGACTCCTGGTAAGTGACTCAGTTCATTCTCAATATGCACCAAGTGCGGTTTTTTTACTTTACAGGTTTTTTGAAAATGCATAAGGTGGACGTCCGAGTGCTCGACATGTCAAGAGAAAAGATTTATTTGCGTCGTGATAATACGTTATTTATACTTCTACCCAAAACATTTCCATGTGTTTTGTGACCTTTACTTTTGTTAAATGGATTTTTTTTATATGGTGACCATATCAAAATTTCTCAAAATGAACAAAAGTGTTAGTCAATCGGATTGTATGAGTAAATTTCACGTGCTTTAATTTGAAAATAAGTTCTATATTTTAAAATTGACGTGTGAAATATCAAAAGTCAACACATTTCTCATAGCTAAAATGAGTGGTGATAAAAATAATGTTGATATTATTTCATTTATCGCAATTCAAAGTATGTTGGAAAGTACTAGTACACCGACGAGCACTGGGACATCTACCTTACCTTTTTATTGACTGGTTATAAATTGGCCTAATTTTAAATATTTTACTAGTCTAATGAATGTCCTACTTTTTGACTTTGTTTGTATAAAAATGCTGGACAAGTTTAATTTTGTTTTAATTTGTTACTGCAATAATGTCGCTTGCCAAGTTTTACTTATGTAATTTTTGACTAACTGATTTACACATACAGCTTGTATACAGGCATTTTACATGTTACTAAACATTATTTTTCTAGCAATATTCTGATCTGCTTTTCTTTATTTTATACAGTCGTAGCTGTACAGAATTAGCAATATTATAAAAACTAGACAAATTCGTCGCTGTAAATAATTTAGATTAATTTTAGACTTTAAAAGATCCAGGCTTATTCTAGGAATATTAAATTTAATTCGAAAGTTATGATTATTCGAGTTGTAAATAAAAATATATTATTTCACAAAATTTGCCTTTTCTTTTCTTGAAATATTTACTATTATTTGCTTACCTCATTGTTCCATTAAAAATAAATGTCAAACAAACCCGGTTGTTATTAAAGAATGGGTCCCGTACGAATTACAGAAAAACAGAACCCTTATTAGATAGCTTTTTTCCGTGTGTCCGTCTGTCTGTCAAAGACCCTTTTTGTTTATAACTGGTGAATTTTTGGAATACTTGTAGTGGTGTGGTATAGTGGTCCAAAAAATCTAACGTAATATTTCATACAAATACGACGTAGGTTCGAAACCCTCGGTACTCGAGTCTGACCCGCAGTTGGCCGTTTTTAACCTCCTACTTCTTCTTTTTTATTAATGGCGGTCCACCGCGACATACGCAGTGATTTCGCCAATGTCAAGTGAGTAGAGTAAAACAGTAAACAGAATAAATCAAAATCAAAAGCCGGACATCTTTCAATCGGCCATCTTCCCTCCCCGAAGGCTACCGGAAGACCTCGTTTCAGCGCCAGAGGGATATTCCCGTCATGGTTGACAGTGCAAAATAGACCTGAGTGTCTAAGAGGCAAGGTTGACATTAGCTCTGGTTTGAAGCTGACATCGTGTGTGAGTGACGTCTTTTGTATATGACATAGCGTTGAAAAGGGTATGTTCTTATTAATTATTATGTACGTTTTATTTCCTTTGTATTTTTTTTGTAAGCAGCTTTACAAACGACCCACTAAAAATGCTCAACTGCGTATCAAAATCAAAACTGCTGCCAACTCGTGAATCAATTATGTATGTTGAAATTAAAACATAAAGACAAACCTTTTTTGTTCAGTTTATGAAGTATAGTATAAAATATCACATGGGACAACCTATGCTTGCCGGATGACATTCTTGAGGATCACGAAGCGATCGCGAAGCCACAGGTGACGCCGTCTAGCCTATAAAGTCTAATATGAAAGTCTTGCATATACCCGAAAATCATAAACCCAAGGAGGGTGGACAGTCGAGTAACACACCTCTATAAATTATCTGTGACAGCGAGACAGCGACAGCATGGCGTCAGCATATCAGTCATGGTTGCCTAGTAACGCAGTTTGACAACAAAGGTAATGCTGAGACAGTGCCTCGCTATTCAGTGATAACTATTTATTATAAACCCTAACCAACCTATAATCATGAAGGCTACGGTACATACGATATTGTTCGACGTGTCCAAGAACGAAATGTTCAAAATAAACGAGAACTATAAGCTCCTGCACCGGAAACTGAAGTCCACGTGGAAAGTCATGATGTGAGTACTCCACACTACGCAGAAACTTGTTTGTTATACGGTGATATTATAACACTGACTACTAACGCAAGATAGGACTAAGTTAAAAAGCCCTACGAAGTACGATGTTTCTCAATACTGTCATTCCTTGAGGTGTAAGTACAGATATATTCACGAGAGTTGGCACGAATGGATTGACCTAAAGTAATGTCACTTGTCACTGTGAGTGGCAGTGTGAGTGCCTTTCTTATACAGGAGCCTCCTTATATTCTGTAAACACGTACCTAACACGTTCTCGTTGTTCAGGAAAAAAAAATATAATCTGCACCAAATGTCAATGTTAATCCTTTTAGTAATTTTTGAAGTCCTTTGTACTTAAAAAAAACATACATTTATTTTTTTGACTTATTTTTATTAGTGAAGAAAGGTGATGGCGTGTTCGAATAGTAAATAATCTAAAAAGGATCAGACCGAGGAGTCCGTCGTCAACAGAGTTTTAAATTTATTTATAATATACTGTCTTATCCTGTTTTCATACCGACGCCGCAATTAACAAAATAATGGCGAAAAGTTTCACGACATCGTCATTACGCATGAAAAATGTTTATATTTTATTAATTTGTAAAATGCAAAATGCAGGCTAGATTACGAAGTAAGAACTTACATAGATAAGATTACATTGTGCTTGATAACCTTCTTATTAGAATGACACTTCACTCATTTTTTACTGTCATATAAGCGATAAACAATACTTATACCGTAATGTAATTTTATCTTATTCTCAAAATGACTACACCTACTTTTGGACGAGGAAAAACATTATCGGGACAGTCTCGAGAAATAATTTTTAACGTATTTAATTATTTTAAACAAAAAACTAAAAATGCTGAAGGTGGATTTCTAAAAATTCAAGAGTTATACAAATTAACGTCTGCGGCGACTGGGACATCAGAACGAAGTGTACAGCGAATCGTTAACTGTATTTGCAAAAATGCGACTGAGGGATCGACTTCTAATGTGTTCGTGACACCCGGTGAAAAACGATCACGTTTGTCGAAAAAATCGGAGGTGGACAATTTTGATTTAAACGTCATCCGAAGGTATATTTACGATTTTCACAAAATACACAAAACACTACCAACTATTAAGGCGACGGGGCGGGCAATTGACCTTGCTCATTCGGGCAGACGAGTAAAATTTTAATTCGCGCGCCATCTAACGAGTAAGCTCTGCGATCGACCACATATTGCTATTTGTCCAAGAGTCAGGCATGGATTTACTGTTAGATGGCGCTTGATTAGGCCGAGCAATATAATAAATTTGCGTTTTTCTATATACTATCTCAAATTCAGGAACGAATGTCAAAAATAGCTTTTTATCAAATAAGTAAATACATAAATAGTATTTTTTAACACGTAAAGATTGTTTCTTGAATGGCATGAATATTAGATCAAAGAAAAATTTGGTCTACTACGATTGTGCGAGTGCTATCTTTTAGACAGTTTATATCTCGAACCAAAAATTTAGTTATGTACATACTTTCATTCCCTCTTTTCATGGTTTCGTGCCAGCTCTTTTAAAACGACCTCTACGTGATTACTATCTACTACAGTAGAATT
Source organism: Acleris holmiana (assembly GCA_949316455.1). NCBI lineage: Eukaryota > Metazoa > Arthropoda > Insecta > Lepidoptera > Tortricidae > Acleris > Acleris holmiana. The sequence continues at coordinate 12,452,932 of OX438782.1, read as the reverse complement.
ATGTTGAGTTTACCACTGACAGATGGATTGCCTTCATATTAATCTCATACAAATAAAATACTTATTACTAAATCGGTAGACGTGGGTATTGAAAATTGAAAATTATGTTAAGGCAAACTCTCTGTCAGTGGTAAACTTACAGGGCCTCCATTCTACTGCGTTATAACGATATCGCGTTTGACGTGTTTTAGAATCGTTTATGTCACAGTCGCCATTATTGTAAATGACAAAAAAGTTATCACAACGTTGACAATACGGAAACAGGTCAAAAACGATATCGTTATTACCGTGTAGAATCGCAGCCCTGTAATCGTACTACTAGTCTGTTACGATACAGACGCAATGAGTGAGCTAGAAAAAACAAGATGTGCTAGCCATACCCGACAAGGCTGAGATTCTACACGGTAATGTCGTCATTACCGTGTATCTAATTTTACTTGGTTCCGTATTGTGAACGTTTTGATGACTCTTATAATTATCATTGACAATAATGGAGACTGTGGCATAAACCTCAAACGCGATTTCGTTATAACGCAGTAGAATAGAGGCCCAGGAGTAGGGGAATAAACTTTTTCAATAATACTAGGTACTTTAAAAGTATTCAAATATTTTATTTTCGACGTGGTCTACGGCAAGGCGGCGATTCGTCGAGAATTTCGTGGTCCGGTTTTCTCTTTTTTTGGGCTTGTTTTTTCTTTCCTTTAAGCTTCATAGCTCTCATTTTCTTATTTTTTCTTTCTTTTTCTGTTCCTTCATGGCCCGTATTATATAGTCTGGATCCCTTATTGCCATTTTTCGGGTAAACCTTGGGTCGATAATTTCTCGCAGTAAACAATCTTTTTTTTACATGTTTTTTATACATGTTTTTTATACAAAGTTTTTGGACATGGGAACTAGGCCAACAGCAGCTGATAAATCAGTACGCTGAGTGAATCCACATCCAATGGCCACTGTGCCTGCTACTGCACTAGTATTGAGATCCATTACATCAGTAGGGATATCATTGTTCATTTGAAATGTCATATTGCACATTTTGCACTGCATATAGTGCATATAGTGAGATGAGCCCACTCCGAGTTTGCGATATAATTTCAACTGCTTGTAACCCGCAATTCAACGGGCCATGGGACGATATTTCTTGCAATTGAGTAAAAAACTGCAATACATTAACTATTCTTCTCCCATACTTTGTTTCATTGCTTTTGTCACTGAAATAGCAGATTAAAAAACATAAGTATACAATCATGTTCATAATTGATTCAAAATTAATTATTACGGCATATAATTAAAGAGCAGATTAAATTGTATTATGTTAATTTGGAGAGGTGGCCCATGTAGTAGACCGGTCAGTATGGGCAAGTCTGAAACTGTAAGATATACAAAGATCTGTTCTTAGGATCCATATCATCGATTTTAGTGACAAGAAAAACTGCATGCCTAGATTTAACAAACACTAGTAGGTACTCAGTTTGGGAAACAAACCCGGAAGTTTTAAAAAGTAAAATTTGCATTATTTCTAATTAGATATCAATTGTGTAGGACTTAAGCAAAGATATAAAAGATAACAGATAAAAGTTGTTTATTCAGTAAGTAGGCCGCACGGGCACTTTTAAACGTCAAAATTCTACCAGCGTTTCCCAAGAGGAGACCAATGCTGAGAAGAAGCGCCACAAGACTCAACAGTCAGTATTTTTTTTTAATATTGCTTATGACAATTATAGAACTTAACCTAGCATTATATCAACCAATTAATAAAATTTCAAAATATATACATCATGCATAGTCAAGCAGGAAAACGTGTCGAAACTTCTAATAAACACAGGAGCAAATAAATAAAATAATAATAATATTTATACCTACCCATGGCGGTGCAAAACTAAATGAAAAAAAATATTAAATAAAGTTTTGATACATTCTCCTACAGAAACACAGAAACCATGTCCCCAAGACTAGATTGTTAGTAAGCTACGTTATGTATCTAAGTATCAATCTAGTTATGTTACGTTATGTATCTTAGGCCAAGCATTTTTGTCTGTTAGATAATCCTCGACCCTATAGTTTAATTCAATTTAGTAGGTGTTTGAAATGACAACCAACACAAATTCGACACTTAAAGATACAAAACGCAATAGTAAAATCTAACCTAAACGAGTTCAATTTTGTATAAAAAAAATGGCTGTACTTTCAAACACCTACTAAATTAATAAATATCACAGGAAAATGTCACACAAATTGACCTAGTCCCAAACTAAGCTCTAGGCTTGTACTATGGGTACTAGACAACAATAAAGAGAAATATATACCCCCCATGTTGTTGCCGGGTTAGAATAGTGCCACTCCATGTCTTCCTGTGGATGTTGTGAGAGGCGACTAAGGGAATAAAGGCTTGTAGTACTGTTAGGTGATGGGCTTGCGACCTGTCACTAATACACTGGTAAACATCTTAGCCTGACTATGCAAAATGTGGTTAGGTACAGAATTATTAACAAGTTTAGAGTTGTTGGTATTCTGTTGCTCTGCCTACCCCACTCTGGGAATAAAGGCGTGACGTTATGTATATATGTAGGTATGTATGTAAATATATACTTAAATACATAGAAAACATCCAAGACTCGTGCTCATCATACAAATGTTTCATAGTAACATTTACTGCTTAACACCTACACAATCAATATCAAAATAGAAATAATGTATGTTTTATTTTCCAAAACTTTTGCTTATGATTCCCAACCAGAGATTTAGTTCTTTTAAATATATGAATGCAGTTTTTCTTGTCAATAAAATCATGTCTTATAGTTTCATACTTGCCCAAACTGACCGATCTACATTGGCCATCCTGTATAGCATGTATATTCACAATATATATTTTTCTTACTGTTCAGAACCATTGGATATATTATCACCATACACTACATCAAAATCATTATCAAAATGACCATGACCAGATGTCGACCTGCAACAATAAAGAGAACTAAATAAATATAATAAATAAATAAATATCAGGAGACAATTTCACACAAATTGACCTAGTCCAAAACTAAGCTCTAGGCTTGTACTATGGGTACTAGACAATGGTAACATACTTAGATAGAGAAATACCTACATAGAAAACAACCAAGACTCAGGAACAAATACTCATGCTCATCACACAAATATTTGCCCTTACCAGGATTTGAACCCAGGACAGCTGGCTTTGGAACTAGTTTAGTAGTTTGTAATAGATCATAGATCAAACAAAACATACAGAAGTTTACAAATCTACCTTTGTATAATGCCAAGTATAAAGAACCATTCATACACTCTAAACTTTCTTTATTATGTTAGACGTACTTAAGAGAAAAAAGTATTAATTTAAAGATGTCTAAAGTATAAGTAAAAACTGGATTATGATTTTCAATATGAATGGTAGAAGGCCTAAAACAAAAATTAAAACTTATATTTATAGTAACTGCCAATCCAAGTATAATAAAAGAGCCAAAAACTCTCATAGTTGGTAAATCAATTATGCTATTCCCAGTTGATACACTGCTGCCCATGTGAAACCCGCAACCATGAGGTCTTTATGTAGGCACGTAAGTAATGTACTTTACTTTTGAAATACATATTATGGACACTTTGTAAGTACTTACTGTACAGCGGAATCTCGCTGCTGTTTAGCTTGTTGCCCACATCGACCGCGACGTTTCCGAAGCAACTTGATTGAGGCAGAAGGTTTTCTGCCCCGCTTATTCCCCATTTTCACACGTATAAAACACGAAGTTCAATCAAAAGAAATAATTAACATAATTGAAACAAAACAACGCAAAGGACAAAATATAAAAAACTACAGTAGCTACTTGTTCGCACGGAATAGTAGAACTAGAACGCAACTGACTGACTCACAACTGAAAGTAGTGACAACTGACCGTAGGAGCAAAACAAAGTTTGAAACATTCAAACTGTCAACCAAGGAAACAAATAAATCCAACGATCTGGCAACGCCGCGGCCGGCCGCCACACGCCAACCCAAACCGAGCTCGCAACGTCGCTTTCATCGCTTTGAAGTTTTGAGTACCTAGGTACCTATATACGTAGTTATAACTTTTACGAAATTTTACTGATCCAACGTGAATGCAAGTTCAAATCCATTATATAACACTAAAAACAATTTTTATTCAAAATATTTTAGCTTTTGTTTAAAATAGTTTTGTTTATTTTTTGAGTATTTTAAACTCTTTTTTTAGTTTGTATATATTTTTTTTGGCCACATTCAACAAAATGCTTCAAAACGCCTAGTCATAGTTTAAGAGCAAACATTTAGTTGATTGTTTCATTAGGAGCATATATGTTTTGAGTATATAACATGGAAATTCTTATTAAAACTAATAATATTTCAGCTCACGCCACACATTAAGCCTTTAAAAAGAAGTGTGGAAAGTTTGGCAACAGACTAAATCGCCCAGCCGGAATAAAACCAATATAAACTTTTTAAAAACGGTTTATTCAAAGTTGTATATAGAGCTTACTATGAGTAAGATAACTATATAAATGAGCTAGAGCCAAACTTGAGGATATGTGTCTTCAGATTGTTATCATTTAAACCTACCACTTCCTATAGTTTTACCAAGAAATTTATCCGAAAACACCTCGATTTCATAATTTTGCCGTACCCTTCGCCTTAAAACATTACACAAAGTTTTAAAGGAGTCGATAGATTTTCCTGGCAGTGTCAGTTCTTTATTACGACTGGTACATAAAATGGGATTCCGGTGGAAGAAGATTCAGAACAACAGGATGCGGATAATTGAAAATGACAACATTCGTTACAAAAGATTGATGTATTTACGGAAATTACAAGAATATAGAGACCAAAAACGGCCTATTGTGTATACCAATGAGACCTACGTGCATAGCACTCATACTACGCCAAACGCATGGACTGACAACAGCAACAGTGGCATCAGAGTTCCCATATCAAAAGGGCAAAGACTTATAGCGGTTCATGCTTGTACAGAGGAAGGCTTTGTAGAAAATGCTTTGCTGACATTCAAATCTAACCAGAAGTCTGGAGATTACCACAGTAATATGAATGCTACAAATTATCAAAAATGGGTGAAGGAATATTTGTTACCGAACTTAAAGCCCAGAAGCGTCCTTGTCGTCGATAACGCTCCTTATCACAACGTTTAGGTGGATCGAGCTCCAGTAAAAAATTCAAAGAAAAAAGAGATGCTGACCTGGTTAGATAAAAATAAAATATCATACCCAAAAAGAAATACTAAAATCGTTCTGTACAAAATAATTAAGAAACATAAAGACACAAAGAAAACTTTCAAGTTAGATCAAATACTGCGAGACCACGGTCATTCTGTATTACGTCTTCCACCTTACTATCCAGATTTAAACCCAATCGAGATGTTGTGGGGGATTATAAAAGGTAAAGTAGGGACAAGGAACGTCACTTTTAATATGAACGAAGTTTAAAAACTATTCATCGATGAAGTTCATGCCGTGAAAACAGAAACGTTTCATGATACTTGGAGAAAGGCCCAAGAAACAGAGCGTTCGTACGAGTCTATGGAACACCGGCTAGACGACCTTACTGATGGTTTCATTGTTAATATAGGTGACAGCGAGGACGAAGAACCTTCAACATCTAGTAGTTCAAGTGATGCAGAGTCGGATTAACAATTTTTAAATAAATTTTATTTTCAGGTTATGCATATGTACCTATGTACAGTCGAGTTCATAAATATGTGTACACTTTTTTACCTACTCGAATGCGGTCGCTAACAATTAGTTTGCAAACGCATTCGACTAGATAAAAAGGGTACACATATTTATGAACTCGACTGTACAGTCAGCGTCAAATAGTTTGTAGCAGTCAAAGTGGTCGAAAAGTTCGGTACATCATACTAAATGTATCCTATACCAAACTATTTGACCACTTTCACTGCTACAAACTATTTGACGCTGACTGCAAATAAACCACAGTCAATTAATGCATTTGTACATATGAGGATAAAGTATTTACATTAATGGTGTTGTTTTAATTTAAGACTGATAGATCTATCAAACCCATCAATCCCAGGACCGCTGCTTAGAAGGCAACTCCCGTTACCGCTAAGCCACAACGTGTTGTCAAAGATTTTTCATACATTTTATTCATGATGAAAGTAGACCTTAGTTTAAGTAGGACTAGATGTATCTTCATGGATGGTTTGCGTGGCACTGCAGTATACTACGTTAGGTGTTCTTGGTTTCCAAAGGTTTCTTATTTTGGCGGGTATGCCAGATTTTCTTAGACACAATTATCGTAAAAAATTACTTTTTGCATCAACCTGTATTTAATAATTATGTCATGCACACATAGACATTTTCATTCACTCGTTCAATCCATTCGTGCCAACTCTCGTGAATATATCTGTATGTATGTAAACACTGTTTTGTTAAGTACAAATAAAAAAACTAATACAACGAAAAAAACCGAGCAAGAGCATGTCGGACCATGGTTGGGTTCCGAAGCCGTTGCAACAATCACAACTATTTATCTAAAAAAACAGCAACATAAATTGTTACAATTGGGGACCGTTCAGGAATATTGAACTGGAAAAGTGTCGTTTTCGCGAGAGTTGCGTCCCACCCCCGCACAGACAAAACTACAAGTAATATAAATCTGTCAAATATTTTTAAAGAAAACAAAAGACTTATACGCTAAGACGTTACGAGCGTACATATTGTGGTCATCTCATCTGTTATTGGCTTTATTTACCTCTCGCGGTCAAATAATACGGGTCAGAGTGCGTTTTTCATACAAGCGAGGCTATTTCGAAGCCTTGGTTCCTGGCTAGGGGTTGTTTTGAGTGAGGTTTAATGGTGGATACTCCGAGGTTCAATAGAGGCGGTCAAAAGTTCTTGAGATACCTAACTGATCGCACAATCCGTTATCACCACAGCGAGAGAGTTTGGGTCAGCATTTGGATTTCCTTACATTTTATTGCCTTTTTAGATGTTTTTTCTGAACATGCACAATTCCGGCGTTAACCGCAGATTCAATCAGTTAGGTATCCTAGGCACTCTGGTAGTCCTGTATCAATGCTCGGGGTATCCATCATGAGATTTCACTAAAAGCATCCCCTGGCGAGGAACCAAGGCTTCGAAATAGCCTATTTAGTATGAAAAACGTACTCTGTCCCGTATTATTTGACCGCGAGTGTATTATAGTGCGTATTTATAGTTCACAATAAACTGTAATGCTGTTGATGCCTTAAAAAAAAAACTAATTTAAAGGGACTATCATGACTAAGTAGACTCGATTAGTTCCTGAGATCTCTCTCTCTCTTCTTCAGCCTATGGTCACCCACTGCTTGGTGTAGGGCTTACTAGCACGACACTCTCTCCGATGTTGGGCTCTCTTCAGCCAATTTTTTTCGTTATGTCGTCTACCCATCTTGCCTTTTGGCGGCCAACGCTCCTGGGTCCGGTCCGGTCCTCGGTCTGCATTCTAACCCCTTCTTGCTCTAGCGGTCGTAGGTTCTGCGAGTTACATCTTCCGCCCATTGCCACTCAGAGGGCGGAATTCTCATGGCAAAATTTCAAATCTCACAGGGAAGAACATTTTGTTTTAATCGACTTTTCCAGTTATCGATATTGTGTTATCAATAATCAATTTGTTATTTCAGTTTTGCTTTTATATTTAAAATGTAAATGTCATTCTTTATTCGCATTTTATTATTGTTTTCAACAATACGTGAAGATCAAAGATTGAATTTATAAATATTGTTTTTTTTTTTAATACATCTTTGTTAACGGTAAATAATAAATGTAAATTAAACTAGAAATAAAACTAAGTCTAATACATAGAACTATACAATAATAATGAAAACTACACCTACATTTACCTAAAACTACTCGTAGTAATCTAAAAGACCACTACCAGAGGGCATTGTTAATATTGGTAAATTACTTCGATGTCTCAGGCACCATCCTACAAGGCAGCGAGTGTTAGTGGTGTTCGTTAGTAATATACTTAATTTCGTCTATTTAGAGGCAAAACTCACCAAGTACAGTGTACCTGGTCAGTTTTGCCTCTAAGTAGACGATTTATTTATGTTTGGGGCGAGTGTCTGTGAGTCTATCTGTGTTCTAACGTTTACTTATTGCTTGAAGGGGTGCGACGATTTCCAAGCGCATTTTTAGGGTTCCGTAGTCAAACTAGGAACCCGTATAGTTTCGCCATGACCGTCCGTCCCTCCGCAGCCTAGCTCAGAGTCGCTTAGTACTAGAAAGCTGTAATTTGGCACGAATATACATATTAGTCACGTCAAATTTACTATAAAAGGACTATGTAGGTTCTGTGCCAATTATGGTATGGATAATGTAAGTTGTCAGACATTTCTGACCATAACTGCACGCATTATAAATGAGAAGATAATATGGTACCTAATAAACAATATTTAATATCTCTAAAACCTTTTTTTTTCTCATTTTACTCTCTTTCCATTGAAATCTATGGTTTCTGTTAAGAGTGCTTCAGAATCAAATGGACTGCGTAAATTTATTGATTGAGTTATTTATTGCATGGTCAAAACAATTAAAAGTTAGGGCTTGTTAAGTTATAAACAAAACGAAAACTAAACGGTTTGCTCACATATTAGTCAAGTAACGGCCCGACCTGACTAATAATTATGTGAGTATACCGTTTAGTGTTCGTTTTGTGTAATGTAAATATTGTTTAATTTTACTAAGTACACGTTCCTATTTCAATCGATACAACTTTATCGAGGTACGATCCGGCAATTCCTACCAAGTCATTTCATCCTTAATATTTTTATCATAATCCATGCATACTACGCCATCGTCTTAATTAAACGACTGCTAATGAAGTCACGGGATCAACAAGAAATAATAGTGATGCAGGAATGTCAACAGATTGAATTTTTATGATTGTAAAATACACTGAAAATCGTCCAATACTATTGATAAAGTAATATGTGACTGATCAATTATCATAATTTGTGTTATTAAATGCGAGGGTGGTGAAAATAATAACAATTCGCGATTAATTTTACATAAATATTTATCGTTACGAATGTGGCAAGCATTACGCCGTTTTCAGAGTTCTATTATTAGACAAACAGGGTTAGAATAGCAATAACCTCGAGGAGCTTAGTCAAACCGGTTTCTGAACACCTTTATACGCTAAGACCCCCGTAAAATCTAGACTAAACAAAACTAAAACTACCAGTATAACAGAAATATAAGGTGAGCGAGCGAAGCCAGTCTAGGTCACTCGAGGTTTAAATCTAGACTAGACGGGTACGCGATACTAGGATAACAGCGCCGTGAGGGCTAGATCGGCGCAAAGTCTAGACTTGCTCTAAGTCCTAGACCAAAAGTACTAGCACCGCAGCACTCGCGGGGAGGTATCCCGTGCCGCCAGACGTCTCGTCCTTGGGTGTATGTTCACGTAGATGTATTCCGTTTGATAATCTCTTCGTGCTTTGAATACAGGTTAGTAAAATATTTTAAATTCACACATTATAATTGTAATTTAATGACAGTACTAAGATTGCTTGTTTTATAAATGGCAACGAATGCAATACACTACAATTACCGTTTCATACCAAAAAGAGACGTTACAATATTTACAGAGGAAATAATACACAAGTAGGTATAACATAAATTTATAGGTAATCAGTGTCGATTAACAAATTCAATATTATGTAAACAAACTGATTTTGTGAACATTGTTATATTTTGTAAACATTTAATGAATGGTTGTCTACATTAAATTTGAAATATATGAATACATTTACTTACATTTAATTGCCTTCAAAGTTGCAACTAACAAAAATGAAATTTTAATTTATAAATACAAGCATTATTAACAACAAAAATACAAAATCAACGTGTGACTTGGCGGGTGCGTAACGATCGATATTAAAATATTTTCTATAATATCAGTCGATATAACGCTCATTTGATATAAGTATTGAATCATATAATAACATTTAATATATTTAAATATGATATAATTATCATTTTATATAACGATCATTAATTTGTTCATAAAATTTTTTATATAACATACATTAAGTATAAAGTTAAACGTCATTTTATTTAAAATAAAGTACACAAGATGTTACAGAGAAATTAAAAATAAAACTGATAACTAAAACAAATTGACTGTATTTCCATTCCAATATTTATTTATTTATTTATTTAATCTTTATTGCACAAAATAATACACTTAGTATACAAAAGGCGAACTTAATGCCGTAAGGCCTATGCCTTCTCAATTAGGCAGCAGGCAGGTTAGTCGTGTTCAGTGTCGTATAAAGCTGCCTAGTTGAGAAGGCACGCGCTAAAATGCGTTTTGTACGCTCCGACGGCACTTATTAAACTTGCCAGATAAAACTTCACATAAAAGATCGACGCAGCGCTGTGTTGAGTGAGAGAATCACCCCCAGTTGTAAAGCAAGTAAACTTAAAAGTTAGAGTATGACCGCAAAAACCTCCTGCAATTTTAATTGCCAGCCTAAACCTTGCTTAAGGCTCAGGAATAATTACTCGCGGTTATCACAAAGTATTTGCCCATACCGGGAATCGAACCCGGGACCGCTAGCTAGTAGCTATTCATTGATTGGTAATTTTAATGACTCAATTATTTGAAACTTGCTACTGATTTCCCATATAGCAGTACTATCAGGTAAATTAAGTTCGACAGGTTACTAATATAAAAACGGCTCGCTTAAATCATTTGTACTACATATACATATTTGTAGGTCAATTAATACTTTTCTATAATAAATTAAGCGATGTAGTTTTAAAGTTACCATTTTCAGAACCCTAAATAGGACTGACTGTTGAGGTTCTTGCGGCGCTTCTTCTCAGCAGTGGTCTCCCCTTGGGAAGCGCTGGTAGAATTTTCACGTGTAAAAGTGCCCGTGCGGCCTACTTACTGAATAAACAAAATTTATCTCTTTTATCTTTATCTTTAATTTTTAGGGTTCCGTACTCGAAGGGAGTCGAACGGGACCCTATTACTAAGCCTTAGCTGTCAGTCCGTCCGCCTATACTAACCTTACAGAGCTGTATTTATTCGCCCATTGCTGATCTATTGTGCCAGTAAAGAGCTGTATCTTTAGCTGTAGCCGATTGCTAAGAAATTAAAATAAAAAGGTTTTAAATTGAAGGCTTACAAGAAACGTTTTTTTTTCGATGTGGTTTTTTTGTTGTATCGTAAAAGATATATAACATACAAGTGTCCAATGTGGTATAAATATAGTAAAAGCCGTAAAGATAAACAAGAAATACTAAAAACTGGTCAAGTGTGCGTTGGTTCTCGTCATTTTTTGGTTAAGACAACATTTATTTAAATTGAAATAATATATTATTTTTTATTTGGTCAAGACAAAATATAACAATACCTACAGTTCTGCTGTACGGAATCCTTGGTGCCCGACCCCGACTCACACTTGACCAGTATTTTAGATAGGTAATTATTGAATAGGATTGATAATTAGCAACTTATAGCCTCCGTCAGACAATGGAAAATAAGTACTAGGTACAAAACGCACTAGTATTTCAGAAATCGTGAGGAGCTCACACCGAACATTCTGCAAGACGTGAAAGTCCTCGTGGTACCAGGGCCGCAGAATGTGTTCACCGACGACGAACTCGCATGCCTAAAGAGCGTGGTCGAGAGAGGCGACTCGGTGCTCGTTGCTATGGCCGACGGCGGGGAGGAACGAATGAACACAAATATTAATTTCTTTTTAGAGGAATATGGAATTGTCGTCAATAATGGTTAGTAAGAAAATTATTTAACATTATTGTAGATGTGTTAATTAATTAACTTGCTTCTTATTTATTGGTACCTAATAAAACTAATACTGGTTTCTATTATTTAGATTGCGTGGTCCGTGCGAAATACCACAAGTTTTATCACCCGAAGGAATGCCACATTTCAAACGGTATTCTCAACCGCGCGCTCACGAAGCAAATCATGAAGATGCCTAACTACGCGAGCGAGTCGGATGACTTTTTGTAAGCTTTGAGATCCTAGTACTGATGCTGTAATTTGCACTAGACGTGCGCAATGTGACTCGTCTGCGTGAATGAAGTTCGCTCACTGTGCACTCGCTTATTAAGTACACTACTTTAATGTCTCATTTGATGAATTTAGTATTCATTCACTCAATCATTCTATAGATGAGTAAAGGAAAAGCGACATTATCAAGTATCTAAAATACATTTATGTGGCAAGTCAGTAAATATTTCGGGTGGTGTTTTTTTATATTTATATTGAACTAAAGAATATATGTAAATATTTATAAAATTAAAATAATTTAACGAAGTAAGTAGGGTCACGGTAATTTGAATCACTTTTTTTGTTCACATAGTATTTTCTGAAAAACTTTCGTTGGTCGCTCGGATTAAAAATTATCTACACGAAAGCTCGGCGTGGCTCGGCTAAAGTCGGTAGTTTGTGTACCTTCGTATGCCTCCGACCATGCGAGACCAAGTGGCATAGGGGCCTGAAGGTTTCATTGCATCTTGGGAACGTTTATATAATATTTGTCACTTGTTCAGGGCTGGGATTCTACACGGTAATAACACTAATAACGATATCATATTTGACGTGTTTCCGTATTGTCAACGTTTTCATAACTCTTATGTCATTTACAATAATGGCGACTGTGACATAAACGATTCTTAAACGTGTCAAACACGATATCGTTTGAACGCACCTGAATAGCCCTGGCCCTGGGCCTCTATTCAAGTGCGTTATAACGATGGAGGCCCAGGGCCTCTATTCAACTGCGTTATATCGATGGAGGCCCTGGGCCTCTATTCAGGTGCGTTATAACAATAGAGGCCCAGGGCCTCTATTCAACTGCGTTATATCGATGGAGGCCCTGGGCCTCTATTCAGGTGCGTTATAATAACGATGGAGGCCCAGGGCCTCTATTCTACTGCGTTATATCGATGAGGCCCTGGGCCTCTATTCAGGTGCGTTATAACAATGGAGGCCCAGGGCCTCTATTCAACTGCGTTATATCGATGGAGGCCCTGGGCCTCTATTCAGGTGCGTTATAACGATGGAGGCCCAGGGCCTCTGTTCAACTGCGTTATAACGATGGAGACCCAGGGCCTCTATTCAACTGCGTTATAACGATGGAGGCCCAGGGCCTCTATTTAACTGCGTTATAACGATGGAGGCCCAGGGCCTCTATTCAGGTGCGTTCAAACGATATCGTGTTTGACACGTTTAAGAATCGTTTATGTCACAGTCGCCATTATTGTAAATGACATAACAGTTATCAAAACGTTGACAATACGGAAACAGGTCAAAAACGATATCGTTATTACCTTGTAGAATTCCAGCCCAGTTGTAATGTGCACACAGTAATTTTAGCACTTCACCTCCTGGGGTTGTACTTATCTCTTAACTTAAGCGTATCACTTTTTAACTCGAAGCAGCTGTACTATCTGGCGAGATTAAGTAGTCCCGTCAGACCGTATAAAACACATTTCTGCTTTCGATAAATAGCCTAAGTTGAGCCGTCAGTATAGGTATAATTAAATGAGGGCGCAACTGTGGCGGATGCTCGGCGCAGTCTAGATTGACTTCTTGTGAGCTTTACGCTCCTAGTACTAACACTGTGATGTACTCACGGTATTCTTTTAGCACTTCGTCGCTCACATCGTCGCTTACCTCACTTTTGCTTTCGACTGCAAGCGAAACTTGACCCGTTAGTACAGTATTAACTTAGAGTTCCGCCGTATCTTCTACCTTAGTTGTATTTCATTGCAGCTCAGCCATGGTCGTTTTTATCTAAGCATGACGCATTGCGCTTATAGTACTGATATTGTGTAAGCTAACGGTATTCTATTATAAGCACTTCGTCGCTCACCTCACCTCTGCCTTCGACGATGAGCCTAACTTGACACGTCAGCACATATAAACTGAGTGATCGGGCGTGTCTTACATACGTATAGACTTTGGTTAATTATTCATCCTAGCAACACCGCTCCGCCACAGACACCGCCGTGGTTGTCCTAACTGAGCGATTTGGATGATACCTCGCGACCTTTGCGCTCCTAATACTAAAAGTGATGTAGTGCTCACGTTATTCTCATCGCACTACATCGCTCACATCGTCGTCGCTCACCTCACCCGTCCTTTGACCCCGTAAGTACATTATTAACTTGAGAGTCCCCCAGTATCTTCGACCATGGTTGTATTGTATTTAATTGCAGCTCGGCCATGGCCGTTCTTAACTAAGCGAGCGATTCAGATGACGTTTATAAGCTTTGCGCCCCTAGTACTGTAACTGTGATGTGCTCATGTATTCTCTTAGCGTTTCGTCGTTCACTTCGTCCGTCGCGCATTTTACTTTTGCTTTCGATTTCGACGACGAGCCTAACTTGACCCGTAAAGTACATTCAACTTAATGCTCCGGCGTATTTTCTACCATGGTTGTATTTCGTAGTTCTGAACTAAGCGAGCGATTCGGATGACGACTTGTACGCTTTGCGCTCCTAGTGCTCCTAATGCAGTGATGTGCTCACGGTATTCTCTTTTAACACTAGTCGCTCTCACTTCGTCGCTCACCTCACTTTGCTTTCGACCCGCAAGTAGATACCTATCAACTTATTGCTCCGCTGTATTTCACTGCAGCACTCGGCCATGGTCGTTCTTAACAAGTCAGTGAGTGATTCACATGACGTCTTGTACGCTTTGCGGTCCTATTACTGAAATTGCGTAAACTGACGGTATTCTGTTATTAGCGCTTCGTCGTCGTTAGTCGCTCTCCTCACCTCTGCCTTCGAGGATGAGCCAAGTTGATAAACTCGGTGCTCGAGCGTGTCATCGACTTTAGTTATTAATGTTATTGTTCATCCTAGCATCCTACCGCCGCCGTGGTTGTCTTAAGTCCTAACCACGGGAATGAAATGGATGATACCTCGCAACCTCACCTCTCTCTGCCTTCGACATTGGATGACACGTCAGTACAACAAACTGAGTGCTCGGGCGTGTCTTCGAAATGGTTGATTATTAAAAGGACCATGGGCAGAAATGTCCCCCCCCACCAACAGAAATGAAACATGTCTCATTTAATAGATCTCAGCAACATTATGTATTTTTACTATGGAGACGATCACCAGATGTATGGGGTTTTCTTGGAAAACCATAATCGTATCGTATGGAATTTGTTTGAAAATGAACACATACTTATATGGATGATTTGCCTTATTTGGCCCTTGTTTTCATTAAAAAAATCCCATTGATTTTGCTACTAAAATAAGTATTTTGTCTTTTTTTGGGTCCTTATAAACATATAGACATGCATCCCGTTACTGTTGGTGGGGGGGGACAGTGCCCATACAAATTTGCCCATTGTCCTTTATCCTCGCTGTGGTTGTCCTAACTCTACGGGAGTGATTTGAATGATACATCGCGACCTTTGCGCTCCTGGTACTAAAAGTGATGTAGTGCTGACGAGACGGTATTCTCTTCGCACTTCGCCACGCACCTCCCTCTGCTTTCTCAACCAGTCTCACTTGACCCATGAATAGGTTGTAAGTTGGTGTTTGGGCATGTCTTCGACGTTGGTCGTATTTCGTAGCAGCTTCACAAAGGTCTCGTAGAGCGCAAGACAGTATATTTGATTGTATTGTCGTGCGAGGTTTTCTAATAAATAGTCATATCTGCATGCGAAAATCTTAGTATCTTTTCGTGTTTTTTTTTAAAGTAAATTAAATGTATGGTTCGTTTGGCAGTCGAGTGCAATGTGCAATGACTACATTCCATTAGGTAATTGATGAGTAAAACAATGATTCAATGATAATCCGTGACCGTGTCAAACTAAATCAGCTATTTATGGTCCAGGGAAGAGCCCGCGACGCCCAACTTCGTGTACCCCTACGGCGCCACCCTGACGGTCAAGAAGCCGGCGGCGGCCATTTTGTCGAGCAGTGACGTCTGCTACCCTGTCAAGAGACCGATAGCAGCGCTGTACACCTCGGAAAAGAGTGGAGGTAAGTGAAAAAAAAAAAAAAAAAAAAAAAAAATTTCGGTACATCGTATTTGTGGGGTAGGGATCTCCCATTAGGTATATTTATTATCTGGGTGGTGATTCTCTCACAACAGCGTCGATTTTAATGGTGAAGTTTTATCCGGCAAGTTTAAGAAGTCCCGTCGGAGCGTACAAAACACATTTTAGCGCGTGCCCTCTTAATTAGGCAGCACGCAGTGAGTCGAGTTCAGTGTCGTATAAAGCTGCCTAATGTTGAGAGAATCACCCCCTGTGTCAGGAGAACCCGTTCCGCCAATTAACACATACAAAAATCTTAAAAAATTACACAATATTTAAAATCAAGGCTTGCTAGCCTACTAGCTGTGTGCGTGCGTGTGCGTGTGCGTGTGCGTGTGTGTGTGTGTGTGTGTGTGTGTGTGTGTGTGTGTGTGTGCGTGCGTGCGTGTGTGCGTGCGTGCGTGTGTGTGTGTGCGTGTGTGCGTGTGTGCGTGCGTGCGTGTGTGTGTGTGTGTGTGTTGTTTTTTTACGTATGAGGTGTTCCTATATTTTAAATAGCGTAGAGGCAAACAAGCACACAGTTCACAAAGTAATTCTTAGAAACAGTTGACTTTTTAATCGCTTATGTCTACTCCAGACATTTTGAGTTGATAGAAAACAAACTATAGCAGTGTTTACATCTTGGTTCTTGGCTAGGCCACATGAGGGTATGTACTAAGCAGACTCA
This sequence comes from Acleris holmiana, assembly GCA_949316455.1. Taxonomy (NCBI): domain Eukaryota; kingdom Metazoa; phylum Arthropoda; class Insecta; order Lepidoptera; family Tortricidae; genus Acleris; species Acleris holmiana. Next base: position 12,436,180 of record OX438782.1, on the reverse strand, counting down.
CAAAGAGAAGGCTGTTATGTGTTTACCTAGGACCTAAACGGGTAAGGTATAAAGTGTTTTTTGGATAGCGTCATGAAAATTGGTTTGGTTAATCTAAAGTTTCTCTTAACACAGCGCTGCGTCGAACGCAAAGATGAACGTAAAGCTCCGCTGGGCGACCGAGCTCTGCTGCCTGATTGAGCAGACGCGCGCTCAAATGTGTTTTGTACCCGCATACGAGACTACTTAAACTTGCCGGATAAACGTTCATCTTCGCGTTCGACGCAGCGCTGTGTTAAAGAGTATTACTCCCCAGTTCTGAAACGAGTCTTTTTTCAATCATGCGTTTTTGTAAAACACCCCAATATTTTTTTCGATCCTGCGTCATAGAGGATTGAAATCACGATAGTATATTCAGTTAGTTCCACATTAATAATAATATCCTTAGTTACCTATCTCCACGGTTTGTCTGCAGGGAAGCTGTTCGTCATCGGCTCGGGGCACTTCTTCACGGATCAGTTCCTGGAGTGCGAGTGTAACGACCTGCTGCGGGAGAGGATCTTTGAGCACCTAGGGGGGGCGGACCTGCACCTCAATCCGGTCGACGTTGAAGACCCAGACGTGAGCCCAAACATCTCGGGGAGGAACTAGTGATGAAGTTCCCACTTTGGTTGCATATAGCCAATAAGCAGTATCTCAAATTCAATAGCCAAACCAGATTCAATCCTATCGTGTTGGTAATAAGGTTGCATTAGCTGCAGGAGTTTTTTTTGAGTTACTGCATTTCGTGTTATTAGGGCAGCATGTATACTCCATTTGAAATACCATGGCCCGATTGCACTTGAGACGGTCATTAGCGTTAACAATAGGATTAGTGATAACAAAAGATACCTGCCCAGACCCTTTTGCGGCGTGGTATTTCACACGCAACCTAATGATCTTGATCGTTTAACCTAGTTTAGCAAAATTTATATTAGTTTCATCTAACTACGCTGGTGAATACACGTACACGAGTACTATCTTTAATTATGTTTAGGGAAACATCCACAAGTTCATCGTAAACACCTCAAGTTCGGAAGAAAATATGTCAGTCAGAAAGCGAATGAATCTTATATTTTATGTTATGACTTATGAATGTATGTATATGTTTGTATTACTTAGACGTTTCATGTTATATTGTTACATTAATATAAAGATGCTAGGTATAACATTAAAAAATACTGTACGCACTACAAAATTACGTATTTTTTTACCCGACTACGGCGAAGCAAAGGAAGGGTAATAATTATGACACCCTATGTATATTTCTATGTATATATGTATGTATGTTCCACTCTAGCGCCGTTCCTATTGAACCGATTTTAACAAATGAGGTGTCTATCAATTTGTCTTTTTTGTGCGATGGTTATAGGCTATTTTGTTTTATTATAAATTAAACATGGCGGCTGGAAATTAAAAAAATGTAATCAATAGACTTCGAGGACCATCTAGTTTTATTTTGAAGTACCAAAATGTGTTAGTCACGCTTTAGTTGTATGCAGATTGCACCGACGCGTGCCAATTTTAAGTGCACAGGGGGTGATTCTCTCAACACAGCGCTGCGTCGGTCTCAAAGGTGAAGTTTTATCCGGCAAGCTTTAGAAGTGTCGTCGGAGCGTACAAAACACATTTTAGCGCGTGCCTTCTCAATTAGGCAGCAGGCAGGTGAGTAGAGTTCAGTGTCGTATAAAGCTGCCTAATTAAGAAGGCACGCGCTATAATGTGTTTTGTACGCTCCGACGGGACTTCTTAAACTTGCCGGATACGATTCACCTTTGAGATCGACGCAGCGTTGTGTTGAGAGAATCACCCCCAGGTAGTAAAGCAATAAGTAAACAAAAGCCAAACATTATGAGCCCTATTGTTAAGTTTTAAGTCCAATCGTTCCATGGTATTTGTAATGGAGTATACAAGCTCATTCATGTTGACGGTGTGTTCGTCAGGTGAACGAATACCGCACGATCGGCGACACGATGTGGCTGTCCACGGTGCCGCTGCCGGAGCCGGCGACGGCGCCCCCGCCCCGGCTGGCGCCGCTGCACCCGCACGCACTCTTCACCTGGCGGCTGTTCTCGCTCAACCTGGCTCGCTGTTGGTGTACCTACTAACTACTCAATACATTTATGGAAACATTATGTATGTTCATAAAAACATCGCTAAATTTAGAAAGAACTGTGACATACATAATGTTAATACCAGAAATAAACATAAGCTCGCAGTGCCCTTCACGCGGCTCCATAAAATAAAAAACTCTTTTATGGGTAATTGTATTAGGTTCTATAATAAGCTCCCAAGTAATGTTACTGAACTATCAGTAAATAAATTTAAGAGTTACGTTAAGCGTAAACTAATTTCTAAAGCATATTATAGTATTAAAGACTATATTAATGATAACAATGCTTGGGACTGAATTGCTTGTAATAAAATGTTTAGTCCTTGCGACAAAAGGTTGCGAACGTCGAAAAAAAAAAGACATCCGACAGAGTTTCTTACAGGTTCTTCTCTGATCGGTCGCGATTTGAACCTGCAGTCAATTTAGGCTAAGTCGCTACTATGACGTTTCAAAAGAGTTTATTATTTGTAAACCTACTTGAATAAAAATTATTCTGATTCTGATTCTGAGTCTTACATTTTATTCGCGTGGTGTTTTGAATTCAGAGCAAAGCGAACAATATACATACATAAATAGAATCCATATAGTGTCTTCTTCTTATCGCCCGTCGATTTGCGCGTTGTTCGAGTGAGGTTAAGATCAGCTTACAGCATACTGCCAGTGTTTGTACACTTGCCAGCTCTGGGTTAACTTTAGTAAGCACTCGTTCAACGCACTGAGGGTGCAGTACAGTAATGCCTTTCGCATTCTGCTGAAGTTACCACGTTTCTGTGGTGCGAAAGGTATGTTTGCGGACGCGGGGGTCCCGGACTTCTTCGCCATACTGAGATGACGATCAGCCGGTTGTTGGGAGAGGCTACGGGCCTCCAAAAATGAAATACTGTCACTGATATCCGAGGATTTCAGTGACGTATTTAAAAAGCATTGCCTCAAGCTGTACCGGTCGGTGAATGGAAAGTTGTAAATGGTTATTTCACTTAATTTCATTTTATTTTTATAATATTTTAAAATTGATTTATTTATTTACCTTGTTTTATAAATTTGTATTTTAATGTATAATTGTAATTATTTGTATATGTACTGTATTTTTTATTGGATGTTTTGCCGCCGCGAAAGCGCGCCGAGCGTCCAGTCGTTTATTATTGTTTTGTAAAAATCTTACGTATTGGTTACTCGTATAGGTTGTACGCGGGCTGGGTTTCCGCAATTCGACGTCATAAATGCGCCTAATTTGCTATGAACTAAAGTATTATCTTGAAATCAAAGGATGGTTTATTATTGTATAAATGAATACACAATTTATAGGGTTTATGAAACAACCAACACAAACACATGTATGTACATGGTGCTTCGACTTCTAAACATGCAACCATAGTGGGAACTTCATAAAACATTAACTATGAGTGAATAGAGTAACCTATTATTATATATAATTTATGCTACCAGTATACATTGTGTGTTGTGAGCCCGTGTGGTTCCCGGGTTAGAATAGTGCCACTCCATGTCTTCCTGTGGATGTCGTAAAAGGCGACTAAGGGAATAAGGGCTTGTAGTACTGTTAGGCGATGGGCTTGCAACCTGTCACTAATACACTAGTAAACTTCTTTGCCTGATTGTGCAAAATGTGGTTACAGAATTATTAACAAGCTGTTTTAGAGTTGTTGGTGTTTCTGTAGCTCTGCCTACCCCACTCTGGGAATGAAGGCGTGATGTTATGTATGTATGTATGTATGTATACATTGTGTATTCATTTATATAACAACTAGCGACCCGCCAGCGGCTTCGCCCGCTGCAATTATTTTTTTACATCACTTAGGGGTATGAAAAATAGATGTTGGCCGATTCTCAGACCTACCCGATATACACACAAAATTTTATTAAAAGCCGTTTCGGAGGAGTTCAATAGCGTAAACCGTGACACGAAAATTTTATATATTAGATAAATGATTCTTCGATTTCAAGACAATTCTTTAGTTTATTAGAATAAACAATCATTGTAACGAGGGCGCCATTAAGCGCAAGGCTTTTGTCGATTAGTGAATTTCGTTTTGGTTGTGGATGTGAGAGTGACAAAGAAACTAGTAAAATTAAAAAATATATAGACCAGTATGGCTAGCACAAGTGCCATTATCTCGCTTGTCGCTCAGTGACTCTCTATCGTTAGACTAGAGAGAAAAGGAGATCCGAGCGACAACGTGTGCTAGCCTTTCTGTATCACAAAATGCAGTCGGGTTTTGAAAGCTGCTTTTTTTAGAATTATTTCTTTCTAACTTGGTATTAAAATTCTTTTTAAGGTTGAGATTGTTAATTACTTACTAACTTTGGGGTTTTTTCTCGGCAAAAGAGTACATCAATTAATTAAGATCGAAAAAGCTTTCACAAACATTGCAAAATTCAAATGCGTCAAGTTTGCTTTGTGTTTCAGTACCAGAAGTACTAGGGCTGTATGACGCGATAGGAGTAAAACACGAGCCACTCCGACTCATAGCCCCGCAGTTCGAAACGCCGTTCCCGCCACTACAATTAGCGGTAAGTCAGGTCAGGCGACAGCGTCAGACAGGGCGTTACCGTAGTGTGTGACGTAGTTTCATTCGTGCTATTCATTCATGAAAATTAAGACTTCATGTGGGGAGGAGCTAAGGAAGTTAGGACTTAGGACTGGGGGACGTAGCTTGATACAAGGTTTGATCAATTTAAACTATTGAAAGTATTTAAACTAAAATTAATCAATTAAAAAACAGAGTATTTATTAAGGTATCTTATTTTACAAAAGGATAATTAAAAAAGGCCGATATGATCATCTTTTCCTTAATAATTGAGAATGCACCTTTAAATATTTGGAGCCGTTTATGTTATGATATGACTAATGAAAAAATCCTTAAAGTTCATTCATGTGTGATAATGATAAAATAAATTAATCATTTAAATCAGTCAAGAACTTAAAAGCCAATGGGCTCTCTTCTCTACTTGGTAAAACTTAAATGTGACTTATCGTATTGGAATTGTACTTGGTTTTTAAAAATGCCTTCCAGTTGAAGTTTTCACACGCCGCATCGCCCGACTACCAGGGTAACATAACTACTGTACAGGTGTTCCCGCCGACTTTCCGCGAGCCCCCGCCGCCGCCACTGGAACTTTTCGATTTGGACGAGGCGCTAAGCTCGGAGCGTGCGCAGTTGGCTCGCCTCGCTAACAGGTGTCTCCAGCCGCCGACCGCGCGGATGGGAGAAGGTAAGCGCAGGTATTAGGGTAACATGACAATGTCGAAGCTGTATGTTGAAACAAACTGTTGTGTCTGAAAGAAGCACTGACGTCATACTTTTATAAGGTGAAGCCTACTTACGACATACCCACATTATTCATGTATGGTTAATAAATAAAAATAATTGTAAAAACATTTACTGCCCAATGAAACTGAGCCTCAACGAAAGCGAAACAAAAGCAATCCGAATTACAATGCAGTAAAGTTCTATTTTAAATGGTCTCCTATATTACACGTGTTCCAGCCGTCGCCTCCGCCGCCACCGCGGCCACCGGGACAAAGTACCCGAAAGTACTAGGGTGACATGACAATTGAGAAGCTGTAATTTTTCCCCCCAACGCTAGCGTTCTTATCGCAACAATCACAACTTGTGGATAGCTCTTATTCTTGACCGTAATGGCGGCTGAGTTAAATACAATACCATAACACTTGAAAAGCTTTTTATCGTTTTAAATAGAGCTCCCTGTTACTCCATGTTTAAATTGTGACATATAGCGATGTCTAGCTAGTCGTTATAAAAAGGCTGAAAAAATAAACAAAAACCGGCCAAGTCCGAGTCGGACTAACACGCGAAGGGTTCCGTACCACCCTTTAATATCCTATTTAATTTAATTTTTATTATTTGTTGTTACCGGCAATAGAAAATACAGAAATACAGCCAGCGGACAGACAAATTAATGGACAGCGGAGGCTTAGTAATGGGGTCCCGTTGGGTACAGAACCCTAAAATAGCAAGCTTTAAAAACAGTACTGACCATACTGCATGTTTTGGTATAGCGTATACATGTTAATTATCACATTGCGTTTTTGAAGGTATCGAATCATATAAAGTTCAAAATACATAATGTTTCATAAACATAATACATAGGTAATGGTTATATTTCTGAAACCTTGATCTTTTCAGGACTTTTTGAATGGCAATTAATAGTAAAGAAACCATTAGGTTTGGTAAGGTTTGTTTTATAACAATCCCGAAAACTTTACGGTTTCAGAAAAAAATAACTTTTATTATTATGACCACTATGAAGCGTACGTATCCCTTTATTTTCCGTCCGTCCGTCTATCTGTCAAGAGTCATTATCTCGGGAACGCGTGGAGGCATCGAGTTGTAATCAGAACCATACTACTCAAGTCTACAATCCCTTAAAGCTGTAAAAATTCAAACTTCCAAGTTGAAATGCCCGTATATGCCGCAAAAAAATATGTTTCGACACTCTCAAGACCTAGAATCCTGAAATCTGGGAACAAGTAAGGGATAAATCGGAAATTGTTTATTTAAGGGCTTGTAGCACTGTCACTAATACACTGGTAAACATCTTAGCCTACTTGTGCAAAATGTGGTTACAGAATTATCAACAAGGTCTTTTTACAGTAGTTGGTATTCCTGTAGCTCTGCCAACCCCACTCTAGGAATAAAGGCGTGAATGTTATGCATGTATGTACGAGTATGTAAATATGTTGCTTCATCACAAAAAAATAATATTTTGCGATTGCAGTTTTATTTGCAGTTGGTAAACTAATCGCGACCTATGTCGATGTATGGAGACAACAGTTTTTCAACGACTAAGTCGAGTTTGTCCTTCAATACAATTTTACATTCTTATAGGTATATAAGCTCGTACGGTACCCTTGGAGCGTGAGTACGACTCGCACTTGACGAGCTTTTTTCTAATTAAGGTGACACTCGTCACTAAGCCTGATGTAATGACACCTCCTTTATGGAAATCTGGTCGTCCGTTCAGTCTCTAAGAGGGAACAAAACCATTGCCCTACACACACACACACACACACACACACACACACACACACACACACGCACACACACACACACACACACACACACGCACACGCACACGTGCGTTGGCCTAGTTGGGAGTGACCCTGCCTCCGAAGCCAGCGGTCCCGGGTTCAAATCCCGGTAAGGGCGGATATTTTGTGTGATGAGCGCGAGTATTTGTTCCTGAGTCTTGGATGTTTTCTATGTATTTAAGTTTGTATTTCTCTATAAGTTTATCGTTGTCTAGTACCCACTCGTACAAGCCCAGAGTTTAGTTTGGGACTAGGTCAGCTTGTGTGACATTTTACTCGAATATTTATTTCTTGTCATCTCTAACTTGTCTTGAGACGGCTGTATCTTAGAGAAGACCAGTTTATTACGGCCCTAAGACTACAAAAACGCTGCCAACCTTTAGGACTAAAACATAATTGCTTTTACGCTAGTTTCGCGACAACTATCACTTTTCTGTTGTCTCTTTTCCTTTTTTCATGTTATTTGATGTGTGATTGTTTCGAATAAATGTTTTTCCTTCTTTCTTGATGAGTTTTTTTGTGGTTGCCGAGTTAGAATAGTGTCACTCCATGTCTTCCCATGGATGCCGTAAGAGGCAACTAAGGGAAAAAGAGCTTGTAGTACTGTTAGGCGATGGGCTTACAACCCATCTCTAATACACTGGTAAACATCTTAGCCTACTTGTGTGTTTGTCTTTTTAGAGTTGTTGGTATTTCTGTAGCTCTGCCTACCCCAATCTGGGAATGAAGGCGTGATATTATGTATGTGTATCTTTTGTTTCTAATTTCCCGGTGTTTTACAATGCGAACACTACGTCTTGGCGGTAGGTTAAAGGGGATTTTCCGTTGCGTCATTGTTCACAGGAGACGGCAGCCACTTGGAAGCCGAGCTCGAGTACCTGGTCCGCGAGTGCGGGCGGGTCGTTCGGCTGGCGCGCGCGCAGCCGTCAGAGTCGCCGCCGGCCAAGCAGATCCTGTACCAGCTTGCCACGCAGCTCGCTACTTACAAGAAACTAGCTGTCAAGGACTAGGCTCGCAGAAACACCTAGCGTCTTGTTCTATCAATTATCAAGATCGAGCAACTAGAAACTCTAGATAACTACGAAACGCGAAATTCGTAACTTCTGCCTCAGTTCTTTTACTAGTCATTTGAAATTAAATTAAGAGAAAGACGTAGTTACCGTCAACTTAAATTTTCAAAATAGAGTTACAGTTCCTTTTATAGAATGAAGGAACAAGTTAATTTAGATTAAAAGTAATCCAATGTTTAGTTTTTGTATCGTATTTAGTCGTCCTTTACTAAGGTGCGGACTGTACGGAGTGCGCCGGGCTTAAACATGTAGAGATCTGATAATATTCCATCTACTTTGTACGTATTTAATATATATAGCATTGGTGTATTTGTGTATGTCTATGGGTCTCAGATTCCACTTACCATCAGGTGGCCTGAGTGCTCGTGTGCCTTCTCCTTAACATAAAAATAAATAATAAATAAATAAATAATAAATAAGCGACATGAATTTAGATCAAGCTCCTCCGTAGTTTCTGGAATCCTTGTAGCATTCTGTTCGTGCTACCAATATAATATTGTTGTAAAATTTAGTATAAGAATTATATATATACCAATTTTACTTGATGTTTATAGCAGTACAAGCAAGTTTTATTTCCATATTTATAGCCAACCAATTTGATTTCTCAAATCTGTTTCAATTTCTTACTTCCTTGATTCTACTGAGTATAGTTTTACTTGAAGTCCGAGACGTTCTGCCTTATAATAATGATATTCACCGATATTGAACTGTTGTAAAAACCCAATTGGATTATTGAACGCTTCGGGCAAATATTAATTCGTCGTAAGTAAATTCATCGCTCAATTGCATTTCGTTAGCTTTACCTATAATTAAAATATGATTTGATTTCAGCGATTTATTTTGTAGTGTCCGCGCGATGAAGGCATTGTTTTTGTTAGTCCTAATATATAACTTACAAAATGTTCGCCCCTTCGGTCGGTCGGACGAGGAATCGTCCATTTTAATGAAATATCCGAAAAAGTCGAACCCAATTTACAAACATCATCAGAAATTGATAAATTCAGGGCAAGTACATAAAAAGGGGTTCGATGAGTACAACCAACAGAGAAGTTCACCTAGGTGGGGATTGGGAATGAGGGAATCCGTTTACTCGGTGTTTCCTTCTAAAGTCGAGATGTCTCAAATTCATAGCGCTCCGGATAGCCCTTTATTCCCGCTAGACTTTGATTTTGAGCATAAGCACAGAGTTAAGAAAACTTCATACAATAGATATAAACGATCTGTCTTAAACGACACCAACGACGATCATTTGTCCAAAGTCACGGTTGGACAACCTAAAGACAGCATAAATGAAACAGAAGGAACGGTGAAACCCAAAGAAAATAAAGAAACTGAACATACATCAAAAGCGACGGTGAAACCCAAAGAAAATGTACTTAGTAAAAATAAGCCAAAGGAGAAATCTAAAGACAGCAAACAAAAAGAAAATATAGCTAAGGAGGCAGTTAAACACAAAGACACTAAAGTTAGGGAAAATAAGCCGAATGAAACAGGGAAACCCACGGCAAGCAAACAAACAGGAAAGACTCCAAAGCAAACAATAAAACCGAAAGCAGTTAAACTTGGACTAATGAGACCAAAACCGTCAGTATCACCCAAAGGCAGTAAACTTAGGCAAAAAATGCCAAGGACAGCAGTTGCACACAAAAAAGTTAAACTGAGACAAAATCCAAAGTCAGCAGTGAGAGCAAAAAATAATAAACGGGGCCAAAGTAAACTAAGGGAAAACAAGCCCAAAAGTAACCGAACCGCCGTTAGAACTAAAAAAGATTCTTTAAAAAATAAGAAAAACACAAGGGATAATAATAAACAAATAGGAACCAGGACTGCCCTTAAACCCAAAACGATTACTTTAAGACATAAAAATGCCGCTCGTAATCACACCAAGAATTCAAAAGTACGATCTAGAAGAGACTTAATGCCTAAACGAACAGTTAAAAGTAAGAAAGGCAAAAACAACAAATCACGAAAGCAGAGCCGTGGGTCTAAATTGAGGAACAAACAGAACAATAAGTCAGCGGGAAAAAATGGGAAAGAACGCCTAACGAGAGCTGGTAAAAAACCTGACCGAACCAGACTCCGCTCCAAGGACACCAAGATCGGCAAGAGTGGAAAAGGTAAAGTTTTGATTTGATAATAAATGATGCGAATACTAATTGTTGTTGTTATTTGATGTTCGCCTGGGGAGCTATGCAATGTCATATCATCCTAAGTACAGGAACTATATTGAAAGTATTCGACCAACGTGTGTTGCTATAAAAACAGTCGGTGCTGACTTGCAGTCTTATAAGATTAAGATTATCAAAACGGAAATGAAATAGGGCATTTCTTGAGAGTTCGAATTAGAAATAAGGAATTTGAAGAATAACCAAGGTAACCATGGAGCCGTGTTCACGTGACATTCATAACTAAGGATTTTGCTACTAATAACCATGTTGGGGAAGGCGAAGACAGCTCTTCTAGAGGATTAATTTGTCAAACTGTACGAATGCCTGCTTCATGCGCATAGCGCAAGACCTTGTTTGGTGGAAATCATCGGAGGAGACCTATTCTTAGCGTTGATGACTATGATCATTCACCTGTCAAATTTTAATTAGCACGTGGACTTAAACGCGTACGTCAATAATATCAAAATGCGTGTTTTTTTACATTTTTTATTGCTACTCCTCTCAGCAGCTTTTTTTGTTTCCTTCATATATGACAAAGCTGCATTTCTGAGCCTCAAATAAACAGGTTAACGCCAAAGCAGTCTATGCTTAATTTAAAACTAAAATAAGTATGGTGCCGACGAAATTGTTTGTTTATTTACAATATATGTCTACATATCTGTACCTGAGAGCCAGAATGATCCACAGGACTGTTCGCTATTCTAGGACATCAGCTTCTAGCAAATAACAGTGACACATGTTTGGACATTGGTGAAATTTGGCTCTCAAGTATATAACAAATAGGTGACATCTTAGTGGTCGTATATGAAATTGAAACGTTTCTTTGAACAAACACGTTTGATTTTATGTGGTCCTGGTGCAGTTAGCCGGCGTTTGATCGCGTCGCGTGACGTCAGCCCTGAAGACTACCCGTACATGGTCTCGATCCAGAAAGACAACCAGCACTGGTGCTCCGGCGCTCTTCTCAACAGGCGACTCATCATCTCCACTGCTAACTGCTTTTGGAAGTGAGTAAGTCTAGTAGTATGTCTAGTATGCCTAGCAAATGTAAAAAAAAACACATCACTTAAAGTGTCATTCTATGGAACTTGCTAACTATGTAAACAAGCCGCCATACTAAAATTGACATTAGATGTCAATTTCAATATATTGTTTGTTTACATAGTTAGCAAGTTCCATAGAATTACAGTATACATACTTGTATTAATTTGATATAAGAAATATGAATTGTAACAAAACTTGAACATACTTTTAAGTGTATGCTTCTGGCTTCGACGGACACCAACTGGTAGCCTTGTTTCAATATAATCGACTCAAAAAACTTTTATCATAATTCGCAAAATCAATCTCACTCATAAAACTTATAGCTATTTCGAAATACCACATTTTGTGGCATGCATACTTAAAACTTAAATGAAATTCAGGACTTAAAATTTGCCTTGACATTTGTTTCGCCATACTTGCAAATCGTAACGGCCCAGCAACAAACGAAATAAGAACAAAACTTATTTTTTAAATGGTAATGGTAACCTTACTGCATGTGTTGTACACATAATTATATTTATGGAAAGGGGGTAAATGATCAGATTAGCCCTCAGACACCATCATTGAATTGTCATTGACTGTCAAACCGACTGACACATTTTTAGGGTTCCGTAGTCAAACTAAGAGCCCTTATAGTTTCGCCCTGTCCGTCCATCCGTCCGTCCGCAGCTTAGCTCAGAGACCCTTAGTACTAGAAAGCTGTAATTTGGCATGATTATACGCCCACAAAGGCACGCCAACAAAGTTAAAAAAAATCTTTAAAAAAAAATTCGTCTACCCCACAGTGTGGGGTGTCGTTGGATAAGGTGAAAAATATTACGGGTTTATGGAAATAACTTTTCGATTAAGGGATCCGTTTATGAAATATTAATTATATTAAACTTTAAAGCGCTAATTTTTGTTAAGGTCAATTGGGACATCCCCTATAGCCAAAACTAGAAAATATACTAGAACTCTAAAAAGAACTTATAAATGAAAGCGCATATAACGAATTTTAAAGGAAAACTATCACGACTAAGTAGACATCATTGGTTCTTGGGATAGATGCGATTAAAGTGTTTACATACATACATACATACATAATGTCACGCTTTTATTCCCAGAGTGGGGAAGCCAGAGCAACAGAATACCAACAACTCTAAACTTGTTGATAATTCTGTAACCACATTTTGCATAGTCAGGCTAAGATGTTTACCAGTGTATTAGTGACAGGTTGCAAGCCCATCGCCTAACAATACTACAAGCCTTTAAAGTGTTTATACCTACTAAAATCATCTACGACGGCACCAATTGACTTTAAATAGAAAATTAGTGATTACTTGATGATTTTTTATGTTTGTAGTACTTAACGGCTTCGGAACGCTACACTGAGCATGGTCCGACATGCTCTTGCCCGGTTTTTGTTTAATCGGTTGGCTGTGCGCCTAACCTTATTGTGTAAATAAATATAGAATATGAGAATAGTAGTTTAGGGGAGGGGATCAGATTGACAAACGAGTCGCGAATATGTCATGTGAGTTTTTCTTATTCTCTTATTTGGTTTTCTTTTCCAACGGATTAAAACAGTTTTTTATCTTCAGGTCACACAAAGTGAGTCGTCTCAAGGCGCGCATCGGAGCCCGCAACGTTGACAGCGGCGGCCAACTGACCAGGATACAAGAAGTGATGAAGCACCCGAGGTGGAACATCAGGGGGCCGCCCGACCACGACGTTGCGCTCGCAGTGTTAGACAGGACCATCAAGTGAGGAAAGCTTCAGTGTTTATGTTGTTCTGGTAAATTTGGCCTTCGGAACCTTATAGGTTCCGTAATTTTGCAATAAATTAGGTTTTTTATGACAGTGCTGCAACTTGGCGGTATAATATACGTTTTCACACCACCTGCTCGACAATGCCAAATTACATATCATGCAAACCTTAAGCAAACCAACTCATTAAAGCCCTTGGCTTTAGCCGGGGTGTAATGTTGTACTGAATCTCATTATAACTCGCTGGGTTGTAATATTTTCACTTTTCATAGTTCTTATTACAATGGCCTTAAAGTCTAATTTCGTAATAAAAGATCAACTAATACTCGAAGGCCGGGCGCGGCGCCGCCGCCACCGCCGCGTCGAACCTAATTTGAAAATCGAACATTTTCTAAAATCGAGCTGGCCACGGCAAGCTGAATGGAACACATTTGAAATTAAACAAAAGCCGCGAGTATTGTAAGACGCTGCAATAAAATACATTGGTGATAACTGCAAAGTTTTAAATAAATATTGTCTTTCCACAACTGGACTAATGTCTCAAATATCAATTTTCACTTTTAATTTTAATTTACTATAATAAAACGCTGTTTTTAGTAGACTCGCTTTTTTATTGTCTCGCAAAAGGTGAGAAAAGTAGAGTACACTCCTCGGGGATAAAGCTGTTTTCGTCTTGGGCGCGCTTGAACCCCTCACTGCGCTCAGGACTCTTCTTAATTCCCTCGCTTCGCTCGGGAATTAACTCGTGACACCCTCGCTGCGCTCGGGAGTTAAATGTGGAGTCCTTCGTTACGTTCAGGATTCAATATCGCGCCCGTGACATAAAACAGTGCTTTATCCCCTCGGTGTATAATCTACTATAAAAGATAAAATGGTGGTAGCTATCCGAACGATAAATAAAAAATACATCCCCACGTTACGTGTAGGGAAGGTATCAAATTCTTTTTTTACATTTTTTTACCACTTTGTTGGCGTGACTAATATGTATATTCATGCCAAATTACAGATTTCTAGTACTAGTCTCTGCGCTAGGCTGCGGACGGACGGACGGACCGACATGGCGAAACTATAAGGGTTCCTAGTTTGGCTACGGAACCCTAAAAACTGGTGTGCTTGCAGGTTCTCCCACGCAGTCCACGCAGTGGACTTGCCCAACAGAGCCATGCTGCCTCCGTTCGACGACGCCTGGGTCACCAGCTTCGGAGCCGATCGGGTAAGGTCGACGTCCAGCGTTATACACGGTGGGCGAGCACCGACTTTGGTGCGAATAGCGAGCAACGACATTCAAAATGCTTGCAATTTCTTTGTAAACGGATGCTTGGTTTAGTTAGCATTTATTGATCGAGCGATGAGCAATCGCGGATGACAGCGTACGCGTTGATGGGGTTGATGCTAACGAGAAAAAATAAGGTAAAGTGTGTCTCGATATCGATCTACAACTTCACTAAGGGGGTTAAAAAATTACTTGGTTTAGGCTCCGTAAAAGACTCCGCGGCGATTTATAATATAGTGTAGCGATCATTTTAACGTATACAACATTAACTAAAAACTTTTCTTTTGATAGAACAATTTATATTGGCGATAGTGCCACCACCAAAAAACGAGTACAAGAAGTGTATAATTTAAACTTTTGTCTTCCGTTTCATTTCGCGTTTTTCTCTTCAATTGATTTTATTACATGTAACCAGCGAGACGGTGTCTACATGCAGCATAACGGGATGACGCTGCAGATGTATCACGCGCGCCTCGTGGACCCCGAGAAGTGCAACAACATCACGCAGCGGTTCGGGGTGCCGGTCAGCGATAACTTCATCTGTCTATCGCAGAGCGGCCGCCGCTCGCCGTGCACGGTCAGTTTTTAGCCATTCTATGTGCTTCTAATCAAAATCCTGCGAAGTCACATGGGATGACAGACGGCGATAGCGACTATTAAAGAGTTAAGTTCCTTGTTACAAAGCCCGCCTCCACCAGTTAAAACGATTAGATTTCTTGACCCTGGCAACGTCTGATTTATATTCCCAACTAACCCTACAAATATGAGTTCTGAGCCCTGAGGAATAACATCAAATAGAGAGGAGGAAGGAGTGGGATTTATGGCTGGAAATGAATGCGCCTGTTATTTAGGCTGAAACACCATTTTACAGTAATTCTGTTGATAATTTGATTAATATGATTTTATACTTTAAACTTGTTACAGCGCGATACCGGGGCACCAGCAGTGAGCGACGGTATTCTCTGGGGCTTGGCGTCTTGGGGCATACGAAAGCTGTAAGTAAGACACCTCACGCCGCCGGCTGACAGTGAGGCTCAGGCTCGTTCGGTCCGTTTCCTAAAATTGTCTTCTTCCCACAATGTCAGTTTCCTATGTTGTCTACTTCTCAAAATGTCTGATTCTCAATTCTATTTCCGGAAGGTTCTGGAGCCAAAATGGCAAAGACTAAATAGTTTAGTTTATTATAGTTTCAGTCTTCTGTGCGTCAGTTCGTTTTGATTTTTAGAGCATACCTTAAGTGAGGGACCTGTGTAATTTTTTAAATATCTGTACTAATATTATAAAGAGGAAAGGTTTCTCTATTTATTCAGGCACAAAAAAGAAAACTTTGTGAAAAGCAGACATTGTAGGAAACGGGCTTTAAAACACAATTAGTGGGCATTATAGGAAGCATACGTCGTAGGAATAGGACATCACAAGGAACGGAAATTATAGAAAGCAGGTCAATTTTCGAAACGGACATAATAGGAAACGATCATTCTAGGACAGTGGCATGATAGGAAACCATTTGCTGACATTATAGGAAAGAGTCATTTCTTGGAGGAAGACCAGTTTGAGAAGCAGACATGTTAGGAAACAGACCGAACAAACCTGAGCCGACAGTGACACTGATATTTTCTTTGCTTTCTTGCGTTTGTCAACAAAGATATACTTTATATGCGTGAAAATTAAACTTGCTAGTGAGCTTTTACAGAAATTACAAGACGTACGTAACGCTGGCAAGGTGTATTTTTAAATAAGATGAAATACCAGGACTACATAAGCTAATAGCTGGCTTTCATTCCAGATGTGGCACAGAGCGGTTCCCAGCTATGTTCACATACGTGGCTTCTGAATCAATCCTTGATTTTATAATCAATGCCACGAGCTACCTCATGATAGATGAGCGAGAGAACCCCATGTTAGATCGGCTGCCGCGTATCCCCGGTTATACAGCTCAAGAAGCGAAACCGGAGGATCAGCAGTAGGGCCCAAACATCTTTATTTTTTGCCTGAAATGTAAAATTATCATAAGGTCACGCCGCGTGTTAAATTTAATACATAGTATGTTAGTGAAATAATTAAATGGCTTTCATTACGTATTAATCATGTTTTAAACGGCGTTTGATTTGCAGCAGTTTTCTTGTACCGTCAATGTCTTAACTTTTACTAATAGTGTCACAGATTCAATATGATGTTAAAGTGATAAGTCATAATCGCGGTATGAGAAGCTACGTCGCTTTTGGACCTTAAAAAAAATGGACATTAAAAACGGAAGACCTTTTCAAAACATTAGCAAGACACGATCTATGATTATTATAACACCTTTTTATATACGCTTGTTTTTTGCAAATAAACCATTCACTCATGCTCATGAGTCATGACGCTGACTTTCAAAAGTGTTTCTCCTCAAGTATTTCTGTATCTCTGCAGAGATGTTTGGAGAGAAATAAAACAGTATTTCTGTATATGAGCATATTTAATATTTTCTCTTCAAAATTGTAAAACTCACATTTTGAAATTGCAAAAATTATAACTAAATTCTCATTTCGTAATTAGTAACAATCGCCATTTTGTATTTTTTTCCATTTTGTATTTCCTCCCGAACCAATAATAATCGTAAACCATTTATACATCTCTAATAATAATATATATTAATGTCTAACAAATTCATTTTCCCAACGTTTCATCTCACCGTTACTTTCGTTTTTTCCGTTACCCAACATCAACTTGACATATTATTTGTAATCAACTTTTTTTATAATACTCTAAACATACTTTTTACAATTTCTCCATATACACAGTGACTACGGCTTCCATATCGCACCAAATTATGTGTTTTAGAAAAATATTGGAATGATATTCAACGAAACTTAGCTTAGAAACAACCTATATTAACTTATGTAAGAAACTACACCGCCTCTCCTCGCACACAATCAATTAAATAGAAAAATCAATTCGAATCTTTGGCAATTTTATATTCAAAAGTGAATTTACAATTTCTATTTTAAACTGGCATGAAAGCATTTATCCTATTGAGAAAAATGGCAAAATCGTAAACGTATTAATACATTTCCTTTGTGGACTGAAGAATATTTTTGGTCAGTAAAATGCTGTGAGGCCGGGCCTTACTAAAGGCTATGTTCTCCAAAGATTGTAATTACTTCAGTTTAGTCTTTGATTTGGCCACGAATAACGAGTTGAAAAGGATGCCATTCGAAGTTTAACATTAAGTGCTTCTGTGTGACCTCCCTCAACTGTTTCCTCTCTTTACCGATCAAAAGTATCTCCAGTTAAAAATGTATCCTGCAACGTAATAAGCGTGTAGTTGTGTTACTATTATATTATTAATCCTGCTCGAAAATTAAGTTATTAAGTGTAAAACCTTAACTGGGCAAAAATCTAAAAACGGATATTCAAACTAGCCAACTTACAACATTAATATTACGAGGTATTCAAATTTTCATTACAACAGAATTTTAGGCCAACACTCGTTAAGAAATATAATACGGGACTAAAAATATTATTCTTTTAACAGTAAGTGAAACCTTAACTCTTAATCCGTAAGCAGTTACTAACATTATACCTACCTACTGTACTTGGCCATAAAGTCTATGGTAACAAATAGATTTATATTGAACATTAAACATTGTACTGAGCAAAGCGAACTATAAACAAACACCCTTAAGTCTATGTCGCAAAAACTGCGCACGAGAATTAAGTAGAGACAGACAATTTGGATGGAGCCGATTACAAGACGCCGCGGCGATGGAAATAACATCGAATACGATAAATATTAAGAATAGGCAAAGTTTCTGCACTTAAACCACAGTGCCAACAGTAGTTCGTCTTCAAGCAAAGGTATATCGCTCGGCTTGCATGTGTGCGTGCCTCGACCGTACGCGCTGCGAGCCACCACAAGCACACTCATCAGGACGGACCGAGCCGATCTAGTAGCGTTTAGCTGCGTGCATCCAGCTACGCGCATCGGTTCAACCCAAGCGCCCAAGTGGCAGGAATAGGTAACAGAAACTCCTAAAGGGCCGAAGACGAACTGCTGTTCTATTTGAGCTTTTCTCTTTTTTCTGCCAATTTGAGTGATATCGCCAGATTTCAAAAAAAAATTGCAGGCGAGTAGAGAACATGCAATTATGCAATAATTAAATAATATTCTAATATGTCCCAAAATATTTGTATGGAAATTTTCTTTTTGTTTTACCGATATTCATACGATTTTGGTAACACAAAAGGAACTTTCCATATTTTTTTTGGGACATGATAATATATTTTTTTTGTATAGGTGGATGTTCTCTACCTACCTGCATTTTTTTTTAAATCTGGCGATGTCACTCAAATTGGCAAAAAAAGGAGAAATGCTCATTTATACTTTGCTTAAGCCACCAATAAATGAGATAGAAAGACACTTTATTGGTTTTTTTCTCTCTCACTTACTGGTCGACCAGTTTAAGGTCGGGTCACACAGACAGGCTCGGAGAGCATCGGCCCGCGCTCTTCTTTTTAGTCAGACCGGAGCCGGTCGGCTGCGCGAGCGCGGAACGAGCGCGGAAGAGCACGTCAAGCAGCCGGTCGGCTTCTCTTATTATTTCACACGAAGCGCGTTCAAGCATTCTTAATGACAAAAGAAGTGCACAAGTAAAAATAAACCTTATTACAATGACTCAAAACTCTGTGTCCAACGTGATAAAAACCTGCTCTCCTCTCCGAGCCGGACTGTGTGGACGGACCCTTAAGTGTAAAAACTGCTAATTTAATTATGTTGAGACGTAAACCTGGAAAGACATCACCCGGACATTAAGAAGCTTTAGAACAAATACAAAGATAAATAAGAATATATTACTCATAATAACTAGACCACTATTTGTATAATACAAAACAACAAATAAATTCGTGCTTCTTACGTCTAGAATGCCGCATTAAAACCTAACTTTAGACTCTGTTTAATATAGTTACCATGTAAGTGTAGTTCAATCAAACTCCGAAGATATAATTTAAGATATTGTACAGTTTAGCCACCTTGGCTATTTTTACAGACGAAACTGAAATAAGCAATTTTTAAATTTAAACCCTATCTTCTTGTCACACTACGCAAGATATCGAATTTTTAACCTATTTCTAAAATCTCCCTGATTTTTTTCTTAATTCTAAATATACACAAAAATAATTTTGTACTCTTTCAACGAGTGATTCCTCAAATGGCAACACTAAGTGTGTGTTTATAATAATATGGCCATCGCGAGCCGAGAGAATGGTTATTGCAGCTAAGTTAACATTTACCACTACTTAGATCCATTCCGATCTAGTTAGCTATGATGCTTTGAACAATGTTCATATATTTCGTAGAATATTAACCAGAGTTGGTGCCTTGCAAATGCTCGAAGCACCCTTAGCCTTTTTGTTATAACAACATCTAGCTCAGCAACCAACCTGTTTATCTTATTAAGGAATTAAAATGCTATGAAACATGGATTAAAATACAATGAATATTGATTAATTAATCTGTCCTATTGTAACAAATAACGAGTTGCAATGAAAACTATTCCTAGTAGTATGCTGAAAACATTCCGTTCCGATTAAAAGTACATAAAAGCTGACTTAGTAGGTCTATTCTAGCAATTTAGTTCTTAAATACCAGACAGTCTAGTTTTTAAGTACCATCGCTAACGTCGCAAGCCGTGTAGATCCAACAATGTCCCTTAAAACGTGATTTTATATTGATATAATCACATTTCAACAAAGCAGCTCGCAAATTACTTAAAGTACAATATTTTCGTGACTTACACCAAAAATTGACTCGAACGTGTCGTCAACATAAATGTCACACTTGGTTTCCAAAACGCGCACTCCGAAATATGTCCGTATCAAGTCGATAATCACAATTTGTACTAGCACAGTTTACACCACTGCGCGGGTAAGTCGTCTTTTAGAAGTATCCGAATTTAAAACCAAACATGTTGGCTAGTGACGAAGTCGTTTTGGCGAAGTCCTAGGGTTGGTTTAGGAGTAATGCCTCAAGTTCGTCGGCAGAACGCAACAGAAACGCAGCAGACTCGCGGTAGCCTGTGATGAGCTGCCTCACAGCTCCGACCTCGGCTCCTGACAGCTTGTGGGACAGCAGTGGAGTCTTGGACTGGGTCGCAATACCAGAAAGCGAGGTCGCCGTAGAGGTTGCGTGTATTGAAGTCGATGTCGCCGAGTTCTTGAGCGACAGGTCTGTTGGGGCTGAAGATATGATTAGTTAACCGTGTGAAAATCTTAGTAAAGTGCTATCGACAAGTATTTATGATACCTTAATAAAAATAAATCAGACAACTGCTTATCTACTTGTATTTTATATTTAAAAAAAAAGTATTTGAATTCCAGTTAATAATTGCTTCGTGTTGATATATTTTTCTTTTGCAAACATTTTTAAAACTTTGAGTTACTTGACGAAAAACCAACCTAAGCACTCACCGGAGAGGCTGGTGGGGAAGGTATGCGTGTGCGCCGCCATAGCAGACAGCAGAGCGCTCTGGTACGCCGCCATTGCTGCGTTGACCCCTACGCCTGCAACCATACCCTACATTACTTATTTGTAGTGCTTGGGCCGGTAAATCATCATTTTATTGAATCACACTTCATCGTTTGTATCATTTCATCGAACGCTATTATCTGGTTGGACCATGACGTTTTCAGGATATCTTAAACATGAATTATGAAGGTTAGGTTAAGTTAGACTTGTGAGTATCAAAATACCTTACGATAATATTAAAATTCTGTGTAATAATAACGATATGTTCGTTTAAAGGTGTTTTAATAAAATAATAGGAACCCTCTTGAGCCAGACATGCAAGATTCGGAAGATTTATTTTCAGAGTTGTGGCCATAAGTTCACCCAGCAAACAATTATGTCCGTTGGAAATGTAGACTTGGCCAAAGAAATTGCCTTTGTTGAATTGTTTGAAATTAAATACCTTCTTAGTAATAACTTGAACGTAGGCAATAAAGTTCTTTGTTTTACCTGAAGGTGGCAGCGCAGACAGTGTGGACAGAAGGGCACTGCTTGACAGCGCAGTTGGGTTTGTGTTGGAGCTGCAAAGAGAAAAAAACATTTTTAATTTAGTTTGTATTTTAATTGTTCGTATGCCTATACTTCTCTTAACGGGTAGTACGAGGAAGACGTGACAAGAAACCAATCAAAGTTAGAGATAGTCTAGATAAATCGATTAT
This sequence comes from Acleris holmiana, assembly GCA_949316455.1. Lineage (NCBI taxonomy): Eukaryota > Metazoa > Arthropoda > Insecta > Lepidoptera > Tortricidae > Acleris > Acleris holmiana. The sequence goes on along the minus strand of OX438782.1, from coordinate 12,414,471 downwards.
TAAGTAACGCTTGCTGTTTTACCAGTATTCTTTTTAATTGTAATGTTTCTTTGTAAAGCCTTTGTTTGGTGTACATTAAAGTTCTATCAGTAGGAGATTCTTTCTTACCTCTGACGGCCAAAAGTTTGCGGTGTCCCAAAAGTATTCGGGAATGATGGTCTGAACAACGGAGCCGGAGAAGACGCGGGACTGAAATATTCAAAGTTTCACCATCAGTTATTAAAACAAAAAAAAATGTAACTAAAAATAAAGTTATCCAGAATGAAAGTTTCCTTGATAGCTTATTTTACATCTTGGTACCAGGACAGCATAACTTACCTAGCAGTCTTGCTTCCAGCGTTTCCGTTAGCATTATCCAGCTTCAAGCTGTTGTTATTCAGAAGCGGATTCTCCAAGGTCGGGCTGACTGAAGGCCTAGTGGTGTCAGCGGCCACCTTGCTGTGTCCAGATGCCAACGAAGTGGTGGTGGAAGTCGCTGGTGCAGAGGACGGGTTGATGGCACCACTGTACAGGCTCAGGAATGAGGAGGCCGCGGATGAAGATGCTGTAGTATCTATAGCCTGGGGAAACAGACATTCGTTAATATAGAAGTATTTAATATTACTGAAATATAATACAAATACAAATATCCTTTATTGAACACCACAAACAATAACAGCATGAAAAGTCACAAATAACGAAAACAATATTCTAAAGGAATACATAGGAAGCCATACAATACAGGGAAAATGGCAACAACGTTTTACGAAAAGAAAGATATGACGTTGATAATTATGGAGTTCAAAATTAAATATACGTAAGTATAGTTCTTTTACTGTAATTTTAAAACTTATATTATGTCAGACACTAATAATGCAAACAAATCTTTTAATTTAAATCTCAATTTAAAGAGTTTGCAGTAGTATTTGTACCAAGGCACTATAAACATACCATAGGTGTGGGCACGGTGGGCATCGGCTGGCTGACGGGATCGAGCCCGAGACGCATGCGCTTGGCGTTGAGGCTCTCGTTCTCGCACGCCTGCGCCAGGATGTGCTCCGCTTGCACCGAGGTGAGGTGCGCGGGGGTCGGCCGTACCTGCAACAGCTGACTTCAGCATTGCGCCCACTTGACGAGACGCAGCAATACGTTAGAGAGAGTACGACAGCTTTAAGAGCCTGCGGGTTAACGTCTTGCTGCGTCGCTAAGTTTCTACCGCCAGTGTTTAGTAAATAATATCGCAGAATTCTGACACTTTGTTGTTATTTTACAAGAAAAACCAAAGGGGAAAAACGTACCTATAACTTGTAGAAAACTAAATTTAAAATCTAACGTTTGAGACTTCTGCACACATGCGATAACTTACTTTCTATCTTGGCGTATAATCTCGAGAGTACTAGGCTATTATAAATCAATCAAAGATCGGATGGATCGGACCCTCACCGCAGTGTCCCAAGCGTTGGCTGTCCCTGTCGTGCTGCCAGCGTTGCCCGTAATCGGTCCCTCTCCCCGGACCTTCTTATTGCGCCTGCAACTCTTCAGATAAGTTCGAATGCGCTTTCGGGCGCGCTCGGCGAACTCCGGAAACTGTCGGGTGCAGGAGTCTATGATCGCCTGTATCTTCTCCTTAGGCTGCTTCGAGATTGGAACTATCCTGTCGAGGTTTTCGTCTACGAAGAGACGGACAAACATCTGAAAAATAATAATTCATTTTGTTAGTTTCCATTTGCCATTTAGTTAAGGGGGCACCGAGCTTTTTGCGCTCATTAACTTTAGGTATTTTATGCACTCTGTGTATGTGTGCGTATAGCACACCAGCAAGGAGCGAGCTGGAGCCATGCGCCGGCCGCGCGCCGCGCCTGACGAGCCGTGCGCCGGTCCACTAGGCGCGGAGGTTGCCACCAATGTTTACAAAATAAAAACACATAATCGATTCCGAATACTTTTATTCAAATATTGACTATAAGAAGTTAAAAACTTTTTTCAGTCTACATTTTTTTTTAAATTTGTTGTTTACTGTCGGTAGGTAAGGTAGGATTGAATTACTTGTATTGTTGAGGTACAGTCACATCACGAGATTGTTGAGCCACTCTAGAACCCACTCACAGATAGATAGATAATTTTTAATTAATGTCGTTTGTACATCTATGGTGTATTTAGCTAGTGTTAAGTTATTTATAATATTTATTGGGCAAATTGTTCGGCTAAAGAGAATAAATCATAAGTAAAAGCCGTACATCTTCCAATCGGCCATCTTCCCTCTCCGAAGGTTACCGGGAGAACCCTTTCATAGAAAGTTGACGGTAAATTTTGACGTAAATAATTTCTTTTGCGTGACTTGACGCTGTCATTAGGACAGAGTTCTATGGTGGCTCAACAACCCCGTGATTTAATGTGACTGTATATTGAAATGAAATAAAACCTAATTACCTTTATTGACAATATTCTAAGCACAAAATAAAGTGAACTCAATACCTAATGTAAAGTAATAAGAACGGCTGAGTAGGGCAAAAATCCCAGTCATGGACCCTTTCTTCAAGATATTATTTTAACTGACTTCAAAGAAAAGGAAGTTCTCAGTTTGACCTGTATGTATGTATGTATGTTTGTCCGTGATTATCTCACGTTTGGCTGAACCGTTTTTAATGCGGTTTTCAGAAAAGTATTTGTTTCACATAGGAGAAGGTTTTGGTATTTTAACCGTCTTTAAAAAAAAGGATCTTAGTTTGTACGAATGTTTATCCATGATTATTTCCGCAAAAACTTCAATGTCTGATTCTGATCACTATAAAGTATAAAATTAAATTGATGTTTTAAAAAACTAAAAACTTAAAGCTGCTGTATCAATCACATATTTAGAAGTTCCTACTTAATGTTTGTATGTATATAATGTAATGAATAATGTACGCAGGTATCTTTAGAAAAAAATATTAGGACATAAGAAACAACAATAATCAATATCGGATTTTACTTCACGGCATTATTTTGTCTGTGTGAGTAAGCAATGTCATTGTCTATTTCTCCATCCAGTGAAAGACAAAAAATTTGGTCCATTGGCATCCTGTAATAAAACAGAACGTTTTGATTTAACTATAATTTATTTATTAACAGAATTAGTTTTTGGATGAAATTTTGTAATCCTCATTCTATAAAAATAATTCGTATTTGGGACTTACAATTCCATTGTGTGGTAAATTTTATAATCGATGTCAACCAATTCATTTACTCTGTAAATTGAAAAAATATAAAGATAATGTGAAAATTCATACTAAATTAAAATGTTTTCCTATACACCTCTTACTATTTTTACGCATACCTCACCGGTTCATTAGGTACCTAACTCTTCGCTTTGTAGCGAAGTGCCAACAACTGGAACATTAACCCTATAAATAAAAAAATATGAATAATCTTGCAATTTTACTCATTTGTTGAAATATAGTTGTTAGGTACTGAGTATTCTTACGGAGTATTCTCTTTGTATTCAGATTTCTGGAGATGTCTTGCTCTAGAAATATTGAAACCATCCCAAGAAGTAACAATATTATATAATTAATTATAGTAAAAAAAACCTCGGGTCGTTCTAAGAAGCTTGTTTTGCCTGTAAATGTGTTTTTTTAGCTAAATTACTTTTATATCTTGGTAAATATTCACCATAGAAGTGTATTTTTTATATACCTACCTACTAATTGAAAGAACTTCGCGTGTTGTTGAAAATTACTTGTGTAAATAAACCAATTTTGGCCCAAAACATCAAGACTACAACTAAACGATTACAAAGTCTTAGTAATACAAATCGATACATCTCGAAAATCAGTCTATGTTGCTACCGATTTATTTTCTCCTCCCTTAGCGTGGCATTTTGACAACTGTCAAATCAGGTTTCTTAGAACTACTCCACTATCAGTAGGTTTACGATTTTAACTAACTTCATTTCTTCACGCAAGCGTTTAGCATTGTGCTTTTGCCAACCCCTTCTCTTCCTTTCTTGGTTGTGTTTGTTCCCCATTTAAAATAAAGTGAATAATCACAAAAATCGCGATAAACGCAACCAACCACCAAGCGACACAGCCTCCACGTCCGACGGCCGAAGCCTGACTAATGCGGACATGGGGGAAACGTGACGGCTCTGGCTAAAATGGATGAAACGCGTGCGAATTTAGGTATTTCCTTCATATTAGTAAAATAAAAACACATTTTCAAATCTAAAGTGATGAATATATAGAAGACGTGTAGTTTTGTTGTAAATCCAAAACTGATGATCTTCCGTGAAGTAATTACGCCGTACTAAGTGTTTATTTTGTTATGTAGAGGTATCTTTGGATGTGTTTTCTATCGAGGGAAGTACAAGTAATCGTGTTTCTAAAGTATATGATAAATAGAGTGATTCCTTAAATATCTTACATATGAATTGCATAACTAAAGCTTCAGTAAAAACAATGCAGCAGGCGATCAAACGAACGCATTTTTTTCGTAATTACGTGTCGTTGCCTCGGCGCACTCTTAAGCTGACTGCGTTGTACTATTTATTCCTTTTCGGTAAAGACGACTTTGATCCCTGAAAAGAGGAATGGCCCTCCATGGAGGTGTCTTATTTTTATAATCTGCCACCACGGCTCACCATGTAACACAGTTCCTTTGCAACTCATGCGTAGTCCACATTACTCGTTTTAGCGAGCAGCTAAGAATAAGTAATCAATCAGAACTAGCTAATCTGAAACCTGTTACGACAGTAATTAATTAACTCAACAGACTGAAAAAATCGTAAAAATTAACGACGCCTTTGTGCTCGTATGTACCTACGTGTACGTACGAATAAATTACCGAGTTCATAATTTACACGATTAACATAACGAAAACTTTCTTCCATATATTTCTATTAATTTGTATGAATGTTGGCAATTGGGTTATCCCATAATTTTGTAATGTATAGTGATTCAAAAACCATTTCGAGAAAAAGGGTTGTAGAACCATTCCCTGTTATCAGATTATTTTACAAAATTAGTATTAAATAGTTATTTCTAATTTATCATTTGACATTATTTGACCTGTAATTTAGTGACGTCACGATCTTCATTGGTAAGTTGTGTCTAATCTGTGATCAACCATAGTACTGCATATAATATGAGTCCGGAATGCAGTAATAAATAAATAATATACCGAATTTTGTCTTATTTATTTCTGTTTTATTTTAACGCTTAATAAAATTAAGACAATTTTTAACTGTATATAAACATGACAAGGTCAGATCTTTAAAAAAATGGTATGATTAAAATCAAGTCCGTTTTGGAACCTCCGCCCGTAGGCTAGTCTGTGGGTGAAATTGTCAAACTCAACAAACTAAAAATAAAATTTCGGTTTGTTTGGTGTGCAACATATAACTACTCGTTTTCTGATTTTCTACATTTTAACAACATTGCTTCAAATTCTACGGAATCTGACGATCCTGCTACACATACTCGTATTGACCATCGCCAGATCTTGGATACCGATATTCTTGCTTATAATGACGACCAACGCTGTACATTTATTAAACTTTGTAAGGGCTGATTCCACTAATCTACCCAAAGTGGATATAGTCAGGATATTGACATACTTGGGAGACAGCTCCAATCACAACGTACCTGAAATACGTGGAGCTAAAGCTCTTATGTAAGTATGATTTAGGTATAAGAATATAACGTTCACAATACCATTAATACTTTAGTTTACCTATATTGACATGACTTGACATTGACATTTTACGTGATCTGACAGAAACGCGTACTCTCAAACGAATTCAATAGTTTTAAAGCATTTCTCAAACAACCAGCTTGTAGTGACGTCATAAAAACATTTTCTTTAAAAAATAAAATTAATTAATATATTGATTTAAATGCAAAAACCGTGAAATTAGTGTCTTCAATTAGTCTATTTTATCGAAAAAAAAAAAAAGTTTTGGTATTTTTTTTTGGGATAACCCAATTGCGAATTGGTTTTACTTTAATATAGATATTTCTAATTTCTCATACGAAGTTTCTACATGAGAAAGAATTCAAAATATGGGGAAAATAAAAATGTGTACCTCTTCAAACCACAGCAAAATGACGACATACTCGTACATATTTAATATAACATTACCATCGTTCTTGGAAGGTCGGGTAAAATAATATAAAAATTACGAAAACACCGTATGTCGGATCTTCACCCTTCACTTGACAGGACCAGGCACGCATAGCTTGAAGGAGCTAGATTATACGCGTTCATTCACCCGTCAAAACTCTCCGCTCGCAGGAAATAATCAAGCGGAATCTTCGCCGGTATTTCAGTGCTTCGTAAGCAAATTTCCAAGAGAGTGCTTCAAAAAGCCGCGCAGAAGTTTCTTAGAACAACTAAAGCTTCCAATTACGCAAGCTAGCCTGTTTTAAAATCCCTGCTTTCCCCGATGTAATAAATATCAAATTACTGTAGCGCAGTGTCGTAATTAATCTCGTGAGAAAGTCAAAAAGTTGGTTAAGATCATGTTTTATATGATATAAGCCACAAGTTGTACAGAGAGACGCTTTAGATTGAATGCTTGAGCATAACTACTCCTCTAATTGTACTCATATAAATCGGCTATTCATTTTCACAAGCTAATTTCATAAAAATATTTTTTATGAATGGGATGACCTTCCCGTTTAATAATTCAATGTTTTTATTTACGCAATCATGTTAAGATAACGCAATGCACTTAAGTCTAGAAAACTCTTTCATTCCAAACACTACTCGTAAGGAATTGTACAAAGAAAACTCACATCTGTGAGAACATTTATATTCGTTAACGTTCCTAGACTTACATTAAAAGCCTTAAGCCGCTCCGGGTCATGATGGTGTGGATCGACGCGGTCGTCGCTGTCGTCATCGGAGGCGCCGGCGTCGTCGTCGTCCTTCGTGCGGTCCGACGATGATGTCTCATCGTGCGTCGACGCCGGCTCAACGGGCGTCGCCGAGCCCACGTGTATGGGGCTCTGGAATAACATGCTATTGGGTTATGTGATCTTGGTTGGAATCTATCTTATTACGTAAAAAACTATATCTTGTGCAACGCTGTCAACTACTATTTATCTTCTACTAGAAACCCGCCCTCGCGTCGCTCCGAATTAAAGTATTATACATATAAACCTTCCTCTTCAATCACTCTATCTATTAAAAAAACCGCATCAAAATCCGTTGCGTAGTTTTAAAGATTTAAGCATACATAGGGATATAGGGACAGAAAATCCGACTTTGTTTTATACTATGTAGTGAGTAGTAGAAATGTCCGCCTCTTTTGTGGGTTAAGTTAACCAAAGCATGCAGGGCCTCTATTCTACTGCATTATAACGATATCGCGTTTGACATGTTTTAGAATCGTTTATGTCTCGGCCGCCATTATTATCAATGGCATAAGAATTATCAAAACATTGACAATTCGAAAACACTTAAAAGGCGATATCGTTTTTACCGTGTAGAGTGTATCTCGGCCTGCTGTTGACCTAACATTAACAATGTAAATTGTAAATCATTTAAAGGAATAATTTAGCTTTATTAAGTGCAGTTTGATCGCACCATGGGGTTTTTATGATATGAAAATTATCATAACTGTCGCAAAAGTTCCTAAAACGGTAGCGGCACGAGTCAACAAGAAAACAAGAATGATACCGCTTCTTAAAGCTGCGTTCAAGTGAATGAACAAGAATTCTACGTAATATCTTCAAAGTTTTAGAGTATACTTTCGTTTGGTCTAAACTAAACGCACGATTAGGTCAGACTATACATCTACTGTTCTGAACTACACCGTTATTTGCCTGACGTCCTGGTAGCTAATAAAAGTTTTAGGGCCAGGCACTTGAGAAAATTCTAATGCAACTTAAGTATTACCGAGTATCTTTAATCTTATAGTATTATTACCTCTTGCCCGCGACTTCGTCCGCATAGAATAGTAAGGTACTTTAGTCTAACGCTGACTTTAAATAATACGTACGTTAATACTTGTGATGATTAACGTATTTATTTGGATAAGTATTAATATCATGTTTGTAAGAACACCTTCGCAAATAATGCATTATTTTAGAAGAAATTTGGTTAGTATAAAATAGGTTATAGTGAGCCGACCTTAAAAGAGAGACATAGAAAAGAGAGACATTTTTTAGAACTTTTAAAGGTAAACTATTTCTGCTTTATATGATTTTTGCGAAACTTTAACCGTTTACGCATGCGCACGTAGCGAAATCTCTCAAAAGGAAATAAAACCCGATTTTGAAACATTCTTCATTAGCGCTCCGCTCGTTTTGGTTTAAGCGTAACGATATATAGCCTATAGCCTTCCTCGATAAATGGATTATCTAACACTGAAATAATTTTTCAAATCGGACCAGTAGTTCCTGAGATTCGCGCGTTCAAGCAAACAAAAAAAGAAACTCTTCATATAATATTAGTATAGAAGTAATTAACAAATAAGGAATAAGTGAAACGATGAAACGCTGCTCAACCTTAAAACTCACCGAGTGGCCAGTGGCCAGGGGAGTAGGAGGCTTAGGAGGTTTGCTGCCGAGGCCAAGTGCGCTGTGGTACGACGCCCAGAGGTCGGCCATGCTGTCCGCACCGCTCTCTGTGATGTCGCCGTTGCGGCCTGCAAGTACCAGAAGGTCAGAAGTGAGAAAGGGGTTAATGAAAATCAAGCCGTGTATCAAGGAGCATTTTAAGTTTTTAACCACATTACCCGCTAACTTTACGCCAAGCAACAGTATCCGCACTGTTCGATTTCAGTGTAGGGGATGAGACAGCTGGTAAAGTTACTGTAGTCAGATCCGAAAGACGTATTAATAAACTGATCTCAAGTAAGACGCTCGTTTCAAGAAACTTCAAAGTATGTAATGCCAAGTCATAAAAAACTGTCATGTCAGATTGGGCATCTCTCTTAATCTTGAGAGGTCACCTTCTATCAAGTGGCTTGTGCCTTCCTCTTGCCACATAATCCCCTACTATATGAGTACACTACAAGACATAAAAGTATAATAAGCCAGGTTGAAGTAAAGCCGCTGAATAACCCAACAGTACCGTCGGGTCGGCGGGTTAGGTGTGCCCTTTAGAAAACTACGTTCAAGAAGCCTGGCAATAAGCGATATTTGTCGGTAGCGTCCATGGAATAAGAACGAAAGGCATAATAGGAGCCTTAAAACGAATTTGATCTATACCTGCCACGAAAATTTCAATATGAATGTTCAATAAGTTAAAAAAGGAAAGAGTATAGAGTACAGTGTTTGCTCAAACTAGCCGTATACACCAAGGTGTTGTCAACTCGTGTAAACTGGTCTCTAACGACACCAACTGGACACCATGGTCGTTGATTATAGAACTGTCTCTTTTTGGCACACTGAATCCCAATAAGACTGTGCATATCAGCTATCTGTATGTTGCCTTTTATTTTATGCTCCTTCTACTTATGCCGTTAGTATTTATTCCATGGTAGCGTCGTCACGACACACCATGTTGCGAGTTGTGGACGAGGCATCTCACGAGATTTATTACGATTGAGTGCAGTTTGAGAACGTCGTATTAACGAACACGCAAGAGAAAGATTAGAAGTAACTTCATTACAAATTATGAGGTTTGAATCTCCGACACTCATTTCATAGAATGTTTTACTTCGCCAAATTTTCATTTCATCAACAGGCATTTACACGTGCAGGAGTTATAATTTTTTGGCGACCTAACCCATGCTTAAGATAACTCATTAGTTTTCGATGAAATTAAATATGGTGAAACGACACATTCGATGAAATAAGTGTCTGTGGATTTAGATGCCAAATTATAACCTCAAATCCAACAATACACAGTAGACTAAAAAAAAGAAGCTTTTTTAAATTTGATAAAATTAACTACAAGTGTTAGTAGTAGTGGTTATTGTGCCAATTTCAAGTTTTCTTACGAAAATATGTTCTAAAGGACGAAACCAATACGCTAACGCTGCGTCAAAATCGCTAAAAGTAATTACGTGTCATTTTTTGGGGTGTCTATCGCGTCGAAACGCCTTTCATCGAATGTATCATTTCATCAAACGCTATTTTCTGCTGAAGCCATGTTTTCAGGATAATATCTAACGTAACCTAACCTATACGTAATTAATGTTTAAGGTACCCTGAAAACATGGTTTCAGCAGAAAATAGCCGATGAATTGAAATTAGATGAAATTATACATTCGATGAAGTCATTACCAATTTTTTGACGTGACTATTTATACCGGTCGGCGTAGAAAACATATAGGTACGAACACTCGATCGTACCCTCGGGCTTATAAGTAGCTGAGCATAAAGCCAAGATGCGTTCGCTAACTAGCGTTTCTATTCGTTTGGTTTTGAAACCGATCGTGTCACTGTAAATCGCGTGACTTTTCGTTTCACGTGATCTAACAGTGACGCGATTGGTTTAAAAACAAAATGAATCGAAACGCTACTTAGCTAACGCATCTTGGCTATAAGTAGGCTCTGGGCTGAGATTCTACACGGTAATAACGATATCGTCTTACACGTGTTTCCGTATCGTCAACGTTTTGATAACTTATGTCATTTACAAGCCAACCTTTTTGGTCCTACCCATAAACGATTCTAAAACACGTCGAACACGATATCGTTATAACGCAGTAGAATAGCCCTGCACACTTTAATATCTTGTCGGTTTAACGCCTTTGACAGATTAGTGCTGTAGTTCAATTATAACGTTAAAGTGACAAAGCACTAAAGTGCGCAGCTTAACACTAAAGGCTGGCCATAAATCAATTATATTAGTTTCTAATGTTAACGTTTCATTTCGTTGCAGCAAAAACTCAACGCCCCCACGCTAGACTTTATTTTCCGCGCTTAACGTGGCATAAGTCCGGGGATAATATAACAAACAAGATAAATAAGAACGGTACATTTTCTTCCAAGAAATGTATCGAAAGAGATTATTTTAACTAATTTGTAGGAAGATCCAACCCACTAAGTGCAGGGTGATTGTAATCGTAGGTGATGAATTAAGTAACTCAAGGAGCGTCCTCACTGAGAGCTTTGGCGTGTAGTGAGCATTCGGCGTAGAAAATTCAAGTGGTGTGGACGGCAGTAACGCTCGCCTCAACGTCCACACCACTCGAATATTACACGCAAATGCTCTCAGTGCGGACGCTCTGCCACTATTATCAAACCGCGATTAGAATAGCCTTGGCGGTGACAGTTTTGTCATATAAATACGTCAAAGTTCATATGAACTGACAGCTATTCCAAGTGTAAACTCATCGCGGTTTAGTAATAATTACTACGTATTTGTCATATGTACAGATAGATAACTCTTTATATTATTTTTAATGATTATTAAGAACTTTTAGAAAAAATCAATATAATTTTAATTTATTGATGATTTGGGACTTGGGATTATTTAAAAACCATTCGGAGAAGTTAAACAGCCTCATATATTTTACTAGCTTCATCATTTTGTTTATACTATTCATTACCACGCGACCAATAAGATCTTGATGATGATGATGTCAAAATTATCAATATTACAACGAGGATTCGGCTATATTGAAATACCAATTTTATATACCTTCGCTATAAAATCAAAGGTGAAATTTGTCGAGCTAATTCGATCGTCGGCAAAAAGGAAAGTACGTCATTTTGACCCACTCCTCCAGCTGAAAGGCTTCGCACGAACATAAATATTTATAAGCCCCTGAGGTCTTACTAGTTATTTGAACCCTTACCTTTACTATATTCAGTATGCACAGCTAGTTATCAAGGCGGCAGAAATTAATGAGGGCTTACAGAACGCACTCGCAAGGGACCGGTGCATCCGACTTAAATGTCAACCCGGACAAGCCTCGTGCCTATAAATAATTTGAGAAGGTGCCTACAACGTCTGCGCTCCCGGTCGCGACACACCCTCAGACACTCAATATGGCTTCGGTAATAAAAATAGCTAACGGGCGCTCCGTGAATAGCATTTTGCCGTGGAAATTATGCAAGTCGTTTGCTTAAATACCGCTGACAAATAGAACTAGCTCGTTAGATGGGCATTGAGTTTTTACTAAGTTCGGTTAGGGAAAACAATGTTAGCCGCTAACGAGAACGCGTAATTATCCCCGCATCTGATCAGTACAATAAACATTAACATAACGAAGCACGCTCCACTCGAAAACGAGACAAATATGAAATAGGTTTTACCTTGCGTCTGGCTGTTGTAATTCCATGCTAGCAACATCATTTTCAACTTCTCTGCGTCTTTCGCGTAGGCCTGACCTGCACCAGATCACATACGCCACATCAGTTGCAAAATTCAAATTTGGAAATTTCGAATTACAGTTCAAATTTGTTTTTAAAGCCAATTTTGTTCAGGCTGGTATTTTATCGCATTTCAATTTTGAAAATGCTTCTATTTACGATTCGATGCGTAAAATACCACCATTTCAATTGATTTGATGCAAGTGGCTGTACTAGTGAAGTACTTGGTTTGGTCGAGGATGGAGATACTTACTAGAGAAGTTGTCGTCGTCGTTCATGTCCGAAGGCTCTGGAGTATGATTATCCTGAAACAAACAAATAGATCTGCTTAGTATTGATCTCATTAGCAAACTAAATTAATACCTTCACTGTCATTAGGTCTAAAACGAGAATCGTCATACGTCGAAAGAACCAGTTTGGAGTTGGTAGTTGTGTGCCAAAACTGCTAAACCAAATCTAGATGCAGATTCTGTGGTCTGGTTTGGTTAAATTTGTAATTGTGATTTAAAAAATCGACCCTAAATAATTTAAGCTAAGGTCTGTGGCCCTAGTGACAACGGATATAAGTTAACTCAGCTCAGCAGCCTTTATCGTGGTGGACAAAGCATCCCTCACCCTTGCTCTAACATATTGATCAGATAGGGACAGATATTTTATCCACGGTTATCCAGATCGATAAACACGACCATAACAACCCCGCAGACGACTTATAAATCATTATTTAGTGAACCACAGAATTGAAAGTTGATTATTAAATGACAGATAAGACGTACCTACCTCTGAACTGAGAGGAATAATTAACATAATTACTTATTTTACTATTGGGCATATCTTAGGCAAATGCTACAATAAAAAAAGGTTATGTTAATTGATATTCTTAAGATTTGTATGTTCTTTTTATGTGCTAAATAAACTTATTTCATTCATTCATTCGTTTTTTGACTAAGCATGCCGCACGGGCTGTTTTACACGTGAAAAATCTACAAGCGCTTCCCAAGAGGAGACCACTGCTGAGAAGAAACGCCGTTACAAACTCAACAGTCAGTAATTTTTGAAATAGTGCTTATGACAATGATAATATAAGCTAGCATTATATCACTGTATAGAATTCAACTTGACGTTTGTAATTTGGCAAGTAATAGACGTATTCCAGAAGCAGGACGCCACCAGGGCACTAGAGGATCGCGTAAGTATAAATAATTAATAAATTAGCGAAACGTCCGGCGGCGTAGCGCGGGTCAACGCTCCGGTCCGCGGACACGAATCGATAGTGCTTCAAATGGACAAGCCACTAAATATAGCTTCCCATACACCATCACGCGTGTGCTGACCCCCTGGTACCTGGATGGCATGCGACTCGCAGCTGCCCGGGTAGTTTCGTAAAAATGGCCGCCCGTCGCACACCGGTCCACAAACATGCTTTGTCCATTAATGTTTAATAGTTACGTTTTATTTTACGTGAACCTATTTTTTCTTTAGCGTAAGACCACCAAGAAAATAAAAAGGCAACATAATAGAACTGTCCCATTAGTAACTGATATCCAAACAAAGGAAAGTAAAGACAACTTTCAAAAGAATTTCAAATAATGTATAAAATTGCATCTGCTCGTAAATACCGAATCAGAGCCTCAAATGAAGCCCAAGGGTGCTCAGACTCATAGCTGCAAAGTGCTTTTAATTGAGGAACATCCGGATTGACCGACTGACATTGTATGAATGGGCCAAGGCAAATCCCTCTGGATGTCGACACACGTACGGTTTACACGCGACTTTGTATTGGTGTGCGGGTGCACTAAAATGTTGCTATGGACTACGGACTATTAAATTTCACCTATGAGACGAAGTTACACTATAAAGTAAAGTTCGTCAAGTTTAGTTTTATTTAACAAGCTTTTATTTGACTTGCTTCGTTTGTATCAAATCCGGTTCAAATGAGCCTTCAAAGTCAGTTCAAACCTTGCAAGGCTTGAACCACTTTCAGATATCGTAATGGGGTGAAATTGGGAAAGCATCAGTCAACCTTCGGGCAGTGCAATATTATGGTATCTACCTGTGAGCTGATTTGATATTAGAATCGGAAGGTGGCAACAGGGCCTTCCACTCTTTTAATCGTAAACTTACCGAATTATGATACGTTAGTTTGGTGTCAATAAGCTTAATATGATGAAGTTTCTCTGTTTATATTCTCATAATCCGTGTTTTAGACCTAACGCATAACTAGCAATTAATGCGCGGAAAACTTTAATTATTCAGACCACCCTGGAAACCAAGAAACACAATTGAACACATGCAATGAGAAGTTAAAATTTATTCACCTTTAACTAACTTAACGCTCACTCACTTTAAATATGCCCGTTAAATTACCAAATTATTAAAAACCTTATTCGACAAAAATCAAGCGGCGACTTGTTCAAAATTTAAACTGAATGCTACATTTTAGTGGCGCTCGTTTCAGAGTTGCCTTACGAAAACATACAAGATTTTCATTCAACAAGTGGGTCGTTCGATGCGTAGCCATCAATCGCCGCGATACAAAAAGAAGGGTTCTCGTTTTTAAATTTGTGTTGTTTTGTGTTTATGTACGATGCAGTTGCAGTTGTTATGTGTCAAAAACGACGTACATTATTAGAATGCTAATTTTATTACTAATCCAATCAATAAAATTTTAATTAAATTTGGTTCGCATTATGTTCGCAAGCTTAGTTATAGTTACCAGGTGCACATATATGTATAGGCAGTAAGGTGGGGTGACGAGCACGGTATCGACCGTCTTGAGGGCGGTGGCCAAGGACCGCATCTGCTATGCGGACACTAAATATCCGTTGACCCTTCCGCGTTATGTGCTACTGGTACTTGTGTGTTAGATGTGTGGAGACCATTGCAATTACTCAGTCATTAATTACACCTCAATGACAGATAAGGTGCAGTGGTGCGTACGCTAAATACGTAATGCATGGTATGTATTTGAAAGGTCAGCAAACTACTTATAACAGGATCTTGTCAAGAATGATCCGACGGTTACTGAGTGACTTTCTGATTCCTCCTGAATTCCTGGAAGACAATTCTAAGAAGTTCATTTCAAAGTTGGGTACTACAAAAGTTGTAGAGCGAGGTATCTGGGAAATTCAATTTCCTCCTGTTCTTGTTCTTTTAAAAGATTTACCTTGAAATTTATCGAAATAAAGTTAATCATCTTGTTTTCATGATTTTACTCCAACTAGAGCAAATTTCAAATTGTGAAAAAAAGAAATGATGTTGTGATTGGTGGAATTTCTTGAATTTAGACAAACGAAACCAATTATTTCGCGATTCATCGAGTTGTTTTTGACGACGCCGCCGGCTTCGGTCGGTGACAAACAAAGCTCGCGGCTCGCATCTGCTATGCTTATTGGACGTTGGAATTATTACCTGTGATGTAACCGTATATTGAACCTTTCAACTGCCTAAAACATGAAAAATCCAAGCACTAGGTCCTGCTTTTAGAACAATAATAAAACCCAGCAAATGAATTTAGATGTTTTATGGACAAAACTAAACAAAACAATTTCCATTACCGATTTGTGCATCAAACTCAAAATTACCAATTAATAGGAACAATATATCGTATTTTGTACCCGCGACCGCGGAATAAATCGGCGAATAACCTAGTTTTCGATACAAAATAACTGCAAAATTTCGGGAATCCGCCACCTATGTGCTGAAGCCCTGGTATGTGCTGATACATGGCCTGGCCTATGTACTGCGCCTCCTCGCCACCTCCTGCCACACGCTGTTACCCGCGCCCCCTCGCGAGTAGCGACACTAGCGATCACAGGGTATCGACACTCGATAGTGTACTCGAAAACTTTCGACTTGGAAGGCTTTGTTCACAGCTTACACTAACCCTGTTTTGCTAACACTTTTAGCGGCTAGACTAGGCTGGATCGCGCTGCGTAACGCAACTTAAAACACAATATAAACTTCCAAGATATTTGCGATTCCTTGACAATGGTTTTTGTAATAAAATATATTGTGTTAAGTCCTACAAAAGTATTACGACTGTCTCACTAAAGACGATTTATTTATCTTCGCAAGTATTAGTGTCTCGTTCGTTCTTGTTATTAAAACCGTTTAATATTAATTATCTTGCTTCACCATCTTTTATCACTGGCAGGTGTATAAAGAATCTCGATTTTCCATATCAATCAGATTTTATCGATACGCGCAATCATCGACTGTATACTAGGGCACCAGCAATCAGGTGGCAGTCAGCGTATAATCATTAAATACCCACGCGGGGGCGCGATGACGCCCGCGGCTCCACCCCGCGCCTACACCCGCGCCCAATTATGAAAACACGGACAAAATACATTTAAATTTGGAACGATTTTCGAACACTGAATAACGTTAATAACATGGGATGCAATAAATCGATCATCGATAATGAGGTCTGGTGCGTTGCAACCCGCCCCTACCTAATAGGGACTACAGTAAATGCACGGCTGAATAACGCTCTGTTAATGCTATGCGCTCGTAATTAATTTAAGAGACTGTTTCAAAATGAGCTACTAAGACAAATCTTGCAAACAATATTCCGTGAAGCAAAACTCTACTACCCGGCATGTGTAACCTGAGAAGCCTAGGGATTGAACCACTACAGTTTCGTGGCATGATAACAATGAAACTGCGTCCGTAACTAATTGTTACACAAAGTTGTGTAACATGAAACCCATGGAAATTCTGTGCTGCTTTTTTATTTTCTGCTTATAGAACTTTTTCTTCGTCTCGAGCAGGAGCGCAGAAACGGGTTGAAAGTCTTCGCGGTTTTTCAAAATAAACGGTTTCCTTTAGCATTCTGCTGGCTCGGTAGCTCCACTCGCCGCTCGCGCCCCAGTATTTTTAAAGCGGACAGCGCCCCCCCATGGCACTCGCGGGGCCACCCCCTTCACCCACGCCAACACAGTAATACCATAACGGGTGCGAGCTATGACGAGATTATCTACGTACACGCGTACCCACTATAACCCATACAACAGTCGCTTATATACCGGGAGCACATAGGCACATAAGCGATGACTTGTGTACATAGCGGCCTCGATGTACCCGGGGCGGACAGCCGCGTCCAGTGTCAGCGGGTGATGACAAAATAACTCGTTAAATAAAACCAGAATAAATCAGAAAATACAGATAAATTGATGATTTAAACAAGCCCTCCTTTACCAAACATAGATGAAGAATCACTGAAAACAACATGTCGTCTATATAAACTTTCAACCAAAGTTTCTCTCATGCAACTTTTTACTGCCAAATCCAAGATTAAGGACAAGACCAACCACCACGCATGATACGATATCCTATGCACTGCAAACAAAAGAAAAGCCGTATGGCGCTTAAATCGTTCCGTACGTAAATATTTTCAGAGAGAGCTCCGAATGGTCGTGCATAATTCCAGCCGCTCCGGCGATTCGCTTCATCGAGTGTAAACAGAATTTTTCGACCGCCCAATGCCTGAGAGCTGTGGAACGCTAGTCAATGTAGAGTATTAGGGCGTCATGGTGAAATAGAACAAAATAAGCCTACTCGTAGATAGTACATACATTAGGAGGAAGTAAAAAAAACTGACTATTACTTCAATTAAGATTACATCCTCGTGGATCCACATGGAATCAAATAACCACTAAAAAAGCTTAAACATGCTTACAGTGCAAATGTTGGAACATCTAATTAATCGCGTAAGCCAGCAGTTGTTTGTGCATTAGCGAGTCTAAAGGAGAACATATTAGATTTCAACTTGATTGCGTGCACTTGTACTGAAGAAAATCTTTAGTCGAAAATATCATTTACGTGGGTTTTCTAAGGAGGCAGAATTGATCTGCCTACGAACGTTACGGAGGCAGGTGTATATTTATTTCTTTAAATAACCTGCCTCTCTGTAAGGTTAAGGTTAAGGCGGCGGCGGCCTGAGATATCCAACAACACAAGTGGGCAGAAATTGTATTGAAACTCGAATATTCCTTATATATATATATACCTAAGTCATGCCAATTAGATGAACAAGCTTTTTATGACATAACAAGCTTTTGCCTTCGACTCCGTCCGCGTGGAAATCCGGCATAAAAATATCCTATGTCCGCCTCCGGGGTTTAAGCTATCTCTGCACCAAGTTTGACGTCGATTGGTTATAACATCGAACGAACCGCGAAAACGGAACCAAAAAATAAACATGCTTTCGTATTTATAATTATATACTGGCTGGTGCCCACAGTTCTGTCTTCATAGAAGAAGTATATCGCTCTTCCATCGAGAACTGCCCAATTTTCCGGGATAAAAATACCCTATGTCCTTCCCCGAGATTCAAGCTATCATAACACCAAATTTCATCAAAATTGGTTCAGCGGCTTAGCCATGAGAGCTCAACAAATAGACACACATAGTTATGCGCGTTACGCTTTCACAGTTATATATGTATTACATTAGTATGTTTAGTATGAATAAAGACATGTCATTTTCAAATAGCAAGGGTGATTTCAATAAAGATGCGATATTCTTTTTTGCATTACATACTAGGGACAGGGACTTTTTGTAAAATTAATTAACAAAAGATTTGAGTTAAGCTGAATGAAGAAGTAAAAATACGCCACATTTTCAGTTAAAAAAGTTGTGGCCATTGCAGAATTAATGATTAATAACGAGCCGTGTAGGAGTGCAGAACCCTTCTCTCGATATGTTCAAAAAAATAGATGAAACAGCTTGCGGGTGAAATCTGGAAGTTACTTTTTTATGCTTCAAGGTCAAGTCAAGGTCTTACTGGGACTGTTTCGCCATTCTTCAAGGGCTTTGGCATAATCGTATTATACCCGACACGCGTCACGGCACGATCGATCGTCTTGCAAAGGGTGCATCAAGTACATGCCCTGCGTAGCGCGTATGTACTAGTGGGTTCTGACTTACGTCTTAGTAGTTGTGCTGCCCTAGTATTGTAGTTTATTTAAATAGATATTACATACTCGTAGTGCCTGGGATAAACGTGGCAAGCAAACGATTTAGTTTTTGAATGTTTCATATAAATAAGTTATTGAAAACAATGTTAACATAAAAACAGTACAATTGCAGAATTATTAAGCTTATGAAGATTTGACTTAGTTTCATGGTCATCTAAAAATGTTTGTCGACTAGTACATGTGTTAGCAAGTACTTAAAGTAGTGAATATGCCCTGCGAAGGTGCTTTTCCACCGGCGAGGCAAAGCGTGACGAGGCTTTATTAAATTAAAGCAACCATTTCCACCAAAGATGCGCGAGGAGAGAATTTTTGTTTTTCAATACAGATTTCAAAAAACGGGTGGAAAAGCACCTTAAGACTTCTAAACAGCATTAGTGATGCGTGGAAAGAAACTATATATGTATATAAATCCTGCCTTATAAATAACTTATTCAAAACAGAAAATGAGCTTGTTCCCCAAGTTATTCTTTGAGATTTTAAACTGGGTCAATTAACTTGTTGTCCTGGATAGTTTCTTGTTTACAAAACATTGTAACAGAATGCAGTTGAGGATTTAGATAACGTTATTTTTCCAACTGTCTTTGTAACTGAGGCTACTAATTCCTTTAACGGAAAAATAACGTTTTATTTTATTACCTTGATCGTTTTCTCTATACCCAGTAGCATTCTTATGAAGTGCACTCATCACAAAACCATCAGAAGATTGAAGTTTCATTGATTTAATTTGCAAACAGTAATTATCTTCTTGGCAGAAGCTTGAATGAATATAATCTAATAAACAGTATACAATATCAATTACCTTTGGAAACAAACAGAGATCAGTCACATAACAAGTAATCGTTAACTGCACAATCTGACATCTTTGGACCAAATCCGCAGATTCAAGAATAGCTGTTTAAGTGAATTTATCTTGCGTTGCTATAACGACCGCGAGGCGAGGGAGTCACATGTTGCAGGCTTGCAATATTACGCAATATTTTGCCGTAGTCACTTGGCGTGGAAACATTCCGAAGAAATTTAGGGGTTCATTGTAAGATTGTAATATCGTTCCTATAATGGGGACAAATAAGGAAAAGTAATATAATGCGTTTTTTTTCAAAGGGAATTGATATTGAAACTGTTAGGACTAGAGGTGAATAACTACTATTACAATACATGGATGATGTTTGAGATGTTTTGACGTCATAATTTGGAATGGCTGAATTGGTTACTATACTGTAAGACTTAATTGAGCTGTTAATAAAAATCATTATGGAGAAAGTAACATTTATATAAATACAACCTACTGGATACACACACATAATACCTATTGTTATAATAAACTCGTTTAGCGAAAATACGGGTGCGAAACCACGGCTCCACCGCATCCCGGAGTACCAGGGCGCGCGGATCGCGGAGGAGGCGACGCGTACTCCTAGATACTCGCATTTATGAAAAGGGGGGAAGCAAGCGACCTCGAAAAACCAAACGGGGGTCGTGTCTACGTCGAAAAGCATCGCGAATTTCACAAAGCGGCTTCCTATTCCTAGTTACAGGAGTATCGTTAGGGAGACGCGGTTTCGAGACGCCTACCCGTGCCTGCTCTTTGAAGTGTGATAAACCGTACGTAGGTACTAAATATGGATACGGAGGAGTGCGTGCCGTGGCACCCGCCTAGAGATTGCTGCTCCCCTGATACCCCAGCCTGCCAAGATTTATAAACGCGGCTGAAATTTGCCAAAGTAAACGTGCTTGCCCGGCAAGGCGCCGCCGTCGCTGTAACGTAATCGAAGGCATTTTTTGCCCTGCCTCGCTTTTCGTAATGCTCTTTTTGACGCCTTTAGGAGCTGAATTACGTTAAGTTAAAGTAAAGGTAAGGTAAGTTTACGTTAAGGTAAAGATTTAACCTGGCGGAACTATTCTAGAGAAACTACTCGCATTTAGTGAATCTACGCGGCGAATTTAAGCGGTATTTTCAACCCAGCGAAAAACTCTGATCTCATCATTATTTTTGTAACCTACATTCATGTAATTCGCTTGCGTAAACGCAACGTGATTAAAAGTATCAAATTAATAAAACAATTTGTTCACGTTCGCACTAGCACGCGGTTCCAAATGAGTTAGACGCATTTGGTAAATTGGTTCAAATTGTCCACTCCGCTGAGCTCCACACCCTAACGAAATGATAAAACTACGAAACGCATTAGGAATACTTTATAATTTGGGTGTTTGGGTGTGTACTCTAATTACAATCCGGCTTTAAAACATTGATTTTTTTGTCTGGTTCATTAAACTTTTTACATAGATAAAGTATTTTCGTAAAAATTACTTGTCATCGAGAAGTTCTAATAGCCACCTTTTGCCTCCATCACCATACTTTAGAGGCTCGAAGATATCATATTGCATAAGTTAGCAATCTCAAGCCATAATTAAAAGTAGGTTTTAACTGACTTTCAATATTGTAATTACATAGTAAATAAAAAGACTAATAAAATGACTAAGTAAAACTCGTACTCGTATTATATTATTATTATTACAAATGTTTTCCCACAAAAACGTAAATCTATGCGCGTTCTGTAAAAGCATTTGTAGTAAAGTATACGTAACGTATAGTATATTAGTTGGCTCGCGTACAAGGCATGCATAAGTAACTAGGAGCTTGAGATAACCTCGGCGTCTATACGTACTTTCAGATTAAGAAAAATTCTCTCGTGTCACCTACAAAAACCTTGGCAGCTTGCGGGCAGGGCTCCGTTAGTAATGCCAGCCCCCTGGGCCGTCTCGGAGCGTCTGGCTGCTCAAGTAATTACGCCCCCTTCCCTCCCCATCCCCCTAGGCCCCCTACGGGATAAGTAAAAACAATATTTTTACGCGCACCGACCAGGGCACCAAAAGTGACAGATATAAATTGGGGGTGAAAATGGAATTAGTGTGTGCTTCCTTGATGTTGGTTCGTTATCAGGCTCGCCTCTTCATATTATTATTATGAAAGGACATATTTTTACGCGTTGCATTAGTGTTATTATATTCTCTACGTGCGAATTATATATCTAGATAAACGTTATCTTCAAATATAAGAGAAAGATTTCACAAATCGAGTCAATGGAATCACGAATACTTTGAAAGTGCCTCAGCGGAACGTGATAGGGAAATTCTATTTTGCTATATTTTTGGGAGGGAGGCACTTTAACGCTCAGGGATTATAACATAAACACAGCTAGTTAAGCTGGTAGCAATTTCAGGAATCAATCTTTTAGCTACCGTGTGAAGAGCTGCAGTTTTCGTGATGCAAGACTTCCGTCACTTTTTTCTTTTGTCATGTCTGTCAGACTTCAGGTCAGTGTCGTTGGCACTAGCTTTTCGTTTCTCCTCCATTCAATTACAATAAATGAATACAAGTGGCATTTAGTTTATTTCAAGAGCACCCAGGCCATCTGATGGTATGTAGACTCTAAAGTTCATAAACATTCCCATCATCTTACGATGAAAATTTCAAGACTGCAAATGCGTTGCCCACCCCGAGGACCAAGATGGAATGCCTCAATGCTAGTCTTCACCAGTTGTCTTACTCACACCCGGAACACCATAATGCGAACACTGCTGTTTGGCGGCAGGTTAAAAGGTGGGTGGTAAAATTAATGATATGTTTTGTCTGATTGCAATTTGGAGTTTGAATTTATTAACAAATCGTCATTTCGCAAGGTGATTGAAGTCCAACCTAACCTATGCAATAAATCTAGCACAAGCCCCTTTATGCGAAATGAGAATTTGTAAAATAATAGATACAGTTTGCAAAACGTTACATACCAGATAACTTAACTATAACTTTGAACGGACCCTTTAATTATCTGGAAAAGTATTAAATTTAAGAAAATATGGCCCTATCATACAACAAACAAATGACGCAATCGATATTAACGTACAAAATAGCATGCTACGAGTATTTACACCAATTTAGGTTCCGGCAAAATAAGCGCTGTGTCAGACCATTAAAATTGCTTGGGAGAACTGTATTGCAACATACCTACCTATTTACACCATTATTTATTTAACTAACCTCATTAATATTATAGACGTGAAACTTAGGAAAGTCAGTTAAAATCTAAGGTTTAAATTGTCGACTTTGTTGATGACACAACAGAAATCCAAAGGATGTTTGTCATGGAGATAATAGTCTCGGTATATCAAATGACATTATCATGCAAATTTGCCGGACATGCACAAAAGAGTGCACATTAAATGATTGTAAAATGATATAATACGACATTCCGATCAAAGATTGCATATTATAAACTTCTGTAAGTAAACTTTTATGAATCATCTTTAAATCGGATTCAGGGTAAAAATATACGTTGTGAATAACACCGATTAAAACTTAAAATTCATGAGTGCGCCATTTAGTTTAGAAACAAGTCTTGCACAGGGTATCAGGTGAACATGCGAACAATGTGGGTACCAGGAATGCAGCCGGCGCAGGAGGCGCGCGTTGAATAATGTACGGGCCGACTCGACGGACACCGCCGTCATATTGCTGGTGCCTTGGTAAGCAAAGGTGGTTGCAAGAACAAAATTGCAAAAGTAGTCGCATCGATTAAGTCTAAGGAGTGTAGAAATTTTAAATATTGAGGCTCTTTTTATCATCTGTTGTAGAAGTTTCGGAATGGGTTTTCCAAATTTTACGCCTGAGGATATTATTTCACAGGGATGGACGTTTTGTAATATTAATTTGAACTACCATTTTTAGTGAAATAGTTAAATCATCGGCTATCTATATTTGAACTACTGCTGCTAAGGCTGATGTTCATAAACAAAAACAAACCCATCTTTAGCAAATAAAGAAGTGAAGTAGGAGGTGAAAGTTTGCATGAAATTCGAACAATGTTTAAGTAAACATGAAAGTTAGTTTTCGGCATAAACAGAATGCCGAATGGGGCGTTTTTGAAAAAATCTGCCTCTAAAATTCTGGTGGGTGGAGTTTGGAGTCTAATAAAAGTGTCAAAAGGTTGCAACAGAATCTCTCGTTAGTTCGTTCTTGATAAACAACTGATGAGTGTACAAAACAGTAAATTTGGCAACAAAATCCTCTTAAAAAAAAAACACAAAACTTGATGAAAAACAATCACTTCATTTGCTAAAAAAATATTTACTTATAACATGTAGCAAACTTGTGAAAACATATCGTGACATTTTCGCTCGGTAAAAGTTCAACAAAGACTTATTTAATATTAAATGCTACCTAATAAATAGAAAACGAAATGGACATCACTTATCAAAACAGTACCGAAATAATAATACCAAGACTTTTACTATTAATATTAATGACATTATACTCGGAAAAAATGTCTGCGATCGTAAGGTTAGTTTATTTGTACAACGCAAAACAATAAGGTATATGATTTCTAACCGATAATGTATCTAAGCCTTAGCGACATTTTCGTTGGTCACGTAATTATTTTGTTCCAAGCTAGTACCCGTCCGTACCCTAGTCTCGCAAGCGCTTGACAGCTTGTCAGTTACAAAATCCTGTCCAAGTTTTGGACTAGCCTCTGGCGCTGCTGAATTCCTGGTATTTTCTTATATGCTGGAAAGAAAGGAGGCAAACGTGGTGCAATATATTGTTACAGAATTATCAACAAGTATTTTTATAGTTGTTGGTGTTTCTGTAGCTCTGCCTACCCCACTCTGGGAATAAAGGCAGTATGTATGTATATAGAGATAAAGTTATTGAAGCCATACATTTCTGCCCCTTTCACTGCTTGGAACTTGTTAGATTTTGACAGCTCATTGATGCCTCTCCTGGACATACACAACACTAGAAGAGAAATAGCAGATGCATGCCACCGTTGCCTTCGAGAAGAGAGTATGCCCGTCCTTGAAAATCTCTGAGTCGAAGCGGTCTAAAATGCGAAGGGACGTTAATGGCGGTAAGATTCAAAGAATTTAGAACTTTGGTCTAAAGGCTAACAAAAACCAGCATGCTAGTAACTTAAAATATCGACTGAAACATATATTTTCTCAATAGGCCGAGAAAACTAAGCCTAATATGGGCAATAAGGAAAAATAATTATTAATAATTGTTTTAAAAATTGCCACAGTCTAGATAGGAGCTTCAGGGTATTTAAGTTACATCAGAGATGAAAATAGGCTAGGTTTTTTTTTCGAAACGGCTGAAGCTACCGGACTGATATTTGGAATATTTGTAGTATTTAGTGGTCCAAACAAAGTCTCATCATTAGATATTTGACATTTATAATTGTCCACTTTAGCAATGCCTACTTAATAATTTCGGAACTCCGACTCACGCTTCACTAGTTTTTATTATTTGTGTTTATGCCTTATATTGTACTCTAAACTCGCACTAATATTTACGTTTATAAGTAGTTAAAAAAGTCAACTTTCTTGTACCCTCCCTTATTTTTTATATTCATTATTTAACAATTTGTCAGCCAAAAAATAATATGACCAAATATGTAGGATTTTTTAAGTTAAATGTTATGTCAGAAGAATTTATATTGGTATGGGTACAAATATTCGAACTATGAAAACTACATGAACACTACACACAGGGGAAATAGTCCCCTGATTTTATAAATTTCCTTGACCATTTTTTGGGACCCTTTAATTTTTAAACGACTCTTTAACGTTTTTGCTCAGATCTGGATGCATGTTTAATAGGTTGATTAGTTGCGTTCAATTTTAAATTAGAAGATCTCTATCGTAAAATCGTCTTTTAGGAACGGTTCCCTCTGCACGCTGAGCATAGGGATGTGAGTTGATGGGTCAAAACTGCAACAATAAAAGGGCGTACTTCACGTGGCAGTATTGATCAAAAAGTATTTTTAATGAATCTATTCAAAGTACATATTTAAATGAGTATGGAGGACAAGAGCATCACAAACTACCAGCACTTCGACAGAATAGATCCTTAACTTCGGATTCAAAATTATATAATTAATGTTATTTATAGTACCTGTTACTCGTTGGGTATAAATTTAGCTAGCTTTACATCCAACGTTTAAAAATGCTCCCAATCCAGTTCTTTATTTATAACCTAAACCAGTTAATCATAGATATAAAACCTTTCAGAATCAAGTCCCGGTGCGTTTGAAACGCGGTTTAAATATCGTGATTCCATCTACAGTATTAACTGGCGTGAAAAATAATTTTAGATTAAAGTCACATGAAATTTGCGTAAAAAAAATATCTAAGGCTAGACTCTGGTGTCATTTCAGACGTGTCGTAGAGTAAGATGCACTTTTTATGGTCTATTTTGTTTATAGCTTGTATGTTTAAATAATACTTTAAATAAAGTGTGCGCTTCTCAAGTATTAAATGAAGGTATGTCAAAAAAACATCTTGTATGTAATCACTACATACATAGTAAAAACAAAGTCGCTTGCCGCTGTCTGTCCCTATGTATGCTTAGATCTTTAAAACTACGCAATGGATTTTGATGAGGTTTGTTTAATAGATTGAGTGATTCAAGAGGAAAGTTATGTATAATACTTTAACCCGCAGCGAAGCGAGGGCGACCTGCCCTCTAGTACTTATTACAACTCAAAATTACCAGGGAAACATTAACGACCACGGGTACATTAATCTCTTGGACAACGCATGCATAATCAATGCCAAATCGTCAAACTGCTAGTTAATCTAGTGGCTGGTACATAGCACACAGATGCACGCTTAGAAAACATCTATATCAAGTAGGTTGTAGGGTAGGTAGGTCGGCAGCATGCAAGGTCGCCCGGCGCCTCATTGGTCACTAGGCTGGGCGAAGTGTGGATATCGCGAATATTTTTTTACTATTTCTGCGGCTCTAGTGGACAGGGTTTTATTTTGACATCGTATTTAACAAAATATAATAAAAGAAATCTTATTTTATCTATTTTTAAAGTTTAAACAATCTTGTCAGTTAAACGAAATATTTTTTTAAAACAGTTGACCTATTTCATTTTTTTTTAATATCCATTTTATTACGAAATGACATATGATGTATACCGAATGACACATTCCACAATCCTGACTAATGCGAAGTTAGTAACGATGATGGATGTTAAAGATAGGGCATGCTTACCTAGTATAGAGCATATTCATTACTAACTCAAAACAATGTAATGAAAAACCGATTTATTTAGGTGGTTTTTAAATTGTTGCTAATAAACACTAGTGTTTGTTGGCACAGACAGCACAATGTAAATGCACTTAACGGTCATTCTCCGATCGATCAAATAATTAATTACTGCGTCTCCATCTCTATAAAAATTGTAAATTGCAAGTATAAGTAGACATAGTAGAACGGTATTTGTCTGGGGAACGTTTGGAGAATCTAGAGAAATACTTTCAAACTGAAGTAAAACAAAATTAACTAGTTGGTCACTGAATCTTCATTAAGTTAAAGATAAACGTAAACCCACCATGTTCGAGCTCTTTGAAGTGGCCTTAGTATCCTAATAAACATGCAGTAGAAACCTTGTAAGAAATTTGCCACAAGCTGTTCATGACCTGGATTAGGTACTTTGAGACCTGAAAATTTTGGTAGATACGAATTAAAATTCGTGGTAGATTTTAAACGAACGAAGTTGCTTTCAGAAACCTGAGGCCCTAGCCAAGATGCGTTCGCTAAGTAGCGTTTCTATTCGTTTGGTTTTTAAACCAATCGCGTCACTGGTAGATAACGTGACTTTTCGTATGATGTGATCTACCAGTGACCCGATTGGTTTATAAACAGAAACGCTAGTTAGCGAACGCATCTTGGCTAGATCCTCAGTAGTTTTTCTAGCTTGTTTTGTATGAGTAAAATTGTTGCCGAGGGTAGAAAGTACGCTATTTATGGACGAGAACATAAATATCAGTTTTTGTCCAGGCAGACATGCTTATCTCAACTACTGCGAGTGTTATTATTTTGTTGTATGAAAACGGCCTGTCATAAAAGTGATGTTTTCTCACCCCAAACCAGACCAAGAATGTTTATATTTCCAATTAGGTTGTTCAATAACACTACTAGTACTTGCTACTTGCGAGTTACTCGTTTTTGGAACTTTAAGCATTTGTTTGTTTAACATAGTCTAATTCCAATAAAACAAGCCTAGAGCTTAGTTTGGGAGTAGGTAAATTTGTGTTAGGTATTTAATATTTTCTTCTAAGACGTGTCCACTATCGCCTGTTGCCCGCGTGTCATTCGAGACGCCGCCATTTGCAAGGCGAACCGCCCGCGGCGGGAAAACTCACTTCGGCGTGCTTTGGCGCCGACACCCGACCGCGCGGCGGCCGCCGGACCGACGTCGAGTGACGTTACTCTTTGCACAGTGGCTACTACTTCTAGTTGGTAATACATGACGCTCAGTCTCTCTATCGTAACAGGCTAGTTAGAAAGGGATATACGAGCGAGCGAGTAAGCTTGTCTTAGCCGCCTAGTATATGCGCATGCGGCACAAAAACAGTAACTGCTGTATTAAAAAACCGCACCGCGTTTGGTGGACATTATCTCATACGCATGCGTCGCCCGCGCCGCATTTAGTATGTAGAGCTCTTTATAGCCTTTTTGCTTCGGATCCAAGAATACATTTCGA
The DNA here is from genome assembly GCA_949316455.1 of Acleris holmiana. Taxonomy (NCBI): domain Eukaryota; kingdom Metazoa; phylum Arthropoda; class Insecta; order Lepidoptera; family Tortricidae; genus Acleris; species Acleris holmiana. Next base: position 12,385,710 of record OX438782.1, on the reverse strand, counting down.
AAATGTTGTGTTTCGTTTTAATAAATAAGTTCTGCAAAATATATTCTACAAAAACAAGTGAGATTTTGTACAGTTGTAGTGTAGGAAGCTATGTTCCAATTTGTTTCAGCCCAGCTATCTAAAAAGTGCTCCGCGGCTGAGGCGGCCGAGTCCAGGATAGATACCATAAAACGATTTATTTATTTATTACATGACTAAGAACATAAATGGTTTCTTTATAAAAAAAAAATTAAATCGTCGTCTTGCAGGCGGCATCTAAAGTCGCATACAAATAGCCATAGCCACGGATGTCATTATAAATTCTCTTAATCATGCAATTTTTACCGCGCTCTATACGCAGTGGTCACAGCCGGCTCCTGTATAAAGTACCAAGTGGTTTTATGAGCCAAATTAAAATGAACCAAGTTTTAACATCCTCTATGCTATTTCCGAAGTCCTAGTAAAACTGGTGAGCAGCTAAAGTCATAGAGATACCATCTGAAAGAAATAAAATTTAAAAAAAATACCTTTGGCAGCACATGTTGCAGGAGAGCGCCAGCTTTTCTTTTGGCGGCCATCTTGGTTTTTTTTGGTGGATTGCACAGCACTTTGTCTTTGGTTTCAATTTGGATTTATATTGTGCTAGTTCTTTGACCACATCTCTGTGATAAGACGTAAGAAGATGAAAATGCTACGGAAAAGGGGAAAGATTATGATAACGATTCGATTGCCTTGCGAATGTTTTAAATTGCTTGATTATCAGTTGTTTCGTTTGGAAAAAGGACTGCAATGAACTACTAATCAAATGCCTATACTAGTCGTATATGTATTCATTACGTCATCCCCTTCCCCCGTTTGCCCTCCTGAGCTTTTTTCTGTTTAAACAAGACTCGTACCAGGATTGCAAAAGTCAAGGGGAGCACAACCAACGTTGAGTTGCGTAAGGTCAGTCCCGTGCGTTTGAAACGTGCATTCCATTTTCGAAAAGAGGCTACTTTTTGTCGAGGGTGCATTGCCCAGCTCCCCTATTTGCACAATACTTTTCAATGAACCTCGTGTATTGTTTGCCTTCCGTACGTGTACTACTTTATTCTATCTATCTCTGTTTATATAGAGCAGAAACAGGGTGATTTTTGAATAGCAATGATGCCCTAAAGATGCTCTTTTGTTTGCTGGATACTAGTTTTACCAGTTTTAGATTTCAATGTGAAGTTTACTAGAATGTGTGAACATACTTGGCCTATTTGCCTATTCAACTGTATCTACTTAGTGTAATAGCCTTAACAATTGGTTTTTGTAATACTATTCCGTTTTATTATGTATGAAACTGTCATTCAAGTTTTGTGAGTATCATTTGAATAATTAATAACTACGGTAAACACTGAAATCACATATGAATCTTTTTATTTCTTCTATCAGGGAATCATAAACAGCAAGAGCCTTACGAGGTCACTGCACCGCTCGCTAGCTATTTTCTTTTTAGCGATAACGACAAGGCCACTGTAATGGCTTTCGGCACGGTGGCCCGTAACTGTTTTTATAACCGGCCAGTTGTCGCTTGCCTCTGGCTCCTTAAAAGAACTATGGAGTAGTTACCATTTTTTTTTTAATTTGTTCTATCGTTGATTTTTAAATGGCAAATTCAAAAGCTCTTAATAAGAAAGCAAACAACAATAACTGAGTTTTAACGGGACTGTTCTAGTATAACTTTAAGAACGTAAGTAAACATAGTATGAAAAATCTTACAATATCTTACTGATTTCCAGTTTATTTGTTATTTAATTGTAGAGTATTGAGTCAAATTAAATAGTTGAAAATATCATCTCCAACAATATCATTCGATTTACAAAGCCGTAACAAGCAACTAAAGTATAGTTACACACGTTATTATTTCCTGCATTATTCTAATCCTGATTACTTTCCCGTCGGCAAGTTATAGGTACTGACCGGCCAGTTTTATATCTCGCCTCCTCGATGAGGGGGACTCATTATCCCCCAACGGCCCCCTGGCTAGCCCAAGCGGTCCGTTCTTATTTTACGATTGACACGTGGAGACGTTCAAACCCTATTTTTCTTTCCTTACACCTCTTTTTGATTTGAAACAACACATCAAAGCGTTTCACTGTTTTTAACAAAAACTAGGTCATGTGAATCGCAATAAAACAAGCCTTTAAAATTAAAATTTGCTACTAGAGCAACAGGCGCTGTTAGGTAGTGTTGTTATCAGCGAACTAAGGACCGTGAACGATGTGATTAGTTCGACGCGCGCCTGCACTCCAAAATTACTTTCAAACTTCGCTGCGTTCGATATAGTAAACTTCAGTTAACTCTGCGCGCCTAGTAGCAACATAAAAACATTAACAACATTATTATGTTAGGTATTCTACAGATACAGCGTGTATGTTGTTATGTAAAATATGCAATAGAAAATGTCGGAAAACTTGTTTACACAAAATTGACATAATCATTTTAGAATCGCCTTGAATGTTTGAAGCTGTTTCCTAAGCACAGCACGATTATGTTATTACAAGAACCCACCCTAAAGACCTTCAATTATAATGCAAAAGGAAAATCAAGTAGATACAAAAAGTAGGAAAACGGCAAAAATATTTTAAAGCAACACGAGTCGCCGGTCGCGGGCTAATAAATTCACTATAACAATGCCTTGTCTTATTCTACTGGCATGACAAAGGAAACTTAGCGACACGACAACCGCATCGGTCTAATTGCAATTTTTTCACAGTCACCACGTACTAGCCAAGGCCCACTTACTCATCGCCAGTTCCTATGTCCATTCCTGTCAGCCTTATGCAAACCTGTACTACTGCAAAAACTAGAATGTCAAGATGATAAACTTTGCGCGCGCCTAATTGCAACTTTTTTCAAACGTTTTCCGTCGTAAGGCAATGGAAGCGTTATGAGCAACAAACCTTTTTAATTCACTTTAGTTAAATGGGTAGTTTTTTTATGGTTATTTGGGTGCGATCGGGTTTCGCGAGCAAGTTTGTCGCGGGCGGTGCGTGGTGCCGGCGCGGCGTCTGGTCGCTCACTGGCGGCGCGCCGGCCGCGGCCCATCCCCCCGTCCGCACACCGAAATGCATCAATGACACTTGAAACACACGCACATTCTGAATGTGGGCACAATCGATTGGGAAAAAACTGTATCGCTTGCAGATAATATACCTAACTATGCCCCGGTTAGGTCTCGACGCAGTTTTGCGGCAAATGTGATTCGAGATATCTAAAAGTAAAGTTAAGTAGGCGACCTACCGAAGGTACGCAATCTTGCTGATTCATCTCAAGAGATAAACAGATGTTTAAGGACACGTACGATGTTATAACGTTATAAGCATGAAGCTTTAGTTAGTCGAATAGCATTACAAAATATTAATTTGCATTAAATAATAAATGTACTTCTGTGTACATCCTGTATTTAACCTATTTAAAGTATTTATTTATTATTTTATATTGAGCCTCATTATTAATCAGCTACTCAAGCCCTAATCAAGCTGGAACAAAGACCCTAGGCACCCTAGGGTTCCGGTTTCCAATCAAGCAACACACACACCAAGAGACATATTAACGCTTATGTACCAGGAGCACATACTTATAAAGAGGCAGATAATTATATAATTACAGCCACACGCACGTCAAACAGGCTACGGTGGGATAATTCAGTACGGTGCACACATTCATCTGTACGCGTTGTGTATATTGCAGAACTGTTTGTATGCGAGTGTAATCCTTTAAGCCGAAATGTTATGTATAATAAAACTTATGTTTCATAAATATATTTGGGTTTAACACTGAAACCAAAATAAGAGTAATTATTTAAATATTTAAACGGTCAAGTTAGGGTGGTTTTATACTAACAGCGGAAAGGTTAGAATTAAAAAAAACATCTATCAAACGATATGTAACTTAATAGCGATACCGATTGTAATACCAATATAGACTACAGTTTTCAGCACGCCTAGCACATGACGGCGCGCGTGTTACGTCGCCCGCGAGATAGACTACCCGTCATTGTCTAATTAGAACGGTCAGAAAAAGATAGCGCGTAACTCGCGCTATAAGTTAACTTTTGCCATCTATTCAATCCAAATACTACGTCCAACCCGACTGTATGCCTTGATATTGTCGTCTATGAATATCAAATACCCATGTTTATACTTTTAAATCCGCTATTTTGGTGTTTGTTGGAGTTCCGGACTTGAAAAGGAAACAAGGAACTCTTATAGGATTATTTCGTTATCCGTAACGCGTGGAGGTATTCACTTGAAATTAATATTAAATACTCAGGTCTGCAATTCCTTGGAGCTGTGAGAAAATGAAACTGCTAACGCACTCAAAAGATACAGCCGTTTAATGGTGCATATTTTGACACTCGCAAGGTAATCAAAACCTACAGGGTACTTTCTGTGACCTACAATCATAAAATTGGATAAGAGGCAACGTCTGATACCACAAGTAAAAGAAAAAAAATCAAGACTGTATATTTACAGCACAAAAAAAACTGCGATACTAATTTGTAGTTCGTAAACTGACCGTGACCTATTTCGATGTATAGGGACAACAGTTTTCTGACGGCAAAATTAAGTTTGTCCCTAATACCAAATTATTGTTTGTTTCAGTTCCATTGTCGAAACGGTAACACACATAAACTTCAAGTTTTGTGTGATTATAGTGCAAACCCGAAAGAAAATCAACTAATATAAAAACCGGATGGGTGGAAGACAATCCCTCAATCATGGAATTCTCGGTGCGCGAGTCCGACTCGCACTTGACCTGTTTTTTTAAGAATCTAACGAGACCTCGTTAGTCCACACTCTGGCCATCTGTTCAGCCTCTAGGAAACAACTAGGAGTATACATAAAAAAAAACCCTAGAATACAGAAAAAGGTTAAAAAATCAATCTATTCGAAGCCTTTTTTGCCGCCAGTACTTTTTTTACACTGTCATCAACTGCTCATTGAAACCAATCTGGGCGAGTTCAAGCTCGATGGGTCCCCGTTAAGTATAGCCGAGATGCCGAGGCCACCTTCCGACTCCATCATCAAAGCATCTCTGGTGGTTTGTCATCGGATAAATCGGATTACATACTCGGATCGCATAAACACACCGAGACAGGTCAAAAACTAAATAAAAGCACAGGGTGTAAGATACCTCGTACTTTTCAGTTTGGACGAAATATTTTTGGACAAATGTACCCAAAAAGGTATTTCCCAATGCAGCTGTTAACATATTATTATTGTTTAGTTATAAGTATAGCCCAAACTAGTTAACGTAATAATAATTACTATACGATAGTCCTCGTGTTTCAGAAAAGAAATATCTCAGTGTAACTACTAAGTTAGTTGACCATGGAACACGAAACAGCTTTTACGTCAGCAAAATACAAAAAACGTCTAACTAGACGTGAGGCCAAATTATACAAACACTAGTTAATTAATCCCAAATGAAACAAAGGGAACCAATGTACACGTATAAGCCTATAATATATACGAGTATCTATATAAAAACATATGTACTACGAAAACATAAATGTACTGAGGTGTGCTGGGCGCATGAAATTTACAGTTTACTCTGTCCAACAAATCCGGGTGATTGCCGTTCGTTCCATTCCCACTACGAATGCAGAATTTATATTTAATTTGTCAGGTACGAATGACCGCGGACAACAAACAGAGCGGTCAAAATTTAATATTTGAATCGCCATTGTTAAGTTTTCTCTTGTGGAATAATAAATTGATAATTTAAAAGAACCTCTTGATGAAAGTAATTAGTTTGAATGGAATTTGCAGGTTTTACGTCTTTATGTGAGGCTAATGTTTTGTTTTATTTAAGAAATAAACTTACTTTACAAGAACCAATGTCTGTAAAGAATATCCAATTTTATCTAGATAAAAATCTCTTCCGTGACGGATTGACAGACTAAGTCTCGCCCACACCGCTAAATCTAGGGACTTGAACTTCGGAGGAAATATTCCTTAAGAACTATGGAAGCACCAAGAAAGGATTTTTTCGAAAATTTACCCCCAATCGGGAACAAATAGGAGGAGGAGCGTGAATCTAAATCTACGCATTTGAAGTTGTCTAGTTATTACTAATTTCATTTATTCTAGTGTTTTTTTTCGACGATATTATAAACAAGCATAGATATGATAATAATAATAATACCTAAATCTGGAGATATCGGGATAAGTTAACTTTAGTATTTTGCAATTCAAGTACTAGGCATACATAAACAGCGCAGAAATTTCGCTCCCTTGTGCCACGCAAGACGTCGCATCTTGTGCGTTCGCTCTAGCGGCACAGATACAGTGTGTTCTAATATACAATATAGTAGACGTATGTTAAGTCCATGCTGCGGGTAATGAGAACAGGGCAAAGTCGTAACATTTGTTAATATGTATACACTTTAGTACCTTGTCTATTTAACGTCATGTTTCAACTGCCATATGAAATTGTCACAGCGATTAAAGTGACAAGGTACTAATCTGTATACATATTTATGACCTTGACTGTACACGTTTTAAAAGTTTTACTGAAGGTGTTTTTATTCGTAACCTGTCTAACCCGGCAACCAAACGGACTAAACTTAGTGAAAACTAAGTGTTTTTAAAAAAACTGTCGACATGTACCACAGGATGATTCTTCTTTTACATGTATGGCATGCCCGCCCCTAGAGATATTTCGTTTTGTTATTTAACTACAACCAAGTGGGTGCAATGGAGGGTTTTATTTTATAAGTTAGTTTTGATTAAAATGTAATTGTATAATTATTTTTATATTTCTGTTTCTAATAATTTCACTACCAAACTAAGTACCAGCTTATACAAGACACCTAAACTCAGAATTTCATCAATATAAGTACATCTTAAAGTTTTGCAGTAAAATGCCTATAAGATACGGGCGGATATGACGAAACTATAAGGGCTCCATTTTTGCTATTTCGGCTACGGAACCCTAAAAACTCCATCAAAATCGGTTCATACGTTTGGAAGCTTAATGCGTGCGTTGAAAATGAAGTCATAGAGACTAATTATTTTTTTAAATACTTACACTGTAATAAATTTTGGTCTTGCACTTAATAAAAGTCTTTCATTTTTTTCTAATTTCAACTCGGACACTTCGAGAAACTACCAAAATGTCACAACTGTTTACAACACCAAATAACACAATATTACTATAGCTATAGTCCCGTAATTACTAGTGATCAGGTGAACAGAGGGCAAAGCATAATCCACCTGTACATTAGCCCTAATACCTCACCCTAGGGTTGAAATCGGTATGGCAATGGATAATCTCTACGTTGTGCTGATTTGAATAGCCTAGATTGAATCATCATGTAGAAACTATGTATTAGTATTATAATATACTGCTTAGTAATTAGATGCTAGGGCGTGTCCATTGAAATTAATAATTAATATTTATAGACGGCTCTTTAGCAGAATTGGTGCTCATGTTTTTACATGTTAGTTGTTGAAAGCACAATACTCTCCATTATAACAATTATCATATTTCATATTTCATCCAACTAGTTTAAAGAACGCAACTTTATCTACGCCCGTAGAGGCGCGTAGCACGTAGCATTTCCCCAAAATTATCGTAGCACACAAGAGCCGCTTTTACATTTCGTAGCTGCTACCTATCAACGCCGCCTACGTATTGACAATGTTTTATTTGGATGATTATGAGGATGATATATCAAACGTTGATTCATCCACATAAATACAAAAAAAGTTCATGAGAAATCCGTAAAGAGATGTATGGAATGACAGAAAAATTTGATTTCGAAACGTGAGGCATCGATGTAAATTGGTCTTCATCCAGCAAGTGCCAAATCATACATAGATCTAGAATTAAATGTCATAATGTTTATTATTTACTAACTACACTGTACGTGTTTTCAAATAAGAAATTTTAAGCGATTATACTAAGTATGACACACGGTAGACCCAACCTAGTTTTCAATGAATTTGTTTGTTAGAAATTCCGCAAAACCAAGGAGCTCCTAAAAACCACCTCCGCCCTACAAACAGGGGTACCAGGGTGACATAACCGTTGTGGCAGTTAATTAGTACTGGAGGGCGCGGCGAGCGGGCGCGGCGTTTAGAGGAAATTGTCGTTTTTATACGGCTTCCACCCAGGCGCTGCGGCACTCCGGCTGGGACCGCGAGTTCCAATTGATTATCTAAATGTGCAAATAAAATTTAGAAAATTATACCAAGGTTATTTGGAGGCGTGTTTGGAGCAATCGCGGTCGCGAGCGGGTTTACTTTTGAAACAGCTTTTAGTATACGTCATGTGTTGAGATAATCATGACACGTCATGAGTTCACAGCTAATGCATTACGAGCTAGTTCCAGGTGAAAATAACGGGACAACTTTGCTCTGGCTGGTCATGAAAATTAAAAAAGATTTGTTATACATTCGTATCTGACAATAAAAACAAGTTTTCTTGAATTGGGTTATCCCATAATTTTGTAATGTATAGTGATTCAAAAACCATTTCGAGAAAAAGGGTTGTAGAACCATTCCCTGTTATCAGATTATTTTACAATATTAGTATTAAATAGTTATATCTAATTTATCATTTGACATTATTTGACCTGTAATTTAGTGACGTCACGATCTTGATTGGTAAGTTGTGTCTAATCTGTGATCAACCATAGTCCTGCATATAATATGAGTCCGGAATGCAGTAATAAATAAATAATGTATATCGAATTTTGTCTTATTTATTTCTGTTTTATTTTAACGCTTATTAAAATTAAGACAATTTTTAACTGTATATAAACATGACAAGGTCAGATCTTGAAAAAAATGGAATGATTAAAATACAAGTCCGTTTTGGAACCTCCGCCCGTAGGCTAGTCTGTGGGTGAAATTGTCAAACTCAACAAACTAAAAATAAAATTTCGGTTTGTTTGGTGTGCAACATAAGTAATATATAACTACTCGTTTTCTGATTTTCTGCATTTTAACAACGTTGCTTCAAATTCTACGAAATCTGACGATCCTGCTACACATATTGACCATCGCCAGATCTTGGATACCGATATTCTTGCCTATAATGACGACCAACGCTGTACATTTATTAAACTTTGTAAGGGCTGATTCCACTAATCTACCCAAAGTGGATATAGTCAGGATATTGACATACTTGAGAGACAGCTCCAATCACAACGTAGCTGAAATACGTGGAGCTAAAGCTCTAATGTAAGTATGATTTAGGTATAAGAATATAACGTTCACAATACCATTAATACTTTTGTTTACCTATATTGACATGACTTGACATTGACATTTTACGTGATCACGCGTCACGCGTTTCTGTCAGAAACGCGTACTCTCAAACGAATTCAATAGTTTTAAAGCATTTCTCAAACAAACCAGCTTGTAGTGACGTCATAAAAACATATTCTTTAAAAATTAAAATAAATTAATATATTGATTTAAATGCAAAAACCGTGAAATTAGTGTCTTCAATTAGTCTTATTTATCAAAAAAAAAATTAAAAACTAGTGGTATTTTTTTTTGGGATAACCCAATTATTATCAATAACAAAATGTGTGAACTAATGGAATCAAAATGTAATTTTCGACAAATATCACGTGAAGCATAAAAATAACGTCACGTTATAATTTGGGAGTCAGGTTGGGACTGTTGGGAGCCGCTCCTCCGCTCGTGCCACCCTGGCCCTCGAACATTCGAAATGAAACATAGTTACCTTCTTCAAGCACATGTCGCCCTGGTTATAAGGACGAGAAATTAATATTGCAGTATCAAGCAATATCGCTGACTATTGAGTACCAGGGCGGCAGGATAATAAAGTAGGTCGGTCCCTCCATGGGGTCCATTGTGTGCTCAAATAAAACATTTGGTCCGGCCCCGAGCTAAGATATTCTGCACAATCTACGTAGTGCTACAATTTGTGTTTATACCTTTGTACCTAAACAAACATTCTATCATATTATAATATTTTTTTTTAGTCATCTCTGCCTACCCCTCTGGGAAACAGGCGTGAATTATGTATGTATGTATTTTTTTTTTATGTTAAGGAGAAGGCACACGAGCACTCAGGCCACCTGATGGTAAGTGGAATCTGAGAATCTATAATCCTAAGACCTCAAATGCGTTGCCAACCCTGAGGACTAAGATGGACTGATTCTATGCTAGAAATTTCAGCGGTTGTCTATCCCCACACCGGAACACAAATGCGAACACTGTTGCTTGGCGGGTGGTTAAAGGCTAAGATGGTGGTAGCGATCCGGACGGACCCTGCACAGACAGACACAGAGACTGATTAGACATTAATATGTAAAAAAAACACTTAAGACATTGGAATTTTAACTCTGATAAACTGCTACGAGTAGGTGACATTCGGCAATGTAGTTTCTTTGGAATATAGATATTCAACTTACTGCGCATTGTAGAATGCTTTGCAATGTATATAGATGAAAGGTATGGTGTAGGTTTGGAATGATCAACGGCATCAAATTACTCATAAAATGTAGAAAGAGACAAAGGAACGGACCTCGACTCTGGCAACTTCGCCGGTTCGCAGCCATAAGCTATAAAACTTGGTAGCAAAGCTTAAAATTCAAAAGCGAGATCGAGCGGATATCAAAAGAGGTTACGACGGGAGACAAAAGCCGTTACGCTATTACCATAACGTCAGAATGTCATTTTTAATTGAGTCGCCGAAGGGCCCTTCACTAATAAACGGGCGAACCCATCGCGCGACATTGTATCTGAGTATCTCGGCATCAGATACGGCAGCTCGTTGGTAGTAATGCGACCGCCGCCGGCCGTAACCGTCTAGCACAGCTAAAACCGGGCGATTCGGTTTTATACACACCCCCTATAAAAGCAAAAGGACCGGGTATGGTCCCGGGATAAGTGGGGGGCCTGTATCTTTATATCAACCCCCCTAGACCCCCACTGGGGCATTATGACCGGGGGGTTCTTTGGACAGCTAAAAGAAATATCCGGTTGCCTTACCCGGGCAGCAGCGGGCAGGCGGTAATTCCTCTTCCAGTATTACTTTGCTTATTTACGGAGTTTATCGCGCATCGCACCTCCTGCCGCCCGTTAATGCCCTGGTATATGTAGGCACGAGCTTTTCGTGCCCTAATCAAAAGAAAAGGAAAACAAGAACGTGTCTGAAGATCATTAAAATAAGTTTCGATGGGAAGAACCGAACATCTGTACGAAATTGTGAGATACTCGTAAATCATTTCACAACAAGAACTTCAATACTTGTACAACTTCGGCGATTAGAAGTAGTATAATGAAATAGAGAAACCCCCTCACATACATACATCATAGATACGCACATGAACATTCATGGGCCTGTCAATAATATGCCGTATTAACAACAACTTAGTCCAAGGTAACATACTATAAAAATAACAACGAAATTGTGTGCCAAAACGAATTATGCCAAAAGATAACATATTTTCGAAGAAACCAAGCATCTAATGATCCAATAATACTAGAGCAAAAATATAAAATGTTCAGTAAAAATGCTCTGATAAATAGAGCCAACGATTTTATCTTTGAGCCCTTTTTACAGTGGACCGAAAAAAGTAAAAAACATCGCCTTGTTGAATAAGGCCCGAGGCAACCGGAACAAAACAACCTTTCCTCCTATTATTGAGGATTTATATTTATTGCGCTTCATCTAGAGAAAATGCAAATAGAAAATGTACTGACTCAGCTAAGAGTAATATAGAAAAAGGTGTTATCACACTCGTATTTCCTAACGCGAGCGCTTAGAGTTCATTTTCAATTGATCTAAGTTCACCATCATGAACTTGACTGCTAGTGGTAGAACATTGTGCAGGTCGCTACCACCATCACACCTCCAAGCAGCAGTCGAATTGTTGTGTTTCGGTTCGACCGGTCCACTCCGTTTCAGCCCTTAGGGTCGGCAAAGCATTTTCAGACTTGAGATTTTACCCTCGGGTTGCTTGGGATTTTTTATTTGTGCATTCGCACTTAGCCAGTTTGCATGATATTGTAGTAATAAGAATTAAAATTGTGCCCTGAGAACGCAGATGGAAGGTATATGGGTCATACACACTCTTAAACACAAAAGTTGTCTCTCCTGTGGTCAATAATTAAAAGCTTGTGTGCATATAAGTTATGTTTTTATATGATAAGTCTAAAGCATTCCTGAAGTCGTTTTTGCGGAATGGGCTTAGCCAGAAAATTAGGCCTTTAAAACGTTAACTTTCGGTGTGCCCACAGGAAAGACGGTAACCTAAATCTGTGAATGACCCCCGTAGGCATTTCAGATCCAGTTTACCATTGAATGACCCGTGTGCTCGTTTGCCTTTCTCCACGGTTTTAAAAAAGGCTTACTATTGTAAGCCTTTTTTCAGCATTTTCGACAGTCATACAACTCTTGCCTGTGGATTTCACACCAGACGATTTCGTAAGATATCCTACAGCAACCTTCCAGAAGGAATTCCCTGCTATTTCGCCTATTTCACACCTTCAATACAACTCAAGCAGGTTCCCCAAGATAAATATCCCAAATATACCTTGTTTTCAAACGCATAAAGGTCTTAAATAGGCTTGTACTATGGGTATACTAGACAACGATAAACTTACTTATATAGAGAAATACATACAAACAAAAATGTAAAAGATCCAAGACTCAGGAACAAATACTCGCACTCATCACACAAATATCTGCCCTTACCGGGATTTGAACCCCCTAGGCAGGGTCACTTCCAACAGTCCCAACTAGGCTAACGTGTCTCCGTGCCGTGTGATTTTTCTGTCTTTTTTTGTCAAACGCAATAATTAAACATTCTTTATACCGCCATTGACCTCACACTGTGACCTCACTTTAATTATTAAAGGTGTTAATTTTTATAGCTTAACACGTTTTACCACATCCATGCTAATTTACCTCTAATTAGCGGGTAAGTTCACCATAATATCAGATTCGCGACATATAATTACAAATAGCATTTCTAGTTCACTCATTATCTATACGTATTCGCTGTATTTTCTAAGCAAGACGTGAAACTAAAAATTTGCATCGCTTTGTAAGTTATCCGCTCCTGGTGCCTATCATTAGAATGCGCCTGGTACTTAGTTTTAAAACTGTTTTGAATGGAGGTTGTCGATTAGATAAAATTTGATCAGTTTTAGTTAGTCATCATTCTAACACACGACGATGATTCGGACAACACGGTGGCCTAGTTGGGAGTGACCCTGCCTCCGAAGCCAGCGGTCCTGGGTTCAAATCCCGGTAAGGGCAGATATTTGTGTGATGAGCGCGAATATTTGATCCTGAGTCTTGGATGTTTTCTATGTATTTAAGTATGTATTTCTCTATATAAGTATGTTTATCGTTGTCTAGTACCCATAGTACAAGCCTAGAACTTAGTTTGGGACTAGGACAATTTGTGTGAGATTGTCCCGTGATATTTATATTTATTTATTTATATTCTCCCGCCCTTATCCCAACTTATTTGGGGTCGGCGCAAGATGTCTTTTTCTTCCATACTTCATCAGTTTTAGTTAATATAATTAAATTAAATGTACATATTTGATTTTTACCCCCGTGTGGTTGCCTGGTTAGAATAGTGTCACTCCATGTCTTCCCGTGGATGTCGTAAGAGGCGACTAAGGGAATAAGGGCTTGTAGTACTGTTAGGCGATGGGCTTGCAACCTGTCACTAATACACTAGTAAACCTCTTAGCCTGTTAGTGCAAAATGTGGTTACAGAAATATCAGTAAGTCTTTAGAGTTGTTGGTATTTCTGTAGCTCTGCCTACCCCACTCTGGGAATGAAGGCGTGACGTTATGTATGTATGTATATTTGATTTTTGACCACGTAACATGAAAAACCTCACCAAACGTTTTCTCAAGAAAAGACATCAACGTAGTAAAAAAAAGTGTCTTGAAAGATTGGACATCAACATAAGAATTTCTTACTTTTATAGCTCCTCGATTTGAGTTTATTTTGATTACAGAGTCAGAAAAATTAAATAACTATTTCGGATACATATTATACATTTTTTCAACATTAAAAAAAAAGTAAGAGATTATAATGTAGAGTAATAATTATAATAATGAAATAAGAAATTATTTTGTCGATATAACACGGCTGCTTTTTAATTACTTCTGCAGGGAGTTTCGGTTTGCGGTAACGCTCATACAAACTTATTTATTGAGGCAGCCACAAAATCCCTCCCGATACACCAAGAGAGCAGAAAATTTCAAAGATATTGCCAACATCGTAATCGGGCCGGGGCCAACTTGAATTTTGGGGTTTTCCCGCTAAAGTTTGGCTCAAAGACGTCCTCAAAGCCCGTAGAGGGTGGGCTCGGGTACCAGGGTGGTAGGCAAGGGTGGTTGGTTTCAGAGTATCAAAGTTTGCCCCCCCCGGCGCGCCGCGGCTATTCGTACCAGGAGTGTAGGCGGGCGAAGAGGCACCGTTACTTTGTTCGCCTTTTGCCTCGTGACAGAGGCACTTAAGGGACGAGCACACGTTACGATGTGCTGTGTTACTATGTTTGGTACGCCCTTATGGTAAGCGCAGGTATAACGCAGCAAAGCTAGTCAATTTGCTGGATGGGTTGGAACTATAAACTCATGGTTGTTGTATGTATCTGACGTGTGAGCGCGATTGCGCTCAGGTTTAGTTAAGATTAGACCATTAAGAATCGGTTAATAATTTACATAAATCAAAGGCGTTGTTACCTTTTATACAAATAAGTTAAACGGTCTTTGGTAAGGATATCGGGAAGGAGCTGGATAAGGCAAGAAGGAGTCCTATAGCCTACCTACAGTGGGTTAATGTGGGCTGATATAACAGGATAGGAATTTCTAGAAATATTTTTTTAAATTGCCATGCATAATACTCGTAAATAGTGTGTATTTCTATTTATTCTGTATAAAACAGACGTTGAGGATGCTTGCGAGATGGCAGAAGATGAAAACAATATTGCTAATGATAACGACTTCAAAATAAAATCGATGAAGTGAGAAGAGCTGCATGTCATAACCCGCTACCTAATTAAGAAACGCGCCCTGAAATGTGTTTTGTTCGCTCTAACGGGACAACTTAAACCCGCCGGTTAATCATAACTGCGTAAAAAAGTGAATCTCTTAATAACATAACATGGCTGGTCAAGTCAGCCCCGTCAGCTCCGGCACATCAAAGAGTCATCCACTGAGGATGGCAGCTCCATACAAAGTAAAAAAAACTAGTCGAAGAATTTGGGGAGTCTGATTATGAGGAATTCTGAGGAGTGTCATGTTTTGGCAATTTAGTGGCCGCCGGCTAGCTGACACCGCGAAACGTATTTGTAAAAATGGCCTTGTTGCTTGAAATAAAGTTATTCTATTCTATAAGCAAAGATTGTCTTGATGTCTTCCCGTGGATGTCGTGAGAGGCGACTAAGGGAATAAAGGCTTGTAGTACTGTTAGGCAATGGGCTTGCAACCTGTCACTAATACACTGGTAAACATCTTAGCCTAACTATGCAAAATGTGGTTACAGAATTATCAACAAGTTTAGAGTTGTTGGTATTCTGTTGCTCTGCCTACCCCACTCTGGGAATAAAGGCGTCACGTCATGTATGTATGTAAGCAAAGATTGGCTACTATGTGATATCTTTTTAGAACAGGTGAAGAGGAAATAAACTGTGTACATACGAGACTTAATAAGTATGGTTAGAAAAAGATGGTCAGCCACGCAACGCCCTTGGTCATTTAGTCAGTCAGACTGATTTTAAGTTTTTATTTTGGGATTGAGGCCATTTACACCACAAATCACGGCGGCAGTGAATTTAAGTTGAAAATTATATGGCAAAAGATTGTTTGTACGAATATGCGAACCATCAGATCGACAAGGATTCAAGTGGAAAAGAAAATGTTCGGTCGTTTTAAGTTATCCTAAATCGTTGGGTCGTTGCGTTATTATATCAGACCCAAACTAATGCCGAAAACTACCGGGAAAGAGGCCGAAGCTTTATCTGGACAACGAAAACGTGGCCCTAAATAGTCGACCGCATAATCCCAAACTTTTACGTTTATACATAACAAAGAAACAAAGCAACCCCACACAAAGATCACAACCTGAAAAGGATATATAGGTTCCCAACTCGTGGGAAATACCTCAAAGGGTCTACCCGGACCCAAAAAAGTATATAACCCGGGTCGTAGGTACCAGGGGCCCATATACGACGAGGCGTCTTGCGGGAAATGTTAAGAAGGGTCCGGGAGGGACAGGAAGGGGGGACACCTTCCGGTGGGGGGTTTGGGCGTTGGGGAAAAAATTGAGTCGAGAGGACCGTACCCTCGGCTCGACCCGGCGCCGTCTGCGCCCGTAATTAGTGATGCGGCTAGCGGGATGGGAGCATGTCGATAGTTTTTTGCTGACGATATTTTTTGCTATTTGAGAATTTGTATGATTGTGGCAATGCCTAGTTCGTGGAGTTAGATGCTGTGATTGTATGAGCATAGGCCAAACAGATTTTAAACAATCACAGCGTAAACTTATATTGCACCAAATTGTCGAACTCTACGATGACGAAGTTTTTTGGTTCCATACTAGCTTTTTACACAATGGGTCGGAAAATTTATAAAATAAAGATTACGGTGCGGTACGTTCATACTTTGATTTTGATACCAAAAAATGGTATTTTACACGGAGAAGCCTAAAATAAAAATAAAAACTATTATTGAATTTGAATTTTGTACAGTCAAGCAAATTCATGATTGTATCATGCCAGTATATTAAAATAGCCTAACTTAGTTCCATTTGCTCATATTTTCAAAGGCGCGACTCAAATGGACATTGCGCAAATAAGAAGTAGAAAAATACTACATAGTCAACCGTTGATCACATAATATATCGATAATAAGGCAACTATCGACTTGGCCCGTCCCTCGCAGATTATGACAAGATCCAGCGGCAGGGGCGCTAACGACGGCTCCACCGTCAAAAGAACCTACCATTAATGTTATTATAAGTTTTTCTAGCTCTACACGAGCACCGCGGCCGTCCCTCGGCAGCCATGCCACTAGTTTTGGACTAGGAGGGCAGAAAGGGAAACAAGTGGAGCGAACGAAATGCAAGTTTTAATTTATCGTCCGATTTTCCGGGATACAAACTACCCTACGTCTGTCTCCGGGGATAGTTGTCGCTATACCAAATTTTATCGGTTAAGGCGTTGAACTGAGATGAACAGTTAAAAAAAATATGTAATCGGAAAGTTGATAATAAATGGTGTTCTTATTCCTTGTTACCTAATCTATTTATTTATATGTAAGTATTACAAAAAATATATCGTGTAAAAAGTAAAACAGGGTGTTCCTAATTATAAGGAAACAGTCACTTTTGGGATTATGCGGCTCATTAACACAGTTAATGAATTAAATTAATTAATACTGCGGTCTAAGCATGTTACTAGTACTGAGGCTGCATCTTCAGACTGCAACAACTTCACTCGAATGAAGGAAAGAAGCCTCCCTAACTTTTTTTATGACTCACTTTTGGCTCGATACTTGGTGCGGTGCGGTTGATAGCTTGGTAGTCGTACTGTTTTTATTTAAATGTGTGTAGATTAGTTTTATTTTAATTAAAACGTGGACTTAATTGTCATTCTGTGCATTTTTCCTTATAATTATTTTCTCCGTGCTAACAATGATTATATCTCTTATTGATGTTATTTGTGATTACACGTTTCTGTGCATAGCACAACCATTGCCAATTTTTTTTTTTAATAAGTTAAAAAAATTGCCAAGTATTCCGATCACATCACAAATAGGAATCGAATTTGAAAATGTAGGTTTAACCACGAGAAATAGGAGTTTTAATACCACTAAGCTGTGTAAAGGGCATGATTTTCATAAATCGACAATTTCCACTAAACAGCATGTTTGGCTCAATATTCTTGCGCGAAGTTAGAAACGCGTATGCTTGCTGTTTGCACCAAACAACATACTACACAACAAGTAAAGTATTTTGTGAATATTGCAGTAACTTACGAAGCTCAACGTTGTGCTGCCGTTAACTTACCTGAAAGCAGAATTACAGTTCTGTTAGTAATGTTTAACCATAGTCTTATTTATTATATCATTCACAAGTAAGGCATGATACATAGGAACCAGTCATAGAAATAATAATTTACCAACATAAATAAAAGCATTTGTTTGTACTATTTGAAGATGTTGATGGTATTTGTTTTATCATTACACATGAATTAGATAGCAGCTAAAGTAAAGAAGTTAAAACCTGAACATAGAGCTTATCATGCTGAGCTTTGTTAATAAAAAAATATGTTGCATAAAATGATCACCTTGTATATTACAGCAGTTATAATCTAAATTGTGGCTCGATTTACGTTTACCTGAAGATAATTAAGATCATGCATTGACCGCTAGTTCGGTCGTTGAGTATAAACCCTTTAGGCACTCCAAAAACGAAACTTCTAAAACATACCCTCCACTATCAAAAGCTTGCCTCATTTAGCCTTTAACTGTAACTTAAAAAGCTCTAGCGCAGCTTACTAAGCGCGTTAATTCCCCCTGCCCCCCTAATTCCGGTTAGTTTCCACGCTACCAGCTACAAATACTTTTCCTTTAGTTTCGTTTCACCCGATATCGCTGTTATCTAGTTAGCCCGGGTCGACGAGGGTCCGAAGGGTCCGCACTAAGTACCGGGACCGCATACGTAGGTAGGCTCGCGTGATGCCCACCCGCCAACTTATTTATAAACGTCCGCGAAACCTGGCGAGACGTAATGCGAGTGAGGGATTGTGTTCGCACGCTCAAACCAATTAGGCCACTATGATCTCCTGGTAATCATATTTTTTCTCTTTCGTTTCTCTTTGACGTATAAACGCCATTTTGTTTCTATTACAAGCCCAGCAACGATATTGTCGTCTACACAATAATATATCCTCCTTTATGTTAATAATTAATGTTTTAACGACAAGTTGTTAGTTTAAATCGGACCATCCGTTCAGTCTCTACGAGGAAAAAAGATCTAACCCCCATACATACAAATATTCATACGTACAGGTCGAAAACATTACTCTCCTTCTTTGGCGGTCGGGTAAAACTGAAACATAGGGCCATGGGCTGTGTACCCGTACTCGACCCTCCACGATTTTTGTCCCAATCGAGTACATTTAAAAATATAATAACAACATCGACCGCGGCTCATACTTGACCCGCCATGACTCCTTGCTACCCCCACCCTTATAAATTTTACCTTAAAAATCCGCAAATTCGGGGCCCCGGCACGGTCGCTGGACCTTTCCCGAAAAGGGTCTGCCGAAAGGGATTTGCCTTGGGATCGGGCATTCCGGTCTACACTTATACAAAATGTCCAATATGAGCGCACCCACCAACCCTCGGGGCCCAAACATACCTAAGAGCTGGATCCTCTGGCCCGTAAACAAAGAACTTTGTTGCCGCCTGACCATTCCTGCGATCCTGGTGCGATAAAACGTCCGTACTTTAAAAAGGCCATTTAAGTTGACATTTAGGTTGCTTAACCTA
Source organism: Acleris holmiana (assembly GCA_949316455.1). NCBI lineage: Eukaryota > Metazoa > Arthropoda > Insecta > Lepidoptera > Tortricidae > Acleris > Acleris holmiana. The sequence continues at coordinate 12,366,186 of OX438782.1, read as the reverse complement.
TTTTTTTAAGTTAATTCCATATGAGATCGGTCGTTTTAAGCGAGTTGTCGACTAAATTTAACTAACTGTACATGCTTTTTCATTAGTTCTGAAAAGTAATTAACTTTACTGTTTTTCAATAACTTAACTTAACTTACTTACTTTTTTGTTATCAAATGAAAGATTAAATCAAATGTGACCACGGATTATGATATAGAGTTTGACATAATAACTTTCTTCGACCGAATGGACCCGTAATACTATCACTCGAGTCATAACCGCATAAGTAAAAAAGGAAACTTCGTTCTTAATGTAGGTAATTTTCAATCTCTTGGTTACTTTATATTTGCGAATGTAGCTCTTATTACCATTATATTTAAAAAGGACACGAAAGAACCAACGAAGCACTGATCAGCAGTCCAGAAAAACGAATATCGTCTATAACTTCTTGATTCCAAATCCGAAATAATAGTTCACAAGATGTTGTCAACACTCACTTTTCTTGAATAAAAAACGACTACATTTTCTTTGCAAACATAATCGATAATCGTTAAACATTTGTGTTTCGTAGCCTATATTTAAATTGTCAAGTGAAAACTGTACTGCAACGGCCGCAACCGATGCCATGTGGAATACACTATAATCAGTGACATCAGTCTGTAATTTCCGTTACTTCAACAAATAATTTTCTAGTAGTTTTTTCCGTCCATTTCAATCGCTAACTAATACTTATTGTGTGAATATTCCCGGGGGCGCGGTAGGGGCTAGGGGTGCTAATTTTCTGCTCCCCCTTCAAATTACGTCTCGGGGACAGACACTCGTGAAAAATATGCAAACAATGTTCTTCGCTAGAAATGGATCATTATTTTACCGCAGTATAAACCACGGGTACAAACAGTAGTTCGCCATCAATCAATGTATATCGCGCGGCTTGCATGTGTGCGTGCCTCGACCGTACGCGCTGCGAGCCACCACAAGCACACTCAACAGGACACACCAAGCCGGGTTAATCGGGCGGTTTAATGGTTGCGCGTCAAGCAACGCGTATCGACGCAATCAGCGGCAGTAGATGACAGAAATTCCTTAAGGGACGAGGACGCTACTTTTCTATTTATGAAACATTATTATTCCCCAAGTGATAAAATAAGTCGCCACGTACTTATCGCACCACCCTTGAACAGACGGTTAGGTGATTCTATTCTCTCAGGTGAGTGTAGTTGTCGTGTCAGACCTTTTTTAGGGTTCCGTAGCCAAATGGCAAAAAACGGAACCCTTATAGATTCGTCATGTCTGTCCGTCTGTCCGTCCGTATGTCACAGCCACTTTATTCCGTAACTATAAGAGCTATACTGTGGAAACTTGGTAAGTAGATGTATTCGGTGAACCGCATTAAGATTTTCATACAAAAATAGAAAAAAAACAATAAATTTTTGGGGTTCCCCATACTTAGAACTGAAACTCAAAAATTTTTTTTTCATCAAACTCATACGTGTGGGGTATCTATGGATAGGTATTCAAAAATGATATTGAGGTTTCTATTATAATTTTTTTCTAAACTGAATAGTTTGCGCGAGAGACGCTTCCAAAGTGGAAAAATGTGTGTCCCCCCCCCGTAACTTCTAAAATAAGGGAATGATAAATGTAAAAATAATATATGATGTACATTACCATGCAAACTTCCACCGAAAATTGGTTTGAACGAGATCTAGTAAGTAGTTTTTTTTTAATACGTCATAAAAACATTGATCAAAGCTACAACGAACTTTTATATTATGTTACTTGCTGCTACGGAACCCTTCATGGGCGAGTCCGACTCGCACTTGGCCGCTTTTTTAACATAGTCATGCGTGAATTTTTAATTTGATTGTAGTATTCGACGAAGAAGCAGCTTAACCAAAATCTGACGTATACTTTGCCTAACAGTGCGCGGGAGAATGAAACTAGACGGTTAATAAATACTTAAATGAAATGAGTTGATTACACCCCAGAACCTTAGTATACCAGCGAGTCACCATGACCAATACGGTCCCTAACATTTTAGCCAATTACCGAGAAGCCAAAAAAATATGTAAATGAATCCGAGTAAGGGCACAGTCTGGTCACTTCGTCATTAATTGCATTAACCAAAACTTGTTCCAATTTTTGATAGGACGGTAGGCGTATAGCGGTCAAATTAGTTAAAGCTGTTGTTGAAAAAGGAATTATTGTAACATTTTCTAATTATGTTTAATGAGTCGGAGGAAACTGCAGCACTAGTTAAATGCAACGCAAAAGCTACTTGCATTAAAAATACATACTGGAGAATACAGAGACCATGCTAAATAATTAGGAAGAAGTAATTACTGAAATTTTGTTGTCTAAATGAATATGAGCTTTCTATCTAAAACTAGTCCTTTAAAATGGCGACTAAGCTTTTTCTTAATTAATTAAGGCGCAAATTGATTATTTCGACGGGCACGAAGAATAAAAAGCGGGGTGTAGGTACTAGGAGCGCAGCGGGCGGTAGGGGCCCACCTTACGTTGCGAGTGGGAAATGTGAAAGCAGACACACGAACCCCGCTGCCCCTGTACTGTGTGCAAAAAAACTTTTACCTAAGAAAATGTTTGAGCTTATACAGGGTGATTGGTTACTCGATACATTCCTTTTAGGGGGGCATAGGAGATCTCATCTGCAGCAAATGCAATATTTTTTTATTTATTACTTGATTTTAATATGTAGCGTACATATTACTCTAACTTCTCTAGTTTCTTAGCTGATGACCAGTCATTTTATTCTGAACATGACTTTGACTATGCCTCTCCCGAAAAGAGTATTGTTTTACATATCACCATGTATACATATGCATACAAAAATATAATATAACATATAAAACGTACATGCAACTGCAACTGTTGATAACAAATCATGTAAAAATAACATGACACAGGCAAGAAATATGAAGCATTCAGTCTTTTTTAGAGTTTTACAACGCGTTCAATCATTTTTAGATAGAATTTAAGTACCTTCTCGAAGGATCTCCACATTGGTCGGTTTGTGCTACATAGATCGTAGCTTACCCATAAGAAGACCGATACTATATTATAATTCCTTATTAAGTGGTACTGTTTCATGTATCAGAACATGCCCACTTTAAAGTCTTCAAACGTATATAATTTATACTTATAGTTCATCGGTTTATTTTTTTTTCCCACTACAAGACAATTTTTTATTAGTATTTTTATATTCAGCAGCAAAGGCCGTGCATCACTCAGCCAGCAACTAAAGAGTTTTATAAGAATTGATTACTTTATTTTAATATGTTTACTTAATTGCTTTGATATTTTTCTCGCATACATTCTTAAATTTACTAAAAAAAACGGCAAGAAACGGTTTATTTTTTTGCAGTGAGTACAGCAGACGGCCGGCGTGCCCGGCGTACTAGCAGTTATTATTTACCGGCTTTATCATTTCGAAAATTTCATATTCCCCGCACTTGGACGCTTGAGGTTTAAAAGCGTAAGCGAAGGGGGACGTCAACTTTTTGCCTACAAACAGTACGCTTAGTAGTTAAGGGTACCAGGCTCGCATAGGGGGAGGGGGTCGAAGCTAGAAATAATAACCCGGGCGCATGCAAGACGGGCGAGGCGCTGGACATTCGTGCTAACTATGTACGCTATTCGGTGTTATGATACTGTACGCTTTCCTAGCGGAGTTTTCATTATTTGACGTAGGAAGGAATGCGAATTACATTTAATAAAAAGTAACCTTTTTATTCTAGATTAAGAGTTGCAAGAGGCCTACAAAATTTTACGAAATTCCCCTTCAAAGACCACTTGTATCGACGAAGTTCTTTAAAGATTTGACCAATTTAATTATAGTTAATTGGCGTGAATAATTGTTATTGTTCAAGATTTATATTACCTACCTAGATGAATACAGCCGAAAACCTATCAATACACAAAGAGTTTATAATTACCAAAAACTTCGTCGTAGCAAATGCTACGGCGTAGCAACTAGCCAGTTAATGAATCAGATCAAGTAACTAAAGTCACAAAGGACTAGAGCACATACGTATACGAGTATAATACGTATATTCGTAGTTAATACAAGGCGACGCCGACGGCTAACCCATCAGGGTCCCTAGTATTTTTAATGAAAGCTGCGGCGTCGGGCGGGCGAACTGGTCCGTATTAATCTTAGCAGCGGACGACCTCCTACGCTCCCTGCGAGCCGGGTAGGTGGCCCAAGGATCCCCGCCGGGGGGCGAGACTTTTCCCCGATTTTTCTCCATTTTCCCTACTTTTTCGTTGCATGCATTATGCAAGGCGGTACGGGTTTCGAAATTTATCGATGGCGAAATAAAACTAATGTATGTTTGCGCTACATACCGAATTAATAAACGCATGACTTAACTCCGCTACTTAAGTGATAAAAGAAAGACAATGACATTATTATGTCGCGTGAGGGCGAGACGGAATCGCGTGTCAATAAAAGAATCGACGCCGTTTATTTTTCATTTCACCGGGAAACGAGGAAATTACGAGCGTGTAAAAAATACGTCTCGATCTTCGGCGAGCAAAAAAATCCGCCGAAAAGGAAGCGAGCGACCATTAGGGTATTATCGGGGAAAAAAAGGGCGGAGGGGAAAATCAGAAAAAATTGCTCGCCACCCTTTCCTTTTCGTGAGCGTCGCCTCTGCCCCACCCTCGGCTCGTATGGAGGCGAATTACATAAACGGCAGGTGAATTTGGAAAATTAAAGTCGGTACACTATCAGGTTAGAGGGCTTACTGGCCACCGGCGACCTACTTCCAGCCACCGGAGCGGCGTGCTAAAGTTTCTGGCCTTTGGCTAACTATGCTATATGATTACAAAGCACACAATTAAAACCTGAAAACGAAAATACTTTTGACAATAATCAACAGTTGCATGTAAAAATTGATACATTTTCCGGTCACTATTTAACTCTAGTTTATCACTACATAGTATAAAACAAAGTCGCTTTTTCTGTCCCTATATCCCTATGTATGCTTAAATCTTTAAAACTACGCAACGGATTTTGATGCGGTTTTTTTTAATAGATAGTGATTGAAGAGGAAGGTTTATATGTATAATACTTTAATCCGGAGCGAAGCGAGGGCGGGTCGCTAGTATTCAATAAAAACAACGATTCAGTGTGATTTTTACAATACACCCTGTATGTGCATAAAGTAATCAATGATAAAATTGATAAAGTAACAATATCAAAAAGGAAAATGTATATTCCTATAACTACACCGCAGCCAAAAATATGCCCAGGGTTTTATGGCTGATTTTCAATATTCCTGGTAAATTTTAACCGAAAAGGCTGTATCAATAATGCAGTTGTCAAGGTTTAATTTTCCATTACTCACTTTTCTGTTTCAAAGGAACAACTTACAAAGTAAAAGCGACATTAAACTCTCAGCGTAAAGCTGAAAATCGAACTGAATTAACCACCGTAATAAATTACCGGGCAAGCACGAAAGCAGCGATAATGTTATCAGACATTGCGAGTTGAAATTTTCACAGATGACGTGAGTGAGCTCTTTATGCAGCCTTAGTAAAAATCGGCTGTAATTTTTACTTTTAATAATTCATTTTACATTTTCCTTAATAGAAGAAAAAAGTAAACTTGTTCCACAATGACCAGAAAAACAGAATCTACCTAAACTACTTTTCACCCGATAAGAATAAAAAAACGTACAAGTTTCAGACGTTGGTACCAGGGAGGCATAGCGCTTCAAGAGTTCGCAAAAGAAGTCCAAAGGGACATACACTAACGAACGTGAGGCCGACTCGAGACGCGTCAATATCAAAATAATTCATGTGTGACAATAATTAAGAGGTTTCGCCCCCCCTGCGGCCCCTCATGTACCCTAGGGGTACGAAGGGGGCAGCGAGGGGGACAGGGACACAAAACCCTGTAGCCCTCGCGCTTATGACTCGATAGGTACCGTGTGGAAGTGATCGGATTCACAAAAAATAGTTTTTTAGGGTATTTGATATTTTCGATAATGCAACATATTCCAAATCGGTTAGGTAACGTGAGCTTTAATTTATGGACCTACTTTACAGACAACCAAAAATACAATCAATAAATTCGTAAAACACGTACAATTTCATGTCATCTTGTTTGCCTTTTTTGTACTATATATGTATTTACATAGTTCCGCGTATTTAAAAATAACAATAGGTACAATACCTTGACTTACAATCAGCCCTCAACATATTAATAATACAAAGTGAAACATGGTTATAACTATAAACTAAGAACAGATAAACAAAAAAAACAAATTAACATAACTATTGTTTATTTCCTTCATTTTCTCTAAAAAGGTCTAATGTACTCAAAATCAAAATTACACAACTGCACATTTCAAATATGTGCATTAAAAGCATCTTTGGCCCAGGTGGTTAATCCCCTTAACACAGCGCTGCGTCGATCTTAAAGGTGAAGTTTTATCTGGCAAGTTTAAGAAGTCCCGTCGGAGCGTACAAAACACATTTTAACGCGTGCCTTCTCAATTAGGTGAGTCTAGTTCAGTGTCGTATAAAGCTGCCGTGTTTTGTATGCTCCGACGGGACTTCTGAAACTTGCCAGATAAAACTTCTCCATTAAAATCGACGCAGCGCTGTGTTGAAAGAATCACCCCCAGTATTCACTTCAAAAACCTCGACACACACGTTGTGCATTTAAAATATTAATTAATATTAGAAATGTTGTATCCACTCTCTCGTGCTTTGTCTTAAAGAATCGCCACCCGCGTCGGCCGGCGGCGAAGGTAATTGCAATGTTGTCCTTTCGAAGCCTCACTTGCAGGACCGTGCCAAAGACTATTTATTTAACAAAGACAACCTATTTCACTGTGTAAAAATAGAAAATGGTATCGCTATAAATAGCGTTTAATATTAATCCAGACTTTGCTTGATGAACACGTCTTACAGAAAGTTAACTTTAAGAACTCAAAGTAAACTTTATTTTTAATATTGTCACCTATGTTATTTTATTTTTTTAATTACTGTGACACTCGGGACGCTGAGACAAATCTAAAGACACCTGGCTTGTTGGAATCGCCGCGAATTCCACCTTTACGAGGTAACAGAAAAGTCTTCGGCAGTCACCTAAGTCATAAAATTGTATTTAGTTTTTTAATTATTATTTTTCAGCTTACAATAATAACGGATTAACCACAACTTCCTCGTTCAACTAACTAATTAACTAACTCTATACCTAATTTACCTAGAAAGCAATAAAAATGGCCAGCAATAAAAAAGTACTAGGATCGAATAAAGCGTCAGAAGTACTAATTTGTTGAAGTAAATAGCAACGCACCTACGGCCAAAGTCGGGTCCGAAATGATTATTTAATAGTAAACCCTCCCCCAGCGGCCTTAGGGGGGCATGAGACCCTAGAAAAAGTTTCGCAGCCACGTCTATCAAACTAAGGGAGCGGACAGGGAAAACCTTTGAATAGCCTCCGCGAAACTATGTGCTTCTGGTAAGTATGTAATACGGGTGCGACACATTCAGTGTTAAGCAGTTTTGTTATGTATAAGAACAGTAAAAAGTAACTACACGATATTTTGTTTGGGATACAAATTAAAACAATTGAATACCGATATTCTGTTTTGAAATCACCAAAATTTGATATATTTTGTCCGTTATAACTATAACTTACATTAATAACGCAAAAACAGACGAATAAACAGTAAACACTGTAATCAATTTCCAGATAACAGTATCTGTCCGATTAATTTTAGCTCGGTCCTTTTCTTTCATGTGACTAAATAGTAAATTGCTAACTTTAACTATCAGATAGTTTTATCCGGGCATTTAAAAATCAGCCTTTAAAATAACTTCTGTTCCATAGATCCTTTGCGCGAAATGCGGTCAGTATATCAAGCTTGAACGAGCGATAACGCCGTCCGCGCTAGTCAAACATTACATTCAAATATTTGTTTATAAAATCCACTAAACAATGGGAATAAACTAAACAACCTGTTAAAAAAATACTAGAGACAATGTCAAGGTCAAATCTAATATTTTATGATTTGATAGATCCCGCTTATTAAATTAAACAGATGACAGCTGTCAGGGTCGACCGATATACTGTGTTCAGTAATTTATTGTTATTGCTTGTCAGGGTTCCGTACCAAAAGCATAAAAAAAACTCATTAGATGTCTTTGTCTGAATGACACAGCCATGTCTCAGATATTTTATAATATTATAGTATTCTACTTAGTTTTTATTCACTACATTGTAGTTGGCAAAGAGTGGCAGAGAAACCAAATCTTTATTTAAGTGTTTTTTTATTTATACATATTATGAGCAAAGTCGCGAGCAAAATCTAGTGTCTAAGTAACAACATAACTAGGACAGCATAAAAGGCCAGCTATACACCGTATAGCCAGGCCCTGCGACGCTGTCAGTGCAGATTATATGGGGTTGAGTGTACCAAGGGCTCCCACGGGTGAGGATGGGTTCGCCGCGTACTTTGGTACCAGGAGGGCAGAGACTAAGGAGGAGGCATTGTTATACAACTTGGGGAGGTTATTTTTTCTTCCGTGCTACATACAAATCTCAATGTAATTACCAAACCACGGTTAAGCAAAAGGAGAGCTTTTACGTATATGATGATCTTTTGAGTAAACGTACGTCACTTTGTTCCTTTATGGTGAGAACATGTGACCTGAAAATAGTTACGTAATGCAAAAAAAAATCTCTTTGTAAAATTTATTGCTTGTATACTCTCCAATACCACATGGCCAGCTTAAGTCACGGATATTTTTTTATTTTTTTTGGGATTGGAAATATGTACCGTATCCAAAAGCACCACCCTTTCTAATTCCCTGGTAGCGCGCTATAAAACCGGCTTGGTCGGGCCACAGTAATGATTTACGCACCCTTTAAACATTTATCGAAACTCCTATAAGCTCACGCTTCCCTGATTTATCTGTCGTAATCATTCAAATAACATTTTAACTAAAATTAGTTTGTGTTAGGTTAAAAAACTATTACGAGTATAACTAGCTTTTTGGTCTCACATTTCGACTGCAGAAAACTTAATAGGTACGCCAGTGACTCGTGTATTAGTAAGGAAGAAGTATATTTTCAGGATTTTGGCTAGATGAAATGTATTTAGCTTGTGACTGTAAAGGGCGGACAGACAGAGACGTTGGGGTTCCATCTTTGGGGTTTGATCTTTTGTATGAAACCCTACAAAACCAGCCAAATGAAATTTTGGTTAGGATCTCGAGAGCCAGGATTGTTGTGGCGTCACCGATTTTATCTAAAGCTGAATTGGAACCAAACAATTCATCAGTCGTGTCGAATTCGAGGATAAGCCGGGCGCAGCGTGCCAAGTCGGGGCGGCGGTCGCAAATAAATGCCAGTTAAAACCCGCGCCGGGGGTGGTAGCCACCCCCGTTGTCATTTACCCTACTTACCGTCGCCACCAGGCGAGCATACAAGCAACGGAGAATTTTAACGGAATTAGTCGCGAGGCTGGCGCCGCCTGCAGGGCGCCGCAGTAAATTCACCACACACGCGGGAGCGGGGCTGCCGCCCACCTCCACGCCTAGTTTGAGCGCCTAGTAACTCACAGCACGAGGTGTCTACACGCAATGCCGCAAAAAACCGTTCTCCCAAGCCGTGCCGACGTAGCAGGTTCATTAAGGCTGAGGCTGACCTACATAGTGACAATCCCTAACTGACCGTTAGGACACGTGTACAAATAAATTACGCACCCAAATTAGAACAAACTAAAATGAAACCCCTTAAACCATTTTGAACCATATACTTCTCCTTACAAAATTCAAAGTCACGTGCTTGTTTTCATGGCAACCCTGTCACTACCCGCAGGGGTCCATTCGACCCCTTCTGATAACGCGATCGATCTAAACTTCATTATGTCACGGCTCAAGGTCGGAGGCGATGCATACGCATCAGTGAAAAACTAATTGGTTTTCGAAGGGGACTTCCTTTTAGCTGAATTGTTTTTAATTGCTATCTTGAGGAGACAATTTGCATGGTTAATGTTTCGATGAGAAAGTTCGACATTTTTAGTAGTGATATATATATTCAGTCATACAGTTGACTGCTATTTTGTGAATTCAACAACGGAAAGTGATGAACTTGTTGTAAAACGCAACAAAAACAGAACTGAACTATGTAAACAAAATTCTTCAACAACAGGAGACACCTAATTCGATCTGAACAACAAAATCGGTACCACTTAAAATGCTTAACTTCTGACCAGCAGCCCTAATGTTTGACGCAATCATTTACAGCGTCGAAAATTAACGCACACTTCCTAAATAAATATATATAGACGAACTCTTCGCGAACTCTACTATTAAAACTGATCGATGTAAAGTTTGTAGACTAGTTTAATGATAGTACACGTAAGCAAATCAATAATCATTGTAAAACATATTTATTTAAATAATGGACGTCTCATTTCGAAATAAGTTTCGCAACGGACTTAATGTAAGTAAATCCCACGCCTTATCGTAATAGTGAAATCTGTATAAGTAACTGATTTTGGGGACTCCGTCCAGTTTGGAAGACATTTTGTCCTTGAGCGTGTCATTATTTATTATACACGCTTTGCTCCTGGCACAGACCCCTCCCGTCCACCCTCGCTGCGCTATACACAGTATTCAACACGTGCATAAAAAAATGCAATAATCGGAATCATATTCACTACCTATTATAAATTGCATAGTGCGTTTATCAATATTTTCTTCTTTTAATTTGAATGTATTCTGGACGATGGGAGCTTTCCGAAGGTAATAACGATTAACGGATTCAATGCAAGCATAGTTACTTACTTGGGTAATGCTAAACCTAAATATTACCACAATGGAATTTAGCAGTTTGACATAATACCTAAATTAGCCCTGTTATTTCCCGACGTAACACGACCAATGACGCATGACAAATGTATAACCCGGCAAATTTACATACCACCAAAAAATTCAAATTCCTCGATAGCATTATAAATTTAGCTGCCTGTTTCTATTAATATCAGACATAAGGTTACTTTTACTATGATAACATCAAACAAAGAAATGGGCAATTATTGAAAATATTGCGACGTGGACCATTAGTTATATTGGTTATGGTTCTATGTTTCATCCCTAGGCCTTCGAGCCTCCGACCGCTTGCAAATATCTCGCAAAGCATTCCATGTGGCACAGAAGTTGTAATCTGGTAGATCAAAGCGGCCGCACGCCCGTAACGAATAAAATGCCCTGTTGTTATTAACAGCCGCTAGAGTGCGCTGGAAGCGACAGTGACTTTTTTTATTAGAGAACATTTTACACACTAGGATCTAGCCTTGTACTTTGGGTACTAGACAATGATACACATAATCTAAAGATAAACTAATACTAACAGATATCTCTCAGAAAGCTAGCTTCGTGCGCTAAATCAAAAACGACTAAGCTAACCTTGTCGAGATAATAATTAAAGATATATTTTGAAGAAAAAAACCGCTAATTATTAAACTAATTTGCGAAAATAGGTAAATTAGAAACGCTTCAAAGTTTGAAAAACGTGTTTAATTTAAACTTTCTAAATCAAAAGGTTAGGCTTTTCTATCTATAACTTTACTGCGGATAGATTAGGTTAGTTCGAGCTAAAATTTGACAGTCTCCACGCACAAAATTTGTCAAATTTGGACTCGAAGTAGGTAACCTAATCTATCTACGGTTTAAATATAGTAACCGGCTGTTAAGCGTATATACGAGTATCACTTTTCAACTCGACGCATCAAATATAAACACGCATACATAACATCACGCCTTCTTTCCCAGAGTGGGGTAGGCAGAGCTACAGATATACCAACAACTCTAAAAAGACTTGTTGATAATTCTGTAACCACAGTTTGCACAAACAGGCTAAGTTGTTTAATATTGTATTAGCGACAGGTTGCAAGCCCATCGCCTATATAAGTACTACAAGCCTTTATTCCCTTAGTCGCCTCTGACGACATCCACGGGAAGACATGGAGTGGCACTATTAGAACCCGGCAACCACACGGGAAGCATCAAATATTAACCGGTGAATTTAAGTTATCTCGTTATAGTGCATAAAAACATACTTCAGGCCGGCATTATCAATAGCTATACCACATAGAAGTCTACTCACTTTTCACTATACAAATGATAATAAGACCAAAATGGTTTAATATTTTTACAAACAACGACCACATCTAGTCTAGTCCTTTTAAATATTTGTATACCCTGCAACTACTTGATATATGAGATATGTTAGAGCATCATACAGCAAGAAGTTCTGCCCTTCAGAAGAAAAAGGCCGTATAATAGTATAAACCTATAATGCTTATACTGCGTCTTTGCTTTGGACAGTTAGTCATTTAAAGCATTAAACTAGATGTAATTCTTCCTCCTTATATGTGCATTGCAGTGCATGGACCACTTTGTACTGTGACTAGACATTCCGTAAAACACACTTAGATGTTGCTATAAAAACCTAAGGTATTTTGTATGTTACTCAGTTTCCTTTTAAGTAGATAAGCTTCTAGTCATACAGCTAAACATAATTAAGAAAAAGAAGAATCAACAATCGAGTGACATTACATTTGATTGTGTCTCTTCCAGGATTATTATCAATTGTACCAAAAATAATAAACGGATGGCAAATTGGCCATACGTTGTTAAATGTTTGTAAATATTCTATCCTATTCGACATTTGCACCTTAGTCTTTAGTTTTATTTGCAGAGTTTTTTTTATTTACAATTTATGTTTATTTATCATTGTTACTATTACGAATGCAGAATTACAAATCAGATAGTCGAACATATGTAAAATGTATTTTAACCCTGAACTAAACAAATATAAAGGGTAAAGGAATGAGTAATAATCAAATAAAACTGTTCACAATCAGTAATTTCATCATTAACTTCACTTTTACGAAATAACACTGAAGATTTAACACAAAAAAACATTCATGCCTTAGTTTTCGCTTCGCCACAATCTTATCTGAACGATCCAAACAAAAAGCCCCATCCATCCTCTCTACATCCCTGTCCGTACCGAGAAAAAAAGGGGGGGAGGGTCGAATATCCCACAAGGGGGGGCCGCAATGGACTGAAGGAGCCCCAATCAATCTTACAAGTCGCAGTGCGAAGGGGGCACTTCGGGGGTCGCAGGGACGATACCCTCTTACGGACGGACCGGCTGACCCTTCGTTCCGGACAAAAGGACGATACTAACTTTTGTGGATTTTCTGCTAATATTGTGGATTATCGTTTAATAGTGGACACGCACGATGCGGTTTGTACACGGATTTACTTCGTTTGAAAATGTGAACAAGCACAAGTAGTCTTCATGGATAGTTTCTGTGTATTTAAGTTTATTTTCTACTCTCGCGGTCAAATAATACGGGTCAGAGTGCGTTTTTCATTCGAAACCTTGGATCCTCGCCAGGGGATGCTTTTAGTGAAATCTGATGATGGATACCCCGAGCATTGATACAGGACTACCAGAGTGCCACGGATACCCAACTGATTAAATCTGCGGTTAACGCCGGAAATGCGCATGTTCAGAAAAACATCTAAAATGGCAATAAAATGTAAGTAAATCCAAATGCTGACCCAAACCCTCTCGCTGTGGTGTTTGTTATCTGATTGTGCGATCATTTAGGCGTCTTAAGAACTTTTGACCTCTATTGAACCTCGGAGTATCCACCATTAAACCTCACTCAAAACAACCCCTGGCCAGGAACCAAGGCTTCGAAATAGCCTCGTTTGTATGAAAAACGCACTCTGACCCGTATTATTTGACCGCGAGAGTATGTTCTTAAGTACCTTTGTATATAATATTCCGGAATATACAAACCTGGATCTGAGTTTAAGACTAGGTCAATTTCTGTAACATTTTCTTCAGATATTTATTTTTAAGTATACTGATTATTATAATTTTTAAGGTAGAATAATAGCGCTTTAATTTATTTACACACAAAACAATTAAAATATAAGCTGCATTATATTACTTAGGTACGTTTATTACGTTTCTATTAAGTACATATAAAATGAACACATTATGTATATGTCTCAGCTTTGACCCCTCCTTTTCCTTTGAAACAAGCGTATCGTGTATAATACGTTTAAAACATTGAAATCTATGTATTCTTTAGTTTTAAATTATCACGTGTTTAATATACGAGTATGTCCCATACAATTTATTACATACGTAAACACTCTTAGAACCTCGACCATCACACCACCATTACGCACGACGCCCAACATCATTAAAAGAGCAAAAAACGTCATCAGAAACTCAGTAGCCGCGTTCTCTACGGGGCCTCGTTTTTGTGTCTTGTCTAATACCGTAACGCCCCCCTGACGAAAGGGGGCGCCCCCGCTCCGAGCGAGAAAAATGAGTTAGAAAAGATGCGGCGCGCGATTATGGCGTGACGCTGGTCCTTTGTGCGGGACATTCGTCTGAATCAATCGGGTCGCAGGGACCCCGAGGCGCTCGCAGGGTTAGCCAGGTGCCTAGGTAGTTATGCTCCCTTGGTACTTTTGTTTTGATAGTATTCATAAAATAAACACAAAAACATGACGGATTTTTGTTTATCATTTTTGTACACACATCTGAAACACTTTACGCTCCTCTTTACTCAGTCTAGTAAAATTTTACCATGTACAAACAGCGTTTCAGTCAATCAGTTAGAAGAGTTATATGTATTAAAGATAGACAGGTAATCTATTACTATTTATTTTACGTGCTGTTTGGATGGGTGGATGTTTGTAACTCAATCACGCGAGAATCACTGAGATAGATTATATACTGGCTGCCTCCTTTTTACCGCGGAAAATTGTAAACAAAAAACGAACCAATTCTCCATGATTACTCGATAATCACATACCTTTAAAGATCAAGTGAGGTCTTTGCAATGATTTTTACACTAGATCATTATTTTCATATTAAATTTCAGACGAAATAACTATTCATTATACGTTATTTTTAATAAAAACACGCTTGGTGAATATTTGAGGTTATGTGTCAAGCAGTACTAATTTGCTTTATCTTTTGCAAGTTCAATTGATACAGACTTGAGTATAACAAAAAAAAAAATATTTAATAGACACGCAGCGTCAGATAAAATCCGAACCCACACTTAGGGAGTTCACATTCAACGAGGTATGAGCTAATTGATTTGAATTAGACAGGATAAAATAAAGTAAAGACTAACAGAATTGATTTTAATTCCGGTATGCTTTCACGACTATCTAATTACGTTTGAAAATCAGATATTCTTCTGGAACGTGAATGAATCAATGAATGTCGTTTTATAGAATGACAACTTGGCAGATTGATTTTTCGCCCCCGCAACCCCTATATTGCACAGAATGTAACAAATAAATATCTGTATAGAAATATTGCTCATTTAATACTATGGGTAGGATATAAATGTATCGATGCCATTTTGAATCCTATATGAAAAAAGATAACAATTCTAATACAAGTCGAGTTTTGCGAATAAACATAGAGGGCTTTATTTACACCGAGTCGTAACTATATCAAAATGTGCCGATCTTTCATAAAATTGGTTAGCCCATGCAAAAAGTTGAACCAGAACTAACATACAACTTCGTATCAGATCGAATAGAGTTTCGAAATCATAACCCAAGGGTGGCTACAAAGGGTCGGCTCACAAAGGCGCTTGCGGGCCTACCGACCACCGCAGTTTTATGCCGCCTTAGTTGGCAGAAGTTTAAGCTAGGGTTAAACGCGGTCGAACCCGCAAAATTTATATTTGTTTAGAGAAAAAGGACCGTTCGTTACCCGCCCTACACCCTCCCTATCATAAAATGGGATTTTACACATCAATACGTTTTACAGCCAAGTTTCAGCGTCAGCGACTATAATACGGACTTAAATTAACCTTACCTTATTTTCCAAGTCCATACGCTCCTGGTACGCCATACTCCGCATATGCTTCAGGTATGCTGTGGTGATGGGCACGCTGTAATCAACCTCTTCACCCCCGAAGTATACGCCGCCATCAGGTCTCCAAGGTTTAGGATACCGCCCAAAAGAATTAGAATAGTCTAAACTGGAAGGCAACAACTTCTTTCTCGGAGGAGACGCCGATTTTGGAGGGTCCTTTGACGTCAGATTAGCGACATCTAAAGGGTTGTATTTCTTTTCCTTTTTACCATCAGTCTTTTTCTCTTTATCTACGCCGCTTTCTGTTGCTCGGGTATCTTTAACATTTTCTTCTTCGATAACATCATTTTGCGGGGGCACGGTTGGTGGTGGACTGTCAATTCTAACATCTTCTACGTCAATTAGGCTGTTCTCATCTTTGTCTATCTCTGGGTCGGTTCTGACGGGCTCTTCTTCTCTAAACGGGGGTTCGACGGGGGAACTCCTACTGTACAGCGGCGTCGAATCAAAACCATTAACTTTCTTCGACGTTAACTCAATATACGTGGGTTCCTGGTCTTCCGAATCCGTTGCTTTGGGGCTGTCTACTTTTTTTAAAGGTTGGAGATCACTGTAGTCGAATTGAGGTTCGTAGGAGTACTTAGAATGCGCGGCGTCTATTTCGGATTCCCAGTTTCTGGTATAGTCTGTGGCACAATGGGGTATGAAGGGGAGGTAGGCGGGATGTCTTGTGGGGGATGGGGACGGGGTAGGTAGGGGAGGCGGCGAGGCGCTGCGCGGGCGCCGCGCGCACTCGGCGCATCCGGTGAGGAAGCGCGTGACGGCCTCCCGCGGCAGGAACGCGTACGTCTCCGTAATCTGTTGGCGAAAACATCCGTGATTACCAGGGGAGCATATTTTTTGTTTACAAAGACGACGCGGCGGAAGCGGCCACAATCAATTGTCCCGGCCACTCGAGGGGAGGAATTATCTGACCACTTCTGGAGCTCTGGTCCGTGATGTACTTAGTATATGGTATTGTGTAAGGAATGAGGACGCCACAAATTATATAATAATCTCGTATCCTATCTTATACACACATATGCAAGGAACAAAGAATAAATTTCCAAAGCAGTGCGTTTCTCCAACGCACACCCAACACATATTTTTAGTTTTAGTGAGCAAAAACTTTTTAATGGATTCATCATCATCTGTTCATCGAGACGAATGCAACCTATTTCTGTAATTTCAATTTAAGAGTCATGTAGATGTTTTATGAAAGTTAAATAAAACCTTGTAATATTTTTGGGTCATACAGACTTATGTTATCGTCATTCCTGTGGCACACTGGAAGTTAACGTTTTTAAGGCCTAATTTTCTGTCTAAGCCCATTCCCGCATAAACAGCGTCAGGACTGCATTAGACCTATCACAAAAAATTACTTACTAATAAGCACACAAGCTTTTAACTATTGACCACAGGAAAAACAACTTATGTTTTTAACAGTGTGTATGACCCTTTTATTATATCAAAAAGCTAACTTTAAAAACCCAAATGCATGATTTTTTTATATTGTCGCCTATGTATGCATGTTAAATATTTACGTTATAAGTACTCCATTAACATTTTACTATTAAAGTGCCCAGTGAAGAAACATCTCAGAGGTTACGGGTCACGCCCTGAAGTATGTTTTTTTACGCTATGACGAGATAACTTAAATTCACCGGTTAATATTTCATGATTCCCGTGGATATAGTAAGAGGCGACTAAGGGAATAAAGGCTTGTAGTACCTTTAGGCGATGGGCTTGTAACCTGTCGCTAATACAATTAAACATCTTGGCCTGATGGTGCAAAATGTGGTTACAGAATTATAAAGAAGTCTATTTGGCGTTGTTGGTATTTCTGTAGCTCTGCCTACCCCTCTCTGGGAATGAAGGCGCGGTGTTATGTATGTATGTATGTAGTGCCTAGAGACACTCTCGAAGCTAAGACAAATGTAACGACACCTCGTTTCTTAAAATCGAGCTATCTGTTTAGCTTTTTCGAGGAAACAAATGAACATACATACATACATAGATTACAATGACTCGTGAAACTTGAGACACCTTTCGGGTAAAGTCAGTTGAGCTAGCTAGAGCATGAAAGCGAGTGAGATTACAAACCCAAAGGCCATTTTAAGAGCTGTTGCAACGTACATACATACATACATATTGCCATTCAACTCATTTATTTATTACTGTCACAATATGGAGCATACATTTCAGACAGGTGTTGTAACTTGGTTAGCTCCACAATACATATACTTTACTCTAAAATAGTTACTTACAACCATAATTTCCATACCTATCAATTAATGAGAATTCGTTTGTAAGATAAAACATAAAATACGGTTGAGTTTATCTATCCCATCATTGAAATCAAATCTAGCATCATGCTACATACATACAGGTCAAAAACAATAAACTCCTTCGGCAGTGAGGTAATAAATTAGTAGATCATGTCGCTTTACTTTGAAATTTCCTATTTTGACATTCCTATTAAAATCAAACACCATCATAAAGCGCCATCTTGTATAAAACTGAAGCAAAATTTAGCTCGCGATTACACGACGAGGTCGCCGTATAACGTAGTAAACTAGCGAGCAACTTTATGTAGGTCCATATGAACACAACAGATGGCGCTTTAGTCAATATCTTCAACATTCGTTTCAACGCCCCCAAGTGCTAGGCATTAAAATTATTACAAAAAACAGTAAACTCACTGTTCTATAAGTGCGTTTTTGTCCCGCATGTTTTCCTGGCCGGCCCTCGAGTTCCACATGTACAGTGTAGATGATGTCGAAGAAGTTTTCAACTATCGCAACTTTGCGATACACTGGCTCCTGATTTGGTGAATTCTGAAACAATAAAAATAATACATTTACTTTTGCTAGTTGTTAAATAAAAACAAATGAACAAAAATTAATCTAAATGAAGTAAACAGCAAAACTGAACAGTTGGACAGCGACATCTTTACAACACGGAGGAAATAACAGCGTCAGGCTGAAACGTTACTTCCGCTACTCGCCGACAGGTAGCGCTACAAGTCACGTAGATACTATTCCGCGCCTTGACTGACGGAGTAGTTCAAGTATAGTATATACCAGTGGTGTAGTACTTACGGAATAAAAAAAACAATTAACATAAATATGTTGGTTAAATACAAGCATGATAATTGATAAACCATAATGCAATGCCGCCACAGTTTATTCTGTAGTATGTTTCAATGCTTCATAATGCAAAGCATATGTGTTATATTATTATCATTAACCATTATTTAATATTTTTAACTCTATACACTTCAACTAATTAGCCTCATAAATAACCTGGACAGCAATTAGTCCCGTACCAGGAGCGCAGAGTCGCGAAGCGGTAATTAGCCGGACCGTCCCGTCGACCGCCTGTGCTCGTAATTACGGGCTCCGTTGCAAGGTGACCAGCAGTTGCTTAGCATTTCATGATTGCCTGCTACCCGGATGCTGAATAAAATGCAATAAATCGAGATGTTTGGGATCTTTAGGTTCCCCAAAAACGTGGTGAACGTTGAAAATTAAATAATTTACTTATTACCTATACTCGGTATATATAGGAATATAGGACGATGATGATGCCAAATAGTTAAGATAATTTACTTCGCCCAAACCAAATAAATAAAACTCTCGTAAATCTCATAAACGCAACATATTTTAGTTCATATATTCTTCGTCCCTTTCTTTCAAATTCAAATGTCATGATGATGACAGATATCATGCAAAATGCTACTGTCCTTCCTTTTTTAAAGATTTAAGATCAAACACTCAGGTTTTAAAATTATCAAAAATTAGGTAAATGTTAAGGGATTTTAACAGTACCAAGGCTGTTTACGACTTGCTATTTCACCCAAAACACCCTAAAGTAACTAACAAAGATAAATACAACCAAAACGTTTAAGTAACTATTTCACATGTCATGCCATATGGGGAACTAGGAAGGCTTACCATTTTAGCATTTTTAGCAGTCTATGTTACTCGCATGTATATTCAATTTGGTGAACAAGGTGTCAATCGATTCGTATTTATGGTCCGGGTGATTAGGCTACGAGCAAAACCAATATGACGGGCTTTAGAATAATACTTTAGTTCAATTACATTATGGGTAATGATTTATTTTATATATAGACGAAAACATCACAACATGCAGTAGGATATTAAAAGCTTGCTAAAGATTGTCCTGTGTCGTCGTAAGAATTAAATATCGGGGTGCCTTGGCTGCTTAGAACTGTATCAATCTAACCCCCAAAACACTAGGAACCCAGAAATCATTCATCGAAAAGTCAGCGGCAATTATCGTCCAGCCCGTCCCGCCGCCCGCCAATTAACAAGGCCGCGCGGCGCCGCCGCCATTCCGGGCGCCGCTCAAGCAGTCCGTTCCCACGCAGCGTTCTAGGAAGCTCCTATTACACTAGCCGCTTCGATCAAATGGTTGTCGCATTATTCAGCAAAATATTCACATATCTAGCTTCCTCCATCGGCTTTGCGATGAAAAATATCTGTAATGAGAGCCGATTTTTATTCGGTGGCTAAAGCACACAAAACTTGGCCTATTTTTAATTAATTAACCATAGTGCCTAAGAGATTATGAAGTAGTGTGTCTTGCGTGTGACGTTTCCGTTAGCTCAAAGCGTAAATAAATGTCGCAAAAGCCCCGGTAAATTTTAAGCGACTTCAAAGGAGGGTACTTAGGTTTTAAATTCGAATGATTTTAGGTGTCTAGGTATATTTGGTAATTGTAATCTGACTATCATGTGAGAGTTCGTGATGCGTGATCATCATCACAAAAAATGGGTATTAGTTTTACAAAGATCCCATCCCATACTTTTTAGTACACCGTGAGTAGTTTTAAAAAAAAAATAGAACATGAAATTATTTGAAAAAACGGTCAGACACAAGAACTAGGGAGGGACTTCAAGGCGGTATAAATTTATCGACAACTTATTTGCGCCTAAAAATATATTAAAATTATTTTAAATGTATGGTATTAAATCCCTATAAAACGATTACAATATTTAGAAAGCGTTATCAGTTTTTTTTCACTCTTACGCTTCTTAATTTTTAAAAAGAGAAGTTACTATAAATCTGCCTTTTGTACCAATATTCCATTTGTACATACTTTGTCTCTAACCCGCCAATTTTCAATACGATGTAGATGTATGTAAATATAGACGCGCCACTTCTCAACGGCCGATTAGGTCGAGCAACAGGTGGCGCGAGCGATCGACTCGACAACTTTATCCCGGAAGTTTACAGTCGTAGATTATAGCGACGCAAGAAGTTTTTCATTGAAATATTCACTATCATTTCAATGTATTTATTAAGTTTCCTATCTGCAAGCAGTTAACTGTGAAAGTTTTGAGGTAGCGGACTTTTGTTTTTGATTTACGAACGGCACAAGCGGGAAGTTAATCCACATCTTAGAGGCGATTTTTCCAATCCCCAATATAATATCTCACAATTAAAGTCATCACTTTTCTTCGTCATATAAATGAAAAGGACAGAGCTTAATTTCAGATAAATTAAGCTCTGTCACATTGTGTTAGCAGAAGATTGAAAAAACAGCCCTTACAGCTTACAGCATGTAAAACAATAGACGCTTTTGGCAAATTTACCCAGGCGAGAAAAAAGCAGTATTTTGAAGTGGACGAGATATATCTTATTCACCCACCACTAAAATAGCAATGTAATGAATAATATATGTAAAAATGTCTGTCCGTTGCGCATTCGCGGTACAATAACTGAACCGATGTTAATGCAAAGAGATGGCTTAAACTAAACCCCAGACCAGAGAAGGACATAAGATACTATCATCCTATAAAATTGAATAGTTCTTGGAAGAGCGGAGTGGCGAGGAAGGGAGGGAAGCTAGCAACTCCTAACGCCACCGCGTTTGCCAGTTAGCTATGGAGAAGTGCTGAATGGATTTTGAGGCAGCTTTATTGTATGTCAACTAGGTATTCCTTAATGCAATGTGTTTTAACGCATATGCAGACGTAGCAAGTAAAAAAAAAGCGGCCAAGTGCGAGTCGGACTCGCCCATGAAGGGTTCCGTAGCAGCAAGTAACATAATATAAAAGTTCGTTGATAGCTTTGATCAATGTTTTTATGACGTATTAAAAAAAAACTAATTATTAGATCTCGTTCAAACCAATTTTCGGTGGAAGTTTGCATGGTAATGTACATCATATATTATTTTTACATTTATCATTCCCTTATTTTAGAAGTTACGGGGGGGGGGACACACATTTTTCCACTTTGGAAGCGTCTCTCGCGCAAACTATTCAGTTTAGAAAAAAATTATAATAGAAACCTCAATATCATTTTTGAATACCTATCCATAGATACCCCACACGTATGAGTTTGATGAAAAAAAAAATTTTGAGTTTCAGTTCTAAGTATGGGGAACCCCAAAAATTTATTGTTTTTTTTCTATTTTTGTATGAAAATCTTAATGCGGTTCACCGAATACATCTACTTACCAAGTTTCCACAGTATAGCTCTTATAGTTACGGAATAAAGTGGCTGTGACATACGGACGGACAGACGGACAGACATGACGAATCTATAAGGGTTCCGTTTTTTGCCATTTGGCTACGGAACCCTAAAAAAGATGAGCTTGCAGCACTGTGACTATTGAAAAAGAGTTTCATGCAATATCATAAATAATAATATTCCGCATATACAGTAGTATGTGCAAGAAACTCTCGGTTTTCCATTAGAAACCAGAACTTTAAACAAACCAACAACTTACTCTTTCACTTACACAAATTATAACTATAGCAAAAGGTAGATTATCACTCCTAATACAATTGCACTACCACCGTGAAGTTTCTCAATGTTGATAATGTTGACAGCAGTAAAGAAATGCTAAACATTTTTGTTGCTTGTAAAGGAATAGTGATAGCAACATTGTTTTACTACAGTCAGCATTATCAATATTCAGAAACTTCATGGCGGTGCAATATGTCAGAATTGACTTCTTATCTTATTATCTTGTTAGACCATGTGGTTGCCACGTTAGAATAGTGCCACTCCATGTCTTCCCGTGGATGTCGTAAGAGGCGACTAAGGGAATAAGGGCTTGTTGTACTGTTAGGCCGCTTCCTGACTTGTCGGTATGCATGCAGTAAAACACGGATTCAGCAAGGGTTTCTAGGCAACCAGTGGCATCTACCAATCTGTACGTTTTACTGCAAGCATACCGACAAGTCAGGAAGTGGCCTTAGGCGATGGGCTTGCAACCTGTCACTAACACACTAGTAAACTTCTCGGCCTGATTGTGCAAAATGTGGGTACGGAGTTGTAAACAAGTCTTTTCAGAGTTGGTGGTATTTCTTTGGGTATTAACGCGTGATTTTATGTTTGTATGAACTGGACTGAAGGGAGAAAAGGCTATATTCACATATATACAGCATCCTTAGCCATACCCACAGATGGGGTACAATTCCACCAGCTTTCTTAAAACAAGTCCCACCCCCACCGGAAGTAGGAAAAGGACGGCCTGACTTCCGGCGCTTGCGGCGATAACCGGATATCGCGCCGGCAATATTGGCACAGGACGAATCTATTAAAAGCCATTTTTTACATCTTTAATGAAAGAAGGAGAAATTAATCAACTTAAAATTGGCTCTCGTCCCTTTGGAGTGATTTTTCAAAGGTCACGTTTTGACCTAAACCTATAAAATTTAAGTAACTCAATATTAGCAGGATCCGTTGACCAAAATGTATCCACGTTCCACGTTAATTAGAATTCTTAAGTAACTGGATAAAAGCCAGAGCGATTCTACCAGATCGAGGGCGTTTTTCAAAAAAAATACCTACAGTTAAGTAAAAAAATTAACAACGGTAATTTTTAAGTTACGTCACGAAAATTAGTTTTATTTTATATACTTCCCTCATAACTCATAAGCCAATATTCGGCATTTCAAACTAAATAAGCTTAGCAGATTCAAACCTCACCTGTTAGTAATATGGAAGAACTTGCTGCAGGAGTTTTGTATGAAATGACAATATTTATTTTAAAGCAGAAATAGTTAATTTTCGTGACGTAATGGAAAGTTACCGTTGTTTACTTTAGTCCTTAACATATTGCCTTGGGCATGTTACGTTGCCATTTGTTTTCTTTTTTTAACTCGATCGCTATTACTGTCAAGTAAATAAGAGCTATCGTAACGTTAACAATTCGATAACATTTCAAAGGCAATATAGTTAGACCCAGTGTATGTTATGCCTCTAGGCCCAGCCCAGGATATGTTGGTCTGAACTTCTAAAGAAGGCATTTCTTAAACGTTCACTTTACTTTCGTGGAAAAAAGGATACTTAAATATGTTATTAAATTCATAACCAAACCCATTATAAGATTGATTTTAAAAGCCGTAAATACTAGCATTTGGTGCATGCGGTTGTAGCGCACGAGCGCATGAAAAACGCATGGCTGCGCCCGCCCACACCGCCTGGCATTGTCTGCTGCCCTGGTACCTCTGTTCGGTCGAATAATCCATATGGTTCATTTTTTAAACTGCAATTTTCGAAATTTAAATAAGTTTTGAAAAAAAAAAGGTTTAACCATGATTTTTGCGGAGCGTTCTTTTATCAGTTGCCTACTGTGTCCACTCTAAGTAATCTTAACTCTAAGTTAAGTACAGCGGAGATCCTATCTGTCACCTTTCGACTCCATGAACAAAGGACCAAATCTTAAACGCCATAATAATTATTACAAGTATGTCATACTAGCTGTTTCCCGCGACTCGTTCCGCATAGAAGAAATAAGTAAATATTTTAGATGGGCTCATACAACAAACGTTTTTAACCGTTCGATATTAATAACGGCAACAGGTACACTAATATAGTGTCAAATGTTGTATAGATAATGGTATGGAACCCTTCGTGCGCGAGTACGACTCGCACTTGGCCGGCTTTTATTTATACCTGTACCGCTCTCGTCCTAAATATCCTACTAATATTTTAAACGCGAAAATTTGTAAGTATGGATGTTTGTTACTCTTTCACGCAAAAACTACTGGACGGATTTTGGTGAAATTTGGAATGCACACAGCTTATACCTTAGATTAACACATAGGTTACCTTTCATATCGCTATTCCCTCGGGAACTGATTTATACGCGTATGAAGTCGCGGGCGGAAACTAGTCCTTGCAACTAAATTAACTGTTTCCTCCCCAATTTAAATACCAGCAAGCCCCTTGAAAATGTACGTAGCTGCTTGAAATAAACCAAAATCATTTTAAGAGCAATAAAGACATCTCTAACCTCCACCAGGTTCTTCCGAATGCGGCATCAATACAAGTATGTACCGCGAATATCACGATCGCAACTAGTCGGTGGGTCCGCGAAGAAAGCCGTAACATAACGTCCCGTCCGCACTCGACGCGACCTCTACCGACGATTGGCCATCTTGTTTGCGCGGCCTTTCAACTTGTTTGCCAGCGAACCTGCGGGTTTTTAGGCAGTGGTCAGCTAATCAATTCATCGCGTTCGAAAATATAGTCCATCGATAAGAATATTGTCAAAAAAGGAATATTTATTAGTTTGTTGAAAGAATACATGTACTTAGCAGATTTTTTTTAGACTTGACAGAACATGAGCTTCAGTCCATAAGAGAAAATACCTGACAAATTCTCCTCGCGTTTGAAATCCATGTACGTATTTATCTATTAGGTAAAATAGACCTAGAATTAGAATTAGAAATGTTTTAATATAACTTTTTGTCTATGTTGTTCACTGATTTCAAGATTACAAAAGTGAACACTAATTACGAAAGATAATTCGGAAACGCAGTTATGTACGTTTTTCTTTTTAAACGGATCAATAATAGTGAACAAAGAAAGAAACCCTGGCATCAACGCCTCAAACGACTGCAATTAACAATGGCCACTAGGCTCGCATAGCCAAGAAGATAGCCGTCAGTAACAAGGGGCATAAAACAGCCCCGAGGGAGGCGGCAGGGAAGCAAGAACACGTAAACAAGCGTACCTCGCTCGACTTAAGGACGGGAGGACAATGATCAATGAGCAATGTGGTTCAACTGACTCTGACAAGTTGGATCACTTGGGTGAGAGGGTGTCTGGGAAAAGGCACGTCAATTTTATAGGTCGACAATATCTCACATGTATATTTAAAACGAGTTCCCAAAATACGAAATTTATATACCAGGATTTCAGTACTGTTAACTTCAATAAATTGTTCATCATTTTAGTGCGGCGTGACCTAGTTCATCGATATCGATAACATAGTTAGTTACAGCGGTAATTGCGTTAGTGAATCTTTGGCCCCCGGCCCGCGGTGCGTATTACCATCTATTATGCCTCCGCCATACCCATATCAGCCTGGTGCCAACATATACATAAGCATGTTAGGTATGAGTTATTAACTAGTTTTTGCACGCTGGGGGATGGAAAAACCACGTTATGTCCACTAACAACCGTGAACTAATTTATCTCGATATTATTGATGTTGTTAGTATGTGTTTTTAGGTTTTCATATTTACTGTGTACTCGTAATAATAATAAATTATAACTTTTTGCGTCTATTGAGTTGGTTGTACTTAAGGAGAGTAAGGGTACCGTTTGGAATGCAATTCAGACGCTTTTCCCTTTTAACCTTAGGAGGTTTCACCGTTATTAGTATCTGAAATAAACTGCTAATGCTTGCAACATCTTTCTGAGTTCACGCGAGACCCAAAAACTAACTTAGTCTACCCCATGTATGCAAGTTTCAAAATTCAAAATAGCCTAATTGTACTCACAAACTTCGCGAGTTTGGCGCGGTCTCGAAACTTTCCGGAGAGCTCTTGGAAGAGAGACTGGTCTTATGATGTAACGTAGGAAGTCTTTTAGTTGGTTCGTAGTATGCACATGCAGTACAGTTTGATAGTTTTAAGAGAAGGGTTATTTATTACTTAGCCGCCCGATATTTCGACGATATTGCAATCGTTAAGTTCACAAGAATTCACACCGCTTTAAGAAGTGCAAGGAGCATGTAGAAGTGTTGGTAATTGTAGGGAGATTATTGAAACACTTCTTGTAGTTGTGACGGAAGAAAATGAATGTATATTTATTTACAAAAAGTGATTACTTAAAGCTAACAGTATACACACACATATATTATGGAGGAACGAGTAAACTATTTACAAGTGAGAGTGAGAGGTCTAGAGCGAGACGGAGCGTAGGTCGTAGGTGGCGTGATGCGCGGGCGACCTGCGCAGAAGCGTATTTTGATTATCTCGCGCGCCTATAAAACCGACGCGCGCCGAAAATCGTTCTTTTCCGCTCCTGGCTGTTGAAGTGAAAACATCGTCGCTCCGCTGCGCGTCCGCTCCGCGCTCCGTCCGCTCCGAACATAATTATACTTCGATGCATACAGAAGATTCAATTCAATTCAAACTGTCCTTGTCAGGGCACACAAACAAACTGTTCTTTTCAGAACTAAAGCTTCGACGTCATGATCAATCCTGTTTCCTTGAGACAGATGACGAATCAATCAATCAGTCAGCTACAGTGCTCCCCCTCAAGCGAAGCGTACCGGCAGGCGAATAATACGTCCCCGGCGCGATGTCCTTGAGTTAGTAACTATCGGGTCTTCATTTGTTAGTTTGTTTGCTTGTCCGTTCTGTTCCAGGTTCTTGTTGATTTGTTTCAGGCTGCTATTGTTGTTGTTTTCTGGTTGTGCTTGTCTTGATGTTACAGGTGTAGATGATGAATTCGATGTTGAAGTAGGTATTTGTTCCGTGATCGTATAGGCGGGTTTCAATCGGTCTATTGAAATGTTAGTTTGCCGGTTTGGTAGTTGCACGGTGTAAACTTTGTCGTCTCGTTTCAGCACGCGGTAGGGTCCGTCGTAAGGTGCTTGTAGCGGCTTCTTTACGGCGTCGACTCGTATAAACACGTGATCGCATGTTGCAAGGTCACGGTGTACGAAAATAGGTTTCGAATTACCGTGTGGCTGATACGGCGTTGGTTTCAGATTTCTTATTGTGTCTCGCAGCTGATCGACGTAAGCGGAGTCCAGAGTGACGTCATCGCGTGGTGTTGTTGATAAAAGGTCACCGGGTAGTCGAATGTTGCAACCGTAAGTGAGCTGCGCGGCGCTTACACCGGTGTCGCTACGTATAGCTGCGCGAACGCCGAGTAAAACAGTAGGTAATTCGTTTATCCAGGTAGTAGCAGATAGAAGTCTAGCTTTCAACGCTGTTTTCATAGTGCGGTGCCAACGTTCGACAATACCGTTTGACTGTGGGTGGTAGGGTGTCGTTCGTGTTTTTTTCGATGCCGAGTAGCTGCGATAGATGTGCGAATACTCTGCTCTCAAATTGGCGTCCTTGGTCGGTCGTCATTGTTGAAGGGCATCCAAATCGTGTGATCCAGCCTTCGTAAACGACTTTTGCGACTTGTTCAGCGGTGATTTCTTGCAACGGGTAAGCTTCGGGCCATCGCGTCGCTCGGTCGATTACAGTGACACAGTAGCGATAGCCGGCGGATGTTGTAGGTAGCGGGCCGACTATGTCGATGTGTATGTGGTTGAATCGACTAGTAGGTTTGAAAGAAGACACAGGACTTGTAGTGTGTCGCTGTATTTTCGCTCGCTGACATGGGATGCATGTTTTCGCCCAGTTTCCGACGTCGGTGTTTATTGAAGGCCAGAAGTACTTGCGTGACATCAACTTTCTTGTGTTGCGTATTCCGGGGTGACTAATGTTGTGTATGGCTTCAAATGCGGTACGGCGAAATTCCAATGGTAGGTATAGTCGCACGTCGTCGGTAGAAGTTTCACATAGTAGTTGAATGTCGGTTCCGGGAATCGTAACTTTTTTTAATGATAAGTTACTCTGATGCAGTAGTGTTGTTATGCTGCTATCTCTGTCTTGCGCGTTCGCGAGTTCTTGGAAATCGATGGGTGTGGGACAGCTGATCGCGTCAATGCGTGAGAGTGCATCCGCGCTTGCGTTTTCTTCCCCACGAACGAATCTGATGTCGGTGGTAAACTCGCTGATAAAAAGTAGTTGTCGAGTTCTGCGTGGCGATTCGCTATCGGACGTCAGTTTGGTGAATGCGAACGTTAACGGTTTGTGGTCGGTGAATATAATCAGCTGTTTTCCCTCGAACATTTTACGGAAGTGTTTAACAGACATGTAGATCGCCAACAGTTCGCGATCGTATGTACTGTATTTCTTCTGGGCTTCGGTGAATTTTTTTGAGAAAAATCCGAGCGGCTGCCATGCGTTGTTTACAAATTGTTGAATCGCGGATCCAGCTGACGTATCCGATGCATCGCTAAATATTGCAAGCGGGGCGTTGTGCATCGGGTGTGCGAGTAAAACTGCATTTTTGATGCTGGTTTTACAGTTTTCGAATGCGTTCGTGGCTTCATCGGTCCACTCGATCGGTGTCTTGTCGCGCTTCTTCGCATTGTGTAGGTAGTGATTTAGCGGCGCTTGGATCGTGGCGGCGTCCTTGACGTTTTCGCGGTAAAAGTTGAGCATACCGAGAAAACGTCGTAACTCGTCGATGGTTTGCGGCTTCGGGTAGGCAGTTATGATTTCAACTTTTTCTTGAGGTGGTTGAATGCCATCGCTTGATACATCGAAACCGAGGAACTTGACCTTGGGCTGGCCAAATATACATTTCGACGGGTTGATGGTGATGCCGTACTCGTCGAGTCGTTCGAGTACGGTGCGGAGATGCCTTTTGTGCTCTTCTTCGTCGATTGAGGCGAGTAGTAAATCGTCGACGAACGGGAACACAAAATCGAGTCCTCTAAGTACTTCGTGTATAAATCGTTGAAATGTTTGTCCGGCGTTTTTCAATCCGGGACACATACGAGGAAACTCGAACAAGCCGAATGGTGTGATTATGGCTGTTTTTTCTATGTCTTGATCTGTGACTGGTAGTTGTTGGTAGGCTCTATTTAGGTCCAGTGTTGAAAAAATTGTTTTTCCGGCGAGTTGGTAAGTGAAATCTTTGATGCGTGGTATGGGGTACCTATCCGGTTTAGTAATGGCGTTCAGCCTTCGGTAATCCCCACACACACGTAGGTCTCCATTCTTTTTGGGTACGACGTGAAGAGGAGATGACCACGGACTTTTACTGGGCCTGCAGAGTCCTTGTTCTATCATATTTTCGAATTCCTTTTTGACTTTCTCATAACGGTGGGGTGCTATTGGACGAGCTCTGCAGTGGATTGGCGGACCAGTGGTGTCGATGAAGTGCTCGACGGAGTGCTTCGGGCTGAGTTTCATCGATGTGAGCCTGGTGGTGCCGGGGAAATCTGCGAGTACATTGTGGTAGGACTGCTTGATATCAATACTACGAACTGTAGGTATATTCGTAGTACTGAGTTGCGCGTTGGTTACGAGATGGGTCTTGCCGTCGATCAGTCTTCGGTTCTTCACGTCGACTATTAGATGGTGATGGGTCAGAAAATCTGCTCCGAGGATGGGTTTTGATACTGCGGCAATGATAAACTTCCATTTGAATGCACGGCGTAGGTTGAGGTCCAACTCGAGCGTTTTTTCACCGTAGGTAGGTATTGTTGTGTTGTTTGCTGCGTACAGTTCAAATGGGAGTGGTTGTGCAAACACGCCTTTCTTTTTAGGTAGGACGGAGATGTTAGCACCCGTGTCTACTAAAAAGGATAATTTCGTCTTCTTGTCTGTGACGAATAAGCGGTGCGAGTGGTTTGTAACGCCGGATCCCGCTTCAGCCAGCGTTAGTTTTAGTTTTCCGGGTCAATAGTCTTGAAATTGCAAGGCGATGCGCATTTCTTGGCATCCATGCCGAAACGGCGGTGGTAGTAGCAGTACGGCGTGGTTGGCGCGGGAGAGGTCTTGCGGCTGCGGTTTTGCGATGAGTTTCGGGAACGGGAACGATAGCGTGGATTCGACGAACGATTGTAGTTCCAGTCTCTTTGCCGTGGTTTTGCACGCAGCTCGGCTACCTCCAGTGATAATCTTCTTATTTCATTAATAAGAAATTGTGTATCCTGGTTTCTTGGTTGAGTTGAGACTGCGGCGATTTGTGGTGCTGCGTATTGCGGCGTTGCAACTGTAGCGATTTGTGGGCATTCTTCTAGCATCTTGTCAGCGAGCGCGGCTAATTCGTCTAGTGTCGCCTTGTTGTTGAACTTTTCGCTGACGATGAGCACCGATCGGATGTGAGTGGGAAGGTGGTTCATCCACATGATTCTAATTGTGTCGTCGTTGAATTTGTCTCGTGCTAAATCACGCATTCGGCGAAGCAACTGACTGGATTTTTGGTCTCCAAGCTCCATCTCCGACAAAAGCATCTTGATTTGCTTGCTGTCGGAGTCTTCGTATAGCCGGATGAGACGCTCCTTAATTATGTTGTAATAATTCTGGGCAGGCGGGTTGTATAGGATATCCGTAAGTTCTTGGATATCTTGCTTCTCCATTCGTGCGATAACCATTAGTGCGAGTTGGTTCTGGCTCCTCTTCAGTTCGGCTGTGGCTGCTTCGAAGTTCACAAACCACAACCGTGGCTGGTCGCGCCAAAATGGTGGGAGTCGGAGTGCGAGCGAGATTGAGGTGACTTCGCCGCATGCTTCGGGGATCTGCACGTGTCCGGTTGCTGCCGGTGGCGCAGGCTGGGCGGGCGGAGCGGTGTGGTTGGTCTCCGGAGCTGACATCTTCTTCTGGTTGTTGGCTGCTTGTTGTTCAGCGGGGTCACCAATGTAGAAGTGTTGGTAATTGTAGGGAGATTATTGAAACACTTCTTGTAGTTGTGACGGAAGAAAATGAATGTATATTTATTTACAAAAAGTGATTACTTAAAGCTAACAGTATACACACACATATATTATGGAGGAACGAGTAAACTATTTACAAGTGAGAGTGAGAGGTCTAGAGCGAGACGGAGCGTAGGTCGTAGGTGGCGTGATGCGCGGGCGACCTGCGCAGAAGCGTATTTTGATTATCTCGCGCGCCTATAAAACCGACGCGCGCCGAAAATCGTTCTTTTCCGCTCCTGGCTGTTGAAGTGAAAACATCGTCGCTCCGCTGCGCGTCCGCTCCGCGCTCCGTCCGCTCCGAACATAATTATACTTCGATGCATACAGAAGATTCAATTCAATTCAAACTGTCCTTGTCAGGGCACACAAACAAACTGTTCTTTTCAGAACTAAAGCTTCGACGTCATGATCAATCCTGTTTCCTTGAGACAGATGACGAATCAATCAATCAGTCAGCTACAAGCAGTTATATTTAGGTATGTATTTTATTTCTTTTCACAAATGAAACGATTGATTAAAAAGTATACAAAGTAAAACGTCCTAAAAGCTTATTAATAACCTAATTTTCAGGGAGATGCCCGATTTTAGACACGTTAAAGTAAATTTCAGTTCCTTGTTATGTTATTTTCGAGGCAGGCATTTATTTCATTTAAAATCAGATTAATACGGCGAATTTCAAATATATGCAAGTATGTTTTTCTCACAACAGTTATCAAACACCAAGACGGCATAAAAACTGAGAGGCTCCGCGGCACATCAATCGAGGCATTGCGAAGACATATCTGGGCACAAGCCGCGTCCCCACTCGCGCCAAACGGGTTGTCGCGCGCACATGTGTCGCGGGCATCACTCATGAGCCCTCGCCGCTGCTAGGGCTGCGACATATCATAAAGTTTATCTAAAAATAATATTCTATCTGTTTCTGGGTAGTGTATTTATGATTAGCATCTTAGAATATTAATGTAACGTTATACATTGCAGCTTATTAAATTAGAAGTAAAAGTGTTCGTATCGCTACAAATCGACATCTTCGCATATTCCGACTAAATGTACTAAGTGAAAAAACATAAGTTAAGGTTCACGCAGAGCTTTTACGCGGTAATCTGTAATCTCCTGTAAGGGCTGTAAGCATGTCTACAGTCCCCACATAAATAAATAACTAAATGAAATTGTCACCAAAACTCGGCAACCCTAGGTAGTGGCAGCGCCCGGAGCAGTAAAGAGCGGGGGCAGCGGTGGCGGGTCGAGCGCGGGACGGGCGCGGGACGGGCGCGGGAAAGGCGCGGGACGGCGGGCGGTGTGGGGGCGGAAGTGTCGTGCGTGCGATTTAATTCCATCGCCTCGCTCGGGACGGGGACTTGAATGTGTACTCGAGTACACTAGGGATGAGGATAGGCAGTCAATACATCAAATATCGATGTAAAACTATAGGGTCTTGAGTTTTGTACAAACATAATGTGGAAAAGGTGGAAAGGTGCAAATTAGATGTATTTTTTATTAATCGGTCATATACATATGTGTTAAATTATTAATAATTTTATGATTTATCAGTCGGTACTGAAGTCAAATTTGTATTGTATACTACAGCAATGAAAATATATATAGCCATAGCCATACTTTTAAAACGGAAAAATACTGTTTGAAGTATTCGAAATCACTACTATTTCTTCAAACACACAATTAAAGGGTTTTGATGAGCGACCAAGACGAAAATATTATGAAAGGGTAAAGGAGAAGTTTATTGTTGAAAAAGTCAAGAAACAGATTAATGTCACAAAATAATAAAGCCCTGCTATACTTTATTTACTAAATCTTAATGCAAAACCAACATGCGAAATCACAAATGTTGATTTAATTAATATTTCAATATGTTTCACGAGTGTCATTTTTTTTAAAGTAACCTCTCAAAAACGAGCTAGAAAATTCGATCATCGATATCGATATCCTACCCCACCCCTAGCCCCGTGAAAGGTAGAGGCGGCCACCGACACGGCGCTGCTCGTAAAATTGCGAGGCCAGGTGATTCTGTCGGCGCTACGGCCGATATTATACGCCGCAGGGCTGGCGCGCCTGCCTCGCGACAAACGAGCTCGCTAAAAGCGTGAAAATATAGATTTTATACCTTTCAATGTATATTTGGGGGTGTTCAGGCGAGAATACAGCTTTGTGTCTCAATGTTTTAATTGCCGACGGCCTTTAAATGCAGACACATCTTTTTTGTCTTCAAAATTACTTTTACTTTTACCAATAGAATAGCATTAATTTTTTTTTTGTATATTGATGACTGAATGCTTAGGTTGGCGGTGAAGCATCTATAACGGCCGTCATATAATAGATAGAGCAGTCTGTAGGCCACTAACAGACTAATTTCATAATTGAAGAGGCACAAGAAAAAAAAGAAGAATGTCTATGATGGAGTGTTATTAATTAACCGCTCTCGTGTGCCGTCATGCCGTGGCGCTGATCTGCTCACGTTTTTCTGGTAAGCTTTTTGTAAGTGATGTTACGCCAAGGATCACTTAAGAAATGCTGTCGATTTCACGCGAACATTTTACCATACAATTCACATTAGTTCATAAGTATACGCATACGTGTATAAGCATGAGTGTTACGCATAAGCATAAGTTTACTGTTGTTTAAATGTCACAGTTTTCAGAAAGTAAGAAAATCATCAGAACTTTGTCTATTTGCGATTATTTTGATGAAATACAGTCGAGGAACGACTGTTACAAACACAATTCATTTTGATTACCACAGGGCTTTCCGCTTATCTCCTGATTATATTTTTATCGCCTAGCTTACTGCCTAGTGCCTAGCCTATCTGTGTAACTTGATGTCAATTTAATGCTATTGGTGAAAGATACAATATAATTGCATTTGCAAGTTACATTACAATAATGGGCGCTGCTGGATTTTATTAATAAACTTGGTGTGAGATCGTCGCTCCACCTGCATTTCCCAAGATGCGCGTTTAATGCAAGTTCTTTACAGTTTCACTGCAGTTTGCGGGTAGTTCGACTTGTGCGGGAGTTTTGATCGCAGTTTGGGTGCCGCTTAACTTCCGATGAAGTCTAAATTTACACTGGAATAGTTTAGTGGACCGGGCAGGAGATAAAATCAGACTTGTATATAGTAGAGGATTGCAAATCTTACTGGAATTTATTTCCGACTAGAATAAATACATGTAGGTACATTATTAAGTAACTATTGATCAATGCGCATGATATTTAAAACAACTTGCTACTTTAAAAGGCTACGAAATTTTCTTTCCATTCATTTAAATCTAAGTCTAAGTCTACTTCATCATATTCCACTTACATCTCAGTTAAAATCCTTAGAATCCTTACACTGCAACTTCAAATAAAATGTGACCCACATGCGTTTTTTTTTTTAATTTGTACTACAATATCTTGTATAGCTCAGTAGTCCACTTAAACTGGACAATCACGTACTATAGCGTCGATCGTTGACAACTTTACAAAAGGCGCATGACATTGATCTACGAAAACCAGCCCGTTATAAAATACAAATTAATACAAAATAAGCATCTGCTTAACACATTTACGAGTACAATACGTAAACGTCACATAATTACAAGGCTTAAATTGTCATCCCACTTACTACAGAACCTTGTCACAGAAAGTCTATATCAAAGCCTTGATATACTCGTAATTTGTTTTTGTGTACTCTACTTAAAATGATTATGACAAGGGTTTTAATGTAACTAAAAACTTAAAATCCGTAGTGAGTTTTTATGTAAGGTAGAAGTGCTCGTCGCTGTACTAGTAGTTGTCACCATACTTTGAACTGCGATAAATAAGATAAGGTCAACTTTACTTTTATCACCACCACATTTTAGCGATGAAATATGTGTTGACTTTTGATATTTCACACGCCAATTTTAAAATATAGAACGTATTATCAATTAAAAGCACCTGACATTTACTCATACAGTCCGATTGACTATCATTTTTATTTTAATTTTTGAGAAATTTCGATATGGTCATCATATAAAACAAATTCGATTTAACAAAAATAAAGGTCACGTCTGCCAAAACACATGAAAATGTTTTGGGTAATGAACATAATATCACGACGCAAATAAATATTTTCTCTTGACATGTCGAGCACTCGGACGTCCACCTTACGGCTTTGCTAGGAAACTTATATTATTGCGCTCGTGGCCCGAGACAACCCTGCGCCGGCTCACATGTGTTCGAGCACGGAGCGGCGCTTTTGAGACTTCTGTTTACCCCCGGGCCGCGGTACGTGCCAACATAACCTACCCGGTCTTATGCCATCGCAGTAAAGTCCAATTTAGAAACAAATAAAACATATGTCAACATATGTCACACTACCTCTGTAAATGTGTTGACGTGTGTTAATTTAATTACAGATACTAGGTCAGAAGATTACGCTCTTTCTGTTTCGCGTAGGCATCGATGTAAGCCTATTTAATTCTAAAACATCATCAAAGCTATTAAAGCTAAGCGAGAACTTAAATTTGAATCCACTTCATATTGATAAAGTGATGTTCTTTCATGACCTAAAAAAACTCATTTTAATGAAAGAGAGAGATTGCTTTGTAATGCAAATGATGGGGCCTACACTTGCATAGCGTCGATGAAACTGCAATACCGCGTAACCAACAACGGCTAATGCCGCATAACTAACAATATGTGTCAAATTTAAGTTTGACTAAGTTCGACATCAATAAACACAAAGATATTAAGTTTTAATGCCCTCCTATAAAATTTTCCACAAGTCAGCGCATTAGCAATTAGCAATTATTAGGGCAAATGAAAAGAAAGTAAGTAGTTAGTAGTATACTCCTTCATATGTGTGTAGGGTTTTTCTCAAATATTTCCAGACCTCGGGTCTCATATTATATCTGTTACGCATTAACATTCCCCAGTCAGTCGACCCTGCTACCTGTGGGCCCGCCCACCGGACCGGACGGGTCGCCGCGAATAACTTTATTCCGTTACCGACATTGACATCCCGTTGATCCTCTCTCTTAAATGTGAAGGTTATTGTTTAGCGCATTGACTCCATCCGCGGATTGGGAGTTGGGAGGTGAACGCGCCTGGCTTGAACAGGTTTATGTATGCATACTTTACTTACCAAAAATAGAGTAC
Source organism: Acleris holmiana (assembly GCA_949316455.1). Lineage (NCBI taxonomy): Eukaryota > Metazoa > Arthropoda > Insecta > Lepidoptera > Tortricidae > Acleris > Acleris holmiana. Next base: position 12,329,334 of record OX438782.1, on the reverse strand, counting down.
AAAATACTGTCAAAAAAAACAAGTACAAAGGCAAACTTATGCCTTTAAGGGATATCTTCCAGTTAATTCTAGTTGAAAAAACAAGAGATTTAACTTTGAAAGGAGTCATCGAATGCAAGCTCAGACCTGCTTGCAAGACGTGTCAGATGAATATACATGACGCGTGGGCACCTATGCTACGATACTAAGAACATTAATTTCCGTCTTTGGAAATTCAACTTTAAAAACTACAACAGCCTCTACTGCAGCGGATGTATCCAAAGTTTCAAACATATCGATCTTTCACCAGTTTCAACCCCTCATAATTCACCAGAAATCATAGCCTTAAAACGCTATAGCTATCCTAGAGCTATCTCGTTACATAACCTATAAGCCGGGCGTCGGCGTCGCGTTACAAGTAGCTCTCGGCGCTAATGACGTGCTTGTTCCCGGCCTTCCCGGGCGTCGCTCCGGCGGCGTGGAGTTGTTGGACCGAAATTTACGTCCCAATTTTTAGACTGGGAATACAGAGTTGTAAATTAAAGTTTAATTTAAATAATGTCTCATTGAGTATGTGGTTCAAAACACCGATAGCCCAAAAGTACCTTATCTAATCGTGGTAATACTCCCCGGTTTTGTTTCTCGTTTGGATATTTTAACGTCATACATCACTTTACTAATAATTATATACCTATGTTATCGTTGTTAATAGTTATAAAATAAAAGTTAGTTAGGTTAGTTATAAAATCTTACTTTAGACGAGGGCTATGTACTATGTTTTTACCGGGATTATTACTAGAGTGCGACACACGTTTGTGCGAAGTATCATTTGTGCGAGGCACGATTATGCGATGTACGATTGTGCGACACTTCATTTGTGCGGAGTATCACTAGTGCAAAGTACGATTATGCGATGTACGATTACGCGACACTTCATTTGTGCGGAGTAACATTTGTGCGAAGTATGATTATACGATGTACGACTTTGCGATACTTCATTTGTGCGAAGTATCATTCGTGTGAAGTATGATTATGCGACGTACAACTGTGCGACACTTCACGTATGCGGAGTATCAGTTGTGCTGAATGTGCGTAAGATTTGACGATTGTGCGACGCTACTATAATGTTTCATATTCCAATGTGAAACACCTAATTAGTACCTTTAGACAAATATACTTGTAAAAGAAGTGCCTGTTTATAGCATTTAGATTTAAGATCGGATAGGGGATCGGATACTAGTATACCGTTTTGAAATATCCTCTTGCCTACACAGTTCTTTTTGGACAGTGTCGAATTTCATAATCACGGCTTCTCTTCTACTTGGTTAAACAATATTGCTTTTATCTTATTGTAATATTTTTAAAACGGCCGCCATTATTCTGTCAAGTAAATAATATAACTTTGTCGATACGATAGTAAAATTATGACAAAAACAATATGCTTTTACCGAGAAGAAAAGAGGCCGTGGGCCTTGTTTCTACTTTGTCTTAATTTTTTTTTTATTTGTCGTACACTGTAACGTCGCACATAGGTAATGTCGTACAATAGTATTGCCGCACAGTGACATGTCACACACTGCAACGTCGAACAAACGAACTGTCGTACAATTTTATTGTCGCACAGTGACATGTCACACAATATTACTTCGCACTTATGTATTGTCGTTCATTTGTACTGTCGCACAGTGATACGTCGCACACTATCAATTCGCACAACTGCTCAGTCGTTCATTAGAAGTGTTGCACAATAGTATTTCGCACACTCGTGGTCGCACTCCAGTAGTAATCCCGTTTTTACCTCATGGATAGGATATAAAAGCTTGTAAAAAAACTTTGGTTGATCTATCGAGTTGACAATACTGCTTGTTTTTATCAAAATTGTCAGCGCTTTACTTAATTTATCTACTCATAGTCAATCCCCAAGTATCGTAATAAATATAGCGAATAATATCACCAAGTACTAAGAATAAAGCGATCGTCGGCGCCGCAAGAACAATGCGCCGACCGCCGCCGCCGGGCGGAAGCGCCTCCGACTTTACTTTTATTTATTCCCGCGAGAACTCCCAGCGTTTTATTTAATTCTTACTATATTTTATGACTGCACTCCCATTACCTCCCGTAGCTCCGCGTCTGGGACATGCAACTGAGCGATTATTTTCTTGTTAACGTTCAAGTTGACGCGTGGAAATTTCAGTTAGGTACTTTAGACTTATCGATACATATCGACATTTTTAGGAACTACACTATTTATAATCAGTCTATGTTATTTAATGATATCAATTTATTTATTAACTTAAAAAAGTAACTGAATTTATATTATTTATATTATACGGGAAATTGTGAATCATATTTTCCCTCTTTTCCTTTTTCACCGCCCGAACGAAAGCGGCGCGGCGGCGGCGGCGGAAAAAAAAGCAAAGCGACCATATTTACCGGGCGGCGCGGTACCAGGCGATCATAAATTACGAGGCAGCGGTCAGTAATTATGGCGTGGCGCGCGTGGGCCTTGTCACTAGGCGCGCATGCACGGCCCGTTGACGAGGAGTAATTTAGTGCACGCGTTGCTGTTCGGTAAATTGTGTTGGGTTTGTCGCGTCTCGCTTGATGTTGCCGTCTTGCCGACTTATTAGCTTACTTCGCGAGGATTTCGTGAGTAAAATACACGGTAAGACACTTCAGGTCCCGCGCAATTATATTTTGTAAGAATCTGACGTAAATACACGGAGGAACGGAGGCGGGTTTTCTTGACAGGCGCTAAAGAAACGAAGAGAATGGTTGCTACTAATGGTATACCTACTAGTATCTACCGATCTTAAAAAGTTTTTGCGAATGGATTTTTTCAAATGCAAATAAGTAGTGTGGGTTTCGCGACTGACATGGTGCAAAAAAAAATTAAGGTCATGAAATGTTTTTATGGGATGAAGGTTTTACCGGTCGCAGTTGGAGCCCTATCTCCCGTCATGGCCCATAAACCAGGTTTTAACCATTCAGCACCATAAAGCCAACCGCGTCGCATCAAAATAAGCCGTAAATAACGAACACTGAAATAGACATTACGGCGCGGCGGAGGTAAAAGTTTAATGCACTGAAATCATAAACTGCTAGATTGACTCTTTTGTTGAATTGAAAACGGCACAACCAAAATCAACATCGTTTCAAATAGTTTTGCGATTTATCGGACAAAATAGCCAAGTCCGAGTTTTTTGATTAAGTAAACTGAGTTCTTGGCGGCGGCCATTAAATACGTCTGAAATTAAATACAGTCCCACAACATAATCTGACTGCATGACTGACTACATAGGTAGGTAGGTACGCTTATAGAGAAGTGGAGTGCGTATATGTATTTATGTAGATGATTCCTTAACAACACACGAACTTAGCTTTATAAGGCTAGCTTGCGGAACCTTAAAATAGAACAGTCAGAGATAAATTCGGCACCTTCAAAAGCGTTATAATATCCTATCAGCTCATGTCACCCGTATACCCGAGGACTTGATAACAGGCTAAACTGAGCACTTATCGTTACGGGCCGCGCGAATGAATCAATCAATCAGGCGCGGCACCAGGGGGCCATAGCTGCGAGGGGGCGTAATGAGCAAGGCGTCGTTAGGCTGGCGACTGGGCCATTAAGTTGAGGCGCTCGGTGAGGGCGGAAGCGTAGGCGATTATTGTCCCGTGAAAATACGAACGAATTACGAGTTGTGAGTTGGGTTTTTATCAGAGATTGTTGAAAACTAGGGTTCAAACAAGGATTATTAACATTTGCTTAGCAAAAAAAGCTATTATTGCCAGCATTTACTTATTTTATGCAAAACCCAAATTACGTTTTTGCATCCGCCTTATTATAACCAAAATAAGTACATACCTAACCTACTTGTTAAATCACATTATTGAACTCTTATGTCATTGAGCATTATTTTTAAATTAGAATACTTAAGTTGAGACTTGAAACCGCGATGGCCTTTAGTTTTTGCTGTGACTACTCCGAAGTAGTCCGAAGGGAGCGCCGTGGCTGACATTATGGTTCATTAACGCTTCTTATAGAAATCATTTTTCCTCTAGGTTCGCGAAGAAATTTTGAGAGGCGCAAAAAGTTAGCACTTTGTCCTGGGTGTTATCGGCAAACGGCGGCGAAGGCGGAAATCTGGTGAGAATAGACAGACGCGTAGCGCTCCGAACGATTAAGCTGGGGAAGCGGGCAAAAAGGAAATTATATCCTTCAAGTCATACGTTCCTAGTACTAATAGTATTAAAAAGAAACTACTGTGCTTCTTGAATTTATTTGTCTGAGGTAATTAATTGCCATTTCTAATTTAATTGTAGATTATACACCGAGGGGATAAAGCACAGTTTTATGTCACGGGCGCGATATTGAATCCTGAACGTAACGAAGGACTCCAGATTTAACCCCTCGCTTCGCTCGGGAATTAAGAAGAGTCCTGAGCGCAGTGAGGGGTTCAAGCGCGCCCAAGACGAAAACAGCTTTATCCCCGAGGAGTGTACTCTACTTTTCTCACCTTTTGCGAGACAATAAAAAAGCGAGTCTACTAAAAACAGCGTTTTATTATAGTAAATTAAAATTAAAAGTGAAAATTGATATTTGAGACATTAGTCCAGTTGTGGAAAGACAATATTTATTTAAAACTTTGCAGTTATCAGTGTTATCACCAATGTATTTTATTGCAGCGTCTTACAATACTCGCGGCTTTTGTTTAATTTCAAATGTGTTCCATTCAGCTTGCCGTGGCCAGCTCGATTTTAGAAAATGTTCGATTTTCAAATTAGGTTCGACGCGGCGGTGGCGGCGGCGCCGCGCCCGGCCTTCGAGTATTAGTTGATCTTTTATTACGAAATTAGACTTTAAGGCCATTGTAATAAGAACTATGAAAAGTGAAAATATTACAACCCAGCGAGTTATAATGAGATTCAGTACAACATTACACCCCGGCTAAAGCCAAGGGCTTTAATGAGTTGGTTTGCGTAAGGTTTGCATGATATGTAATTTGGCATTGTCGAGCAGGTGGTGTGAAAATACATTTTTGTTTACAGTCTAATAAATAATAGCTACCTACTCGCACTTTACTAACTCCGTCTATGTGTGCGAGTCGTGAAAGTAATTTCCCCCAAATGTTTAACGATGAATTTTCCCGGGCAGACAGACTCAAGCGGCGAGAAACATTACAGGAAGCATCGAGGGGACGCACGGGATTACAATATTTACAATACATATCTCGGTCCTTATTCTTACAAAGTTAATATGTACGTAGGTTAGGGTGTTTGTAGGTAATAGGTATGGCATCGTCGTAGTCATTTTGAAAATGACACAATCACGTTTAAATAGTGTTATTTATCAGACGACTTAACAGGTCGCCGGTTCGTCGACAACAAGTCAACAACGAACGAAAAGTTAGTTACGAAACGTCTTTTTGCATTGTAATCAACTCAACGACTACCAGGGTAACAAAACACATTAGGTAACAAATCAAACGAAGTTCATCCTAAGACCGACGCGATATGATTTGTAAAGCGTAAGTGAACACAGGTGGGGCGACGGCGCTGCATGGGGTTCTCTTGAAATGTACCGACATACATACATGACCTAACTACACTTGTGTCTACAAGGTACCTACTTTAATAAGATAAATTATGGAATGTGTATTGAAATTAAAGGCATTTTTCTACTTTAATAAGATATAAGTACCTACTAACTCTACTAAGGCCTAAACGAAAAAAGTTACGTCCTCACTATTCAATACATGTATCATAACCATGTACCAATCTGAACGCAAGAAAATAATCAAAAGCATGACTATTTTTTTCCTGCTACATACAGACAATGATTGCGTGACAATATAAAATTCAAAAGCATACAAAAACGCGATGAATTGAGAACCCCTCCATTTATTGAAGTCTGAATCGAGACAAGATGCGTAAGACTAATTTGGTCAACCGACAGCAATCATCGTCATCGTCTCAACATCGCTTTCTGTTTTCATTAAAAGTACCAAGGCCCCATAAATCAACAGGCGCACGTTTGAACGTTGGCGGGCGTGTGTCGTGTCGGCGGGCGCGGGCGTGACACGGGATCGGCCCGTCGCGTCGCGTCGCGTGCCCACAGAGGCATATAGCGCGGTGTACTGCGCGAGCGGTTTTGATCTTTGCTATTAAAATTGTATTATATTTGTGTGTTATTCAAATACATAATCGCTATTTGCGATTTATTTGTCAACAATGTTTTCATAGAGTATTGAGGTGCAAAAAATAAACTTGGATCGATCGAAGAGAAAACTGCCTATTGTGGATTGATATTATTGGTTCTAAAAGACAAAGACTAATTTTTATATATATTACATTGGATGGTACTCTATTGTTCAATAAATAATATAACACGATATTAATACAAACAAACCAACCATAAACTACTTCCGAATATAGCGCAAATACGCATTAAGTATTACTTATATTATAGGTATATCACACACGCACCAGCAGAGCTTTACTAAATGTTTAGGTCGTAATAAAAAAATTGAATGGACGTGACGATGAATCGCAATCGTTTCATTTTGCTGGCGGCAGTCGTTAAGTGAGACCATTGCGCACAGCCACACAAATTTAGAATATTGCCTTACTTTTACAACGTTTATTTGATTTGTACGAGTAACAATATTAAACAAAAAAATACTAGTTATGTTAAATTTACTTCATTTACTATCAATATAATTTTAATCATTTTTGTAACTTGCGTGTCCTTAAATATTACATCACTAGGTTTACCACCAGCCACCCTCAACTCTATTATAAAAAAACCATGTATTACTAAAAAAACCAACACTACAAATCCCTGAACGATCGCTCGTAAATCCACCGCAGAACTTATATATATATATACGCCTGTATATACACGTGTGCGAACTCAGTCACACGTGAAGCGTACATACATACCTAGCAAATCGACATAAAATACAAAAGAAACTAAGCGACACCGAATATGAAACTGGATTACGTATTAATTTTAACAGTTTCACCTAACGGTTGACGAAGTATTTTAAGACTGTTAAGGTACATAAATACCGTATCCAACAGTGGGCTTTCAAATATTTATGATGTAAAAGAAGTAGGAGAAACGACATGATTTTGCAACATATTTTACAAAAAGGGATCATCGAAATGCAAGATATTTAATAATTCTATGACAAATTGGATTATTTTTCTTTATCTTTGTGATAAATACAAGGAACCTCACTGTTTAATTCATTACCTTCTGTTAACAATGCTTGAAACCCAAGTTCAAGCATATTTCAATACGTCACACTCGTCTTTAAGGAAAAGTTAAAAAACCTAGTAGCACTTTTTAAGTATTTTCAGACGTAGGTGTAAGTAGTACAATGCACAAAAAACAAAATAATTTTCTGTGGATAATCCCCCGCATTTCCGTTTAGTCCCTTTCGGATCTGTTCTCCGGCCTTCAAGTGTATAGAAACATACAACCTATAGATGTGTTGGCATCGCGGCAGGATACGGGCCGCGTTATCGCGCCGTGGAGAGCGTCACCTTGTCACCGACCCGCTTTAATGGGCCTCCGTTTACGGCTCCTGACGCTTTGCATTAATGAGTCTGGGCTGCGTTTTGATTTTCAGTTTGAATACTTTGAATAGTTGTGATCGAAGTCAATATGTGTTGGATGTTTGGTAGTATTGGCCGGTTGCAAAAGTTTAAATCTCTAACTTGATTTTAATTATAGTTTCTTAGAGCCTGAATGTTACAGGGAAACTCGAAAAGATGAAAAATAATAAGAAATTTAGATTTTACAGATAAAAGTTTTTTTTTGTATATAGTCCTAAAGCACGATCGTAAATCACAAGAATTGTAAAATGTAACTGCGAAAAGGACAAAGTATGCTTAACATTTTCTCTGATAAAAATAAGCTTAGCCTTCGGAATCATAACTTTAACTGTATAAAGCGGAGCCGGCAACAAAGCCGACACAAAGCTGTATGAACCCATACGTCTGCGCGGTGGGCGCACCGTCCGGCTCCCGCGAGGCTTTTGAGGTCAGCCACATCTTGTTCAGCCACGTTATTCTCTAACAACCGCTAGAAGTTCATCGAAGAGCTTTACGGCGTTAAATAACCGAAATTATTGCAAACAATTCGTCAGTAACCGGTGTCTGGTACCGTGATTCACCGTGCGCACGAAAGTACTCGTTGTAGTTACGAGTTGCTACACGTTGCTTGCGCTTTCAAGTCGATAGGATAGAACGTCATAGACCACTATTTCTGGGGAAGCGAATAATGTGCTTATTAAAGTAATAATTACGTTATTTTAAGTTACCTCATAAACTTTTAAATAGATAGATTTTTGAAAATAACTGCGTTGATTCTCTGCTTCTTGTTTTCATTACATTATATAATAATATCAAACAGGATGAAAGGAGGTAAAAAATTCGACCCACAAGCGATACAACAAAGAGCATCATTAATAACGGTAATTACACAAAAAAAGGAATGCTAGCGTTAATGAGTTATATCATTTATTATCATAATGAATAACGTTATGTTATGAAATATTCATTAGCGATTTTTTTTTATATGCCTATAACTTCAAATTATAAATAGTTTTGCCCCTGTCTATCTATACTAAAATGATAAAACTTTGTTTTTTTTACAATTGCTAGAAAAAAAACGTATTCATTCTGATTTCAGACTATAGCAGTACTTTGAAATTATTCCTATACTGCCCACGAAAGCCAAGAGGACATTATTTGCAGTTCCATAACTGCAGCAGCTAGCACCGACTCTTTCCTGTTAATAATGAGGTTCCACATTCTTCAGTACTTCTACAGCGGTTAAGCTCTTTTTGCCAAGGCAGTATAGCTCATATAAACCCTGCTTAGTATGAACAGCACTTTTGATATTAAACATATTTATAATTGCGACCTTACTTAAGAACTAGCAAAGTAAAGTCTGTCGTGGCTATTAAGTTCCACATGTGCCCTTTTGCTTCGGTGGGTATAGCTCATAGCGCGTTGGCAAGAGCTCGTGTTGAAAAACCCGTCGGCTTGTGGGCTGCATAAAAAATGTCTGGGCAGCGCGGGCGGGTCGCTAACGCCGCCTCTAATGACGCTCACCGGGGCTGCCAATAGCGGATGCTATTCAAATATATTTCTACAGTCTCGAGTTTTCATAAACTCTTGTAAAGACTCAATATTGTTATTAGGTCTAATAAGACTCTGTTACACTTTTTAGATTATACTAATAATTACGATAAGAAACTCAAATAATTTAAGTCTAATAAGAATAGAGACTCACTGACGGTTGTAAAAGTTACATTTGGTCACATCTAAATGTAGAGAATATCTATATAACAGTGATATTATCGTTCCAAGAACACTACACTGGCTCAGCGAGCTACAGATCTTGGCATAGAGCCTTAGACACACGATACAAACACACACACAAAGCTCCTCCCCCTCCTTGAATCATTCGTGGAACTATGTATAAGTTTTATTATCATATATATTTATACTAAATATTCGTCGCCCGCAGCAACCCTAGGCGGCGGCGGCGCGGCGCGGATACGGGCGCTCGCCTCCTACATATTTAATTTGCCCGGACTGGTTTCTGTCCGGGCGCCGCTTTGTTTCGTTACGGCTCCATCGCGCCCACCGACCGACAAAATAAATAACTACAGAAGCATCGCTCATGCCACAAACCCACCAAACCCGCGAACAAAGAATCCCAAAAACCAAAATCAAATAACTCCTGCGTCCATCTATTTTGTAGCTTGATTGATTGCTGGTCAATAAGGCCAGTGAATGTTGAATACAGAATTGAAGCATTGTATTCGTCAAAAACTGGAGTTTTATACTGCGCTACATTCAGCTAGTTAGGCGAATGCTCAACATTTTGTGAATAAATTTGAACAATATTCGTCTGCGTTTTAATAGTTATAGCGTGTTTTGCCTGCCCAGGCATATGGATTAGTGTAATTTTTTATATGTATCTTAAATTACCAATGCTAAGGTTCCTGACAACTTGCCAACGAGTCAATATTAATTTCTTTTACTTTAATAATATCAATTTTGAAAAAGTCGTGATAATATTTTTAGTTACCTAAATTATAATTGTCTTTACATATTATGTAAAGACAATTATAATTTAGGTAACTAAAAATATTTTTTAAGACTAGACAACTTAACCAAGCTTTAGGTAAGGAACAACTGGCTTGTTTTAATAATATAATTATGTAAGAAATCATGCGATCGACGCTTAGGAGAATAAAACGCACGGCACCATGGCCGAACCAAGGGCCGAGGGGCGTCAAGTACATAAGCCGAAAAACATAATCCACGTCACGAACTCAATGGGACTTTTAACTAGAGAAGACAAGTAAAAAAGATTCAAAGAAACCCAGCGGAAATCTCACCATAATATATTTAAAATTAATTAAGGAAAGCGTTTTAGGTCATGAAAATGAAAAATGAAAAAAAAATATTTCATAAAACACATTATTTACACTAAAGCGGTTTTAGGCCCTGAGCTAGGATTACAGGACCCAGTGAACTAATTCAGCAAGTATACAATTCCAATTGTTTTGTTGTTATAAAGTTAACGGATCTAACTTCAAGTGAGTTCGAATTATTAAGTTTAGTTATTAGTAAGTTTAATGAATTGTAACGTAAAATGTTTACTACGACGATTAAAGGATAGGATATTATTAACTACCTATAAACGTGTAAAACATTTATAACACACTAACTGCGCGACAATGTAAAAAACCGTCGCACAAAACTAGACACGAACAAATAACGAGCTCCGAAGTAACCCACCGAGAAACGAGTGGAATATCCACTTCAAGCGGGCTGACTCATATCTTATTTCATAATTCAATATACACTTCGCTCCAATTTCTGCGGCAAAGTGCAAGCGCGCGAGAAAAAAGCCAGCAGGGCAAGCGGCAAGGGGGAGCGATGGGGTGGCCACCGCGTCACCCCGACTTAATCCCTTATCGTGGCCGCCGACCGCACATCGACAATTATAAAGAGGCGTCGGCGTACACCCGAGTACGTGTATTTTATAAGCTCTCAATAACACATGAAAGCCTGGTAAGCCGCTTTGTATGGAACATGCACTGTGATATTTATTATGCATACGATGAAAGGGTTTTTAATGATGATAACAATAATAGGCTAGGAAATTGAACGTATTAATTACATTCTTAATGAATAAAGTTTATTTAAATGCGTACCGATGATACTTTTTTTTCTATACAACTTTAACTGAACAGACTTAAAATAATGTAAAACAAAATAATATTTGTGTATTTTAGTCTTATATTCCGAGTATGTGGACTAGGCAAGTCATATTTCGCCACATTTATGCATTAACAAAGCAGAATGCCGTACTTCAGGGAAATTAATTTTGAAATGCGACTGTAAACTTCAGTACAAAATCAATCATAATGCTTTGAGTTGCCAAAACTACTAATGGACGGTCAAATAATATTGCTGCACTACTTAGAAAATAGCGATTTAGAAATAAATTATCACCAGTGCGGTCTTAACTCCAGTTTCTTATAAGCGACGAACTTTTTTTGCTCTTAGCTGAAAGTATCAAGATCGTTTTCACCCTGCACAGGACATCGCGGTCGTAAGCTACCGGCTACCGCAGCCGGCCCGCTGGCCACCTTTGGTCCCGCAGCCATCTCCCTCTCACTCACACAAGCATCAGCCCTACACCCTCTCGTTTGCACCAATGTAACACTCGCTTTGACACGTCCCGAACATGCTAGGAGCTTAGCGAGCGAATTTCATTTCTGAGCGAGCGCAGTGTAAAAATTTAATAAAGACTGTCTATACGGGCGAGCTGTGAAAGATTGGGGAGACGAAGACGTTTCGTCTTGTTTATCATTGTATTTGCTTCAATGATGCGTCAGATCTTTGAGAAATTGCGTCAATTTAGAGACATCGAACAACTTACAAACTTCGTTTTTTTTTTCTGGCCGGTAACGAATCTAGCAGTAAACTAGTAGAAATAATAATAGATTATGTAGTACTATCAGAAGTATTGAATAAAAATATAAAAATAGTGAGTTAGTATATTTCGATCTTTCAAAATCCAAGAGTTTCATCAAATCGATCCACTCGCGAACAACAAACAATAAAACCAAATGCTAATGACAGTAATGACTCGCGTCGCACGCAGTACATTTTAGTTTCGCGCGCCATTAGATGCCATCTTGCGGAGAAATGGCCTAAACGTACCTACCTACGCATGTGGAAATTTGTACATATTGACAAGGGAATTATTTATTATTGTTGTTATTTGTGCGTCTTTTCAGCTTCAAGGTAATAATTTTATCAAAGGTATAAACTTGGAGCTACGGTTGCTTATAATATATCACTAAACTTGATATTGCAGCATAGCGCAAAACTAGAATGATTTCTTACGAGTACGTGACCAAAAAGTTAGTCTAGGTAAGTATATTTACTGCAATCATCTCGAGACCAAAATGATGACAACTAGAGCCACATTAACAACATTTTCGAACAGAATTGAACTTTGGGTTTCATAATAATTTTCTCCGCCTGTGACTAGGGGATAATGCGATGTAGGCACTACCTACTAGGCAGTTCCACGCAGTTCGAAGAACAACAAGGAACCTTTTGCACGCGCCTAGAAATACGGGCACGGCTGGGCCGGGCCGGCCTATCCCACGCCCAGGTGCGGTTTGTTTAAAAAATATATGAGGGCCATTTATTTTGCTAGACGTAATGATGTAACGAGCCCGCTCCCCAAGGTTCAAGTTGTTATTTTAAACAATTTGCACGCACGGATCAAGAACTGCAGCACACTACAATCGAATCAGCGTTTAACCTCTGCGTTACTATGCGATCCTGGTGCATACTTTTTTCTTTGATGAACTTTTTAGCCTCCGTTTTTTCATTAGCCTCATCTCGCTGTTGATAAATAAATAACCCTGTTCCGGGTCCACAAAACTAAATATGGCATCAAATAGTTTTATTACGGTTAAATAATATTACCGTCAAGTAAGTACCTACAGCCGCATTCCAACTTGATTTGAGTATTAAAGTAATAATTTTGCTTATTAAGATTAGTAGGCTGAACCAGTATGGAACCCTATCGCAAAAAGCAATTGATTAATTTTTAACTTTACACTCTTACCGGTTTCTTTGAATTGGTTAACTGCACTTAAATTCTCAACAGAAATGCGGACCCTTTTAACCACCCTTTTTTAACGACTCGAAACTCTCAGCATCATCTTTAATAACTAGAGCTTTTTTTGATGAAATGAAAACACATACACTGACATTTATAAAACTTTTTATTTTCAATAAATCACATTCTGTTTATAATCTAGTCGTGGCACATCGAACAACAGATAAAATATACTCCGAGTTATCAAGTCTATTCTCTATACTGTCTATGTTTGAGGTATTTCTTCTTATTCAATAATGACATGCATTTATTATAACAATCACATCAATATATTTATAGTATCACTATTAAATGCAGCTATCACACAAAATAAATTCGTAACAGTAGGGAAATACTTCGTAGAACCGATCATCGGACCGCTTAGTTTTCATAAAAAAACTTTCTCATCTTACATTTTCCGTGAGCAACTTCTGTTAAAATAATGTCGGTTTTTTTTCGTAATTGATAACTTTTGAATTTTCTAAAATAATAATAAAATTAAACACAGCCGAAACACCGAGATCACAACATCGAAAACACCTTAACACTTGACTAGTTCCAATAGAAGTATCCTGAATATAATCGGTATATTACTTTGTACTTATCAGATTCTTGGCGCCTGCAATATGCATTGTACGATCTAAAACATCTATCACATTTATTATTGTATCTAATTGAATTACAATGAGAATTTAAGGTACTCTTGTACCGCTGAGCAAATCTACTTGATAATCTAAAACCCTTTAATTCTCTCCCTGCAAGTTCCTTGTGACACGCGTCCGTAGACTAATCGTCTAGTTCTGAGCCGAGAGAGTTTTCTGTTCTCATGTCACGGTTCATATCATCGGGGGAATCATTCCTCAGACCCATCACACGGGAGGCATACGAGCTCTGAGTGGCCATGCTAGCTAGGATCCCGTTAGACAGCGCCTGTACGGATAAAGCCTCCTGCGATGGACCAGGATAGCTATACTGCTGGTAAACCGCTTGAATCCTCGCAGCGTTCACTAACGTCTGAATCTTTAGCTGCGTCTCCAATGCGAGGCTCAACGGGAGCTTCCTCAACTGACTCGCAATCAATTTCCCAAACATCTCGAATTCGTTCTCGTTCCCGTTTTCAGAGTGCTGACTTAAATCCTGGGGGCCATCATCGTTACGATCGTCGTAATTGCCTTTCTTTTGTTTGGCGGGCACCGGGTAGATGGTGGCGAGGGACGTGATGAGCGGCGTAGCGATCCCCACGGGAGGGTTCAGGAACGAGGAGGAAGAGGGCGGGAGGATGCCGAACGGCGCGGCCGGCTGGCTCAGCCCGAACGGCGTGCCGGGCCGCGGGGACGGCGTGTTGAGCACGTACGGCGTCGACGACCGCGTCGAGCTGCGCCGTTTACGCGGACTCTTTTTCTCTGGAGACTTCCGCTCGCTCAAATCCTGCACGGCGTCGCTATCGTCGCTCGCAGGGATCTCCAGCAAACTCGTATCCACCTGCCGCAAAACAGAAAGTTAGACTCACAGCTGTTCGCGCCCCTAACGCGCATGTGTCAACCAATACAAGATGTAAATAAACAAAAATAGTCTTACGGAGCTCGGCGTGACGATCGCCCGCAGAAACCTGTCTGCGTGCTCGAACCACGTGACGCTCGGCCGGTACGCATGCGCGCCGGCCTTCCGCGCCGCGCGAATCTTCTTCAGCTCGACGCTGTACGACGAACGAATATTCTTTATCTTATTTTTTAATTCTTTCACAGTGACATCGACCAAGTTGAGCTCGTTTATAATCTCCACGTAACCCTGCTCACGAATCTTCTTGTTCTTGTAATGCTCCGATACCGGGTTCCATAGATATTCGCGTTTTTCGTACTCTATTATCATTTGAATTGTGAGATCCTCGCTCCATTTAGGGTTAGCTAGCATGGCAACCATTGTTTATTTACTGCATGCCAATCGCGGGGTCAGTAATGAGCGGTCAGTTAGTGTTAAAATTCGCGTTTTGTGAGCGTTGTGTACTAGGAGCGCAGAGGGTGCGGGCGGTTCGCATGCGCGCAGCATACTAAAAGCACGTCGATGGATGGGCGACGGACGGCGCAGGGGCGCGCGGGGGGCGGCTATTTCGGGAGTAGCCGGTATCACGCAGCCGCGTGCTTTGGAGCGTGCTGTTTCCTCTCCTCTCGCGCGGATTCTGGGGCCGAGTGAAACGGAAGATTTGTGGCCGGCCCGGACCGTAACACCTCCACTCAGTCACCCGACCTGCATGCCGATATCAGATTACGCAAAGTCAGACAAAGGTTACACACGCGGCCGATTTATTGCAATGTTTTGTTTGATTGTTATTTATTTTATAAGTGCAGAATAATGCAAATTTGTAATTTATATTTTTGTTATGGTTGAAACGTAACGTAGCAAAAGTAAAAAAAAATACGCGTGCGTTCTTTGTCCTATTTTAAATCTACACGTGGTTTGGCAATTGTATATGTAATCCTTTCGTTAAGGGTAGGCAAGGCATAATATTACAATTGCGAAAGTCTGTTCTAATCTGAATGTCTGTTTGTTACGCATTTACAAGTAAACCGCGGATTTTTTCATACAATTCAAAACGCAGTAGCAGTTTCAAAAAAGGATAGGACAAGAAACTTTTTATCCCGGAAAATTTTAAAGTGTGGGAAAACAAACGAGTTCTACGCGTACAAACTTATAATCATGGGCGAAGTCTAGAAACAAAAAATAAAGCTTATTCCAAGGTTTTCCCATTAAACTACTATCCGTTCTTAAAAAAAAGGCAATAAGACTAATAAATTCCATAATTATACTGTATTGCAATTTACCCTCAAACATCCTACATAATTGCAAAAAAAATGGGCTATTAATTTATTAGTCTTATAAAAACTCGATACAATGATCTGCCAAACTGCGTAACAGTTTTTTGGCAGAATAAAAATATCTAACTTACTTTCTTATAATTTATAATTCAAGCAAGAAAGTATAGATTATGCACAAAACCGCTGACACAACGAAAATCCAGCAAGATCAAGACCACGCAAAAGTACTGGCGACATATAAACCAAATTATAAAAACAAAACACAAATTCAAATTCGGAACATTTACGAAATGCGGCGCCCGACCGGTCGTGATCCTCGCGCGGCGACGGGCCATTTGCCCGCGCCGAAACGTCTGCACACACATTATGTTAGCAGAGATACCGCGCCCGTGCGGGATAATGTATGCACGGCAATTTACCAAACTGGCTTGGTTTTGCCCGAATATACTTAAATGGGGAACATTTAATGCTGATAGTGTATCGTAATTAAATGATTCATATTTTTATAGGTGCGACTAATTGTAAGATTTTCAGAAGTGTTTGTGGTCAGATGTGAGACAACAACTTGTTTTTAGAAAAATATAGCATTTTGGGATGCTAATATTTTAAAGGTGTCTTTGAAATGAATATCAGCACTAAACCACGAGGATTCAAAAGAGTTATATATTAAATAAACTTAGTTTTAGTTGTAATATTTATCAATAAAACGCTTTTTGAAATTGTGTTGCTATAGGTAAATATGCTATACGTAATAAAGGCTATTAAGGGTGATTATATGAACTGCCAGGTGACAAATATGGTCATCCTCCTAGGCCACAATGCATTCTTCCATTATTTTTATTTCTTGTGTTCATAGCGAGATACATTCAGGGAAGCATCTGTATGTATAGTATATTTGATAGTACCAATCCTCTAATTATATTACACTCAATGTGTTTCTGTGTTATCTCCTAAATAAATAAATAAGTACCTACGATAAATCCTAATTCTCAGTATTAACAGGGCTATTGCATTGGAGCGACAGCTAAGCGACCTCCATAAACCATTTGAAGCCAGACGAATGGAATCATGGTGAGATTACATACGCACCCTGAATTTGCGAGCTACGAGCACACGAGAACAACTAAAACAACTGCGATGTCGAGAAACTCTGCCAACATCATAGCCGGCAACAGATGCATCGGTAAATACGAGCGGTCCCCCGTATCGCGATGTCCCGCCATCTTGCTGTTTGCATGCGTGACGAGTGGCGCTTGTAATCGAGAGGTTTAAGGAGGGCACGGAATTGGTCGGGGAATTTTAATTCAAAGCAATAAATATTAAAGCATCGGCGAGCTGGTTAAAGATTTAAATATGTTATTGTCGTGATGCGTGACGGTCTTATATTTATTTTGCTAATATATGTTGATCTCTTTATACTTAGGTTTTAGGGGTTGATAATGTAGTAGGTAAATTTTCAGAATTTTGAGCAAGGTAACTTTGCCTTCCATATCTCTATACTTATATTCTAAAATGGTAATATTGCGTGTGGTTTATGTATGTTGGGGTTAATGTTTAACTTGCAGAAATAAAAAACACTTCTAAGAAGTTACAGTATCCCTGGCCTATATTATTTGCTATATTTATTAACTTGTTTACTTACATCAAATTGAAACGAGGGCTGGTCTCTCTTTAGTGTATCACATTTCTGTTAGGTCTCATAATCTTCATTATTTTTTCATTGCATACTTGATAAGTGTGTGAAGTGCACAACCTGCACAAGACTGACATGACTCAGACCGATGCCCTCTAATTATGAGAAAAGTACTCGACAACGGCAATAGGACTTATATATTTGTGTAGTATATTTCATAGAGCATTTGTCACTTTCTCACGAGTTTCACAGTGTGAAATTTACATGATGAAAACTAGTGTTTTCCTTGCCTTTGTTAAGCAAACAAGTTTTGTCAGGTCAATATGTAGTTTTGTTCAGGAAATAAGGCTAAGGTTTGCGTGTTTATTATATTTGAGAATAACTTACAACTTGTACTTGTAATTATTGGATTATTGGAGCCTTCAAATGATGGCTTGTCATTAAAAATAAAGATCCAACGATTTGAGCTTTGTGTAAATGAGGTAATTTGTAATTGAGTTTATTGAAATTAGAAAATTATTATTTAGTACTTTTGAGGCAGTCATACTATTAGTTATAAAATAACTCTGTAAAACCTGTAAAAGCAAATGGTTTAGTTATGTTACTAATTTAAGTTAATTTAACTAGTTAATTTTTAATATCGGTTAGGTAAGTTTATTTTCGTATTGTAGTGTAATTAAATTGAATGTTTATGGAATTAAGTTTATTTTTTATTTTAAATTGTATATAGGTTTGCTTGTAGACACGCAAAGGATTTTTAATAAATGTATTAAATAAATAATAAAGTGATAAATTTTTAAGGCTTAAAAAGTTTATGTTACAACCAGTAAACCAAAAATCTACGCTTAGAAACTGCTGAGTTGGGGGAAAAACATCACTGACTGACTGTTGAGTTTCTTGTGGCGCTTCTTCTCAGCAGTGGTCTCCCCTTGGGAAGCGCTGGTAGAATTTCACGTGTAAAAGTGCCCGTGCGGCCTACTTACGGAGTAAACCACTTTTATCTTTTTATCTGTTATCACTCAGAGCATCCCCAATAGGTTTGACGCGCTAGGTGTCTTAGACCCTTGTTAAGTTACGTCAAAGTTCTGATGGGTCAAGTTAAGATATCTTGTCGAAAAACTCACGAGCCGGATTATCTGCAGGGCTATATCTACACGGCCTCTAACTTTGTTTTACACTAAATCGTTAACATGTTGCAATGTCTTTTCTGCTAAACCAAAGAAACTAAGCCGCGCATAACATGATGATGGTTTTCTATGGAACAAACTACTAAATACATAATATATTGGTTTGTTGAACAAACCATCTGACCATGTCAAGAATAGCTAATTAAAAATGAAACAAAAAATAAGTCACGTTAGGATAAAGTTAGAAGATTCTACAACTTTCTCAAAATATTGTAGATGTATTATTTATTATTTATTTGCACTCTCTGAGAACATTTACCATAGGACTGTTTTTTTTACACCATCAGAAAGAAGAGATTTCAACGAACAAAAACCCAGAACAACAAGAATTTTCAGTTAAAAATTAGGGTTTTTTTCGACATTAACTCAAAATAAGGTAAAAATGAATATATTAAGTCAAAAAAATTACAGTGTGTGTTGGAATAAAAAAGGGAAGTTTTCACCAAATTTCGTAAAAAAAACGTTTTTTTGTAAAATATATAAATGAAAAACCAAAGACTTGGTTATTTTAATTTTTCACATATATTTTGACGTTGTGTAAAAAGGTGAAAATACAAAAGTTGTAGATTATTTTATTACATAAAACTTTGCCATTTAACTTTTTTCCATAGGACTTGCCGGAATTCGAGATGTTTGAGGTCAAGTAAAAAACGCTGACTGACCACAGATCTAAGCAGACAGACGGACGGACAACGGAGCCTTAGTACCAGGGTCCTGCTGGCACTATTTGTAAACGGAACCCTAAAAAGCAATATGGTTTCGTAGACAAATTTCCCTGGCTCTGATTTCTGTAATTAACTGAAGCTGGTTAAACAACATGCGGTATGGACATTTCATTTGGGTTCCCGAAGTCCCATACCCGGTTAACACAGAGGTAGCATAACATGCTACCTCTGTTATGGTAGTTGATTAAATGCGATCAGTTACTGCTGCGAAGATGCCTTACAAGTGACAAGCCAATCAAAATCGTTTACAATTACTTCGACGTAAATTAGGCCAACATTGGGTAACAGTTTTAACGTATTAACTGCTTTTTAACGTATTTAACTAACTGCTAAAAGATTAGAACATGCCAGTAAAACTTCAATTATAGTCGAGTATTATGAACCTACTCGTACTTTGACTTCTGAATCAACAATCTTGGGATAGTAAAGCATAGTCGATTTACGGTGTCATTAGTATACTGCGACAATGTTCTAACTTCTATGTAAATAAATATTACTTAGTGAATATGTTTCGTTCTTAGAGATACATATAACCCAAGCCACGAGCAAAATCTCAATTTAAATAAGAACAAAATGCTCCACAAATGCGAATCAATTTCCTATTTCTTTAAAATAGCAATTACTCACAATGTCTTAATAATTGTCACCAGCGTAAGTCGCAATAAACTTGTCTATGTCTGAGTAATGAATAATTGCTACTACCTAGCAACAGTTCCAGCCCTAGCCGTCGTAGCCTCCTGGATCCCGACAGTGTTTTGTCATAAAAATCTAAAAACTGAGATTCCTTTATATATAGTACTTTGCACTTGAGTCCTGAACCTTCCGCCACTTTATTAAATAATTGTTACCATTTATCGCTAAAACAAAATTTATTTTAGCGGTAAATATTATGTATTTTATTAAGTACACTCGGTTTTTCCGGATGAGCTTATTTACGTTGTGTCAGGACTTAAAGTGAGCGGCCATTTAGTTCTTTATAAAGGGTGGAAAAGGATCCAGGAGGCTAGGCGACCTAGACTAGAGCCATCTCTGTTAAGGCTATTTAAGTAAGCTTTGATCTGTGCACGGCTGCGTACATACGAAGGTAACTGTGAATTGCAGCAGTTTCCATTTTAGCAATGCACGAGAACTGTTTGTCTAAACCTGACTGATCGTGATCAGTTAAATATAAAATACAATACCGTTTTAGAATTTTCACGAAAGCGAAAAGCATATGTTCGTTGTAATTTAAAAAATAATATCTTATAGATGGTAATGTATTTTTTTACGTTATACCAAATACGGTCATTAATTACGCATAAATCATGCTTAATCATTTATCAATGGTTATTACTTCTTAGATTAAGTACTTCCTATCCTAATATGTCATGAGAAATTACAGACGCCCATTATACTAATATCACTACCAGCACTCATTTCTCAAATAAAATTTATCAACGGCAAACCTATTCCATTAGAAATGACAATCTAAATTTTGCATGGAAGCGGCGGCGCACACAAAAGAACCATTCCGCCTGATCTTTCCGACCGAGCAGTCTATATTTTGACAGGTGATATGATAACTATGCAGGCTGCAGGCAATATGCATACGCTCCGCTCCGAGACGCAGTCTAAATGGAAGGGCTTGGGTAAGATGCCTTTTCTGATATGCAGTTTATTTGATTGTGATGTGATGTAATATCCTTATCGTTTTTCATATGAAGATATGCAACTTTGCTCATTTTTAGGCTAAACCGCCGTAACGAGTATGAAGAAATCGATTCAAGTAAATATTTCCAGATACCGAAAAGTTCTCCAGGTGCCATATAATTTTTTTTTTTTTTCGATAATAGATAGAATACGATTAATGTTTGTTGCCATGTAAGAGGCAGCTTTATACGACACTGAACTCTACTCACCTGCCTGCTGCCAAATTAAGAAGGCACGCGCTAAAATGAGTTTTGTACGCTCCGACGGGACTTCTTAAACTTGCCAGATAAAACTTCACCTTTGAGATCGACGCAGCGCTGTGTTGAGAGAACCACCCCAGTCCATGATCGGGGAGTTTAAAAAAACTCTTAATTTAATATATACTGAGTTATATGAAGCGTAAAAGGTTTGCAATGTACAAGCGACTTTTTAAATTTTTTTTTTTTTAAATAAAATTATTCGACTAATAAGAAGTTAAATGTAGCTATTCTTAAATTGTCATTGGCTGAGTTAGCGCATTGGTGTATTTATTAACATTAGTACACTCACCCGAATATAATAATATGTCTGTGTCCTACCTATTACTAAACCTTTCAAAAACGCTGTAAAGGTCCTAATGATAGTGAACACCGCATTAAAATCATCGCCAGCACGAACGTAGATACCATGCATACTAACGATGATACGAAATTACGAGACTGAAAACTTACGAAACTGCGAACCATAGTTAAGCTAGAGAATTGGTATACGTTATATCTCTATTGTTTCTGAGCATTATTTGTGCGTCAACATCAAAACAGATTTATATTAAATACATTTCCCTGCATTTGCTATTAATTAATAATGTATTAGCGTTCCTTTAGTGTGCACTTGTGCAGCAACGCCGCACCGCTACCCCCCTAACGACGCGATAAGATATGGCAGCTCCGGCGGTATGCGCTCTCACTGGAAATTAAAATTGACATTCGCTAGACAAGCTACGCTTTTACCTCTGTTTTAAAATATACGATTCAACGCAGTTGAAATCGATTAACATAAATTTTCGTTCTTGTCTATACCTTGTTACAGTACGCCCGAGAGAAGTAGATAAGAAGGTTTAAACTGTTTTGTCTAACTCTTTAAGACTCTTTAAGCCTGAGACTATAAAAGTCTCAACACATTTCAAGTTATTTACAAGTTACAATATTATTTTCGGTCGAGAAAATCCAACATCAACATAAAATCAACGGACAACGAGTCAGTAAAATTGTGTCCACCATGGACGAGGTTCGTGTGGGGATGATGGTCAAGCACCTCTTATAGTGAGAGGAGGCGATTGCCCGGCACTAGGACGTATATATAAGCTAATTATATGTATTATTCCATATGACACAGCATTTGCATTCATAAGAATAAGAAGCAACCCCGTGATTTGTGCTTGTATTCCAACAAAAGACCTTATTGACATCACAATGATAAATGTAAGCTCGCCAGAAGAAAATTACCGTCCGCGACGCGTCAAAGCGGACCGATGAGTACGAACCGATATTTATCCGCCCGGCCTCGCCACCTATCAAGAAACAAACCAACTCGCCTCAACCATCGCCACCACCTTTATCACAAACAGCTACAGCTCATTTTGCAATAACTTAAAAATTGTCGGCACCCGCAAAGTAGGCTACTGCACATTTAGATATAAAACCGTCGCAGTTGCTATTGAGACTGAATAGAGTTTATTTTACGTTGATGTAGGTGAAATGTTAAGTTTGCGGGACTGTAGCACCGTAGATAGATGTGCTCGCGTGCAGTGACGCAACGCAGACCGGCTTGACATCTATAATAATGATGCTCAGGTAGAAAGAACGGCGATGTAGTGAGTACTATATGCAACACATAAAGATTGTGATCTTGGTATAAAATAAGACATTAAAAGGTTGGTTTAAATTACCGGGAACTTTTTGGTAAGTGTTTAATTAACAGTAATTTAGCAATGTGTCGACTCCATATACTTTAAAGTCCTCGTCCCTATCTTTAGTCATATCTTCTCATATAAATTATCTTTTTACAGAAGCAAACCAGCTGAGCTCGTCACCGAAGATAGACAGGTTTACTTGTCAGTGCGACAACATTATGTTCTTCAAAAAATAATGATATGTCTACTGGAAAGAGAATAGTGATAAAAGAGAGATTGAGAATTTAGACGCTCCGACGTAAATAAAAACAATATTAATTTTGTTTGAAAACGGATACAAATTTATTTAATTCATATCAGTTCTCATAATTATATAAATCAATTTTAAACTGTTCCCATTTCAAGTTTCTGCAAAAAGCCACTATTTCAAAATCGTATCGTATAAATCTTATAATTTTCAATTACTCACACGTAACAGGACCCAAAACTTGCTGTGTAAGTTCACAGACGACAGTAAGAAAAATAAAATAAATTCAAAACCTTCGGGATGATCACTAATAAACAACGTTCGCGCCCCGCAGCGTAATGAGGGCGCGTGGGAGGGTCTCCCGGCGGTCGTTACGCTCAGATGCTATCGCGCGGCGTATGGGCACGGGATTGTGGCACGGAATATTAGCAGATTATTTAAGAGGAGCTTTAGGTTAAGTTACAGTTTTCTGCATTTTACCGCACTCTTAAAACATGTTAAATAAAAAATAAGTGAAAAATTAAGAAAAAGACTATTAGCCAGTTTTTTGGATTTTTAATTTTTTATAGAAATATTTTATGTTGAAATACATTTTTAATAAGACTAGAGAAAAAAAAAGAAAAAAAAAGAATTAATAAAGTTAAGAAATAATTTGAAGGTTTGGTACAAGTAAAGTAAAGTAAAGAAATCCTAACTTCATAGACTCTCAGTTGTTGAATAAAATCCATTAAATACAATAATACTAACACGACTTTTTTGTCTTGTACAAAAAAGATTATTCCGTAACCTTTCTAAAGCAACTTTTGCCTAGAGTGAAAAATAAACCAAAAAAGTTATCATTTAAATATTCCAAGTATCAAGCTCGTTCACGCTAGCCCGTCACCACTCGACAGGCGCGAGGCGCGGCCCGGGCGCGGTGGCCGGCTCTATAGCACTTTAACTACCGTCGCGTATACGTGTCGCTCTACTTATAGTAGTGTGAGTGCTATGCAGACGGTTGTAGGTTATAGAGGAGGTGAATTTATGCACGAAATATTTTTTTGATTCAGAAGAGTGATCATATAATGAGATTTTCCTACACATATTGGTAGTTTACATGGTATCACGTAAAATAAACATAAAAAGAGAATTTAGAAGATTGCGATAGCTACTTTCCCGTATATATTTAGTGCGATACGCTTGGTTACCAGTAACCATCCAAATTCAAAATACGTACAAAGGAAAACAAAACACACATTGGGCACGATACAAAATTTCATCGAATAAGGTAACGCGATATTTCGTTGTTGTTCTGTCGAATTGTCGATAGTCAAGTCTAGCTTTGTTCTTGGCACTTGAAAAGGTGAAAAATACCACCAGGGTAAGCAGCGCCTAACGAGCGTAGCTACCAGGGCGGCATGACATTACAGAGACACGCGCCATTAGACGCGGGCGCCCCGGAACGGGCCCTATTTCCGGAAGGAAGCGCCCGGAAGCCGCGCCGCGTCCGCCCCGCTTGTCGCTAAGTTACTTAGAGTTGCTTGCTACCCTGTACTTATGTCGTGCTGGTACATCGATATGCGATACAGTGTTTTCTCGAATGCTCATTTTGAAGGTTTGCAGACTCGTATGCCCTCAAAATTTTGTAAAACACAAACCTCACTGCCCTTGAAAATTGGGCAAAAAGAGTTAATTCGTAGCTGGTACGGAGCCCCGAGCGAACATCAATCAAAATTAAAAGTGGATTAGGCTGCGAACACGCGCCCCCCGTGCCGCCATCGCGATAATGCGGGACGACGGCGGGAATTATCTTTCTGGAGACCGTGATGAAGCTAAGTCAGACAAATAGATAACTAGATATGTAAATTGGACCCAAAAATTCTAAAAACTAGCTGTGTAGCAAGCAAAAGTTCTTAAAGTGAATAACAATATACTCGTAATAAACGTTCTTAATCGAAATCAAAATGACAACTGCCGTAATTTTAGAGATTTTGAAACAATAATGTAATTACCGCAAAGAAAGCTAGTACAGATAGAAACTACATGTTCTTCTGAAGGTCGAGCATCTATCTTCCTAAACCAGGTACCCTCTCTTTCTACTATTATTAGCATTTCAAGTGTAATCTATGTCTCGGTATTGAATAGTTAATACAAACTTGAGCGACAGCAACTATGCGCATTAGAAACGCGGAATATCTAATAGAGGAGGTAATATGCCGCCAACTCTGTATTGACTGACAGAACGAGATGAGCAGAAAACGTTGCAATCTTTCCTATTTGTACAAATGAACACCAAATAATGTTTGGCGCCAATAATTTACAAATAGTTTACCCGAAGTCCCAGAATTAGTCATTCATTACATGAAGTAGTTAGTAACAGGTAAACCTTCGCCATAACAAAATTAATTTACGTGAATGGACTTACAAAGTGAAGTGTGTGCCTTGCCTATCTCATCTCCACCCATAGTTCAAATCAAAGTAATCTCTGATGATTCTGTAAGCCTGTTAGAAGGTGGCTAATATTGTTCCGGAAAATCGGCTTTTGCGACAAAGCACATTCGCATACAATCTTTAATGACGCAGGGGATATTACCAAGGCCACAGCAATTTTAAAAGTTTAATCAGGAGTTTGGTACATTTTTAATAAGTACACCGTTTACAGGAATAACAAATAGATGTACTAAACAACCTATATCGTATGTTAGATGTACTACAGGAATAAACAATAGGTAATTAAAACAAAAAAGAGTGTACAAAGATACGAGTACTATCTTTGTGCATTCTTTTTTGTTTTAACTAAGTAATAAAAGTTAAAAAAAAAAACAAAAAAAGCAATACGTTTTCAAAAGCAAAACAAAGTGGAATAGAAGCCCCAGATAAAGCTTTGATAAAAATACAAACTACTTCTACGAGACTTCAACGTTCGCTGTGGCTAGCTAGACTCGCGTGCCTCTTCGGGAAAGTTATACCGTAATTTCTCATCCATCAAACAAACTGTCTCAAAGTCGATTAGCGATCTTTTTTCTTTAATGTGAGAAAACTGGCGGTGGCTACCAACCAGCATACTCGTACATCCTCTAATAGTGAAACTTTGTAAATAAACTCACGATGATCAAGTTCTACCACCCTATTTAGGACCCTTGGACAGATTACAACAGTGAACAATGGATACCAAGCCAGACAAAGAAAACAAAGGTTTTTTTCTCGCACAGGCGATGCGGTGAAGCAACGGCTGAATTGCGCGACATTCACCAGGAGCGCAGAAATTATAGACGGTAACAATAACAAACGAGGAGACCGTATAAGGCGGCCGGCGATCGAATAGCCTAAGTTCATTTATTATGTCAGCGTTAACGATTTTTCAACGCTTATAGGTATTCGTAAAGAACTTTTACGTCCTAAAGATCGTTTTACTCAACCTACCAAAATAGAAGCCGGAATAGCACAGATACCCCCCTAGTAGCGTCTTCAAACAAAGCAGACACGGTTCCAAGTAGGCACCGCGTCTATGCAAACTTAATAAGCATACGTGCCCTAGGCGTATTTTCCAGGTATCAACATCAATATTAAATGAAAACATAACTCTGTATCGCACGAAGTTACCGCTCAGCACTAATAAAATATACGTCGCCATCAAAAGCAGGCGCGGGCAGGCCCGTCTCGAATTGATAACTTGATAACCCCAGGGATCGCGTGCCATGATCCCGGGAACCCGCAATCCCGCGAGTCCCGGCCACCGCAATCCCGCTTATGTGTTGCTCTAAAAGAATCTCGCATGGGGTACGTTTTAGTGGATCTGTTTATTATTTCTCCGCTAATGCTGCCGGATAAAACGATAACGCTTTGGTATATTTTTGTTTCGTTTAAGGGTTGTGGGAAATGTGGCGTGTGATAAATTGCAAGTGAATGTTGGTAACTTTTACGCATAGAAATGGGGACATAATTGACCGATGTATTTAGTAAAACCACCTTGATTCGAACGAAACAAAGTATAAAAAAAAATTCGCCCTCTTAATTGCTTGAGAGCACCAGGACGGCATCACTCCCTAGAAGTTAAATTAAACCTTCGCCGGCTAACCTCTCTTCTCGGCCTAGCAAGACGTCCCGGAATGATAGAGATCGTTCAGCATTCCTTATTATTCTTGATTCAGGGTCCCGGCGCTTTGGAAATTAACATAACTAGAAACTATGAAAAGGGGTAAATGTTCTTACAAAAACCTTTCAAACTTCCTGTGGTAATTTACCAAAACCTTTTCCATCACAACAAAGTATTTTAAGTCAAATAACGTAAGTTTATACGATGCTCATATTGTGATAGAAACAATATTGGCAATAATTAAGTATTTCAGAGAAGCTTCTTTTTAGATTTAACTACTACATTAACAGCTCGCAAGGTATACGTAAATAATTGAACATGTCTTTGGACCACATTTCTGTTTCATACAGATTACTAGAGAATCGGTCCAAGCGCTATAAGAGAATTCAAAAACACAAATTAACAGGATTACAGGAAAATCGGCCAACAGCAGACTCGATTACTGTGCAAAGCCAAATCTCTGAATTAAAAATCTGTGACATCGTCGGCCATCGTGAAATAATAAAATTAAATGTTAAAAGTCACTTTTCAGTTATACTCATCGTATCAATTCCGAGCCGGTCAGGTTCAAAATATTTGTGTGAAGAGCGCGAATATTTTGTTTCTGAGCCTTGGGTGATTGATTTGATTTCTATGGAAATAAGTATTTATTTCTAAGTAGGTATGTTTACATGTTGTATGTTTGCCTAGTACCCGTATTACAAGTTAGTTTGGAACTAGGTCAATTAATATGAGATGAGTTTTTTTAACGTAAATCATAAAATAATAATAAATAAAGTAATAATTATTATAAAATAAAGTCTCCCGCTGCGTCTCTCTGTCTGTATGAATGTTCGCGATGATCTCAAAAACTACTAAACGGATTTTGATGCGCCATAATTTCGATAATTTTTCACGGAAGGCACTATTCTGCCGTGCTAAGACAAAAGGCGGTATCTCGGCCTAAACTCCTGTGGCAAATGCAACCGTATCACTTACGGAAGAGGGTTGAATCTGCTTTGGCTGTTGAATTTGACATACCGCCTTTTGGCTTATAAGGGCAGTATAGCGCTAAAGGAGCAACCACTTACAAATGCGGCTATTTTTCAAGATTTTCGATTTCTCCGTGTTTTTTGACTATAATAAACCGTTCAGTGTTCGTTTTGTTTATGATTTATGATAATACACAAGTTTAAACTTTGTAATTTCCCGAATAGTTTACACGGTGTTTTTCTTAATTCTCCGTTAGATGGCGACGGTGGTTTGAATTTAAGGCAAATGTTACTAAAAATGTAATGTAAAAAACCATAAAACATATATACTGAGAGAGATGATCATGTCGACTTGTACCGTCATCACTTGTAAAACGGAACTTTTTTTTGGGAGAGATAACGATGACACCGCCAAAGGGCTTGTGGTTTAATTAAACTAAACCAAGGCTTAATTTTGTATCGTAAGAAAATTTTGCTCGTATCTTCAAATAGGTACAACAAACCATATTCCACAAACAGTTTGTTTTTATTCTGTCGCCGGCAATCCCGAATCAAAAGCGAATCAAAAACAAACCTTCTTATACCTTATTACTGTTTGTAGAAAACTAACAGTTTTGTTTTTGTTCTGAGTCGCCGGCAATCCCAGAAATAAAGTGTGATCTAAATGACGTCACTGTTTCAACTTGCCCCTTGCACATAAGACTATTTCATCCTCTCGTACCAGGGCACCATAGCGCTAAAAGAGCAATCACTTACACTTCCAGCTCCGCGTATTTGGAGATGTGTCGTTGTTCGTCGTAAACCGACGTTGCCATTTCATATTGTACTAGGGTATAATAAAGCGCGCGGAAGTCAAGAATTACAGCGGGTTTTAAAAGGCCGGTGACGTAGACGATGTCGATTTACACATTATCTAATTATGGGTTTAAAAATATTAGTATGATTATATGTTTTATCGAGTTATTTTGTTTAAAATTTTACATGGTATAATTAAAAGTAGCTTTTCGTGTCTCCCTATTATTTATTATTATTTTATTTATTATTTATTTAATAAGTACAATATTAAAAATAAAATTACATACATTGCCCCACAAAACTGTACTAGTTAACAGTTTGACTGTGCCTGTCTGTGTATCCGCTATCTCTTCCTTAACCACGCAACGGATTTTCATGCAGTTTTCACCATCAGTTAGATAATTTATTACGAAGGATTTTGTGTATAATTAATTCTTGTTTATGTACGGGGTGTTACAGAAAACTCGCATACAAGTTTAGTATACCGAAGCGAAACGAGAGCGACAAGGCGCGCGTCGCTAGTTGACCGTTATTATAGTATTTATAGCGATTCGCTCCGGGTACCTACTGTTATAATATAAACCTTCCTCTTAAATCACTATCTATTGATAAAAACCGCATTAAAATCCGTTGCGTAGTTTTGAAGATCTAAGAGTACATACAGAGAGACAGACGGCGGGAAGTGACTGTTTAAAACTCTGCCCTGCTAACACAAAAAGCAGTATCTCAAATTCAATGGCCAAAGCAGATTCAATCCTATCCTGTTAGAAATAAGGTTGTATTTTCTAAAGGAGTTTTGTTTGAGATACCGCTTTTGTGTTAGCAGGGCAGAAGTATGTAAAGTACCCCCTTTAAATATTAACGCACAATTATCCTATTTTATTTCATGTATTCTTTGTCCCATTTCTGTCAAATTCAAATGTCATAATGACAGTTAAGACCAAAGAATATTTCAAGCCCACTTACATTAGCAATTGCGTGTTTATAAGAGGGTAAAACTTTTGAATGTCTACATTTCTTAACTTTCCACAGGTAGGTATATCAGGGACCATTTTCGTTACGGTATAAACGGTATGGTAGCGATATTGGATATTGATACCGCTTCGTTATCAAGGTGAGAACTATACCGGTAGAAATATAAAGGTACCTACGCTACCGGCTGTAGATTAACGATATAGTAGGTGTACCTAAACCTTTATTAAAACGGTACCTACCGAAATTCCGCTCGAAACTTTTAAATTCGATGTAGGAACTTGCCTACTCCTTTCTGGGACATATAATTCCTTCCTAGTACCTACTAGAAAATAAAAAGTCATGCTAAAAGATACAAATTTAAAAACATTTGAAATAGTTTCGCCATACTGCAAAGCAGTTTGTAGGCGAAGACAGCACTCTTTTTTAACATTTAGGTATATATAAAACACTAATGATATTATATTTTACACTCGTACTTGTTTACTCTCATACATAAGTGACCCAGTGCCTCCCACCACCGGCCCAATAGATAGCGCATTAATCTTGTAAAACATTAAATCAAAACCGTGGATTGTTCAAGTTTTCACCCTCATAAAACTCAAATCTTTACGACACTGACGACGATAATGGTTCAGGTATCGAAAAAAATAACGAAACGAAACGGTATGGCGTCATACCGTTTTAAAACGCTACCTTTATTTTCCGGTTATGCCGTCCCTCGGTACAATTTCTTTACTCATCACATCATATCCAGCATTGTAGTACCACTGCGGGGTCAGGCGGACCCCAACTTTCGATTACAGACGCTAATTGGGGTGTGAATTTGCCTGTGGGCGCCCGTCTAATGAGATCCTCGAAAGCGGTGATCTAGGTAAAGGTACCACGTAGAACTCGCTCGTGTGGTTTTTATCTATATATACGTCTAGTTCGTTTTCGGAAATCACTGCATAGCCCGGAGCATTCTTCAAAGTTTAAAGGGTGTAAAACTTATATGGCATTGAAATAGACGAAAGTTTTACAGGAAACGTCAGTCGCAGTCGTTATGTTTGCGTAATGCAACTTGTTCAGCATTAATGTGATATTAAATAGACTTATGACAGTTCTGAATAATAATCTATCTCGGTTATAAAAGTATACTAGCTTCTGGGCACGATTTATCCATGCAATAGTTCTTTATCGTTATTCTGTCGGAAATAGTTGGTGTGTCGGAATTGAAAGTGCGCTATTTCCGTCTCCGTACAAAAAACTATCTCTGTACCGAATTTTATATCGATTTGTTACGGCACTGAACCGTGGAGACAAACCAAACAAACTTACGAATTTGTATTAATATCAGTTAGTAAAGATTTAGAACAGCCTAGCGGATTAAATATGTAGATGACTATCTCCGCTAGTAGCCTGTCGTAACAAAGGACGATAACGTTTTTTATCCAAAAAAATAGAGAATTTGGCAGTCTTTTCTGTATCTACAGAACGCTCCCTAGCTAGAACCGCGTTAAGTGCGCCAAGAAACGGCTGCAGATAGTACAACAAAGTAAAATGTTAACCACTTTCTTTTACTAGCGCCTCCACGATAACTTTAGCTAAAATACGAAACTTTAGACATCATTAAACTGTTTAAACGTCGGAATCTTGAAAATGTCCCATTACAAAATTATCTCGAATGCTTTCTGCGAATCAAATTTTGCGCTTCGAGTTACAAACATAAAAGTAAAACAACGACACAAACCGCCGCGATCATAATTTATTCCATATACAAGTCTTAAATTTTGAGCGTCATCCTTTTCTTCCATGAAAAGGGCTACATTCGCCCGAAAGGGATAAAACATTGAAAGGGTTACAACTTTATGAAGGCGGCGAATATTTTTATGAAGACGTCAAAAGTTATATTCAAATTCGAAGAAAGCGCTCAGACCTACAAATTCAAACCTTCAATTGTATTCTTGGAACTTGGCATGTCATAAAGTGCGAATAATGCCAAAAAGAATTTTGATTTTTAGAATAAATGACCAGGGTCTAAGAAGTTCTGTAAGCCATATTTGAAAATTTATTTGGATTTAGAACGTGGCGCAGGGCGAGCACGTTCGCCATTTTTACGTCGCATTTTTACGATGTAGCCGATAACGTTTACGAGGCGCGTTGAGTGGCGTCGCCGCGGCTCGCCCCGACTGATTGCTTGCATGCGAGTCGGCATAGTGACGTGACAACAAGTCTCCCTGGAAATGGTACATTATGTACTGTCGATGATCAAAGTTTAAAAAACATAAATGGTAGTCAAAAACAAATCAGACACGTCCTTCAAAATTTAAGCGGCGCGGCGTTGTTATACTCGTACTTAAGTGGGTATAATAACAGATTATCTAATTTTAGTCTAAGAACAACTGTTGTATCAGTTGTTGACAATCTGAAATGTAGTTTTAAGGCTGTAACTAGTTTTATATTTCTCGTTCAATCCTAAACTTGACTTTGTTTCTTAAATCAATAATGACACAAATTATTACCAGAGCCATATAGTCTCTGAATTTTACAAACGTTGTGATGAAACATTTTAACATATTCTAGACGCATATAACAGCAGCATCGCTACCAAAAACTACGTCATGAATACAAAAAATGTTAGATTTGAACCCTTCGCCACAAAACCACCGGGAAACCAGTCATTTAAACGATTATCGACGCCACCCCTTCCCTACGCGGGTCGTGTATCCGTGACACATCGCGACGACACTCGTATTTTATGCGCCCCGCGGCCGCTCGAAATACCCTCTAGCTGTGTACCGACTACTCTATTCAGCGCGAATATTCGAAATACAAATGGGCAAGCGAACCTGTTGATTACATTTAATAACTGTCGAGTTTCATGATGTCCTGATTACTACTTTATTTCGAAATTATCATTTTTTTGAAGTATTACTAATTACGAATTTTCATTAATCATTAACGTTGAAGATTGTGAAGATGTTTGTTTTACTATAATGATGTATGTCATTCCGGTGAAACTGATTTAGATGAAATTTGTCACTCTTCAATCTTCTTGGACAAAAAGGAAAAAGCACTTTTCGTCGCGGGGAATTAGATATTTCCCATGGGAATCACTTCAAACGTGGACGAAGTTGAGTAATTAACAACAAAAGGTCCAAATTAAAAGTTTCCCTACTACCCAACCTACTAGGTACTACCTACCAAGGAATATCGCTTCCAGATTTTAGTGTAACCGTTTAATTACAAACTAAAATACCTACTCGTAATCAGGTATCGTTAACCTTGAAAGTTACAAACTTTATTTCAAGTGTAGAATTTAACATAAATCATTGTTCCCAGGATGCACAATTCCTGTTCAAGCATAGGTTTGGTGCTGATAAATTAACAAGTTACTCGTAGTACCTGCATGTAGGCACGACGGCAATAAATAAGGGCTGACAATCTTAAGGTGCGCGCAATGAAGCGTGAAGCGCGGGCTCAGCGGGCATTTAAGAGGATCGAGGGGCGAGGGCATTAGGTGCACTTTGACTTAATACATGCTCTTCATAACCCCTGATCCCCTGGTACCAAGCGATTTGAGTGCGGACATTTTCGTCGGCGATAAACAACGCTATTTTAAAACATTTTTTCTCTTTTCGCTTAAGAAGGCAACATTTATTTCTACGAATAGATTTTCCACTCAAATCAAATTCGAACATCTAAAAGTAACGAATTACTATTTATTTTTAACCGACTGCAAGAAAAGCAGGAGGTTCTCAACTCGTCGGGTTTTTTTTTATGTATGTTTCCCGATTACACAAAGTCGGCTGGACCGATTTGATTTTTTTTGTTCGATTGGGTATACTTTCTAGTTGGTCCCATTTCCAGCACGTCAAGATCTGATGATGGTATCTTGGAGAAATCGAGGGAAGTCCTCAAATATACGTGGACGACATAACAGTATTAAATAACTAAAAACCGTATTCAAAATGCAGGAAACAATTTCTTTTAAAATGATAGGTAATAGGGTCAGTCCAACTGAAGTCGGCGTCCCACTATTTTTTTACCCAAAAGCCGAATTCAGATGTATTGATCTAACCTATATTTTAAAACAAGTTATTTCTGGCATTTTGAATACGGTTTTTAGTTTTTAAAACATTTATTTTATTTCATACCTTTTAGTGATACAACCTAACCCAATTTTTTTTTTCTCGTGAGTATATATTGGTAGGTTTGGTAGTTTGGCGCCAAAATTATTGGATGCAAAACGAATTATGAAATGGGCGCTCAGGCACAGGCAAGGGAGCTTGTCCACTCAAGCAAAGACGAACAGGAAATTACCATTGCGAATGAACTGAAAGTCTCACATTGATTGTGTATAGTGACGGTTTTATTGGTCGCTTTGTGATCGCCCCTTCTCTCCGCTCAGCCCTTATTTAGTGAAATGGAAACTAACCTTAACATAAAATATGCCTGCAACATGTCACCTCGCCTGGAACTCTGCTAGTACCTAGACTGCCTGCTAGTTAGTTGTAATTTGCAGCCTCCTCGGGGCTATGCGGGCCGCGTGCTCGAACGCGCCTGCCGCCGGCTCATCTATTATTGTTGGCCTTGCTTTATTAACCTCATCTGGACTGCCTTGGCTAGGTTCAAAAACATGGCAAATTTGTGAACAAAACAGATTTGATTTAAGAAGTGATTGTGAACTAAACTGTCTAGAAAAACATCTGTCTAGTAGAGGATGGGCAAAAGCAAAGACACAAAACTAGTAATTCTTGAACAATATCATAAAATATCAAAAATCGTCATAGGCGGGGAAAAGGCGCACTGACGTGATCTTCTTTTTCCAATATAAGAGACAAGTTAGAAGGAAAGGCAATCTAGGAAAAGTAAAACAGAGCCTTTTTAAAACTATAGTACCTATAATGTGAACAAGACAAACAAAGTTCAGTCACAATTACATTATACTAAAGAATTTGCAAATACGATGTTCCTCTTATAGCTTCTGAAGTATTGTTCAGATTTAAATAAATGAAAGTGTTAGTGTTAGGGCTTGAGTTTTTATTTTTAACTCCAGTCCCAAGTTTTTCGTTTAGAGCCCGGGCGGTACTGGCACCGAATAAACAACTATCAGTCGTTTGTTATTTACGAGTCCCTAAATTAGGATTTGCGTTTAGAAAATGCGAAGCGCCACGTTTCAGCCACAGCACACGAGCCATCGACGCGTTCTGAAATTTTAAACAAACGCTTTCAATTTACATTCGCTGCGCGATCCAGGTTTTCAGCAAAAAGGACTAGGACAATAGATGAGAGTGCTACGACCACACAGCCTGCGGCCGGCACTTCGATGTGCGGGCGATAAGCCCGATCGATTCGTGCAACACGCCTTGTTCACTCATCGCTGATCGCTTGACTTGCTTGTCAAACTCTCGTCACATCATGCCGCCTTAGTACCTTGTATCGAATGTATCGATGATTCTCTATTGGTTTGGTTGCGCACGGTTCTCGATAATTAGTCGATCATTTTGGGCGTAATTTTGATTCTTCATCATTTCACTTATATCTAAAACATGACATCCTATCCCATCCTATTTAAATGGCATACACACGACGCAACGTGGGAAATAAATAAGTCTACACATTTGGTGGAAATTCGTTTCAAAATTGAAATATTATATGAACAAGAAGCATAATTTTACCAATCAGTGACGAGCGAACGTAAAATCGGCCTTTGAATTTAAAACCTGACCAGTCGGATGAAGTAAAATCTGACGCATAATCAGCAGTGACACGCTTGATTAAAACGAACATGCATGCCGTTCCCTGTACCTGAGTGCCAGAATCAAGCTAACATATGCGTACAATAGGCTTAACCTTTTTAAATTCCTACAATTTATATGTTCATTAATCCTTTCGTTTGTTTAATTAAGGTTGTGTAATGCCACATTGTTGCAAACGTTGTAGGCGTTGGAACATCAGAGGAAAATACAAGGCTCTGCGTAGATTACACAGGCTGAAGCCTTAAAATCTCCTTTTGAATGGTCAACTGAAGCACTAATTCATTTACGATTCTCGAATGTCTTTTGACGTTATAGCGCCCTGGTAGCGCTAAGTTCATTACTGTCCTAATCTCATCTTTCCATGATTACTGCGAATTATTAACTAGGTAAATGTTTTCTAACAATGATCAAGTAATCTTGCTTGCATGCCCAGCATGCCCTTCCTTCGCGTCAAAAAGCAAAACGTAGTTGAGCTAAAATTAGAAAAGTGCAGCAAAAATACGAGAGCACCCAACGGATGCAGCCGTCGCGGCAATTAAATTATTCTGCGTCATCTCAGTGCATTTGGTGCATTACACCGACGCGGCGAAATCGCTGTTTGTTCGGCATTAACCGGGAAAAATTGGCAGCGACAGGCGGCTGCAGGCCCGATTGATTTCGTATTGCGGTGATTTAAAGCCATCTTAGAAATTTAGACTTATAGCGGAAATGTCACATTTATTATAATCAAATTAATAGAGTTTAGGACATGCTTCGTTTTGAAGATTCTATCAATCACGTTTTACCATCTAACGAAGAAAACATTGCAATATTTGTTAAGTTCTAAGAATATTTTTTTATGTCTTTGACGTTTAACAATTATGTTAACATTGTTAACTAGTGAAATAATCTAATGAGTAATGAATGAAATGGTACGTAGCACCATTCTACAACCACCAACGCATTCTTCCTTCTCATTCTTCATCACTAACGCTAAAAACTTCAACAAACTTGACCCAAACCCGATCCGATCCAGAACTTTATAATCCGGGATCGGCAGCGGCCATTGTAAAAATTACGCTATAAATCGGCCCGGGCCGCTCCCGTCGGCGTTCGCGGGCCCTCGTAAATTACGACGTGGCGGCGTGGCGGGGACGTTGCGAGAACGACATCACAAAGGCGCGCCGGAAAAATATAGATAAGAACGCACCCTGTAGCTCGGTTTAATGAAGGGAGCGGAGCGTGCATTATCTGTAGTGTAGAACAGTTGGACTTTTGTGACTATTACGTTGATGATGTTGAATTGTATTCGATGTCATGTTTAAACATTTTGAGTTGTGTTGTGTTGCTGCTATAATATAACACATACTTTATTTAAGTATAACTCTCAACTCCCATCCCTGGAGTAAAACTGCATAGCCAAAGACCTATACAAACTTAGTTATAGCCTTCTAGCCAGACCACATGCCTCCATCACCTGTGCCGGCTGAATAAATCAAAAGTAAAGTTGAGGCTCGGCCGAGCGACGCGTGGGTGTGAAGGGCATTATTATTTATTTATCTGCGGTCTCGTGTCGGGGTTTGGTGCTGATAGTGATTAGGGCGTGAGTTAGTGCAGATTGGTTGTGCAAGGGTGGATATAGGTTTTCTAGAGGGCGAGGTTCCAATTTGCACCGCCATTTTTTCTCGAAGAAAAGTTTTCAAAAACATTTTCTGTCAAGGATTTGTACGATGCCCTTGCTCGTTACTTTTGGACATAATATTTAAATATAGGTACCCAAGCAAGCCTTGTCGTTAGTACTCATTAAGGTCCCACCTGGTTTAAAAACTCGCAAAAACCCGCGTGCGGACAAAAAAACTTGAACCGCATTCGCATTGCAGGCGTTTGGCTGGCGGCAGAGTACCAAGCTCGCAGCACCGCGGTGGAGATAAGTAATTCTGTGCGGAGTGGGGCGGGTGGAGTGAGAGAGGAGGAGGGGGGGGTAAATGCCCGCGCGGCGGCGGCGGGTAATTGGTTCGCGCCGCCCGAGGCGAGCCCGTAGTATCGCGCTTTAGCGACGGCGCCCTCCGGTGTCGGCGCGAATAAAAGTGATGTGGAGACTTCAAGAGTTATTTTTGTTTTTATTATTTTTCTCTGCCAACAAGAGTTGACAATGTTTAATAATTTTGATGCTTGGTGATGTTTCCTTTTAAGCTAAAAACAATTTAATGATATACCATTTCCGTTTGTAGGTCATGGGTTAATAAACTTTTTAGTTTTAGGATCTGTTTTAGTTGGTCGTACTGGTCACTCGAATGAAGCTATCCGATGCAAATGCAATTAAGGTAATATGGAAATTGCATCATTCACTATACCGGCTCAGTTATGTTAGATCGATAAATCCACGGGCCACGAATATTATCAACTAAAATTACTTTCCATTCGCGTTCCCAAGCCGCGTCCCGCAGACCAGGAGAAGGCCCACCTTAATAATGGTGGTCGAGCTAATAACACAAAACAATACTTACTTTGTTTTAAGAAATCTTTACTCTTATCTTTGGCCTAAACTAATATGAAAGACGGTGCAATTTTTGAATTGTAGCTATTTCATCTTCTAAGTCTACATTTTTCTTACAGCAAAATAAAATGTAATATATTTATACCTTTTTAACATTAGACGAAATTCGACTCCGCGCCACCCCAGCTCAGCTGTTTGTCATGCCGCCGCGAGTTATAGCTATGTCATGCGGCCACCGGCGCGCCACTTTATACATCCGACGCTACCGCCCGCCACGCTCGTCTACACCTACCTTTATATACCTATGCTGTTTGCCGTTCTATAGGCGCCGCGCCTGTGGCTTCGTTCAAATTTTGAAATTTCAGTTTTTGACGGCTTCAACAGAGTTTTGCGAGCCTGGTATATATATTAAGTAGGTATTCTAGGTATATAATAATTTTTGGATGGTTGTTATTTAACAGGAAAATAATGACATTAAGCAACGTAATATATACTAATTCTTAAAAAAATGCGGCTATGAATTGCTACATAAAAAATATGTACTTAAATAAAAAAATCCGGTCATCATTTTATTAATCCTCGATCGTTCACTTGATCTTCTTTCCGCGGATAAGAAAAAAAAAGGAATACTGAATCTAGTAACTTTTACAGATTAAGTTGAAACAAAGAGCAAGTGAAAAGTTCAAGTAATACTGCCAAGTTCCATTGAGATCTCCGTAAGACAACTTAGAACAAATCGAGAGACGAGAAAAGTTCTTCCAAGAATTATAATATTCCTGGGGAAGTACTAAAGTGACCCTGATACCTTGGTTAGTAGTTAGTTTGTAGCACTTTTGCTTTCACACGTTTAATTCTCGGAGCCACCCAGGATTTTTTACTTTTCACCATATGGCCAAAGAAGGTAAGTAAGTACCATGCCAAGCGTAGTCGTTTTGTCTTCTCATTAAGTTATTAAAACCGGGCAAGAGCATGTCGGACCATGCTCAGTGTAGGGTTCCGAAGCCGTTAAGTACTACAAACATAAAAAATCATCAAGTAATCACTAATTTTCTATTTAAAGTCAATTGGTGCCGTCGTAGATGATTTTAGTAGCTATAAACACTTGAATCGCCTGTATCTCAAGAACCAATGATGTCTACTTAGTCGTGATAGTTTTCCTTTAAAATTGGTTATATGCTCTTACATTTAAGTTTTTTTTTCAGATTTTTAGTATTTGTAGTTTTGGCTGTGGGCTGTGGGGGGGGACACTTGAATCTAACAAAAATTAGCGCTTTAAAGCTTAATATTTCGTAAACGGATTACTTAATTAAAAAACTGTGTATAAAAACCCAATATTTTTGAAAGACCTATCCAACGACACACCACACTGTAGGGTAGACGAGAAAAAAATACATCCCCACGTTACGTGTAGGGAAGGTACACTAAAAAGAAATTTTTTTAACTATTTATTGTACCACTTTGTTGGCGTGACTAATATGCATATTCATGCCAAATTGAAGCTTTCTAGCTTTCTACTACTAATAGTCTTTGCACTGGGCTGCGGACGGACCGACGGACGGACATGGCGAAACTATAAGGGTTCCTAGTCTGACTACGGAACCCTAAAAAGGAATTGCTCCCGCTTGAAAATTATACCATAATGGAATCTAGGGTAATAAACGTAACCTTAACATTTTTGATCTATTCCTATTTGTGTCGTCCAATTTGCAATCCCTAGAATATTTCGTACGAGTAGTTTCATCAAGCTACCGCTTTTCCTTTTGCGCTGCATAGTGCTTTTGACTGTTGTTTCCCAAATCTTTTGTTATTATACCGTACGCCATGAAGCATTTTGTGTTTTGGCGGAACGTGTAATCTACCCGAGTGTGAACTAAGCCTTGCGTATTCGCCGTCGGGTGTATATTGTATACCATCGGTTTTATACCTGTTTTTGTTGCTTTTGTGTATATGTATACATAAGATATGTATATGAGATATGCTCGTATGCTAGGTGTATCTTTGCCGATTCGAATAAACCACCAGGATATCAAAATTTTGGAGATGTTTCATCACCTACAGTCACTGTTGAAAAGCCTCGTTAGCTATAAATCTAAAAAATCACTATTGATGTTAACTTTAACCACTTGTTGAATTTGAAACTAGCACCAATAAATATGTAAGACTTCACATTCTCAAAGATTAAGCTCGCTGAAG
The DNA here is from genome assembly GCA_949316455.1 of Acleris holmiana. NCBI lineage: Eukaryota > Metazoa > Arthropoda > Insecta > Lepidoptera > Tortricidae > Acleris > Acleris holmiana. The sequence continues at coordinate 12,288,728 of OX438782.1, read as the reverse complement.
TCAAAGTAGTAGATCTTGTTTCAAATAAGCCGTTGGAATGGATACCAGCTATTCGAGGCAGTAACTCTAAGTCGCAACATTCGTTACCCCCAAGTGGTCTATGGAGACCTGGTGGTTGTAAACGAGGCTAAGATCGGGATAATCCCAGAATGGTCCCGATGGGTAACTGTTTGTTGTGTGAGGAAAGTTGTCCTTAGATAAAACACATTGGAATTCCTCCCTATCCTATCTGAACGGTATTTTATCATTGATTTGTGGAATTTTACATTTACAATCATGTGTACATTGTTTTGCGGTCGTAATTTTAATTTCAAAATTTTCATTTAATTACTGCACAGACAATTGAAGCTCCACTTTAACGGAACATCTATTTGTGGATGCGCTAGTATGACAAATACCTATCTAGCTATTTTAATCTAATTGGGAATGTGTTTTATGGAATAGAAATACTGAGAGAATAAATGCGACTGAGGGATTACAAATTAACTATGATTCGATTGCAAATAAATGCAAAGAGTAATTTTGAAACCACATCTTTGTAAAATAATATCATAGTATTAAACAATGTTTGAAAGACTTAAAGATGCTTGTACACGTTACAAACTGGTAAAAACAAGGGGCAAGCCGAGTGGCCCACCACGGCTTTTTCATTTCCAGAAAGCAAGTCTTGGCAATTTGCTTACAAATGAACTGAATATTTATAAGGCCCTCGCCGACTTCGAGTAGTACCAATAGCTAAGACTATTCACGATATTTATATACGAACCAAAAAATAATCATCCCGCTTTACATTTTGGACGTTCCTACCACTTTCTACGCGTCATAATTACTCTGCAATGCCTGTGATAGGGGTACTTGTTTGTGTGTGAGTGTGACCATGTTAAAATCAAGCGCACAAAACAGCCCGCGGCGACCGACTCAGCGGTGGCAGTAATCACGTACGATGATAAACGACCAGTGTAATGATAATGATGTCGGATCTCCGCGGGCATTATGCGCTCCTGGTAGCGCGGTGGCACACATCACCTGTTCTTTGATCTCTTCGGTGCGCGTGTGTGAACTGCCATCATCAGCATTGGCTTAAAATTGTAGACAAACCTAAGGATCAATTTGGAATGAGATATATAGAGGGTTATCTTATCGATTGGAAGTTCATCTCTTTAATAGTTTACTTGATCAAGTTATAGAACTATAAAAGATTTTAAACATAAAGTGACGTTTACTCTACATGGAGATGCTACTGGCACTGACATTGAGTAGTATTATACCACTAATAGTATAATAGGAACGGATACACCGCTCAGACTCGATGTGTTTTCCTTGTCGTCACTGAGCGAGTGATAAAGAGGTAAGCTAACAGTACACAATTGCCGAGTTATGTGTGCTTAGTAATTCTGTAGCAGAAATCACCTGTTTTCTTATTCATATTGCGGTGGCACAGTCGTACAGGCATTGTCGCTCTTGAATCAAAAGTCTCATAATGCAACAGGTTTTTCGTCTTAAATGCAGTAAGACCGAGCAAAACTTTATAGGTGGCGTTACAATTTTTTTAAATACGGTTCTATTTGCGTTATTTACGGTATATTATACTGTATAGAGTATATAAAAATACGTAGGTAGGTTAACACTCCATATCTTCAAGTAAAATAAAATATCTAATAAAAAGCGCTGAAATTGGCTTTACTTTCAGCAAAAACACGATTCAATAAACAGGCGTACGCCAATATTGGTAATCGCAAATAGGTACTCGTACCTACTACCTATACTGTAATAAAACGATTGTTGCAATTCAACAGAAAACGTTATTGAGAGTAATTTGCCGACGGGCTGCAAAGTAATACAAAACACCGCTGAAAAAGGATAGGTTATCCCTAAAGTCGACTTACCTTCAAGGGCGGTGTAGGGATGTATAGTGGAGGGTCGTTCTGAGAGCCGGTGTAGACCTCTTTGCCCTCGGGGCCTCGTGGAGCGCCCTCGGCGTCCTGTACGCTAAACCGGCACACGATGCCGTCGGCCGGCCGCGCCTCGTATCTCGGCGGCTTGCCCACGTGGAAACCCTTCGCCTTTACCCAGAAACGGAACTTGGAACTGTCCGAACTATTGCACTCTTCCCCACGAAGCGTGCGCAAGATCCTCGCGTACTTTTTTAAAGTTATAGTCTTAGTTTTAGCAGAATCGCCATAAGTCTGGATCACCCACGGCTGATAAGTCGCGAACAAGTCCAACTTGGGATCGCCGGTCTGAATCTTCGGGCGTTTATTATTGTTTTGCTCGTTCTTCTTATCGGCACGAGAACTGCTCGCAGAGGCCTTGCGCTTTGACGGCTTCTTCGGAGTCTTTGCGGGTATAGCCTCCTGCGTCAACTTTTTACGAAGTCCACGATCCGATATCATGGCCGCAGCCATTTTGATTTCACTCAACAGTCACTTCATAACATCCCAATCAATATTTTTAATTAGTCCTGAAAACGAGGAATCACTTTTTCATTGTCCGGGCCCGGTACTCTTTTGTTTCCCGTGGAAGTTTTCGCGTAACGTCCTAGGGAATCGCTTGCGGATTGTTGTCGGGGAAAGTTGCGAACTCTCAAGTTCCGTCGCGTGCGTACAACTTTGCGAACGGCAACTTTTGAGTACGAAATTCGCGCCGACCTAAAGGACTCTCGATGGGAGAAAAGTTTCAGCGGGCAGGCGGACGTCGCTCGCCTTTTCGGCCTATTATTGGCGATTTCTACCGTCAACGACTATTATCGATTAGCTTTTTTTTTGTAATAAAAAAAAGTACTTAATAAACAGCCCAACTAAAAACTTTTTAACTATGTTTAAAATCTCAAAAACTATTTAAAAACTTTGCTAAACACACAACAGGTGTCAAAAAATTCTCCTAAACAAATATAGCACGAGAAACGTAAAAAAGTACCAGGTCGCTATAAACGTGCGAGAGTTCGTGGCCGCGCGGCGGGCGGATAGCAACAGCCGCTCACGGTGAACACGCGCGGCGCACTGGACCGCTTCGCGGGACGGGCCGGCCCGCACGTGCGGGGACGGGACGGACGGGACGGGACGGGACGGGACGCTAATTGCCCGCAAAACAATCGGCCCGATCGCCGGCCGGCGCCGCGATGCTCGCACTTGCGATAACGCGCGCTGCATGGAAACTAGGGCTAGGGATGTAGCTATAGTCGGCATTGTTCCTAAAACTATATACCTACTTGCCGCATCCTATTAACCCTAAAAGTCTATCGTATTTATAAATGTGAAAATTTCCTTCTGTTATATCTATATCGCATTTAATCCTAATTCTAAATAATGAAAGAAATAAAAAATGTGATAATAATGTATATCTTTCTCTTGAAATTTACATTTGAATAGATAGTTATAATGTCCTGGAACCATTAGATAAGTTTTATTTCGAAATATAGTTATACTTATTAGTCACATGGACGAAGCCGTAGGCATATAAACTCCCTCTTTCTACTAGTCAGACTCTTGTCTATCCTATATGATAAGTTAATAACTATCTAATTACTTACTATCATTTTATCAATACCTTTTATAAATTAAAACGTATTTTTTTCGAAGATGTATCATTGTTTTGTTTGCATGTTAATTACGCATAAACGGCTGACTGGTTTGTTTTGGATTTAGAACTAAGGCACAGATGAGGTTATATTTAGATTAGATTAGATAATTAGTACTATCTAGTCTGTGACTTAGATACTTATTCCATGCCCTGGACGATTTTTCTTTTCTTTACACTTAAGGTTTTAATATGCTTATAAGTTATGTTGAATACTGGACATTCATAAAGCCATACTTATAATATGAACGTGCGCACTTGATTTCTTGAAACACATGAAACCCGCTAAGTACGTCGCACCGCGCAAGTAGGTTGACTGCGCGCCGCGAAACAATACGAGCTTATCTCGCAAGGCCTAAAGGCTGCCCAACACTGTCAGGCCGACTGAGATAGAAATAACTGAAAAATTATGAATCCTTATGAGGATTGTGAGGCTGAAAAATTCCCTCCCCTCCCTTTGAACCTAATCCGATTGTTATGAAAAACTAGGTCTGTACGTTTTCATTTCCAATAAAATATTGCCTGGAAAGAAACTGAAAGGCACAAACCTAGTTTTTCTTTATAACAACATATTAAAAAATCGTGGAAATCCGACTTCATTTAGGGGAAGAGAAACTTTACCGCCCGGATCTAACTTTGTTTGAAAAATAATTGACAGCTACCCGATTAAGCGACGAATGTTTGTGTTCTTTAACGATACCCTGGCAGGCAAAAATGGCCGACGGACTGGGTGGTGAAGTGGTGATTCTCTCAACACAGCTCTGCATCGATCTTATAGATGAAGTTTTATACGGCAAGTTTAAGAAGTCCCGTCGGAGCGTACAAAACACATTTTAGCGCGTGCCTTCTCAATTAGACTAGGCAGGTGAGTCGAGTTCAGTGTCGTATAAAGCTGCCTAATTGAGAAGGCACGCGATAAAATGTGTTTTGTACGCTCCGACGGGACTTCTTAAACTTGCCAGATAAAACTTCATTTTTAAGATCGACGCAGCGCTGTGTTTAGAGAATCACCCCCAGTTCATCGTGTTAAATTTCAACTTTCTCATTCTAATAAATAGCTGCGTCCCTCTCGGCCTATCAGTCCGACTGTTAGTTTGGGGGACCCTCTGTTTTGGTGCCCTTAAGGGCAATGCCACATGCCGCTTGCGGCCTCGCCTGTGTTGCTTCAGTGGCGCCGCTGCGACGTCATTCTAAAAATATATCTCCTATTCGTGTGGTGCATGCATACACTCCATCAAAATTACTACGTTGCGGGTATTGCGGTGCGCTGCGCGGCGGCACCGCGTGTTATGTGAATGTGGCATCGCCCCAACGCTACCTATACTATAAGTACCTGCGACTTACATAGATTATAGTTACTGTGTACGCTTGCAGTTCCAGTTTGCATCGCTGAAGCCTTACGAAGAAATTATAACGTTTGGCGATGTTATTGTGTTCGAGAACGTAGTACGAATTTATTGTGCTCGACAGAAAATAGTACCATGTTTTTAATCTTACGTCGATGATATGACATAACATTATGTATTATATAGGTTAGTGTTTCGCCCGACTATATTAACTGTTGTTCGGTAAATAAATACTTTTTATATTCGTATTATGTTAACGTAAGTATTTAGTATGTATTCATTCAATTATTTACTTTATGTATTTATATTTAGTCTATTTATAAATAGTTCTAATTTCAAAATTGAAATAATTTGATTGTTTCTTGTAGTTATTTAGTTTGAGTTCTAAACGAATTAGTTTACACCGCCTGCCATGAATTTGGTGTCCTCAGTTATTTCTCTTACAAGGTTGTCTGGAAGAGATCGCTATTTAGCGGTAAGACCGCCTGTTGTATACCTATGATTTAAATGTACTGTTCCATGTTCTGTTTTAATTTTTTTAATTTTTGGTGTTCAATAAAGAGTATTTGTATTGTATTGTATTGTAGGTAGAGGTTATACATTGACGTAACCGTTATTGAGTGGCCGAGGCGAGGGTTCGTTTGTATTGTGCAGGTATTGTTCATTCTATAATCTCTAATATATAAAATTCTCGTGTCACGGTGTACGTTATTGAACTCCTCCGAAACGGCTGGACCGACATTAATAAAATTTTGTGTGTATGATATCGGGTAGGTCTGAGAATCGGCCAACATCTATTTTTCATACCCCTAAGTGATATAAAAAAAAATGCAGCGGGCGAAGCCGCTGGCGGGTCGCTAGTCTAATATATAAAATTCTCGTGTCACGGTGTACGTTATTGCACTCCTCCGAAACGGCTCGACCGATTCTTATAAAATTTTGTGTGCATATCGGGTAGGTCTGAGAATCGGACAACATCTATTTTCCATACCCCTAAGTGACATGAAAGAAAAAAAATTGCAGCGGGCGAAGCCGCTGGCGGGTCGCTAGTATTTTATAAAATGATGTTAGAAGTGTCGAATCACCCCCAGGATATTTTCTCTATTAAATTGACTGAAAATTAAAACCTGATACAAACTTTTCACTGAATCAGTAATTTCAAATTTACTTACAAAGCAGAAATAATTGCTTCGATTTTCCTTTGGACAGTACCTGTTTTATTAACTCGAATGCAGTATAAAAAGTAGAAGTGAAGCTGGTGAAAGTGACGATAATGGATGAACAGATAAAAAATAAAGATTAAATTTAAAACTACCTATTGATTTCAATTTACCTACCGACTTAACAGATAATTTCAACAGAATCCCGATTTTTATGATTGGCAGCACTGATGATATCTCAAATATTGGAAAGAAGAAGACTGATAGATAACAAGTAACGTTTTGTTAATCTAAGTAAACGTCTCTCTAACTAGGTACCCGTTATCTTATCAGTTTTTTTTTTAAACTAGTACGTTACGTTCATGAGCGTAGTGTTTGACATGCGGCTCACCTTTCACGAGCATATTTCTTCTCTTGCCATGAGTTGCTTCCGAAGACTGCCATAAAAATTGTGTATAATGCCTTAGTAAGGAGTAAGCTGGAGACTTCGTCGATCGTATGGAATCCTTACGAATCGGCGTACGTCTTGCTTCTTGAGAAGGTACAAAAAGCTTTTTTAAGGTTTCTCTATAAAAAAAATATTCGGATTCTACCCGCATCTGTACCCAACGAAGTATCTTCTCGGCTCCCTTGGGTACAACTCCTTGGAGGTCAGGAGGAATTACCAACTTATGGTCACGGCATGTCGAGCCTTGCGTGGTGAGTCGGACTGCCCCGAAATAGTAGAGCGTCTCTTGCGACTGTTTGTCCCGGATGTCCAGAGGATAGCCCTCAGACCGCGACCGCGCGAGCTGTTGGCCGTGCCGCCGGCGCGCACCGTGTCGTGCAGGAACTCGCCGCTGCCCCGCGCTCTCTCACAGCTAAATGCGCTCCTGGCATCGGCACCTGAGTGCGACTTGTTTGCGTGGCGATGGGCGGCAGTGTGTAGAGAATGCTTGAGATTCTGTGAGGCGACGGATGCTAGGTCATCAACAGTTCCATTATAATTTGTTTATTTTCTATTATTGTGATATTTATATTTAATAGTTAAGTAGTCTAAGTTTAATGACGCATTGGTTATACTGTAAGGTCATGTAAACGCTTTTATCAATAAATAAATAAATAAATAAATAAATAAATAAATGAGTACCATGAGGTGTCTTAATAAGCGAAAAAATATATGTTAGATCTATAAGATTGAACCCAGAAGAGTGAGCGAGATAGCAGCACCAACATGAAGGTCCTTTTAAGTTCTCAAACGCCGTACACTGACTTCGTAATGATGATTGGTTTCCCACAAAACTGGTTGCACCACAGCACTCACAGTGAATTCACCTTTATCACCAGTGGATAAGGTGCAATTTTCTAAAACATAAGAGTACTTTTAAGTATACCCATAGTGTCATAGGTGCGCGCGCATCGTGCGCGTTCGACGTGCGCGCAAGAGGCAGCACGCTTGCGCGAAATGTGCGCAGGGTACCAGGAGCGCTGGAGTTGTAAAGAGATTGCGCTGGGCGACGAATGCCGACGCGAGCGCATCGGGCAATTCCCAGCGCGCGGCGCGCGGCCGCGTAGCGCCTGGCTTGTAGGGCTTGCTCAATATAAACTTTATTTTCAAGTGATTAAAGTTCAGTATACGGAAATACGTTAAATGTTTAGAATTTTACTTGAATTTTTAAATACCATGTGAAATCTTATGGCATTGTAATAAAGCTCAAGTTTTACCGAATGTTGAAACCATTTTTATTTAAATTTTCTAACACTGCCTCTCGCTTTATGCGATCCTAGGAAGTTGATGAAACTATTAGCCACAATTTTATTGTTTTTGTTTCTTCGCAGCAACTGGCAGCAAGCAGGTTGGTTGTGTTAATGTCAACTTGGCCACAAATGACGATTCGTGGTGACAAATTTTATTCATGGTGGCGGACTAAACGGTGATCGTATGGTATGAGTCGGTGGTAACAATATAAACAACAGTGACTGGCTTATCTTTGATTGAACCTTATCAATTACATTCGTATCACTACAATAGTATAAAACAAAGTCGCTTTTTCTGTCCCTATATCCCTATGTATGCTCAAATCTTTAAAACTACGCAACAGATTTTGATGCGGTTTTTTTTAATAGATAGAGTGATTGAAGAGGAAGGTTTATATATGTATAATACTTTAATCCGGAGCGAAGCGAGGGCGGGTCGCTAGTTCACAATAAAACACGCTCAATCATCAAAACAAAACAAAGCTGTCAAATTTTCAAATTTTCATTTCGGTCGCTCGCTACCTATGATGGCAACTATCGACGTACTCAAACGTAGCTATTCGTTAATGGGTTGTATACACTTTTAAGTGGTGTTGGATTTACCAATCGTACTAAGAATGAACTTCGTTTGATTTCATTCACTTATCCTTTATCAATATTTAAAATTTTAATTTGCTTATCAAATATGCCTTGCAGTTTTGTTTAGCAAACATACCTAGATCCACAACATGCAACTGTTAGTGGCAGAAAGAACCTCGGCTTAGGCGAACCTACAATTATTTTTTAGATGTTCGATCGTTTTATGCCTATGATAACCTAGTACTGAAACAGTCAACTCTCTATCTGGATTGTCTGTGGAGTGTGGAGTAAGTAGCCAGCCAGCCACCTGTCGAACGGATCAGTCGGATCGGATACTCGATTTTCGTACAACTTTTTATTTTATGTACGAGGATTTCATATCATACAGCTGGTTATACGGAAAGCAGCCGTTCGTAATACTTGTAGGCACGAGTCTCAACGGCCATCTATCTCTCTTTAACGCTAAATTGAAAAACAGTAATTTCGTAAGAGCGAACGAGATAGCTTCATCTAAATGTGTATCGTATCGTATGCTTAAAAAATTGCCAAAACTGATTTCCTCAACAGTTAGTTGTTAATTCTCCGTTAGATGGCGATGGTTGTTGCAATTTAAGGCAAATAACTAACAGTGCCTACATACAATGCACCAGCTAGGGTTAACACTCAATATCTAACTAACTTATGTATAAAACATAGATACTGAAAGATGTTGATCATGTCCACCTCCTTGTACCGTCATCATCATAACCCTGTAAAACATTACTTTTTTTATTGGGACAAATGATGATGACGCCGCCAATGTGGGCTTGCGGCTTAATTAAACTAAACATTGGGCCTCGCCATATTCAAAAACAAACCTTATTATACCTTATTACTGTTTGTAGAAAAAGAACAGTTTTGTTTTTGTTCTGAGTCGCCGGCAATCCCAAAAATAAAGTGTGATCTATGACGTCACTGTTTCAACTTGCCCCTTGCACATAAGACTATTTCATCCTCTCGTACCAGGGCACCATAGCGCTAAAGGAGCAGTCACTTACACATCCGGCTCCGCGGTTTTCGAGATGTGTCGTTGTTCGTCGTAAACCGACGTTGCCATTACATATTGTACTAGGACATAATAAAGCGCGCGGAAGTGAAGAATTACAGAGCGTTTTTAACGTTCTAAAGGCCGGTTACGTTAGCGAAGCAGATTGCCACATCTAATCATGGGTTTAAAAATATTCGAATGATTATTTATTATATTAGATACGTTTCATAGAGTAATTTTTTACATAGTATATTATAATACAAAGTCACTCTCAACAAAACTTACATAAACTGAAGCGAAGCGAGGGCGGGTTATTGTATAAACGCTATATTTATAAAGATTTTGTAGAAAACTGTACTGTATAAAACACTAAACTATGAAATAATGGCGACCCTTTTTTCATCAGAGCGGATATCTCTTAAACGGCGCAACCGTTTTTCATGAAACCAAGAACCGTCCCAATTAATATAGTTTTATTTTTAAAATAACTGCGTCCAAAAGGTCCATCATCCGATTACCTAAGAGCTACAAATGGTACAGATTGACAAACATATACACCCAATAAACTAATATCACTTTCTTTCGGGGGTTTAAAATGAAAATGTACCTAATGATTTTCTTTGGGTACAGTCTTGTACTATTACTTATTCTGTGGTACAGCATGCGCATCATTTGAGAACGGCTGGAGAAAAATGGCAATTGTATTTTTTTATATTTAAAAAAAAAAAATGTTGCTTTCGGGCTTGGTTTGTCTAGATTCCGATATAATCGAGTCGAATTATCGCCGAGTCGTAAGGTGTAGGCCTTACTAGACAGGTGGACAAGTCAGCCACAATTAGCGACAATAGCGACCACCTGGACTAACCGCCGCACTCAGGCACATTATAGACACAACATTCCTTATTGAAAGTTTTGTATGAAAAATCGTTAATAAGGAACGACTTAAGACGACTATGAAGCGATGCTTAAATCGCTATCAATAATAATCTATACAAATTTAGCTTCAGGCCACCTTTCGCACCCTCTAAATCTATTTTTTTGTTCTAGATATTATGAAAAACTAGGTCTGTACGTATTCGCTTTTTTTTTCTTTCTAATCAATATTTTCCTGAAAAGGAAAACGTACAGAACTAGTTTTTCATAATATCTACAACATATTCCAAAATTATAAAAATCGGACAACGTTCAAAGTGGAGCAAAACGTTATCGCATTTTGTATGGACTTTTTCTGGCTTCACTGTCCGCTTAATCGTTGTTAATAATTATCATTACACTCTCGAACGTTAGCTTTACGATTACACCAAATCTGTAGTGTTTTACCTATACATATAACCAATTACATTAATATTACGATAGCACGGTACATGCTCTTAACCTCGTGAGGTCCACGTCAAATTTTACTACTTCAAAAAAGAACCTTGTGTAAGTCAACTAAAGTTTAAAGTCTCTTTGACAAATGTCCTAAATTTAGGCCGTTGGGCCTTACGACGTTAAAACAGTCATCGGGTTTGCGCTTCCCTCTCACTCGCTCTCATACGTCCTTATGCGAGTCTAACCAAATGTTTCGGGCCCAAAAGACATGTAAAACCGCATCCGCTGCGCCGTTTTTGATGTTTTTAAACATTTAACATGTTTTTCTAACTGAAAAGGGGTGTGGCCAAAATGTTTTGTTTAAAAAGACATTTTAGTGGTGGTAGGACCCTGTGCGGGGTCCGTCCGGATCGCTGCCACCATCTTATCCATTAACCACCCGCCAAGCAACAGTGTTCGCGTTGTTGTGTTCCGGTGTGGGGATGGGACAACCGGTGAAATTGCTAGCGTTGAGGCGTTCCATCTTAGTCCTCAGGGTTGGCAACGCATTTGAGGTCTTAGGATTATAGTCTTGAGAATTCAAATGTCTATGGGTCTCAGATTCCACTTACCATCAGGTGGCCTGAGTGCTCGTGTGCCTTCTACTTAACATAAAAAAAAACATAAACATGTTTTCCGTCACGGATGGAAATATATTCCCCGCGTTCGTCTGCGGGGGAGGGGGTCGTTTTGACTTTTGAAAGTTTCGAGTTTGAGTGAACAACTGTCAAATAGGGAACCCGATTGTGATACCTTTGAATATAAATTAATATCCTACAATTCTACAAACAGACAGTAAACAAACATCAATGATCACAAATTGTACTAGGATGACAACAGTCAAAAGAAATGTTATGACAAACGTTTTACGCCTTAAGATCTCTTCCATGGTCATGCCAAAACTACAAAAACAACGACATAACCGTGTAATATCAATCAATATGAAAGAGCCAACCTTCTTCAAACTCTTCGAAGTTATTGGTTGCTCATTAAGAGTGAGACAGTGAGTCGAGGCGAGGTTACAATTTAGAGCTTGAACATACAAGTCTCTCCGGCCGCGGCACGGTTATTAGCACTTGATGCCTAACTTGTATAATCTGGGACTTGACGTAATTTGCTTACTTAGGGGATATTGCATTGAGAAACCATCGTCTGTGAACTCGATTTGCTATCATAACTTGAACCATGTGCCTAAACCATTAGGTATGATTTGGCAGTCTCCGACTACCAAGCATAGCTGTTATTCTCTGAGCTCCTCTGAAAAGATAGCTCCCGACAATCATAATTTAACCTAAGCCTAATCATCATTGGATTTAAGAACCTCGAAATACGGCCAAAGTCTAGATACGCCCGTGTCGGTGAAATTAGACACGAAGACACTTATCTAAAATAATACTGTACAGGTCACGGATCTAGATGTTATTTAAGATTAGAGATGTGCCATCTCGTAAAATTTCCATCTAGTTGAGTTTGACGACGTTGTGTTTTTCAAGAGATTACCGCCTCAGGTAAGCGAGTTGGCCCGGTCAAACCGGCCTAACTTGATCCCTGAACGCAGACAAAACTTGCAGAAATGGTGTTACTTACGCTAGTTCGTCGTGTGAAGAATAACTCTATAGCAAAACAGTGATGATAACGTATTTATTGGATACTGCAACAGTACATAATAACAGTTTCATGAAAATCTATTCGCACTACACCGTAGGACCCTGTCGCAATGAGGTGAAGTATTAAACGTCACGTCACTCAAGTTTGTGTGATGTAGCCTGATATTTCGACAGGGCTCTGCGATTGTACGGGATACATTTCCTTCGCTGTACATACGACTGTCAGGAAACTTAATTAAGCACTGCGGAGCCGCAAAGCTGCAAAGTATATACAGAGATTCAGTCAGGGCCTCTATTCTACTGCATTATAACAATATCGCGTTTGACGTGTTTTAAAATCGTTTATGACGACTCGGTCGCCATTATTGTAAATGATATAAGAGTTATCAAAACGTTGACAATAAGTAAACATGTCAAAGACGATATCGTTATTACCGTGTAGAGTCCGAGCCTTGGTTTGTTTCATTTCACCATCGCCTATAGATCGCCGTTTGTACAGTAGCATCAATATTTCATCGATATCGATTTCAGTATTGTGTTCTATATTAGGTCGCTTAAGTAAAACTGAGTTCTCTATAATGTAACAGACAGGGTGTTGACACCATGCTTGTAATTGTTTTTACGAATCTCAATAAGAACTCATGGGTTATCATCACTGTCACTACAGTGTACCTAAAACAAAGTCGCTTGCCGCTGTCTGTCCCTATGTATGCTTAGATCTTTGAAAGTACGCAACGGATTTTGATGCGGTTTTTTATAATAGATAGAGTGATTCAAGAGGAAGGTTTGTATGTTCAATATTTAACCCGGAGCGAAGCGAGGGCGGGTCGCTAGTATGTTATATGACATGACAAGACACCACTTCAGGGCACTAAATTCGAAACACGTGATATGTACTTCCTTCATTTTCATCATTTCAAAACTTACGAAAAAAGTAGGTACTAAGAAAAGATCTTATTAACTTATTACGTTCATACATTTCATATTTAGAGAAAATAAACTTACAAATGACCATTTTAAAGTATGCCATAAAAATACAGGATGTTATTGGTCACTTTTAACTGGTTTGATTACCAAATAAAGTAGGGAACTGGATTTAAAAATCCATGAATATAATATGCATGGAACATGCATGAAAAACAGAATCAAGTTTCATTGATACGATTTAGGAGAAAACGACGAGTTTTGACTCGATTATTAAGATTTTAAATAAAACCAAAACTTGTTAAATTTTTAAAACATCTTTAAAGGTTTAGCTTGTTTTTTTCGGCATACTCATTTTATTTACGTAATATTTTTATTCAATGATATTGCCTTAAACATAGTAATTTATGAAATAAATGCATATTTCTTTATTTATACGGTCCATATATTAACATGGAACAACAGCTGTAACGTCATTAATATCGTCGAATTGGTATGGAGTGTTTTTTCAGGGGTTCTGAACTATTACTTTTTAAAGCTTTATTTCTTATGGAAAAATAACACGACAATTGTTCCGCGAATACAGTTATTCTTTTCTTTCATAGCACTTTCCAGAGAGCGTAATTTGAAAAAATATGCATGTTGCCTATTGTAGAGTATTGTACAACTTATCATTGACTGACTGACTATAAGACAGCTCACGGCCTAAACCACTGACCCTGTGGACTTGCAATTTAGAGGGAACATCCCTTGGGTACCCCTAAGGGTGTATAAGAAAGGATTTTTCGAAAATCGACTCCCAACGGGACTAAATAGGTAAAATTGCGAAAACTAATTCTACGAGTACGAAGTTGCGGGCGTACTCTGCTCATGTATATACGTATAGCTATCTGTGTCGGCATATAACGCTGATACAATCAAGCGGGCCGGGCACTAATGCGCCGCGTTCATTCGTCGCTCAGGCGCCGCTCGGCGAAGGGATGTAGCAGTCGGCAAGCCAGGGTTGATGTCGATACATTGTCAACTAATCGATAATTACATCGAAAAATAAAAACTTTTTTTATTTAATAATTAAATACCTATTTCTTACACTGACAGCGCTTACACGCATGAGAACACTCGCTGTTTTTATTAAACAAATGTGAGCGATCATGATTTCATTTATTTCTAAAAATTTTGAATGTCATGCTTTGAGTGAAATGATAACATTGCATTATATTCCTTACCGGACCATACTTTGAGATCCTCTGAAAATACTTTTTTTATTTTTGTATTGGGAATTAAAATCAGATTTATAACTAGTCTTTTTAAAGGTGTTGGTATTTCTGTAGCTCTGCCTACCCCACTCTGGGAATGAAGGCGTGATGTTATGATATGTATGTAGCGTTCGTGTTGTTGTGGTCTTAGGTTAGGGCGAGTTGTTTGATCAGTAGTTAAACTAACTAATTGTTAAAAATCGTAACTAATGGTTAAATCTCAAGGAAATTTAATCATTAAGTAGTTCAGTTAACTACAGATCAAACAACTCGGCCTTAGTGTTAATGGACGAATGTACGAGTCGACCAAAGACGTGTATGAGTGAGTTACAACTATGTATCTAAATGTGAATTTCACGCAGATAAATTAGGAAAAAGGATTTAAATCCGAAAGAGTAGTTCGAATTGGCTAACAACATTCTCCTATATATTGAAAACTTTAAAAAGTAAACTTATAAAATATTGTCTATCGATAGGTCATCAACGCCGGCCATCCCTGCCGACACCTACTTAACTGCCCGAGCCACTGCCACGGCTTGATCGCCCCCCCGCAGCTTATCTGTCCCGGAAGCTCGCGGATATTTCATCTCGCCATTCGCTAGTTTTTCTCTTGAGAAATGACAGTCTGCAGTGCACCTCTTTGTGTTTCTTTGTTCCTAATACCATGTGGTTGTTTTTGTTATTTATGCGCATTTTTTTACAATTTAGAATCCGCTGCAAAGACCAAGTTTAAAATCAAAACCTCAGCAGTCATGTAGAAAATTATAATATATCAGGGAGGGGACAATCTCACGCAAATTGACCTATACTACCCGCAAAACCAAGTGGCGAGTCTGACCATAAATCATCGGAATCAGGTTATCTCTTTAGCACCTGCACTGCCCTATCGAACAGGCCGTGCAACAATAGTGCAATAGCAATAGTGACGTTTATTGGCTGACTCGTCACTTGGTTTTGCGGATAGTATCGTCCCAAACTAAGCTCTAGGTTTGTACTATGGGTACTAGACAACGATAAACTTACTTATATAGAGAACAACTAGCGACCAGCCCTCGCTTCGCTCCGGGTTAATGTATTATACATATAAACCTTCCTCTTGAATCACTTTATCTATGAAAAAAACCGCATCAAAATCCGTTGCGTAGTTTTAATGATCTAAGCATACATAGGGACAGACAGACAGCGGGGAGCGACTTTGTTTTATAGTAGGTAGTGATATATACCTACTCACGCTCATTAGTCTCATCACACTAATATCTGCCATTACCGGGATTTAAACCCAGGACCGCTAGTTGCGTAGGCAGGGTCACCAACTAGTCTAACGTGTCGTTACAAATAAAGATGTACATACACATACTCGCTCACGTATTTAATTGCACATAAAAACTCACACAACGAATTTGCTCATTAGTTTTCTCAACAAAAGACATGTTTGCTTGTTTTCTTTTTAACGCAAACCTATTTACCAATTAATCCCTTTTGTTACAAGCCCTGCAAACTTTCCAAAGCTCTTTTTAATTACAAGGTTATAAGACTTATAAGTTCCAAAGCCCTCTTCACTATGTTTTTATTAAGGCGTGTCCGCTGCGCCAAAAAACTAACAAAACATGTCAGCAAAATATGTTACAAAACATGTTTAGGTACAACTGCACGTCTATTGCGACTTTGGAGTGAACAATGTACCTATTGTTTGTCATAACATTTCACTTTTCTTTTGACAGCTGTAATCCCAGTACAATTTTCATCTTTTGTTGGATTGTAGGATATTTATTTATATTCAAAGGAATCAAAATCAGTCCCTATAATTAATAAGCAATGCCCTATTTGAAAGTTCTTCACTTGAACTCAAAACTTTCAAAAGTAAAAACACGACCCCCGAGGAAGGCTATAGAATATTATATCATAGTATTATAAAGATTAAAAAAAACATGTATGTAACAAATAAAGTCAAACTAATGGGCCGATTTCATAAAATATTTCACCATTAGAATGCTAAGTACATTATCACAAAGTAACATAGGCAATGTTTTATTTTTCTATATGACCAAGTCGCGGACAACAGCTAATCTTTATATATATAAAAATTGAGGTGTGTGTCCCTATATTTCACTTTGTAGCCAAAACTACATATCGCAGACGCATAGTGTTTGTATGTGGCAATAGGTACAAGGCTCCCATTGTGCACTATGGTGGTTGCAAGTCAATAACTATAAGGGTGTGAAAAATACGGGGGTTGAAAAAAGTTAACTCTAAAAATGTGAGACTATCATTGATCTATAATGATCTGGATGGTTCTAGAAAATTTCTAGAATTATCTGGAAAGTTCTCAAATATATCCCTAGATTCTGATTAAAGAGAATGTTCTAGAAAATTCTAAAATGTATTCGATCTGGAATGTTCTAGAAAGTTCTGGAAATGGCTGGAATGATCTAAAAAGTTCTATAACTTTCTGGAATAATCTAGAAAGTTCTATATTGTGTACAATTATATATTATGTCGCTCTTTCAAGAGTAACCGCTAAACAAAACATGTGTGTATTGTCTAATGACAAAAATGCTGTAAACGTTGTTTATAAGGACATATAAAATAAAACTTCACATACTTTAGTTATAGTGTCGTAATAGAGCATTATAGAATGGCAGTTGTTTAGAGGTTGTTGAACACCTGAACTACGCAGGCTGCCACAAGTCAAGAACAACAAATAACTCTTTCTCAATTCAATTCTCATTTTTCGAGATAGTTTTTTGTGTTCATGGTAACGACGTCGGAATCCTACACTGAGCATGTTCCGATATGCTCTTGCCCAGTCTTTCCTACTTTCTTCTCCATTTCTCTCTTTTATTTACATCCATTAAATGTGACAAACACAACAACAACTTTAAACAAATGCAAATAGTGGTATTGATACATTTATTACGTAAAAACCTAACATTAATAAAAAAAATGAGTAAATGGCACCAATGCATATAAACAGAAACTATCATCTTAATACACGTTTTATTTTTAAACGAGCGACTACAAAAAGACGTAATTGTATCAGAAGGGCAGTGAATATACTTTATCTGGCAATTTTATTCTGACTCACCGCAGACGAAGTCGCGGGCGGAAAGCTAGTTATAAAATAAAGTGTGTTGCTTTAGCTCGTCGTGATATACCTAAGGAGCAATTTGAGTTTTCAGCTTCACAAGATTCTTGCATCTCTTTCAAGTTCATGATTCTAGTCCTTTGTTAACCACCAGTAAATGGAATTACAGATTCTATAAATTTATCTTAATGTTATCTGATATACATTTTTTAGATGGGTTATTGCTATTTGCCACTATTTTCACAATCCTTGTTGAACAAATAAATAAATTCAAGAGAGCAGCTGACTGCGCGTTTGAGGCCTTCACGGCCACGAGGCGCAAATCCCTCGCCTGCTATGAGCGTTTAATTAAAAAAAAACCCGCCGTCAAACGCGCCTAATTACCGCTGGGCTAAGTCGCTAGGCGTTGTCGCTTAAATTTTAATTACACCCTATAAGTGGGGGAGACGGGTAAGATGAAATTTTTCATAAATTTACAGAGGTGAGGTCTTAAGTTTGACTTTGGTTGGAGGCAAGATTTAGCTGCATGAACTGATTAAAAAGAGATGTAGGTACTTACTCGTAGAGACGAATTCTACCTTGGAAAGTCTAATCTAACCAGATAGATAAGGTTAATCATATGTATAGTACTAGAGGATGTCCGAATTCGTTTCCTGCTATTTTTAACTCCTTAAATAAATTTCCAAAAATCCCTTTTTAGTGCAATATTGCCTCCAAATTTCAAGTCCCCAGGTCCAGCAATTTCGGCTGCACGTTGATCAAGCAGTCATTGCAGTTTCTTCTTTTATAGATATAGATAAACTGACAATTTACATTCCTCACTCAATGTCAAGAACATAGACGATCAAAGAACTTCGGGGATTAAAGAAGGGATTCCGGAAAGAGCAAAATTCCCGAATTTCGAGTTACGACGGAAGCTCTCATTTACAAGTCCCATTGTCGCTCCCGTGGACTGCCGCTTTCCTGCTCACGACCCGAAATACAACCTCCGCAGTATAAAAGTAATGAAGTAATGAGCATTTTACCTCTCTTTTTATTTTATCACCTAGTACATTATAAAACTAAAGCATGTTACACATTTACAATCACTAAAGAGTAAAGATTCATAGCATTTTAAAAGCGTACAAGGTACTCGTAAGTACAAAACCAATCGTAAGATGTACATGTTTCAAAACGCTACCCGTTCAAAGGAAACCAAATAAGAGGCTTCAGTACCTAATGGCTGAAAAAGCAAAATGGAATGCTACTGTTACTCACTCGCAAACGGGAATTGCAAATAGGATCGTTCGCTTTCCGACATATTTTCTAATGTGCTTACCAAGTGCTTTATATTTTGCCTTTAAATTTATATATTAAATACGTGCTGGCTGACTGGCTTGTTCCTCCATCGTTGGTGTCCAACTGACACCGACATCGTTCACGGCGTTGCAGCGTTGCTAGCCCGTTTATTCATCCTGCAAATACTTTATTTAATTTTTCGTAGACGAAACTTCCGTAAACACAAAAAATATGAAAATGACTCATTTTCATAATTTTTGTACTTTACTAAAATTGCTCCTTGAAGTGACATTGCTATGGTTGGCTTTTTCGACTGATTGATTATTTATAAATCTCATAGAAACTTTCGTTATACAAATTATTAGATGTCCGTTCCAATATTCAAACCGGGGATAGATTAGGTTAGGCATTTCAAAACAATTTTTTACTCGAGTTGTTGTGGCAAATATGTAGTTGACTCGAAGTTACCCTATTAACGGCCGAACCCTATATTCAAACCGCGGATAGATAAAGCTTACTTCGGGCTGAAATTTAACATTTGCCCATACAAAATGTGTCAAATTTTTATCCGAAGTAAGGCTTTTCTGTCCGCGGTTTGAATATAGGGTTCGGCCGTAAGTCAACATCTCCGTAGTAAGTACTTACTAGTTAACCATCGACAGAATAACTGGCTCCGAAGAAATCAGAAATTTTACCAGCATACCAGGCACTCAGCAACTGCCAAGGACGTTTCGAACTACCAGAGTATAATAGAAATAGCGCATCGCATCCCAAACAAGTTACCGAAGCCATCTCGCTACGGGTACCAGGCGGGCATAGCGCGCAGACGTCAGCGGCGGAGTAAATTAGGCGGCGGACATCGCGCCCGACGCGCGCCGCACTCAGCGATATTGTTATCAGCCCGCCCCGGTCGCGATTAGGGTTGGCGATGATTTTTCTTAAAGTAAATATTGAAAATAAATTTATTTGTCTTAAAATCCGATTTTTTTTTTATTGAGTTCTCCAATTTATATATGTTACAGTCAGATACTTAAAATGATTAATCATATGGTGGTTATTGTGTGATCAGCGTCATCAGCGATAACATTGACATTCTGGGCGGATAAAAGTCCTCAAATTGATTTGAAATAGGTATTGTTAATATGAAAAATATTATTATTTTTGTAGTTTTGGTTTTGAGTCCTAATATTTTATAAGCTAGCGCCAGTTCTTGTAGGCGGTAGCCGCCACTAGTATAAACGCGTTTTTTTAAGATCGAATAAGAAAAAATAAATTCTGGTGCGTATCACGCGTTTCCTGTCAATTGATTGCCTGTTTCAATCAAACTCTTAAAAACAAAAAGAACTCCGAAATGTCCAAAAACTAAATAATAATAATAATGAGTGCGTGTCAACCCTGAGCACATTCTGTCGGCGGGCGCGTCGGCTGCCAGCCCGGGAACAAAGCAGCCGCGCGAGCGCCACTCACCGCTTCACGCCGGCTCTGCGCTCTTGGTACTTCGCTGCTTTATTTTATTCTGCTAAATTTTATAAATATATTTTAAACCTTGAAATATAAAACTTACGTCATTCATTTGGTAGGTGTTTCGTATACAAACGAACGTGAGTGTGAGTTGTTGTAGGCGGACGTTCAACCACATAATAGATAATAGTACAAAGTTCGACTTCCCAATAGCAAATGAATGAGTACATTAATAAATAATTATGACGAGTAAAAGATAAATTATCAATATAGTTATCAAGTTATCATTGTCATATTTATCATGGTTTATTGTAAAACACAAAACTTCTCATGAGGCTCGTAAAGTACATTCACAGTCACGTTTACTAATAACCTCTCTGTCCGTAAAAATAAATAAATACGTAGAATATTCTTTAAGTAGCTTAGTAAGTTTCATTTGTTTGTTCACTTAGTTACTCGTATATTTAGTTTATTAATTAATATTTTTGAATTGGTATCATTGTTACAGTATGTTAATAAATACTTCTTGTAGAATAAATATTAACTTCAACTATATTTACACACAAAAATACAAAAAAAATATTGAATAAAATAGGCAAAAACCGATTGAATAAAATATAAAATACATCAAGGATCAAGTCGGGCCGCGCCCCTTTCACCCGATGAATCACCCGAGGCGCGGCCCGCTAGCTCCCGCGTCGCGTATATCGCCGCACGTAGGTATCTATATCTACGAAGCATCTATACTCCACCCATATTGCAGGTAGACAGCGTTCAAATAAGTGTTTTATGTTTTAAGTTATGATCAAGTCAATGAGAACTGAGAACACAATATAGAAAAGTTCAGCATTGATTCAAATCTACGTATAATAAAAATTATCTACTCTGTTACTATAGGCAACCTTGCTTTGTACTCTGCGACTTGTGTTCGCATTCGCGTTCCAACTCTTTTGAGCTATGCGAGCCTAGTAGTTTGTGACGCCGTGTGACACATGACGCGCACCGTGGCCCTCATCAAAGTCGGTCGCGATTTTATTTAGACCGAAGAACCAAGGTTCTGTGACAGAACGAACGCGGGACTTTCTATCAATCCAGTAAATAAAATACAGAACAGAGATAACCTGTATGGATAAATTGCATCAAATTAAGGGCTAGTAAAATCGGGGAACGCCTAAACTTACATTATAAAATGTCGTGTTTTTTTTTAAGGGATTCAGGGAGCATGGATAGGGCGCGTTAAATAGGTAAGGTCAATAATGGGTAAGGTATATATTAAAAAAGTGAATACGACTAGTGTCCAAGTTCCAATTAAAATTGTTCCGCATGACGTAACACAGGTCTTTCCTCTTCCACCTTTGCTTGTATGGCACTACGGTTTTTTTTTTTTTTTTTTTTTTGAGGGACCTACGTAGTTAGCCTCTGATGGCTTTGACTACTTCGCCGGAGAGAGGGCGGACTCCTGATGGGAGTCCACGCTAAAAGTGGGTTTTACACTAGCATGCCTAAGGGCGCCCCTATTGGGCCGACCTCGGACTTAGGACGCTAGGGGAGAATTTCAATCGAATTGGTTTTATGCTACAATACGCTTCGGAAATTTTACGTTAGACCAGACTGAGAAGAAGCGTCAAGAAACTCCATCTGGGTGTCGATTATGTGAATTAACCGGTACCGGTACCGGTGCAAAGTGGGGTCGCCCACGTGTAGGGTGAGCCGGGGGACGCCGACGCCTCCGCCGCCGCGGACGGAGACGTTGTGGTGTGTATGGATCTAAGCTGGTGTTGCCCTGTGAGACGGTTGGGCGACGAATATCTTCGCGGGCTGCGAGGGCAGCCGTGATAGTGTCATCGGTGTCGGTCAGTACGTGTCGGGGACGCCTGTTCCGAGAGGATACGCCCACGAGCGGGACGTAATTTACGGCATCGCGTAATAAGGGGTTAGGATGGTGAGGAGCGTTATTGAAGAACCGCCGAGAGGCATCCTTCATAAACTTGGCCACGGTTGGAAGACCGAGGTCGTCGTGAAGATCTAAGTTGCGCATGAACCACGGAGCGCCCGTGGCTCTGCGCAAGAATCGATTCTGCAGCACCTGGAATTGGTACAGAGCAGTCGAGTTCGCATGAGCGAAGACCACATTAGCGTAAGTTAGTATGGGGCGAACGCACGTCTTGTAAATTGTCATCTTATTTCTAAGCGACAGCTTACTGCGTTTGTTCAACAACGGATAGAGAATGGCACTACGGCTACTTTAACCACGTATTTATAGTGACTAGGCCACTTGTTATCGACGACGGTGATGGAGAGGTAAAAAAAATATGCCAAAACAGAATGGTGGTGTAGGAAAGTCAAACTCACGCTTCATTATATAAAAGTTACGTTTCGTTACATCAATTCGTCAACCTAACAAAAAACCAATATAGTTTTTTTTTTTATAGTAAAACTTTTCCTGAATCAGCACTACGAATACCAGGAGTACATAGCGGCACAATAGATTGCCCGTGTCACGGTGGTGTCACCGTCTGTTACGTGCGGCGAGTGCAGACGCGCGAGATTGGCGGTTATTTACGAGCGAGGACGGCGCGACGCGGCGCAAATGTTTTTGACGGGATTAATTTTATAAAGCAACGTTAGTTAATTAAAATGTTATCGGTTGATTGAGAAATAGTTCGTAGTAAATATTGTATAATGTAAACAGTGTTTAGTGCTTTGATTTAAAAAAAGGCTACGTATATAATTTGTGACTTTATTAGAATCAAAACGCGATAATTATACAAATTAAAAATTAGCAAAAATATCAGAAGACATTGGTAATATAATTATCGGTTTCGTGTAATATAGAAAATAGCGCCACCTGCTGTTCGATAGCACAATCAAAGTAAAAAATGGTGATACAACTCCATCTGTTGCTGAGTAGTAGAAGTAACATTTCCACAGTCTACATTACTCTCAAGCTTAAAGCGTTAACAGCTGCCAAATGTATGTATAACCACCAGTCGATTAACATTTATCATAGGATGGTGAAATTGGTACAATCTTCCAATTTCTAAAATTTGCGTTAGATCAGAATATGCATTGGGATCTTAGTAAATCAATAGATATTAAAGATTTCATTTCATGTTAAGTACCACAACATAAGGCAGGATTAGTTTAATGTTAGTATGTATACTGGGTGTTGCCTGTAATAGGAGCAATAAATTGAGGGATCGTTTCTACTGTATAAACGTAGCAACATTTGATCTACAACTTTTACAAAATATGTAATTTATTATTTGGGATTTTTTCGAACAATCTAAATAGCATTTTCAATGTACTCCATTCAATAGTCTAGTTGACATCTACTGTCAGCCTACAAACTGCGTAGTTTTCGCAATACATTGCTGGCTTGGAAAATCTATTCTAATTCATTCATATTTAGTAAACAAGTTAATTTCAAAAGTTGTAGAATAAATGTTATTACGTTTGAGGTCTGGAAGCGATCCCTAAATTTATTGCTCCTATTACAGGCCACACCCGGTATATTATGTATACATCAGCGACGAACAATACAGTATAGTTTGTCGATGATACCAAAAGCGCCCTCTAGTGAATTGAAATTCGACTCCAAAACTTCCGATGTTGTATTAGGTAGGTATTAACGACTGTCATTGAACATGATACGCGCAGGGCTGTCTTTACTCGGAGGCAAAGACGTGGAGACGTACTGGAATCTACTAAAAGGGTATATTTAAAAAAAAAAATGCAGCAAAACACGGAATCGGCAAGGGTTGCTAGGCAACCAGTGGCATCTACCAATCAATGCGCAGCGTTTACGCCGCCTGTACGTTTCACTGCACGCATACCGACAAGTCAGGAAGCGGCCTAATTAAGGACTATAATTAAGAAACGGGTAACTTTTACATGTAAGTCACGAAAATTAACTATATAAATGGACGACTAATTTTCGTTACTCACATGTAAAGTTAGTTTCATAATGAATTGTAGGTACAATTATTTTGAAAACTACCTACTAATAGCTTTGTTTGAAATCCACATCTTGTCTCCGTCCGCTTCGATATAATGCTTTTTCTACGCTCCCTTCCGGATTTTTTCCCGGAATTTTCAACGCTACTCGCATCCTAAACGCTTAAGTTATGTAAAATTTGACTAATTTCATTCGAAATAACGTGTTTTAGACTGTATCTGTGATAATAACTATAAGTGTCGGTGCCGTTGTAGGCACGACAGCTCATGACTACTTTCGTCATCACTGGCATTAAAAGGGTTAATGGCGATGTTTATGACTAACATATTGTATACTCGTTACATTAACGCGAATTTTTTAATGAATCTATACAACACAGTCGTTGCTGGGATGTTTATCGCCCCTGACTAGATTTGAATTTAAACACTAACGAAACATATTAGTAATTTTACATAACGTCGTGTCTACCTTTGAGAAATAAAATGCCACACATATGAGATGAATAATTTATTTCAAAGAGAATAGTAAAAAACAAACCACACTGAAAGCATTCTTATAGTCACTGACGTATTACGATCGGACATGTTCGACATTCTATCTTCGTTGACAATTTTCAACACTATTTTACAAACGAGTACCTACTTTAAATGAATAACGCTCAAAATGTAATACTTTAAGTATATTATTCCAGCTTTTGTTTCTCAATTTTATACGTACAAAGGATTGCTGTGATTGAAAAAAAATAGAATATCACCATTTCGAAAATGTTCAAGGGTACTAAAATCTCCAATACAATCGTGTATTTTTAGTTATTCTTACTGTAATTCTAGTTACGGACAAAAAACTGCATAAACAACAGCAACTTTCAAACGAATTGATGCAGTTTATGATCCCGTCGAAGTTTGTGGAATAGTTTTTAATAAGTTTATAGGTATTATATCGATGCTAAGGCGGTGATAATATGGACAAGATATATTATTAATAGTATTAAATTATATCAGAGTATCAGACTTCAATAAATACATACAATTAGACTTGAAACAAACTTTAAGAGGTTGATTGTGAAAGCAGTCATAAAATAAAACAGGGCAGTCTTTAAGGAGGGTACGAATTCACCCGCGTATGTTTTTGTACAACAATTTGGCTCGCGAGCAGCTCGCCGCGCGGGGCGAGCATGCCTCAGGCTGAGCCGCTGAGATTCGTACCCAGCTTTAGAAAAACAATACGGCACAATGCAATCCACATCATCTTAGAAGTAACTTAGACATTAAAAATCTTTAAAAATTTGCATGAACAATTGAGTTTCCATTTTTTAGATAAAGTGCAACCACACTCCTAATTCCTTTGTGCTTACAATACTAATTTAATGACTAACGACAAACACAAGTCAGTCATTTTGAAATTCGCCATTCTTAGGCTGTAATTAAACTTGCAGATAGGACTATTCTTAAGGCCCAGTTTCATTGGTCACGCTTATCATGAATATCATGATACATCGCATCGCTGCAGTAGTTCCTGCCTCAATTATGTTACAACTTTTCAATGGATTGCTACAAGTATGCGGGCTAATGCCCAATAAAACTGAGCCTTAACCCAACCACAAAATGTAAGCGTTTGAAAAGATATGTTTTCAGTTTACTCCCATAATTCTGGTTATTGATGTTTCAGTGCCAATTCAATTTCACTGTCAGGGAGCGCCTTCGTGAATGGATACTACTATTTGTGTTGTTACATTGGTGTTCATTTAAATTAGTTAAGGCGTAGATTACGTTTAATTATTAAGACTATGGTTCAGCTCAGTACTTGTTCCAGGGAACGTTTTGTATAGAGTGCTTCTTTAGTTTATGCTTTTTCAAATATTTAGAGTCAATGAAGGCCTCTCCACACAGTGTGCAAATATAGGGCCTTTCGCCCGTATGCGTTCTAAGGTGGACCACCAAATTACCTTTAAGAGCAAAGAATTTCATGCAAACCGAGCAACCAAACTTCTTCTCTCTGGTGTGAGTCAGCTGATGGGTTCTAAGATGTGTTTTTGTTTTAAACCTGAGTGAACAGAGATGGCAGGGAAATGGTCTTTCATTTGTATGAACTCTTTCATGCATCACTAACATAGCCTGACTAGCACAGCTTTTTCCACAAATGCCGCACTCAAACCGCTTTGAATTCTTTAACTTCATACTTTTATGAGTCAATATATGTGACTGCATATCTTTTCTGGTTGGGACCACTTCACCGCATTCAGAGCAGAGCAGTTCATTTGGGTCTACTAGATGTACACTGTCTATATGCTGTTCCAGTGCAGATTCTACAGAGAACATTTTCTTACATAAAGCACAGGCATATCCCAGGAGCTTGCCTAAATTGGTTGTGATCTCATGCTTAGCAGTCTTCATCAACTCATCTCTAACTTTGGCCACTCTAGATTTCGTACACTCGTCTGATTCTTTGTGAGCTGCTAGCTCTGCTTTGTTGCTGAATGTTTCTTCACATTTGTTACAAGAAAACGGATTGATATGGGTCAGTCTATGTGTCTGCATGGTAATTTTCTGGTGGAACCGTTTGTAGCAGATATCACATTCAAATTGTCTAACACCACTATGGATCATCATGTGACGTTTCAAATTGTTAGGATTAGCGAATGTTTTAAAACAAACATCACAGCGTGGTTTAATGTTGTTGTGGCCATATTTTATATGCTGGGTGAGAGCACTTCTTCTTATTAGCTGTTTACAGAACGGGCACATGACTAGGAGCCCAGTAACATTGTGGAGCAAAGTGTGTCCTGTTAGTATCTCAGCAGATTCAAAGCCCTTGCCACATAGATTACAGACATGCTCTTCAGTAGCATTGTGGGTGTACTGGTGTTTCTCATAGTCAGCTAAGTCTTCAAATTGTTCTCCACAGTCACAGAGAAAGCTGCCATCTTCTTGCTGCAAAACTGTAGCTATTTGGCCATCGTCAGCATATTCTATAACAAGTTCTGAACCCTCGCATTTTAATATTTGGAATTGTGATGATTCATCACCTTCACAGAAAATTACCTCTTCTTCTTGAGATAAAGCTTCTCCTTCCTCATTTGAATCTAACTGGGCCTCAGTCAAATAAGCCACATTGTCTTTAAGGAGGATTGTGCCATCTGCTCCACTTGTTATTATTTTAATGAAGCTGTTTTTACTAATGGTTTTGGCTAACCCACCTCCAATCTCACCAGTGATAGCATCAACTAAATCTGTGACATTGTCCTGCGAGTCCTCAATATCTGCATCCATAACATCAAAACCTTGAGAGTTTTCTTCATGATTTTCTTGAACTTCCATAGCATTCTCATACTGCACTTCCTCATTTTCTTGGCTCTCTTCTTCATTCTCCAATATGGTAGCAGGGACATTTGTGGGGACTTTCGTTTCAGACATAAGGAACTGATCAATTTCAAAATGCTGTTCATTAATAGTTTCCTCTGCAGCTTCTTCTGTTTCTTGTTGTTCCACGATCTCAGCTTTAATATTAGGAACAGCTATATCTTCTTCAGTTTGATTTTCATTTTTATCTTTTGCGTCATCGATTACTAGTACATAATAATAGTCATCATCACTGTCAGTTGGTTCTCTTTTGATGATGGCTTCTAATTGTTTCTCGGGGTTGTTGGCTATGTCGTCATAGTCTTGGTCTATAGCCTCCTCTGTTTCATCTACCTGTCCCTCCTCAGCCTGGGTCAGCAGGGTCTCTAGTTGTAGCTTCAGTTCCGTGTCCATCCTGATGCATTGCTTCCGGAACTGGTAGGCGGAGCTCATGGTTTCATAGCACTGCCCGCAGAGCTTTTGAGGCAGTCCGTCATCGGCGTCCACCTGAAATAGTAAACATGTTACGCTTAGTGTCACAAATCATTACTATTATCTTAAATAACCCTAAAGCTACTAATACAAATGGACGAGAAGGGGCGCGTTCCCATACTAAAAACGCCGGCGCAACGCTTTTGGGTCATTCTACTTTTTAGCGCATAATAATCTTTGGTGAAATTAAAGGCATTTTTAGACATTTTTTTCACGTATATTTGACTTATATTGAAACTGGAACAACTAAATTTAATAGTTCAAAACAAAACACTTTAAATTTATTGATATTTTATCAGGAAAAGTTGGTAACACAGCGGTAAATACACTTTTTCCATACAAATAGCGGGGACATGCATGACCACTATGTTACCTACTTTACCTAAAGTTAATTATAGTGACTTTTTAAATGTAGTGATAATTTTAAATGTAAGCCAAGTTGTGTAACTATTTCAATATTAAATTACAAAACCGAGCACTTTAACGTTTTTATAAAAATATTATTTGAAGAGCACTTGTCAAAAAATCGACCTGCGCTTAAAAGTAGAATGACCCTTTTGCCCGCCTATTAGTATTGTAACGACCAGACACGCCGACGTCTCCACTTTCAGTGGGATTGTGATGTAAGAAAATTAAACTCATCAATGGAAAGTGCAGAGCAAAAATCAGTGGCGCTTCGAAAATAACACTTCTAAGCTTAATTAAGCTTAATTAAGCTTTCTGTCTTAAGTAAATACCATCAAAAGGTACAACAACAAAAACACGGAAAAGTGCGAGTTCAACTCACGTGGTAAAACGTGGTTACCAAAATATAAAATCCACTATAAACTAACACCTTTAGGCGAGCCAGGACTGATTCGAAGTAAGGCAGTTGAGCAATTTGTCAGAATCTAAGCCAGTCGGACTATCAATTTGACCAGTTTCTATTTAATCCGGATTCTTGGTAGGTATGGTTTCGGATAGGTTAGTTTTTGAGTTAGTCGCAATCCTAAAATATTACTTTCTCATTAAGTCAAATTCTGAGCACGTTTGATTCTTATAATAGCGGATTCTGAGTAGGTCAGACATGTAATGAGACCAGAATTTCAGTACGTCTAATTTTGAGTAAGACCGATTCTAGACTGATTAGATTTTATTTAGGATATATTCGTAGTAGGACAGATTATAAGTCTGTCAAGTTATGGGTAGATTGGGCAAGTGTACAGTCAAAGGGAATTAAAACAAATCACGTACTCAAATCAAAAAATATTTAATAAAAAATAATAAAATAATTTATAAGTAGTTAGTTTAGTTTGTTTTTTTTTTTCTTCATCGAGGAATTCATCGTCAAAAATGCACTGCACATACTTCTATTACAACATCTGAAATTGATTGTTCCTGATGTTTTCGAGTTGATAACAGTATTTGTAACCGTTTAGAAGAACGCAGGGCCGGTCTTTACCGGTTTTTATTACATTAAAATTGTCCATTTCCACTGTAGCTTCCTGAACTCAATGTCAATTTGAAATTGTCAGTAAGAATATAAATAATATAATAGAATAGAATAGAATAGAATAGAATAGAATAGCCTTTATTGACTGATATTAGTGTTACATTTTGCAATTATATTTTAAGGATAACATTATAATTATATTATAAAAAAAAATATTAGTAGGTACATATTTAGTTTTAGTTTAATTAAATGTTAAATTAAATATTAAGTATAGTTTTCATTTTATCATCATTATTTCCCATCAGTCTGCCTTGACGGCATAGGCCTCCTCCAGCCTTCTCCAAATATCTCTATCCTGTGCCTTTCCAATCCAGTTTTGCCCTGCTTGTTTCCTGAGATCACCTGCCCATCTTAGGCTTGGTCTTCCCCGTTTCCTAGTTCCATCTCTTGGGTACCATTCTGCCACCTCTTTGTTCCATTTGTTTCCAGGATCTCTTGCCATGTGTCCTGCCCACTTCCACTTCAGACTTTTTACTGCTACAGATATATCCTTAACCTTAGTCCTCTTTCTTATGGTACTTAGCTTCTCTCTGTCTTTCTTTTTTATGTATAGCATACTTCGTTCCATATTATGTTGGCATACTTTTAATTTTCCTAGGTGTTTATCCGTCAGTGCCCAAGTTTGGCATCCGTATGTGATAAATGGTAGGATGCACATATCAAATATTTTGGTTTTGCAATTTGTTGGCATATCCCGGTTTTTCATAATATCTTTCATTGACCAATATACATTCCAAGCTTTTGTTATCCTTTTCGCAATTTCTTTTGATGTTATATCTGTTGGTGAAATCAATTGTCCTAGGTATGTGTATTCATTCGTATATTTTATTTCTTCTCCATTTACTTGTATGATATCTTTTCTACTATTCTCTTCCACTTTGCTCAACCAGTTGTTTCAGCATGTTTTCTAAGGACTCGGGATTTTCAGCAAAATAATATAATAGTTACTTCTAATATTATCTTAAAGCGGTCAGTACTTCTGATATACATTTTAAACGTATTTTAGTTCGAAATACCGAGTGTTTTTACTTGCCGATTATACCTGGGATTTTTAGAAAATAATGTATAAAGAAAAATACCTACGAAGAAAGCATATTTTTCAGAATACATCATTTTAAGAATCTGATATATTTTGAAAGCGACATGATAAGATTCGGTAATATTGAGAAACTGCGTTCCTCCGCATCTGGCTTATTACGAATCCGACGTAATACTGTCATGTATGAGATTTGTTACGAATCTGACCTACTCAGAAATTAACTAAATGAGAAATTGACATTTACTTCATTAGTCGCATCCCGAAATAGCCTGATTCCGAAAAAGACCTGACCAAATCTGACCTTCACCAGAATCGCACTTACTCAGATTTTGACCTGAATCTCAACTGGCTTACTTCGAATCTGTCCTGGCTCGCCTAAAGGAACTAACATGCACTAAGTATGCACTCACAAACTTATTAAGTCCCAGTTTATACTGGAATTTTAAACGAAGCAAAGTGGAGTCATAGGTTTTCATGTAATCTATAATTAAAGAACTTTTTTCTGTATTTTTTTTCTACTTAACTGTTAACTTTTAAATTATAAAAAAGTGAGACCCTCACAACAACCCCTTTCCTTTAATCTGCACACAACTCACACAGTTTACCTAGTTAGGGAAACTTCTTTTTCAATTATCTATTTTACCCTTCAAAAGTGAACCCCTATTTAAAACAAATATTTTTTAAGTTACACTACAGTGTTTGGGATGCATGCGATGGACTCAAGTAATAAGAAACATTTGTAAACTGTTACTGTTGGAGTTTTAACTCAATACCTTGTAATAATTTTCTCATCTGTGGGGCTATACCTCTATTTAAATTAATATTGAAATATGAAAAAACGCTATCGGGTCTCCTCGCAGACGAGGGGACAAGGAGTCTAATAATTCGATAGATGTTAGTTGTTTCTGTTGTTAATTTTTGTACTGATACAACTCCAAACTTCCGGACGACTTCCGGCGAATCAACGTGATTTGCAACAAAAGCCTATTAAGGTAAATTTTGTGACATTGTGTAGCATAATAGTAAGTTGTATGTCATAAGTGTCATAACTGTCATAAGAAAGTACAATTTATATTTTTATTTGTTCGGAATTCCCTAGGACAATTACATTTTTGCCACACATGAATTCTATAACAGATCAGCAGGCTTCGCCGAGATATATCATTGATATGTACATTGATATTTATTTTTAAAAAAAGTTTTTTACTATCAGACAGTTACACAGTCAACACAAGAGCAAAATGTTTCAAGTTAATTTCTGTTACCAAACTCAAGTTTCGGGGAATCACCTAGTTCATATTCTATTAGCTTTATCTATATTGAATTTCAAACCTTATCCCCACGCAATACGATTCATAATAAATAGGTACTACTTACAAGAAATGTTTTTCCCCTAAAAATATTAGATTCACTCTGGGAATGAAGGTGTGTAAGTGCTATATATTATTATTATATTTTGTAACTATTCTCAGTAACACCATTGGAATCAGAATGTTCCTAATAGCTTTTATGCATGAATCTATTTTAAAATTTCAGATATCTTGTGATTTTTCTTTAAGTTATTCTTTTGGACTAAAACATAATCTGAAGAGACTAAGAATAGGTTCCTATTTTTATTCTCCTCCTGCATATGACTTTAAAGAAAGGTTAGAATGAAGAATGATTGCACTGCTGGCAGCATTTTAAGGTCCACATGTGTAGTGTTTGAACCCCAAAAGGTTACTTTATAGGTTAGAACACATTTTGCCATACAGATGTGTAAGTTGAAACAGGAAAATCAAGTTACAATAATACAGTCAAGCCTTTTTCACTTTATACAAGCTGGTAACATTCAACCGCTCACAAATTGTTTTCGCAAAATCTTTTACTACCAAACAATCCAAGTTTTAAACCCCCATTGGTTTTGTACTTCTTATATTCACTGCTATGAACCAAAGCACAATTTCATTGTTTTAATAGATGTATTAATCCCATACCCATTGACATGGTTTTCCAGTTTGAATTTCACAAAATGTTAGGTGATAACAAAGTTAGATGACAGAAGAGCTTTAATACTTTAAATTACATGGTCACCTGCGGGGTACTGATGAGTATTAGAAAGCGGTAAGAATAACCTATTTCAATTAATATTGCTTACCAAATATGACAGTATATCTTGTGGTAGAGTACAATTGAAGAGACTATTAATGAAATAAATTAACGATGCTAGTGAACACGGTGATTTAGATTTCCAAGTGCTCTTAGTTGACTTTCTTTTAATTCCGTTTCTTCTTTCAGTACACGACAAAAACTGACATATTCGTGGCAAAAATTATAAGCATGACATTAGGTTTGAAACATGAAGGTTATATGCGATATAAAGTTGACGATTATATAAATTAACACTTTTATGAACTCTGGCAGCGTTAACTAAGTTGCCAGGGCGTTAGTCAAGTTCGCAGGTCAAGTTGCACTTACCTCAATCGCAGTTATTTCATAAAATTTCTCCTGCACGTTTTTCTCGTTATCGAACAGTGACACTTCAGATTCCGGCGACAAACAGCACCGACACAAACAAGACCACGTATCCATCTCAGAAAGTTATATACATAATTAACCCACCAGGAAAACCTGGAAAAAATACATAAATGCGATTTGTATCCATTGTTTTGACAGTTATAGTTATTCGGGTAATCAGAGAGCACAATGGTATCCAAAGAGTAAAAATTATCTACGGACCTTACCCATAAAGACGATCTATGCCTCGAAATTATAGACAAGAGAAGAGCATAGCGTCGGTCTGTGCAAGATGGCGGCAGAATGTTGGCGGAAGTAGCGCTGGTGTCGCGCAAGCTCTAGCGTACGTTTCTTGAACCATTTTCTTGTTCGAGCAGCGCGCTTTTTCTCTGCTGGTAATGTTTTTGGTAGCCGAGTTTGGGCATTGTGCTGTAGATGGCGGTACTTTACAAATTTTATAGGAAGCGTTAACTAAGAAACAAAATAATACTTATTCGTGGTGTGTTGCCTTTTATCAAAGGCTCCTGTTAATGATGAGAATAGGTATTAAAATTAGCTGAAATACTTAGCTATGTTACTTTGGTTTTATACTTCAGTTAAAAGCTTAACTTAAGAACAACCCCTTATATATAAACTAATAAAAGCCTATTTTAATTAAATTATTCTTGGTCATGTTCTTTCCCATTCAATGTCACAGTGAAAGATAAAATCAAAGCATAACTACAAGCAACCTTCATTGTGCGTTTTTAACATGTAATTGGGTTATCCCAAAAAAAAATACCACTGGTTTTTAATTTTTTTTTCGATAAAATAGACTAATTGAAGACTTAGTGTCTTCAATTACTCTATTTTCACGGTTTTTGCATTTAAATCAATATATTAATTTAGTTTAATTTTTAAAGAAAATGTTTTTATGACGTCACTACAAGCTGGTTTGTTTGAGAAATGCTTTAAAACTATTGAATTCGTTTGAGAGTACGCGTTTCTGTCAGATCACGTAAAATGTCAATGTCAAGTCATGTCAATATAGGTAAACAGTATTAATGGTATTGTGAACGTTAGGCATATTCTTATACCTAAATCATACTTACATTAGAGCTTTAGCTCCACGTATTTCAGCTACGTTGTGATTGTAGCTGTCTCCCAGGTATGTCAATATCCTGACTATATCCACTTTGGGTAGATTAGTGGAATCAGCCCTTACAAAGTTTGATAAATGTACAGCGTTGGTCGTCATTATAAGCAAGAATATCGGTATCCAAGATCTGGCGATGGTCAATATGTGTAGAATTCCGTAGAATTGGAAGCAATGTTGTTAAAATGCAGAAAATCAGAAAACGAGTAGTTATACGTTGCACACCAAACAAACCGAAATTTTATTTTTAGTTTGTTGAGTTTGACAATTTCACCCACAGACTAGCCTACGGGCGGAGGTTCCAAAACGGACTTGTATTTTAATCATACCATTTTTTTAAAGATCTGACCTTGTCATGTTTATATACAGTTAAAAATTGTCTTAATTTTAATAAGCGTTAAAATAAAACAGAAATAAATAAGACAACATTCGATATACATTATTTATTTATTACTGCATTCCGGACTCATATTATATGCAGTACTATGGCTGATCACAGATTAGACACAACTTACCAATCAAGATCGTGACGTCACTAAATTACAGGTCAAATAATGTCAAATGTTAAATTAGAAATAACTATTTAATACTAATTTTGTAAAATAATCTGATAACAGGGAATGGTTCTACAACCCTTTTTCTCGAAATGGTTTTTGAATCACTATACATTACAAAATTATGGGATAACCCAATTATGTATATACACACTAATCTCATTTTCTTTTAATTTTGATAAGGAACCGGGGCGAGTTGCTATATAGTAACATAATTTATAGTAAGTATTTGTAGTTTTTTCGTAATATTGATTACAAAGTAGAAGATGGCCATTTTCCGAAGGTTCCGAAAAGGCGTGTCACCCGAGTAAGCGTAAGGTTTTTTATGGTTTGGTGGCCCAGCGAGTAGACCTATATTAATGTGTCCAATTCGACTTCTTAAAGTCGTCGTTTATTCGGTTTTCATCTTAGAAAGAAGGTATAAAATGTGGTCCTACATTTACCAAAAAACTGAAGTGTTATACGGCCCGTTTCACGAAGCAACTAATTACAAATTACTAGCGGAAGCCTCTTAGCTTAGCTTCGGAAGCTTAGTAAATCGGGCCACAGCTAGTCTACCATCATTGATAGTTCTGATTTGTTATTTAATAGCGAAATATATTCGCAATATATTTTGGCCATTTTAATTTACTTATGTATTAAATCAGGACGCTGTTCGGTTTAAAATTGGCAATATGAACCATTTTTACCCAAAAACTGATGCTTATAATAATCATTTAATAAGAACATATTATAGCGTAGAAGCCGAGCTATAAGGTGAACTTTGCACCAGCTATCTTTTTTTTTTTTAGATTAGGTACCTTTTACATTAGAGGAAAAAAAAACATAAATAGTCTGCTTTTTCATCTTTTTGGACTCGTACACTATGTATCGTATATTTGGTATCGTCCATTAATCGAGTACTTTCAACCCTGCGCAAGCCTGATAAGATTCTAATAGAATCTTGTCAGGCTTCAATTCCTCATGCTTCAAAAGTACTAAAAACTTTTTTAAAAAGATTAGTTATGGTTATAACTCCTTAGCACAAAATTCTATACTTCGGTAGTTCCATTCCTTTCACTCTCGCGCTACCATGCCAATGAGTGAAGTTGACATAACCGGAGTCTCATAGTCATCTCTGGTCCACCTGTTGCCTGTAGCCCGCTGCAGGTACGTGCGCGCGATAACTTCGTGATTTGTGGCGATGTCGACGAAAACCTGTAGATTGCTTCGCCAGCTCCACGGTGAAAAGAAAGGAGTTTGACCTGGTGACAGATGGAACTAAATTTTCACAGAGTGTGTATTTCTATTGCCGCTATCAAGAAGCTTATACGATACTGGAGATTGCACGGTGAACAACGCCTTGAAGCGAAGATACGTGACCGTGAATGACGTCTTTTATGTTTTTTGTCACATTAATTAGCGTGATCCTGACTTTTTGAGAAAAGGACAAAAAACATAAGCAACGTCATTCGTGATCGCCGTCCGGTGTCAGATACAGTGTGTTACCGGCATGAGGGCTTTAAATGTAGGTATCGATTCTACGAGTACTCCTCAAATGCTACATCTTTTGTTCTACGACTTAGAAAATAACTTTATTTACAGTAAGTTATAGGTGATCAAACTTTCAAACTTTACTAGTAAAATCAGTGAATTAATTTATTTTGTATGAAAAATAAAACATAAAAATTACCTCATTTTTTAAAGTCGTAGAACAATAGGAGTTCCATTTGAGGAGTAGAATCGATAGCTACATTTAAAGCCCTCATGCCGGTAACACACTGTACACTGTATGTGTATGAGGTAATTTTTATTTTTTATTTTTCATACATAAGAAATGAATTCACTGATTTTACTAGTAAAGTTTGAAAGTTTGATTACCTATAACTTACTGTAAATTAAGTTATTTTCTAAGTCGTAGAACAAAAGATGTAGCATTTGAGGAGTAGAATCGATACCTACATTTAAAGCCCTCATGCCGGTAACACACTGTATAAGCTACTTGGCCGCTATACAAGAATGGTACAGAAACCCTTCGTGTGCAGCAACTTTTATTACTAAAAAAATCGAATGATCGCTATATTTTACCCAAGATTTCTCACTTCAAAAGCGGTTAAAATCAAAACGGTTTTTTACCGTCGGCCGCAGTAATAAGGTCTTTATTCTCTTTCATAACCTTCGGGATAAGTGGGTACAGTGCAATCAGTTCTTATCTTAGCCTTTTCTGCGCTATGTCAAATAGAAAAGGCGTCATACACACGCCAATGACAGTTTAAAACCAGAACAAATGTCAACCTTGCCTCATAGACGCTCAGCAACCAATTCCTGCGCTCATCACACAAACTACTGCCATTACCGGGATCACTACCAACTAAGCTAACGCGTCGTCACCACTGCACAGTCGGCAAAATTAAATTGTCGTAAAAATAGTGTCTCACAAATTATTATAGGAAACCCTAATAAGTTAAAGTTATAAAGAGTGTTCCGAAGTATTCCGCCGGCACGCGCGGAAACTTATAATTCCGCTAATTACTCGCTGCACTAATTGCAAGGAAAATTTTACGGCTTTCGCCAACACCTGCGGATTTATAGTTGGGCAGCTTATTATAAAGTTTTGACGAGTCTTTTAGAACTCTTTTGTACGCGTCGTGGGTTTTGTTAGACGAGTTCAATTAATTACTAGTTTCTGCGGTGCCCGCGTCTCTTCAACGTGGATTTCGATTATAGTTATTGCATCAGAAACGTTTCTTATGGCATTGAGAAGGCAAACAAGCACACAGGCCACCTGATGGTAAGTGGAAACTGTGACCCATATACATTCGCATTCTTCTTCTGTGAGTGCCATCTCCTACCGGAGGTCGGCGATCATAATGGCTATCTTCACCTTGTCTACTGCCGCTCTGAATAAAGACCTCGTGCTCATTCCGAACCACTGTCTGAGGTTTTTGAGATTCGCATTCACAAGACTGCAATCCTAAGACTACAAATGCGTTGCCAACCCTAAGGACTAAGATGGAATGCCTCTAAGCTAGTAATTTCACCAGTTGTCTTATCTTTAAACCAGAACACAACAATGCGAACTCTGTTGCTTGGCGGGTGGTTAATGGATAAGATGCTGGTAGCGATCCGGACGGACCCTGCACAGGGTCCTACCACCACTAAAAGCTATCTCCAGCTTTTTGGCATACTGAATCGGAATAAGTGGGTGCATATCAGCTA
Source organism: Acleris holmiana (assembly GCA_949316455.1). Classification (NCBI taxonomy): domain Eukaryota; kingdom Metazoa; phylum Arthropoda; class Insecta; order Lepidoptera; family Tortricidae; genus Acleris; species Acleris holmiana. The sequence goes on along the minus strand of OX438782.1, from coordinate 12,250,640 downwards.
TCTTTATGTTTCCTTTTATTGTATCACTCCTATGCCTTTCGCTCTTATTCTGTGTAAAAACGGATAAAAGTGTGCACACCATTTGGTAATAAAGTTTATATTTTTAAAGGAAACCTATGTTGTTGTAAGTTTATATTTTAAATAAAAAAAAAACCGGGCAGGAGCATGTCGGACCATGCTCAGTGTAGGGTTCCGAAGCCGTTAGGTACTTACTAAACACATAAAAATCGACAAATAATTACTAATTTTCTGTTTAAAGTCATTTGGTGCCGTCTTAGATGATTTTAGTAGGTATAAACACTTTAATCGCTTGTATCTCAAGAACCAATAATGTCTACTTAGTCGTGTTAGTTATGCGCTTTCATTTAAGATATTTTTCAGATTTTTAGTATTTGTAGTTTTGGCTGTGAGGGCGGGGGGAGACACTTGACTCTAATAAAAATTAGCGCTTTAAAGCTTAATATTTCATAAACGGATCCCTTGATCAAAAAGTTGTTTTTACAAACCCACAATATTTTTGAAAGACCTATCAAACGACACCCAACATTATGAAATAGACGAAAAAAAAACATCTCCACGTTACGTGTTGGCGTTGATGGCGTGACTAATGTGTATATTCATGCAAAATTACAGCTTTCTATTTCTACGAATCTCTGCGCTAGGCTGCGGATGGACGGACGGACATGGCGAAACTATAAGGGTTCCTAGTTTGACTACGAAACCCTAAAAAGACTTGTTGTTGCCCTCCCCCCCCCTCCTAGAAAATAAAGCAAAATAATGTATCTAACTAGGTCCTTCTTTACAAAAAATATCGCCTACAAGCAGTAATATTACAGGAAACCGTATTTTTTTCTCATGCTAATGTCGCCAAAAAAAATCAAAATCGTGAAAGGCATTTTTACTGGGAGCCTTGCAATTACGTAATTTATCAACATTTGACATACCCAAAATAACAAACAGTTTTTTTTATCCACCAGGAGATCATAAAGTGCGCAGAGCCCTCGGGCTGCACTTCGGGAAGCTCAGCGTTGCGCGTTTTATAGATTGGGATGGGATTATACTGCTCTGTAAGCGAAAAGGACATAAAAGGTTTATAACTCTTGTAGTATATGCAACTCTATTACTAAAACTAGAAGTTTGAAAATGCGGTTACTGAATTGAAAAAAGTATATTTGAAAAGTAGTATGTCTCTTCAATATATCTGCTTTATGGAGAACGGATCCTTAAGGCGACTTAAGAGGCCGTATACGAAATTCTGCCGATTTCGCTGATTTACGTAATTTTACAGATGTGATTTTACAGTTGAAATATCTCTACAAATTTTAATCCGCAACACGAAAGATGATTTAAATTTTCAGCGAATGTATGAGCTACTTTTTCTTTTTTATTATTGTATTTTGATTAATCGATCTGAAACCGGATCTGCTTTGTGAATTTTGCTGTAAAAGGTTTAGAATATCGCCGTCTTTTTGACGTCTAAAAGGTATGAAAAAAATACAGTTTATTGCTGTAAACATCGTCTAAAAAATGTATGAATCACTCTTTACTACCTTCATATAATTTATTTGTGTAAAAAATAATTAACTTAGCAAAATTTTATAGAAAATGAGCAAAAAATTGATTTTGATTTCGGCTACTTAAAACTCTCGTTCATAAAATTAAAACAACAGTAATAAACTTCAGTTCAAACTTAATCCATTACCTACTTTAAAAAACATAGCAATACATATGTTATGTTTTAAAATAACCTAAATCGCGCATCGACAAAAATAAAAAAGTAGCTTATTCATTCGTAACTCATTTATTTGATCATAACTGAAATGATATTTCATGATGTGCATTAAAATTTATAGAAAAGCAGTATTTTAACTGTAAAATCACGAAAATAAGCAATACCGGCAAAATTTTGTATACGGCCTCTTAAATCGTGGTAGTAAAGCTTAAAAGCAAGACCTTCTTGAATTTGATCTTTGACGCCATTTTACGCTGTGACATATATTACAAAGGTTTTTTAACTTTAGGGTTCCGTCCACAAATAGAGGAAAAGGAACCCGTTTCCACCAGGGCTGTGCGAGGCAGCGGAGCGGTGTGGCATTCCGGTTTTGTTTCCACTAACTTTTTCAAAATTGATGAAGACAATAATAATAAATATCAAGGGACAATCTCATACAAATTGACCTAATCCCTAAGCCCAAGGCTTGTACTAGGGTATAAATATAATAATAAGACAACGATATTTATAAATACTTATTCATGGTGAAAAAACTGTGAAATTACTAGCATAGAGGCATTCCATCTTAGTCCTCAGGGTTGGCAACGCATTTGAGGTCTTAGGAAGTCTTGACAGTTCAAACGTCTTTGGGTCTCAGATGCCACTTACCATCAGGTGGCCTGAGTGCTCGTGTTCCTTCTCCTTAACAAAAAAAAAAGGTCCAGTGGGGTAAACAGTTGTTAGTAAAAAAAGATAGATTGTAGCTCTACGATAATACGGTAGGCAACGTAGTAATTAAAATTTAGATAGGTTCTCTTAGAGCTATCTATAGATGATCTTAAACCTGCAATCTTTAGTTTTTGATTAACGAACTACTGTTTCTCTTCCCCGGTAGTTCCCCTGACCCCACCTGACCTTAGAGAAATAAATACTTCAATACAAAGAGAACAGCCAAGACTCAGAAACAAATACTTGTGCCCATCACACAAATATTTGCACATACACTGAAAAAAAAACCCTGGTAGCTTCTAACAAAATTGTGATTGTTGTGCATAAGCGTCTTGGTTCCACGCGAGCCTGACAACACGCTAGACACATCAACTAAGATGTTAGGTAGTTGAATCACTAAACAACTTGCTGCTGCTACTATCGGCTTTGGTTGATATAACTAATTATCAAGATTATTGTAATCATTTTATGTCAACTAAGAGAAAATCTCTCTTGGTTGGCTCTAATTTTTTTGAGTGTAGGGCCGCTAGCTTCGTAGACAGGGTCACTAACTAGGCTAAGGTCTTCGAGAATCACCGATAAGTTTACAGTCTGCGATGGTTCTTAATCAGATGATAAATCTTTACGCAGTCTCGCCAAGAATCAAGCTAATAAATACATGTCCTTCTTCCAGTCGTTTATAAATATTCAAGGAGGTCAAATGCATAATTACGTCCTCTCGCAAACGCTGTAAATAAAAGCGTATTTTAATGTTAGATGATAAAAACCGGCCAAGTGCGAGTCGGACTCGCGCACGAAGGGTTCCGTACCATTATATATAAAAACGGAAAAAAAACACGTTTGTTGTATGGGAGCCCCTCTTAAATATTAGTTTTATTCTGTTTTTAGTATTTGTTGTTATAGCGGCAATAGAAATACATCATCTGTGAAAATTTCAACTATCGAGCTATCACGGTTCATAAGATACAGCCTGGTGACAGATGGACAGACGGACGGACAGACAAACGGACAACGGAGTCCAAGTAAAGGGTTCCCGTTGTACCCTTTGGGTACAGAGCCCTAAAATTACTCTATTTAACCTTTGTCTTATCCAACAGATGCGTCCTTTTGGATACAATTCGACCCTTTTAAGATCTTTTGTAGAAATTACCTTCTAAACCCTCTTACACACTCAGCTGTTCGAATATGCAGGTTTCCTCACGATGTTTTCCCTTCACCGCAAGAGCATCGCTACTAATTTAGATATAAAATATGCCGGATACAGTTAGCCTTATAAGGTCTAACGTCATGTTTGAACTACGGTACAAAAGTGTGTACGACTGTACTTACTTCATTTCATAAGGTCGCGTGCAAAATACACTTATATTAAAAACGTCGACGTGTCTGCTTTGTTTGTTCCGCCTACGAGACGTCTCAACATATGGATGCCATTTAACGTCAAAAGTATAGCCAAAGGGCGGATATAGGGTACTGTTATCCTTGGAAATTCAGACGTGTCCCGAGGGAATAGCGATAAACGCATAAGTAGGCGTACATTATCTATAATAAACATCATAACATCACGCCTTCATTCCCAGAGTGGGGTAGGCACAGCTACAGAAATACAAACAACTCTAAAGACATGTTAATAATTCTGTAAGCACATTTTGCACAAGTAGGCCGAGATGTTTACTATAGTGTATTAGTGACAGGTTGCAAGCCCATCGCCTAACAGTACTAGAAGCCTACCTACTTTGGACCTAGTCCCAAACTAAGCTCTAGGCTTGTACTAGACAACGATAAACATACTTATATGTATAGATAAATACATACTTAAATACATAGAAAACATCCAAGACTCAAGAACAAACAATCGCACTCATATTGATGCAAACATGTCTTGTAATTGTTCATGTGCAATAAAGAGTTTACTTATATAGATACATAAACTAGGTACTTCTAAGGGATGTCACGTGTGAAGATTTATTAGTCACCTTAACAGCTGTCTGAAACTCCACATTGGAACATAGCAGTACGAACACTACCGTTTGACAACAGGTTTCCATTTACCTCAAAATTTAAAAAAGTTTTACATACATACATAACATCATGCCTTAATTAGTTCCCAGAGTGGGGTAGGCAGAGCTACAGAAATACCAACAACTCTTAAAAGACTTGTTAATAATTCAGCATCCACATTTTGTACAAGTAGGCTGAGATATTTACTAGTGTATTAGTGACAGGTTGCAAGCCCATCGCCTTATAGTACTACAAAACTTTAATTCCTTTGTCGCCTCTTACGACATCCACGGGAGGACAGTGGCACTAAAAATATTTTGATAAACAAAAACCAAACATTTATCGTTTCCACTTTATGTCCAAACAGCGCGAGATACCAGAGACGCATAAATGTCAGTAAAATATAGATCACCGTTTAAAACGGGTTAATTATTTAATTAATCGACTCCGTGAGTGGAAGCGGGATGGCATCATAGCCCGCAACGCGGGTGGGACGGGAACGGAAAACAATAGAGTGGAGATGTTCGGTGTGGGAAATTTTCAGTAAAGGTATTGCTCACAGTTTGTAGACCACACAAAGGATTCGGGGTCATCATGGAAACTAAGGAAAATTACCCCTAATTTGGGGTAATTTATGATCTAATGGGTATATGATTACTCCTTAAAAATTAACATGTCCTTTAAGTAATTTTGTACAATTATAACCTACTGTAGAAACGAATAGATAGGGTACTTATTTTATTTTTTAGTATCGCTCACCGAGGTTATAATCAACGTAACGTACTCTATAAGCAAGTAAATTCCTTCATACGTGTAATAATATTTACGAAACAATTTTCAGTTAGTCCTGACCAAAATCACTTCGATAAATACACTGCGACATGAACCCAATCCCCTTTTTCAATTGCTAAAACTCGTAGTACACTCTGTTGAAATCTTTACCCAAGCGGAAAATGCGTCATCTACGTACGCGTAAAAATAACTAGGAAACCCGCAGCCGGCGCTGGCAACACTGGGAGAAAATGCGCCGGGAACGAGCCCAACCGTTTCAGTTTTCAGTTGGTCGCCGGACCCCGAGCGCGCGGTCGGTTCGAGTGTTGCCCTCCACAACACACTGCAATCGAACACTGAATTAAAAAAACTGACATAAAGAACAAAAACTCGGTTCCGAATTTGAATTACTCTTTTCCCATTTGAATGTCAGTGGTTATTTGTGCGTGGAACGATTTGAATTTAAATATGGAACTAGGTGAGGGATGTGTACAGGAGAAAACGCGTTATTAATAAAAAGCCTGTTTGCGTCAGCCAGGTGAGTGTAAACACTTATTATTGATGAGTTAATTTTTCCCCTGGAAAAACGCCTTGTGATTTTAAGTTGGGTGCTGAGGAATTTTATTGTTCTTTTATAAGGATGAAGCATAAAATTGTGATGGGTGTTTTATTAAGGAATAAGAAACGGATTATCAAAATATGTCTTTGCATAAAGTTTTACATGTTGTAGAATATTTTCTTTTTTTATAGTTTTGAATGTTGTATTGCATATGTCAACGGCACAAAAACCCTTAAGATAAATAAAAAAGATAGAAATAGAATAATAATGAAAACCACAACAACCCGTTTGTTAAATTGTTTTAGAGTTATTTATATTTAACTACTTATGCTTATATCAAGAATATTTCAAATTCAGGCTTTAGCTTAAGAACTAAGTTTCGAACTTCAACGTAAAATAATAGCATAAAACAAATAGGTAGACTCACTTATTCAAAATATAAAAAAAGTAGGTTACATTAAGAGTCTACTTAAATAGGCCGTATTACACCTACACTATTATATTTATATTTAATTTGAAATCTTCACTCACAGTGATTAAACCAATATTACATACGCAAAGATGTCCTTATCTGAATCCTGATAAAGCAAGTATGCAAAAAGACCAAGATCCCGTATTTTATTTAAATACAGGGTGAATGTACGTTGATCCCTATGACTGTTGTTGTTATGAACAAGTATTTCACTCGTTTCTTTGATTTTTCAGTCTACATCGATTATGATGTGACACAATGACATATTTGCGATGTCGTTCAGTAATTAAAATGATGGATCACCTCTTTTTGCCTTATTTGCGATTGCAGTATTTAAGTGTTTGAAATTACGAATTACGGCTCTTAAGCCGACGGGGTGGGCAAATGGGCAACATCTTTGCATAACTTTGTTCATGTTTTTTTTTTTGCCTTACTTCGTCGGTGTTTTTTCGTCTGTCTATCATTCATCGCCAGTCTGAACGGGTGCACTAAATTTAATGTAGTTATTTATTTTCTGCCAAGTCGGAGCGCAGCAGACTAATTATTATTTATCGTGTTTAATAGTACCTATTCGGACAGCATTGGTAGGTACGTAACAAAATATTGGTAATTGAAAAAAACAAAAAAAAAGTCATTATGTGCCTACTTATATGACAAATTGTTTCATGATTGTACACAAACCGCCAGTTTCCGCCTCTGGAAGATATAGCTATGTAGCTTGGTAAAAAAGTTATATTTTTTTTATTGTACTCTCTGGAGTGCCATAATGTATTAGGTATATTGACTTTTCGTACTTGATCAGGTAACATTCCTGACAGTTGCCTCTCGGTCTATATTCCCTACAACGTATTTGTTCTTGTCAGGTATCGAACCCTTGAATTGGTTACCTCGTGTCTGTCGGGAAACACCGGAAAATTCCGGAAATTACGTTTTCTGCCGGGACCTAACGTTTAATCGATGCAGGCCGATGAGTCAATTAGGGTAGCGGGTTCTAACTCCGACGGGGCAATTTAAGTTTTGTTGCTCCATTTTTGTGTCCATTACATTTCTATAATCTTATCTAACTAATATTATAAATGAGAAAGTTTGCATGTTTGTTACTCAATCACGCTTCAACTACTGAACGGATCGTGATGAAACTTGGCACACATATAGGTTAGGTTCTGGAAAAGGACATAGGCTACTTTTTATCCCAGAAAATTGGACAGTTCCCGCGGGAATACCGATGAACGACTTCAACGCGGATAGAGTCGCGTGTAACAGCTATTCAATATAAAGATATATTTTTCCATCAACATAGAAGTGCTATATAGAGCAATAGATAAAAAAAAAACCTAATTATCTGATTAATCTGCCACAAAAACTAATTATCAATCAAAACATAAACTACTTTTTATTTTTATCTTAGTACAACTTTGCGATGGTGTGTCTTGTATAAAAAGCGAAGAAAAAGTTAACGTGCAAATCAAAATCACGAATGACTAAGTCAAAAATCGTTAGAAATTATGTGGGTTTGTAAGCTTATCCATTAAAAAAAAAATCCCAGGAGGGCTAGTACAAGTGGTCCACGACATGTTGTCGCTCGGATCTCCCTTTCTTAGCGATAGAGACGCACTGAGCGACAAGCGAGAAAATGCAACTTGTTCTAAGGCTAAAGGGGACAAATGTCATATACTCGTAAATTGACCTAGTCCCAAACTAAGCTCTAGGCTTGTACTATGGGTACTTGTACAGAGAAATAAATACTTAAATACATACTTTCTAATATCCAAGACAGACACAAATATTCGCGCTCATCACACAAATATGGGTCATTCACAGATTTAGGTTACCGTCTTTCCTGTGGACACACCGAAAGTTTTTAAGGCTTTATTTTCTGGCTAAGCCCATTCCCGCAAAAACGCCGTCAGAACTGCTTTCGACCTATCATATAAAAACATAAATTATACATATACATACAAGCTATTTGACCCATATCTACCCATACCGGGATTTAAACCCGGGTCCGCTAGCTTCGTAGGTAGGACCTACCTAGGCTATCATGTCGTTATTTTGTTTTTCAATTGGCATGTTCTCATTGAATCTAGCGAGAAATGAATTATTGATAGTAAAAGCCCTATAGCCCAGTTAAATAACTTTTTACCTTTTGTGAAAACGGCTGGAATCAAGTGCGAGATCTAGATAAATAGGAGCACTGGGAAATCCAGGTTAGTCCCAAAACCGGCGTACCTACCTATACCCTACCTTACAGTCGCAATTGTAGCGAACCTGTGTCCATAGGGAACACTTTACAGTGCCTTTTCATGTTATTACAGAATTTGGTGGACTCTATGAGTTTATTTATAGTTAAAGGCAACTTGATCGCGTACAATAAATAAATAAATCACAGGACAATGTCACACAAATTGACCTAGTCCCAATAAGCTCTAGGTTTGCACTATGGGTACTAACTAGACAACGATAAACATACTAATATAGAGAAATTTATACTTAAATACAAAGAAAACATCCAAGACTCAGGAAAAAATACTCGTGCTCATCATAAAAATATCTGCCTTTACCGGGATTTGAACCCAGGACCCCTAGCTTCGTAGGCAGGGTCACTACCCACTAGACTAGCGTGTCGTCAACTATAATCTCTATGAATGATTACCTCGACGTTTTGATCAAATTGCAATGACAAATAACGAGAAAATTACGCAGGTTCTCGTAACCAGGTAAGGAAATAAAACTTTAACGTTATGAAACTCGGACCCATAGCGGTCATCATCTTAACGATATAAACTTTATATCGATATTTTCTATAACGACATAATAACGTTATACTTCACCTCTTTTACTGCACAGCTTTCGCTGGTTCGTACACAATTAACTGCCCATTAAAGACGGAAGTGAGATGTAAATGTAAATGTAGAAAGAGATGAATATAGATTTTACATAAGAATAATAAGACAACCGGACCGGGGTGTGGGGATAAGACAGCCGGTGAAATAACTAGCATAGAGGCATTCCATCTTAGTCCTCAGGGTTGGCAACGCGTTTGCAGTCTTGAGAATGCGAATGTCTATGGGTCACAGTTTCCACTTACCATCAGGTGGCCTGTGTGTTCTTTTGCCTTCTCGATGCCATAAAAAAAAAGAATCTTATGTGCACGACCAACACCGTTTCTCTCGGTTTATCTTCATTGGTCACTCAGCTGTGTGGGCGTTTGTACAAAACCGCGGTGTTCGACATGCGTCGGCACAATTTTTAACCGACTTAAAAAAAAGGAGGTTATACGTTTCATTGTAAGTATGTATATTTTTTTTGTGTGTTCACCGATTTTCAATTTTTTTTTTGGTTTTGATAGACTATACTTCCGCGGTGGTCCCATTGTCACCAAATCTGAATCTGATGAGGGGATCAGTGAGGAATTGAGGGAACTCCTCAAATATTGTAAACTAACATATAGCGATTTTAGTATTTTTAGTAACAAATCTAGCATTTGCATTTAGATAGTATTATTTGGGTAAGTGGAAGTGATGATGAAGACCACAGTACCTATTTCAAGGGTTGCGATCAGATATCTCGATTAAGATAGTCGAGCGACTACAACGAAGATATTAAATCAAAAATAATATGACTATGACTTCCCGGCGGCGTTGCTTGCGGCGCGCTTGACACTTAAAGTTTCATATCAACTAGTAAGTGGGACTACGGAACAGCGTATTATGATCACTATAAAGTATAAAATAAAATAAATGATATAAAAACAAAAAACCGCCTTCAAAAACGAAAATAATAGTTGTTTTAAAATTGTAGGCACCTACCTAATAGGTTAGTCTAACTGAAGTCGGCGACCAAAATATTTTCACCAAAAAACGGTTTTTTGTTTTTTCTTAATAGGGCATCAAAAGTACATACCTACTGGGAACTGTGCGCAATTCATATCGTTATTACAACGTTATTCTGGTTTTGTTATGATTTTCGTTGTGATATAGCATATCGTTATAAAAAATCTATATATTTAAACGAAAAAAAATTAACGAAATACAGCGTTACAATAACTATATTTTTCATAACGTTCTAAAGGTCTGATCGTAACGTCGAGTTAATAATTCATAATGATTATTTTACGCAATGTCCCGTTTCACTACTAAATGTTTTAATACCTTAGAAGTTTATGAAAATTTATATATTACTAATTATACATCCCTGTTTAAATTATTTTCGCTCGAATTCGAGTATGGACTACGTTATAAATTATAAAGGCGCGACCTCATTACCGGCGACTAACGACTCGTGGAGTGCGTTGCGACCGCTTACTGAAAAAACTTCGTTAGTGTACGACTGAAATTAGCGTCACGGTTGATAAGGGTTGATACATAAATTAAATAAATATCACGAGGTAATCTCACATAAATTGACCTAGTCCCAAATAATCTCTTGTACAGTCAGCAGGTGAAGTAGCTACGCAACCGAAAGGCTCAAAATGATCAGGGAGGCAATCTTCGTCGAATGGCATTATATATTATTGTGCTAATATTAGATATTAGCACACGAAAATATGTTTCTATTATTTTCGCATGAACCCATTATCCCGTATTTTTGACAGCCCTCACTCGAAAGCTAGTGATTGACTTAATTTGTTCTCGTGTTTCGTTGTACGCAGGACGTTGACGATTACCGGTTTTTTATCATATTTTAAATATAAATAAATAGATGTCGACCTAATTAGAAATTGTTATGTGCACTTTCAGTGTTTTTATGTTTACCAAAAACTTTTATTATTTTAAACTATTCAATGAAACGTTTACTCCGCCAAGGTTCTGTCTATGATAGGTATTTGAAGTTTGTCTGAAAATTAAACATCTGTGGTTTGTGCTTGTTTGTCAGATGTCAAAACAATTTTCTAATGATAGAATTAAAAACGAATGATGTGGACCATTCGTTTTTACATTTTCTATCGTATCTCAAAAATACGGTTTTACTGTTTTTGCTTACTTTCGAGTGAAACTTTCTAGCGCTAATAAGTCAAAAATGACTCCCCTGCACTCAACTCAATTGTCAAGAGAATACGTCGTGTCTACATCATTTTGAGCATGTTATTGTATTAAGCTACTTTTGATGCGGACTGTACTACGGGAACAAAGCAGCGATAATAATAATAATAATAATAATAAAAGAAATTTATTTACCAACATAAACAGGAAAAGGTTACATTGTAAAAATATATCATTAACACGGTTTATGCAGTAAAATGGGATTGAGACTCAGCGAAATCGCTGATTTTCAGCCTCCAACCATAAATTAAAACTAATTAAAACTAAATGATCGAGCAAGTTCGCTGCCAAAACGATAATCAACAAACAAGCACTGTCTTGACATTTACAGGTCTGCGTACAGGTATACATACGGTCCTAAAATTTTTATTTTTTTTATTTTTCTATAATTACAATGGGCTTTAATCCAAAAATATGTAATCGTTACAATAACAATTTTTAGCTTGCAACAATACCAAAGATAATGCCGGCATCTGTGTAACTATTTATTGGGCTCCTTTACCATTGACCAAAGGCATGCCTCCTTCTGCTGTGATAGAAGCCACTTTTTACACATTTTTTTGAAAGTGTACAGTGTTTTCTTTTTCTTTATAGGAGGGGGCAAATCATTCCAGCATTTAGATGCTGCGAAACGAAAGCTGCCCCTAAACGAAACCAACCTATGTATACGCGGGACACCTATTAAACTAGTCCTGCTGTCATTTGTTCTCCATAACAGTTTGTCGTACAAATACTTCGGTCTCCCGGACCACTTAATATTAAACATTAGCGTTGCCAACTTTAGCCTGCGCCTATTTTTCATGTTGAGAATGTTGTAAGTGTTTAAATATGGAGTTATGTGCGACTTTCGATGTATTTCAAAACAATAGCGCATGCAAGAATTTTGAACTCGCTGTATTTTCTTTTCAGTTTTTTTGTAAAGACATGGACCGTAAACGACATCACAATAGTCTAAATTGGAGAGAACTAAAGATTCCGTTAACTTTACTCTGACGTCTGTGCTTAGAAAGGGACGAATCCTGTACAGTGTCTTAAGCGCTCCAAAACTCTTTGCTGTTTTAGACTTAACATGTTCCTCAAATTTAAGTTTTCCGTCAAAAATAACTCCTAGGTTTCTTACAATTAAGGACTCTTCTACTGGTGCCCCATTAATAAGGATAGAAGGTTTATGAGAATGTACAGCATTAGTTTGATGCTTAGTACCCAAAACAAGATACGTACATTTTTGAGGGTTTAATTTAAGACCATGACTTTCTGACCAAATCCTTATTGACTCTAGGTCCTCATTGAGTTTTGACACTGCAAGCGATATATCCGCATCATTGGGATTGGCACATATGACAACCTGCGTATCATCTGCGTACATATGAGCGAGCCCGCTTTTTGCGGTTTCAAGTAAATCAGAAGTGTAGATAGAATACAATGTTGGACCCAACATTGAACCCTGGACCACGCCCTTCAGTACCGGCATCGGCTCAGATTGGATTATCTTACCCTTATCATTTACGCACTCTACCAATTGCATTCTATTCTTAAAGTAACTGCCAAACCAAGAACAAACAGTTTCGTCACAACCAAAATATTTCAACTTTGACAAGAGAATGCCGGGGTCCAAACAGTCAAAGGCGCGGCTATAGTCAAGCAAAACAAGAATTGTACTACAAACGTTCTTGTTCTATAAACGTACTTGTATAGAGAAATACATACTTAAATACATAGGAAACATCAAAATAGTAGCGTTTAAGATGCAGAGTGCTTACACGGAAGGAACACGTCTAGTATTTTTCATGAGGTTTCTCAAAATATAGAGATCATAAAAAACTATTACTTACCATTCAGATATTAATCTTAAAATATTTAAAATTACATGGTGCCTCACTTTCAAATCGCGATATCTAAAAAAAACACTAAGGTGACAAGACACTTTCCATGTACAGTCACGAATGTTAATTATCGTTAAAATTCTTCTTTAGGTCCAAAGTCAATCTGACATTCTACAGCAATAAGAGTTGAGTTGAGAGTTGGTCGACACTAGATTGACGACCTCAAGATTTTTTGGAAATGGGTTCTAAATTAACGTTTGTGACTGTACGGTCGGACTTTAAGTACCTACACTTTAGTGCTTTGTAACAATAAAGGCATGTTTGAACTGCTGCGCTGATCTGTCAAAGCTCTAGCTAGCTAGGTACTTATAAGGCTGTCTGTATATATCCTGGATTGGGATTTTCAAAAACCAATTTCATGATATGTACTACAACTATTAACAAAATCATTCCTACAATGTGATATGGAAATAACTTTTATTTAATTCAATATTTGATTTTTCCTACTAAAACTCGGGTCTACATCGTTTGACCCAATTACATATGCAATGATTTCACTTGCCCGTATTTCATATGACATAATTTTATATGCCATGACGATAATGAGCCGTAATATTCATTTGCCATTAAGGCATTTTTACTGAAACCGGGAACTATTCAGAATTGTATTAAACAAACCTAACCTAACCTATTGGGCTCTATACGATGTCATGTAGAAAATACCTTGAAAGGTTTAAGAATTCAGAAAAAATGCCTTTATGGCAAATTAAATTATGGTATGTGATATTAGGGAAAATTAGGGTTAAAAGGCCAGTGACCATTATGGCAAAAGAAATAAGCAAATTAAATTATGAAAAATGAAGCGATACCCTAGTACTCGTGTTATAAATATACAGTGTGTTACCGGCATGCGGGCTTTAAATGTAGGTATCGATTCTACTCCTCAAATGCTACATCTTTTGTTCTAAGACTTAGAAAATAACTTAATTTACAGTAAGTTATAGGTGATCAAACTTTCAAACTTTACTAGTAAAATCAGTGAATTAATTTATTTTGTATGAAAAAAAAAAAAAAAACCTAATTTTTTAAAGTCGTAGAACAAAAGGAGTTCCATTTGAGGAGTAGAATCGATAACTACATTTAAAACCCTCATGCCGGTAACACACTGTAGAAGTCTGTAAGGATCTTTGGATTTGTGTTCTCAAGAGTGAACAGCCGCGGCTGAACAAATTTGGATGAAATTTGTCACGCTCATATTCCGTACACCTATTTTAATATAGGATACTATTATGCCAGAAAATTAGAATACATATTCCGGGAAAAATTATATTCAACTTCTGGGGTGTATTTTTCTTAAGCACTTGCTCCTCGCAACCTATGTATATATTCCAGCGAGTTTAAGTGTTCCCGTCAGAGCGTACAAATCACATTTTAGAGCGTGCATTCTCAATTAGGCAGCTGTGCGGATGGCGTTGCGGGCAAACCTACAAATTATAAAGGCGCGACCTCATTACTGGCGACTAACGACGTTTTGACTGCGTCACGCCGCTGGTCTGAAGGACCTTTATTACCGCATCTAGTAGTTCACTACGGGCAGAGCCCTCTCAATTCCCCCCCCCAACCTACTTTGTTACCCGCTGACCGACCTTATGTTCGAATTTAAAAGTTGTATTTGCCTCAATTACTTGTGTGTGTAACAAGTAGGTCGCTAACAAACAATACTCAAGTTATGGTTAACTAAGCGAACAAACATACGAATGCTCACTGAGTTGACTCGTGGATAGCATTTGTACCGAATATCGTGTGATAAAGGAAAATAAACTTACTTTTTCATTGGATGAAATTCGTGCCGCACTGCAGATACGAGTATTTGCTACAAATAAGTTATTTCAAAATTACATTTTTATAACATTGTTTAGTGCCGACTGTACTTTTAACACCGATATTATATAACACACTATCGAAAAAACCAGTCAAATGAGTCCAAATTCGAGGGATTTACTATGACCCATTTAGGTGGCAGGACCCTGTGCAGGGTCCGTCCGGATCGCTACCACCATCTTATCCATTGACCACCCGCCAAGCAGCAGTGTTCGCATTGTTGTATTCCGGTGTGAAGATAAGACAACCGGTGAAATTACTAGCATAGAGGCATTCCATCTTAGTCCTCAGGGTTGCCAACGCATTTGAGGTCTTAGGATTATAGTCTTGAGAATTCAAATGTCTATGGGTCTTAGATTCCACTTAACATCAGGTGGCCTGAGTGCTCGTGTGCCTTCTCCTTAACATAAAAAAAAATATAAAAAAAATTGCCGATTATAAATGTCCCGTTTTTACTTTTGATTTATTCTGTTAAGCGATTCACTCTCACTCACTTCACTTGACATTGGCAAAATAAATAAATAGTTATAAATTAATATCACGGGACAGTGTCACACGAATTGACCTAGTCCCAAACTAAGTTCTAGGCTTGTATTATGGGTGCTAGACAACGATAAAACACCCAAGACTCAGGGACAAATACTGGTTCTCATCACAAAAATATCTGTCCTTACCGGGATTTGAACCTGGGAGCGCTAGCTTCGTAAGCAGGGTCACTACCAACTAGGGCCTAGTTGGTAGTGACCCTGCCTAGTTACTAGGCCAACGTGCCGTCAATTTACCGCGAAATACCGCGGTGGACCGCCATTTATTAAAAAAAGAAGAAGAGTTCCTATGCCCCCTTCGTTTCCATCGTCTTACCAGCTCTATGGTACCATAGTATTGTCATCGGAATCGCATAATATCCAACAATTTATAAGAACTAGATTAAAATTGACTTCAAAATATTACCTAATTTACCGATATGTGACATTTTATAGTAAATAGATATTGAGTTCATCGGATCAAAAAGGATTTAAACAGTATCAATGTTGTATATTATAGCAGTTTTTTAATTAAAATCAAAATAAAAATCTCAATTTTAACAACTAATTTATTATCAACGTGTTTCTGATTTTGATTGACTCGGTTAACCTTAAAAGAAACCATACACGAATGGATTATTTTAAGGGAACATACATACATAACATCTCGCCTTCATTCCCAGAGTGGGGTAGGCAGAGCTACAAAAAATACCAACAACTCTAAAAAGACTTGTTGATAATTCTGTAACCACATTTTGCACAATCAGGCCAAGAAGTTTACTAGTTATTAGTGACAGATTGCAAGCCCATCGCCTAACAGTACTACAAGCCCTTATTCCCTTAGTCGCCTCTTACGACATCCACGGACGACATGGAGTGGCACTATTCTAACCCGGCATCCACACGGGATCATTCATTTTTAAGGTTATTCGATACAAATAAAACAAGCAAAAAATTACCAATTCAATTGATTGTATGTCATTGTGTATCGTAAATGTATCGAAGAGTCTGGAAATTAACACAAAATGGGCGTTTTCCAAAAAAAGTACATACATATAGTTAAGGACAAAAATTAACAACGGTAATTATTCCATTACGTCACGAAAATTAGCCATGTATTTATATACTGCCCTCATAAGCAATTAGGCGGAATTTAAAATTAAAGCTTAGCCGAGTCAAACCTAACCTGTCAGTAATATGGTTGAACTTGCTACAGGAGTTTTGTCTGAGATGCCACTATTTCTCTTAAAGCAGTAATAGTTAATTTTCGTGACGCAATGGAAAAATTACCGTTGTTAATTTTTGTCCTTAACTATATGTACTTTTTTTGGAAAACGCCCATTTATCGATCAAAGTGAAGCTTATATTAGTGTTTTAAATGGTTTAATAAACCTTTGAAAAGTCTTACCATCGTCTTACATTCAATTATTTCCTCCATTAAATGGCAACCCCACAAAAATCAATTAAAAGTTGAGTGATAAACCGAGTCGGATAAGGAAAGCCGTGCTGGGAGAAAGCGTTTTGTAACTTTACTTACAAGTTATTCTAGGGTTCCGTAGCGTAAAATTAAAAGGAAGAAATTTAGAGTTCGATTATTTTGTTTTAATTTGACTATCAGTGTTTATGGATGCTAAAGGCATGATTTCGATGCTGGCTACAGCAACCACGGCGGCGACTTAACTTTGGCATGATGATTAGCTTTGTCTTTAATGCATTTCACTAGGTAGGTGCCTACCTCATGCCTCGTACGGTCAACCAACTCAACTATGCGGTGGTCCCTAAAAATCATGGCATGAAAACGTTAAAGAAAAACAGATTCCATTTCCTCAAAGGCTGGACAGTGTTGATGGGTGGTAGTGTTTAGTTTCCATCAGGTATCCCTTGCTTATTTACTTCCCTCTTATAAAAAATGGCAATGGTAGCCATGTATCGTACTTTAATTAATTAATTTTGCCTAACATAGTGTTCCACTGCTGGGCAAAGGCCTCCTCCCTTGATTTCCACACTTCTCTCTCAGTGGCAATCTTCAGCCAATCCTTCTAAAAAGCGTCCAAGTCATCCCGACATTTCCGCTTGGGTGTGCCTCGCCGTCTGTAGCCGTTCTGCGGGACCCACCAGCACGGCTAGCCCAAGACGGCGCGCGAGATAGACTACCAGTCATTGTCTAATTAGAACGGTCAGAAAAGGACAGGTAGTCATCTCGCGGGCGACATAACTCACGCGCCGTCTTGTGCTAGCCGTGCTGGTTGCCGCATTGGCCCACCTCTGTGGGTACATGCGACAAACATGCCAGGGCCATTTTAACTGAGCATTCTTTTTAGTATCGTTAAAATTTGTTTAGCGTTTATATTGTAAGTTCGGAACTCTGCAAGCGAGTTTGACTCGGGCTTGACCGGAATTATACTTGCGTAGGAAAAACCCGAGCTCAGTTTTTATAAAGTTACTTAATAAATGTTTCGTACTGCTATAAGTGAAGGATAATCCATTGAAATCTAGAGGATATTAATTGACTGGTATCCTTTGATTACTTTTAGGACGTTAATCCCTTTTTAATATCGAAGAGTGAGTCCACAGATTTTGGTCATTAATCTTGGGACTTTCTTGTCGTTATTGTTCCCGAATCAGACAGTTTTACGTTCAGTTATATAAATAATTAAAAATAAATTTCTAGTTCAGTAGCTCCAGCATAAATATTTCAATCGTGCTTTACGAACCCTATAATAAACTCTCGTTTCTACACATTACATACATACATATCTTCACGCCTGTCTCCCAATGGGGTAGGCAGAGACTATGGAACGCCAGGTGCACCGATCCAAACATACAACCTTCACTTCCTCCACATTCATCAATCTCTTCATGCACATTCATACACATTCTTTTACGTATAACGTCATTTGTCAACGTTCTAGTACTAAACACAGACACGAGTTAATAATTCCAATCGCAATCGCCATGTACATTATCTCGATGACGCGACATAACTAAAAGCGATTTAAAGAAAATTTACTTTAAGTTCTGTGAAAACTCACTTTTGAGGAACATTAGGCTGAGATTCTACGTTTTTCCGTATTGTCAACATTTTGATAACTCTTATGTACTTGACAGTAACGACATGACGGCCGATTCAAAAACGATTTTAAAACACATCAAACGCAATATCGTTCTAAACGCAGGAGAAATGGGGCCCAGGCGATCACGACTTTAGTGACGATCTCGGAAATGGATTATTCTAGTTAGGTTGAGGGCTGGAATTCTACAAGGTAATAACGATATCGTTTTTGACCTGTTTCCTTATTGTCAACGTTGTGATAACTCTTATATCATTTACAATAATGGCGACTGTGACATAAACGATTCTTAAACGTGTCAAACACGATATCGTTTTAACGCACCTGAATAGTGGCCCTGGAATTCTACAAGGTAATAACGATATCGTTTTTGACCTGTTTCCTTATTGTCAACGTTTTGATAACTCTTATGTCATTTACAATAATGGCGACTGTGACATAAACGATTCTTAAACGTGTCAAACACGATATCGTTTTAACGCACCTGAATAGAGGCCCAGGTCAAAAACGATATCGTTATTACCTTGTAGAATTCCAGCCCTGAGTCGAGGGCAACTCCCAGATGCCAAAAATGTCGGTGTGCCTGCACAAAGTGGTTGCGTTATCAATATTATGGCGGCTGCAAAAAGTGTTATTTTCCCAAAAAAAACGATAGAAAATGACTGAATGTTTTACCTACACAAAGAAAGTACAAAATAGTTGTACTCATGTCAAATAAGCAAAAACTGACCTAGTCTATGAGCGGCCTAAAAATAAATTTTCCCTAGGCAATTTTAAAACACGAAAGTGTTCGAAGTACCAGGGTGGCTGAAACTGAAATTACTGCGACTTCCAAGCCAAAAGTCTGCACTCGCGAGTGTATGGGCGTAATTGCTTCCTGTAGGAAACACGCTGTGTGAAAAACGACCTTAGCTACCTCCGCCTTGTTGCTTGCCTGGTATAAATTTACAAGTGGCGCTTTGCAATTAAGCATTTCAACAAGTAGACGTAATTGAAAGCGCGTATAACAGAGTCAAGAATATAAATATGTGACATTCTAATATTGTAAGGAGAGTTTAGATAACATCACAAGCAGGTAATAAATAAGTATGGATCGGTTTTAAATTGGGTGACTGAAACATATTTAAATAATTGCATCGATTAACCGTTTTTTGTCTCCCATTCCGAATATCCAAGCCCGAACGAGTTTTTATTTGTCGTTAATAATCTGAGCTCTCATTGACTATGTAGCCTTGGTAGACGTGTGGACGCCAGTAACAGGTATGCAATGCAACAGGCTATCGACAGAAAGCGCCATCTCACAGGCTGTGACGTAACACGTACACATGGGCTTACCTGAAGATTATTTTTAATACTTTTTTAATATAATATATTTTATGCTATGGAGTAGGCAAACGAGCACGCAGGCTTGATGGTTAGTCGAACCTGAGGCTGCAAAAAATGAAATGAATGAAATGCTAGTAATTTCATCGGTCTTAATATCCGCACACCGGAACACAAACCGGTCAAAAATATAAAGCTTTTGTTAATTTTAAATTATTAACAGACCCGGTTAAGTACTATACGTTATGTTACGACATTAACGTAAAGCTCAATTAATTCTAATTAGGGCTCTTGTGGCATATTGCCAAAGATGCTAGCTGCATTTTCTCGCTGGAACATATAGATACATATATAGCTACGAATGCAAATAGATAGCAATGCTAATGCGTTGAGCGAGAAAGATGCCAGCTATTTGATTACATTTCCTCGGCCGAGAGTCTTCGTATAAGTGTGTATAAGTAAAGCAAAATTATTTTTGTCCAATAAAGAGTGAGTAGAAAAACAAGGGATTGAATACTGAAATGACGGCAGGTGGGGATGTTTGCAAGATACGGATGAGATGATGACGATGAAAGAGTATACTTACTATTTTAAACTTCCAGAAAAAGGTTGTTAGCACTTTTATCCCACGGACCGAGGGTCTCAACACCGAAAGTAACAAAATCAAGGTCGGTGCCGAGACCAGGATATGTATTTTTTGCGGTTCCAAGAAGGTCTGACACAAATGGGAACAAGCCCATCCTACGTTTTCAATGGAACAAAGCCATGCCACCTGTAATGCATCTTGCCGGTATTCTTTAAAATAACAGATCGAGAAAAGTAGGAGCATTGACGGAGGCAAGAGAACGCTAATATTGATTGTCAAACCGATAACTTTCGGTCCTAACTAAAAGTAACAGTCCTTATCACTATTATTGCGTTTTTCAATAAACGAAAGTATTATCTTGAAATGGAAAAGTAGTTTTTGTTTTACAAATGAATACACAACACTTCGGGGTAGGCAACTTAACGAATACAGGCGGTCAATTTTTTCCGTTAAGTTACTCACTCATTAAATTATGCCATAGACCCTATAAATTGGGTATTAGGTAATTTATTCAACAAAAAACCACTCTTCGATTTCAAAACAATACATTAGTTTAAAGACCACAATAACAGTAATGAGACTGAGAGCCTGGACGCTCGGTTCTGTATTAACAACTTTTTAGTTTCCACATTACGACTAACAGCATAAATCATAACCTAACTTGTGCTGAGGAGGGTCCATTTATAACACAGTCACTCCCTTTCACTGTCTCACGTCTGCCGACCCTTTTACTTTTGATCTATGGTTTTACTGGATGGATACCATACCATCTCTGTGTTTTACCATGTAAAAGCCATATTAAGGATCGATTGCATTGAAGTTTACGACACGTTGACGTAACGTTTTTAATGCTTCTTTAACGCCGACCAGTTGGTTACGTCCAAAAGAACGCTACGTAATTACTTTTGGCGATTTGACGCAGCTCAATTTACGCAGGTTCAGCGTATTTTAAGCTTCGGTGTGGATTCCCGTTTTACGAAACGTCAAAAGAAACGCTGTCGTAGGAAACTGTCATTTCTGGCGTATAGGAGGCATCCTAGCCAAAATCAATTTGTTAAACAGTAACAAAAAAATAAAAAACCGGGGAAGACCATGTCGGACCATGCTCAGTGTAGGCTTCCGAAGTCGTTAAGTACTACGAACATCAAGTAATAACTAAATTTCTTTTTAAAGTCAATTGGTCCCGTCTTAGATGATTTTAGTAGGAAACACTTTAATCGCCTGTGTCTCAAGAACCAATGATGTCTACATAGTCGTGATAGTTTTCCTTTAAATTTCGTTATATGCTCTTTTATTTAAGTTTTTTTCGGATTTTTATTATTTGTAGTTTTGTCTGAAGGGGGACGACGACACTTGACTCTAACAAAAATTAACGCTTTAAAGCTTAATATTTTATAAACGGATCACTTAATCGAAAAATTGTTTTCACAAACCCACAATATTCATATTTTTTAAAGACATAGGTCTTTAAAAAATCCAACGACACCTCACACTATGGGGTAGACGAGAAAAAAAATACATCCCCACGTTACGTGTAGGCGAGGTACCATCGCCCACACTGTTAACTTTCTATCGGTAGACCTTATACCTTTTGTAATAAGGGCCACCGATTGACAGTTAAAAGTGTTGCTGATTGTACGTTTTTTTTTAAAGATTTTATTTTACCACTTTGTTGACGTGACTAATATGTATATTCATGCCAAATTACAGCTTTCTAGTACTACCAGTCTCTGAGCTAGGCTAAGGACGGACATGACGAAACTATAAGGGTTCCTAGTTTGACTACGGAACCCTAAAAAACGATTAAAGGCGCAAGTTTACCTCAAATTCACATAAATTCATCTCTATGAAGGTCTACTGTCTATCACGATGGACTACCAAAACAGACGTTTATGTGAATTATTTACGAGCTTACCGCACTAGGTACAGTCGCCAGCAATAACATCATTTTACACCAGTGGCATAAGAGCGTCTCATGTTTTCATAACTATTATTATCTCCACCACAAAGTACGCAGTTTACACAGTAAATAATAAATAATTACACCGCCATGATTGCTAATAAGCGGGTACTAAAATGGCCATTCCTTTGGAGTTGATAAGTAAACCCGAGGGGAATAGAATATTATCGTATCCAAGAGTTCATCTAATGATGGAGTCGCAAGATGGGGATAGGGTCTCCGCTGTAAATAACGTAGTCCTTTTGAGATTGGGATTCGTTAGTTTGGTCTCCATAAGCAGATGATGACTATACAAATACAAAAAAACAGCCAATTGCGAGTCGGACTCGCGCACGAAGGGTTCCGTACCATTATCCATACAACCACGGTGTCTGTATTAATATCGAGCAAAAAGCGGCAAAAAAAACAATTTTGTTGTATGGAAGCCTCCCTTTAATATTAATTTCATTTAATTGTTTATTCTTAAAGTGAATATACAACTAAATATTTTGTGAATATATTAAGTGTCTATCTGTTGCCGTTATTAATATCGAGCAAAAAACTACTAAAAATCACGTTTCTTGTATGGCAGCCCCCCTTAAATATTTATTTTATTTTGTTTTTAGTTGTTGTTTTTATAGCGGCAACAGAACTACATAATTTGTCAAAACTTCAACTTTCTAGCTATCGCGGTTCTTGAGATACAGCCTGGTAAAAGTACCTACAGTTGACAACAAAAAATTCAAAATTATATTTTCGACACAGATTTTTCAACAAAATGTTGAATAATATATGTATGCAAAGTCTGTGTCAATGGAACTTGCAAAAGATGTTAACCAAACCAAACAAACCAATTCACCATAATTTTAATTAATCACGTACTTTTAAAGATCAAGTGAGGTATTTGCAATACACTAGATCGTTATTTTCGTTTTAAGTCTAAGATTAAATAACTATTTATTATAAGAATTATTATTATTATTATTATTCGGACTAAAAACTTGTTGGACGAAATGCGTGTTAGACTAAAACCATGTTGGACGAAATGCGTGTTGGACTAAAACCTTGTTGGACGAAATGCGTGTTGGACTAAAACCGTGTTGGACGAACTGCGTATTCGACCAACGGCTAACAAATCGTTATTTTTAATAGAAACACGCTTGGTGAATATTTGAGGTTATGTGTCAAACAACATACAGACAAAACACAGACTTTAAACCCTTTACTACACAAAAAACCAATGACAAGTAAGAACATAAAGTTAAGATTAACGTGTATGATGGCGAATATAAAATAACTTAATAATTGTTTTTGGTGACTGTATTTATTGAACCTTATCGGCTGAAAACGTCATGTTACGCTATACGATAGTGTAACATATACTCGTATAACAACACTCCCGAGGGACGAAACCGCCTTCCGCACCGTACGTGCCTATATCTTAAGTGGAACGGTAATGTATTGGTTTTTAGTTGGAATTATTATGTCTACATCCGTTTATTTTTGCCAAAAGTAATGGTTCCTGCCATGAGCCAATGAAGTAATGGTCCGTCCGGATCGCTACCACCATCTTATTTATTAACCACCCGCCAAGCAACAGTGTTTGCATTGTTGTGTTCCGGTGTGGGGATAAGACAACCGGTGAAATTACTAGCATAGAGGCTTTCCATCTTAGTCCTTAGGGTTGGCAACGCATTTGAGGTCTTAGGATTATAGTCTTGAGAATTCAAATGTCTATGGGTCTCAGATTCCACTTACCATCAGGGGGCTTGAGTGCTCGTGTGCCTTCTCCTTAACATAAAAAATAAATAAATGAAAAGCAATTTAACATTAGAAGGACTGGTACACTGCAGCACTGGTACGCGTAGCTATCAAAAAAAAACCAATCAAAAGCTCCGGGTGCCCACATTACTCACGCCTTAATAGTTCGAGTTTTGTAAAGGAAAACGCAAACACCTAGTTTTGACCTGAACTGACATATGGGTCATACACAGATTTAGGTTACCGTCTTTCCTGTGGACACACCGAAAGTTAACGTTTTAAAGGCCTTATTTTCTGGCTAAGCCCATTACCGCAAAAACGCCGTCAAAACTGCTTTAGACCTATCACATAAAAACATAACTTATATGCACACAAGCTTTTAACTTTTGACCACAGGAGAGACAACTTTTGTTTTTAAGAGTACATGTATGACCCATATACCGGGTGTACAATCCAAATGGGTCAGTATGGTGAAGTCGGAAACTATGAGAGATAGCGAGATCTGTTCTTAGGAACCATGGCGTCGATTTTAGATTTAATAATAACAAAAATAAAAATAAAAATATATATTTTTAATATTTCAATTTTGTTGTGCTTCTTGCGACTTGCAGAATTTATACATTGATTCTGGCCAGGTTCGATTCCCAGTTATGTATGAGAGTTAATAAAAAAGTTTGAATGTAATTATTATTAAATCTAAAATCGACGTCATGGTTCCTAAGAACAGATCTCGCTATCTCTCATAGTTTCCGACTTCTCCATACTGACCCATTTGGATTGTACACCCGGTATACGAGTACAAACATTGCAAAAGCTGGTAGCAGAAATATTAGGTATACCCATTAACTTTTCCTGCCATTAACAGAACTTTAAAAAAATCCATCTAGGAATAACCTTACAGTTACCTTTATGGCGTCCAAATCGTTATTCCATCGAAAAAAATCCAAGCGGACCTTTGCAGCTCTGAATAAAAGATTTGCACAATGTCACTATTCTGGTAAGGGTTGACATCCCGCTTATTCTCGATCGCAAACCATGAATAATGTATATCGTCCGTCCTGGTCTATCTCAAGGTGTTCGTATGGATCCATCTCGCTTGCTCTGGTGTTGTGTAAACGCGTTATTTGTGAGTAAATGCTTTAGTTGTAACTCATTTAGAAAAGTTGAGGTTTATGTGGGTAGTCAGCCAGTGGCATACATTTTGGTGGGGTTGATTTTATTTACGATTTGCTGGAAGTTGATTTAGGGCTTTACTTGATATATTGGCCTTTAGGTTGTTGTGATATAGTAGCCAAGTGAATACAATACAATACAAATACTATTTAAAGAACACGGAACAGTACATTTAAATCATAGGTATAAAACAGACGGTCTTACCGCTAAATAGCGATCTCTTCCAGACCACCTTGTAAGAGAAATAACTGAGGACACAAATTCATGGCAGGCGGTGTAAACTAATTCGTTTAGAACTCAAACTAAATAACTACAAGAAACAATTAAATTATTACAATATTATTTAATGCACATCATAGAGAGTTACAATATGTAACATGGTTATCGCTACATATATAGCGATCTCTCCCAGATAACCTTGATAAAAGAAGATACTTAAAAAAATTGTTTAAAGTAGAGCACAGTAATTAAGGCATTCAACTCAATCAATATAAAGAAAACCAGTGACCTTTGGGGAGTGTCGGTCCATGTACTCAAATCCTTAATTGAAGTCATAGCATCTGACTTAATGGTCGTATTTAATCACTGTGTTGATTGTGGTGAGTTTCCTGATCTTATGAAACATAGTAAGATAATTCCATTATTCAAAACGGGTAGTATTTTGACCCCACAAATTTTAGACCAATATCCATACTACCCACTTTCAGTAAAATATTTGAGAAATTGATTTTGTCACAGTTAGCGGAACATTTTCGGTGTAATAATTTATTACACAATAAACAATTTGGTTTTACTCGGGATCGCTCGACAACCGAAGCTGGTGTTGAGTTGATTAAAAACATTTTAATGCCTGGGAAGGGTCACAGGATGCTTTAGGTATTTTTTGTGATTTGTCCAAGGCCTTCGATTGCGTTAACCATGACACATTGATCAGGAAACTACACCACTATGGAGTTAGAGGTACTGCGCTAAACTTAATAAAAACGTACTTATACGGGAGAATACAAAGGGTAGACGTGAATGGAGTTCGATCACCTGGGTCATTGGTCTCAATGGGCGTACCACAGGGCTCAATATTGGGTCCATTTTTATTCCTCATCTACATAAATGACTTACCTTACCTTATAAAGGACAACCATGATATAGTATTGTTTGCTGATGATACGTCACTTGGGTTCAAAGTTAAACGACAACAGCAGTTTAATGTCGATGTAAACAATGCTATATCAAAAGTAGTCGATTGGTTTAGTGTTAATAATTTATTACTGAATGAAAAAAAGACGAAATGTATAAAGTTCATGACTACTAATGTGAAAAATAGTCAAACTACTGTAACTATTAAAAATGACAAACTAGACCTAGTTAATGATACAGTGTTTCTTGGTATAACGTTAGACTCCAAGCTCCAATGGGGTCCTCATCTTGCTGGATTGGCGGGTAGACTCAGTTCAGCAGTTTTTGCAGTTAATAAGATTCGGCAATTAATAGACTTAGATACCGCTCGATTAGTTTATTTTAGTTACTTCCATAGTATTACGTCATATGGTATTTTACTGTGGGGTAGTGCTGCTGATGTAAATAGCATCTTTGTTCTGCAGAAGAGGGCTATTCGTGCTGTCTACAAGATGGGCCAGAGTGACTCGCTTAGAGATAAGTTTAAAGAAATTAATATATTGACCATGCACAGTCAATACATTTATGAAAACATTATGTATGTTCATAAAAACATCGCTAAATTTAGAAAGAACTGTGACATACATAATGTTAATACCAGAAATAAATATAAGCTCGCAGTGCCCTTCACGCGGCTCCATAAAATAAAAAACTCTTTTATGGGTAATTGTATTAGGTTCTATAATAAGCTCCCAAGTAATGTTACTGAACTATCAGTAAATAAATTTAAGAGTTACGTTAAGCGTAAACTAATTTCTAAAGCATATTATAGTATTAAAGACTATATTAATGATAACAATGCTTGGGACTGAATTGCTTGTAATAAAATGTTTAGTCCTTACGGCAAAAGGTTGCGAACGTCGAAAAAAAAAAAGACATCCGACAGAGTTTCTTACAGGTTCTTCTCTGATCGGTCGCGATTTGAACCTGCAGTCAATTTAGGCTAAGTCGCTACTATGACGTTTCAAAAGAGTTTATTATTTGTACTAATTGAATAAAGATTATTCTGATTCTGATTCTGATTCTGAGTAATGAATAGTTAAAAAGATGATAACCTGATAAAAGTAAAAGTAAACAATGTTCACGAGTGTTAAAAGTTAAGGATTATAAGTCACAAATCTAAAAGAAGAAAGTAAATAAAGTTAAGAAACAAAAGGAAGTTATGGTTTAGATAAATATGAACTAGCAAACACGAAGGCCATTTTGTAATCAAAATTGTATTTCTGTGCAATAAAGGTTAAATACCTAAATAGAGAAAAAGATTAGAAAAAAAAACGCAAGATTTTGCATGCTTTAAATCTTCAGGTAGTGCATTCTAAATAACCGATGGAAAAGAAAACAATCCAACGATACATAGCACTTCAAGATCGATCAAAAGGGAGATCACAAAACAGACATGGATACTGTGTACTTATCGCACTGCTAGATCAAAACAGTATCAAAAACTTGTTAGTTTGGTTTAAAATTTATAAAAGTCACATTAAAGTTGATTTTGAAACACAATTGTATTTTGAGTTGCTACAGTTTTGACGACACGTTAGCCTAGTTGGGAGTTGGGAGTGACCCTGCCCCCGAAGCTTGCAGTCCTGGATTTTCTATTCCATTCAAATGCCGGTAAGGCAGATATTTATGTGATGAGCGCGAATACTTGTTCCCGAGTCTTGGATGTTTTCTATGTATTTAAGTTTGTACGTATATGTCACAGGACAATGTCACATAAATTGAGCTAGTCCCAAACTAAGCTCTAGGCTTATACTATGGGTACTAGATAACGATAAACATACTTATATAGAGAAATATATACTTAAATACATAGAAAACATCAGGAACAAATACTCGTGCGAGCTCATCACACAAATATCTGCCCTTACCGGGGTTTGAACCCAGGACCGCTAGCTTCGGAGGCAGGGTCACTTCCAACTAGGCTAACGTGTTGTCAAATATTAAAAGTATTTCTCAATATAAATATGTTTATCGTTGTCTAGTACCCATAGTACAAGCCTAGAGCTAAGTTTGGGACTAGATCAATTTGTGTGACATTGTACCTGATATTTATTTATTATTGTTTATTTATCTACTCGTAGCAGTTCTGCGAGTGCCGTCTGTTTGGCATAACTTCGATTGTCCTAAACGTATTTGGCATAATGGTTTTTCGAATGTTGACATTGCAGAAACATTGCGTATTTGGTATATATATTGGTAACTATTTGAATGAACCAATTAAAACCATTATTGCTACTGCAACGTAAGCAAGCTAGGTAAGCTTTTGAATAGGTCTTTCAATCTAAAATGCTATGTTCAGTTCGAGACGTTTATGGTGTAATAATACTCTGCTTAATAATTTTATGCGTTGTTTTGTTCTTTGTAACGATTCGGATGATTAATGTTGTCATAAAGTTCATTCAACTAACGAAGTTTCTGCCTAGTAGTCATATGCGAAAGTAGACTATGCCATAGGATATAATGTCTATAGTCACTTATGTTTAAAGTTATTATGCAGTATAGAATTATAACAAAAAAAAGCATAAGAAGGGGGCACCCAGTGCGATGTATAAACTCATCTGCATTCTCGTTTTCAGCAGTCGGGTAAAACTTAACGACGTCATCTACATATCTGCAATCCTCTTTTCACACAGAAGCCGAGAAAATAGGAAGACATTTTGTAGTAAGTAATATCCGTCTCGGCCGTAGTGCAATTTCGAAAAGAGATGTTACTATTATTTTAAATGGAACTAGCTTTTGCCTGCAAATTTATCGCCATTCAATTTTCCGAAGTAAAAAGTACTTATGCCCGTCTCTGGGTTTTAAACTACCTCCGTACCAAACATCACGTCTATTGGTTTAGGCGTTGAACCGTAAAATAAACACGTAATAATATTAGTAAGAATAAGGATAAAGATTTCTGCCGTCAACGTCATATAAAATCTCAAAACCAATTTTCTCTGATCTGAATCGGAGAGCGGCGTTGCGAAAGCGCTATAAGTGTCTTTAAAAATAACAGCCCGTTATGTTTCAAAGCAAATTGGCTTTTATTAAACAGCCCCGCTCACACCTGTACTCCTGTTGGCTTTCAATTTGAATTTCCTGTTTATCTCCTTTGTTTCGAATTACTTGGGATTTCTTACGTTGATTGAATCGCCTCTGACAAAAAAGAAATTGTTTTTAGAAATGCTTTCGCAAAAAATAATTTAAAGTAATTTACAAAAAATACATTTGTAAGTTGGATAGAAGATTGATCTTTATATACAATGTTTTTTTTAGATTGTTTAGTGTCGGGATATCGCTTAGGTACGGTAGAATAATTGAAGGTTAAAAAACCTATGAACAATTTTATTGGAGTCACCCAAGGCACCATACTTGGCCTATAGTTTTCCTTATTCAATAATAAAGACTCGTAAGGATTTAAAGAATTCATCATATTCCCAGCATCCAGTCCACATTGCTGCAGATATCAATTAAACTCTCGCACAAAGGCTCGCCGCTGCAGCGGCGGCTAACATTTTTCAAAGGGACGTAGAGACTCACTTCAGGCCACCATTGCGTTGTTTGATTTCTGTTTTAGTCATTATTTTGGTTATGGCGAACTTTTGGTAAATTGGCACGGCCCTCGCCTATATTAAAATTTTCAATACTTAATTCAATTCAATTTAAATATTTTTTTCCTGTAGTATTCGGTAAGTAGTGCTAAATGCGTGAGCACAGCTTGGCTAGATTTAAGCTTACCCAAGGTCAGCCATGTGGAGGTCACATTGAAATAAGTATATACTTAACGGATTATTGTGCAGTTTTGCAGGTGCTAGGTAAGAATAAATTAAAAGTAATATTCCAGAGACTCTTTCAGGCAAAAAATGGTGCATCAAGCAATGGTTGAACTTAAGTAACATGCTTATATTCATTTTAGAGGACTTAACGATGATTATACAGTGGATTTCATTTATTACGACCTTGGTTGTAGCGACCATTTGTCTATAGTGACGTTAAATCTCAGTCCCTTGAATTAAAGCATACTTTAGTATGTACAAACATATGGCTATAGCGACTTTGGATGTAACGTCGAGTTCGGGTGTAGCGACTGTTTTTATTGAATAGTTTGTAATAAATTCCTGGAAATCCCATGCAGATGTTGCGACCGGAGTCGGCCGCCAAAGACACAAAAGAGCTTTCTTATCTTTTGTTTACATCTACACAGATGGTCAGCAACCTTTACTTTTTGTTTTTAGATATTAGCTAGGTAATTAGGAAGGTATATAAGCGTGTACGTTTCCGAGTTAAAATGGTTCAGTTACAAATTGATATTCAGAGTAGCAACTGTGTATAATAAACTATTGAATAAGTATGGCTCCTAGACGCACGTTCACTGTTAAAGAAAAGGCGGAAATCATTTCAAAATTGAAAAATATTGCAAACAATGCTGATTTGTGCAAAGAATACAGTTTCGCATTCAACAATATCTACGATGTGGAAAAACCTTGATAAAATATTAGAGTACTTTGAATCCAAATCCGTAAAAATTAAGAAAAACCGCAAGCCGACGCATCAAGATGTTGAAAAAGCTTTTTAAATGTAACAATAAATGAATATAAACCATGTACATGTCTGTATCTTTTTGTCTTTGCCTGTAACGACATCCGGATGTAACGACGAAATAACAGTGGTCCCTTCATCGTCGTTATACCCGAAATCCACTGTAGATAGTCAAGAGAGAAATTTACCACATTTTAGCTCAAATTGTTTAAACACCAGTTATATGATCGCTACGAGCATCTTCTTTCTTAAAGCAAGCAATTATCATATCGTGTATTCGTTTCGAGGAAACGGCTTTAACAAATTTAATTAAAATAAAGGAAAACGACACATTCAGGTCCTTTTAACTTGTCGATTGAAGTGAAAACTTGTTTTCAATTCGATCAATCCCAAATACTTCTGTTATAAATATATGTTCATGTATTGACTTAAGATATTGCTGGCGTTTTATCAGAAATCGTAATAGTTTCAAGGAAAAAATATAGTCGACTGAACGACAAACACCCTCTGGGTTTGTATGTATATCCTCATTTTATCTTCATTGTATTTTTATTTTACAATTAAGTAATAATAATATAATAATAATAATAATAATAATAAGTGATGACATACATGTATTAAGCATGTTTGAAATTTATTGAAAGTAAATGAAATGGGAAAATTGTAGATAACTATTGAATTTCAGTGACTTGCTCAATTTTATCTGTCACTTACTCATTAAAATAATTTAAATCATTATCAGGTATATGGTATGCGACTGTCATAACTAAAGGTACTAAACTTAAAACATTTTATTGCAAACACTAGGATGATTATAGTCATAAAGCAAAGCAATATTGCATGCACCATAAAATAAATAAATATCTCACGCAAATTGACCGAGTGCCAAACTAAGCTCTAGGTTAAACATTACTGCTATTGTAATAAGCACAAACATAAAAATTTAAAAAATTAACGATGCAATCAATTGAACCATCCTAAACTTAATTGTTATGAGTGAAGGAATGGTATGCAACAGTTAAACTTAAAATGTCCCTCTCACCTTTCCTCCTTCCCCCTCACCTGTTGTAGCTCACCCTGGCTCCGAAGAGGCTATTAACCCACATCATAAACTGAGGCCGCAGCTGCGTAATCCTCGAAGGATAACGCAGTTTCCGAACCCCATCTACACTGTGACGAAAACGGGTCACTTTCTATGGAAATTCTGTACTAATTGACCCGTTTCATTGCTCTAGGATGTTATTTTTATTGCAATTTTTCCCAAAAGTTTCGAAGAGATAATGGTCGTCAACGAAGTTTACATTGTATAGGCATTAAGATCGGAACATAGATGTTCAGGGAATATTTTCTACGCGGTAAAACCTGATTGCTTTTGTCATTTTATCGTATTGTCAACGTAATGGCGGCCGAGTTAAAAACAAAACGATACCATGGCAAAAGCAATAAGATATCACCGAGTAGAGATAGTATCCCAGAAATATATGATCTCCACCATATTCAGGTTACAGCGTATACGAGTATATCAGAGATCTTATCATGATCGAATATATTTGATAACTAAAAGTAGATTTTAGATTTGGTTTGCAATTGATAGTGCATTTTTTTTTTGTAATGGTGTACTTACACGGGCAATTTTTTGAGCAACAAATGTCCGCCATCATTAGCTGTCTGTTTGACGGGTAATAATTGCTCAATGCAAAAACAATACCTGTTTAAATTTCTCCCTGTTATTCTTGTATACAACTCCACCTGTTAGTTATACAGCGTGGATCAAATCGTAAAAGTCAACTATTAACCATCGATATGTTCTATAATTCGGTATTCATAATGTAAACTCAATGAATGACTAAAAAAAAGCTGGTTCAAAATCACCGAAAAAAACATTTTTAGAAGCTAATTAAGTAGGTATTGCGTATTTCAACAGCCTTCCATTTCGTTAGCCATTTCGCTCCTGCATGATTTTATTTCATCACAAAATGAACCGCGCACATCAGCAGGCGACCCAAAGCGTACCCTATACCAACAGTAGAGGTTCCATATTTATTTGATAGACAAACGCCGGGGCTATATACAGGAGTATTAATTAATAATTCGTTTCTCGCCGTGTATTTCGGAGGAAAAAATCGCTTGTGCGAAACAAATGACGTCATTAGCATCGTTCACACTCCGCGAAATTTAATTATTTCCCGGCGAAATGTGGTGTAATTTGTACCGCTGATTGTTTTTTTCGAAGGCATACAGATTTTTAATTAGTTTTGCGCCCGGATAAGCTTTATTGGGTCGTTTATGTTGCTTTTCGGTGGAAAAAATGGCTTTTGCCTAATTAGCTGAGATATAAATGGCCCTCATCTTACCCGGGGAATACAAAACACGCTAAAAAACGGACGAGGATTCTTATAGTAAGTTACAGAAAAACAACGACATGATTTTATTACAACAAAACGTAATTATAAGGTACTTAATCAATCATAGCACTGTAGCCAAACACAATAGATACAAGAAAAAAAAAAATAAAAAAATCTCCAGTAATTACTGTGGGCAATATTTTTTGCCAAAAAAACATATTTACGGCCGTGATGATGACAAATAAGGTCGTATCGGTCACCGTCGTCACTGTCCGCATTATTGTCGTTATTGGTAAAATTATAGCTTAAATACAATACAATACAATACAAAAATTCTTTATTGAACAACAAAACTTAAAAAATTAAAACAGAACACGGAACAGTAGGTACATTTAAATCATAGGTATACAACAGGCGGTCTTACCGCAATGGTCTTACAATGTATGTATTTGCAACTCAAAATATTGTAAGTTAATTAGGAAATTTATTTCAAACAGATAAATTGCAGTGCCCATACAGGGTTATGTTGATTCATGTACCAGTATTTAAGATGTTTGTAACTACAATATAATGCAATAAAATATGTGACTATGACTATGACAATAAATAAATAAATATCACGGGACAATGTCGCACTAATTGAACTATTCCCAAAATAAGCTCTAGGCTTATACTATGGGTACTAGACAACGATAAACTTACTTATATAGAGAAATAAATACTTAAATACATTGAAAACATCTAAGACTCGGGAACAAATACTCGTGCTCATCACACAAATATCCGCCCTTACCGGGATTTGAACCCGGGCTTCGGAGGCAGGGTCAGTCACTCCCAACTAGGCCAATGTATTAATTGTGTGTTTATAATAAAACAATTATAATTATGTTAATCTATTGAAATGCACCATTTATTATTCTCGTCGTTGGGATAAGGCCAAAATTATGACGAAGATATTGGTGCACCATACTCGGCACATATAACTTTGCCTAAAAACCCAAGAAAACCGAGTAACATGGTTTTACACATTCTAAGATTATTAAAGTGGCACTTAATTGATTTCCAGTAACCGCGACGCTAAAACTGTGTTTCAACATCCGTGAAAAAAACACACTGACCACACTCGGCCAAGTTTACTCGAACTAATCCGGGCCACGAGCCGATTAAATTCAATAGTTCCAGACTATTGGATCACCGTACCTGCGTCTGGGAGCTTATGAAGTCCTAGTACATGTTGCGTTAATTTGATACAGTAATCTAGATTACGATCAGTCCAATGATTCGGGTTGAGATTCGGTAAAAACGATGTTGCCTTTGACGTGTTCTGGTATTGTTTTTAACTAGGCCCCATTACTGTCAAGTACATAAGAGTTACGAGTATCATAATGTTGACAATACGGAAACACGTCTAAGGCATTATCGTTTTAGACCCAGTAGAAGCCCTTTACATTTACGAAACGTTAACTGCCTTCCCGCCTGGCATCCTTCAAAACTTCCTACTTGCTACTATTGTCAATTCATTTAAGAAGTGAACAACGTACTCGTATATAACTGATAATCGACCTTATTGCTGTTTAAAATTATATCTGAATAATTTCAGCCTTACATTTGCTTGTACAAATTACGCACAAGCACCGTGGGGTGCGCATGTCCATTTTGTTCTGGAATGTTCTCTTAGAAAACTCTCCTTTCAATTCGTCGATATAGAAATAAGCGGCAAGTCAAAGAAGTTGCGGTCTTTGAAGTTGTAAACGTGATTAAACCTATATATAGGGTGGAAACAAACTAGTAGATAACTGCTACCTATACCTGTAGAACAGGGTTACAGAAGCCTGTGTTTGACTCGACTTAATCACAGCCCGCAGGCAAACTTCCGAGATTGGCGGGAAACTGTTTACTCGTCTCGCTCGATCTCACTTGACATACGTGCTGTTGAGCGTGTAAGATTCCATTCATGATGGCACTTATTGGCTTTTAATTTTCAATTAATGTATTTCGAGTTTTACATTCTTTGTTTTGGTGTGTGAGGAGACGGATTATGTTTCTCTTTAGATACTGAACTATTCGAACAATTCATCGATAGCACCATATTTGTTATAGCAGGTTGATATTTTAAGAGTCAGGTTTTTGTATCTACAATAGCTTTATATTTAGGATTTTATTAATGCAAATGATTAGGTTTTTAGTCGTCCAGCAGCGAAAGTATGTTACACGAAACACATGAAAAATAAACGATTTGAAAAACGTATGTTGGCAAAAATAAAAAGATTATATTTCATTTTGGTATCACGCAAAGAATATACACATACAAATACACCTATTATACCCTCTTTCGCCCTAGTACATATACAACAATAACACAAATCCCCCTAGAAAAAATATTCCGAGTGTATTCACAAATTCTTTTAAAGAGACTAAGTTATGCTCTCGCAGTCATGGGACCCTGGTAATCCTTAATCCTCATATTATAATAAAACAGACACAAATGTTTCGTCCGTACAAAGTTGAGGTTTTGTTCTGCCAACATTTGTTAGGGTTAATGTTTTTATGCCTGTCTTGTTTGTTATTGTACTGTCATAAAATATCCTGTCTGTCTACTATATTGATTTTTCGCAACTGTTTTCGTAGTCAAATCTTATTTAGTAAACATGCTGTACATCACAAAATACACATGCAAAACAAATATAATGAAATATGATGTAGGTACTTATACATATATTATGTAGAAAACAGTGTTAAACGTTTAAAATGTATATACAAAGAGAAAGTAAGTAAAAAGCCAATTTAAATCGTTGCAACTTGGTTAGGCAGCTGTTTTTATTACCAGGCCAACATGAATATATCACTAGCTCGTACAGCTTTGCGCGGGGCTCAATAAACCTCTCGTGAATCAATCTATCTATCCGTGAAATCCGGAATAAATCCGGTCGGTTCGGAGAAAATCGCGCATAGACAGACAGGCAGACGCAGCGGAGAATAACTAAATGGAATCAGCCAAGCGTTTGGATACTCGTGTAAGTAGAGAAAGAAAGAAAGTAGACATTTTATTCACTACCAGAGGACACGAATGTTACAAAATAACACTAACCAAAAAAAAAAAACCGAAGCACTGCGTGCAATTAAACATCGCCCCTTTGCTTTCTCAACCTCGTATCTGATTGAATAGTTTGATAAAATAGTCTTTATTCTTGGATCATGAGTGTTTTTCCTACTAATCAATTAGACACGATACGAGGTTGAGATAGTAAAGGGACGATATGTACCAGATGCCAACACAATACAATACAATAATTCATTTGCAACTCCATAGTTACTATCTTGCTTCGCTTGGAGTTCACTTCAATTTTGATGAATTATACATAGTTTATATACATACATACATAACGTCACGCCTTCATTCCCAGAGTGGGGTAGGCAGAGCTACAGAATGCCAACAACTCTAACTTGTTGATAATTCTGTAAATACATTTTACACAGCCAGGCTAAGATGTTTACCAGGGGAGTGATTCTCTCAACACAGCGCTGCGTCGATCTCAAAGGTAAAGTTTTATCCGGCAAGTTTAAGAAGTGCCGTCGGAGCGTACAAAACACATTTTAGCGCGTGCCTTCTTAATCAGGCAGCTTTATACGACACTGAACTCGACTACCTGCCTGCAACCTAATGGAGAAGGCACGCGCTAAAATGTGTTTTGTACGCTCCGACAGGACTTCTTAAACTTGCCGGATAAAACTTCACCTTTGAGATCGACGCAGCGCTGTGTTGAGAGAATCACAGTGTATTAGTGTCAGGTTGGAAGCCCATCACCTAACAGTACTACAAGCCTTTATTAGTATTTACGTATTTTACATATATAAAGAAACAATTTATACTAAATAACAATTTGGTAACAGTGTGAAATGTATTTTGTAGAATATAGTGTTCCGGGCGCGAACGTTTAGCCTCTAGGCCTTTATTCTAATGGAGTAAAACCATATTATCTTTGATGTGTTTTCGTATTGTTAACGTTTTGATAGCTCTTATTTACTTGACAGTAATGGCGGCCGAGTCAAATACAATGAAAAATTATCTAACTCATGATGAAAACCGTGTCAAAATCCGTTTCGTAGTTTTGGAGTTTAACGGATATGCAGACCGTTAGACAGAAGCCTGAAGCGATTTTTTTAAATAATATGTAGAGATAATAATAATAAATAAGATTAAGCAATCCTCTTCTATTCTGCCCCTGTCGCCCACAGGGTTGGCAACACACATGGGTCTCAGAGCGCATTTATACCATGAACCAATGATACATACAAACATACATAAAATCACGCCTGTTTCCCAGAGGGGTGCAGAGACTAGTTCTTACCACCTACTACGATCCTGACAAATCTCTTTCACTTCTTCCACATTCATACATTATTTTGTAAATCGCTATGTTTAAGTCAATATCGTTGAATAAAAATATTACGCAAATTAAATGATGATGCCGAAAATACAATCTAAACATTAAAGGAAGTTTTAAAATTTTAACAAGTTTTGATTCTATATAAAATCTTAATAAATGGGTTAAAACTTAGTGAATTGCGTTTTACATTCTTTTATACATTTTCTCCTAAATCGTATCAATGTAACTCAATTATGACTTTTATGCATGTTCTCTATTATCACCCGGGGCTATAGACCTCTTTTCAATAAAACCATATTGCTTTTGACACGTTACCGTATTGTAACTCAGCCGCCATTACTATCAAGTAAATAAGAGCTATCATAACGTTGACAACATGATAAAATTTCAAAAACAGTATGTATTAGCAATAGGTATATCATGTTCGTAGCTAGCATAGTTCCTTGTTATTACCCACCTACTGTGTAAATTGTTATAACTTGACACCTTATCCCTTCTAAGGTTGTCTGGAAGAGATCGCTAATCAGCGATAAGACCGCCTGTGGTTTACCTGGGTCTTTCAAATTGTGCTATTTCTCTGTAATATTTTTGTTTGGTGGACAATAAAGTGTTTTGTATTGTATTAACCGAGTGGGATAGAACCCCTGTCCTCATGCCAAAACAAAAACTTTACATTAATTTTGCACCGAGACTAAAATCTCTTTTGTCATGGACTAAATAATAACCTAAACCCCGCGCTAGGGTCCAGAGAATCCTTGTTAATGAGTCTTATTAAGATTAATAATTCACCCGTTCATTACAATTAGGGTTCAACGCGCTTCAACGATATACAATGGACTACGAAATTACATGAAACAGTTATGAATGTCTCATTTCTCTGGTCCGGTTCCTATATTCAAACAGAGGATAGATTAGGTTACCCTTACGGCCGAACCCTATATTCAGACCGCGGATAGATAAGGCTTACTACGGGTTGAAATTTAACATTTGCCCATACAAAATGTGTCAAATTTTAATCCGAAGAAAGGCTATCTGGGCCTCTATTCTACTGCGTTATAACGATATCGCGTTTGGCGTGTTTTAGCGTCGTTTATGTCACAGTCGCCGTTATTGTATTTATATTTAGTCTATTTATAAATAGTTCTAATTTCAAAATTGAAATAATTTAATTGTTTCTTGTAGTTATTTAGTTTGAGTTCTAAACGAATTAGTTTACACCGCCTGCCATGAATTTGTGTCCTCAGTTATTTCTCTTACAAGGTTGTCTGGAAGAGATCGCTATTTAGCGGTAAGACCGCCTGTTGTATACCTATGATTTAAATGTACTGCTCCATGTTCTGTTTTTATTTTTTAATTTTTGGTGTTCAATAAAGAGTATTTGTATTGTATTGTATTGTAAATGACATAAGAGTTATCAAAACGTTGACAATACGGAAACACGTCAAAGACGATATCGTTATTACCGTGTAGAATCCCAGCCCTGTCCTCGGTTTGAATATAGGGTTCGGCCGTTAGTCAAAATTTGAACCTTCTATCCGCGGATTGAATATAGGAACCGGCTAAATCAGTAGGTAATTTACACATTTTGACACCAAACGCAACTGTTTATATAAATACATATAACATCACGCTTTCATTCCCAGAGTGGGGTAGGCAGAGCTACAGAAATGCCTACCACTCTAAAAAGAAAATTTGTTAATAATTCTGTAACCACATTTTGCACAAGTAGGCTGTTGTTTACCAGTATATTAGTGACAGGTATTTATTTATATATAGTATACAAGTTATATGTAATATTAACATGTGTATGTAATTATGCTGATATTTATTAATAATTATTTTATATAATTATTATAATTAA
Organism: Acleris holmiana; assembly: GCA_949316455.1. Taxonomy (NCBI): domain Eukaryota; kingdom Metazoa; phylum Arthropoda; class Insecta; order Lepidoptera; family Tortricidae; genus Acleris; species Acleris holmiana. The sequence continues at coordinate 12,210,986 of OX438782.1, read as the reverse complement.
TTATAATATGTCGCTGTTAGTATATATTCATTACTAGTTGTTTCCCATGACTCCGTTCGCGTAAAAATTGTTTATCGCTATTCCCTCGGGAACCGTGCAGTTTTTCAGCATAAATAGTACCCTTTGTCCTTCCCCGGGACTTTCACCATCTCTTGACCAAATTTCATCTATATCTGTTTGGCGGTTTATCCGTGAAAGCTTTCACATTAATAATATTAGTATAGATTTTAGTTTCAAAATTTAGTTGACGCTGTTTCTGTAAACTTCGCTTTGTACTTGTCTACTCGTTGCCACTTCTTGCTTTTCTTATTTTCCTCAATCACCCAAATGTTAGCTGGAAGAGGTCCCTTAAAGGGATAAGTTCGGCTTTGTACATTCCTATCCCGTAAATATTTGTAACACTCACAGGATCTTCGTTGATCGAGATGCTGGTTCTCAGAAAAAACACTTAGTTTTATCTCACAATAATATGTATTCTTCAAATTGACAGCCACTAACCAACCAACGTCCGACCGTATCACAACGCTCCAAGTCTGTATATATTATATGAGGGTAGCTCGGTGTTGCCTGTTATGATGGTTACGTTCCGTTACATATTGTACTTGTGGTTCTGTGTTATTTACAATAAAGTGTTTACATACATACATACTAGGGAACACTATCTACATACCCAGTGGGGATTGCTACCATAATACCCACCGCCAAACAGCAGTGTTCACATTATTGTGTTCCAGTGTTGGGGTAAGACAGCCGGTGAAGTCACTAGCGGCATTCCATCTTAGTCCTCAGGGTTGGCAACGCATTTGAGGTCATGAGAATTGAAATGTCTATATATCTCAGATCTCTCTTATAGGCCGCTTCCGGAATGGGCAAGGGTTGCTAGGCAACCAGTGGCATCTACCAATCAATGCGGTCTGAGTGCTCTTGCGCCTTCTCCTTGCCATAAAAAAAAGATAACGGGCCGACCAAAAGTGGATGCCACCGCGTACAAACAGTAGTATTCTTAACAGGGAGGCTGAAAGTAATTGGACGCCATTTTCATGCTTTCAATGCGTTTTTGAGGAAAAAGTATAGTAACTTTTGTTTCTAAAAACAAGACTAACATTTTTGTTCATAGTAACGGACGTTTGTTAGTTTAAATAATAGTTATTTCGTACACTACAGTGTCATAATTTAGGCACACTACGTTCAACATTCATTGCGTCGTTATGTTTTCTGTAAAGGTCTCAACCAAGTATTTAGACTACCTGCAGAGTTACTTTGAGTACCATTTTGCCCGCTATACCCGACGCTTTGTTAATTACCCATTGTTTAAAACGATAATTACAAGGACTTTGAAATAAAACTTAATTTGTTTATAACAATGAATTTTATAACGCTGATGACTGATAAACTAATAAACAGTGAGTTAATAAAAAGATAAGGATAAGATGTTTATTCAGCACGGGCACTTTTACGTCAAAAATCAACCAGCGTGTCCCAAGCGGAGACTGCTGCTGAGAAGAAGCGCCGCAAGAAACGGATGGTGAACAGAACCGAGGAGTTTTTTAGTGACTGAACGATAGAGCGTGTGCAGGCTCTCTGTCAAGCCTTGGCAGTATCTATGCCTGTATTTAAATAGGTTACCATGAGATTAAACTATGCGGGGCTCTATTCTGCTATCTGCTTTATTTTGATAATCTTTTTTTTTCCCACATTTTTATGACGCAGCGTTTAAGCAGCGGCGGCCGCAGACTTGCCCTCTTCTTGGTTCTGGCAGAATACCAGCGCTGCAGTCTCTGCAGCATTATGCTGAGTCAGCGCCTTTCATCTCACGACACATGGCTCCTATATGGTGACCGACTCTGCTTAAACTTTTCTATTATTTTTTTTTACTTTGTTTAGCATTTTGTTGCTTATTCTCATGTTATTTTGGTTTTGTATTTTATTGTTTTTGTTTACTTTACTTTTTTATTATTATTTTAGGAGCCTTTTTTGTTGGATGAATAAAGTTTTTATCTATCTATCTATCTATCTATCTATTCTACTGCGTAATAACGATATACGTTTGATGTGTTTTAAAATCGTTTATGTCTCTGTCGCCATTATTGTACATAGAAGAAGAAAAAGCAGAGAAACGTTTATTTTGTGCCTATAATAATTACAAAACAAAGTGCAAACAACTTATAAACGCGTCAAAGATGATATCGTTATTACCGTGTAGAATCCCAGCCCCGATCCGAATCATGACCGGTTTCTATTCTAATCGGTAAAACGACATTGCTTTTGAAATGTTGTCGTAATGTTTTTAACTCTGTCGCCAAGGTTGCTACCAGAAGCCGTGGGCAATATCAAGGGTCTGCTGCTGCGACTTTCTGGTGGAACTGGGTGCCATCAACCCAGCACACAAAAAAGGCGCATAAACTAAGTCTTCAAGGTGCGGAAATTAGCCCTCTCGAACCTTATCCCCATTACTGTCAAGTTCTTTCAACATTTCAAAAGCAAAAGGGGTTTCTGTAGGAGAACGTATCGAAACTTTATTTCTTTATTTTCATTTAGTTTTGCACCGTGGGTAGGGTATAAATATTATTATTATTAGATTTATTTGCTCTTCTGTTTATTAGAAGGTTCGACACGTTTTCCTGCTTAACTACGCATATAGTTTTAAATTTTATTAATTGATATTTATAATGCTAGGTTAAGTTCTATCATTGTCATAAGCAATATTTAAAAAAAAAAACCGCCTGTTGAGTTTTTTGCGGCGCTTCTTCTCAGCAGTGGTCTCCTCTTGGGAAGCGCTGGTAGAATTTTGATGTGTAAAAGTGCCCGTGCCTACTTACTGAATAAACAACTTTTATCTTTTTTTTCATTATCAATATGGTTTTACCGACTGGAATAGACGCCCTGGATAAGTGGATATTGCTTCAAGCGGTTTCGCAGTAGTGAGAGGCGTGCGGCGGCGGACAGAAATACAAACAAAGACAAATGGCGGTATCTTAGACAAAACTCCTGTAGCAAATGCAACCTTATTACCTACACGAGAGGATTGATTCTACTTCCCTATTGAATTTGAGATACCGCCTCTTAGCTTATGAGGGCAGCGCATGGCCGACGCAGCGGCTCGTGGCATGCTTCATACAGTTCTATTAATTGGTAACTCATCATTTCATCGAATGTATCATTTCATCGGATTTCATTTTATCGAACGCCATTTTCTGATAAAAACATTATGTTTTCAGGGTATCTTAAACATTAATTACGTACGTTAGGTTAGGTTAGATGTTTAAGATACTCTGAAAACATTGTAGTTTTAGCAGAAACTAGTTTTGTGGTATGTTTGTATGTATTTAATCTCTTTATTGCAAAAACAGAAAACAACAAACAAAGAAACAGAAATACAAAACGTATGTACAAAGGCGTGCTTATCCCTTTAAGCGATCTCTTCAAGTCAACCATCGAGAGATTGAAATAAATAAAAACAACGGAGGACTAAACGCAATCACCGTTCTCCGTCTGTCCATCAATCTTGTAAGGCCCCTTTTCACTGAAATAGAAAAAGCAAATTTAAAATAGTTGTCGTATTTACCGGCACCCATATATAAGGCCACACATTACTTATAAGAAATGTAAAATCATTTATTTACTTATCATGAGAAATATAACGTGGGATCAATAATTTGCCCCTCCATTAGGTATCTTAGGAAAAGCTGACTGAAATCAAACCAATTAAAACTACATACATACATAACGTCAAGCCTTCATTCTCAGAGTGGGGTAGGCAGAGCTACAGAATACCAACAACTCTAAACATAAACCTGTAACCACATTTTGCACAGTCAGGCTAAGATGTCTACCAGTGTATAAGTGACAGGTTGCAAGCCCATCGCCTAACAGTACTACAAGCCTTTATTTCCTTAGTCGCCTCTCACGACATCCACGGGAAGACATGGAGTGGTACTATTCTAACCCGGTAACCATTCAACCAATAAAAACTATTCCATTAATTAGGGTTGATTAGATAGTTATTAATAAAGCTATCCTCTGGAATCCCACTCAGTAAAACCATATTGCCTTTAACATGTTTCCGTCAACGTCACAATTACAATAGCTCTTAATTACATGGCAGTAATGGGGGCCGGCCGAGTTGAAAAGTACTATAACATATCAAATCAAAGGCAATATGGTTTTTACCCAGTATTCCAATAGAGCGTCGGTAGTTCGAGAGTAGGCGCGGAACCCTCGGTGCTCGAGTCCGACTTGCACTTGACTGTTTTTTAATGTGACCGATAGGAGCTCGTTTGCCTTCTCCTTGTATAAAAAGCTTTTGGCATCAACTCTGCCAAACATTTATTCGTTGGAAGTACCCCGCGGGTCCCGGAAACTTTTCTAATTTTGCATAAGCCCTAAGCTGCATAAGTAAAAGTTCGTATAAAGGCAACAAACATCTGTTTATGAAAATAGGGGTTCTTGGTAAAAACCATATTGCTTTTGACATGTTATGATTTTGTTAATGTTACGATAGCTCTTGTTTACTCGACAGTAATGGCGACCGAGTTAAAAAAATACCATACATATATAAAAAAAAAACAATGCTACACAATTTGACCTAGTCCCAAACTAAGCCCTAGGTTTGTACTATGGGTACAAGACAACGATAAACTTACTTATTTAGAGAAATATATACTTAAATACATAGAAAACATCCAAGACTCAGGAACAAATACTCGTGCTCATCTCACAATTACTGCCCTTACCGGGATTTGAACACAGGACCTCTGGCTTCGGAGGCAGGGTCAGTCCCAACTAGGCCAACGTGACGTAATGTAAGTAACCAGTGTCACTCGCAATTTTAACACGAATCTTACAACACCTCGCTTGTTGAAATCGGCCCATCCATCCAACCGCTACGAGGGAACATTGCATTGGACATACATGGTCAACACATAACTCTCCTTTTGGGCCTTGACGCAATCGGGTAAAAATCTATTATATTATTACTATTATGCGCCCAGAATGTTCCACTGCTGCTCCCTCCCCTCTTCCACTTTACCCGATCTTAAGCGGTTTCCCTCCATTTCTTGTCCCATGATCCCAAATCATCACTCCATCTCTTCCTGGAGCGGCCACGCTTTCTCTTAGCATTTTACGGGAGCCAGTCTGCGGCTCTCCTGGCCCAACAATATATTAATATTAAATGAAAGCCACCCGGGGTCTAATGCTTAGTAATAAAAGGACTCAAGTCACAAAACACACTCCTATTTTAAACCTTAACACTTTATTCTTACGTTGGAGTATGGAATAGACGGATTAAAGTCCCTAGCCTATGTCAAAATCTTGCCCCGGTGCAGCATGTTAGGCCCATGTCAGTCTTCCTATTACTTTTAAGAGTCACCAGGTTTGTTACAACGAAGTAAACCGGCAAATTTGCTTCGGTTTTGGCTAAAGCAGACTACGCACACACCTGCAGCAGGGGCAACCTCTGTAATTGACCCTTAATTGCCTCGTTAATCGTGGTGTACCAGTAAGTATGGGCAATTTTCTGCCCTTACTTGACTATACACAATTCCGAGATTGCCCCTGTGGTTGGTGAGTCGCTTAAGGTGTTAGCTACCAAATTAAAAATATACTCATTAGAATATGAAAAATAGTCTGACGGGACAGTACTCGTTATAGTTATATACTCGTAGTTTGTATGACTAACTTTCGTTACACACAGGACGCGATCGTGATTTTTGTTTTCATTAAACCTTTAACTAAGTATCTACATTTTTTTTGAAAACGTCTCTTATAAAGATAGTTTATAGTAAAAAGTGATAGTCAGTTTTTATCTCGTAAAATTTGACTATATATTATCAATATCCTAGTGACCCATCCTCGCTTCCCTTCGGTTTATGAGATTTTACTGTAACACACGTTAATAAAATTATATTTAACAACCTTACGTGAAAATACATCGAATGGTGGTGAAAACCGCATCAAAATCCGTAGCGTGGTTTAAGAGGAGCTAGCAGATATACAGACAGACAGAGAGACAGACGCGGAAATAAAGTTTGTTTAATACTATGTTAAAAGAAGATAGTAACTAAGTATGCTTGTAAATATACATAGATATATAGGTAGCTGTAGAAATGTATGACTTTTACTCCCTTATTTATAAACGTGAAATAACCGTGGTGTAATTGTGACATTCCCACCTGACATCTGATAAGCTACCCCACGATTATTCCACGTTTATAAGTAAAGGGGTTTGGTAATACTACAATCTGTTTCGATTTTTGTGTCTTATTCATGAAAGACATTAATACGTGTCACAGAGCAAACACGCACTTTTTTTTTTTTTATGTTTAGGAGAAGGCACACGAGCACTTATGCCACCTGATGGTAAGTGGAATCTGAGACCCATAGACATTTGAATTCTCAAGACTATAATCCCAAGACCTCAAATGCGTTGCCAACCCTGAGGACTAAGATGAATGCTTCTATGCTAGTTATTTCACCGGCTGTCGTATCCCCACACCGGAACACAACTATGCGAACTTTTGTTTGGCGGCACTTAATTTTACATCTAACCGACGCAGCAAAACGCACATATTTATGTTTTATTTCAAGTTTATATCAGACAATTAAACGTGGTGACAGTACCTGACACAATAATGTGCAGCGTGCACAAAGTCACAGGCAACAGTTAGTTATGCAACATAACAGTACATTACACGGAAACTAATTATTTAATTTCTTATTTGTTTCAGATAAACTTAACTCTAGTGACCATGGTGCGTTATATGTGATATGTTGAAGTGACTGTGTAATGTTACAACGCTCCGCGACCGCTCAGTAACAGTAGGGCGCTGGCAAAGAAAAAAGTAACGATGGCGGACCCCGACGCGTTTGATGATGAGGTATGTAAACATTCTTCTTGCATTTATTTCAGTTATATCGCATTGTCAACAGTATGGTACCTAATCTTCCTGTGACTTTACCACGGCCTAAACACGCAGAAATACCAGCTCCGCAAGTGCTGAGTTAAATTTGAAACTCTGTTAAATTTTAATTAGAAATAGATATCACTCAGTTGTGCTATTGGAAAAACATCTATTCACAGTGAACTATGGATTGTGCAATATGTATTTTGAAACCCGATGGGTCAACACAAAGTGAAATAAAGGGTATTCGAGAACTATCGCAATGTAAGGAATTGAGATTGATACGCGACTGACGCGAGTCGCGAGGTCGCGACCGAACGGCAACTTACGTCGATTCTACGTTTTCTTTAACGTTCGCAAATGCATTTTCCTATATTCACTGGCATTGTTTTCCTTCTACTAAACTGTCGGTAAAATTGTATAACTTTAAAAAACTCTATTTGAAATCAGAAGAAAAAGTAGCGTAAACCACAAAATTTAATAGCTCAGCATTCAACGCTTGAATCATATTCGTATTCAGTCAAAGGCTACCAACACTCCGCGCCCTGCCCCCACCCCCGATTGGATCCAGTTCCCATTTAACTCTCCGCTCGGTGTTTCAGGACTTTTATAATTGACCAGTCAAAAGGCCAGTTAGTTTGGCTGTGGTTTGAGAGGTGTTGTAGCTTAACTCTTTTGGTAAAATTATATTTTCAAAGGTTAAATATAGTAAAAAGAACGAGGTTTTTAATAGGTTCCTTTGTGTATATAAGGTTTTAGTCGTGGTAGGATATTGTGCGGGATAGCCGGGATAGCTATCACCATTTTACCTGCTAAACATTGAGTTCGTATATTTGTTTATCTGTCGATGTGGGGGTTAGATAAACGCTGAAATGACAGAGGCATTCCATTTTATCGATGGGGGGAGGAGACAAACGGTGAAATTACAGAGGCATTCCATTTTATCGATGGGGGGGTGAGACAAACGGTGAAATTACAGAGGCATTCCATTTTATCGATGGGGGGATGAGACAAACGGTGAAATTACAGAGGCATTCCATTTTATCGATGGGTGGGTGAGACAAACGGTGAAATGATAGAGGCATTCCATTTTATCGATGGGGGGATGAGACAAACGGTGAAATGACGGAGGCATTCCATTTTATCGACAGGGGGGTGAGACATACGGTGAAATGACAGAGGCATTGCATTTTATCGATGGAGGGTGAGACAAACGGTAAAATTACAGAGACATTCCATTTTATCGATGGGGGGGGGTGAGACATACGGTGAAATGACAGAGGCATTCCATTTTATCGACGGAGGGTGAGACAAACGGTAAAATTACAGAGACATTCCATTTTATCGATGGGGGGGTGAGACATACGGTGAAATGACAGAGGCATTCCATTTTATCGATGGAGGGTGAGACAAACGGTAAAATTACAGAGACATTCCATTTTATCGATGGGGGGGTGAGACATACGGTGAAATGACAGAGGCATTCCATTTTATCGATGGGGGGATGAGACATACGGTGAAATGACAGAGGCATTCCATTTTATCGATGGGGGGTGAGACAAACGATGAAATGACAGGGGCCTTCCATTATAATTTTCACGGTTGGCAATGCATTTAAATAAATAAATGAATATCACGAGGACAGTGTCACACAAATTGACCTAGTCCCGAACTAAGCTCTAGGCTTGTACTATTTGCAAGTTGAATATCTTTTAATCTGCCGCCAAGAAGCAGTGTTCGTATTGTTGTGTTCCGGGTATAAGACAAACGGCGAAATTACTAGCCTTTCCACGTTAGTATTAAGGGATGCATTTGCGGTCTCGATTGCAGTCTTAAGATTGTAGTCTTGAGAATGAAAATGTGTATGGGCCATACATCCCACTTACCATCAGCCCCCTAATTTGCATTCTGACAATGATAGGTGACAGGTGACCTTTTAGTGTTCATGGCGCAGCTTATATGAATCCCATATGATGTGAAAACTTGCGAATTAATTGTCTCCTGTCACCTTTCATTGTCAAGATGGTAAAACAGCTGGCAGGCGTCCTGTGTGCTCGTTTACCTTCTCGTTTAAAAATCCTTTGACACAGCGAAACTGAACGTAAATCGTCTATTACCCATTTATCTTATGCTGCGAATCGCCGTAAGTCTTTCAACATAAAATATTTTCTACTTTTTTTTTTTATTTTTTTTTATTTTTTTTTATGTTAAGGAGAAGGCACACGAGCACTCAGGCCACCTGATCGTAAGTGGAATCTGACACCCATAGACATTTGAATTCTCAAGACTATAATCCTAAGACCTCAAATGCGTTGCCAACCCTGAGGACTAAGATGGAATGCCTCTATGCTAGTAATTCAGGTATTTCTTACAATTTAATAAAGCCGGCCATGCACCGTCCGACGCAATTGATGCTATCAGTATCACCCTCCTAAATATAACGTGCGGCACAACTAGCTCTCTCGTTTTCACCAGTTATCCACCAATAAAGCGAGACAGCTTAGACTTTGCAATATCGAGGGAATTCTCGAATTCCGATTAGTTAATTTCGTCGAGGTATTGGAACTGTTTTCGTAAAGTTTGCGATTGAATTAAAATGGCGGAGTTTAATAATTACCTGGTAATTTGCTAAGGCTTGTTTCCTTGTTAACCCAAGGTAAACCTGGTTAAGGAAGGTGTGTTTACTAATAGCAAATACGTTCTGCGGGTCTATTAAGATGCCGTAATACCAAATAAAGCTGGTAACTGTGATGTCGTGTATGTAGGAGTCGAAGCATTCTAAACTGCAATGTAGTAGTCAAAGTTTCTATTGATCAGTAACCACATTCAATTTAAAATGATTAGACCGGGATCCTATTATTCCGAAACAAATGATTCATTTCACAAACGTATCATTTGACAACCCGCGTTTTTTTTTTAAAACTATCAATAATTTCGGATTTATTTCAGGACCATCGCGTAGAACCTATAGGTTAGGTTAGGTTAGTTTTATAAAAAACCGGAAATATTTGTAGTTACACCAAAAAAAGTGAGTCGGCGAATGAATATGTTGCGAAATGATGCACTTGTCAAATATTCCTCGGCGAAAAGGCAGAGAACCGATTGAACTATTACTAGTTAGCTGCCTTCTTTGGAATTACGGCAGTGCGGATAGATTTGATATACCAAATTAAAATTTGACACATTTTGTACGATGTATAATATATCCAATTCTAATATATCTAATTCTAATAAAACGCAATCTGAACTCTAACTAGGATGCAGCATCGCGGCATTTTCTGTAATTTCTTTTAATTTAACTAATGATGAAGGCGACAATGTTCTTTTTTAGGGCTCCGTACCCAAAGGGTAAAAGCGGGACCCTATTACTAAGACTCCGCTGTCCGTCTGTCCGTCCGTCTGTCTGCCCATGTGTCACCAGCCCCCTATTTCACCATCGCGACAATGACACATGACAGGTGACAATTCGGTATACATTGCAAAATTAACACACTGGTACATCACTGGGTCTCATATAAGCTGCACCATGTACACTGAAATGTCACCTGTCCCTGTCAGGATGGTGAAATGGGGGGCAGGCTGTATCTCATCTCATGAACCGTAATAGTTAGGCAGTTTAAATTTTCGATGTATTTTTGTTGCTGCTATAACAACAAATACTAGAAATCCAATACATAAATATATAATATTTGACGACACGCTAGCCTCGTTGGGAGTGACCCTGCCTCCGAAGCCAGCGGTCCCGGGTTCAAATCCCGGTAAGGGAAGATATTTTTGTGATGAGCACGAATATTTGTTCCTGAGTCTTGGATGTTTTCTATGTATTTAAGTATTTATTTTTATATCTAAGTATATTTATCGTTGTCTAGTACCCATAGTACAAGCCTAGAGCTTAGTTTGGGACTAGGTCAACTTGTGTGACATTGTCCCATGATATTATTATTATTATTATTATTATTTATATAAGGGGGCTCCCATACAACAGTCGTGATATTTTTGCTCGATATTGATAACGGCAACAGGTAGACGCTTGTAATATTCACATAATATTTAGTTATACATTTACAATTAAATTAAAATAAAACAAATATTTAAGGGGCGCTCCCATATTATAACACATGTTTTTTTGCCGTTTTTATAGATAATGGTACGGAACCCTCCGTGCGCGAGTCTTTTTAAGGATATTTTTGCTATATTTTTTCGGCTGCGCTTACTCATACTAGTCCCGCAACGGCCTTTTTCTATTTTCTATTAAGAAAGTGTTAACACTCCAGGGGCCCTAGCCAAAATGCAAACGCTTCTAACGTTTATCTTTTCTATCACTCAAAATGTATGGAATGACATTCTTGCACGTTACGATAAACAACGTGGTCAACTGCCATTCCATACATTATGAGCGATAAGAAAAACGTTAGGAGCGTTTGCATCTTGGCTTGCAAACGCTCCTAACGTTTTTCTTTTCTATCACTCAAAATGTATGGGATGACATTCTCGTGCGTTTCGATAAAGCACGTGGTCGACTGTCATCCCATACATTTTGAGCGCTAGAAAAGAAAAACGTTAGGAGCGTTTGCATCTTGGCTAGGGCTCCTGATTTTAACCTGCCCCAGCGAAGCAATAAAGAAAATTACCGTTTCTTTTCCGACCGGATAAAAAATGTTAGTACCAAGTTTGAGACCCCATTACAGCGCTTTCAGAATTTTTCATATCGGAGCCAATTACGAGCGAGCTGCTATAAACCTATGCCCGCCTAGTACCGCCAGCTGCAGCCGTCCTTAATAGAGTAAGAGCCAGCGACGCCCAGACCTTCCTTATTTCATCATATTTCAGTTTTTTAACGCATGTCCCCAACACAGGTTGGTACGATGAGTGAGTATAAAGTTTAGATCATCGTAGCTTTGGCAGAAAACAGGTAACATTACTCGCCAAATTTTTAAAAGTACATATGGATGGTTTTTTATTTTCTTCGGGTTAGTATTAGAAATCACGTCATCTAAGCTTAAATGAATCATAATTACATTAACATTATAAAAAAAATATTTTTATATGTGTTACTTGGGGAACTAAAAAAAATAGTTTCCTTATGCCAGGGAGTTAAGATAATACTTACACCTTGCAAGACAAGTTACGAGTCTGCCGTACGAGCAAGCACGAGGCAATAAACAAAAAAAAAACAGTGGACAACCTCACACACATTGACCTAGTTCCAAACTAAGCTCTAGGCTTGTACTATGGGAACTAGACAACGATAAACATACTTATATACGATTAACAAATATTCGCGCTCATCACATAAAATATCCGTAAGGGCACCTACGGGAATTTGAACTCAAAACCGCTAGCTTCGGAGCCAGGGTCACTGCCAACTAGGCCAACGTGTTATTAACATTCACATACATATTAACGAATGGATGCAAGAGATAGTATTTATATTTTTTTGAAAATTCCATAATAAGAATCTTTTATTACCTCAACTAATTTAAAAGAAACTTTCAGCTTTTATAGAGGTAAAATATCGATAGTCTGGCCATCGCTGGCTCTTGGGGTATAACGAATCCATAATGAAACGCTAGAAGCAGCTTTTCATTTAGCTTGCTAGTTTTAACGAGTTTATTGTGCTTTAGTTTAGGTCTGTTCTGACAACATTAACGTAATGCTGAGTGGGTGGAATGTGTTGTATAACTTCTTTTATTTGTTTTTAGATGTTTAATTCAAATATTGCAAGTCATTTTTGAACCGGATCTCTCTCTGTACACTAATATTATAAAGAGGAAAGTTTTGTGTTTTTGTATTTGTACACCAATATAATACTGTTTCACTGAGTAACATAGGGTATATTTTATTTCTCGAGTCATAGAATTCAGCAATTCAATGTAACTAACATACCTTGAATGATTAATATATTTCATTAATCATTAAACTTCGCCTAGTAGTTTATTATCGCTCATACTGTGCGTCACGTGTACGAGTAGCAATTCATAATAGGGGTTTCTCAAAGGTTACAAAGCCGATCGCCATTACAATCGCCAGCGGTCACGTTCTCGCAATACACGTGAAATCGTCGACAGCGGGATTAACCCCCCCTTTACGGTATTACATACATACAAATGTATTGGCGTGCAAACTATGCATTTTAATCCTGTATTTGTGAATTGGAACGAAGTTTGAGTATTCATATATTCCCATAACTGTCAGAAGTTTGCAATGCACTAGCGTCCAGGGCCTCTATTCTACAGCGTTATAACGATATCGCGTTTGACGTGTTTTAGAATCGTTTATGTCACAGTCGCCATTATTGTAAATGACATAAGAGTTATCAAAACGTTGACAATACGGAAACGCGTCAAAGACGATATCGTTATTACCGTGAAGAATTTCAGCTTGACATTATTAATGATGAACCTGATTCCTGTCGATATAAATTGCATTACTGGCAAGCGATATTTTCTTGCTTTTCGTCGAGGTATATAGATATGGTCGTTTTGTAAAAATGCAAGCGGAAAACCCCAAAATTTCACTGTATTTAATTATTGGTGGACCAGATTGGCCAACACTGTAGCTTTCAAGATCTCGAATCTTGAAAAGCTGTGATGGGACAGGCAGCAATTAACCATAAAAAAAATGTTAATATAGTTGTAGTAGGCGCCTATTCAGTATAGTTTATTTCATGTTATTAATACAGAATTTATAATAAATAAAGAAACCTTTAGTTTTTAGAATGTTTATTGTAGCGGCGTGATCCAGCTACTGTAATTTTTATTGTTAAGTTCTAAAGGTTGATTAGTATAAATCAAACACGAGGTGTTAGCCAGTTGTCTCAGCCAAAAAGTGCAATGTAATTACAAAAAGTTTATACAAAAAAAAAGGAAAAGGGGTGAGGGAACAATGAGCCAATCACTAAACAGTACGACACTCAGTACTCGATATCACGTCATTTATGAGCATTCTTATTGGGTGACAATTCCGGGTGCATATGTGGTTAGTTCAGGATCTATCCGTAGGGGGCGCCTCCTTGGGTGGTGGTTTGATAGGCTATGATCCCAAACATGCCCGCGGCCTTGAAAGCATGAGCTTGCAACCAGTTTACATCGTACTAGTTGTCCATGAGGGGACAGATTTTCGCGTATGAGCGTCTTATAATGCCTGACGCTGTCTGGATATCAGCAACTCTTGAGATCCCATCGTTGCCCGGTATGGTCTTCAGGATACGACCAAGTTGCCATTTAAGTGGCGGCAGATTGCTGTCCTTGATTATGACGAGCGTGTCCGGTTTCAAGTCTGTTGTATTCTCCCTCCATTTAGTCCTGGTCTGTAGTTCCGATATGTACTCTTTAGCCCAGCGTGACCAGAACTGCTGACGTATTTGCTCCATCCTCTGATAGCGAGAGAGTCGATGGACAGGTGTGTCTCGCAGGTCGCCATGGCAGACGGGAGCAGTGAGAGGGCGGCCGACCAGGAAATGACCAGGGCTGAGTGGCAGGTAGTCCCTCGGGTCCGACGACAGCGGTACTAGTGGCCGAGAGTTTAGTACGGCTTCGATCTACGCTAGTACTGTAGTATATTCCTCGAAAGTGAGGTGAGCATTGCCTATCACGCGGCGCAAGTGATACTTACACGACTTCACCCCAGCTTCCCACAAGCCACCAAAATGAGGAGAATACGGAGGTATAAAAGAAAATTTAATTGCCTGACTATTTGCATATTCTATAATATCCGAACTGCAAGTTGATAAAAATTGAGCAAATTCATTTTTTAAACCTAAAAAGTTCCGACCATTGTCCGAGTATATTTCTGACGGCTTTCCCCGTCTAGAAATAAACCGCTTTAGAGCAAGTAAATAAGCACTAGTAGAGAGGTCACTAACAAGTTCTAAGTGCATCGCTTTTGTAACGAAGCAGATAAATAAGCAGATATAACCCTTTACCATTTTAGCGCCTCTCCCCTTTCGGTTTAGAATTAATACCGGCCCTGCATAATCCACTCCTACTCGCAGAAAAGGGTAACTCGCAGTTATGCGTTCTTTCGGTAAATTACCCATTAGCGGGGTTAAAGTTTTACCCTTGACGCGTGAACAAGTTACGCATTGGTGAGTCACCTTTCGAGCTAGACTCCTGCCCGCCAACGGCCACCATGTCTCGCGCACCCGGTACAACAGCGCCTGCGGCGCGGCGTGCAGCGACTGAGCATGCTCGTATCTAAACAATAGGACGGTGAAATGATGTCTACTTGATAAGAGTATGGGATGTTTTTTATCATAGTCGAAATCAGGCGCATTTTTAATTCGTCCTCCTACTCGTATTAAACGTTGTTCGTCAAAAAATAAATTTAAACTGGAAAGCTTGTCTTTGCTTTTAATATATTTTCCAGTTGAAAGCAACTTATAGGTGTCTGGAAATGATTCTAGTTGTGACAATCTAGCGAGTGCATTCACGGCATTTCTCAACTCATCAACAGTGATCGCACCCGATAGGCGATTTGTTTTGTTACGCGTTTTATGAATAAATCGAAGTACGTAAGCAGCGGCGCAACTCATGCGGTTGAATTGAGAAAACCGATTGAATGAGAAAGAACTGGTTTCCTGCCTTATTAATAATGATTTAAGGGCATTAGGTTTAATTTCCGGTAACTCATTAATTGAAATTTCGTTGTTGCAATTTTTTGCCGAACGCGCCATTAAATCAGCATTAAAACCAAGGTCATGCAAAGGCCCAGGACCTTCCCACCACAATTTCGAGCTAGACAACTCATCCAAACCGACCCCACGCGAAACTAGGTCTGCAGGGTTGACCTTGCCACTCACATGCCTCCATGTAAACTTACTAGTCAACTCGTGTATTTCAGCGACTCTGTTTTGTACAAAAGTTTTTAACAAAGAAGGAGCCATGCGTAGCCAGCCAAGAACAATCGTGGAGTCGCTCCAAAACATGACGTCATCGACAGTGTGGGTGAGTGAGCAACGAACCTTATCATAAAGTCTAGCGCCCAACAGCGCGCCGCACAATTCTAAACGCGGTATGCTGACGGGTTTTAAAGGAGCGACTTTACCTTTGGATATTAGTAGTCTAACTACTATTTTATTGTTATAAATAGTACGTACATATAAACAAGCGCCATATGCAATCTGGGAAGCGTCTGTGAAAATATGTAACTCTGTGCGCATTGGATGGCTTTGAAAGACATGCCGCGGCACCTTTATTGTGTTAAGTAACCCTAAGTTATTTGTGAATCGGTTCCACGCTTGCACGACTTCAGTAGGTAATGGATCGTCCCAGTCTAATTTCAATAGCCACAGTTTTTGCAATAAAACTTTACCGATCATAACAGTTGGACTTAATAATCCTAAAGGATCATATATTTGCGAAACCATGGATAACAATAACCGCTTGGTGACAGACTGATTATTGTTTTGAAATTGAGTATTAAAATTAAAATTATCTGTGTCGTTACACCAACCTAAGCCTAAGGTTTTACATTGATTATATTCGCCTAAATTTAGATCTCTAAATGTGGCTTCATTGATGGAATCGGATGAGTCATCGAGCTGAAAATTGAACATCCACTTGCGAAGTGGAAAGCAACCTGATTTTAAAACATCTGCGGTGCTTTTGCAAATGTGTAATAACTCCTGTTTATCGTCACATGACGTCAAAAGGTCGTCTACATAAAAATCATCTCTAATAACCCTTTTAACGTGAGGATCCGTACAGTCGTCCGCCAACTGTTTCAAGCATCGTACACTGAGAAAGGGCGAGCAAGCCTGCCCATATGTGACTGTGTTAAGCTGATAAACTTGAAGCGGTAACGACGGATCGTCTCGCCAGAGGATAAGTTGCAAGTCACGTTGAATAGGAGACACAAGTACTTGCCTATACATTTTTTCACAATCGGCGATAGCCGTATACTTAAACTGTCTGAATCGCAACAATATAGCTAACAAATCTCCTTGAATGGGAGGCCCTACGAGTTGTATACTGTTAAACGATTTCCCGCTACTTGTTGCAGCACTGGCGTCAAAGACGACACGAAGTTTAGTAGTCGTACTGTGTTCTCTAAAAACACCATGATGCGGCATGAAGTAGTGAGGCTGCGCGTAAGCATTAACTGGAGACATATGACCTAAGTCAATATATTCTCGCATAAAATCTATATAAAGCTGTTTATAACTGGGAGGAGCGCGCGATAATTTTTTCTCCAAGTATAGAAAACGACGTTTTGCTTGGGACAGTGATTCACCTAATACGTCGGCCGATTCCTTTAGCGGTATGTTTACAACAAATCTACCATCATCGTTGCGCGTAGTAGTGTTGATGAAAGAATGCTCACATACCCGCTCGTCATCGGTGTGCATATCCCGCGCTTTAGGTAACTCGTCTAGCTCCCAAAATTTACGTAACTGCAAATCTATAGAATGAGTGAAGTTACATAAGATGGGCCCATTAATATGCGGATTTTTAATGGTACCCGATATGATCCAACCGAATTTTGTATTTTGTAGGAATGGACCACTTGGTAAACGCATCTTGCCTTCTATAAGCAAGTCCCAAAATCGATCCGCACCTATTAAAATATCTATATTTTGTGGACCTAAAAATTCCGAATTTGCCAGCTGTACGTGGTCAGGGATCCTGAACTGCGCGCGTTGTACTTGTACCGCCGGCAACGTAGACGTAATTTCTGGTAATACGAAACATTTAATGCGCGTTGAGTAGGTATTGATGCGCGATTTTATTTCAATATTACAAGTTTGCATTGACTGTGATACTGAATTACCTACTCCCCGTATTTCGTGAGTGGACTGTATTAAAGGAATAGTTAACAACTCGCATAGTGATTGCGTAATAAAACAACTTTGACTACCGCTATCGAGTAATGCGCATACCGTGTGATATGTATTATGTTTATCGGATATCTCGACTAACGCAGTAGAAAGAAGTACTGGCTGCACACTTACGCATTGTGCATCTGTATGCAGATTCGTATAAACACCTCGTTTGGACTGGTTATTACCGTTACTATGTAGGATAGATGACGCGGGCGCGGGACGGGGCAAGCCGCCGCCGTCAGTCGAATGCAATGATTTAGTCAAACATGACAACGTCACGGTGTTGACACTTGTGCTAGGATCTAATTCATTGGGATGAATAAGTGTATTGTGCTTCTTGTTGCATTGTCTGCACGGTCCAAAACGACAGCTTTCTACAGGGTGCCCTGAACGCAAGCAATTTTCGCACAACTTGTGATCACTAACTAATTTTAATTTAGTTTTTAAATCAGTGTTAATAAAATCAAGGCATGAATAAACTGGATGTTTGCCTTTGCACATAAAACATTGCTTGTGCGTAGGGCGCTGCGGTGGCTTATTAGTGGAAACATTGCATTGTAATAAGCTATTTTTATTGGGCGCACTACATTTTTTATGATCAACGGTTCCGTATTCTTTGCTGTGTGATAAAACTAAGGTTTCCAACAAGTCTGCCCTGTCTTTAAGAAACTTAAGTAAATGATCGACCTTTAACGTGATTTTAGAGTCCGCACTAGACAACAATACCCCTTTCTGTTGCTCCCATTCCCGCTCAGTAGTTTTATCTAGCTTAGACACGACAATATAAATAACTAGCGTATCCCACGAGTCTGTAGGCTCGCCGAGTGTTTTTAAAGCACGTAAGTTATTTATTATTATGTCAATGAGTTTCCTAATGAGCGTAGGCGATTCCTTAGATAGTGCTTGCATTGAAAACAGTGCTTTTACGTGACTATGTACCAATAATCTAGTGTTATCGTATCGGTTAAGCAAAAGCTCCCATGCAACTGCGTAGTTAGACGACGAGATTTCGAGTGAGGCTATAACTAGTTCGGCGCTGCCTTTGAGTGATGATATAAGGTAGTGAAATTTTTGCACTTCGCTTATTTCAGTTGAATTATGGACTAACGATAGAAAGGTATCCCTATACTGTAGCCAGTTTTCATAAAAACCGTCAAATGTTGGCAGTGAAATGGTAGGTAACTTTACTGAAGATAATTTGGTGCCATGTTGGCAAGTATTGGAACTGTTAGGGACCTCTGCACCATTGCTAAGAATTGACTCAGCTCGAGCCACAGTGCTATAGTAGCTGTCTTCGAAGTGTTGCCGCCGATCTAACTGGTCTTCTATATCATGATCGGAAACAAGTTCTTCAATTTTAGATTGAATCTCGTTAAATTCAGATAACAAGCTACCTGCGCCCTGTATGCGTAATTTTAAATCTATTCTGGATTCACTTGTAAGGGTTGTACTACTGATAGTACTTAAGTGGTTAAAAAATTTAGTTAGTCTACCTTTGATAATACCTCGTTTCCTTACCAGATCGCGAATGATATCGTCGTCTTTCTCGTTACTGGGCTTGTTAGGAGACTTATCGCGAGGTTTATTGCTAGTGCTACCCGGATTAACTGACAAAGACATTTTGATGGCTTGTAAAAGTAGGTGGTACTTACGTGTAAGTAACTGCGAATAAAGAACAGCTTATGCTAGCAGCGGCACTCAGCTGTACTTCACATCCATGTAATAAGCAACACTCACCCAACTGACTTGGATTACGTAAGCACGTTTACAGATTTTCCAAAATCCAAGTTTGCGGTTCAATATTTGGTTCTGAAGGATCAATATGTAGCGGCGTGATCCAGCTACTGTAATTTTTATTGTTAAGTTCTAAAGGTTGATTAGTATAAATCAAACACGAGGTGTTAGCCAGTTGTCTCAGCCAAAAAGTGCAATGTAATTACAAAAAGTTTATACAAAAAAAAAGGAAAAGGGGTGAGGGAACAATGAGCCAATCACTAAACAGTACGACACTCAGTACTCGATATCACGTCATTTATGAGCATTCTTATTGGGTGACAATTCCGGGTGCATATGTGGTTAGTTCAGGATCTATCCGTAGGGGGCGCCTCCTTGGGTGGTGGTTTGATAGGCTATGATCCCAAACATTATGTTAAATATTTTTCATCTAATTTTGTCTCTTTACTTCTAGTACAGCCCAGTATATTGACATTAATTATAAGGGGATTACATGTCTTAAGATTAGTTAATAATCCTAATTGATGTACGACTACATCGTTCTAATTAAAACTGACTCTGATAAAACGGCTCTTAATCTTTGCTAATAAGGAGATCTCGGCCATGGATGTAAAAAACATATATTCTTTTTCATTTTAACAACAACACACTAATTACATGTGTTATAATTACAGTAATATCAGTGGCTATAGTTACAATTTGCCATAAACAATGGTACTCTTAACAATAGACGGAATAGATGGCTCGCTTGACCAATTAGGGGCCGATAGAGGGGCGTTTTCGGAGAAAGGTCGCTGCGGCGCCGGCGTCAGTGAGGGCGGGGAAGACTTAAAACGAAATAATAGAAGATTTGTCTTGTGTACTGTAAAAAGCTAATTTTAATCAAAAATAAAACATAACAAAATAATCTTTATTCACCAACAACAAGTAAACACCACACCATCCCATTGAGTACATTTTTTTATTTCACGAAAGCGGGGCGGCCTCTTTCGTGTGCGCTAAGCGTCGCCGTAGTGTGCGTGTCTATACGCGTAACAACTACACGTATGGTCCACCTGCTTTCGTGAGAAAAGACAACTGTACTCAACGGGATAGTGTGGCGTTTGCGTTACGTTTATAGCAGTTATAAGGCATGGTTACATAATTGCTTTTTTTTTTCATTTGTCAGCAATTATGTAACACGGTTCTATTCGTTGAGTAACTGAACTTAACCCAGTTCTGTAATGACCATTTTTATACAACGTGTTACAAAATAATTCGTAAAAAAAGTAATTACGAAAGTAGTGTCAACCCTAGTATACTGTATACCTAAGATACTGAACTGACGTTATTTAATAAGGGTTGACACTACTTTTGTAATTTATTTTTTACGGATTATTTTGTAACACGTATAATTATGAATTCAATACAAATGCGCTTTATTGAATACCACACAAAGAAAAATAAACAAGAAAAGACAAAGACATGAAATTTACGGCGTTCTTATCGCTATAAGCTATCTCTTCCAGACAACTTTATTACATAATATGTTTGATAATGGCGTTTGATTAACCATTTTTATGTGTAATATATTGTCAAAATTGTTTTAAAACAATGGTAAAGGTGGTAAAGTATTATTTTGAGAGCTGAAGCTCTCGGCGGCAGAGATTTTGATTCGAAAAACGATTAGGTATAATTAACCAACTCGACATAAAAATTTGGTAAACAGTATCATTATTACAAGGTCGTACTTTATATTTTTTTAAAACAAATTAATAATCTGAATCCTCTATAACTGAACCCGGCCCTCCCGTAAAGCGGGTGAGGCGAAAAGCGGTGAAAACGTACTTGTTTGTTCCATTTGGGCAATAACGCGATTTGCGAGTTCTTTGTTATTAAGTTCGCGTGATTTGTGTTTTGTTCAGCAATAGTTCTCGTGGGATAAGTTTTTATACATGTTTCCACTCGCGAACCGCGGGTTTCTTTGACAGAAACATATTTTTTATGAGATGTAACTGAATTAACGATATTCGCATTTTTTTTCCTTAACAGAGCCTCTATTCAGTGGTGCTAGACAAGTTGCATTCGACAATCGTTAGCGATTATGTTTCGATTGATAAATGTTTGGAATTGACGTAAGCCACCGAGATAGTAACGTGACACTTACGTCAATTCCGTATATTTTTCAATCGAAACATAATCGCTAACGATTGTCGAATGCGACTTGTCTAGCACCACAGGTGCGTTAAAACGATATCGTGTTTGACACGTTTAAGAATCGTTTATGTCACAGTCGCCATTATTGTAAATGACATAAGAGTTATCAAAACGTTGACAATACGGAAACAGGTCAAAAACGATATCGTTATTGACCTTGTAGAATTCCAGCCCTGTGCTGCGAGATCTTCTTCCTTGCCAATTTGCATGATTCAAGGCCTACAGGACGTACAGCATCAAAAGTATCTGGTCACTTCAAGCGGCTTTTGTACTTTATCGCATTAACACATTAGACAGTCTTGATTGACATTGCTTCTATGACAGTAAACCGACAAGGTACTAAAGTGATCAGTTACTTTTGTCGCTGACTCTACCCTATTTTTATTTGCGTTGGTTTAGAAGCTTGGATTGTTTATCTCCATGGATTGAAGACCTAAGAGAGAAGAAAACAGTAAGGTTACAGCAGATAAGATAAGATAAGATAAGATTCATTTATTGTCAGAAACTGTGTACAATTAGGTCACATCATATAAAAGGTTCAACAGTTTGCCCATTTCGGGCGTACAATAACAAGTAAATATATTATTATTAAAAAAGTCTTAACCAGGTATACATCTGAAATATTCATTTAAATTGTAGAAACTTTCAATTAAAAGCCATTTTTTGAGCTTTGTTTTAAATCTAATCCCATCTAACGATTTAATATGTTCAGGCAAATGGTTAAATATTTTAATTCCATATACATATGCGCTCTTACTAAGTATAAGGCTGGAAGGTCTAACTGTACAAACATCGTATTTATATTGAGATCGGATATTGTTTTTAGAGTCGCTTTTTTTTATAAAAATATCATTTTGGTCTTTAACAAATAAACAAATTTGTAGTATATACATACATGTCAAAGTTAATATTTCGTTATCTTTAAAAATGTCTCTTAGGGATTGCATATGTCTGAGTTTAAAAATAATTCGCATACATCTTTTTTGAAGACGAAATGTGGATTCAACATTTACGGAATTTCCCCAAAATATTACACCGTACATAAGTACGGGGTAAACATTTCCATAGTACGCCTTCATCGCAACATCAACCGAAACTATGTTAGTCAATATGGATAGTGCATAACAGGATTTGGCTAGTTTTTTATTTATGTTATCTATGTGGGACTTCCAATTAAGGTTGCTATCAATTGTTACTCCTAAGAAGTTTGTATTATTCACTTTTTCAATTATTTTACTGTTTACAACAACATTTAAGCTTTTTTGTATTTGCTTATTGTTAATAAATTGTACAATTTTAGTCTTATCTAGATTTACACTTAAATGTAACGTGGACAACCAATTTATTACAATTTTCAAAGTATTTTGTAACTCCTTAGCTATATCGGAGCCCTCTTCTTCAGATACAAAAATAGTGGCATCATCAGCGAACATAACACACAGGTGGTTAATTGTCTTTCAGAACAGAAAATTAGCTTTCTATGAAATGAAATTAGCTTTCTATGAAATGAAAATTCTGCGAAGTGATACATTCTATCTAATGAGTTTCTGTAAAACAGTGTACAACCCTTAGTAACAGGGTCCCGTTTTTACCCTTTGGGTTATTGTTGTCCCGCTTATATTTATTTCTTGTTAAGTGTAAGCCAAGTCACGACATTGTTTCCTCGCGAATATTACCCTAACGTGATAAAACGAGCTCGGCGCCATTTTAAACAGTCCTCGTCGACTTCGCCCGAGTTGTTTGCTGTCAATATTGGTCCGACCGCGATTTGGCGGCGAATCTCGTAACGCGTCTCGCATATTCACGGAGTTAATCTTAAGAATAATATCCTTATATGTATCCTTGTTTATTTTATAAACGGGAACGCGTGTTTGCTGTATCTGGTTCAACGCATCTACCGAAGTGAAATTTATACTAAGATAGTTTATAGCTCGGGGTTAAACTTTGGAAAAAAATTGAAAGAAGACAAATTCGAGATGAGAAATGTCTCCCTGTGGATATCGTAAGAAGCGACTTACCCTGAATTCCTATATTCAAAACGTCTCGTTAAAATGTAACGTCTCATTAAAAAATTGACATTTGCTACATACAAAATGACATGTGTCAAATTATAACGAGACGTCACATTTTAAAGAGACATTTTGTATATGGGAACCCAGGGTAAGGGAATAAAGGGCTTAACTTTGATGGTTTCTGAGAAAAAGTGTGTGTGACACACAGACAAAAGAAAGACGGACATGGTGAAACTATTAAAGTACAAAATTTGACATACACATACATAACATCACGCCTTAATTCCCAGAGTGGGGTAGGTAGAGCTACAGAAATACCAATAACTCTAAAAAGACTTGTTGATAATTCTGTAACCACATTTTGCACAATTAGGCCAAAAAGTTTACTAGTGTATTAGTGACAGGTTGCAAGCCCAGCGCCTAACAATACTACAAGCCCTTATTCCCTTAGTCGCCTCTTACGACATCCACGGGAAGACATGGAGTGGCACTATTCTAATCCGGAAACCACACGGTAATTCGTTGATGTTAATAAATTAAATAATTCTGAAATATGACAATACTGAAGGTCAAAATCAAAGTGATTTGTATTGAATAATTAGGAAATAGGGACTCCATGGATTCTTGAACCACGGTATGCCTCTAAAAGTCCTAACCCTAGGTATGAAACCTACTTGACTATAATGATGGGATTGATGGGTGTCGTTTCACTATAGTCAAGAGCAACGAAAACGGGTCACTAAGTACAGAATTTCCATATAAAGTGACCCATTATCATTGGTCTTGAGTGTATGTCAACATTGTCAACGTGACGCAATAGGACGCACGATTGTTTCTTGGAAAATGTCTCAAGATGTGATTGATGTCGTCAGTTCGATATAGTTCTATAGTGGCCCACAAATCCATTTGTTTGATAGTACACATATACTGTGAGTAGGTACATACCATTTACACAAGGTGACAATTAACAGCGGTGTAATCGAGCTCGGTATTGTGTGACGTGAGTCGCTCGAGTGTTAATACGAAATGAAACGCTGACGTTTGCTGTCACTGGGGTGACTAGGACTTCAGCATCTACGAGGAAAGTCCTGATACGCGTAATTTAAGAAACGCTAGTGCAAATGGAGACCGATTTCAGAGCTGATATCTCTTAAACTTTCATCAAAGCTGGCTAAGTACAATCCCACTTTAACTAGCTTTCTATTAAAAAAAAAGTGTCCAAATTGTTTCGTTCGGGAGCGGCGATGTTACAAACATATATACACAGATCCACTCGTTGAACTTGTAACACCCCTCTGCTTTAAAAATACTTTTAACCAACTGTTATTGAATATACATTTATCATCTGGTGTTATTCCACTGATTAGACATAGATTTCGGTCTGATTTTCGATTATACCGCCACAGTTGTCTGTCGCTAGTAACCCTGCGTACATCGCTACACATAGTTACCCGCCCTCCGTTTGCCGTTATTGTCAGTAAACTGTAGTTACTGTTATTAGTTTAGAAATCCTCTTGGCTGACTGTTCGAATATGTTGTGTCATGTACATTAACTAAACACAACGTGTACAATTAACATACGCAGAGCAATCAAGCACGGTGTGTGACGCGTGTCGCTCAAATGTTACTAATACTAAATGAAATGCTGACGTTTGTTGTCACTGGGGTGACTATGACTACAGTTTTAACGAGGAAAGTCTTGTTGTAACCAGAAATAGCTATAAGCGAGCTCTATATATAGCGATCTGGCAAAAAAGTTTTTTTAGAATATTAAATTTATTATGATGGGATAAAAAGTAGCCTATGCGTTCATTCAGAATATAACTCCATGCCAAAATTTTATCTTAATTCTTCTGATCGTACCAATCTATAACTCACAAACACAAAAATAGCATTTATAATATGTTTTTTTTTTTTTATACTGGATTTACCAGAACTTGACGTAAATATTGAGGCATAAGAACGTCACTTATTAACCGATCAAGCATATAAAGTTTGATATCAATTTATGGAATCACAAATTATAGCAACTTTTAGTTATAAAGGAATCCAAACGTGTACCAGTAGCATTAATAAGTCATAAAATATATAACTAAAAAAAACAAAAGTTGAAGTTTTTTTTTATGTTAAGGAGAAGGCACGCGAGCACTCAGGCCACCTGGTGGTAAGTGGAATCTGAGACCCATAGACATTTGAATTCTCAAGTCTATAATCCTAAGACCTCAAATGCGTTGCCAACCCTGGACTAAGATGGAATGCCTCTATGCTAGTAATTTCACCGGTTGTCTTATCCCCACACCGGAACACAACAATGCGAACACTGTTGCTTGGCGGGTGGTTAATGGATAAGATGGTGGTAGCGATCCGGACGGATCCTGCACAGGGTCCTACCACCACTAAAATTACTGTACTTATATATACTGATGATATTTTCTGTAGGTACTGGTATACAAGGAGCTTTCTTATATGTTTAATGAATTAATGATCCTACATTATGCCCTTGACTTCAAACGCGTAGGGCTTGAATTTCTAAAAACCCCTTTAGTGCACTTCTAGAATAATCAAAGAATATTCTCTCCAAAAGTGCCTAGGTCCAGCGGTTTCGGCTGTGTGTTGTGTATCAATCACTCAGTCACGGTTCTGTTTAGATTAACGTCATGTTCTAGGACACCTGTAGACGAGAGACTAACGTGCATTTGTCCTAACATTTGTACAAGGTAGGAAGGGGTTTATGAGCGAATGTTTAGTCTCGGAAACTCTGTAATGGCAAGACGTTATTTCGTCCCGACTCCTGTGTCAGATTGTCTTGGGAAATGACAGAAATAATCATTTTCCAGACTTATGTATTTAGCCTTAACAATGTTAAAAATATGGAAGTCTCGACTGGCGCTGTATTCTACAAAAACTATATTACCTTAGAAATGTTGTCGTATTGTTTTTAACTCGGCTGCCATTACTGTCAAGTAAATGAGATCTATCGGAACATTGACAATACGATAACACATCAAAGGCGTGACGTGAAAATTAGGTAGTTTTATAGATCAAAGACGGATATAAGGAACTTATAAAGGATAAATTCGCCTTGGTTCATACCTTTTGTGTTTCTGTTTCGTTTTTTACTTTGTTATCTGTGTATTTTTCAAATTAATTGTACTTAGTTAGAAACGGTAAGTTTTACATGTGAGTATCGAAAATTTATCATACATTTATTTGGTTAATTTTTATTACTCTCATGTAAAAGTTACCGTTTCTTAATCTTACTCCTTAATTAGGTACAACTAATTTAAACAATACCCATCTTCAGTTTGTGCAATGTAGAGTTTACATACATACTTATTTTTCTGGACAGTTTTCAAGGTAATAGCCATATACAACTCTAATCACCCGCCAAGCAATTGTGTACGCATTGTTTTGTTCCGGTGTGGGGATAAGACAACCGGTAAAATTACTAGCATAGAGGCATTCCATCGTAGTCCTCAGGGTTGCAATGCATTTGGGGTCTTAGGATTATAGTCTTGAGAATTAAATTGTCTATGGGTCTCAGATTCCACTTACCATCAGGTGGCCTGAGTGCTCGTGTGCCTTCTCCTTAACATTAAAAAAAAATGTGTGTCTTCACTGTATAACGTCTAAAGTTTAGGCGTTATATTTGATTGGTTTAGGCTGGAGACAAAAATACAGTACTTTTATCCCGCAAAACTCGAACGTAGTCGCGGCCAAAAACTAGTATTCTGTAAGACAGACGATGAATACTTGTGTATGCCTAATGGTAGTAAAGCGATCTCTGCCACCCGGCCCGCAAGTAATGAGCGAACTTAAACCAGAGCGGTAATAGAATTCCGCAGTACATCCGAACTACCCGCAATATCGCCGGAGATATGCTAATGCTGCCTACGGACCTCTATTTGCATACCGAGTAATTCAAGCAATATGGGTTCCGCGAACTATTGGGTATGGATTTAGATTTGCACGCTTATAACATGGTTAAGTGGAAGATTTTTGCATTCTGACGTTGTACAGTCATAGATTAATAGGTTGAAGTTGATATTTTTTTGTTTTCGTTGGTCCCTTGGAGTACTGAGTTCGACCTTTAATGAATTACTCGCGTATGCTAAAAAAAATACGCAGCATAAACACATCATCCGTATTGTACGGTCAGTCGAGTTTTCAAAGCTTGCTGTTTTTCTCGTGTTTTCTACTTCATTAGAATACATTTGAAAAACTTTTTTTCCCCCGTGTGGTTGCCGGGTTAGAATAGTGTCACTCCATGTCTTCCCGTGGATGTCGTAAGAGGCGACTAAGGGAATAAGGGCTTGTAGTACTGTTAGGCGATGGGTTTGCAACCTGTCACTAATACACTGGTAAACCTCTTAGCCTGTTAGTGCAAAATGTGGTTACAGAAATATCAGTAAGTCTTTAGAGTTGTTGGTATTTCTGTAGCTCTGCCTACCCCACTCTGGGAATGAAGGCGTGACGTTATGTATGTATGTATGTAACTTTTTTTTATCAGCAAGACAAAGGCAAACAAACCACCTGGGCTGGTATTCTACACGATAATAACGATATCGTTTTTGACCCGTTCCGTATTGTCAACGTTTTGATAACTCTTATGTCATTTACAATAATGGCGACTGTGACATAAACGATTCTTAAACACGTCAAATGCGATATCGTTATAACACTGTAGAATAGAGGCCCTGATAGCAAGAGGACGCAGCCAATATGCTAACGCTGTTAACGTTTCTATTTTCTATCGACGCGAAATGTAAGCAAGTAACGGCCGACGCGATCTGTCATAGAGCCTAAAGCCAAGATGCGTTCGCTAACTAGCGCTCCAATTCGATTGGTTTTTAAACCAATCACGTGACTTTTTGTATCACGTGATCTACCAATGACGCGTTTGGTTTTAAAACAAAATGAATCGAAACGCTAGTTTGAGAACGCATCTTGGCTATAGGCTCAGCTTACGTCAATTCTATACATTTTGTTGGTATGCATTTTGGCAAGGCCAATGCATTCTAAAGAGTTAAAACGATATTAACTAGTAGAATAGAGGCCCTGTAGACATTTGAATTCAAGACTGCAAACGCGTTGCCGCTCTCCAGGAACAAAAATAGGAAGAAGATAATATCTACACTATGCAAAAAAGGAATTAATACAAAAGTTAATTATAGAGCATAGAGGCATTCCATCTTAGTCCTCAGGGTTGGCAACGCATTTGTAGTTTAAGATTGCAGTCTTGTGAATGCGAATGTCTATGGGTCACAGTTTCCACTTACCATCAGGTGGCGTGTGTACTCGTTTGCCTTCTCGATGCCATAAAAAAAAAGTTAAATGCAATAATGTCACTATTCAAATATAGATTTTTGTAACTTAATGTCACTGTTGGATTTAACGTGCGATATTATGTTACCGCCGCGACTAAGTTGAACATTCATGAAAGACCCAATTGGGTCATACGCACATAAAAACAAAAGTTGTCTTTCCTGTGGTCAAAAGTTAAAAGCTTGTGTACATAATTACAAGTTTTGTTTCTATACGATAGGTCTAAAGCATTCCTGTCGCCGTTTACGCGGGAATAGGCTTAGCCAGAAAATTAGGCCTTTAAAATGTTAACTTCCGTGTATCCACAAGAAAGACGATAACCTAAATCTCTGTTCATACACCCAATTAACCACTTTCGCTCTGTTTACGCCAAACGAGTCAACGGTAACTATCTCTCTTACTCACCTGTTTTCCCTATCTGCCCAACAATCATTCGTGAAACAATAAAACATATTGTAGTTTGTCTATTTTCAAACACAATTTACCAACCCCGTTACTAATAAACTTTGAATAAGCTTGGAATAGTTATGCCTTGCTTTGTCCTTATCTGTCATTGTGACATTTGATTTCGACAAAATAAGGACAAGGCATGGTGTAACTATTCCAAGCTTATCAAACGTTTATTAGTACGGGGGTAAGAATTTAACAATCATCTGTAATATCGTTGGTTTAAGCATAACATTGTGGTAGCGATCCGGACTGCCCAAGGTCTTACCACCACTAACACGTATTTTTAATAAAAAAAACCTTTTCATACATTCCCCTCCAAAGGAACATTTCCTCAGCACTTCAAACTGATTGACGTATACAAAGACCAGAGCTTTGAGTTCTTTCAAAAGGAACGAAAGCTTTTTAAGCATTGACGCGGGTCGGTAACCTCGCCCCTAGCGTGAAAGCCTTTTCACAAATTAATTGATATTTCGAGGTTGATAAGTGAAATAACAGCCATTACCTACTTATATAATCATTTGTTAAGTTCAGCTTGTTTCGGTTTAGCAGACGTTGATTTATGGAACTCCTCGGGAGTTATGTTATCCTGGTAATGGATTTAGTAATTACTGTTGCCGTTGCGCCCTGTTAACAAAACATAAATATAGAGAATAAAAATGTTTGATGTAAATTTGCGATATAAGAAAGTTGGTAAAAATACTAAAAAAAAATAATTTGAAGTAATAAAAGTAAGAGATTGACGACGCGGTGGCCTAGTTGGGAGTGACCCTGCCTCCGGAGCCAGCGGTCCTGGGTTCCAATCCCGGTAAGGGCAGATATTTGTGATGAGCGCAAATGTTGTCCCGAGTCTTGGATGATTTCTATGTATTTAAGTATGTATTTATCTATATAAGTATGTTTATCGTTGTCTAGTACCCATAGTACAAGCCTAGAGCTTAGTTTGGGACTAGGTCAATTTGTGTGAGATTGTCCCCTGATATTTATTATTATTTAGATAAAAATATGCTTATGGCACTTTTATTAAAAAGGTCATATCAGAACCGAAACATCGAGCCAGAATACATTCAAATTTGTAGAGTAGGCTGTCAAAAATAATGAGAAAAAGTTACAGTTTTTTTTGTCTTACTTACATAATACTATTTCTTACACCAATGATTAACTGCAAGGATTCGCTTTATTCATCGTTAGAAAATTTAAATGAAACTACGTTACTAGGGAGCGAGTTGTCGAGAGCTTGCTTCCATATAATCTTCACGCTGGCATAACGTGAACCAGGATGAGGTTGACTAGTGAAAGCTCGCCTTACGGCTCAGGAGTTGATACTATGTTGCTGATGCTTTAGACCTACTTGAACCTTTACAGCGCATCATACGTTGGACGCGGGTGATCCACATTTTTTTTCGGTTTATATTAATCGTCCTTGGAGGGTACAATTCACCAGGACGTGTAACTTCCAAGTTAGGCGCATTTTTTTTCGCAGGTATAACTATTTGTTGGCCCTGGTTCTTCTGTACGGTATTACTCGCGTGGGAGTGGCTATGACGGATCTTTCTCAAACTAAACATAGAGGACGTGCCACGGCGTTCTTTTTTCATTTCTTTTAGCATCGGGTCGAAATGTTTTCGTCGGATGCCAATAATACCTAAAGTGACGTTGGCAGAATGCAACAAATTTTCTGGTAAAACCAAAACGTTCTTCAAGTATTCGAGACGAGTACACAGATTTCGATATTTCACCACGCCTAGCCCGAGGATCCTGGGGTCGATGTCGCGAGGGCAGTTCACCTCGTTCATCAGAGGCGAAGTCATATTTAGCAATCTGTCTCGTCTCAAGCAAGGGCCTAGTGTATTGGATCGATGCTCCGAACTTCTGGTGCTCTGGTATTTGTGTGCAGCTAAGTTAAACCTGTCAGTCTTAAACAAACGATGGATTTCTTCTTCAATTTCACCTTCCGTTTTGATCCTCCCGAGCGCTATCCACACAATGTGTGCGCTGATCATGAAAAGAGATTCGTACAAAATAGCGTCTTTTTTGGTAAGCGATAACAATTTGGCGGTGCCCATGTGGTGGAATCTGCCCATTCCTTCAGCTCCAAGAGTCATTGAACTGTATTCTTTGGCCACGAGAAGCCGTAGATCTGCAGCGTTTTCACTAAACTGCAATTCAATTAAATCACTTTTCGGGGTGCGGATTTTGTGCTCCTCTTGACGGTGGTGCAGGTTGTCTGTGATTTGGATGAAGTATTGACAGTAAAATATGAGTGCTCTAAGGAATCGGTGGGTGCAGGGTATGTGTAACAAATGTACCATTTTCGCATTGAGCAGAATTGATGGTGCCGTGAATAAGGTTAAGTCTATAACGTCTTGAAGTGTCACTACGTCATTGGCACCTTCATACGGTCTCTGGAAATGCTTTTTGAATCTCAGCTGTTCCAACAGGTCAGGGTTGCTGTTGAACTTGGAGGTTCCTAGACATTGCAGCACCGTTACTTCCGACACTGCCTGTGAGACGTCTGCTTTAAGGAATTCCAGTTCGTTTCTATCGTTGTTCCACACCCACGATCCTTCATCGAAAGGACTTTCGAATGAATCGTCGTCATCCATAATTTTAAAAGTAGAGTTTGTAGTTACGCTAAAACTATAATTTAAGCTGACTATAATTTTAGATGCTGTACAAATTATGATTACCGAGCAATAGAGTTTTATAATAGTAAATAACTTATTCTAAAATATAATAAATACCTAAATAATATAAAACGTCTTGTATAAAAATGTCACATGACAGTGGGCTTGACAGTGGCGTCCACTACGTGACATTTTGATATCTAGTAGGCAAAGATAATACTTTTGGTGGCTTCAAGAATAAGTTTCACGTTTACTAAGTATTTGCGAATATGCCCCAAAATGGAAGCAGGGTTTTAGATATTGGGATTACTTAGATCTGCATTACACCTCAAGTTATTCCTGTAAGTTTTTGAGACGCAACTATGGGTAAGAGTGGTTGGCAAATATCTGCATCTCAGTCTTGCATATAGCTTTTTTTCAAAACTTACAGAAATCACTTACAGGTGTAATGCCGGCCTTAAATAACTTGTTTTAAAATTGATGACTTTGTTTTACTCACTGCAGGCAGCCTATCTTCGTCTTTTTTATACAATAAATAAAGCCTTTTGACTAGGGTCAAAGTAGGGTATCACATCGTTCAAAGGCCATATTCTACTCTGTAAAATCACAATACTCGTTTTTTTTACATGTTATCGTATTGTCCTCAGGGCTGGCAACGCATTTGAGGTCTTAGGATTATTAGTCTATGGGTCTCAGGTTCCACTTACCATCAGGTGGCCTGAGTGCTCGTGTGTCTTTCTTCTTATGCTGTCAAGAAAATACGAATTGACAATACGTTAACATGTCAAAAGCAATATAGGACTATAGTCCCAGGTGCAGCGCTTAGTTAAGCCGAAGGGACTCTTATTGTAACTTGACAAGATCACAAATGGTCAGTTAACTGTATTGTTCATAGACCTCATAGTACAGCATAGATCTATAGCAGATTTGGTTTCTTTTCTGAATCCTTGGGAAAATGGCTTTACATGCCTACATTGCCTACCTACGTTAGCTAAGCCAGATCGGGTTATGTCCGATTTGCATGGACTAAATCCTGGGAGGTCCATCACTTTATCAACAGGGTGCAAGTCCCTAGGTCCAGCGGTTTCGGCTGTGCGTTGATCGAACAGTCAGTTTCTTTTATTTAATATAGAAGATAGACTAGTCTTTTAGGACGTTTATGTTGCAGATTATATAAATGTAGGCCATTTATAAAATCTGCAATAGATATGTAGATTACTAATAATTTTGAAGTTTTTTGTTTTCACGGAATTCTGAATTTTTAAACAGCGTCTGAATATTAATTTATTTCGTCTAACTTGTCAACTTTCCTTATAGCAAACTTAAGTTTCATTCCAAAGTAATTCGTGTTCATGATAGGTGGTAATAGCTTGGTTCTTTTAGATGGAAACTGCGATTAGTTGGCTGGAGGTGATTAATTTTACATCTTAACACGCCTTTGAGTAAGCTGTTATTGTCGTGTATTCATAAAATTATAAAGGTAGATTAAAAAAAATTGGTGAAGTAAAGTTTGTTTTACAAACTAGAAATAATAAACGAGACTTATGTATCGTCTGTTAATACAATACAGTACAAATAAGCTTTATTAAACACTACATAAAGAAAAACAAACAGGAAATAAATATGAAATTCTTATTCAGTAGATAAGAGGCGGTCTTATTGCTTGGTAGTGTGTGCCGCGCCGTATATGTATGTATACAGTTTTATTTTTCATTCTATCGTGTCATCTAGTAGTAATCTAATTAATACTTATTAGTCTTGATTTTCATAAAAAGCCTTATAGCCTGGTAAGAATACAAACCCTGGCAATGTATCGCTAAAAACACCTTATAAATGGCAATGAAATGTATAATCCTCCTCACTTATTGGCTAACGTAATTAAACTATTTAATTCATTGTTATTCCGATTATTTTTAAAGTTAAGGAAAGCATCCAAAAAAATAATTGCAACATCCCAAATATTTAACTATACCATTTCTACACTATCGTGAACCAGATGATTTTCGTTAGGGGTCTTACCGTTTTCGGACCACCCATATAAATTGTAAATCTTTCGGTCTGGGAATTAATTAACCTTTTAAACGCCATCATTTTTCATCTTACGTGCCTTTGTACGATGTTTTTCTCTTTAATATAAGATAACGGCTAGGCGGCTGTTCAAATCAAAATGATATCAAGGTCGTATGCTAAAATGCGTTAAAGGGAATTTCTTTTCTGCAATCGTCTTCAAGTAAGTTAATATGAATAAATTATCCAATTTGACGCAACCTTACTAAGTATTATAATGCCTATGAGTAAAATGTCTACATATAAATTATCAAAATATTTTTTTATTTAAGTGCTTTTAAATCCAAACTTATTTTTCTAAAATAAATATTGTACTGTATTTTATACACTTTTTCTTAGTAAATGCGCGAGTGTTGTGGATTCTTTTTGGGCATTATTAGGCTAAAAATTTTTGTTCCCTTTTGTTGACATAATAATTATTATTAGTGCTATTTATTTATAACGGCAATGTGACCATTGCCGTTATAAATAAATAGCACTAAAATACTAACGAATCCGAAACATGGTCAAAGTTTTTATACTTATTACTTGTCAGGCTATACGAGTGTTATTATGTTATTACTAAGTAGCATTCGATTTACAACATGTTAACCGTTTTTTTATCAGTAGTTGCATAATAAAAGCAATATTTTATAGACTAGGACAACAGAAACCGTGCGAAGTTTTATCGCGAAAATTGTTTTCTCCGAGTACTTTACGCACACATGTAAAAGATGTCGGAACGCTACTCCTTGTGATAAATATGCTGCCATCCTTAGAAAAAGGGCGCATGTGTCATTTAACTCTTCTTGTATTTGCGACCCTATTGCTAATTTTTAAGACTTGAATACGCTTAAAATGTTTGAACACACAAACAACCCTCTTACTGGGGAATGTAGTATGGCATTAAGTTATGCCGCATATCGCAAAAGTTGAACAACAAACTTCATATATTAAGGTAACGTAAATAACACGTATAATAATGGCGGTGTGTGTCGCTATGTCATATTATACCACTCCGGACAATTTACGTTAAGCGCCTTTGCTACATTTTGTATCTGCGTCGGTTTTCAAATTATAACTACGTGTATTAAATAAGTACATTAATCTACGCACATATCATTAGTGCTCTAAAATGCGTTCAGAAACCATAGGAAATGACCAGCATTATTACAACCAATTTTACTATGAGAACTTTCTTGTCTGTGGTAGTATGTAAAGTATGTACTCTATTGTTTTTACAGTATCATTTTTTGTAAGGTAGGTAATATGTCAAAACTAAAGAGGGTCTCTATTCTAGTATCGATAGATATTAAAACAGTTATCGATACGAAACGTCGAAGTTTTTAATATCGAACAAAAAATGGCAATAAAATCACGTTTAAATTTTATTGTTTTTAGTATTTTTTGTTATTGCGGAAACAGAAATACATATCTGTGAAAATTTCAACTGTCTGTCAGTTCATGAGATACAGCCTGGTGACAGACAGACAGACAGACAGACGGGGAGTCTTAGTAATAGGGTCCCGTTTTTACCCTCTGGGTAAGGAGCTCTAAAAAGGGATCATCATTATATCAGGGATTTTTACATTAACCTTTATGAAAATCACATCTGTTCGATAAATTATATACATGTACTTCCTCCATACTACGGCAATATGTATTTAATCACTTGTGGGAAGCGGTCTTTGATGGTAGGAGTTAAGCTAACATCAAATTTTCCAAAACAAAATTGGGGCAAATACGTCTCTGTGTTTGTCTGAGATCAAATGTCTGTCGCGATCGTCTTTTATTTGTAGACTTACAACCACGGTTGCCGACGCAAGGCAATGGTGATTTAAATATCTCCATCTTGTGACATACGTTCCTCGAAATTACGTTTGAAATTACGTTACGTTTGCGTTTGCATATGATTTGATGCGTAAATGGGATCTTGTGGAATGGGAATTTCGAGCAAATATGTCAAAGGGTCGATTGCATCGTTAATTACAGCTATTTCCGCTGGAATGACATATTAAACCGTCGTATCGACGAATATCCGGGTCAATATACATATCGACGGTTCTGTGACTCAACCTCGTATATAGAATATTGTCCAGTATAAACTGACACTCACTAAGTACGCGAGTACATACTTAGTGCGTGTCAGTTTATACTGGACAATATTAAATATACGAGGTTGAGTCACAGAACCGTCTATATGTAGGTCAAATTATAATGTTTAGCCATTTATTAATACTTAGCTGGATTTTAAAGCATTTTCAGGCAGCCAAAAAAGTGTGCTTTTCTCATGCTATTAAAAATGTTGAAAAAAATACCTGAAATCGACTTTTATGGTTAAACACGCTAATCCCAAAAACTGCAATGGACCTTAAATAAGTATTACTTGAAAGATTGTTAATATGTATCTAAGTAATTTTTCCCTGTCTAGGTTTATCTTTCTATTTCTTGGTACCAGTACAAGAGTAGTGGATTATTGCCGAGAGTAGAAAATACGCGATTTATGGACGAGTCAGATGCCCTCTAGTGTACGAGTCCATACGTTTCACTTTCTGCTGAGGCAGATATAGCGAGGCAATACTGCGAGGTTTTTTTTGTAATCATGTTTTACGTTGTATGCTATTTCATACCAAGCCAAGGATAAGAAGAATTTTGTATGAGAACGGCATGTCACAAAACTGATGGTTACTGACCCCAAATAGACAAAAAATGGTCCTATTTTTGATCAATGTGTTGAGAAAACTACATTTTCTGTTTCTCGGCCAAAAACATGTTTGAAATCTACGACGAGTACTTGGGCTACATACGGGCTTATAGGAATGAAAAATATTTCATTTCTCAGCGATATTTGAACGAAATTCGAATGCCTTGCCGGACGCAGGACGTATGTGTCACTGTCATTCCAGTAAGTTTTGCAGTTTATATCATGTGGCTCGTTTTGCAGTGACCGGAATTTCAGTGAAAACGGGCCATTTCAAAATATTAGCTATATTTTGCCAATATTTCTAGCAAAAATTCGGTTTTTATGATGTATTTTTTTTAACGTCAGTGGATGAAATCTTATTCTCACTTAGTTTATCAACAATTTGGATATTAGTCTACGTGGTTCCCTGCCTTTTCGCCGACAAATCTTTGACAAATTAATTGTTACGCAACCTATTCATTTGCCAAACCGCTTTTTTTCTGTAACTACAAATGTTTCAGGATTTTTATAATACTAACCTAACCTATACGATGGTCCAGAAATAAGTCCAGAATTATTTATAGTTTCAGAAAAAAACGCGGGTTTGCAAATGATATGTTTATGAAATGAATCATTTAAGAAACGTTGGTTACGTTATGATATGATCCCAGTCTACGTTTGCGTTAAATAGTTAACATACTTTACCAGCAATAACGAGGAGAAGAAAATATAAGATGAAGCTAATATCATAGTACTTATAAATAGAAGTATAATACAGTACTTACGCTATGCTAATATAATGAAGAATAAATGGATCTCTGAAGACGGGCCAAATTATTTTTCGTCAAATGTTTCATTTGGGCAAACGCATTTTTTCCAATACTGTATTTCAGGATTTTTATAAAATTAACCTAACGTAAACTATAGGGTTCTACACGATGGTCTTGAAATAAATCCTGAAATATTTACAGTTACGGAAAAAAATGCGTTTCCCCAAATGAAACATTTGACGAAATGATACATTTGACGTAAAATAATTAGGCTAAACGGCAGTTCCCGGATAAGACGACCACACCCAACCAAGTAAGTTGTTATTTTTTTTCTTCATAGTATATTCCGCTGTTCACATTTTTATTTAAACTAACGTTGGACCGTCTGGCTTTTAACCGTTTTTCCAAAATATTTTTTATCAAAATCTCGGACGCGGGGGCGGGAGTGCTCAACCACTAGGGAAAAAGAGTTATTTTCAAATTATTGGACGGTAAGCTTTAATGAAGGGTATGAAAAAGCTCCGTGTGGTTGCCGGGTTAGAATAGTGCCACTCCATGTCTTCCGTGGATGTCGTAAGAGGCGACTAAGGGACTAAGGGCTTGTAGTATTTTTAGGCGATGGGCTTGCAACCTGTCACTAATATACTAGTAAACTTCTTGGCCTGAATGTGCAAAATGTGGTTACAGAATTATCAACAAGTCTTTTTAGAGTTGTTGGTATTTCTGTAGCTCTGCCTACCCCACTCTGGGAATGAAGGCGTGATGCTATGTATGTATGTATGCAAAATCTCCACATTTTGTTACATCACATCTGACCACACAATACCAATTCAATTAAGCCATTATTTCAATAACCAGGAAAGGGTTAAGGAACGAATTACCAGGAATTCATAAATAGAAATGCTAACGCTGTTTGGGTCATTTATTTACAAGCTCTTCAAATTCCTTACCCTACTTATAATCAAACTCAGCTCTTTCCTTCAAGCCTGGTGGCATCATTAGGCCTGACTTTCCGAACTTTTTTATCCAGTCTAGCCTTCTCTCTTCTATAGCTACAGGGTCCATAGTGGTGCTGGTCTTCGACCGAGCGATGTTCTGTAGATACGACTCGTATAAACTCATTCTAGGTATCACAGAATTATCTTCAGCTGGCTCTAAAGGTACATTTATTGGATCAAAAGGCAAAGTTAACATGAATTTCCGAGGGTCTTGGAAGAAGGTTGGTTCATTCGTAGTTTCTGTCGTGTTTGGTACGATTGTGTTTGGACTA
Organism: Acleris holmiana; assembly: GCA_949316455.1. Taxonomy (NCBI): domain Eukaryota; kingdom Metazoa; phylum Arthropoda; class Insecta; order Lepidoptera; family Tortricidae; genus Acleris; species Acleris holmiana. The sequence continues at coordinate 12,172,152 of OX438782.1, read as the reverse complement.
GAGGTTGAGGGTGAAGCGGTGCTTGGTCTGCTTTCTTCGTCCCAGATGACCGAGTCCAGCCATCTGGCGAAACTGGATACTTTGGGGAAGGCGTGGCTTCTGGAGTAGAGTGCGCATGTGTGGCGGAACGACGAGATTGCGATGAGAGTGTTATTCTGGATTATGGCTCCGCCGTTATCTCTCTGTAACAAGAATTGCTCTCTTTATGGTCATGTTTGTCTGGTAGTTACAAAAACTTTGTCACCGTAGGTAGAAGACATACATTCTTCGAGCGTTTGACGATGACGCCAATGTACACGCAGTTAGTTTAGTTTGTAAGTGAGTGAGTGAAGTGACAATTGATGAGCACGGGTATTTGTTTCTAAGTCTTGGATGTTTTATTTGTATTTATGTCAGTGTCTATTGCCTTAAAAGTACGACTATTTTCGTCATTCACACCCAAAGTACAAAAGACTACAAAGATATGTATCCACTTTTGGACCACCTTATTACAATGAAATACCCCTTCATACCCCTTTTACCCTTTTTTATACCCCTTATAGAGATCCCTTAAAGGGGTAAGTTCGCCTTTGTACATCTTTTTATTATTATTCATTGTATTGTTTTGGTTTTTCTTTTGTACAATAAAGTGTTTACATACATAAATACCTTGACAGAGTGGATACATCTATTTGTAAACAAAGGTAACGCTCGATATTTGTATGGTAATTAAAGTTTAGAATTAAGAATACATTATTACGGGGCCTCTATTCAACTGCGTTATAACGATATCGTATTTGACGTGTTTCCGTATTGTCAACGTTTTGATAACTCTTATGTCATTTACATTTACAATAATGGCGACTGTGACATAAACGATTCTTAAATGTGTCAAACACGATATCGTTTTAACGCACCTGAATAGAGGCCCAGGGGGGTTATCATGAGCTAGCTTTGCAGTTCTGTTTACGCTCAGAGAAAAGGACGGAGCTATATAACCGCCATAGCTCTGTCCTTTACGCTGACCGTAAAATGAACTACAAAGCTAGCTCATGATAACCCCCCTGTGGTATTTACGCTACGACTTAGGAATCGTCAAGAGTTTCCGTTTGCTTCGCTGAACTTAAAGAAAAAAATCCTAGGGCTTCTGAAAATCGAATAGGAACTCTTATACTGTACGTTTTATATTAAAGATGTTCCAAGTTGTAAGGAAAAAGTTGGAACAAATCTCAAAAGTCGAACTTCGTCGGGGCCGTTTTTGTGGCCTGGGGTGAAGTTGCCCCGAGTGTTGAAGCGGACTGAGCTGTTCATAACTACATACAAACTTCCTGGACGACCAGCACAAGTTGCCCAAAACTTGTTTGCCATACGGATATCTCTTTCTAAATAGTCTGTAACGATAGAGATGCACTGAGCGACTACTACAAGCGAGAAATTAGAAGATGTGAGCTCTAGGACAGTGTTATCCTTTTTTTCGCAATGTTGATCCCGCTCAACATATTTTAGGATAATTTTTCCTATTTTTTTATAACTAATTTTTTGTACTCTATGAAAATCAAAAGAGGTTCGAATTCACGACTTTTCCAATTTTTGCGATTTAAAGGATTATAAAATTGCAGAATATGTATGGCCTAAAAAAAGTTTAGTCATATTTTTTATTTGATCCTTTGACATTATTGATGTGTGATGTTTGTAACTGTTATGTATTTTTTTAACTAACTCTTCTTGAATAAAATACGATTTCTAGTTACGTTTTGGTACTGAATCGTGTTCATCATCATAGAAAAAGAGTTTTTTGGAACCGTTTATTTTTCCCTTCTCTCGCTTTCCCTAAAAACGGATGGTCAGAGAAAAAACCAGAAAAAAGAAAACAGAACAAACTTACAAATTTTAAAGTAGTCTGTCATATTAGGTACGAATATTTTGTATCTTTTGTAAAGTTTTGTTAAACTTGAAATAAAAAACGTTATGCTATGACAGTTTTAAAAAAAGTTTAGTGTGTTGGGTCAATGATTCTTCTGAGTAAACTCATCAAGGCTGTAACATGCCCGGTCAATTAAAAGCGATATATAATAATAAATAATAATAATAAATATCAGGGGACATTTTCACACAAATTGACCTAGTCCCAAACTAGGCTCTAGGCTTGTACTATGGGTACTAGACAACGATAAACATACTTATATAGAGAAATAAATACTTAAATAAATAGAAAACATCCAAGACTCAGGAACGTGTCGTCATATGGGTAGGTATAAATATAATTTATAGTTTTTTATTATTTTGACGACACTTTGGCCTAGTTGGGAGTGACCCTGCCTCCGAAGCCAGACTATCCCGGGTTCAAATCCCGGTAATGGCAGATATTTGTGTAATCAGCGCGAATATTTGTTCCTGAGTCTTGGATGTTTTCTATGAATTTAAGTATTTATTTTCCAATCTAAGTTTATCGTTGTCTAGTACCTACCCATAGTACAAGCCTAGACCTTAGTTTGGAACTAGGTCAATTTATGTGAGCTTGTCCCCTGAAATTTCGATTTTAGATTCAGATTTATTATTTTACTTATTTGTTCTTCTGTTTATTAGAAGTTTCGCCACGGTTTCCTGCTTAACTACGCATGATATATTTATATTTTTAAATTTTATTTATTGTTTTACATAATGCTAGGTTAAGTTCTATCATTATCATAGGTACGCAATATGAATAAAAAAAAATGACTGGCAGTTTTCTTGCAGCATTTCTTCTCAGCAGTGGTCTCCTCTTCGGATGCGCTGGTAGAATTTTGACGTGTAAAAGTGCCCGAGCGGCCTACTTACTGAATAAACAACTTTTAACTTGTTAACTTTTATAATAAGTGATAGTAATGTAGAAAATATAGTTGTAATATGTTTTGCACCAGGTACATACACATCGATATTTGAATTGCGCTACAGCTTAAAATAATAATAATAACTTTCATTCGAATCGTCATGCAAATATCACAAAAAGCCAAATTATTTTAAGATAGTCGCATTGAATATTAAACTTGTATTCTTTCAGCGAACATCATAAGGAAGACAAAATACTTAAACCCCCTCTTAAAGCCGCTGTGAGGCCCGCGCATTACAAATGGCCCTATAAATAAAAATAAGGGTTTGTTTTTCAATTGACAGAGATGCAAACGGAAAAGGGACAAATGGTTTGACCTACTTTCTTAACAAGAGGGAAAAGGACAGAGTGTTGTGTCGAGAGATTTTAGTAATGATTGGTGCTTATACCTGTAACGAGAACATTTGAAGAGAAGATACGCTGATGTATTGAACTTTCAAAATTAGGGAAGTTTTAAAAAGTCGTGTTTTGTTTTGTCATTTTTAATTGTAATAACACAGTTCACAGTCGTATCGCTGTTATAGCAACTTTCTTTTATTAATAAACTTTAAATTAAAAAGTAAATTAGATATGTATGTGTTTTTTTTTTTTTTTTTGCTTACCATCTATTGGTAAAATGTGTGAGACTACATATGCATTCACAACCATCATTTGTACCACATTTTGAGCAAATAAACATATTTGACTTTGACTTTTGACTTTTGTTAAAGCAATTGTATCTTTTGCACTAAATTACACCGTGTGTTTTTTTATGTGAAAATTGTTTTTTTTTTAAAGTACCTAATTGTTTGTTAAAAAGATTGATTCTCAGAGTTATAACCAAATTCCTATGTTCTGGAGAATAAGCAGAAGGCCTGGGTTAAACAAAAATGCAAGCAATGCACTAACTATACTTCATGCGTTTAGGTATTTAACTAAATGTAAACAAAAAACCACGTAAGTAATATAATTCGTTAGCCAATTGATACCTCAAAGCTCGACAAAACAGATTTGATTGGCTGTTTTACAGAGACGTGGTTTATTTATACTTAGTTAAGTACTTGTAAACTGGAGTATAGCAAATACAACGATACCGTCGAACGTACGTGATCAAAACAAGCAATCTTTTAGATTTACTCCGAGAAAATAAACCGGGAACAAAACTCAAGTATAACTTCAAGAAAACATTATTAAAAACTTTAACAAGCTAAGAAAAATAGTTCGAAGCATATTCTCGTATCGTCTTATACACGTATGCTGCAGCTTATGTCTACAAAGCTACCAAGATTTTAAATTGCAGTTTCGCTCGCCTCCGCATAGGGTCGGGTTAATAATCCTGTAGAATGCAGAAGTTCGTCGTAGTTTACTCGCGGCCGGATATTATTGTGTTCTTAGAATTTAGATGCATAATATAGAATTTTTAAGATGTTTGGTTTTGATACTTGGTAATAAAGTTATGATAGAAAGTCAGTTTAGTAGCCACGTTTAAATAAATAAATAAATATGATAGGTCAATGTCACACAAATCAAAGTAAGCTCTAGGCTTGTATGGGTACTAGACAACAACATACTTATATAGAGAAATATATACTATAGTTTATATTCATAGTTTTTGTAATGCTGGACTAAGTATTAAAAACACATTCTATCAGCAATAGGCTTCGTCAAGACGTTTTACATAAAACCAAGATAAGGAATGTGTGTGTATGTATTAAGGTGTAGGAAGAGAGAGGCCAATAGAGAGATATCTCTCCAGGTGGGTGTTATGCCTGGGTACCGAAGTCCATTTGGATAAAGTTGGAAGTGGTATACAGTGTGTAAATGGTATACGGGCGTTTATTAAAACTGGACATAGATTAAGACTCTACTAATGATTAACAGAAATAATTATTTTGATTACGCTAACGTATACACCGTTATTAATTTTTGAACATACTATCGACCCGCAATGTACATCGAAGTCCATCCGTCAGGTGTTATTTTCATTTTTAATTAATTGCATTTTTCGTTATACATTGCGTATTAAATTATTTTGTATGGTTATTTTTATTTTATTTAATTTAAACAAAAGCTGCATTAATGTGCTCAGTAGGGGTTGTACTAACCACAGTTAAAAGGAACGCCCGTATACCATTTACACACTGTATAAGTCAACCGACTGAAGAAACATTGTTAGCTCGATGTATCGCATTTTAGTTGCGCTCTCTGACGCTGGTGGCGCTGTCGAGTTAATTGTTACAAGTTGTCACTAGATGTTGCTAGGTCGCCACAAAGGTAAAAAGGTGTGATGTTTAGGAATATGCTAAAGAGTGTTGTTTTTTGCGGCGGTTCTTCCCAGTAGTGGTCTCCTCTTTGGAAGCGCTCTTAGATTTTTGACGTTTAAAAGCGCCCGTACGCATATTTACTGAATCAATATTTGCTGATGCTCATCTTTTTATTTTTATGTAGTTAATCAAAACCCCGACATTCATACACTCGGACATCGATATAAATACCTACAACTGTTTATGTTGACTTAGTAGAAAGATGACAAAAAACATCGCACCCCTCTTTTAACGACGCAGTTTGATAACACCCCTCCTTTAAAAATTGGTGGAGGTTTCTTGGAATTGTCTTGGGATGACGAGAGAATTATTTGTTGATGTGTGTCCCGTTGGGGTTTGAACGTGTAACTGGAGTCAATGATTTCCCAAATGTATTTTAATGGTCTTCAGATTTCCTGTTTGATTCGCAGAGTTGATTTGTATTTATCTTTTCTCCAGTATAACCAGGACGGTTTTTAAGGCTCGGGTTAACTTTGTCCATATTCCTATATCGTCACCTTCTTAACTTGTCCATAATGCCATGTCGTCAGAATGTAATTCCTAAATTGTCACCTTGCTAATTCGTCCATATTCCTATATCGTCCATAGTGCTAACTCGTCCATCTTCCTATGTCGTCAGCAGTGCTATATTTAAGTCAAAAGCGAATATTAAAGTACGGGATAATATTCACACAAACTGACCTAGTCTCAAACTAAGCACTAGGTTTAAACTATGGGTACTTGGAAACCATACATATTTGAGTACATAGGAAACATCCAAGACCCAAGAACAACTCACGCTCATCACACAAATGTTTGTCCTTATTGGAAATCGAACCTGGGACTGCTAGCTTCGTCAGCAGGGTAACTTCCACGCGTCGTCAAAGTATTGTGCTACACGTAAGCATGCTACATCTTCCAACTCATTGTTACTAGATTACATTGTGGTCATGCTTGCCACTCCTGTATTCCTTGTGCTGGTCTCCAAAATACCAAGATTTTTAATATTCTGGAAACCCGAAACTTAAAATTCAAAATAAGGTATTTTTTAAATCTAATATGTTGATTTGGTGTTATGGGAATCTACGAGTAGTATATTGAAATTGCGGTACCTATTTGAGAACGAGCGATTACTTGGCCAGCCCATGCTACCAGAGATGTTATGCTCTTAAAAACGGTTGACCAAGCGAGCGAAGTCATACGAGTATAATTGAGACTACCTGCCCTAGAATGCTGTTTATTCGCTCAGACGACCCAACTTAAAATAGCCGGTTAACTCATCCGTCGAGTTGCAAGTTGGTTAAAAAATCACATACCAAGGCTTTATAATCATCGAGATCCCTGCAGACATGCCGGTAGTGGTTTCATGCTTGCCTATCCTGATATTCCTTGCTTAGCCAATGCTAGCAGGACTTTATAAACACCGCGCTACCATGCCGGTCATAACTAACAGAAATGCGGGTTTAAGCTTAGCCAATGCTACCAGGGCTTTAAAAACACTACAGAACTTACCCTACAGGGCTGGGATTGTACATGGTATAGGTCTACCAGAATCTCATGGCAAATGGGGAAATAAAAAATTGTAGATGGCAATACTGGGGAAATTGGACTAAACGGTATTGATACTGTGTAATTTTTAAACCGACTTCAAATAAATGAGGAAGTTTAAGGGCCGTATTAATAAACTGATCTCAACTCTAATGCTCGTCTCGAGATGCATCAAAAATGACAGTGTTCTATGGTTTGACGTTTACTTTGACGTATCTTGTGACCGGCATCTCACCCAAGATGAGTTTATTAATACGGCACTAAGATTCGACGAATTTTTATTTTTTATGCTTTTAAGATTATCAACAAAAAATACGAGTATGTACACTAGAGGTCTATTGCATTAAACTCCCAGTATAGGATAATAATTTTAGACTCAAACTTATTAGCTCAATTCGTGAACAGATAGATTATTGCTCACAAATAAAATAATAAACACACCATTCTTTCTCACAAATTTTAATACACTGAGTATAAAAAATAACTTAAAATCTCATCCAGAACTAGAAAATGATTCCAAAAATTCTACTTCCATTTCTTGTTCTTCATCTGCTGAGGACGATGAAGAGAGAGAAGTATTTATGATAAACCTCTCTTCTAACATTTCAATTATTTTGTCTTGCTTTATGAAATCGTTTTCAATTTACCATTATTAGAGGTGCCCTCAGTTATTATTCGACGAATGGTAGTGCTGGGAACCCCTGTACCTACTAAGTAGCATTTATGTAAGACAAAATATACCTAAACCTAAAAGTATCAAAACAGTTCGTTTCAAAATAAGTCAACTCCACAACACGCTTTAAAATCGAAGATTGTGTTTGATTTATACCTCCTTCTTCGCGTATTTTATTATACACATTGTAAACAATATTCCTCGCTTGAGATCTAAGCGGTTTTCTCGACTTTTTCACCAGATAACAATAGTTAAAAACGAATTTCAAAATGTTAGCAACGGTAAACAAACAATTTGACACTGTCGCCAGTTGACAGTTGCCATATGAAAATCACTGTTTTTTTACTTTTAAAAATGCCATCAGATTCTGGTAGACCTATAATAACGATATCGTCTTTGACGTGTTTCCGTATTGTCAACGTTTTGATAACTCTTATGTCATTTACAATAATGGCGACTGTGACATTAACGATTCTAAAACACGTCAAACGCGATATCGTTATAAGGCAGTAGAATAGAGGCCCAGAAATACTGGGTCTGTATTCCACTGCGTTATAACGATATCGCGTTTGCCGTGTTTTAAAATCGTTTCACGTCAAACACGTACGCGTACGCCTATCGTTAATATTTCGATTTTTGCCTAGCCAATGCTACCAGGGCTTCATAAACACCGCAGTACTTACCCTACAGAAATGCCGGTTGGGGTCTTGCACGCCGCCCATGCAGACGTAGTGCCCGGGTAACAGCTTGGTGTAGCCGTCGCAAATCGACGAGTCGATCACCGGCGCATTCACTAGCCGCATGTGCTGAACAGACATACACTTTACTAATAAGGCGAAACAAATTCACGTTACAGTTTACAATGCAACCATGGACCCTAATTTACCTTGTCGCTTCATCGCTTTTAACAGTTTGTTGCAATAGTTCAAACATGACGTTAAAGTGACAACGCACTAAAGTATTAGGCCGACCGAACGTATGACAAAAAAACAGGATGAAATAGGTATTTTTTGTGTAATTTTTCCTTAACGACAATATGTAGAAGCCTTTAAGTATATTCGATTTTATCTTTTGTGATACGAGTACAAAATACCCTTAATGATCGTTAAGTTAATACGCGGTTTAAACTCGTTCATACTCGTACATGGAAGCTTAAGGTAAAAATCTACAACTAGGCACTTGACGATTTTTAAATAATTTATTCATAGACAAACCGTGTGTCTGCCGAGTAAGAACATTGCCACTCCATGTCTTCCCGTGGATGTCGTAAGAGGCGACCAAGGGAATAAGGGCTTGTAGTAATGTTAGGCGATGGGGTGCAACCTCTCACTAATACACTAGTAAACTTCTTAGACTGATTGTGCAATACGTGGTTAAAAAATTATCAACAAGTCTTTTTAGAGTTGCTGGGGTTTTTGTAGCTCTGCCTACCCCACTCTGGGAATAAAGGCGTGATGTTATGTATGTATGTCTATATTTATAGACACTTTAATCCTGTATACATTATCTTCATTGACCGTTACCGAGTAATTTCCCTAGCCTGTCAAAGTAGCCAGCAAGGGAGTGATAAATCAGTCACAACTACTGAACTTGTCCCACGGGCGCACTTCCAACTTCCACCTAACAACTGTTCATTCAAGGAGTTAAATGATGGATAGTCGATTTATGTTAAGAGAAGAATAATCTAGAAGAGTAATCCTGTTTACATTATTATTATTTTTTTGATAAAGAAAGTATCTTGCTACCAACTTCTCTCCGAATTGCGTCCTCATATTATCTGAACTCCTTTTTTTGCCAGATGATACATATACTCATAAGAAAACGAACCAGAAGCAGGCTTTGTTCAGATTGCTACCCTATAACACCACCAAGCAGCAGTAAAAAACTTTTGAACACATCGAACTCGGTTAGCTCGAGGTGATCATATTACTGAGTAACTGGTTGTTACAAGGGAAAACATATACTTATAACATCACACCTTCATTCCCATAGTGGGGTTAGGCAGAGCTACAGAAATACCAGCAACTATAAAGAAACAAGGGGTTTAACCTACCACCAAGCATTATTCATAGCATTGCTGTATAGTGAGGGGGTACGACAACCAGTGAAATGACTAGCATAGATGCATTCTATCTTAATCCTCGAATTGCCAACGCATTCAGTATTAAGATTGCAAATTGCCCTCTCCGTACGTATCAGTCAAAAGATGTTCAGTTCAACGCTGTACATAGGCTTTACCCAAGGTTTGATACGATTTGTGAACTGACATCCAAAAGAAGACCAGGGTGAACTACTGTGGGCTGTATGACTCATCGTCATCATCGGCCTATACTACTCCATTACTGGACAGAGGCCTCTCTCGTTATTCGCCACCGAGCTCGATCCTCGGCCATTCTCATCCAGTTATTACCAGCTACCACGCGAAGATCGTCGCTCCACCGCGAACACTACAATAGTTATCACTTCTATGGCTTATATGACCGGCCCATTGCCACTTCAGCTGGCTAATTGGATGAGCAACGTCGATGACTCTAGTTCTCTGTTAGAACACCTCGTTGCCAATTTGATCGTTCAGAGAAACTTCCAGCATAGCCGTTCCCATAGTTCGCTGAGGGACTTTCAATTTGTGGACGTAACATGACTGTTCACGTTTCGTCTCAGCCATGACAGGAAGGACTCACTGATTTTTGAGACTGCGACTGATCCATCAATACAAAAAGCATAAGATCGGGCGGGTAGTAGGACCTTGTGCAGGGTCTACCATCATCTTATCCATTAACCTACCGTGTTCCGGTTTGGGGATAAGACAGCTGATGAAATAACTAGCACAGAGGCATTCCATCTTAGTTCTCAGGGTTGGCAACGCATTTGCAGTCTTTGGATTGCAGTCTTGTGAATGCGAATGTCTATGAGTCACAGTTTCCACTTACCATCAGGTGGCCTGTGTGCTCGTTTGCCTTCTCGATGCCATAAAAAAAAAGATATTCATGCTTACCCCAGCAGGAGTCCACGCCAGTATGGTGGCCAGGAACCCGAGGGTCGCCTCGGAGTCGGGCTTCGGCAGCCGCACCGAGCGCACGTGAGAACCGAACTCCAGCGCACGCTTCAGTTTCATCGTGGACACCTTCAGGTCGAAGTTGTTGATAAGCGACTTAATCTGGAATAAGGAGCATTGTTTCAGAAGATTGGTCAGCAATCTGCGATACGCAGACGATACAACCATAGTTGCGTCGAGTGAGCTGGAAATGGCAACTCTTCTGAAGAAAATTGAAGTTGAGAGTGCTAATATCGGTCTTAAGATCAACCATAATAAAACGAAGATAATGGTGGTAGACAGAGCACAATTACTTCCAGTCACCGTCGCACTCAACGGGTATGAAAAGGTCAACGAGTTTGTGTATCTTGGGTCGCTGATAACTAATGAGGGTGGCTGCACTGAGGAAATCCGCCGTAGGGCCGGTATGGCCAAAAGTGCCATGGCTAACCTAGACAGAATCTGGAAAAACCGTGGTATTCGTCGTGCAACTAAGGTGCGTCTGGTTCGAGCGTTGGTATTCTCAATATTTACGTACGGTGCCGAAGCTTGGAGCTTACGAAGTCGCGATAACAGTAAGATCGATGCTTTTGAAATGTGGTGTTGGCGAAGGTTGCTCCGCATACCTTGGACTGCCATGCGAACAAACGAGTCGATCCTTAAAGAGCTCAACATTACGACGCGACTCTCCTCCATATGCCAGAAACGAGCCTTGAGCTTCTTCGGACATATTATGCGGTCCTCTAAGCATCATTTGGAGCAGCAAATTATTGTTGGGCAAATGGACGGAAGGCGTGCTCAAGGACGGGCACCTACAAGATGGTCTGACCCATTGAAGAAGGCGGTGGGCGGCAGCATGCACCGAGCGATCCACACTGCTTACGACCGCGCTGAGTGGAAAACCCTAACATGTGGTCGCGATCCTCAGCATTGAGGGAACGATGAAGAAGAGAGTTTCAGAAGAAATGCAGGGAGTGAATAGGCTACAATTGAACCATTCTCTCCACGTATTATTTTTAAATCGGCCGTCATTACTGTCGTTAAATAAGAGATATTGTAACGTTGACAATACGATAAAAATGACAAAAGCAATTAGGTTTTGCTCGAGTAGAACGTTGGCGATTTTCAAAAACTAATGTATGCAATTGAAATAAGCGGCTGACGCGATAGTTCGACAGGGGCTGTTGAGGCGCGTTGAACCCTAATTGTAATGAAAGGGCAAATTATTATTATTATTAATCTTAATTAAACTAACTAACGAGGATTCTCTGGACACCAGAGAAGGGTGTACGTTTTTATTTACATACAAACATACACAATTTCACTTCATTCCCAGAGCGGGCGGGGTAGGTGGAGCTCCAGAAATATTCATACTGGTACTAACAACTCTAAAAGTCTTGTTGTTAATTTTGTAACCACATTTTGCACATCAGACTAAGAAGCTTTTTTTAGTCCATGACAAATGAGATTTTACTCTCGGTTCTGTTTCTTCTTGGTCTTCGGTTTTTTTTTATGTTAAGGAGAAGGCACATGAGCACTCAGGCCACAGATGGTAAGTGAAATCTGAGACCCATAGACATTTGAATTCTCAAGACTATAATCCTAAGACCTCAAATGCGTTGCCAACCCTGAGGACTAAGATGGAATGCCTCTATGCTAGTAATTTTACCGGTTGTCTTATCCCAATACCGGAACACAACAACGCGAACACTGTTGTTTGGCGTTGGTGTTATTTTGGCATGAGGCTCTATTGTACTCGATAAAATCATATTGATGTCGACATTATATATTATTGACAATGTTATGATTCCTCTTTATTTCCTTGAAAGAAATGGGCGGTTGAGTTGAAAACAATACGACGACATGGGTAATTTCACTTCATCGAATGTATCATTTTATTCAATTTAATTTCTTCGAACGCTATTTTCTGCTGAAACCGTTGTCTTAAACATTAATTACGTAGGTTTGATTAGGTTAAATGTTTAAGATACCCTGATATTTAACCTAATCAACCCATATTTAACCTAATCAAACCTACGTAATTAATGTTTAAGATACCCTGAAAACAATATGGTTTCAGCAGAAAATAGCGTTCGATAAAATGACATTCGATGAAATTATAGACACCCGGTAACATGTCAAAGGTATTACGGTTTTAGAGAGTGACCACACCGATGCGTAAAATAAGGTGACGTTGTGTAAACAAAAGAATGGGTGTTACTAATTACAAGGCGTCAATTTTGATGGACCTTAATTTACGCACCGTTAAGCTCCGGTGTGGTCGCTTCCTTATTGTTTACAATTAAGCCCCAGTTTACGTGATAGATAGATAATGATCAATATCGTGAACTCCTTTATTTTACGTTAATTTATTATCATTGTTTTAATTAAGTGAAGCCTAACTTCGCTCGCACAGAGAATGATTAACTGATTTCGTTAACGCTGGGTATTGATCGCCTTAGGGGTAGAAGCAAACGCTTAAATAACGATCTTCAAAAACTTTGATTGACATAAGCTGAACTCCCACAGCGTCGGCCGCATATTGACAATTTCATAAATCTACAAGTTTTCAAAAATCGCTACTGGTTAGGAAAAGAAATTATGACGTTATTTATTTATAATAATAATAATGCCCGTGCTCGTGTGGTTGCCGGGTTAGAATAGTGCCACTCCATGTCTTCCCGTGGCGACTCAGGGAATAAGAGCTTGTAGTATTGTTAGGCGATGGGCTTGCAACCTGTCACTAATACACTAGTAAACTTCTTGGCCAGATTGTGCAAAATGTGGTTACAGAATTATCAACAAATCTGTTTAGAGTTGTTGGTATTTCTGTAGCTCTGCCTACCCCACTCTGGGAATGAAGGCGTGACGTTATGTATGTGTATGTATGTAATTGATTTTATTTCAGAATTATATGTTAGTAACAATGAAACTTTAAACTATGTTAGGTGGTGTTACGTACATTACATTTAAGAACAAAACTAATCAGTTAGACGCCCTGTGCAACTTATCCCAATGACGTAGCGGTCCGTCTAGGTGCGCCGCCACAATTTGTAGGAAGCTGTTCGGGTTTATACTACTAGAATATTATTGAACGGGGTAAACGCCTCCTAAATTTCCATAACGTCATTTCTATTGCATCTTCCGAGAAATCTTAAAGAATATCGTCCGAGCTATCATACTTTTAATCCACATGACAATAATACTCGAAAATTAATAAAAAAAATACTCTCAACGAGACACGAGTGTTCATTTAAGAACTAATAACACTTTATTAGCGTAACTTATTAGTTTTATTATAAACTAGCGACCCGCCCTCGCTTCGCTCCGGATTAAAGTATTATATGTCGAATTGTGAGGGTGGCGCCACCAGTCGGCAACGATTTAATATTTTGATTATTCTTTTTTTTTAAAAGCGGGTATCACCGTGCATTGAGAATTCTTTTTATTTCTTGTTAAAGCTGCCAACAGATGGCGACACCATATGACACTTTTGATTCGATTTTTATTACTGGTTACATTTAATTGGTAATGTTGGCCAACCTGTATGATTTCCGTTCGTTCTATTTTTATGATTGGTTGTAATCTAATTTGTTAGGTTGGTAGACTGGAAACGCAAGCGATTGGCTGACAGCTCGTCCCCCTCGCTTGGACATGGCCCTTGGCGGGATTTGTACTCTACGTGATCGAGTTGAATTTAGTTTTTAGACACTTTTACTTTGGTTCGTGAACAAGTAAACATCTCCGCCAAGAGACTTGTCTGTTTCCGTGCTGCCATAAGTTATTTTTAGCTTAGAATTATTAAAACAGTAATGGTTGTAAATAAAAGACAGTGATTGTGCGAATAGTGTTTCTTTCCTCTCTTAGTCAAATAATTTATCGCTATGTCCGATGTCCCTGAAAGCGCCCAGTTTCCCGCCCCGGCTGTCCCTGATGCCACATCAGAAGTGGGATGCAATCGGACACAAAGCGATGGACGTTTTGACGAAAATTTTCTGCGTACATTACTGGAAGTGCAAAATAAGAACATGATGGCTCTGATTGACTCCATACGACCTGTGAGTAACCGAAAAATTATTTTACCGGATTTTGACCCCGATAAGGCCGATGTTGATGTTCGTGCATGGTGTACCACAGTGGATTTGTGCCTTACTGAAAGTGAACAACAGGGAAGTGCATTGATTCTGGCACTCAGTGGAGCATTAAAGGGAAACGCTTCACAATGGTTATCCCAGATTTCCTTCGCTGGTATGACATGGCCCCAGTTTAAAAATTTATTCTTGGCACGATATGGATTGATCGAAACCCCTGCGGCTACCCTCATTAACATGCACAATAGCAAACCCAAGGATAATGAGAACATAACGTCGTATGCTGCCCGACTGTCAACGACATTGATGGCTCGTTTTAAAGACATGACGACGGAGCAAATAACCCTAGCCATGGTACTGGCTCACGTGTCTCAATTTGATGGAAGGCTTCAACGCACAGCTTTTACCACTGAAATAAAGACCAGAGAGCAATTGCAACGTGAACTGCAAGCCAGCTGCTACATGAAGAGGAAGAATAGCGACTATTCAAACGATGCATCCTACCACAAGCGACCACGACCTGCTCCTGCACCTGCTGGACCTGTACGTTGCTTCTCGTGTGGGAAGTTGGGACATCGTAGCATCGACTGCCGCTCCAAGGATCCCAAAAGGTCATGTAATTGTTCCACTTTTAATAAAGCTACTTCTTCAACTAAACAGCAACCCAATGTGTCCGGCGTCACATGTTTCAGATGCGGACTTGTGGGTCACTTTGCCAACAAGTGTCCTCGTGCACCACACTCCACCCCGGGCAAGACCGCTCCTGGTAATGGCGGTGCAAGCAACAACAGCAATCCCGGCGCCGTAGCAGGCAGCAACAACCAGCGGCGGGTAGAAATGTGCACAATCAGCAACCCTACTGGACTAATGAAAGTTGCTGGTGAGTCGTTTTCTTTTCACTATGATTCCGGTGCTGAATGCTCTCTCATTAAAGAATCCATTACTTCCAAATTTCCTGGTAAACGATTGAACAACACTGTGACCCTAACTGGCATTGGCCAATCTAGTATTCATAGTTTGATGCAAATAGATTGTCAAGTAGAAATTGATGGCCTGAATTTAGAAATTCTTTTTCACGTCATACCCGATTCCTTTCTTAACAGTGACATAATGATTGGTCGTGAGATTTTAATACAGGGTTTAAATGTAAACATGGCTCATAACAAACTGACCTTTTCTCGCAGTATTGAAGTAAATGAATGCTCATTGAACAATTCTCATCCTGATGCAATCTCTTTTGATGACATTGTTACTGATTTACCTTTCGCGAATAGAGGGCAATTAGTTGACACTCTGGAGCAGTTCAGGGCTTCGTTCTCGACGGGGATAGCTACTACTCGAGTCACCACGGGACAGTTAGATATTCGTCTTGTAGATCCAAATCGAACTGTTCAAAGGCGTCCCTATAGGTTAGGTGTGGAGGAAAAGGCTATTGTTCGTGACAAAGTGAACGAGCTGTTGAAGGCGGAGGTCATCAGGCCAAGTTGCTCTCCATTCTCTAGTCCGGTGCTGCTCGTCAAAAAGAAGGACGGTTCAGAGCGCATGTGTGTCGATTACAGAGAGCTCAACGATAACACAGTTGACGATAGGTATCCTCTTCCGCTCATCAGTGATCAAGTTGCAAGGTTAGGTAATGCGAAGTGGTTCACAGCTCTTGATATGCTAAGTGGTTATCATCAGATTCCGGTAGCACCTGAGTCTATTGAAAAGACTGCATTTGTCACACCAGAAGGACAATGGGAGTATCTCACAATGCCTTTTGGTTTGAAAAATGCAAGTTCGGTCTATCAGAGGGCAATCATGAAGGCGCTAGGTGATCTTGCATATTCTTTTGTTGTAGTCTACATAGATGATGTGCTGATCCTGTCCTCTACAGTTGAAGAGGGCCTCGAGCGTCTTCGTCTTGTATTAGATGTCTTGACAAAAGCGGGTTTTTCATTGAACTTGTCAAAATGTTCCTTTCTAAAGAAGCGAATCGAGTATTTAGGCTTTGTTATTGAGGATGGTCGTGTGCAACCCAATCCAGGTAAAGTTGAAGCGCTAACTAAGCTCCCTCCCCCTACCACTATCACACAACTTCGCCAATTTATTGGCCTTGCCTCGTACTTTCGGCAATTCATTCGCGATTTCTCAAAGATTATGACTCCCTTGTATAAACTCACTAGTAGCAAGAACAAGTCTCTTAATTGGCAGCCCGAGAATGAAGAGATTCGTCAAAAGGTTATAACGCAGTTGACCAGCGAGCCTGTGTTGATGATCTTCGATCCCGATCTCCCAATTGAGGTGCACACCGATGCGAGCGCAGACGGTTACGGTGCTATGCTGCTTCAAAAAGTAGACAACAAACAGCATGTGGTAGCTTATTACAGTCGTCGTACTTCTCCAGCTGAATCGAGGTATCACTCGTTTGAGTTGGAGACCTTGGCGGTTGTCAATGCGATCAAATATTTCAAGCATTACCTTCAGGGTCGTAAATTCAAGGTTATAACCGATTGCAACTCTGTCAAGGCCTCCAAAACAAAGGTTGATTTGTCCCCACGAGTGCATCGCTGGTGGGCATACCTCCAATCGTTTGACTTCAGCATTGAACATCGGGAAGGTGCCAGGATGTCCCACGTTGATTGTTTGTCTCGAAATCCCATTCCTGCTAAATCCTCATCTCAAATGAAGCGTCAAGAGCAGAAGCGTGTTGATTTAGCATCTCTGTCTAGTACTTGGCTGCAGGCTGAACAAGAGAAGGACGAGGAGATTCACAAGATCATGTCGGATTTGCAGAATGAGGGCTTGTCCGAGGATATTAGGCAAACGTATGAGGTTCGTTCTAATATTCTCCATCGCAAGGTACAGCGCAATGGACGTACTCGGTGTATCCCAATGGTTCCTCGTGCCTTTCGTTGGGCAGTTATCAACAACGTTCACGAGTCGGTCATGCATCTTGGGTGGGAAAAAACGCTCGAAAAAGTGTATGATCATTATTGGTTCCCAGGCATGTCGAAATACGTGCGCAAGTTTGTTGACAGCTGCATCACGTGCGAAGTGTCAAAACCCCACACTGGTCGAGTCCAAGCTGAAATGCATCCAATTCCTAAGACCGCGATTCCTTGGCACACCATTCATATAGACGCCTCTGGCAAACTTAGCGGCAAGAATAATGTCAAAGAATACGTCTTTGTCATAATAGACGCATTTACAAAGTTTGTTCTTTTGAACCACTCCAAGAACATTGACAGCGTTAATAGTATTAGGGCTCTTAGAAGTGCAATATCAGTGTTCGGTACTCCGCAAAGGGTTATTGCAGATCAAGGTCGTTGTTTTTCTAGTAAGGAATTCGCGAGTTTTTGTAGTAGTCACAATGTCGAATTACATCTTATCGCTACCGGTGCTAGTCGTGCTAATGGCCAGGTCGAAAGAGTCATGGGTACCCTAAAAAGTATGTTGACGTCAGTAGAGACCAGTAGAGATCGTTCCTGGCAAGATGCATTAGGTGACATTCAGTTGGCCATGAATTCTACAATTAACCGTGTCACTAAAGCGAGTCCTCTCGAATTGTTAGTCGGTAAGGTGGCCAGACCTTTAAATTTAATGACTATTGATGACAATGAGGAAATTGATTTGGATGCAATGAGAGAGCAGGCATCGCGGAATATAGTTGAAAGTTCTGAATATGACAAAAATCGGTTTGACAGTACAAAAGCTAAGGTTAAGAGTTGTGTAGTAGGTGATTATGTTTTAATAGAAAATGAGGAGAGAAATCAATTAAAACTTGATCCAAAGTTTAAAGGACCGTTCAAAGTTATTGAGGTGTTAGATGGAGATAGGTATGTGCTAAAGTCACTTACATCGAATAGAACATACAAATATCCCCATGAT
The DNA here is from genome assembly GCA_949316455.1 of Acleris holmiana. NCBI lineage: Eukaryota > Metazoa > Arthropoda > Insecta > Lepidoptera > Tortricidae > Acleris > Acleris holmiana. The sequence goes on along the minus strand of OX438782.1, from coordinate 12,153,806 downwards.
AGAATCAGAAAAATCCCTGAGCAACAGGTTCCTACTGAATTAGATATTGTATGTGACGATGACGATGATGATGATGCCACTGTTTCGAGTTAGTTATGTGTGTAATGATGATAATAATTGTTTTGATTTTTAATGGATTCACTTTTCACAAGTAGTATGTTTTCAATGGACCGAAAACATACCCGATGGAATGGGTATTTTTGTGGCCGCATCAGAAGTGCCGGAGCATGTAAAAGGTGTACGTTGACTGCTTTTTCTGTGCAGTTATACTCTTTGCGAGGAGTAGCACTTACGCGGCTGTGATGGTTACCTTCTGACGATGGGTTCACTGTTAATTTAACATGTGCCGATGGACAGGCTCGTGCCGATGGACTGGCACATCTTACGTTATCACCTGCCGATGGACTGGCAATTTGGTTTTACTATTGTGAAGAGTGATTCCACACATTGTTGATGGTTAACGTGTTTTAATACCTACATGGCATGATCATAATCTAATTTGTTGGCTGAAATTTAAACGCTTTTTCTTTTTAATGTTACTGATTATTTCATGGGGTTTATGTCAGGTTAGCCGAACGGATTACCTTTCGATTATTTCTTTGTCCACAGATAAAACACCCGAGGACGGGTGAAGGTCAAGACGGCCGTGTCGAATTGTGAGGGTGGCGCCACCAGTCGGCAACGATTTAATATTTTGATTATTCTTTTTTTTTAAAAGCGGGTATCACCGTGCATTGAGAATTCTTTTTATTTCTTGTTAAAGCTGCCAACAGATGGCGACACCATATGACACTTTTGATTCGATTTTTATTACTGGTTACATTTAATTGGTAATGTTGGCCAACCTGTATGATTTCCGTTCGTTCTATTTTTATGATTGGTTGTAATCTAATTTGTTAGGTTGGTAGACTGGAAACGCAAGCGATTGGCTGACAGCTCGTCCCCCTCGCTTGGACATGGCCCTTGGCGGGATTTGTACTCTACGTGATCGAGTTGAATTTAGTTTTTAGACACTTTTACTTTGGTTCGTGAACAAGTAAACATCTCCGCCAAGAGACTTGTCTGTTTCCGTGCTGCCATAAGTTATTTTTAGCTTAGAATTATTAAAACAGTAATGGTTGTAAATAAAAGACAGTGATTGTGCGAATAGTGTTTCTTTCCTCTCTTAGTCAAATAATTTATCGCTATGTCCGATGTCCCTGAAAGCGCCCAGTTTCCCGCCCCGGCTGTCCCTGATGCCACATATACATAAAATATCTTCCTCTTCAATCACTCTATCTATTAAAAAAAACCGCATCAAAATCCGTTGCGTAGTTTTAAAGATTTAAGCATACATAGGGATATAGCGACAGAAAAAGCGACTTTGTTTTATATTATGTAGTGACAAACTTAGCTAAAAAACCATTGCCAGGATACTGGCTTTTAATCAATAACAACCTAATTGAAACCAGTTTACCTGTTCCGGCCCTAAGTGATGACAGAGTTAAACAGAAAAATGCTTAAAGGATATATTTGGGTCGAGACTAAAAACCCCGCAAATCTTTTTAACTTTTACCAGCACATGGTATTATCCTATCTAGATGAACCTTAAAAGAGAGTTATAAAATAAAACGCCGAAATGGCCGACTTTCCACTTCCTAAATAAGATCCTTTACATAAAGAATCCATTTACGCACCGAGGCTTAAAATAGCTTTTTCGAATCACCAAATCAATCCTTGAGGCTTACTTACAGTTCATTCTTACGTGAAATATAAATTAAGGTAGAATTACGGTACAAAATCTAAAAAGAATTGAACAGGTTTTTTTTCTAGTGTGAATCAAGTTTTTGAATCCAAGCCGATCTATGTAGTTCTTGATTACATACCCTCACCAAAAAGACAAAAAAGTTTTTTTTGTTTAATAAGCCGCGTCAAACGACTGATATGTGAATAATACCAACCTACATATATCTACCGACCGTTTGATCCGGTGAAGAGGTAATAAAAAACAACTTTTTGTAACAAGCCCTCGTATATGAAAATGTTAAAAGGTTTGTTGAGTGTAAAGGCTAAACGTTTGTCAAAGCGACTGTGAGAGCAGTACAAACGCAAAATTACTTTTTATTCGAATCATAATAATACCATTCAATAATAAATCTACCTATGTTTACTCTTTCAACATCTAGAGTTATGTCAGTCATTTCATTACCTAAAGTTAACTGACTTTGATGTGTTCAAAAGTTTTTCAAGATCTTAACTAAGCTTCGTAAAACCTGGTAAGCCAATCTCACGTAATAAAACATATATTATATTCCCAATACGAGGCTGTAAAAGCATACAGACCAGAAATCCATGGACAGGATGAAGATCAAGATCGAAGAACTAGATCTCTAAAACAATAGCACTGGTTTAGACATGTTTTGCAGAGAACTAACGACCACGTCTGTTAGTAAGATCTACAAGGTGGCAAATAAACGAAAACAGAAGATGGCCGCCCTGGAAGTCTCTTTTCAATGCATATTGTTGAAAAGAGAATGCTACTTCTATTATCAACTACAAGCTTTCGTAAAATGAGGTTGCATCAACTGGTCTTGGTTGAAAAGATCTAGAAGTTGTGCACAATGATCGTATTTAAGTTATCCCTTCAACGAGCCCACGTCCGTCATAAGAGAGACAAGAAGACATCAACATCATCATTCTCGAACGTTTGGCTTCTTTTATATCCCTGATGATGGATAGCTAGAAGACATCATCAATATCACCTTTGGCTTCTAACTGTCAGTGTCCTGTGCTTGTACTAACCATGACCACCGTGCCACCCTTGTTGTTGTACGAGCTGCCGACCCTCACGGAGTAGTTGCCCAGATTTTTGTGCGTCATGTACGAAGATATGATGTCCCTGGAACAAATAAAGAGATGGTAGCTATATATAGTCCAACCAGTGCGTGAGTTATGTCCCGCGGGGTGGACGAGACGGGAAAGGAAGCACATCCAATCACCGTTTTTTAACGTTTGTGAAAAATAACGTTTTTCATATTTAATTTGCGGGCATTTGCTTTTCTAAATGTTGCGGCTATATTCTCAGAATTCCCTTATGAATCTAGTCATACAAATTAAGTTATGTGATACAATGTGTTACATATCAACAAATTATACCAGGACATTAGGCATATTGCCAGCATTCTTCCGACACTTTTTTATCTACAACTATTTTGATTCTTAACTTAAATATTTCCAAAGGTTAAAACTTAAGTTATGCTTTGAAGTCGATAAATTGAGTGAAGAGTTTAAACATTCTGGTCGATTACTAGGAAGAACGGTACAAAGGTAATAAAATTGCCTTTCAATAATGAAAGTACTACATCACGAGTTCTACAGAAAGCGCGAGACGCGAGCGGGCGCGGATAACTGTTAGATACGAAAACATGGTTCGTGCAGTAAAATAGATATAATAAATATTAGAGAACCATCTCAACCACATAGACTATTTATTTTTTTGACCTACCGCCGCTACCGCTATTCGCATTATGGTGTTCCGGTGAGGGAAAAAGACAACCGGTGAAATTTTTAGCACACAGGCATTCCATCTTAGTCTGAGGACAAAATGCGCTTGCAACTTGGAATCTTAGAATTGCAGTCTTAAGATTGATGTCATGAGAATTGAAAGGTCTATCGGACTCAGATCCCACTTATCTTCAGTAACCTGTGTGATCGTGAGCCTTCTCCTAGCCACAAAAAAAAAATGCATTACTGCCTTCCTAAGCCAATAAGCAGGATTTCAAATTCAATAGCCAAAGCTGATTTAATCCTATCCTATTTGTAATAAGGTTACATTTGCTACAAGAGTTTTGTCTGATATAATGCCATTTGTGTTAGCAGGGCAGATTAGACCTCCGTAAGTTTTGCCATTGCTTCATAAATGTAACGTAACAAAAAGTTTGGGAACCATCATACTGAATTCTAGGGTTTATATTAATAGACCCTAAAATCCAGTATAATGGTTTCCAAACTTTTTGGGTCAAAACTGCCCCTGAACAATTCAACAGTTTTGTCGAATATTTATATACTGCGGGCAGTATTTGTAACGCCTGACACAAAAAGCGGGTAGTTTTGAAGCCTTTATCGTTCCGTATGTGTATCAACCATCGCCTAGGGCGGGTACTGAACGGGTGAAACTATTTACATGCGAGTTTTTTATTTGGGTGTCATGGATCGAATGAGTGTATCGTGAGTAGCTTTTCAGTTCTGAATCAAACTCATGTGCTTTTCCTTATTCTACGTAGAAATTACATTTCGAATTAAATAATTAATTGTCAATTAACAAATATGTAAATATTATTTTAGGGAGGATTTTTTTTATTTATTGATGAAATTAGATTTATTAAACGGATTTTATATTTTTTGCAAACAATAACAGAATAGCATCCACACCTCATATATCCACACCTTTTTCGACAATACTTTTTACTTTTCTACTAAATTTCTAAAACGTTCGATTGAAGTCATAAAACCAACTTTTATCAATTCTACTGTTTCAAGATAAAACTTTTAAATTGCAATATTGCACCCAATTTCATTTTAAGTATTGTGAGACCGGCCTCGGATACTAAAGCAATCTTTTTAGCCTTTTTACTTAAGTTTTTCAATGCCTGCGACACGCGAAACCCGTTCAAATTGTATACAATCGGTAGACGGTGGCAGAGAAAATGTTTTAAGGTTGTCTGGCTTGCACTTTGCGGCTGCCGTTTATTGCAAAATGATTTCAGTCGGAACACTGTCGCTTTTGTTCAGTAAATGTTAAACCAGCTTTTAAATTGGCTCGTTATTGTTTAAATTTGAGCACCACAAGCTGAAGGAAGATGATATTTGGTATTGGTAATGTCTCGGTACTACATGACTCGGTAAAATCATAATTGTCTTTGACGTGTTATCGTATTGTTTTTAACACAACCGTCATCATTACATTACTGAGAAGTAAATAAGAGATATCTGGGTCATACAAACTCTTAAGAACAAAATTTGTCTCTCCTGTAGCCACTAGTTACAAGCTTGTGTGCATAAGTTATGTTTTTATATGATAGGTCTAAAGCAGTCCTGACGGCGTTTTTGCGGGTATGGGCTTAGGCAGAAAATTAGGCCTTAAAAACGTTAACTTTCGGTGTGTCCACAGGAAAGACGGTAACCTAAATCTGTGTATGACCCATCTAAACGTTGAAAATATGGAAATACGTCAAAACGATTAGCTTTTGGCATCGAAACATGCCGCCAAAGCCGGGAGGTCTCTCCTTATGCCTGACACGCGACGTGAGGCAACTGGAGGTCTTCCTCCGGTGAGGCGAAGAGAGAATCGGATTGGACTAAACCTAGATGTCTATGGCAATATTTCAATTCTCTTTAAGCCTTTTTACGGTAGAAATGGTCTAGATTGGTGAAGGTATGCGAAAAGGGAATTTAAATAATTATTGTGATATGGCGTTTGAAGAAAATGCGGTCTCGAATATTTTTGAAAAAATAGTATTTTTAAGAACAATTTCTGTCACTCTACTAGCGTTTGGCAGGCAAATAGAACTCGAAAAGGACAAGTGCAGCTTGGACTGATTCCACCTAAGTAAAATTGACAAACTCAATCGCGTATTCCCCCATTTCCTCTTTTAAATGTGGACCTATTATATTTTCAACAACAACATAATTTGGCTATGTTAATGTGTGGGTGTTTTGTTTTTTCCTATGAATTTGAAAAAAGAAAGCAGATATGTGGAAGTAGCCGAAGTTGCTTACATGAAAAATTCCAATTAATTTATTATTTATTAATACCTATTTTTGTATGGACTAGACGCCGCCCGCACATCGTCTTAGGATCGCCATTTAATAATTCACAGACAAATTCATCCCCGAGATATTAATAAGAGCCCAAAATATTGCGGCTCCAACAGCCATTCTGAATTTATACCAAAGAAGGCGGCTAACTGCAACAAAGTAGTCAAACCATTCTATACACTATTGGTAACCACATTAGATTTAAAATGCTTATAATACTATGCAGTTTGCCGCCGTTTCAGGGTTCCGTGGTCAAACTAGGAACCCTTATAGTTTATGAATTATTAAGCTTTAAAGCACCAGTTTTTGTTAGAGTCACGTGTCTAGCTACAGCCAAAACTACAAATCCTAAAAATCTGGAAAAAAATAAATGAAAGCGCGTAAACGAATTTAAAAGGAAAACTATCACGACTAAGTAGACATCATTCGTTCTTGAGACACAGGCGATTAAAGTGTTTATACTCACTAAAATCATCTAAGGCGCACCAATTGACTTTAAATAGGAAATTAGTTATTACTTGTCGATTTTTATGTTTGTAGTACGGCTTAACGGCTTCGGAACCATACACTGAGCGTGGTCCGACATGCTCTTGCTCGGTTTTTATTACGGCAGCATCGGATTTCTCTTGACTTGCCCCACTCCTACATTACCCTCCAAATCAAAAATCCAGTATAAGCATAAGGAGTTTATACTCTTGTAGTGCCTTTTTCTTTTGAAGGGTTGCATGACGGTCTCCCGGGGTCGCCGACGACCGGTCCGGATTCGTCTCAACCTCGAGTTTTCGCTCGCGCTGCGCTTTGTAAATAACTTAACAGGTGCTTGCTATTGTTTCGCGTCCAATTTTACGTTTAGGTTAATGGTCCAATATTTAAGGGGTGTTTTTTAAGAGTCGTTTTAGTGTTGTTAGGAAAAGGCTAGGAGAAGATGTCTTTTAATCTTTTGAACGCCTTACGTCAAATACAAATGCGTCACTCACACGCCAAATATGTATTAAAAGTTATTCAAAATTTTACTTAATCTATAAGAAATAACGTCTCTTTTAAACTGTGCCTGTGACCTATATAATGGTCGGTGGCGTTGTAGGCACGACAGCTCATGACCACTTTAGTGGTCGTTGGCGTTCAAAGGGTTTCGACTGATAAAGATGATGATGCATTTTATGAGCTGTCATTTAACTAAAGTGCTTGTAAGTTTGTTTGTTTGTCAATATGTTTTGTTAATGCATGCCAATTTTGAACTCATTCCCGTTATTGCATAAGTTTTACTTTAAAAAAGCTATTTTGAATGATGGTGTATGGTTTATATATTTTTCTAACATTAGCATGAACAGTTTTTATTCACCTTTTCTGTTTCAGTTTGGTTTGAAACAGCTGTCAGCTATTGGTAAACCGTCCCCTACACCCTGTATAAAGAAGTCAGTCAGCAATTCTATCCGCACCTTTATATTGAAATCATTAGTATGCCGCGAAGACATGTCATCAAAAACTTATCAAGCCCAACCCCCGCAAAACCGTCAGCCACTTACGTCGCAATTTTCGCGATGACGTCACCAAACGCCAAGCGAAGCGTTCTCTATCATTTTCGCAAATTGCCCGTGACAAGCACTTTCCGACGATATTCTCTAGCAACTAGAGATCGGCTATTTTATACTCTCTAAAATACACTTAGAAGAAAAATGTGACATTTTATACTAAAATTGTTTGGTAAGTGACCCGTTTTTTTGCTCGCCAGTGTACCTAGCATATAAAGTAACTAGAGATAATTTTTAAACTCAACTTTTTCGTCATCTAATCAGCCAAAAGACGTCCACCGCTGGAGGTAACGATAACTCGGTAGCCTAGTTGGTTTTAAACCATACCAACTAGGCTACCGACATTACTAAGCCCCTCTTCCATATATGTAGTTGTAACACATATGTATACCTACATAGACCGTTCGACATTCTATATTTAAAAATTGGCGTAATTCCATTAGTTTACAATGTTTTCTATTATGTATTAAAAGTTATTACCGTTACAGGACTTTGTTTGTAACTAAGCGAATTCGTGTGAGATTGTCTCTTGATATTTATTTATGAAAAACCTTCTGTATGGCACAAAGATTTCCTCTATTCTATTGCGTTAAAACGATTTTGTTCTTGACGTGTTTTAGTATCGTTTATAACTCAGCCGCCATTACTGTCAAGTACATAAAATAAGAATTATCAACACGTTGATAATACGGAAACACGTCAAACACGATATCGTTATTACCGTGTAATATTTCAGCCGTCGTTGGCACTGAATGTGTTAACACTGATTTATTTGATAATCCTCATTCATGATGCTATACGAGTATTACTAAGTTTCTTATAATACAAACAAGTTACATTACAAATCTACAATAATATTATAAAGATGTGAACTTGTGTGGCTGTTTTTTTGTATGTTGGCATAATGGGGTAATCAGATCTCTGGAGCCGATTTCAGAAAAGCTTGTAACTTGTAATACAAGTAGAAGTCTCTTTTCATCAGTATGTATTAAAAAGAGATTTCCACTTGAACTACAATGAATTGAAAATAGTTATACTATTACTGTGTAGTTAGCACCCTTCTTTCGGCAGTATAGAATCATCAGTGGATCTATTTCTGCTGATATCCCAGGTCAAGTTAGACTGGTCGGTGGCCCATCAACAAAGAATTCCTTAATTCCCTGGCCATTCTAATAAACGAATTAGCAGCACGTTCTATTAAGTGACAGCCCTAAACTATTTGCTTAATTCAGTACTATGTTTTAGTTAATTACGAGTTAAATGGCTTCGGACCCATGGTTATCACAATTAGGATCGGGACTTAATAGGCCCTGGCTTATGGCGTAAATTGTAATAGGCTCTCGGGACAGATTAGGGTAGGCAAAGTTTGATCCGGAGATAATAATAATTAAAGTAACGTTTGTATTCAGCATGTCACGAAAACTTCATGCTTATCCTCGGAACAAGTCTTTCGCTTGTTAAGAGGGCGCAGAGCGTCCAGTGGCGCTACTTTTATTGTGTTTCCTAATAAACTAAAGTATTATCTTGAAATCTAAGAGCGCTTTACTGTTGTACAAATGAATACGCAATATACAGGATGGTCAGGATGTCTCATTTAAATCGGTCAGTATGGAAAATTCTGAAACTTTAAGACATGCAAAGATCAGTTCTTAGGAACCATGTCATCGGTTTTAATGAGCAGAAAAACTGCATTCATACATTTAAAAATAAACTGTACTCAGCTCGGGAATCGAACCCGGTTGTTTTAAAAAAAAAAAACTTACACTATTTCTATTTAGCTATCGACTGTGTGGGTTTTAAGCAGTATAAAATGCATTGTTTTCACATACTTTAATTTATTTTAGTATGTGTTCGAAGTGACCACCGTACAATATTCAACAAGTTCAGGCATGTAAAATCACACAATCAATATCTAAATAGAAATAGTGTAAGTATTTTTTTTAATGTATGAATGCAGTTTTTCTTCTTATTAAAATCGATGACATGATTCCTAATACCAGATCTTCGTATGTCTTATAGTTTCAGAATTTCCCATACTGACCGATTTAAATGAGACATCCTGACCAACCTGCAAAAGGTCCTACCACCCGCAAAAAAATCATGACACAGTTTAACAATAAGTTTAATAACCTTTAACCTTGGCCTAAAAGGTGGCCACTTTTTCCGTTAAGTTGCTCACTCATAGTTATTTTATTGTTAACTTATGTCATATTCTCTATAAATTGTGTATTCATTTGTACAACAGTAAAGCGCTCTTGGATTTTAAGATAGTAATTTAGTTTATTAGAAAACACTATAAAAGTAATGAGGGCGACACTCTTAAATTAAGTTTCTGTCAAAAAAAACTTTTTAGACAAGGTTTTATTGCCGACTGCACTTTTTCTCCTGTCGCCACCTTCTGACTCCATCCTCAGACCAACATTAAGATGCCATCATATTGTATTGTCATCGGGTTTACATATGTGATCCAAATTTCAACCCATTCCATTAAAGGAAACTGGTTCAAGTATAAGTATTTCTGTAGCTCTGCCTACCCCACTCTGGGAATGAAGGTGTGACGTTATGTATGTATTAAGCAGTTTTCTTTTGGTGTAGATCAGTGCTATATGATAATGTCAGAAAAGGAAAAGAAAACTGAAAACTAGTTGCATTTGATTTTCGTTTTGTCACTTTTCTTTTAAGAAAAGTTTGTCTTGTGCTACGGTTAGATTCCATAAAACTAAAGGCGATTTGAAAACGATCGTTCGAGAAATTCGATTCGTTATTGTTAGAGCTACTGCATCATTCCCACTTAAAATGAAACATTTCGGCTTAAACATTTATCCCGCAACAAAACACTTGACAATGCTAAAACTCCTAACCTCCAAACAAACTTAGCAACTTATCGTATTTGACTCTACCGTTCACAATCAGACAAATACAAGAAGGGAAAAAAGAGCACACCCGTTAAAGTATACTCGTAAATTGCATGTGTGGTCTTATTGATGCTAGTACAAGGTTGAATTTTGTTCAGCTACTAAGGTGCATGTAGGGCCTTTTGATGTGGTATGACTTTGAAAACGGAAAATTGTATGAAATAAGATACCAACTCTCTTTATCACACCATTCCGCTACAGCTTTCGTTAGAAAAGGATGGTAGAAGTGTACAGGCTTAAATTTAACTACTTACGGTGACGTGATTAGTTTACAATTTATTGGATTAATCAAAGCTGATAAATTGACTCAATCCTTCGCCTAACTTTTGCTTCGACTTCGGGATCGTTAGCGAGCCGCCTTCTTGTTTATGTTTGCCTAGTCATTTCGTTGTACTGAGGAGTACTTTGGGGTGACTAAACTGGGCCTTTTATTATATTGACTTTTTTCCTATTGTTATCGTATTGATAACTTAATGAAAGCTTTTATTAACTTGTCAGTAAAGGATGGCGGATCATAATCAAAGCAATTAGAATAGGGGTAAACGTAGAGGACTAGAGGCCCTGGGGCCTTAATGCTTCGGCACACAGGATGCGTGCGCGAGACACGCATGTGTACGTTTGCATTCCACTGCGTTGTATATTTGACATATTGTGTGAGGATTCATACTATACAACGCAGTGGAACGCAAAAGCGCACGTGCGTGACTCGCGCACGCATCCGGTGTGGCTCGGCCTTTATTCAATTTTCACCAATTAACAGTTTATTCGCACCTAGTTCTACGGATATGAAGGTTTAAGGCTGTGTTAATAACCGAATGTTGAGAAGAAGTCTCAAGATACGTTAAAGTAAATTTCAAGTCACATACAACTATAGTTTTTGCCGCATCTTGATATGGGCATCTCACTCAAGGTCAATTTATGACCCTTCGAGACCTTTTAGCCCATGCTGTGATCATATCTAAGTTGGAGATCAATTATTTCTAGTTTTCTTTTGGACCATGTAACCTATTAACTGAAAGCGTTGTATCAAGATTAAAAACGTATTTTAAAATCTTGCTTTTACAAATATTGAGCCTCATTTCATTCTCATAGCAAGGTGGTCTGTTAGTTTTACTTCTATAGAGGTAAACTAACTTACGAGTCGAAGCATTTGGTCTGCGTCACCGCCCAGTACGTGTTCAGTATCACAGCGCTGCAGACGTACTGATCGTTTTTGAGGAGTGATGCGACGTATGGGTGCCGGTAGATCTGGGATACCGACGCTCCGAGATTTTCACTGCTGCCGACCATGTCCAGGTTATCTGGAATCAAAATGTTGCTTGAATTAGGTTAACTTGAGGCAGAGGAACTACTGAAAAAGGCGAAGATTGTGTATATACAGAGTGCTGTCAACAAAACTACAGTCGCGGAAAACCGTTGAATGCACATCGGTCTGTGAGGCTAGACGCGTAACGATAAAGTCAAGGATTTTCGAAAATTAACATAACGTGTCGGTGAATCTGCAATAACGTGTAACTAATAAATTGAATAAGTTGCAAAATACTCCTTAACAAGTAAGCCCGTAAGGCAAATTTTGCAACTTACTGAATTTGTTAGTTACGCGGTATTGCAGTTTCATCGACGTGTAACCGACCGGTAATTACGTCAATCCTATTCTTTCAATAACGATAAAGTTCTCGAAATGCATCCCGTCTAGGGCCACTAATCGTGGTGAAGATTTTCAAGAAGGTTTTTGTGCAGAAGTGGAAGTTCCACAGACTAGATTTTTCTAGGTCAGGTATTTGTTGTGAGGACAACATCTAAGATGGAGTGGGCTTACTCATAAGGTAGCTATTACAAGGTGATTCATATCTTGGCTGTGCTCATTGAAAAATATGACCTACAGTGCTTTATTTTGCTGGTTTGATGACGATTTAGATAATTCGAAGTACACAACCCATGGATCCTACGAGTATCTTCAGCCTATAACCAATAGAGACATAGTATTTAAAGGCCTTATGGTGCTTGGGGATAAGAGGCCTTCTAATAACCACAACATCCTAGTCCAAGAAAAAAGGAAGAGGCATATAAAAAAACTATCAATTTGCGTAACTTAACTTTTTGTACACCCTTATATTTAGATGGGAGGCTCGCTCCGTTCGGGTTTTTATACATCGTCCAATAATGTATTTCTCGCTTTTGCTTACATTTCATGTTATAAAGAAAAATTTAATTGTTTTATAACCTAGAAACATAACGAGCTTTCAATTCCAGCGATCTTAAACATTATTTGATTTTGACGCAAGGACTTACTTCCACTAAAATTTTTGTAAAAAGTATTTTAACCCAATTTCTCCTATGTATAAGTTAAAAGAGAAAATATTTGTGACAAGATACAGTACGATGACCCCGACCCTTATAAAAATATGCAACCTTGGACCTTTTCACACAATGATATCAAAATCAAAAGCAGCTCCTCCGATTTACTTCAATCTTAAGTATTTGCTTCACAAATTATCTTCTTTGGAATCCTATGATTTTAAAAATCTTCCCGTGTATCCCGTCTATCGTGTGATTCCCGGTATGGGTAATTTTTTTTGTGATCAGCGCGAGTATTTGTTTCTGTGTCTTGAATGTTTGTATGCATTTAAGTATGGTCAATTTGTATTAGATGCCTGCACCTTCATATAGATGTACATATATTTTCCCGAAAGATATTTCGACTTAGCGTTAAACGAAATCTAAAATAAAATGCAGTATACATAAAATAGCGTCTCAGAAAACCATTTTAAGCAAAATTCTTACTCGTAAAGTTGGAAAGAGTCCTTTATTCGACATGACTTGAGCTGAAAACCAACGATATCGACTTTCCTTTCCTAAGAAAGTACTTTTAAAAGATCACATACGAAAATAATTGTATTCTTTCATGTGTGATATTTACAAACAAGACTCGATTGAAAATATAATAAAGAGTAAGTAAAGCAAAGCCATTTCCATCTTCAGGCATTGACTGACAGCTTGACAGGCTCATATGGAATTAACTCTATCAAGAAATGATGTAAGAAATTAACTCACGTAAGAAATCACGAAAGAAAGATATCGCTTTTGACGTGTTCCGTATTGTCAAAGTATTGATAACTCTTATGTTCTTGACAGTAATGGCAGTTAAAAACGATACTCAAACACTTTAAACGCAACATCGTTTTAACGCAGTAGAATATAGCCCCTGTTCGTATGTAGGCGACTATCTCTATCGCTTCCAAGGGCATATTGAATGGATGCAATTCCGTCAACATACATGATCTAACCTAACCTAACCATGGTACGCAAAATTGTTATTATTAGTGTTTAATTGTATAATTGTGTGCATTAAAGAGCATTGTATTGTGTTGTACGAGTATGTGGTGTCTTATGTATGAGTAAGTAACACAAATAAATGAAATGGCATTGTTTCGCGTTTCAAGTACTTTACAAAAGTACGTGCCGTCTCGCTCGACGACTAGTATGATAATCGTGTCATACTCAATTGTATGAACATCAACAATGATTCAAAATAGTTACGGTGGTTGTGTAAAATTAAATGCTAGATGCGATTGTTAACTCTGTTTACGAACTTTCACACGTAATAGACCGTAAGGCAAAAGCGATCTAAACATAATTTACATAACTTTAAGTTACTTCAACTCATGAGTATCAGGGAAGAAGCCTTTGCCCAGCAGTGGGACACTAAGCTACTCGTAGATGAAAAAAGTAATTACCGTCACCATTGTATTGACGGTTGGTCCGCGTAGTCCCCTTCTGAGTCCTGTTCACAATGTCCTCACCACTGTCCCAGTTCTGGTCGCCTGGTACAACAGAATCAATATTAGCTTACTTGATTGCGTACAAACAGACAAATATTTGCGTATGTGAACACAATAATAGTTAACAAGGTTGCAACATTATGTCCGAATGTTGTTACAATGTTGATTTCATTTGCAACTAAATTATTCCACATTGACATTTAGGTCAATAATTAGCTGGTAGTGTGATTTTTATTCTGCATAAATGGGATAGGTACGTAGTTAAAGCATAAGAAATGTAAACCTTCCCTTTAATTAAAAGTTGATTCGAGATAAGCGCTGTATTAATAATTAGCCCTTGTGTCACGGATGAATAAGGCATGAAAATTACTTAGAAGTACATTCATGACTAGATTTATAACATAGTTGTTATTCAATCTACTGCAATGTGTAGCCATTATGAACGAATGCTTACTAATCTTTAGCTCACGTCAATGTATAAAGCAACTCGTGATTACTCAAGTTTAGCTCCGGATTGAATAATCCGTCACAACCACCAACTGTCTTGACGCCGAAGTTGAAACAAACAAGCCGCAACTGTTGCTAGTTGCGATCGCCAGCCAGTTGCTCTCGGAACAACTTTGATTTAAATTGTAGGTTTACTCATACAGCCAAAACAAGATACAATGCATATTCCTAAGTAAAATATAAACGTCCAAAGTCCTTAAATACATGGATTTTCGTAATTTGGTCAGAAATGTGATATTTTTTTAGTTAAACTCCCATATAAAATAATGGTTTGGGAGAACCATAGTTTTTTTTTATTAAATTTTTGTAGACGAATCTTATTGTTGCAGGTAATTTCTTGTATTTTTTTAATTTGAATTAAACTTTATTAAACTTAAAATAACACAAATCATCTTCTTCTTACCGTTTTTGAACTTAGGGGTAATCATGTTTTAACATACACGTTCTAATATAATATACATTTTTTTATGCAAGAACTTGTGTTGTATTCCGGTGAGATAAGACAACTAGTCAAATAACCAATTAAGGCATTCAATATTAGTCCTAAGAGTTGGTGACGGCAACATTTTCAGTGTTAGGATTGTAGTCTTGAAAATGCAGATGTATATGGGTCTCAGATCCCACTTACCATCAGGTGACCAGGGGCCCTAGCCAAGATGCAAACGCTCCTAACGTTTTTCTTTTCTATCGCTCAAAATGTATGGGATGACATTCTCGTGCGTTTCGATAAACCACGTGGTCGACTGTCATCCCATACATTTTGAGCGATAGAAAAGAAAAACGTTAGGAGCGTTTGCATCTTGGCTAGGGCCCCTGTGTGCTCGACTACCTTTTCCTGGCTTTAAAAAAACCAAAGGGTGCTGAGGATAGAACTCAAACTGATACAGGTTCATCTTTGTATTAAGAAAACTAATCGTTTAGCATCAAGGTTTAGGAATGATCCACTTGATGAAATGCTGTTGATAAAACAAAAAGAATTGACTTATGAAACCACCGATAAGTGTCAAAGTTAGAGAATTTCTACAAAACTCCTGACGCCCTAGTCGAGATACAACCACTGCGAACGTTTCTGTTTTCTACCGACTCAGAATGCATGGAGTTGACATAAATGGTGATACGATCCGTCAGCAGCTTACGGCCCCCTGCATTATTTTGCGAGCTGAACACTCAAGTGGTTGTCGGCACGAATCACAATGACTAGCTCATACAAAGACTATTTATCGACAAGTGACGAGAAGTGACATCAAATCAATAGAACATGTCTGTTTGCACAGAACTATACCACCTCCCTTGCATCCCTTTCGTACTAGGATAGGTAGAATGAAGAACTATTCATATCGTCAGCCGTAAACTATATTCGGCAACATTGATAAGGACACAGCATTGTGATTCCTTACGCGATACAATACTGTTATGTTATACATTCAAAGGCTCAGAATAAGCGATACAGTTTATATTTACTTATCGGTCGGAACAATAGGTCTTGTATACGAACTTTGTAAGAATTATTAGTTAGTACGATAAGCATTTACTATTTAACAGTCAAAGGTACCAACTAACAATACAGAATTAAACGCTTTAGTACCAATTTCATCACACGATGTTAAATTTAATCAATATTAATCGACTGTTAATTCATACATTTTGAAAACTGTTAACGGTCTAATCGTCTGTTAAGTGGTTAACATTGTATGGTAAAATTGATACTAAGTCTTCAAAACAATCGTTCGTACGCGTTGGTCTTTTTTATTATTGTTACTTAACTGTTGGGCAAAAGCCTCCTGCCACTTTTTCAAGGTTTCCCTGTTCTAAGCAATTTCTCGTCAGTCTTTCAAAGAGTCTATCGGGATTCTTGCAATTAGAAATATCAGATTAGAGTCTCGTATCTATCGTGAGGAAAATATGAAGATATGGTGGAAAGTAAATAGTAGAAGGGATGGCTGCCATGGACGCTGAGCTCGCAGACTCATCGGTGATGAGTTCGTAGATGGGGCTTAACTTCGTGTCGCTTTTATATATGTTACACTTTGGAGAGTGTGCGGAGAAATTATAAAACCAAATTTCGCCGTTCCATCTTCGAACGTCGTAGGACGGAGCGGTTTTATCTTTCTGGTATTAAAATAGCATGTAATTCGCTTCTTTCATCTGTATTTCCTAAACTAAGAGTGAATAATTACGCTTCTGAGGCAGCGAGCTTCATTTTAGATTATCATTATTTTATTTACAATCACTCGCTGGTCAGCACAGAATATAAGAAAAGTAGAAATAGGGAGGAACTAATGCCGATTCCAGTAACAAAGAAGAGAAGAAATAGTATTTTACTTAAAGGCACAGTAGACCGTAGGCTATTATCAGAATTTCTGTCTTTTCTTCCTTATTCAAAAGCTCTATAACGACATGCTCGTAGGTAGATACTACAAATTGTAATCAACGAAAACCTGTGTTGATAAAAATCATGAATATCATGATTTACAATGTTAAAACCTTTTGTCATATCAATAATGGCATAATTTCTCACGTTCATGCCGTTCGTAATATTCATATCTAGTAACATGATCACATTACGTTATATTGTGCCTCGAGTTACGAGCTTGAAGCACGCTATGTGGCTATACTGTGGTTGATGTATTGTTTGTATTGATTCAATTGCCAGTTAACAATGTTTGAAGGTTTACCCTTCGGTTATTCGAGCGTTACGTGTATAGTGAACTGGTAACTTGTAACTGTTACATCCCATTGATTGGCTGTGAATTACTTAGGTATTCCTGGAACCCTAATAACGTAAACTCATACAATTATCGTCCTAGCTTCAACAATAATTATTACTGTTATTATTGCTAAGTATATTTATACATATACTATTTGGCCACAAATCTTCGACTCTTATCTCATATTTTAGAATAATATAATTAGGGAAAGCGGACTACTGTTGCACGCAAGGCCTATAGTTGTATAGTTTTATTGTACCTATAATTAATATAATGGTCATGGAGAGATACACACTATTATATCATGAAACTACATAATTTTACCATCCACGAGGGCAAGAAATAAACAATAAGTAGGAATATCTTACCAGAGTCTTCTTCTTCTTCTGTATCTAATTTTGCGCGCGCGAGAAAGAGAACGCTCAACACCAGAACAAGGCACAGTCGCGCGCGCATGTTTCTGTTTCCTGTTACAATGTTGTACTGTTCTTGGCGATTGCGTGGTTTTAGCATGAACTCGCTATAGAGCTCTAAAAGTTTAGAAGTGGATTTATTTTTTATTTTAGACTTTACAATCCCCGCGAATGCAAACTGTTCTTACTGAGATACATTTGTAACGAGACAGTTTACTGAATTAAATTTTGTTTTATTAATCATAAACAAGGGCTTTGTATTGGTATTAGATCAGCAGAAAGTACATTGTACATAAATAAAGATTTTAACATTCAACGCTCGCTTGCTTAAACCTATAGTTAGTTGCTGACTTTGCAACTCATAGCAAAAGTAGAATATAAGGTTGCAGCTTACATTGATGATAGATTTTAAACCTCAGTAACGCCACGTTACGCTACGCCTTGGCGTGGGGATAAGACAACCGGTGATATTACTAGCATAGAGGCATTCCATCTTAGTCCTCAGGGTTGGCAACGCATTTGAGATCCTAGGATTATAGTCTTGAGAATTCAAATGTTCAGAACCCACTTACCATCAGATTCCACTTACCATAGGTGGCCTAGTGCCCGTGTGCCTTCTCCTCAACATAAAAAAAACACTGGGGCCAATTTGGATCAGTGTTTTCTAATTTTATGTCCTTGTACACCTAAATTTGTAAACGTCAAACTCTATTCCAGTATAACAAGAATAAAGATTGACCCTATAGTTGCTTAGATAATTAAAAGGCTCTATACAAGAATTTAGTGTAACCCAGTTTTTTTTAAATAACACGTACCTGGACTGGTACCGATTAATTAATTTATTAAGAAATTTGTTCAAAGAAGATGGAAACGGCGGTCGTAAATCATTCAGGTCCAACGAGTTTTCAGGAAATCGAAAAGATGAATGCGCTCTACATGACGCTCATAACGTTTCTATCTTCGCCTTTATTATAATAAAATATCAACACTCCAAACACGTAAATGAAATAAATAATATAAAATGTCGGTACTAAATCATTCGCGGTCTACCAAGGCGGCAGCACTCGCAGGATGTTTTCATCTCGCCGAATGTTTGTGTCAACACCGATATGCCGCAACGTTACCGAGGAAATCGGCTGAGAAAGGAGCAAAAGAATTTTCCGCTACGGCCTGTATTTGATTTGGTCGGAATCGAGGGTCTGTGTCAATTGATGGGCTCCTGGTACATCTAAATAACTATTTACAAACAAAGAGGTGTCTCATCAAGTTTGGGTCGGTTTCTGTGTGCCCAGTAAATAAAGGCTGTGTGTTTGAATTGTTTTTAAATCATATTAACCCTTCTATACTTAATTATTTAAGTGCCACTTAAATATTTTAACTTCATTGAAAGTTCACGTCAATATTGACTTATAGTTTGTAAGTTGAACTTCGTTACATTTCATTCTCTTAAATATCTTTGTACTTATAGTAAAAACTTCGTTCTTCCATTTCACAAGAGAATTGAATTATAAAATATTGTATTTCAATCAAAGTGGTCAATGCCGAATACAATAAAAGCTACCATTCGTCAAAGTTCTTATTCACTCTCTTTACCAATTAAAAGTGTTCAATCGATTTAATAATCCAGGATTGTGAAACTATTACTACTAAAGACTTGAGCAACTTATCATCCTGTACTTTTCCTCTTTCTGTATGCCTTTCCGTAGATTTTTCCCAATCCTGGTTTAGGTAGAGTCAGTTTTAGGGTTTGTGAAAGAGTAAGTAAAAAAAAAGGATTATTAATTATGAAACGCTTATCCAATCTTTAGACAAAACATCAAATAATTCATAATGTTAGAGGATTAAGTGACACGACACATTAAAACTCGTGGTGCGACAATTCCTACATATATGTACTTACAGTCAAGTTGTCAGATATGTTTACACTTTTGGACCTTACCCCATTGAAATAAGGTGCAAAAGTGTACACATATTTAAATAAAAAATCGTCTGTACTTAACATCAAAATTTGTGCGGGTTGTTTATATTCAAACACATTTAAACCTCCTTTTGTTTTGTGCTACTAGTAAAAAGTAAATTAAATATTTCATTTTCTTATCTTGAAAGTAAAGTTGTACAAAGAGTAAGCTGCAGTATGCAGATAGAGCCGGGTCAGAAGGAATAGAAAATGAGATAGTTGCCGGCATAGTGCTTTGATCGAGGAAGATTAAGAAACATCAATGTACCTATTCTTGTAAACTATCTTTAGTTTTTACAATTTACATAAAAGTCTCGGTTGTCTTAATTTAAAAAAAACTATGCGTTAGTTAATTAAATAAAACTATTTGAGCATGATCAGACTTGTTTTCCTACTTTTTAAAAAGGTCAATATTTATATTTGAACAGTTCGTTTTTGTACATTCTTCATAACTTATAGTGTTGAAATCTATTTTTACTTAGGATGAGAGTATTGTCCTACGTCGTGACGTTAGCTGATTATACGTATGTTGAAATTCAAACAGTAAAATGCTTAATAGTACAAAATGACATGTTAAGCTAGATGTTGACTAAAATCGACCAGAGTTACAGCATTAATCCTTAGTAAATTTTCTTATACTTTCTATTTATCTGAACGCCAAATAGATCTAGTCTTCGCTACGACACAAAACATATCATTCATACACACATATCATCAGCATCGTCATAATCGTATGAGCCTAAAAAAGTCTCTCTTTGGGTGTAAAAAGACTGCAAGTAAATTGCCTAAGCATGGACAGATTGGTGACGGTATTTAATTTCATACCACCATGTCATTTCTCTCAATTTCGTTCTAAATAATCATTGTATTAAATTTATCCAAAGAGCGCTTTATTCTAGGGATTTTCCTATATATCAAACAATCCCTATGTATAAACAACACCAACATTTCCATTTTAAAAGTCATATAACTCCACAATGGTACTAGGGTTCCAGAAAGTTGAAACGTTAACACTAAACAGCAGCGCCCCAAAACGCCCCGTATTAATTGGACCAAGTTTGTTATCCAATTACATTTCAACCCGTTCCCTGTTTATTATTTTCCCTATTGTTCGTCAAGTGTGCCCTGGGCATGTCATTATGCCGATTGGAAACCGTTTTAAGGTTGCCCTTAGGGGCGTACAACAGCCAGTCTTTTATTGCGGTGGGCACAAAAGTTATAGGCCTTTGTGTGAATGCCTTTAGGAAATGGATTCAGTTTCTTATTTCCTACCTGCTAGAATTCGATTAGAGTTACTTATATACAAGAACTTACTGAGGAAGACCACTTTGTTGATAATAGATATCACACAGTAAAGAAATAACTCGACCAACAACTTAAAAGATTCTCGCTAGATGGCTGGATCAAGGGCCGGGTACAAAAAGCAGAACTCCTCGACACGGCACGTACCTACTCGTATTTTGAGGAGGTTCCTCTCTTCCTGCAGCCCTTAAGTCCTGCCCCGCAGCTGGAACTCATAAATTAGGTTTAAAAAAAATGTATTAGTACCATAGTTAAGCGTAGTTAACCATACAAACAACAAAAGTGAAAAAAGTTCCGTAGTGACACGAAAATTATCCCTACAAATGTATGGCTAATTTTCGTGTCACATCGGAAAAAAATCATAGAAAATTTAATTGAGTGAGTTAGACTTTTTGGTCCTTACCCAAATAATACTATTAAATGTTAATGTAACAACACTTATAAACTATCGTGATTATGACTCGTGATACTAACACGGGAACTCGTAAATTATTCAACCCTTGGTAAGAACCCGGTATCGAATGCGTAAACCCGAGTCGTTAATACAAATCTGTTCACAATTAAACGTATTTTGTATGGTAAGGAGAAGGCACACGAACACACAGGCTACCTGATGTTAAATGGGATCTGAGACTCATTAACATTTGGATTCTCAAGACTGCAATCTTTTGACTCTAAAAGCGCTGCCAACCCTGAGGACTTCGATGGAATGCCTTTTATGCTAGTAATGTCACCGATTGTCTAATCCCCACACTGAATTTACAGATATCATTCTATAAGTAATTAGATTTTGA
This sequence comes from Acleris holmiana, assembly GCA_949316455.1. Taxonomy (NCBI): domain Eukaryota; kingdom Metazoa; phylum Arthropoda; class Insecta; order Lepidoptera; family Tortricidae; genus Acleris; species Acleris holmiana. Next base: position 12,132,100 of record OX438782.1, on the reverse strand, counting down.
CTAATGTGACAATCGCTACTAGCATTAAATTAGGCTCGACCACCGTAACGCCTTTGTCACTTTAACGTCATGTTTGAACCGCTGCACTAATCTATAAGGGGTTTAAAGTGGCAAGGCACTAAAGTGTGCAGTTATTTATAACGCCGACTATAGTACTCATCTGTAAATTTTACTCTGAATTATTCTATTGACTTTACCACTACGCCCAATGACATTAGCGCAAGTAACTTCCACCTATAAATATCTCACTATATTTATCTCCCCACTATGACCATCAGGCAGGATCACTAGTGGGTCCAGTCGAGATAATGCTCCATTAACCGCAAGTGCCCATTAACGAAAGAAGTCCCTTTCCGGGACGTTTTTCTCCCATATCTCGCGGGCCAGTAGTTTGGGTGATGTAATGTCCTGAGCGTTAAGGGAGTTTGGCGGGCGGAATCTCGGCTTTTCCACAACCAAGGCATTTGTGTTGCTTCCAAATCCCGTGGCATAATTGTAGCTTGAAAGAAAGATGTTTTATAAACAAACTTAGACTCCATTTTGATGTTAATTCCCCTTATGATCATGATATAGTTTTATGAAAGTATAGTAATGTAGTGAAGTACAGATGAAGTGGATAATTTTACGAAATTGTATTTATTTTGTTGGATAACATCGTATCTATCTTGCTTTCTTAGTTGCAACTAAAGCAGAAAAAAACCTGGCAAAAACTATATTACCGGACATATTTAATTTTTACCAAGAAGACTTATATTTTAGATCGAGGTAACAAAAAATTACAATCCCTATTAATACTTTCTCAGACAAATAATCTCTTCATCTCAATTCCCCAGAATTCCGAGATTCAAATTTGAGAGATATGTTGATCCACTGTTGTTGCAAACTCATCAAATTTACTTGCATATTTGATGTAACAAGAAGCAGTCTTCCCTAATTGCTTGTGCAACAGAACACTGGCTTCGTTCTTTGCTGAATTATGCAATTCGCGAAGTTCACTGCGGATGCTACTTGTTGCACTTGTCTCTAGGTGGTGGCACGATTACATCACTCGCAGTTGCAGATTGGGATGTGCAAACTCATCCTGTTTTAGTTTTTAGCCTTTCAGATAAATTGGTGTAGTTAGTTTAAGATCTATCTGAAGAAATACCATCAAATTGATTTATAAGTCAAGTTTATTCACTTATATGCTAATCTTGCTCCTAAACCATTATCGCAAGCATCGCAATACCGGCTTATAAAAACTCAAACACACAACATGTATTTAACAAAAACACACTGCAACACAACAAACATAGACAAATATTTTGACATAAAAACCATGAAATTTAGGTGACAAGTAGTGGATTCCAAGATGTTGCTTATATTATAAAATTTCAACTGAACAAAACAAATGACACCGCATTTCCGCATTGACATAACATGCAATGTTTGCTGTGGCTGACGTTGGAAAATAAATATCTTTCATTTATTCATTTACAAAACTCATCTGTAGATACAACGCTCACTGGTAGCCTGACACTGTATAGCATTTATTGTGATTGTGTGTCTGTGTTCTTTAATTACATACAAATCGATAGTCACCCTTGACATTAATAATGCAATTTGGTATCGACCGATTCCTTTAACGCTTTATTTAAATTCAGCTTCGAAGAAACAGAAAAAGGAGTAGAGAAACGAAACGTAGTAATATGCAAAATGGGTTCTCTATCGGTTGACCGAATTTCATATGGAATAATTTATTTAACCCGCATTTTATATGACATAATTTTATATGCCATACGAATCACGTGCCATAATATTATTATTTTTATAAAAAAAAATCTGAAACCGTGAACTATTTGTTTACTAGGCTCTATACGATGGCATGTAAAAACTACCTGAAAGGTTTACGATTTCTGACAAAATGTCTTTATGGCAAATTAAATTATGGTATATGATATTAGGCAAAATGAAGGTGACCAGTGACCATTATGGCAAATGAAATTGTGAAAAATGAAAGGATAGGCATTTTACCGTCTATCCTACAGCAAGCATTACTGCTTGGTGCAAATTGACGGGTAAAATGACTACCTATACAGAATAATTATAAGAATTTACTCCATGGGCTCCGTGATTATACATTTCCTCGTTAAAAGCAAATTTTTGTACTAATGTACAAACAATTTTCTCCTACGCAAAAGCATTATAAATGTGAACAGAGTCCAGCCCATTGATCATGCCGCCCGATATTACAAATACGTGACGGCGCAGATTTTATACGGCGACGTTTTTTGGCTGCCAACGACATTGTGGAACAGTAGGCTAGGTTTAGAACTAACCATTAGGACCGAGCTTAGCTGGGTGGATCAACTATTAAAGTGCTCCCCATTTTTCGGTTTTTCACAAAAATGATATGTTTCTAGAAATACTATACATTTGCTAAAGACGTGGCTTATATGTTTAAATAAGACAAATAGGCGAACATTTAAAATAATTTGATTTAAAATAGTACAGTTTAAAATATGAATAACAGTTTAATATATGGTAACGCAGGGGACGATATTGTCCCTAGGTTTTGTATAAAAAATGTGCATTTTCCCGTGAGTTACCAGATATTTCAAAAGATAAAAAAATGAGGTGTTAAACGAGTAAGGTCTGTAAATTTGGTTGTCTGATTTTAATATTTACACATTACTTCTAACCATAAGTCGCCTGAAAAGTTTTAATACCACAAATCAAAAGGAGTAACTTAAAAGTTGATTCACCCAGCTACTTTTCATTTAAAAACAACCAGCTGATGACGTCACGCACTAGTGTAACTGTTTTACACAGATTCAAATTATGTAGTTACAAAATGAGACTTACGTAATAAATAATACGACGACACGCTAGCCTAGTTGGTAGTGACCCTGCCTTCGAAGCTAGGGGTCCTGGGTTCAAATCCCGGTAAGGGCAGATATTTGTGTGATGAGCACGAGTATTTGTTCCTGAGTCTTGGATGTTTTCTATGTATTTAAGTATATATTTCTATATACAAATAAGTTTATCGTTGTCTAGTACCCATAGTACAAGCCTAGAGCTTAGTTTGGGACTAGATTAATTTGTGTGACATTGTCCTGTGACTTATTTATTTATTTATTTAATATTGACGTCAACCATGCGACTATGTTGCAACATGAGGATATGGTTTAGGTTTCTACCTTATAAAGTTATAAATAATTGTAACCATGTAAGGTGGGGCGGGACTATACCGACTAAGGGGTAAATGCGTCATTATTTTATTATTACTTTTCCCTTGTGGTTACTGGGTTAGAATAGTACCACTCCATGTCTTCCCGTGGATGTCGTAAGAGGCGACTAAGGGAATAAGGACTTGTAGTACTGTTAGGCGATGGGCTTGCAACCTGTCACTACTACACTGGTAAACATCTTAGCCTGATTGTGCAAAATGTGGTTACAGAATTATCAACAAGTTTTTTAGAGTTGCTGGTAATTCTGTAGCTCTGCCTACCCCACTCTGGGAATGAAGGCGTGATGCTATGTATATATGTAATTTATTTTAAGAGAATAAAAGTTTTAGAGTGATTTATGCGCCCTTTTATAACAGTTTATATTCATACATATATCACGGGACAATGTCCCACAAATTAAACTTGTCCCAAACTAAGCTCTTGGCTTGTGCTATGGATAGAAGACAACGACAAACTTCCTTATATAGAGAAATAAATACTTAAATACACAGAAATCTTACATGACTCAGGAACAATACTCGTACTCATCACACAAATATCTGCCCTTACCTGGATTTGAACCCAGAACCGCTAGCTTCAAAGGTAGGGTCACTACCAACTAGACCAACGCGTCGTCAGTTTAGGTACATACATTTCTATAAAATGGCGCAAAAATAGTTTGAAAATTTAAAACCTATAAGGTTGGTCAATTTCAAATTAAAATTCAAGTTTTTTGACTCGCTTAAATTTTGCGGGGTATCTTTTAGTAAGCACCTTTTTTGACAGTAGAAGTCTATGATTTGGTTCGTCTGTGGTTGTCTCCGCTAGGCTTATAAATGGACCTTTAAGTTTTTGTACCTCTAAGCCTGCGTTAATACGGGCGGCATTTTCACTGGGTGAAATTTGCTCCGACACAAATGGAATTCATTCGAGTCATTGATAAAAATGTACTGAAGCTTCGATAATAAATGTATGAAGATAATTATGAGTGGTGGTGTTAAGGTTGTTACTAACGAGATAAAAAAGAGGAAGAGATACATGAAGTTTTTGAAGCTTAGTGCTTCGAGACTGGGCCTAAACGGGTAAATGTCATTTTTTTGTATTATGGAGATGCAACTTACAAATTAACTGTTATCAGCTCATGGGGTTCGTAATATATATTAATTGGTTAATAATTGAAACGTTTAGGGGAGTTATTCTACTCGTGCTAAGCTTAACTGCTTTTGATATATTGTCCTTTAACCCATATAGTTTGTATGACTAACATTCGTTACACAAAGGACGCGATCGTGATTTCTGTTTTCATTAAGCCTTTAACTATGTACATTTTTTTAAAAACGACCTGTTTTTTATCTCGGCCGCCATTAGTGTCAAGTAAATAAGAGATATTATAAAGTTGACAATACGATGTGAAAAGCAATTAGGTTCGTTAAAAATAGAACCCCTGATGTCCATAATTAGGCAAAAATAAAACAAAGCATAGGTGTAACGAAATCGAACAAAGCAGGTAAATAACATTTCTGTCCAAATAAATTACGTATTCAAAACGCGAACGATAAGAAAACTAGGCTTGCTTGATAAACGTCATTCTAATCGTATATAATTATAACTTTTCTTGTTAACAAGAAAAATAGCCTCTGGCGAAACGTCTTTTTGCAGGTTATTTATAAGGAAACTCAACAAAACCCTCAAATTTATCTTGAGAGACGGTAATAATCTGTAATTTCTTATCGAAGGTCCTGAAGTCGATATCCTTGAGGGGCTTAGGCGGCGCTAGGACCGGCTTATCGGCGGATTTTAGTAATCCGCCATTTTGGTAGTCAAAGTCAGACATGAGATGATGGGGGACTGGACATAGCATCAAGTCCAGAATAAGTAATTTTATAGAATAATCAATTGGTCAGTTTGGGGAATCCGGAAACTATAAGACTGAGGATATTCATCTTTAGGCAATACTGATACACTAGATAGCTGACAGTTTTTTTAGTCTTACTTAATTAACCTTCCCTTTGTACTCCCGTTCTCGGGCTTTGGCTGAAAATTAGCACTGCATGGTGTCGCCTCTGAGCGGGCGGCACCGTCGGCATTTGCTGCCGCCAAGACCTTTTGCCACGCCTGTTTATTTGTCGTTGTGTCATTTTAATTTTGTTAAATCCTTACTTTTTAAGTTTCCAAAAAAGCACATATCGTTTTATAGCAGTAATTGATAGTGTAAGTTCACAAGGCGACTATTCGATTCGATATTTTCTCGCATACGGATTCGCCGTATACGCGGCCGTTCACACGGTGCAAGGCCCATACGGTTTTTTCACGTTTGCGGTCTTCCCCCTGACTACCCCCGTGCGCGTCTCGTATACGAGAAACTAGTTGGCCCGTGTGAACGCATTGCATTCGATAAAATCGATCCGAGAACCTCGCGTCTCCGTTTTCCTTTAAAATTATTTCCTTTAATTTTCACTATTTGTAGTTTTAGCTGTGTTGGGCGGACGGACGCTTGACTCTAACAAAAATTTGCGCGTTATTGTACCACTTTGGTGGTAATATGCATATTCAAGCCAAATTACAACTTTCTAGTAGGTACTAAGAGTCTCTGCGGTAGGCTGCAGATGGACATGGCGAAACTATAATGGTTAATAGTTTGACTACGGAACCCTAAAAACATGTGTAATACGAGATGTTCTCCTATAGATGCCGTGTGATCGATTTTCAGAGTTGTCATACAAATTTTGCTGTCACTACGATATTCGATAAAATCTCGTATACGGGAAAAATTACGCCGTGTGAATATAGCCTAAGTGGTAAGAAACGATTTGCATTCCTCATGATATTTTAGTTAAGAAAAAGAGTGGAAAAACTCGGTGCTTTACGTTCACAGGTCGACACTCGACATCCCTAGACCCTAGGCCAACGAACTTCCAATAGACTAGAGAAGGTGTATAATAACTAAGAAAAAGACTTCCACGTATTTTCAGGTTTCTTTATTGATTTAAAACACAATTTACAGCAAAATCGTGGCGCTTCGTTATAACAAACTCAGATCGTTTTGATAACCCTTTACGATGAATCCAAATAACACTCGTTATCGTCCGCAACTCGAAGCTAAGCGGCCGCCATTTTGGCCGTTTTGGCGGCAAACGACTTCCGCGAATACACGAGATTAATGGGTATTTTTGATACTTATTGTTATTGTTACGAACCCAGGGGAAATAACGAGGCATGGTCTAAATACTTGGAGGAATAATAATTCAACGAAGCAGCAGAATGGTAATTTCACATTATTAACCAAATTAAAGACAATAAAGGGTTAGAATAGTGCCACTCCATGTCTTCCCGTGGATGTCGTAAGAGGCGACTAAGGGAATAAGGGCTTACAAGCCTTACTACAGTACTGTTAGGCGATGGGCTTGCAACCTGTCACTAATACACTAGTAGGTAAACCTCTTAGCCTGTTAGAGCAAAATGTGGTTACAGAAATATCAGTAAATCTTTAGAGTTGTTGGTATTTCTGTAGCTCTGCCTACCCCATTCTGGGAATGAAGGCGTGATGTTATGTATGTATGTATGTAAAGACAATAAATGGAGCAAAATATTAAAATCGCGGCGCGACTGTTGCCATCTGAAAGAGGAAGACAGAAGCACAGGTTATAAAGGTAAAGGTATGTGTAGAATGAGCACGGACACAGAGACAAAGTCATGTTTTTTTAAATTCGGTTACTCTGCGCTCTTATTTCACATTACAGCGGGGCCATTTAACTTCAAGTACCTACTTAGTTTGAATTCTAATTGAGTCGCAAATGTTCCAGAAAGTGAAGTTCAAATGTATAAGCATTTTATGGTACCTTCGCATTTTGCCAGTTAGTTTTAGCATTTGTTGAAATTTGATGTTTTTATTCTAAGTTCGGAATTGTTGACATTAATTAAAGAAAAGGGCCTTTGGCTATTGGCTAGTAAATTGTCGAAGGCCCTCTTCCTCTCTCTTGAATTTATTGTAGTAGTTGGCGGCGTACACGGTTATTATGTCGATGATGTATTAAATTATTACGAACCTTATCGGTTCCAGAGATGAGAGAGTTTTCTTACTTTGTTGTGGGTGTCTATGGGTGGCGGTGATTGAATCCATTCAGCCGTTTAGGCATGATTAAAACACAAACAGGCAAACCTCCATGCATTTTTTTTTCATGAATTATCAGTTCCGAGAATTCCCCATGCCCGTAAAATCGGCGAGCGACGTTAAAGCATTAATACCACGTGCAAGGATTCGCATTACGGTACTAACCCTATTTATTGCTAAGCAATAAAACTCGAGCTCGTGTGTCGATGGGTTTATTGGGTTGCGCGATATTTATGTCGGAACGTCATGGTGGGACATTTATGGGTATTGGGTGCAGGTTTAAACCTTCAGAAAGAGGGTTATTGACAGTTATAGAGATTAATTATTTCAAACTAACCACGTAATCCTTCAAATGAACAGAAAAATCAAGACAGTACTTATGATATTCTTATTTGTAAATAAGACAAAAGTTCCGAAAAAGATGATATGTTGGAGCTATTTTCGAACTACTATTATTACGACACGTTGGCCTAGTTGGGAGTGACCCTGCCTCCGAAGCCAGCGGTCCTGGGTTCAAATTCCGGTAAGGGCAGATATTTGTGTGATGAGCATGAGTATCTGTTCCTGAGTCTTGGATGTTTTATATGTATTTAAGTATGTATTTCTCTATTTAAGTATGTTTATCGTTGTCTAGTATCCATAGTGCAAGCTTAGAGCTTAGTTTGGGACTAGGTCAAATTGTGTGACATTGTCTCCTGATATTATTATTATTATTAATCTTCAACCGAAAAAATACGTTTTGCATACTTTAGTACGGTATTCCGATGAATTAGGAATTGTGTTACGTAGTTTTAATTCTTTAAAAAATATATAGTTTTTGGCAAGCTGGGACAATCTAGGTTAGTCAATTTCTCTCGATATAGATGTTAAATGATATGTGAAAGGGATTGCGCATCTGAAGTATTGAATTTAAATATTTTTTACATTTCAGAGTGCATCTTGTCTAAATCCTGCTAACAAAGGTTCCTCTTAGAGTAAATATTTGCTATATCTTTTTCCTTTATTATACAAAAGTCATTAAGGTTAACTAATAGACCTTCTCAAAAATATCCAAAAAGCAGATAATGTTTACTAACCAATTCACTTAAAGCTTGAAAGTTGACACAGAAAAGGCATTATTTACCGAACTTCGATATAAACATCCAATTTATCATACCCTGAACAATGCAAGACTCTTTGTACCAACGTCACCCTTTCAGGATTGTGTTCGATCAATACTTGATTGATTCGAAGTCACTTAGATAAACGATTTGGGCTCAGTCAAAATATTCGCATGAGACATTCTCGGAATAAATATTAGCTATTAGTTCACTTTGCTGGTTAAATGAGTACGAATGGAATGAATAAGTAATTCATTTGATTATTTACTACACACGTTTGTTAGTCAGAAGGTATGTCAATGTTGAACCATGAATTGGAATGGGTTGAAATTTGGAATACATTATGTAAACTACAGTTTAATAGTATGGTGTCTAAGAAGAATCAGAATCAGAATAATCTTTATTCAAGTAGGTTTACAAATAATAAACTCTTTTGAAACGTCATAGTAGCGACTTAGCCTAAATTGACTGCAGGTTCAAATCGCGACCGATCAGAGAAGAACCTGTAAGAAACTCTGTCGGATGTTTTTTTTTTTCGACGTTCGCAACCTTTTGTCATAAGGACTAAACATTTTATTACAAGCAATTCAGTCCCAAGCATTGTTATCATTAATATAGTCTTTAATACTATAATATGCTTTAGAAATTAGTTTACGCTTAACGTAACTCTTAAATTTATTTACTGATAGTTTAGTAACATTACTTGGGAGCTTATTATAAAACCTAATATAATTATCCATAAAAGAGTTTTTTTTATTTTATGGAGCCGCGTGAAGGGCACTGCAAGCTTATGTTTATTTCTGGTATTAACATTATGTATGTCACATGATGAAGTGATTTAATGATGGATTACTCTGGTGTACTTAAGGTTGACCCACTGAGTTTAGTCTCGCTTATTCGGTCTCAATATGCCTTTAAAATAAAATGTAATTGTTAAACTTGATCTGTTCTCTTAAAGTAATATCTCTCCTCCTAGTGTTTGTAAATCTTTATGCACAATTAGGCATTAGTATAAAATCGCCTTTGTTTGCAATGTTGTTCAAATTTGTGTAATATATTAGCCATGTATTAACTTGTACCTTTATGAAACCACAGGTCTATTTTCTATTTTTTGGTATCCGTTCATGTTTATGTACGACTGTTTGCTTCTAAATAAATAAATATATATGTACATAAACTATTTTATGCCTTATCTACTCTTATTAAGGGACTCCTAAACACTTAGTAACAATTGTGATTAGGTAAAAGAGCTTTTACTATTCAAATACTATTTAAAATAAAATTAGCATTACTTAAGTACCAGGGAATCATAAACTTCCAAGAGACCAAACAAGGCTCTGATCGTTTCCCCCTTGTTCCAGAAGCTGGTAGTGGGCAGTCAAAACCAGCGTAACTGGCGCGGTATCCTAATCGCACTCCTGGTGATTGTTGCGGTCCTGGCCCTCATCGTCACCTCGGTGGTGCTGCTGACGCCGCCTGACGAGGGTCCGAGGGTCAAGGGACGGAGGCTAAGGATCCAGGATCTGATGAGTGATGAGCTGGTACCGGTTAGATGGAATGGCACGTGGATTTCTGGTAAGTATTTCTTGTTAATTACTGGCGCAAGCAAATACTCGCAGTTCCGAATGTGTCCTCGTCAAGCGGCAGCGGTCACATCGGATTTCTCTTGACTTACCCCACTCCTACATTACCCTCCAAATCAAAAACACAGTACCTATAAGCATAAGGAGTTTATACTCTTGTAGTGCCTTTTTTAGGCACTTTTAAACTATAAGGGTTCCTAGTTTGACTACGGAACCCTTATAGTTTCGCCATGTCCGTCCGTCCGTCCGTCCGTCCGCAGCCTAGCTCAGAAACTCTTAGTACTAGAAAGCTGTAATTTGCCTAGAATAAATATATTAGTCACGCCAACAAAGTGGTAAAATAAAATCTATAAAAATATATTTTTTAGTGTACCTACCTCCCCTACACGTAACGTGGGGATGTAATTTTGTTACTCGGCTACCCCTTGTGTGGGGTGTCGTTGGATAGATCTTTCAAAAATATTACGGGTTTATGCAATCGTTTTTTCGATTAAGGCATCCGTTTATGAAATATTAAGCTTTAAATCGCAAGAGTCAAGTGTCCCCCTGATCAAAACTACAAATACTAAAAAACTGAAAAAAAGAAACTTAAATGAAATCACATATAACGAATTGAAAAGGAAAACTATCACGACTAAGTAGACAGCATTGGTTCTTGATATACAGGCGATTAAAGTGACGCACCAAATGACTTTAAATAGAAAATTAGTTATTACTTAGGTAATGATTTTTCGACTTTGGAACCCTACACTGAGCATGGTCCGACATGCTCTTGCCCGGTTTTACCGTTTAGAATCACGGCCCTGGGCCTCTATTCAACTGCGTTATAACGATATCGTGTTTGACGTGTTTTAGAATCGTTTATGTCACAGTCGCCATTATTGTAAATGACATAAGAGTTATCAAAACGTTGACAATACGGAAACAGGTCAAAAAAGATATCGTTATTACCTTGTAGAATTCCAGCCCTGGGCCTCTATTCAACTGCGTTATAACGATATCGTTTTTGACCTGTTTCCGTATTGTCAACGTTTTGATAACTCTTATGTCATTTACAATAATGGCGACTGTGACATAAACGATTCTTAAACGTGTCAAACACGATATCGTTTAGACGCACCTGAATAGAGGCCCTGGCCGACTGACGACGTCGTGTTTACATTGTTCGGATGGCTTAACTTAATACAGTCAGTGGTCGTATGACGTGTGGTACGACTCTCAAAGGGATTCGGCTTACTAACGTCGTGTTCAAATTTGTTCGGTTGGCAATACGATCGCCTTATACTTTATTGGTATGATATACTCTAGTGATACGGATTGAAAAACTAGAAAATCTCAAAATGTTTACGTTCATAGTAAACAAAATGGTTGGTCGAACAATGTGACTCAAAGCTCCTGAAATATCGTGTTTTTTTTTTTCTTTTCTTATAGTAAATTAAATGGAATCACCTTTAAATAAAAATAGTAACGTAACTATCATTTAAACGCAGTTTTCACGACCGTAATTACAAATAACTTGTCTGTACCGTACATTTAGTACAGTATTTAGCAAGTTGTTACGTCATAGGCATAGGGCATTTTCAACGCTCAGTAGAAATGTCGAACTTCTGAATTTTGCTCCTTAAGATCAACAGCAGAAAAAATGCTCATCTAGCCTAATATTATTTATATAATCGTGTCGTACAATGTATTGCCGAATATTAACATTCTCTAACATTCCTAAAACTTTCCTCGGGGTTAAACCTTAAGCTTCAAAATATTTTTAACCGTGAAAGCCATACAGACAAACGTCCTTTTAAATTAATAATAACAGCATGTCATAGTTTATTGTTTTTAACTTTACTAAAAAATCAAGGACAATATTTACACAGGCGAACTTATCCAAACATATATATTGCCATGAGTCTGATAAGAAAAATAATACGGTACCTACCTACTAATAATAAATGTTGTGTTGTAATGTTGTTCATTTTATAAACAATGTTTGTTTGACAAAGCTAATAACCAGGGAGCTGTATTTTCAATTTCACGTTTTGCACAATTAGCCGGCAAGAAAGATTTATAAAATTGCGAAGCTCGCGTATTCAGACGTTGCAAACTATTGTTAGTTTTTATCAAACCAATTTTAGCTCCAACGTCTGCGGACTTCAAAGCAACTTTTAGGGCTGTCTCGCGTCTTTGAGAGAGAATTCCACCGTCACAGGGTGCTAGTGCCCTGGTACACTCCGGCTAGACACGGCTTGAACGTTTTAAGTGACTTTTAGTGTAACAGCGGAGCGAGGCGAGAATCTTAAGTGTTGCAAGTTTAGTTACTGCGATTTAAGTGGCGTTGAGATAATGCGTTTCTCATGTTAATTTGTTTGGTATTTCCGTTCAACGACCTTGGTATCCAATTATCACCTTCGTCGTGGACTTCTTGAATATAAAAGACTTTAAATGACAAGATAAATTAAAACAATAAGACTTTTCTTACTGAAAACTGAAATTTGGGTAAATTTTCTAAAATCACCAATACTGTTTCCAGTAACAGCTTTTTCCAACAGACTAAAAATATTTGGGAGCCCCGAAATTAAAAATATTCGTTTTTTTATTTAACCATATGGCGGGGATTATGGATTGATGGATGGATGGGGACTATAACTTCAAAAAAAGTAGAAATAACACGAATACCATTGAAAATTAACTTATTAGTCTGAACGATGATTCCAAAAATATGAAATATTCGAGTTAATATTTTTTACGAAAATATCAAAACACACGCAATCAGATTCATCTCATTTGTAAATTAATAAAGTTATTCATAGTCAACACTACTAACAAGCCATAAACTAGCTGCTTAAAAGTGGTGTAAAATTAATGAATATGAAAACTCCGCCGTTGCGTATAGTATTTGCGTCTCTAACGCTCAGCCACATCGTAAACTACGTCTGATGGCTACGGAATTGGCTGCTAATAGGCTGTAAAAAGGCCATAAAACGAAGATAAGTGATGTATTTGCGACACCCTCACGTCACGTGAAGAGAAATATGGTGGGCCAAAAATACTGAACATGACACCATGTCTTATTAATTGTGTTTGACTACATACAACAGGTCTTTATGGCATATAACGTTATTTGTATCTTGAGTTTGTTGTAATGAATTAATTTTATTTCTAACTAGGAGCCCGCCAGCGGCATCGCCCCGCTGCAAATTTCTGACTTACCCGATGGATTTTTCAGTTTTTTTCTTTCATAAGAACCTTTTCCTGACAGTAACAAACACAATAAAAAAAGAATTAGTGAAATCGGTTCAGTTGCTCTCGAGGTTTACGCTTAGAAACACATTAGCGATACATTTTTATTATATAGATTAAAACATTTGTTCCGTGTGGTTGCCGGGTTAGAATAGTGCCACTCCATGTCTTCCAGTGGATGTCGTTAGAGGCGACTAAGGGAATGAGGGCTTGTTGTACTACTGTTCGGCGATGGGCTTGCAACCTGTCACTAATAAGTACATTGATAAAAATCTTAGCCTGTTAGTGCGAAATGTGGTTACAGAATTATAAACAAGTCTTTTCATCAATGTACTTATTAGTGACAGGTTGCAAGCCCATCGCCTAATAATACTACAAGCCTTTATTCCCTTAGTCGCCTCTTACGACATCCACGGGAAGACATGGAGTGGCACTATTCTAACCCGGAAACCACACGGGCAAAAAAAAATATATAATGTTTGTTTATACGTAAAAATATACATTAAGTGGCATTCAGTAAAAATAAACAAATCACAGGATAATGTCACACAAATGTGACCTAGTCCCAAACAAAGCTCTAGACTTGTACTATGGACAACGATAGGCTTACTTATGTAGAGAAATATGTACTTAAATACGTAAACATCAAGGATCGTCTGTTGTCATTGTTTGGCTGTTTTGGAGGATGTATGTATGTATATATTATATAGATGTATAATTATATGTATTTAGTATGTATTTATTCAATTATTTACTTTATGTATTTATATTTAGTATATTTATAAATAGTTCTAATTTCAAAATTGAAATAATTTAATTGTTTCTTGTAGTTATTTAGTTTGAGTTCTAAACGAATTAGTTTACACCCCCTGCCATGAATTTGTGTCCTCAGTTATTACTCTTACAAGGTTGTCTGGAAGAGATCGCTATTTAGCGGTAAGACCGCCTGTTGTATACCTATGATTTAAAGGTACTGTTCCATGTTCTGTTTTAATTTTTTTAATTTTTGGTGTTCAATAAAGAGTATTTGTATTGATTATTATTACCAGGATTTGAACCTAGGATCCCTATCTTCGAAGGCAGGGTAGTACCAACTAGGATAGCATGTCCTTGGATCCGATTCCTACGGAACTTATTCTCGTGAGACCCGGTGTATTAATAATTAAACAAATGCAAAATCAATGTAGTATATACCCACTCGTCAAATTACAATTAAACAAAATAAATAATTAAAGGAACCGGCACCTGTAGGCCAACTCGCTCATTGCCCAACCCCTGGGGTTATCATGACATAACAATGCAGTTCTGTCATGATAACCCCCCAGGGCCTCGATTCTACAGCGTTGTAACGATATCGCGTTTGTCATGTTTTAGAATCGTTTATGTCACAGTCGCCATTATTGTAAATGACATAAGAGCTATCAAAACGTTGACAATACGGAAACACATCAAATACGATATCGTTATTACCGTGCAGAATCCCAGCCCTGGTGTTATTTTATGACCGACAATACAATTTCGACAGCTGCAAAGAGGCTGTACATAAAGTTTACTAACATAACCTCCTATGACGCGCGGTGTATACTTGGAACCAATAAAAATACAACGAAAATTTTAACTGGGACTAGACTGCTGAAATAAATATTATCTTATTCTTCCCGTTGTCCAAGGAACAGTAAGTAATACACTATTCTAAACGTCTTTTGCTTCTTCTGAAGAAAGTATATTTGTTTAGCGACATAACTCATTTTGTGTCATTTCATAACAAAACACATTTCCTTTGCTAAACATACGGAAATAGCTAGTCATAAGACAAACAAAGAGTCACGTTCGCCGCGGCCATCTTTGTTTGATGTAGTGACACGTTGTGGACTAATGGACTCTCGGTTTAAAAATGTGGGGTACTTTGTTCTCTTTGTGAACAATCTTTGAAGTTTGAGCGGATTGATCATATTGGTGAGCTGGGAGTTTCAGTCTAAAATATTTAATTCTCGTCCGGAACAAATGTGTAACAAAATCAGTAGAAATGCTTCTTCTAAAATAGTTCAAAATAAAGTGTCTATGTTCTCAATACGTGGTAGTACAACTAATGAATATAAAGGACTGATATAAATCAACTAGCTCTTATAGGAAGTAACAGTGATTAATACAATATAATTGAATGATCAAACGAACTTACCTGAAGTGAAGTTCGATCATAATTGTCATGTCTTCGGCGAAGAGATTTAGATAATTAAACCAAGGTAGTTGCCCTGCAACGTACGGACCTATTCGCACCCAGTCGGTATTGTAGAAAGAGAAAACAATAGCATCTATCTTCTACGCCATCAGCAGCTACTGTAGTACTCATTCTATTCAAAGAATATTTCAACGATGACATCTGTGGGGTCTTACTAACAGGGAGGGAGGGAACATAAATCTCTTCGCCGAAGACATGACAATTATGATCGAACTTCACTTCAGGTAAGTTCGTTTGATCATTCAATTGTCATGTCTTCGTCTCAAGATTTAGATAATTAAACCAAGGTAGATGTTTAGAGTAGATCAGTGTTGAAATATAAATGAGAAGTCGAAAATATGTAATCATAAGTAGGTATGTAATCATATTACTAAATCAGTCTTACAACAACAACAATTGGCTCAGTATTTTACAAAGTGCTTTGATCTAAAACAGCGCTTATAAAATCAGAATTAGGTTCTACAATTGGTAGCTTATAAAAATTTGCAAAAACTAATGATTGATCAGACCATCCTGCCGTTTTTCTAATGGTATCGATACTAACGCCAGCTCTCTGTGCGGCGGAAGTAGAAGCGTGCCGAGTGCTGTGTGCACTAAACACGCTAGTGTCGATACCACTAGAAGACAGGGTTTGCTTAATCCACCGTGCTATGGTTTGGGATGACACTCCATGGTACGGACTTTTTGATGTTAAGATTAGCTTATCTTCATTTAAAGGTCTAATTGAAGCCGTAACAGTCATGTAATCAACTAAAATCTTAGCTGGGCATATGTGAGGGCGTTGACAGAAAAAGGGTAAATCTAAGACAGGTTGTTTTCTATTCACGCCCGATGTTTTCACTAAATCAGTAATCAATATTATAACTCGTTCATCAGAAATAGTTACATTAGAAATTCGAATCAAAGACAGTGTTTGACATCTCTGGCCGGTGGCTAAAGCTAACAGAACTACTAATTTTTTACTGATTATATCTAGGGGTAACGTCTCATTGGGATAAAGGTTACCTAGATAATCTAGAACTAACGTAGGCTTCCAGGTATAGGAATACTTGGGGAAGGTGGGTTTTATTTTAAACACGCCTTTAAAAAACCTTTTAATGCGGTCGTCTTGACCCAAATTATTTTTAGAAATAATTGATAAAGCCGATCGATGGCTATTTAGTGTTCCATATGATGATCCCTTCCCCAAGCATTCCGCCAAAAAATCTAATGCGTCATAAACTTGAACATCCAGTGCATCAATGTTCTTTGTTTTGCAGTAATGCCACCAACGATTAAGGCTCGAAGAATATTGTGATTTAGTATTCTGAGACAAGGAAGAAAGCATAACCGTCAATGCTGACGCGGGGACTTGCCGTCTTGTGAACGCCTCCCGGATAATATACTCGCAGCCAGGGAAAGATGTTGATGCATTGGATGTGACTCTCTGAAATTAGAAATAAGTAACCTTTTATTCGGTGTAAAAATGATAGCTTCACTAATACTGAGACATTTAAATAAGGGCCACCATGGCTGTGATGGCCATAATGGCACCACAACGATTCCGGTGGCTTGATCGGAAATCATCTTTTTCAATACTTTCAATATCAACGAAAAAGGAGGGAAAGCATAAAACTTTAAAAAACTCCATTTAACCGTAAAAGCATCGATATTAAATGCAAAAGGGTCTCTTTTCCATGAAATGTATCTGGAGCATTTTGCATTAACCCGCGATGCAAAAATATCAATTTCCGGTACACCAAATTTTTCGGTAATTTGTGTGAAAGCATTTTGATCCAGTTGCCATTCAATATCGATGTTCCTAGATTCCCTATCTGCATCTGTGTTTTCACAAGACTTTATGTATGACGCAAATACAATTAGATTTCGCTTTTCGCACCAAGCCCATAGTTTTTGAGCAACTTCGTTTAAGTGTGGGTACTGCACTCCACCCATCTTGTTGATATAGACAATCGCAGTGGTGTTATCTATGCGCAAAAGAACATTACAATTACTTAAATTCTTCGCAAAACATTTAAGACCAAAAAACGCAGCTAATAATTCCAAGTAGTTTATATGATGAGTACATTCAACTCTATTCCAAGAACCTCCAATTTTTTCTCCATTACAAGCTGACCCCCACCCCTCTAAGGAAGCGTCTGTAAAAATTTCTAATCTATAATCATTAACGTTTAATAATTTAGATGATAATAAAATGTTTTTCTTCCACCACAACAGATCATTGTATATATTACTTTTAATTTCCATTGTTTTATCATAGTCATCATTATTCTTAATTAAAGCAAGATATCTTGACCTTTGCAAAGCTTTAGTGTGTAACCAGCCGTAAGCAACGGCAGGGCATGCTGCTGTCAGCGTACCCAAGTAACGAGCAAAAGAACGAATAGTCATAGTTTTGCTGGTTAATAACACCTTAGTACGTGACAGTATATCTTTTTTCTTTTTTGAGGGTAGTTCTAAAGTCATGTTTTCAGAGTTTAAAATGAAACCCAAAAACTGACAAGACTTAGAGGGAGTTAATGAACTTTTTGAATAATTTATTACGAATCCTAAACTAGTTAGACAGTTGATAGTTTCATCTAAGTTTTTTATACAAGCTTCAAAAGTATTTCCAAAAAGCAAACAGTCATCTAAATATTGAACTGAGGTAAAACCACGTGACCTCAAATGAGCAGACACTGGTTTCAATATTTTAGTAAATATGTGAGGCGCGGAACATAACCCAAAGGGTAGCGCTAGAAACTCGTAAAGTTCGTTATCAAAGTAAAATCTTAAATAATTTCTATGCGCCTCATGAATACGTACAGAAAAGTAAGCTTCTTTCAAGTCCAAGTTAACCATATAACAGTTAGGTGTTAATAATTTCGTCGCGGTTCTTATATCTTCCATTTTAAAGTGGTTTGGGGTTATGAATTTATTAAAATTTTTTAAATTTAAAATTAATCGTTTTTCTCCATTACTCTTTGGTACTAGAAAAATGCTAGAAATAAATTGATTTTCAGCTGTTTCGCAACGTCTTATAGCTTGTATACTAGTTAAGCGATTAAGTTCGTTTTTAATCAAAGTACGGTCATTGTCCGGCAAAAGTAATTTTGAGTGTGTGCTCGGGCTTTGATATGGCTTGGTGGTAAATGGTATTTTATAACCTAAAATGGCATCTAGAACAGTCTTATCACCAGTTATGAGCCTCCATTTATTAGCAAAATGGCTTAAGCGACCAGCAAGTACCTCGGTGTCTAACGCCGCCGAGTCGCGGGCGCTGTGTACGCGCGCCGCGCCGGGGCCGGGGCCGGCGCTGGCGCGGGGCGCCGGGCGGCTGGCGCTGCGGTCGCCTGCTGGTGCTGGCGCGGCGGCGCCGGCGGGGGCGGTTGGGCTCGCGGCCCACCGGCGCGGTTCAGCGTCCATCTCGAGTTGCGCTGAAACTGACGAGGCGGTGGGCCCCTCCAGTTTAAATTAGAACTGGGAACGGAAGCGTGAATCAATTGTCCAGTTTTTTTAATCCCCCTAGAGGATTTAATAAACTCCCCTAGCTTATCACCAAAAAGATGAGAATCCCGCTTTCGATCCTTAAAAGGTTCTACAAAGGTTTTTTCAAGAATTGGCGTAATTAAGGCCCGCCTGGTTTCGGTTTCTTTTTAATTTAGCTTCGTACTTTTTTATTTTCTTTTTTAATCGTTCTTCCTCAGAACGCTCCGACTTCCTTTTCGGCATGGTCACTAGGTGCGATCGCCGTGCGCGCACGAACAGGAATGAGTACTACAGTAGCTGCTGATGGCGTAGAAGATAGATGCTATTGTTTTCTCTTTCTACAATACCGACTGGGTGCGAATAGGTCCGTACGTTGCAGGGCAACTACCTTGGTTTAATTATCTAAATCTTGAGACGAAGACATGACAATCAAAATAATCTCGGATACTATCAACGAGTAATATCCATACTAATATTATATATAAATGTGAGAGTAACCGTCCGTCTTTCTGTCTGTATTTTAAGCTTGCACAGATATACCGTCGATTTCGACAGAATTTGCTATGGAGATAGCTTAAGCTCCGGGGGAGGACATAGGATACTTATTATTACGGAAAATTGAATAGTTCCCGAGGAAATAACGACTTTTACTCGAAAAGTTTCTTAGAAAATTTAATTGAGTGAGTTAGCGTGGCCAACTTTTTGGTCCTTACCCACATGCCCATCAAGTGGTCATTTTCGAGAAATAACGTTTACAACCCGAGCGACTCTCGGTCTTCCAAGTACTTAGTAATTATCTAGTACATACATACATAACGTCACGCCTTCATTCCCAGACCGGGGTAGGCAGAGCTACAGAAATACCAACAACTCAAAAAAGAATAGTTGATTCTATAACCACATTTTGCACAAATAGGCTAAGATGTTTGTCAGTGACAGGTTGCAAGCCCATTATCTAGTAAGCGTAAAATAATTTTGTATTTTACGTATAGGGCGTAATTGTAAAATTATCGAATATAGATACTTCAGCTTGTTCATTGTGATGATTTTGTTTCAGCAATAACATAAACGTAGCCTTTCTTCTATATTCTGTAGTTACAATCAACTAAACTGTGGAATGGTCCGTCGCCTGCGGTATTTCCGGACCAATACGACCTTCAAACCTTCAAGGAAAGAGCGTACTCTCAATTGAAAGAACGGCAACACACCTTTAACTTCTCTGGTGCTGCAGGAGTCTATGGGTGACGGTATTTGCTTACCATCAGGCGATCCGTCTGCTCGTTTGCCTCCTATTCCGTAAAAAAGAAAACTACCAAGATATCTATCCACTTTTCTATCGCACTGCACTGTAATAAGGTTATCGTTGTAGTAGACTGTATTAAAGGACGCTCTTAACTTCACACGCGTAATTAGTTTCCCGAGTGTCCCCCTTTTCTTTCGATTGGGGGTGGATTTTCGAGAAATACATGTACTTCAAGGAATATTTCCTCCATATAACAACTCTCTGTTTAGCTGTTTTGACGATGTCTGTCGGTCAGTCACGGAAGTTTTAAATTTTTCAGGCCGCACCATTCTAGATGGTTTAACATGGAATGTAATACTCGTACTTATCCAAGTTGGGACATGTTGGGACTTAATTTCAGAGCAAGTAACTTTTCGCGTATATTGAATCAGATATGATCCCTAAACTAAGGTACTAAGGTTAAAATTGTAACTAAACCTGTGTCAATATAGAGCCTCTGCCTAAAGGGTTAAACAATTACAAGACATGTTTTCATTAATATAGATAGCCAAACTTATCCCATATGGGAACTGGTCCAGTTAATCTTGGAGTAGAATAAGCAAGGACAATGCAAGAGTTTAGACAAATTATCATATTAACAGAAAATAACAATTAGTACATACATTCGAGAAACATAAACCGATGCTTAAAATATGCTTTGTCCTTATTTGACATTTGCATCTGACGGAAACTGACAAAACATAATTTTATAACAATAGGTTTGTAACGCGTTTATAAATAAAGTTAAGGCATCTTTAAGGTTAAGGTTTCTTTTGGCATTTTAAAAACTAAAAATTTAAATCCTTTACATACGATACTCCGTAAATCATAAATAAAGATATGTAGTAAAGGATTTCAGGTGTGGCCCTCTCTCAACCGTTTTACGAGTTCAACCGATTTGTCCCGAGCTCGAGGGTCTTTGAACCTTGACAGTTGAAACAAAGATTAAGTCTAAGTTAATTGCAGCTAAATTGAGCTATTTGCATGCCAAATTAATTAGGATGATAAAACAAATACAACTTCTGTTTTAAAACTGTTGTTAAAATTAAACCTGTTCGAAACTGGTACACGCTGTGCAACAGAATAAAATGAACACACACACCCATTACACTCACACACATATATCGACGACAGTATTCAAAAAAATTGTCGGGCTTTTAGAGCTTACTTAAGAGCTTACACCTTCTTGAATTAGTCACTAACAAAAAGCACACAGCAATACGTTAGAACGAGATGGAGGTATCTCCATACGTACGCGTCCATCTAGTCAGTGACTAATTTAGGAAGGTGTAATAAAGCTCTTTATTCTCGAGGGGTAAATTAAAAATATCTCAAAACTGTATTAAATAGCAATAACTTTTCATTCCAACTTCACAATTACCAGCGACCCAGAAAAGCCAAGAGTAATCCAACAGCTGGGAATATTAAATGTAAATCTTAATTACTGCAAAGCTTATCCGTCCACGTGTACTAGGAGCTCATACCCGCAGTACATAAGTTAGGAGTTGTCGCGTCGACAGCCGCAGTCCTCGGGGATAGTACGCCAGGTAGTTTATTCTGAAAATACTGTGGTTGTATTCCATTTTAAAGTATTGCAAATATTGCAATGCGGAGTATTTATCTAATTTTATATTAATCTGTAATCCAGGCCGTAATAATATAATAATAAACATACTCTCTCTTCTCAGTCGATGCACTCTTTATAGAGCGGACTTGGTCAACTGCTAGTACTATCCAATCGCTCGCCGTATGATATCTTGCCGCCTCTCCTGGTTTGCAGCCATTCTGGTATACACATGCGGTCCGCCCACTGCAGATTTGATTTGGTCAGTCCATCACATAGGTGACCTTCCACGTGGCTTTGTTCCTTCTACTCTGCCCAGGACGGCGAGACGTTCAACGGAGTCATTGCTACGCCTTAATACATGGCCGAAGAATTTTAATATTCAAATTCGAACCAGTGTAGATAGACACTGCCTGATGCCGAGCTCTACAAGGATGGACATGTTGGTTCGGAGTTCAGTCCATGATATTCCAAGCATACTCCAGCACCACATCTCTAGAGCGTCTGGGTCATACGTACACGGATTTAGGTTACCGTCTTTCCTGTGGACACACCGAGAGTTAACGTTTTTAAGGCCTAATTTTCTGGCTAAGCCCATACCCACAAAAACGCCGTCAGGGCTGCTTTAGACCTGTCATATAAAAACATAACTTATATGCACACAAGCTTTTAACTATTGACCACAGGAGAGACAACTTTTGTTTTTAAGAGTGTGTATGTCCCGTCTATCTTGTTTCTCAATTTCTCGAAGCGTACACGTCTCTGCCGCGTATAAAAATATAGGGAAAATGAGGGTTCGGATGAGCCGGATGAGGATTCGGATAATCATACTAATCAGGGGAAAATCTCACATAAATCGACCTAGCTCCAAACAAAGCTCTATAGGTAAGCTGGTACTATGGGTACTCGACAATGATCTAAATACTTAAATAATATATAGAGAAATAAATATTAAACATAATATAGAAAATATCCAAGACTCAGAAACAACTCGCGCTCATCACACAAATATTTTGCCCATACCGGGGATCGAACGCGGGACCGTTAGCTTCGTAGGCAGGGTATCAACTAGGCCAAAGCGTCGTCATGGATTTGAATTTCGCTGGATTTAAACCAAGTGAACAAAATATGTATACAGGCCCAGGACCTCCAGCTTGGTTTAGCTCATCTTGATTCTGTATCGTTAGATTAAGTACTAAGTTAATGTTGTAACAGCTCTTGTGAATAAAAGCTGTCATACATTAACAATAGAATTAAGATATCATAACAAGATGTTTAATACGATGTGGAATGGAGGGTCCTAATCGAGAGTTCGTAAATGATACAGAAGACAGTACGGTTTTTATACCGCTGGCTGTTACTGGTGCAGTTTTGAAGTCTTCAGTTAGACCATTTTATTAAAAGGTTTAAAATTTTAAAAAGGCTTAATGAATTGGGTAGACAAATTGAAACGTCGTAACATGAATATGAATAATTGAAATGCTTATTTGTGACGCCCTCGCATGATATATACAAATCTGATTTGACTAGCTCAACTCGGCTTGAGGAGATTAAGAACAAACACTAATAACGCTCTCGATCAGGTTTCCTTCAAGTCATTAACATCCCAAAAGCCTGTTCTGATAGCTAAAAAGTCGTTACAGTAGCAAAAACCAAATCCAAGGGAAACCAGCTGGTTACTCCGCCGTTATTACAGACAAATCTTTTCCGCAATCTTGGTAAGTGAAAACTTTTTGCCAGCATCCACCCCTTTGGAGAGTTCCTTATGGCTTTTTACTAAATAAAAGAGAGAGAGTGGTTTTGTATGTCAAGTCAACATGTGAATCCAATATCCTAAGCATGATTTTTTTCCTTCTCAGGTAAGTAACGTAAACTTATCGTCATCGAGATACTAGCGCCCTCTATGTATTTAGTACTTAAATTTGATAGCAACTTTTTTATGTAATGGAGAAGGCATACAAAGCCCACAGGCCACCTGATGGTTGGTGAGGTATGCGACCCACATTTGCATTTCCAAGATGCATCTAAAGACTGCAATCCTAAGACTGTGTTGCCAACCCTAAGGACTCTATGCTATTTTAACGATTTTCTGATCCCACTGCTGCTTGGCACTAGGTTGTAACGATAAATTGGTGGTACCACCACTATTGACGTCGACTTTCGTATTGTCTTCAAGTTGTAAAAGTGAAGTGTACGTAAAATAATGTATGAAAGCGTGATTTTATTTTAGGGATTCGTGCTATGGATTGGTTTAGATTGGATTAGGTTTTAGAATAGTAAAGGCGATTCGAAAACCAACGTATATTGCTCAAGCTTAGCTTAAAATAGGTCGAGAAACTCAGCGCATCGTTTTTCATTTACCAGGCTGTCATAAACTAAGGAAGCACGACACTCGCAGCGGCGCCATGTGTCGGTGGCCACAGAATAATTCTAATTTGGGCCAACAATTTACTTGAAAACATGTGGCATCTCGCGCAAACGCTTTTACGCATAATGACGTTAAGTTTGAATTACAAGAGAGACTCATATTTATTTGCTTGAGGCGCGTCCTTGAAATAACGCTTTCACAATATTTTCGCAGACATAATGGGCGCGCTAAATAAAATACTACAATAGAAAAGCGAGACGACTTTAACCCCGAGTTGACTCCGAAAATAAATCCTTACGAAACGCTCCGGGCGGAATTTCATTTTCGACAGTGATTGCCGTTTGACTACGCTTAATGGCTATGAAAAGACGAAATCAATAAAATGATAATAATGAGGTCAAAACTTCCTTGCGTAATATTCAAATTTATTTAACCTGTAAAGCTCAACCTAATTTAATCATTATTGTGTACGGCACAGAGTTCACGTTAAGAGTTATATCGGCCTGTTTGCCGTTGTTTCGAATTTGGAATCGAAAACCGCAGTCCTAAAGATAAAATGTGGACATTGCCGCAAGGGATTTGGCACTCGGCCACGTTTACAAGTAGCGAAACTTTATTTAAGTAAATTACAATTCTACGCGTTCATTATTTCCTGGTATTTCAAACAAAATGTGAGGGTTTTCGTGGGCGTTTAGGGATGATTGATTACTACAATTATTTTGTACGTATTTTCAAGGCTAAGCTGGCTTCAATTTTGTTTTAAGAATTCTTGGTATAACCGAGTATTGTTTTTACTTACCTAACGTCTTAAGTAGTATCTTGTTGTTCCATAACATAAATTGGCATTAATAATATAACAATATAAGCCAGTTCCTTCCTTTTCATCTTTTCCATGGCACAGCAACCGTTATTACAAATGGGGACCTCAGCTCATCCAATATGAAGCCTTATGTCACAAACTGCCGGCAGCAAAGCGATTCTTAATATTCCAGGAACCTCAATAAATCACAATAAACTAAGAAAAAAGAAAATGCTTAAGAATAACGAATAAATAATTTAATATTCTTAGAATAAATCTTAACCGTGGAGGGACAAGCTGTCTTCTCGCGGCCAGAACAAAAGTGGCCGAAATAGATAAATTAGCCGAGTTGTGGACGGTTTTACGCCAGTTATTAAATTATTCGTCAGTTTGGCATGAGCGGAGAATATTTTTTTACTTGTAGCTTTTTCTCAGCCAAGGGCTATAGATCAAAAAGTTTTGGTCAGAAGAGAAGGCATTATGTAAACTTTATATGCTTGTGTTAAAATGTCTGGTTATCGACTATGGGAAAAAACATCTTAAACGCTATTCGTAGTAAGTTTTGTGACATGGAGAAGACGATCGTTTATTCGGTGTTAGCTGCTATTTTCATGTATTATTTTTCTCTTTCTTTTTAGTATTGTCCCTTGAATTGATCTCACTTGCTCTACTAATTGGATGAATGGCAGTCACATGAAATGTGATGAATTTTCTTATGTACATTTACTGTTTCAATGCAAATAATTATTTAAGTGCTATGAAGAGTTGGCATGCAAACATATTTTTCAAATTTAAACTATTCCTTAAACCTATCCCATTGTTTTTTATATAGAAATGAAAATACATTCGGAAAAAACATGATTCACCAGAAAATTTCTTACAACAAAAATAAATTCCGTAAACCTACCTAACATTTGCCTGGATAAGTACTTGGCAAATGCAATACAGCTGGAATGTAAGTTATATCCAATACATCGTTTGGCGTGTGTTCAATTTGATGTTATCAGTGCTGAAGGTTCAAGATGTTATCCGATTCAAAATGCATGCAACTTCTGCAACGAATTTCCATAGTTGAACTCGCATAGGACGATGAGTGAGTTCGCCAAGTGATTTAATAAAATAAAAAATCCTACGCTCTTTGGAAAGTGCCGTAAACAAATTGAGGATGCCGAAAAACAACCTCACCCTTAAAATAAGTTTTGAATTGTAACAAGTTTGAATTCTATATAAAATCTAGATAAACGGGTCAAAACTTAGTTCCCTATTGCTTGTTCATCTTTACTTTAAGCCTCACATGTTCGTTTGTTTGTTCGTGTTTAGTTCAAAGTCAATTTTAAACTAGTTTCCGTTATTGGAATGGCCTGAGCATGAACTCGTTTGTACCTTCAATCGAGTAAGTACTTAACGTTAACGAATAGTCATTGAGAAAATGTGTATTCTGATTGATATTAACGCCCTCTAATCCGTATTTAGTACTTAAATTTTATAACAAGTTGACATTAACACTTTCGTATCGTTGTCGAGTAATATGGGTAAAGCATTTACACTTAAAATGATTTACGTAACCGAGAATAGCAATTCGAAAACGTTACGTTAGTTAGGCAACAGGATCCCCGCCATAGTTAACGTAGACTCGATAGTTCGGTCTAAACGAGCACATGCCAGTCAGCGTCGAAAAAAAGTGCAGCCGTCAAAATCTTGTCTTATAAACAATTTTGACAGCCAAGTCTGATACGGTTTCGACGCCGCCGTAATTTTTTACAGTGGTTTTGTTAAGTCTGACTTTAGTTACACATGCAAAATGTATCGAACTCAGAAAGACTACTAAAGCGCTGTTAAAGTAACTATCCAATTTTGAAAATCGTAGGATTATCAAGACATGGGTTAGGGCTATATAAGTAATCTTACTAAGGAACTGAACTTAACTGCGCTCACTAAGTTAACTAGAACGTTCGATTAAATGTTCAGTGGTTGTATACTATTTTTTTCGATTTTTGCCCTATTTGTCGTTCATCAACCGAAAGAATTCTATTTGCCTTCCCCAAGAATCCCATCATCATCACCAGATCGTCTTTCTGTGGGAGGTCTGCCAACACTTGTTTTTCAGTCTGCGGTCGTCGCTCTTAAGATAAGATAAAAGATGTATTCGGATGTTTAAGCAGGCCACATGGACACTTCCAACAACTCAGTTATATTTCAGGTTTTCAATTCGCTGTGCTGCGTCGGCAACTTTGTTTCTTCTGCAGTTCTTCTTATTTCTGTTTTTATCGTATTCCGAAATTTCCTGACAGAATTTTACAATATTTATACTTTTTGCATAAGTCCATGTGTTGAATTAAAGTGAATGGTGTTTTTTTATTACCATAGCACTGCTAAATAAGCAAGCTATATTTTATCTTCGCAAAAAGGGTAACGGTAAAATAGCCCTCGCCATACAAGAATCGCAATAAATAACCCAAGGCGCATCCCATCAGTTCATACATAAATCGCAAACTGTGTAAATACAATTCAGTTTTATTCGGCCATACATCTGACCCCGCGTCCTTCAGCCTTGAATAAATTATATGTTTCGTGACCCGACAAGCAAACCGACATAATTTACTCCATTATACACAGCGATGTGAACGTCTTGTCAAGGCATTTTCGGAGGTATTTGAATTTTGGATAGGATACTTATGACCAGCTGTTTGGGCGATTTATTTTTATTTTTTATTCCTTATATAAATGTATCCTTGAAAGTTCCAGATGGGTAAATAAATATAACAATTGAGAATAATAAATTTTACCTAAAAATATTTCGCCCAAATGGCAGAGATCCGATATTTTTGTATTGCAAAGTGGCTACCTAAGTTTTATGTAAATCCTCCTTGTTGGGTTAGAGAGTTAGATGGAAATTCGTTTAAAACAAGATCTAAATGCTCCACCTCATTTTATATCAAACCTCTTTACGAACCTGGTCGTATGCAGATGTTATCCCGTGGTAAAAGTTTGTTAATTTTGTTGGCTAATTCTTTCGGGCATAATTCGGACCCTAAACTTTGTGGACCCGCTGCGCTTTGGAACTGAGGGTTTTTCGGGGTTCTGCATAACAGCCCGTTAGTTACATAGTATAAAACAAAGTCGCTTCCCGCTGTCTGCCCCTATGTATGCTAAGATCGTTAAAACTACGCAACGGATTTTGATGCGGTTTTTTTAAATAGATAGAGTGATTTAAGAGGAAGCTTTATATATATAATACTTTAACCCGGAGTGAAGCGAGGGCGGGTCGCTAGTAATTAATACAATAAAAAACCATAAAAGAAAACACCATATCCACCACGATCTTCTCGTGACAGTAAATTAGACACTGGCTCAGTATTGCCAAAGATCTGCCGAACTTTATTACATATTTTACACGATTTTATATGTACCTACGCGTATTATTATGTATGTTATAGTCTGTAAATCATGTGTAGCTTATTTATGGCCTTGATCGTCTAAAATAAATTGTGCCTAATTTATTTCATATTATACTGAGATATCATTGAAGTACCTACAGCGCTATTATCTATATTATATAAAAATTAATCCCTATATGGGTAAGAATCAAAAAGTTGGCCACGCTAACTCACTCAATATTTTTTCTATGAAACTTTTCCGTTGTGACACGAAAATTAGCCATAACTTGTAAAATCCACCGGGAATGTCAAAAATTTGGAGCGGGTCGAAGCCGCTAACGGGTATAAAAAAATATCCCTATTTCCGTTGGTCACGGCACCACGCATGAACGGCTGGACCGATTTAGCTAATTGTTTTTTTTTTGTAATTGTTATTGTCAGTAAAAGGTTCTTTCTAAAGAAAAATAATGAAAAATCCACCGAGAAAGTCATAAATTTGCAGCGGGGCGAATTGCTGGCGGGTCGCTAGGTAAAAATAAAATCAGGTCATGACGCAATAAAAACTTAATATTGATTGATACAGATGTTTTATCTCATGAAAGCGCCATGCTTGTATGTGTACAGAAGGTGTACATGCACGTGCTCGTTGTGTATGTGTGTGTAGCTGACGTCGTCGTTAAGCGTCGTCGTAGTTTACGTGTCTATACGTATTACAACTACAAGTACAATCTTACTACTGACATACCAAACTAAATATCCTAGCGCTTTAAGCCTTTTTAAGGAAAAGTCAAAGAGACTCATTGACATCATGGAGAAAGAAGCGCTGGCAGATTTCTCACTCAATCAATTAGTTTATCCATTAAATTTGATAACTTCAACATGATTGACGTGGAATGTGGAAATATTTTATACAGCCTGGAGACGGACAAAGGGTACTTTTTGTCCCGGAAATTTAACATTTACCAAAGAAATTGCGAAATAGGCAAAAAGCAGCTACTACAAATAAATAAACTACTTAACTTACATAAAGTTAAGTTTGTAATCTAGAATTAACTCAGTACACTGCAAAAGAACCCAAAGCAAGTATTTTTAAATCTACTCTATAAACTTCATCCTGTCTTTTTCAGTTTGAAAGCGCTATGAAACTTTGTGGCAGTAAAAAGAGCTTCGAGCTTTGAATTTAATGTATGTGCCACTTTGAACTAGCGTGGTTTTAATTTTTTAGATAACTTTTATGAAAAATGTTTGGAGTGCGGTGGAAATAAACTATCTCTTATTGACTTGACAGCAATGGCGGCTGTGTCAAAAACAATACAATAACATGTCCATAATAATATTGCTTTACCGAGTGGAATAGAACTCCAGATGTAGTGAATTAACATAAGACATCGGTTTTGGTCGGAAATATCGTGTTTATCTTGCTTTCACCGTTCAGCTAATTGAGAAAACAAGACAAGTAACAACGTGTTTGAACAAAAGCATTGTCGTATGTTTAAACTTAAACTTTCACGTTATACATTCATATTTGTCGTTAAACGGGACTTAATCCCGTACTAAAATCATTATAAATTATTAACTCAACGTTTCAATCTTTTTGCAACGACCGTGGTCAGACAGAAGAGGCGGGCATCAATACCAATGATGATTTATAACTATTATAATACCACAAAAAAGTTGTATGATTGAGGCGGAAATCGCTTTACAATTAACGATAAGTCGGAATTAGGAACTATTAGTTCTAATTCCGAATATTTTTAACTATTGTTTTAAAATATCGTTTGTCATAAAGATTCTATGGGGACGGTTGAGATTCAAACGCGGCATCTTGCGGTAACGACTCGACGCCCTAGCCCCACGGCCACTGGTGCTCCATGCTAGTTAATAGACCGGAGGAGATTACTGCCCTGCTTAGAAAAATTACAGTATCTCAGACAAAACTCCTGAAGCAAAAGCAATCTTATTACCAACGGAATAGGATTGAACCCGCTTTAGCAATTGAATTTCAGTTACTACCTATTGGCTTATGAGGGCAGATTAGTTCACAAATTATTAATAATCCTATTATTTCACGTTTACACACGCATTATGTTATTCTTTAAGTTTCCTCTATTAAAGCTGCCATGCACGAAGCATTTAAGTATTTGACTGAGATTTGGCAAACATTTGGCTTTTTTTTTCGATATATTACTAAGTATAAACCATATAAAGCTATACTTACTATTTTAAAAGATGAAAACCTTTATATTTTGGTCACGGGTTACTAATGTCTTGCACAAAATTTATTCGCACATTTTCGTTTCGCATAGCAACCACAATCATCATTTCGCACAATTGCTTTTTGCCTAAATTTCTTGGCACACTATCATTTCGCACAATTTTCTTTGGCAGAATAATACATTGGCATAATGTTGATTAGAACAATACTCCTACGGTTGAATAATTGTTAAGGGTTTGCAAGTTTTTAATGTAAAATTTCAAAGAGAGGTAAATTCAAGTTGTTTTGTTCTTGCACTATAGGTATTCCCTGCCTTATTTTAAGCCCCAAAAACGGAGAATATTAGCATAGTTTTTTCAAGGGATGTAAAAAAAAAATAACCTCGAAGGCTAAGGCGGGAGCGAAGCGCAGCGAGCTCCCGCCTTAGCCTTCTAACCTAACCTTGCCGAGTCGGTTCTGCCCAGGAAGGTCTTACTCGCTCGCTCATGCACACATATATATTATATCTTTATTATAACTAGCTAACGTTCATGCCTATATCTCGTGCGTAAACGTTAGTAACATTAATATCTTTAGATATCTTTTTTAGAGTTTTGCTTTATGTTCTTCTCCTATAAAAATATACCTACAATGTGCTACAGAAAATTCTGCGATATAAAATTCGGCGGAATACATATTGTGCTACAGAAAATTCAGCGGTATAAAAGTCGACGATAGTAGTAGTATGCTATTCAAATTTGTGCCAAATGAATATTATGCGACATAATAATTGTGGTAAATATATAATTATGCGATAGTATCATTCGGCTGAAAGTAATTGTGCGAAAACGTTTATGCGAAGTGTATTTCGGACAACAGAGATTGTGTAAGATAAGGGGTACCCTTTGGTCACAACTTAAGAACAGCGCTGGCTCTTGCTTGGTGATGGATAAGACGGTGGTAGCGATCGGGACGGACGCTGCATAGGGTCCTACCACCACTAAAAATAATATAATGCCATATAATGGCGTTTTGGCTTAAAGAGCTAAAATCACTTTAACGACTCAATCCATTTTTGAAAGTAGCTGCTAGCAGAGACAATTAGCTTCCTTAAAAAAAAAAGACCGGTCAAGTGCGAGTCGGACTCGCGCACCGAGGGTTCCGTACAAACTTATAAGAATGTAAAACTGTATCGAGGGACAAACTTGATTTTGCCGTTGAAAATCTGATATCTCCATACTTCGACATCGGTTGCGATTAGTTTACCACCTGCAAATAAGTCGGCAATCGCAAAAAAAAACATATTTGTGAGTGATCAACAATTAAAAAAAAAACCTCTGTAGAAAAGTCGTGTCTGTAAGTGCAATGTTAGTATAATATGATGTCTCAAATAAATAAAACGCATTGTTTTCATATCATCGAATCGCACTAAACTTATTGCCGACTCGTATTCACGTTATCAATGGCTGATCAGTGAAATGCGTTTCGATCAAGGATCAAGCATGTTTTCCGGAAAAGGGACGGAAACAATAAAATGAAATGTAAAACTTTACGAGGTGAGATGTTCTGAGGGCTATGGAAGAGGCAAAAACATCGCTAGGGTACTCTTATAAATAAACATCTGACATACACATTGTTGCGTTTTTATGGCATGGAGATTGGGAAGTTTTTTTTTTATGTTAATGGGAAGGCACACGAGCACTCAGGCCACCTGATGGTAAGTGGAATCTGAGACCCATAGACATTTGAATTCTCAAGAGTATAATCCTAAGACCTCGAATGCGTTGCCAACCCTGAGGACTAAGATGGAATGCCTCTATGCTAGTAATTTCACCGGAATAAAACAATGCAAACACTGTCTGTGGTTAATGGATAGATGGTGGTAGCGATCCGAACGGACCCTGCACAGGGCCCGACCACCATTAGGTACTCGTGAACGAGGTCACAGATTAAAATGATATTGCGTTTGACGTGTTTTAATATTGTTTGAATTCGGCCACCATTACTGTCAAGCAAATAAGAGCTATCAAACCATTAACAATACGGAAACACGTCAAAGGAAATATCCTTTTTACCATGTAGAATCTCGGCCCTGCACGGCGCGCGAGTTCTGTCGCCCGCGAGAACACGAAACAAATAATTAAAGTCCCAAAGTGTGGTTACACTACATTTACAATACAATCTTATTTTCTTTGATAAGTGACAATTACTAATCAAAACACGTTTTCTTCATAAATTGTGACAGGTGACGGATAACCAAAGAGGAAAGTGTTCATTTGAAATTCTTTAAACTTCTTTGTTAATTATTATGGTAGGATAACCATGTTAAGCAAACAAAAATGGGATAATTTAAAAATAAAAATAAAAATACTTCTGATTATTTTAAAAGTATGAGACTTAATTGAGGGGCTAAGTTTAGGGGAAATGTGTGTAAAACATTGATTTTGTATTACCAATTTGAAGTCACCCTGTATAATGCAAGTAACAATTTACAATGTTGTTAAAAATGTAAATTTTAGTATTGAACTGATTCTTGACTGATTTTTTAATGGCTTACAAGTGGCCCATGGTAAATGTTATTACGATAGGTTCGCCTTGGTACATCCCTATTTTATTAACGATTGATAATATTCGATTTTTCTCTTGTACTATAAAGTATTTACCTAGATTTATACATTGTGCAAAGTTGCTTGTATCGTTTTGTGAGAAAGAGCGTCTATCGCTTCCGCCAACATACCCGCTGCATTCTTTCTTAGGAACTTACTTTTCAACTCGACGGACGAGTTATTAAAAGGGAAGTTAAGTAGTCCCGTCGGAGCGTACAAACAGCATTTTAAGGCGTGCTTTGTCAATTAGGTAGCTTAAAAGTCACTCGTACGGGCTCGCTCGCTCGATTGACGTATGGACAAGGAGCTGTTTTTAAGATAATGATATATGGGTCATACACAGATTTAGGTTATCGTCTTTCCTGTGGACACACCAAAAGTTAACGTTTTTAAGGCCTAATTTTCTGGCTATGCCCATTCCCGCAAAAACGCCGTCAGGACTGCTTTAGACCAATCATATAAAAACATAACTTATATGCACACAAGCTTTTAACTTTTGACCACAGGAGAGACAACTTTTGTTTTTAAGAGTGTGTATGACCCATATACCTCTGCTATTTTTGGTATGTGTACAGTCAAAAGCACTAATATCTTTGTACACCTTTCACGTCAAATTCATGGAAGAATTTCAGTCGACCAAACAAGAAACTCCTTTACTGTTTTTGATTTTATTTGTATGACATTAAGGTCCAAAAGCGGTAAAGAACTTACTTGTTCGACGATAGACAAGCCTTATACTCAGTAGCATAAAGGCGTGTAGTTATTTTTGAAGTCTTGGGAACGCATATATTTATGATTTTGACAGCACAGTATTATGGCAGCTGTTACTCGCTTGGCAATAGGAGAATTAAAGTCAAACATAATTACTAAAACGATATTGCAAAATGGCAACCGTTTCCGAATAATTATTACATTTAAAATAAAATTCATTTTGAAGATATGTTTTGTAGTAAGTAAAAATAAAGATATTATCAACGCTACCAGGAGCGTATCACCACGAGAAGTAAACGGAAAAACTAAAACGACGATAAACTCCGATTGTGATAGCATACGGATACGGAAACTGATCGATATTGTTATAGTGTTCGTAAAATCGAGTACGTAATTTGAATGTTGACGTTTGGAATTGTTATTCGAAATTCAAACCTAGTTCCTATGAATCTCAATAGGGAAGTCGACGTCAATTGGATTCACACAAACCACTAAATATATTTTTCGTAAATAGACTAACTACCGTACTCAGGTACGTCAGTCAAATTTAAAGTGTGATTAAAGTTATTGCTGCCACTTTCTTTGCCATAGAAATAGAATAAACCAACACGTCATTTAACAAGCATTAAAATAATTAATATCTCTAAGTTTAGCCTTAAAAACCAAATACCAAGGCCTCTATTCCGCTCGGCAAAACTATATGGCCTTTGACACGTTAAAGTATTGTCAACGTTAAGATAAAGTGAAAAACACGAAGACAAAAATAGTTTTACTTTAAAAACACGGAAACATATTTTCCGTCAGGGATGGAAAACATTCCCCGCGTTAAACTGCGGGGGGGGTCACGTTTTGACTTTAGAAAATTATGAGTTCGAGTTAAGAACTGTCAAATAGGGCATTATTTTATTATTAATTATAGGAACTAATTTTGATACCTTTTAATACAAATAAACATCCTACAATCCTACACAAGATAACAAGTTGTACTGGGATGACAGCTGTCAAAAGAAAACTGAAATGTACACATATTGTTAACTCCAAAGTCACAATGGACGTATAGGGCCTCTATTCAACTGCGTTATAACGATATCGTTTTTGACCTGTTTCCGTATTGTCCACGTTTTGATAACTCTTATGTCATTTACAATAATGGCGACTGTGATATAAACGATTCTTAAACGTGTCAAACACGATATCGTTTTAACGCACCTGAATAGAGGCCCTGTTGTACCTAAACATGTATTATATAACGTGACCATACGTCCCGCTTTGGGCGGGACAGTCCCGCTTTCAGGCAGTCTGTCCCGGTGTCCACCGCGAGGCTGAAATTGTCCCGCTTTTGCAAACACACCAAATAATAATTTAAAATGTATTTTTCTCGCTCGAAATGCGTGGCACGGCACGGCACGGAGACAGCCGAGACCCGCCGAGCGGTGTCGCGCTATCGCGTGCGAGCGGGATAGATAAACCCCTTCCACCCGCACTTACTCGACGACTGCATGTAGTGTTTTGTTTGTTACTTTTTTGGCGCAGCGGACATGCCTTTAGGCTATTACAAGAAAATAACTCTTTACAAATGAAACTTTTTCGCCGGAGCTCCGCACAGCGGCGCCGTCCTCCCGCACGACCACACTCGCTTATCGGCTGTCAGCGACAACCGAGCGATTCCGCGCACTCGTTTATAGACGAGAACACTAACTAATAGGGGTTATGACAAGACGGGGACAGGGGCCAGCACTTACAAACATCTGGGCCTCATTCTACTGCGTTATAACGATATCGCGTTTGATGTGTTTGACTCGGCCGCCATTATTTACAATGACAAGAGTTATCAAAACGTTGACAATATGGAAACACTTCAAAGGCGATATCGTTTTTACCGTGTAGAATCTCGGCCCTGGTTTATTCCCTAGTAGCACTAGAACGTTTCACTTCTTGACCTTGTAAGGCCCACCATACAAGAAACAGGACGACTTTTGTGAAAGGAAATTTGTACCTAGCAGCGAGGAAATAAAGTTCAAAAACGTTTGCTCTATAATACCAATTTTAATTTCTAAACAAAGAAAGATGGACTTTATTGTCATTGTGATGTAGTTTAAATTAAATTGCCTTGATTATGGGAATCCTAATGCATATCGGGCCCTACGAGGTTAATGCAGTTTATAGTCACCTTTTTCCAGATTTTTATTTTTCATTTATTTGTGCCTGAATTTTGAATTTTATCGTGTCTTTCTTAGCATAAACCTTAAAATGTTTCTGTTTACCTTAATACCGCCATTTTTACCTAATTTTATATTGTTCAATGAAATATTTTTTTTATGTTTATTTACAAGACTCAGAACTAAATAACCAAACAAGTAGATAAATACATAAAGGCTTGTAGTACTGTTAGGCGATGGGCTTGCAACCTGTCACTAATACACTGGTAAACATCTTAGCCTGTTTGTGCAAAATGTGGTTACAGAATTATCAGTAAGTCTTTAGAGTTGTTGGTATT
Organism: Acleris holmiana; assembly: GCA_949316455.1. Taxonomy (NCBI): domain Eukaryota; kingdom Metazoa; phylum Arthropoda; class Insecta; order Lepidoptera; family Tortricidae; genus Acleris; species Acleris holmiana. Next base: position 12,095,758 of record OX438782.1, on the reverse strand, counting down.
TCTGTAGCTCTGCCTACCCCACTCTGGGAATGAAGGCGTGAAGGCGTGGAGACTCTGGGACTGCAGGCTGGACGTAGTGTAGCAGGTGGAAGAAATTAGTGAAACGGTGTAACTTTAAGTGCATTTATTCGAGCACAGACGATATAAAAAAGTAATATAAATGCGTCGTTGCGTTAGACCGTTCCGAAGGCGAGTGAGCGGCGGGGGTCGCCGCGCAGTGGAGATCTCGACGTGAGCATGTGTGTGTGAGTCGTATGCGTGACGGAGCACACACACACGCTAGGCGTTAACAATGTATGAATGTATGTATGTATTTCCAAAAGGACCATTGACTCCTTCTGTCTGTCCGTCGTCTGTCACACAAGTTTTACAGCAAAACGGTTAAACATACAGTCTTATTTTTTTTTCAGTATACCAAAGAACCTTGTTGACCCAAAACCATACGAATTGTCAAAAATTATTTGCATATATAGCTATTTTTATAGATATAAGCGCTTACTGTAAAAGGTATTCTTCCTTTTGTTGTTTAACTAGAGGAGAAGCGAATGCAATGTATGTTGTCTAGCAAAACCAGTCCATGGGTCCACAGAAAACCAGCGTCTTACATCCAAAAGGGGGTACGACACATGCTGAGTGGATACCATTTTCGCAGCACTCTTTATAATTTACTTCTAAACTGGTAGATTTAAAAAAAAAACACCTTGCAACACAATGTGTAAACTTTTAAAATTTAAGCGAAATTCATATTTTCTATTCTATTATATTCTATTCTATTCTATTCGATATATGTAAGGCGCGAAAAAAAAAATTGAACTATCCCGTCGTCGTTGTTAAGAGCTCGATGAGTAGATACTTACTGTATTTTTTGTTTTAAAAATATTGGAAATCATAGAAGAGAAAAGCCACAAAAAGTCAGCTTTGTTCCAAAAAATTAAACAAACATAACCGGTTTCTAATAAACATGAGTGTTTTTTTATTATTTAGTAAAAGATACGTACTTAATGATAAGTTTTTTAATTATTTGATCTATTAACAAAGTTTAACTACAACCGCTTGCCAAGCATGATTAAGTTACTTGTAACTTACTTTTACGATCAAATAGTAATAAAATACCTAACTCTGTCTACCATTCCATATTATTTTCAAAAACTAAACACCTTGTTTAATTGATTTAGTTTAGTATGTATTTACAGATAATGTCTTACCTTCAAGAAGTAAAACAATTAAAACCTTAAACCTCAAACAATAAGATACGAAATCCACGTCTTTGTGTCAAATGTATCTCGTAAGCCAGTCACATGCGTGTTGTCGTAGCCGTGTCTACACGCTCTGTAGATTGTAGCAGCCTCGCGTAGCAGTGTACATTCGTAGCACGTCGCTATGACAAAACCATGTGAGACATTGACTCGGATATGAGAAAAAAGCACCACGAACATATTTCTTTTCCCCAAATATGTAATGAAAAATGTCCTTATTGTAGGAAGTTAATAACAAAACGTCTGTTTTTTTGATCGATGGCTTTTGTAATGGGGGTACCATGCACGCTATCGTCAATTACTGTTCACAATATTTAAAAACCGGGCAAGAGCATGTTGGCCCATGCTCAGTGTAGGGTTCCAAAGCCGTTAAGTACCACAAACATAAAAATCAACTAGTAATAACTAATTTTCTATTTAAAGTCAATTGGTGCCGTCTTAGATGATTTTAATAGGTATAAACACTTTAATCACCTGTATCTCAAGAACCAATGATGTCTACTTAGTCGTCATAGTTTTCCTTTAAAATTCGTTATATGCTCTTTCATTTAAGTTTTTTTTTGAATTTTGGTATTTGTAGTTTGGGCTGTACACTTGAGTCTAATAAAAATTAGTGCTTTAAAGCTTAATATTTCATAAACGGATTACTAAATCGAAAATCTGTTTACACAAAACCCGTATATTTTTGAAATACCTATCCAACGACACACGATGGGGTGGACGCCAAAAAATATACATCCCCATGTTATTGTACCACTTTGTTGGCGTGACTAATGTGCATATTCCAAATTACAGCTTTCTAGGTAGCACTAAGAGTCTCTGCGCTAGGCTGCGGACGGACGGACGGACGGACGGTCATGGCGAAACTATAAGGGTTCCTAGTTTGACTACGGAACCCTAAAAACCATGCCTTTAACGTGTTTTGATAGTTTTTATTTACTTGACATTAATGGCGGCCGAGTTAAAAAGAATACTAAAACACGTCAACCGCGATATCGCTAGAACGCAGCAGAATAGAGGTCCCATCAGGGCCAAAAGAAAACATGTTTTTCTTTTATGTTTCTATCTACTTGCAGTCACGTGTAAACGGACTAACCATCTGAACCAAGTACTAAGGCCGCATAACAAAACTGGAGCCGTCATAAACTTTAACAGCATCTTTTTCTACATGATTACAAAACTTTTCCCATAAAAGGGAATTTACGGGCCGAACCAGCGGGCCAATGAGATAGTTAACATAAATCATTGAGCAGATGCGCTCAATGGATGCGGTTTGCTCTGCCGATTTATGGGCGCCTACTTGACAACGTCACATTGAAAGGCTTTTCGACCCGTGTTGCATTTAAATTGTATTAATGCAGAAATACAGGGCTGGGATTCTACAAGGTAATAACGATATCGTTTTTGACCTGTTTCCGTATTGTCAACGTTTTGATAACTCTTATGTCATTTACAATAATGGCGACTGTGACATGAACGATTCTTAAACGTGTCAAACACGACATCGTTTTAACGCACCTGAATAGAGGCCCTGGGAGAGACAGAGTACGGTCACTGTCACTCACGGTAGGGGTACTGCTATGGATCAAACTTTGCCATGGACATTGTTTGTTAGTCGTATCGTTATTTTTTTATGGTAGCTATTATTCAGGGCCTCTATTCAACTGCGTTATAACGATATCGTTTTTGACCTGTTTCCGTATTGTCAACGTTTTGATAACTCTTATGTCATTTACAACAATGGCGACTGTGAAGTAAACGATTCTTAAACGTGTCAAACACGATATCGTTTAAACGCACCTGAATAGAGGCCCAGTTGATAGTATAATCTATTGGCTTAGATAGTCAATATCAGTTAGAACAAAGAAGAAACAAGACCGCGAGCTCAGTATTTTACTTTGTTAGAAACCATATCGTTATCTTATTGTTTTCGATACGTCCCGTTACTAAGAGCTATCACTATTTTAAAATAATCATGATAAAGTAGAAAAGCCACTAGGATGGAGGCATTTCATCTTATTCCTCATGTTGGCATTGCATTTGCAATCTTAGGATTACTGTCTTGAGATTCACCTTTAAACTTATTGCTATTATGTTGAAAAATTACCAATTATTCCGAATTAATTTTTCCACTTTCGTTTTCTTTGGATCTTTTAAGTTGTTCGGTTTGTACAGTTGGCCTAACAGCAGCTGCACACCTTAGTACCTAGTCGCTTTAACGCCGTTGACAGATTAGTGCATTAGTTCAAACATGACGTTAAAGTGACCAAGTACTAAAGTGTGCAGCTACTTATAAATTGACCGTACTTGTTTCTCAATTCGTGTCATCTTAGCAGTATTATCCGACTTTACGATACGCTTTAAGCGGCACCTTAAGTTCAATAGCCAAAGCAAATTCAAACCTCTTCTGATAGTTATGAGGTTGTGATTGCCACATCATTTTCATCGGAGTTGTCACCATTTGTCTTCACAGGGCAGTTTTGTTTTGTAAGTTTTCGAATAATTAAGAACATTTTTACGATCATGAATTCTTACAAGTCGTAAGCAAAACACTAGTCATAAAAACGTGAACATTCACGTTTTATTCCCAACACAACTCGAACATAACTTTCAACTGAATGAATAAGAATGTAAATGGCTGTAGTTAAATTAAATTTATGCCTTATTTCCATAACTCAGCATTCAGCTTTCTTGTGCGATTGTCTCCCAGGTAGTAAAAAGAGTTCATGCAGCACGACCTAACAACGTTAGTAGGGTATTATTGGGGATTCTGGATCATTTGTCCTCGCTGCGCTCGGATGATCCAGAATCCCCAATAATGATCCAGGATCCCCAATAGTTTCCATCGATCAGGGATCTAGTCGGATGATCCAGGATCCCCAATAGTTTCCATCGATCAGGGATCTAGTCGGATGATCCAGGATCCTCAATAGTTTCCATCGATCAGTGATTCAGAATTCCATAAACTCAACAGGTAAACGAATGACCTGACAATCCTTCAATGGTAAATTTGCATATTCTCGCCTCATAAATTTCTATAACAAAATATTTTGTAAAGAGAAGCAAAACCGGAGTGCCGTATAATTCAATTTTATATTACTTATATTTTTGTTTACGGCACTCCGGTTTATTTTTCATAAATTTATTTCTTTGTTTATTCATCTTTGTTTATTTATCTTTGTTCCTGTTAACACTTTCCAAACAACCATTGCTGTACTAATGTTATAGGATAGTCCCGCTAACAGTTTTCTGGAGTGGCCAATTCCATACTAATTGTTTAAGGACAAGGCGGTCTTTCGATACGTTCCAAAGGGGCGCCTCCTCTGTACTGATATTTACTCAACCAAGATAATACTAGAACGCTGATCTATATATGCGACCGATCGTAAAAACTTTGATAGCGTGATTCAGGTCTTTTTCAATTATTACTGTCAAATCAAAATAAAAACTGCAAACTTTTTTTGATTTCAAGCTATCTTCAGTTGTTATTAAAAACCACATTATTAAAAGTGTTGATTAAAGTGAAATACATTAATTATTCCAATATTTGTGTATTATTCAAGTAATGAGAGATTGTTACGACATCTATTTAAAAAGGTAGGTACTTAACATCTGCTAGTCTGACGATAAAGTGACTCACGCGCTACTGTTACTAAGAACTGCTCAATGTTATTGTTAGCGTAAGATGGCGCTATTTGACAATGCTATTTGAATGGAATAATACAGTGAAATGAATCTGCGGTCTTTAATAAAGTAAAAATTTCGTAGGTGAACTGAAACTTTAATAAATAAATCGACTGAAACTATTAAGTTTATCTCAACACTGTAATCGTTCGCGATGTACATCAAAGTTCGAACATTGTTACGACATCTATTTAGGTAAATCAAATGTCAACTTTATTGCTGATTGACAAGAAACTCCGCGCTGTGTTTACTAAAAACTTCATTAATCAATGTTAAGATGGCGCGGATTAATACAAATAATCGATATGAAACTAGCACGATGTTTTTACTGTTTACTAAGAACTTCGTTAATCAATGTTAAGATTGTGTGCATGAATGCAATAAAGTAAAATAATTTCGAACCTTGAGAGCCATTACATAGCATGCTGTATGACATGTAGATAATAGGAAGCGTAAGTAATTTATGTTCATGCTTCACATGATTCGAACAAATATATGTGTTTTTCTTTCTTCTTTATAGCTAAAGCCGATTCACAAATTCTGAGAGTTAAACAAGTTATTTAAACAATAAGTATAGTAAGTCGTTGCTGTCTTCAAGCCAACCAGTGCCTGTTTTATATTTCCTTATTTTTTTTTTTATTTTTTTTTAATAATAAATATCAGGGGGACAATCTCATACAAATTGACCTAGTCCCAAACTAAGATCTAGGCTTGTACTATGGGTACTAGACAACGATATAAATACTTATATAGAGAAATAAATACTTAAATACATAGAAAACATCCAAGACTCGGGAACAAATACTCGCGCTCATCACACAAATATCTGCCCATACCGGGAATCGAACCCGGGACCGCTAGCTTCGTAGGCAGGGTCCCTACCAACTCGGCTAACGCATCATATCGTCTTCATAGTTAGGCTACATTCGGTACATAGAAACGCATTAAAGTACATGCAGCTACCAAATACGAATAAGGTTTCAGGTTAACGCAACAAGCTGGCGCCGCGCCTTATAGGTGTAAAGGATTGGGAGTGATTCACAATAATTATATTTTATTTTCTAATAGACGAACGTCTGTAATGCAGAATTAAGGTTTGATTTTGTTTGGACAATCTCATTTGAAATAAAATTATATTACTAATAATTTTAATTGGTAACATCTAAATGCAGCCTTAGTTTATAGGGTTATAAATGGAGCTTCCATTTATTTGAGCATTCAATTGGTAGTGGCAGTGCAGTGAGTGAGACAAGTAATTAAAAAGAAGCAGCAAGTATGTACGTAATATTTTTTATTTTTTATTATTTATGTTGATTGTGTTTGGTTAGTGATGCTTATTCAAATACTTTTAATAAAAATAGGTCGGCAGTGTTCAATCCGTTCGATTCCGATGAGGAGATTAGCTGTGCCCAGCAACAGACTGCATCTACCGCTTCTACGAGTGCAGCGAAAGTTAAGACGGTAAAGGCGAAGCAGAGAAGAACTAAGAAGGCGGCGGAACTGCACGGCTGTGATTCAGACCTGGACAGCGTCGTGAATGCATCAGCTGCTCAACCGAAAAAGAGACGAGTCGCTGTGTTTCTTGATTCCGAGGTAAGATGCGCGATTGTTTATCAAAACATACTTCGAGGATACGATAGCTTAGTTGGTAGTGACCCTGCCTACGAAGCTAACGGTCTCAGGTTCAAATCCGGTAAGGGCAGATATTTGTGTGATGATCGCAAGTATTTGTTCTCAACTATTGGCTAGGTCAATTTGTGTAAGATTGATTTATTATTATGATGATTTCATTAAAACTGTTTTTACCCAACTTTAAACCGACTTCAGTTGGACTGACCTCGGTCATGATAACAGTTTGTCGCTGGATTTTTTTAATAATTTAAGTGATTTTCTTAATTGTATTTATAAAGGTGAATAATATAAGGTTGCTAAATAATTTCAGGGTGACGAAGAGGAACCGATCAGGGCCGCTCCGCTACGTAATTTTTTGACAAGAAGGACGGGCTCCGGGTACACGCTGCAACGAGATCCCAGCCGGCGCGGGGAGTACTACGTCGAACTCCGAGTCTTCACCACGCGGGAGCTTGAGCCGGTAGCGACGGAAGCAACCAGGTGGAAACATGCCTTTTTCACATATAAAGGGGCTGTAAATAATAATAGCCCAGTTTTCAAAGCGGTCAGACAAGTTGCTCAGGCTGCTAAAGAAGAGTATAAAGGCGTGCAGCCTGTGTTGTACCCGTCAAATACTTTTTAACTAATTTTAGTTATGTGTTTATTGTAATCTGCTACTTTACAGTCGGTTTAAAGGCAAATTTAAAACTTTTGCGGTTTTCAACAAATGTAATTATTACAAAACAAAGCACGTCTTACATAGAACAAAAATAGTATAAGATGTTCTTTTGCGATGTATGTAATGTTTCCGTTCCAAAATTAGCAGCACATAAAAAGACTAATATCCACAAGTCTAATAGTTTGTTAAGTACGCGGCTTGAAAACGTTTATATAATAGCTAATGCTTTTCGGAGTAGAATTGTTAGTTATAAAGTCAATCCCTCAAATACGAATATTACCCCAGATTCATTTTTATGTGAAAACTCTGATATAGCACAACAACTTATTAAAGATTCATTACAAAAGCATGTCTCACTCAAAGTTAATTTGGAACTTTTCGTAAAGTATTGTTTGCCAAAAAATAGTGAAAGTTCCATTAAGTCATTTAACACTAAATACGATATAGTTTTGCAGAGTACAGACGTTTTATCATTATATAAATCACTTGCTGATGTACTAATTACTAAATGTGCGGAATTTGAGCTCTCGGAATCAGGATGGACAATCGAATCAGTTAGTCACTTAGAGATAAACATAGTAAAATACAATCCTTTGAGAGCTGGATCGTTTATACCATTACCAAAACATATTGCTAATACAAAAGCTTGTTTGAATATAAATAATGAGGATAATCACTGTTTTATATGGTCTATAATGGCTCACTTGTATCCTAGCAAGGTTAACTCAAACAGAGTCTCATCTTATCCCAAATACCAAAATGTTTTAAACACTTCCGGCATGGCATTTCCACCAAGCATCTCTGATATAAGGTGGTTCGAAGCCAACAATACTGATATTAGTTTTAACATCTATGGTTTAACAAAAAATGGTAGTGTTATGGGCCCTTTATATAAAACCGCTAATCGTAAATTACAGCACATCAACTTGTTATTAATAACTAAAAATAGTAAGGCACACTTTTGCCTAATAAAAAACTTTGAGAAACTTGTTCGCAAACAAATAACTAAACATAAATCTAAGATACATTTGTGTGAAGATTGTTTTTTATATTTTTCAACAGAGGAAAAATTAATTCAGCATAGTTGTGCAGGGGTACAAACTGTTTTACCAGAGGCAAATACACAACTTTTTTTTTCTAATTTTGAAAGAACTCAGGAGGTGCCTATTGTGATCTATGGTGACTTCGAAAGCTTATTACGAGAGTATTCAGATAAAAGTAAATCTATGTACGTGGAAAATATTCAATTGCATGAGGCATCTTGCTTTGCATATTACATTTGTTGTAGAAGCGAGCCTTATTTAAACGACTATGTTTCTTATCGTGGTCCCAACTGTTCGAAAAAGTTTGTGGAGTCTATATGTAATGATGTGCAGCGATTGTACTCAATATTATCTGTCAGCAAACCTATGATTCCGCTTACGCTAGAGGAACAGCTATCATTTGAAACTAGCACTGCTTGTCATATTTGTAAAGACAAGTTTTCATCTAGTGATAACATTGTAAAGGATCATGATCACTTCACAGGTCGATATAGAGGGCCCGCTCACAATAGTTGTAATTTAAATTCAAAACCTTGCCCATTTATACCAATAATTTTTCATAACCTTTCCGGATATGACTGCCATTTGTTTATTAATGAACTCACAAACGTATGCGGTCGAATAAACCTTATCCCAAAAAATAAAGAAAAGTATATTTCGTTTACGAAGTTCATTCCAATAGACCAGCAAAATGTAGCTCAATTAAAATTTATTGATTCTTTCAACTTTTTGAGTTCAAGTTTAGACAATTTAGTAAATACAATGAAAAAAGATGATTTCCAACATTTAAAATCATTTTTTGGAGATGGGGCCAAGTTTGATATAGTGCGAAGAAAGGGTGTCTATTGTTACGATTATATAAACTCTTGGCAACGTTATGAAGAAACCCAGTTGCCTCAGGCTTCCAATTTTTTTAGTAAACTCTCATCAGAATCTGTATCTTCTGAGGATTATAATCATGCCTTACATGTTTGGGAAACTTTTGCTATTAAAAACTTAGGAGAATATACAGATTTATACTTGAAATGTGATGTGCTTCTTCTATGTGACGTTTTTGAAAAATTTCGAAGCATGAGCCTTAAATACTACAATCTTGATCCCTGTTATTACGTATCGTCACCATCATTAAGTTGGGATGCTATGTTATTATACACAAAAGTAAAATTGGATCTACTCTCCGATATAGATATGTATCAAATGCTGGAAAACGGAATAAGAGGAGGTCTTGCTCAATGTTCACATAGATACGCAAAGGCGAATAATAAATATCTTCCAGATTTTAACATTAACGAGCCGAATAGCTTTTTAGCCTATTTAGACTGTGTAAATTTATATGGATATGCAATGATGCAGCATCTGCCAACAGGAAATTTCAGGTATCTTAACGATGATGAATTAGCAAACTTTAACGTTGAAAAACAGTCACGCGATTCTGATACCGGTTTTATACTTGAAGTCGACCTTCACTATCCTGTTGAACTGCATGAGTCTCATTCAGATATGCCATTTGCAGCTGAAAAATTTGCTCCTAGAGGAAGCAAAAATAAAAAAATAATTGCTAGCCTCTACGACAAACATAGATACATTATTCACTACATGCATTTAAAAGAATGTTTGAAAAATGGTCTTGTTTTGTTAAAAACATATAAAGTTTTAGCTTTCGATCAAAGTAACTTTTTAGAACCATACATATCTTTAAATACCACCTTGAGACAAAATGCTAGCTCAGATTATGAAAGGGATTTTTTCAAAAAGCAAAACAATTCAATATTTGGCAAAACGATTGAAAATAAAAGAAAACAGGTTGATGTAAAACTTGTTAATATCTGGAAAGATCATTCAAATAACACAAATAAATTTTGCGGCGCGGAAAAATACATAAGTGCTCCCAACTTCAAAAACTTGGCAGTTATATCTGATTCATTAGTAGCAATTCAGTTGCAACAGACAAAAATCGTTTTAGATCGACCCATATACGTGGGTTTCTCTATTCTAGAAATAGCCAAAAGTCATTTGTATCGCTTTCATTATGATGTGATGAAACGTGTTTATAAAAATAAAATTCATCTTTGTTATACGGACACTGATAGTCTTTTGTATTTAATTCATACAGAAGATTTCTATGAAGATATCAAAACACACATAAAGTATTTTGATACTAGCAATTTTGATGCTAGCAACATATTTAATATGCCCTTAGTGAACTGTAAAATTCCAGGATATTTTAAAGACGAAATGGGGGGTGAGATCGTGAAGGAATTTGTAGGTTTGAGAGCAAAACTATATTGCATAGATACCCAAATTTCAACAATCAGGAAAGCAAAGGGAATAAAAAAGTGTGTTACAAAAAAACTTAATATTAATAAATACAAAAATGCTTTATTTCAAAATGAATGTTTTAGAGATAATATGTGTGTAATAAAATCAAAAAATCATAAAATTTTCACGCAAAAAATCAATAAGCTAGTTCTTACAAGGGATGATGATAAAAGGTGTGTATTAGAAGATAATGTTTCGACTTTGCCTTGGGGACATTACAAATTAGCATTTTAATGTGGCAGCACTGTAAAGTAATAGAAATTTAATGCAAACGTGTGAATTGTAACATTTTTATTATTTTTATAAAAACAATAATGATGAATGTACGCCTATTGTTTTTCTTTCATTTACCTCCGCCAGCTAATTAATCACGTGCTTAGTAATAAACCCGCCTAACTCAAAACTATTAATATTTCCATATTTCAAGACGCACTCTTGATTTAAAATAAGTTGGCTTTTTTTATTTTGAGTTACGCTAGTTTTACACCTATTGCAATCGTATTATCATGACTCGATCGCTTCTACTGTCAAGTCAATAAGAGCTATCACAACGTTGATAATACGTTAGCAACAGGGAAACAATCAGACAATATAGAGTGAGGAGCCATTAATAAAAATTATTAAATGGGACAACCTCACACAAATTTACCCCCAGTTCCAACTAAGCTCTAGGCTTGTGTTAGGGTACTAGACAACGATAAACATGCTTATATAAAGAAATAAATACTTAAATGCATAGAAAACACCCCAGACTCAGAAACAAATACTCATGCATGCATTACACAGATATTTGCTCTGAGCGGGAATCGAACCCGGGACCGCTAGCTTCGTAGGCAGGGTCTCTACCAACTAAGCCAGCCACGTCACCAATAGAGTGGCTGAAATATTGATTAACTTTAAGAATTTAATTAAACAAAGTTGCTATTCTTTTATTTCGTTATAATTGAGATTCAGACAAGGAATTTGATACTGTTGCAGAGAAACAAGTCATAACATGTTAAAACGAGTTGTCCCTGCTTGTTTAACTTTGGCTCAGCGCGTAGGAATGTGGCTACGTAAAGAGTTGCTGACGCGGCGTGCGCGCAATTCGACTTTATCTTCTTAGTGTATGACCCAAGTTAAATAATAAAAATTTAATGTCGGTTTGTAGTTCCGCTACAATACTGTTGCAGAGGAAACAAATCATGACATGTTATAACGTGTTATCTCTGTTTATTTAACTTTGGTTGCACGTAAAATAAGTTCCACATTCTATATGAACATCATTTATTAAAATAAGGTTGATAATAATATTAAACTTAATAAGGTGAAAGTACAACAATAATAATTAAATAGCAGGCAGACTTCTTATAAACCATTGTCTTTACTAATTTACACTTAATGAGACAAAAAATAACATATTTATAACGCCAAATTATTTATAAATAAACATAAATTAAAGAAATTTATGATAAAATTAAAACAACGCTACATTAATTACATTACGGAAGAAAAATAATAATAATTACTATTTTTCTTCCTTAATTCAAACTTCGTTGACAATAACTTATATTAATTGGCTCTACAAAGTAAGTAAATAACAATATAATTGGCATAAATTGATTTTATAATTCAGAACTATAATATAAAATAAACATGGAGATATAATAGAAATAAGTCACAATTATACATATATAACTAACACCGAAATTAATCACTTTCAAGTTTTTTCATAATTTTTTTTAACACATTTTCTGTGCTGTCCAACACTTCATCATACGGATCACACACGAGATATTGCGCACTAACTGAACGATCACTGTAACACTCGTCCATTGTCTCAATGTTTATTTTAATTAAATATCGTCCATTGCGAATGTTATTTTTAATTACAAATGATGATCCTTTTCTACTACGATCCTTTTTATTAATACCCGATTTGGTATTTAATGCTTTCAACTCCCTTTTGTCCCGCGGAGCGTCAGGCTCTCGCGTTACGGTTGCGTTACACATGTTTTCTCTACGGGCTAAAAGCTCTTGCCGCTTTTTTTCCACTTTTTCCATGTAACCGTCAACGTCTTGAGCATAATAAAAAGGATGATCCTCCGGCACATCGTGGAAAACGGGGCTGACATCATATATGCTGCCAAAATCAAGTCGATCATTCTGCGTGCTGTCTTCCATAATTATCTGAAATATAAAAGTGTCATAAGTTTTTTTTAATAAAAATGGCAATAAATCCAACATAACTGGATGAAGCAATAAAAAATAGATTTAATTACCTATATATTTTAAATACGCTGGACCCACGTTAGAAGCGAGACAAATGTCGACTGCGACTGACGCTCGAGTAGCAGCAATTTAGATCTCGGTGTATAATATTCTTCGCCTAATATAAGACAGGAATGTGTAATTAGAGAAATGATAAAGACTTACAAAGATAATTCATTGATTTAGGATGATTATATTATTACAAGTATTTATTTGATATTATATTAAATTACTGAACAGAAGGCGAAATGAAATTTATTAAACAGCCTGTGTCAATAGAAATCAGCAAAATAAGTGATGGATCACATTGCACTAATTATAATAACAGACATAGTATGCTTCTTCCCAACTCTATACGATGTATTATATGTGGACCATCAAATTGTGGAAAAACAAATATAATTTTAACTTTATTGCTTCATGAAAATGGGTTAAAATTTCGAAATGTCTACATTTACTCTAAAACAACTTTTCAACCTAAATATAGATTTTTAGAGGAAGTTCTTAAAAGAATACCCGAAATTAAACTGTTTATGATCCACGATGAAAAAGAGGTAATCTCTCCTCATGAGGCGATGCCCAATTCAATATTTATCTTTGATGACGTAGCTTGCGAAAACCAGACTAATATTCGTAATTACTTTTGTATGGGCAGACATAAAGGAATAGACTGTTTTTATTTAACGCAGACTTACTCTAAAGTGCCAAAGCAATTAATACGAGACAATGTTAATTTTTTGATAATTTTTAAACAAGACGATATCAATTTAAAACATATTTATCGTGAGCACGTAAATTCTGACATTAGTTGGGAAAAATTCAAATCGCTTGCCGCAAATATATGGAAAGATTCACATGCGTGTCTTATAATTAACAAAGATTGTAAATTAAATAATGGTCGATATAGAAAGTCATTCGATGTTTTTGTAAAATTTGAATAAATATAAATGATGACTAAAATAAAATCACTTTACTTATAACATTAAGAAACATCGGGGGTCTTTTTAGACCGCGTTATTGATTTGCCATGGAGACAGACATAAAAACACAATTAATTAAATCTGTAAAGAATATTAAAAATAAGTTAAAGAAGATGCAGCAAGAGGAGGATGATTTAGAATTAAAAAATAAGAAGATTTTGAAACCATTAACCGATCCGCTAGAAACCATGATGTTTCTTCATAATTCTCCTAAGCAAATAACATCTTATAATGAAAATAAGCATAATAACAAAAATATATTATCAAATGATGTAAACGCGGATTGTATCAAAAAGGATAAAATAAATATTCCCAACATACTTGAAATAAAAACTCCTACGAAAATGGAAAATAATGTGGCAAAAGTAAAAAGCTTTGAGGATGTCGATTCTTATTTGCAAGTCCCAAATAAACCTTTTAATGTTGCCTTTGGAGTAAGACATGACGGTGAAACACTTATGATAGGAAATTCCCCTGCAACGCTTAAATCTTATGGGGAGAATTCTCCTAATAAAATATCTACGATTAATGTAAATGATAAAAGTTATGAACTAACGCCGGGTTTAAAAGAGCTTTTATTTCAAAGTAAACCGAATTGCGACAAAATAAATGAAAAGGATAAAATAACCTATAAAGATATTTTGGTGCACACTAATGTCCATAAGAGAGGTTTTAGTCCTCAAGGTCAGATACAAGGTAATTCAGGAATGAAATACTGTCAAATTATTAAACCCCTATTTCAAGAATCCAGCACGGCAAAGCAAGGTGGTAATCTGCCTTCCTTAAAAAAATATAATTCAAATACGGATTTTGTATATTGGGATGATCCTAATGAGTTGATTGAACGTTTAAAAATTTTAATTGCTTCTAAAGATGCTGGCAACACTAACCATGATAACGAAATAATTTCGATTATAGAAGAACTAAAAGAAGCAGACATCATTAAGGAATAAAAAGACTTCAGAACCAACTGTTGATTCAGTCTCATTGTGTTGGTTGAACATGAATGTAGATAAGTTTGGACACCATGTGTTAAAAAAGCATAAAATGAATAATTTTAATGAACCTCCCTTGGCTTTCATAAATGTTACCGATTGTTTTGATGCAAAAAATAAGATAATTAAACATATTGGAAAGCCTATCGATCCAGAGGACTGCGCCACAAAACAGTATGTTGACAATACTGCAGATAAATTGTTTAATAAAATAAAATTAATTAATCAAACATTAGCTCAGCTAGAGACAGAAGTAAATAGCCTGCAACAAAGTATTGAAACAGTTTCATTTAAGAACAAATACAAGAAATGAGTAAAGCAATCGTAGTAAACGAAATACATAAACAAGCGCGGAAAAACTTTCCTCGAAGACATGTAGTGATGAAAGATATAGATGATTTATGGCAAGCTGATCTTATTGATATGCAATCTGTTTCAAACAATAATTTACAGTTTAAATATATTTTAGCCATTATTGATACTTTTTCTAAGTATGCATGGGTATATCCATTAAAAAAAAAGAGTAAGGAATATATAACTCAAGCTTTTTGTGATTTGTTCCAAAAAAATCGAATACCCAAAAACTTGCAAACTGATTTAGGAACTGAATTCTATAATAAAAAAATAAAATCATTACTTGAGTTACATAAAATAAACCATTACTCTACATACTCTACTAAAAAAGCATCTATAGTGGAAAGATTCATAAGGACTTTTAAGAATAAATTGTACAAGCAATTTAGTTTAAAAGGAAACTATAAATGGATAGGAAACACACTTTCGGAAGCAATTAATGAATATAATAATACGATACATAGAACAATAGCTCTTAAACCAATTGAAGTCAGTGAAAATAATAGGGATGCTGTATTACAGAAATATAAAAAGCTTTTATTAAAGAGGAGTTCAACAAAGGAAAAAAATAAATTTGCAGTCGGAGATTCCGTTCGTATAAGCAAATATAAAGGAACATTTGAAAAAGGATATACTCCCAATTGGTCAACTGAAATATTTACTATTACGAAAGTACAAAACACAAACCCAATAACGTTTATCATAGAAGATGCTAGACATCGACCCATCTTAGGATCATTTTATGCTCACGAATTGCAAAAACCTAAATATAAGAACATTTATCTTGTAGAAAAAGTATTGAAGAAAAATGGTCGAAAATTATATGTAAAATGGTTAGGTCTACCTTCGCAAGAAAATAGTTGGATTGATAAAACAGAAATCTTATAAGCAGTAAACATCATAGTTTAAGCGCATTTTAATTGCGCACTTGAAACTGGACAGAGTATTTCATCGAAACAAAAAATAACTTATTTATTAATAATTTATTTACAATTCAACAAAAATGGTAGGGTCAAAACCTAAATCGAATGGAAAAAACAAGAAAAAAATTGTGTTCACTCCCTCACAGAAAGCCAAGTCTGGCGCTGGTTTTAAAAACACTTTCAAAAATATTGTTTCTCTTACAAAAAAACATATTAAAAAGTTAAAACCTACATGTAAAAAAGCGGCTATTGAGTTAGCAGTTGCTGTTGCACGAGAATTGACGAGGGATTCAGATACTTCAGTAAACATTCCCCGGGTGATACCTGTGCCAAAAGTTGGAGGAGTTTTGCCCCTAATACCCATTTTTGCCGGATTGTCTGCTGCAGGTGGTTTAGCAGGTGGCGCAGCTGGTATTGCTAGAGCGGTAGAAGCTATTAAGTCTGCTAAACAACGTTTTCAAGAACTCAAGAGGCACAATCAAAAAATGGAAGAATTAAATTTAGGAAGAGGGTTGCATCTCAAAGAGCACAAGAATGGATTAGGAATTTATTTTAAAAATAAAAAAAACTAATGCAGAGGCTACCTAAACGAGCGTTAACTAACATCGACATTCTCGAATATTGCAAAGAAATTCCCAATTTTCGAGGAGTTTTCATGCGAGATCAGTTGCCAAAACGTCCATTAAAAAAAGAATGCGGAATTATTAATCTTGATAGTTCCCGGAATTCTGGCACTCATTGGGTAGCCTATGCAAAATTAAATAATTATATCGAATATTTCGACAGTTATGGTAATTTAAAACCACCTGAAGAATTTTTAAAATATGTTGGCTTAAATATTTTTTATAATTACGTTAACAAGCAAAAAACTCATCCTTTCATTTGCGGCCACTTGTGTATAGACTTTTTTAAACTCATTTTGGGATCTTCATAAATAGCTTACACTTTCAAAAAACATTTTAGTCAATAACAATGTCTATTACATTCACAATCACTGGAAATGAATCCATTCTTCGATCAGAATTAAATACTCATTTAATATTAGAAGACGATTACGAGTGCGGCTTACTGTATTTTTCAACATTTAATTCAATACCTAATATTACTGACAGCAACAATGTATTCGCTTACGGTAAACAGAAGGATATTAAAATTCCTTGCGGCGCATATGACCTGTCTGATTTATATGAATATTTAAAAAGTAATATGAACAATTGTCAGTTTAAAATCGTTCCTAACAACAATACTTCTAAATGTTCAATTTTTTGCAGCGAACCGATTAATTTTAAGGTAAAAAATAGTGTAGGTGCATTATTAGGGTTCTCAGAGATGTTGGATCCAAATAAATGGCATGAATCAGTCAACCCTGTATGCATTATTGCTGCGTCTGTGATACGGATCGAATGTGATCTTGTCCAAGGTTCCTATACGAACGGTTTGCCTACACATATAATTCATGAATTCGTGCTTAACAGTCCGCCCGGATATCAAGTAATTGAAGTACCTAAAAATATAATATATTTTCCTCTAAAGAAGAAACATATTTCGTCCATTACGGTGAAAATATTAGATATACAGGGAAATCTAATTAATTTTAATAACGAAAATATTAATATAAGTCTTCACTTGCGAAAGTCAAAATGATAATTTTTAACGATGATATCTGTAACAAAATACAAAGACAAAGTCGTTCTAACTCCACTGTCAAGCGCAACGTCAGACGAACTAGACGCAAAAAGGTTGTAGCAATAACAAAAAGTAATAAAGAGTTTCTTCGCGCTCTTGGATTAAAAATATGAGCATCCTCCATATAACCGACGATCCGCAATTCGACAATTCAATTGAAAGTTATGAAATCCATACTTATAACCCATACAATAACAGTTTTAATGAAAATGATGAAATACGAATACCTATCCATCAGCAAGATATATACGTATTACCTTCAGCTAGCGCGTTATACATAGAAGGATATTTTTCTATAACAGCTAAAGACGTGAGTGGTGTAAAAAAAGTGAAAAATGTTAAGTTGACAAATAACGCTATATCATTTCTTTTTCAAGATATTAGATATGAAATGAATGGGATTGAAATAGATCGAATTAGAAATGTTGGAATCACTACTACAATGAAATCTTTAGTCTCAATGAATGGTGGAGAAAGTAAAGCTGCTGCAATGTGGGGTTGGAACGTGGACGGATTTGATGATCACAGTGGAAGATTTAGTATTCTTTTACCACTTAATAAACTATTAGGTTTTGCGGAGGATTACAAGAAAATAGTTATTAATAGTAAACATGAACTAATACTAAATAGAAGTAGTACAAATCTTAATGGTGTTGTAACCGAAAAAGATGATTCAGTGGAAGTTAAGGTAAATAAAGTTCAATGGCGCATGCCGCATGTTAAAGTTTCAGATCATCAAAGGCTTGCATTGCTTAAACATTTAGAAAAAGATAAACCTATGCAAATAGCGTTTAGAAATTGGGATTTATATGAATATCCATTATTACCAAAAACAACCAAACATACATGGTCTATAAAAACCACTTCGCAACTAGAAAAGCCTCGGTATGTAATTTTTGGATTGCAAACTAATAGAAAAAATAACAAATTAAACGATAGCGCTGTATTTGATCATTGTAATCTTAAAAATGTGACTTTATTTTTTAAATTCATACTATTATCCATACGATAGTCTTAACTTGAAATTTGATGAGTACAAATACAGTATATTATACGATATGTATGCGAGATTTCGTCAGTCGTATTATAACCTTCCTAGAGATCCGCTGCTTGATCTTATACAATTTAAGGAAAAAGCTCCATTATATGTGATTGATTGTTCGAGGCAAAATGAGCATTTAAAAACTGGACCTGTTGACGTTCGTTTAGAAATCGAAACAGAAAAGGATTTGCCGGATAACACTAGTGCTTACTGTTTGATTATTAACGATCGTTTGGTGGAGTACAGACCTTTGAGTAATATTGTTAGAAAGTTGACATGATGTCGACAGCAATAGTTGATGTGCAGGGGTTTAAAACGGACAACAATTCATTCATTGTCAAAGAAGTTGCAATAGCTGTTAATGAACAATTACTACACCTACTTATTCTACCACCTTGCCCACTGCACAATCTCTCTCCAACCGAACGTAAACAAGTATCGTGGATACAGAGAAACAGAAAAATTAATTGGAATGATGGATTTATACCTTACGAAAAATATTTAATGTATATCCAAGAGTTTCTGATTGATAAGACGATTTTATGTAAGGGTCTGGAAAAAGTTACCTGGCTTAAAACTATTTTAGATCATAATGATGTTATTAACCTGGAAGATATGAACTGTCCTAAATTGTTAAGTTTGTACGAAGAATATAGATTGTCAAGTGATGTGTTTAACTGTATATATCATCCAACTGTATGCGCGCTAAGAAATGTAACTTGTTTAAGAAAATGGTGTTTAAATAAACATGTTTTATAAATTCTTTTTATTTATTATCTTATAAAGGTAATTAACCCTGAGTTCTCAAATCAAATAGTATTTACTTATTGAATTACGACAACGTCAATTACTAATGTCAATTTTAATAAAATTTAATCAAACCAAAAGTAAGGTTAAGAAGGATAATGGGGCTACATACGAGTATATCATGAAAATGGCTGAAAGAGAGCAAACATGGAGAATTTATTTTAAATCGTGCTATCAAAGTTTTTACGATCGCTCGCATATATAGATCAGCGTTCTAGTATCGAAAGACCACCTTGTCCTTAAACAATTAGTATGGAATTGGCCACTCCAGAAAACTGTTAGCGGGACTATCCTATAACATTAGTACAGCAATGGTTGTGTGGAAAGTGTTAACAGGAACAAAGATGAATAAACAAAGATGACTAAACAACGAAATAAATTTATGAAAAATAAACCGGAGTGCCGTAAACAAAAATATAAGTAATATAAAATTGAATTATACGGCACTCCGGTTTTGCTTCTCTTTACAAAATATTTTGTTATAGACATTTTTGTATCTACATTTCGACAGTATCAGTCGAATGAACGAGGCGAGGATATGCAAATTTACCATTGAAGGATTGACAGGTCATTCGTTAGGTCACTACCTGTTGAGTTTATGGAATTCTGAATCACTGATCGATGGAAACTATTGGGGATCCTGGATCATTATTGGGGATTCTGGATCATCCGACTAGATCCCTGATCGATGGAAACTATTGGGGATCCTGGATCATCCGACTAGATCCCTGATCGATGGAAACTATTGGGGATCCTGGATCATTATTGGGGATTCTGGATCATCCGAGCGCAGCGAGGACAAATGATCCAGAATCCCCAATAATACCCTACTAACGTTATTCGTTAGCTCTTCAAGCTATCAGGGCAAACACATTTTTACCTTCAGCCGAACGAGGAGAGATTAAAGGACATAGACGAACTTATCCTCTCAAGGGGTTTTTTCCAGCTAACCCCTCAGAGACTAAGAAAGGTGAGGCTGCGCATCGAGTGGGCAAGTGAACAAAAGTAGTAAGTGCGGAAATGAGAATTCATGCTACAAATTGAAGAAAATAAAGTTTATTTATATTATTAGAATTTCGAGAAAGAGGTCACTCGTCGAATCCGACTCGGCTGGGCAGCGTTCGGGAAGCTTCGCAGTGTCTTTTCGTCCAAATTACCGCAGTGTTTGAAGTCAAAAGTCTTTGACCAGTGTGTGTTGCCGGTGATGACTTACGGATCTGAGACGTGGGCGCTAACGATGGGCCTCATAAGAAAGCTCAGAGTCACTCAGAGGGCTATGGAGAGAGCTATGCTCGGGGTTTCTCTGCGGGATAGAATCAGAAATGATGATATCCGCAGTAGAACTGAGGTTACCGACATAGCCCGAAGAATAGCGCAACTTAAGTGGCAGTGGGCGGGGCACATTGCTCGCAGGACTGATGGCCGATGGGGCCAGAAAGTTCTCGAATGGCGTCCACGGACCGGGAGACGAGCTGTTGGTAGGCCTCCAACAAGATGGAGCGACGACCTCGTAAGGATCGCGGGATCGCGATGGATGCGGAAGGCACAAGACCGGTCTACGTGGAGAGCCTTGGGGGAGGCCTATGTCCAGCAGTGGACGTCTTTCGGCTGATATGATGATGATGATGACTAGTATTTCTTATTCATCGTCAGAGTTGACAAAGCGTTTGCAGTCTGGAGATTGTAGTCTTGAAATTGCAAATGGCCACGGGAACATAGAACACACGCCATGTTCTGGTTTTCCTTCTTTATGCCATAAAAATACTGTCCTTTTAGTTAAACGGGTTATTGATTGCATACATTCCCGTTAAGAGGTTGCAGAAGAGATCATTTGGAGCAAATTAGGTCATGTAGTACCCGGCCGAAAATTATTATAAGATATTCCATGTCACGAAATATTCTTAATGTTATGTTTTATTTCAGAAGATTTTCAGTGGTATCTTACATTTTTAGAATCGTTACGAATCAGCGAAGTTTTTAAACCAATTTTCCAGTTTTTTTAATCTCAAATTTTTAACTAATCACTTACTCGTAAAGTTTGTTTCTCCATGCTAAGCAAAAAACCAACACTGGGAACACCTAGTATCGAGACAAAAAAAATAACTTTGAGTTAAGTTGCCCCTAATACATTTTCATACATTTGAATATAAAGTGATCGGTCTACATGTCATAAAATAAAACGCCTTTGTTGGTTTCCTTCCCTTGGTTCCAAACTGAATCTACATTAAAGCAAATAAATCTGAGCTGCACTACAGGAATATTCCTCTCGCCTTCAAATTTACGCCTTCCCTGCTAAAGCAGTCTTATCTTTTAAGTAATATAGACGATATTCCTTTGCGAGTACCCTGAGAGGATGGTTTTATGCAGCAGTGAATAAATCCAGGCTAAGCCGGGAAAGGCGAGCCGGATCCACGATGCAAAAGATTATTTCATACAAATCTTTCATATTTTATTAATTAATGTTTGCCAAGCATTATCAGGTCGTCTTTTTCGGATGGTTCTTTAATTAAAGTCGGTTGTTTTCCTTTATTTATGGTTATTTGTGCCGGTGGAGTAGGTTTTTAGGATTCCGTACCCAAAGGGTAAAAACGGGAACCTAACTAATTATGTATTTCTGTTGCCGCTATAACAACAAATACTAAAAACAAAATAAAATGAATATTCACGGTGCATCCCATACAACAAACCCGTTTTCGAGCAAAAATGCTCGATATTAATACAGACACCGTGGTTTTATAGATAATGGTACGGAACCCGTCGTGCGCGAGTCCAACTCGCACTTGACCAGTTTTTATTATAACAGCTTGGTGTGGAACTAGATCAATTTGATGTGAGATTGTCCTCTTATATTTATTTATTTATTTCTCAATTTTACAGAAACTTTTGTTTCAGTTTAGTAATGTTAAAAGCTGCCTGTCATTTCAGCTCGTGAACTCAACAAAACGTGTTATAAACAAAAAATATTACTATATTATATTTCTTAAGTTTGGATGTTAGTAAATCACGCCAGAGCGGCTGAACGGATCGGAATGGAATTTGGCACAGGGGTTGGTTATAGACTGGAAAGAAATCTGGGCTACTTTTAATTCACAATATTGGTCCACCACTACCACCACTACCACTTTTGATCAATCCCAAAGAGGCTCATTGACGGGAGACCGAAGAGATGGTCGCTCAACACATTAGTTAACTATTCAGCGAGGAAATACTGCCTACATCTTCGAGACATTGTTGTAGAGGCCTTTTAAGGGTTCCGTAGTCGAATGTCCGTCCGTCCGTTTGTCCGCAGCCTAGCTCAGGCACTCTTAGTACTAGAAAGCTGTAATTTGGCATGAATTTACAAATTAGTCACGCCAACAAAGTGGTAAAGTAAAATCTTGAATTATTTTTTCTCGTCTACCCCATATTGTGGCGTGTCGTTGGATAGGTCTTTAAAAGACATTATGGGTTTGTAAAAATACTTTTTTATATTAAGGGATCCATTTAGAAAAAAAATAAGCTTTAAACCGTTAATTTTTGTTAGAGTCAACTGTCCCCACTACAGCCAAAACTATAATACAAAAAATCTGAAAAATACATTTAATGAAAACGCATAAAATGAATTTAAAAGAAAAAGTTTCACGACTAATTAGACATCATTAGTTCTTGAGATACAGACGATTAAACTGTTTATACCTACTAAAATCATTTAAGACGGCACCAAATGACTTTAAATAACAAATTACTTATTACTTGTCGATTGTAGTGGGATCCTAACATTTCATAACTAATGTTTCACAAATGATTCGTTTCACAAACATATCATTTGACAACCCGCGTTTTTTTCCGAAACTGTAAATAATTCTGGATTTATTTCAGGACCATCGTGTAGAACCCTAAAGGTAGGTTACGTTAGTTTTATGAAAATCCTGAAATATTTGTAAAAACTGAAAAAAAAGCGTTGTGGAACGATGCATTTGTCAAAGATTTACCGGCGAAAAGGCAGTGAACCGTTTGTGGTACTTAACGGCTTCGGAACCATACACTGAGCATGGTCCGACATGCACTTGCCCGGTTTTTTAGTTAACTCTTAGTTTTATTTTTCGCCTGTTATTTTTCAGTTATCATCGGATATAATATGTATTATTTTATGTCAATTAAACGTCCTAGAATATGGATAAGAACTACAGACTAGACAAGATTAAGTTATGTGATTTTTTAAAGAACTCTTGTTTTTTACGGCTTTGTATTTAAGCGTGCGTGTCTCCATTTAAGCCGCATCGGTTATTGATTGCGCTATAATTAGTTTTTTCATGAGCGCCTCGGCGCGTGACTCGAGTACGGAACACCAATCATCGCTTTACAACCTCTATCGCATATTCGCTACTGCTGTTGAAGAGTTCTGCGACTTAATGTTTACCTACCTTTATACTAGCTGATCACCGCGACTCCGCGTAGAAAAATAAAACATAGCCTCTGTTAATCTGGAATAATGTAACATTAAAATGGTGAAAGAATTTTTTAAATCGGCCCGGTAGTTTGAGTTTATTCGTTACATACACACATATATACAAATCTTTCCTCTTTATAATATTATTAGTATAAAAAAATAATTCAAAACATAGGTATACCATGTCAGCTACTTTTGATGCTGACTGTACTAGCTTCTGCCCGCAATTTCGTCTACGTAGATTTAGAATATCGTTATTTCTTCGAATTTATAAATAATCTAGGGTATAAGCTATCTCCATTCCAAATTTGATACAAATCCGTCCAGCCGTTGCGGGGAGAAAGAGTATCAAACGTCCACACATCCATCAATACAAACTTTCGCGTTTATTAGTAAGAAAGTAGGATTAGTATGATAGGGTGTATGTAAAGGCTTTATTGCACATAAACAATCCCGTGTGGTTGCTGGGTTAGGATAGTGCCACTCCATGTCTTCCCGTGGATATCGTAAGAGGCGACTAAGGGAAAAAGGGCTTGTAACTGTTAGACGATGGGCTTGCAACCTGTCACTTATACACTAGTAAACTTCTTGGCCTGATTATACAAAATGTGGATAGTACATACCGGTCGTAGAATCAAGTATTAATACGGTCCTAAGGGGCTGGTTAACGATCAACTTTTTACGGTAACGCGTGCCCGCGCCGAGAAATATCGTTGTCTTTGTCTTACTTCGTATCGTATGTTAAAGCACGACGCCCATTGCCGTAAAAGTGGACGTTAAAATGGTTAAAATCCGAAAACCAATTGTTAAATTAATCTGAACCTAATGTGTGACATTTTCTGTTCGATACTTCGATTTTAGAATTTTTACCGTTAGTTCAGTTACCCATTGATCAAGAACGGGCCCTTAGTCAACCATTGTGCCCAGAAATGCTGACGATTGCGCGCCCACTACGAACTATGTTTGTGATTGATCGGTTTTCGCATCACTATTATATAATTTCCCCCGTGTGGTTGCCGGGTTAGAATAGTGCCACTCCATGTCTTCCCGTGGATGTCGTGATAGGCGATGGGCTTGTAACCTGTCACTAATACACTACTAAACATCTTAGCCTAAATGCAAAATGTGATTACAGAATTATCAACAAGTTTAGAGTTGTTGGTATTCTGTTGCTCTGCCTACCCACTTTGGGAATAAAGGCGTGACGTTATGTATGTATTATATAAAACTCTTGCAAAAAAGAGAGCTTTTTACTCCATTTCACGCTCTGATACATAATGACCATGCATTTTTAAAGCACTGTGACACTCACAATGCTAAATGAGTATAACAACACCTTGCTTGTTAGATTTGGGCCATTCGAGGGAGCGCAAAATCAAACATACATCTTACTACTATCATAAAATGCGAAAGCTTGAATGGATGGATGTTTATTACGGACGGATTTGGGTGAAATTTGGCACCGAGATATATTATAGTTTAGAATAGCACGTAGACTAATCCAGAAAAAAAAATAGTTCCAGAGGGAAAAGTGAAAACTGACTTCTACGCCGAAGGAGTCGTGGACAACAGTTACATCTTGATACAGGTCGAAAACATTTTCCTCCTACTTCGGCAGTCGGCTATTGGTAACAATAATTTAGACAAAGCTCTTCATCGAACTTGCGCGGTTAGGCTAGAGAATAACACTGTGCCGGGCAATCAAATCGCCGTGTAGTTTGCTGAGCAATTTGTGGCGGCAAAAAGTTCCACATCAAACTCCAATTTGTATTGCTGTAACTATGGAGGCAATTTCCTCTGTTTTGCTACGAATACTTAGTCCGCGTTCCCACTTTGTCGCGACGACAGATAGTCGTGGAAATTAAAGTGTCGTGGCTTGTATATTTTAATGGAGTTATATTCTTGTCTTTTTAATTAATGTCGAGTTATTTAGGACTACTAAATCCCGCGCGACGTCAATTGCTCAGTAATAAAGTAGTTTCACTAGTGGACTAAACAGAAGCACATAGGTTTAGCCCCACGCGCTACTGTCAAGTATTAAATGGACACACAATATAGTATGGTATGGTTCACATTTTGACACAGTTAAACTGTCACTTTTGATGTCACCGGCAAACTGTCAACAAATTGGGAAGAACAAGAATATTTGTGATTGAAACGCAATTCAGATATACCAATGAACAACTACTCGTATTCCAAAATTAGACATATATATACAAAAACGAGAGACATAAAAATACATAATAAGGGTAGTTTCGAATGTGGTGCTATAGGCTTACACTACACAAAACCATATTCGCTAAGCGACATACTAAGATTAATAAAGACATGTGTTAAGTAGGACATAGCGTGTTTACCTCTCTTCTATCGGCTGGCTGATGAAATTGGTAGTCTCGATCCTGCTTTAAGGGTAGTTAGTTATGGGGCGATTTAGATTCACCCTAAACAAAAATTCACTGTCGAAAAACACAGTTATATACATAAATAAAATGTCGCGATAAGAATGTGACGAATCCAGCGGGAACAGCTTGACACGACAGTCGTTTAACGATAAACGACACAGTCACGACAGAGAGTCGAGATATGAGAACAAGCTGGAAACGACAGTCGACCAACGGTAAGTAAAACTTTACGACTTAATGGAAACGCGGCCTAAGGCTGAGAAACGATGAACTTAGGCGTCTAGCTCTAACATCGTAGGAAGACTAATACAGCAATTGTTGCCGTCACGGAAATGCCGTGAAATGTTGCTCGTTTACCGCCCCTTAGGTTAATCCATCGTGAACGAAAACAAATGAGCGGCCATCAAAACTCACGAACAAGAATGCCTTTTGGAGGCAATTCAGTGCTGGATTTTGTGTATTGTTTGTGTATCAAGGTTTAAGGTTTGTTATCATCATCATTCTTATCGTCTATTTTATAAGACCCTGTGTGGTTGCCGGGTTAGAATAGTGCCACACCATGTCTTCCCGTGGATGTCATAAGAGGCGACTAAGGGAATAAGGGCTTGTAGTACTGTTGGGCGATGGGCTTGCAACCTGTCACTAATACACTGGTAAACATTTTAGCCTACTTGTGCAAATTGTAGTTACAGAATCAACAACTCTTTTTACAGTTGTGTGTATTTCTATAGCTCTGCTTACCCCGCTCTGGGAATGAAGGCGTGATGTTATGACGTATGCATGTATGTAATCCCCAAGTCCTTACCTCTTGGAGCAGATTAGCTTTCGCGTCCTTAGCGTCTTTGGCGTCCAATAAAACCAAAAAGTAATCCTATTCTTTTCCATGGAATCGGTTACCAACTGACAAGACAATCACAATCGGTAACTTCTTTTAAAACTAAATTAATAAAGTACTGGCTCGACTCTTCTCCTCATTTGTAAACATTTCTTCTGACTTTTCCTAATTATCATTCATAATATCATGTACATATATGTATTCTGTTTTGTGTTTATATATAATTATTTATATATATAATGTGCTTCTTATTTTTTAATAGTTTTTTCTATCGTCCAATGTATTTGTCTATTGTGCGCTAATTTTTTTTTTTCACGTGCCCAATTGATATTTTATTTCTGTAGTTTTAATATTTTTGTAATGTAATTGTTTTAGTAAATGAAGAGTTTATATATATATATACATACATACTATATTAGTGATATTTGCCACTGTCCGTGCGATAACATGTCAGCAGTCAGTAACTGTCCCGCAGTTGAATTATCGACTGAACAACAGAATGAATGACAATATCACCCATAAAACTGTTTACGATGTTCTTCCAGTTTGCAATCTTCAAGCAATTACACACGGTGTCTCCATAGTGTAAGGCTTATATTTGCAGAGCATCCAAACGTGTTTTGGCTTTGTCTTATAGTCAGTTTAGATCGGATGTCGCAAACAAGACGTTTGTGACCTTTACAGTTGTAAAATGTTTAAATATAGAGCTTTTGATGTTTGTCTGTGTGTGAATGCTTTGTTGCAATAAAACAGTAACATCATTACAAAAACAAATCCAAAAAATGAAGGTAAACTTACCCATTAAGGGCGTTAAGAGATCTCTTACAGTTATCCTTAGAACGATTTAGGAATAATTACAAACTTAAAAACTACTTGCAAACTATCGCTACCATCTTATGCTTTAACCTATCGCCAAGTAGCAGTGTTCGCGTTGTTATCTTCCGTTGTGGCGGTAAGCAACCTGTGAAATAACTAGCATAGAGGCATTCTATCGTAGTCCTCTGCGTTAGCAACACATTTGCAGTCTTATGATTGCAAATATCTATGAAAAACTGATAACGGTTTTCTGCCTTTTCGCCGACAAATCTTTGACAAATGCATCGTTTCGCAACCTATTCAGTTGCTAACCAGCTTTTTTTTCTGTATCTTCAAATGTTAACCTAACCTATAAGGTTCTACACGATGGTCCTGAAAAAAACCTAGAATTATTTACAGTTTCAGAAAAAAACGCGGGTTGACAAATGATATGTTCGTGAAATGAATCATTTGTGAAACGATAGTTATGACTTTATGAGATGATGGGATCCCACAGATATCACTTACCAACTAGTTGGTCAGAGAGATCGTTGGCCTTCTTCCAAAAAATTCCATTAGAAAACAGAGTTTATAATTATGATCAGCGGATGGTCAATACATATTGACAGCCGTCAAACTGTGTCTACATTTTAATTAAAATCTGCTTAATTTTTCTGTAAATAAACCATTCATACCACAATAATGGTTGAATTGCTTTTTTCACCATGCAGTGAAGCGTGTCGCGGCCATTACTGTAATATTGACGAACCGCGGCCACCGAAGAGCCGCCGGCGTCATAATAATCAATAAAGTTAAATTATTTAACTATCTGCCTTTTGCTCGACAGACTGGTTTCACAATGGCGCCTGTTATCGAAATTACTTTTGTGGCTGAATTATGTACATTCGTCTTTATTTCATACCTGTGTATGCATGTATATATTATGATAACGCGTTAGCCTAGTTGGTCGTGACCCTTCTGACGAAGCAAATAAGTGATAAGCACGAGTTTTTGTTACAACGACTTAAATGTTTTCTATTATTTAAGTATTTATCGTCTAGTACCCGTAGTACAAGCTAAGAGCTTAGTTTGGGACTAGGTCAATTTGTGTGAAATTATCCCGTGATGTTATTATATTATAATTACTAGAGGACGATCGCGACTTCGTACGCATAGAATTAGTTCCCCGCTACTCCCTATTTCTTCCCTTTGGGGGTTGATTTTCGGAAAATCCTTTCTTAGTGCACCTCTAGAATATCCGAGGAATACTCCCTCCATCTTTCAAGTCCCTAGGTCCAGCGGTTTGGGCTGTGCGCTGATATGCCATTCAGTCATTCAGCCAGTCAGTCACTCAGTCAGTTTCTGCTTTTACATATTTAGATTATATGATGAGCAGTTTGAGTTGGTTAAGAAATGTAAATCTAAAGCCATTTTATTACAGAAAATACTAAGGACCCGTGCTATTTATTGTACAACGGTGACTGAAAATTTAATTGAGAAAAAATGTTTCGCCTTTTTCATGGACGTAGATATTTCAATGGAAAAATATTCTTTACAACTTACACTGTTATGCCCTAATTACGTAAGCACCTACACTATATAAAATAATTGAAAAACCTTTTTCTTGTTCTAAATTAATTATCAGGGCTCTTTTGCACGTTAGTTACAGGAGTGAATCGACAACACACACAATCATCAGAGAAGACGCAACCAACTAGTAGGTAGTTTATAAACCATAAAATACAATCAAACTTAAAAGTAAGTAGAAACATAAATTAATAGAATAATAAATAATAATTACACGCTCAAATTTGTTAAAAAAAAAACAAATAATTAGTCTGTTGAAGCATCATCAACCATATCAATACATTAAATATTGAAATAATAATTAATCTAAATAATTGACAATGACTAGGAGAACAACACGATGAGGTCTCTACGTCCGTAACGAATACTAAAATAACTAATTACCCAACTAAAATGGATAACATCGCTCCTAATAACAAAATTTTCAGTCTCTTATAAGTTTAAGACATCTTCTTACTGCTTACTTCGATAACTCACCTTTTATATAACCTTAAAGAAGTGTTGTAGAATTAAGTAGATAAAAATCTGATGCCAACGAAGCCAGTTTTTATTGCGTATTGTATGTTAAATGTAATAACAGTGTCTGTTTGTTGCAGGCGATGAGTACGTGTACCGGGACGCGTGGGGCGGCATCAGCCTCATGTTCGCAGCCAACCAGTCCTCCAAGACCCTCATGCCAAACAACACCTACGTAAGTAGTGTTATCATTATAATTAATATTGTTATCATCGACTAATTTTACGGCTCGATCATACCTGACACCATATTTACTAGTTGCGTTACCAAGATTATCAATATTACCACAAATATTATTAACCAGTTCTACAGTGTCTTCGTTCCTATGATTACCGTTGTTAATGACGATAACTTGACCATCATCAATATTGTCTGCATTATTATCTCTATTAAGAAGTTATCGTTGGTGCTAATGCTTAAGGTTATCAGTGTTATCAGAAAGATCACTAACATAACTAACATTTTCGCTTATAACCTAATCTCTAAAACCTTTATACTTATCACTACCTATGAGATGTATATTATTATTACCAGCTACATTATCAACATTGACTATTCACATTATGTCAATCTTGCTTAATACCATTTACGTTAGATTGTATTGTAAGCATCACCACCAATACAATTATACTACCATTAATATAATATGATCACAATAAACGTTTTGATCCGACTAAGTCCATTCACGAAGTGAATGATTTGAACAAAGAACGAACTAAAATGGCATAGTGACCCAAAAAGAAGAATGACTGACGAGGAAAGTTCAAGTTCTCCAAAGGAAAAACTTATTGTTATAGCTTCTAGAAATATTTTCACGTTAAAATACAAATGTAAATATAGTGTTTTTTTAAATAAGATCAATATATCTTTCGTAATCACATCCATGTAAAATAAAACGCTATTCATTCAGGATCTTACCAGAATCATCACACGAATATTTCCTTCTACCGAGAAGCAAACTCGGCCAGTGCCGATAACTTCGAAGACTGATTGATGCTATTTATTTTATATTGTGAAGGTGTTTCTTTTTGAAATAAAAACTCTTTCAATATCAGTTTCACCATTAACTTACAACCCCAACCCGCTAGAGAAGATCACTTTATTAAATACAATTAAACATACGAGTATTTTTAATCTTCATTTACCATGATTACTGTGACATTACAAACTTTACCAATTCCCTATTGCAAGCGTTGACATCCAAAATTAACTGTTTTATCATTTCCGCCGTGCAATTTCAACAAACGCTGCATTATTAATGGGTAGAGTTCACGTTGTCATGGTAACCTTCCAAGTTCTCCCAATTGATTTCCAACGCCTTATTGAATGTTATCATCAATGTAATGATCATGTTTTGTTTTATTATTATTAACTCGGTATTTGTTAACTCGATAATAATACGATACATATTAAGTCTACGTGGCAACATTATCTCTGCTTAACATAGATTTACCGAATTTTTATTAATTATTGGTCTCGATAAGCAGAGCATTGCTGTATATGTAAAAAATATTTTACTGTGTCGAATGAATTCTCAATTTGCTGCATATGAATCTATTTAAGCTTTGCGGCACATTTTCACTGTTTATTACCTTTTAAAACGTTGCTTCAGCAAAAACGATAAAAATACTTTATGTGCGCGATAAAATCCAGTCCTAGGTTTTAATACAGCATTCATTTTAAAGAAGTATTTATTCGCCTTTTTCAAATCAGCAATAAAATAAACTTTGAAGATAAAATTAACGTTATCGTAAGGGCTTAGAAGAATTCACGAATACCTTGAACTCGCCATCTTTTTCGTTATCAAAGAAGTTGGGACCGCGGGGAGTCTTGTGACACTTATTGAATTTTGCCACTCGCGATAAACAAGCTACTTGAATACAGTAGATGGTTTATACAGTAAAAGGAAAAGGGGGAATCTTATGTTGTTAGACAACTCAGCTAGCCGGGTGCTATCCCGAAAAATACGAATGTGTTCATCGTCGGTCTAGTATAGTGTTTTCAATTCATGAAGTCCCGCCCCATTTCTTAATTCTTAGTCAATTTAAATGGTGTGGACGCCGTCGTGGACGTGGATTTAAACACCCATTGCACGAGTAAGATAAGTGGAATTAGTATAAGATTGTCCTGAGATATTTATTCATTATGTGTACTACTTATGTAGGGTGTTTATCGAAACCCCTTCCATCGAATGCATCATTTCGTCGAATTTTATTTCATCGAACGCTATTTTCTGCTGAAACTATAATGTTTTCAGGGTATCTTAAACATTAATAACGTAGGTTAGGTTAGGTTAGATTTTTAAGATACCCTGAAAACATTATAGTTTCAGCAGAAAATAGCTTTCGATGAAGTAAAATTCGATGAAATTATACATTCGATGAAGTGATGAGCTACCACTTATGTATGCGGTAGGAACTGAGCAAACGAGTTGTCGGTTTTGCCGGGGCTCCAACAGGGCCTTAGCATAACATGTTCCGCTTCAATTTGGGACGAGCCTAAGAGACGGAGCTATAGGTATACGGGTTGTATACTGTTTTACAGAAACTAATTTCATAGAATGTATCACTTCGCAGAATTTTAATTTCACAGAAAGCTAATTTCTGCTGTAACAATAAAATACAATACAATATAAATAAATACTCTTTATTGAACACCAAAAAATATAATAAAAACAGAACACGGAACAGTACATTTAAATCATAGGTATACAACAGGCGGTCTTACCGCTAAATAACGATCTCTTCCAGACAACCTTGTAAGAGAAATAAATGAGGACACAAATTCATGGCAGGCGGTGCAAACTAATTCGTTTAGAGCTCAAACTAAATAACTACAAGAAACAATTAAATTATTTCAATTTTAAAATTAAAACTATTTATATATAGACTAAATCTTATTGCTTACAGATTATTTTTTGGTGAACCTAACCTAACCTACGTAACTCATGCTTAAGATAATCTGAAAACATTAAGGTTTCAGCAGAAATTAGCTTCCTATGAAATAAAAATTCTGCGAAGTGATACTTTCTATCAAATGAGTTTCTGTAACACAAGGGGACTCCAGGTATATGACTCTGTCTCTTTCTCTCATTTTAAACTGATATATGTGTATTTTTTTTATTACTGTCTATTTTATGAAAATTGGTTTTGTCTCAAGAGACAATTGCCAGTTATAAAAAAACGCGGATGTGGAACTTAAAAAAAAAACCTATTTTGCGTTCTCTTTTGTTTTCGCATTATATCGACGCAAAAGTTCTCACTTTTTGAAACTATCCTATACTTGGTTTTACCTAATTGTTGCCGAACTTGCGAAGAAACGTGTCCGTGAATGGCGTCGCATATGTTTTTGGTCCGTTTAGGATGAAAAGAAAGGGACAAAAATAGAAGCGACGTTTCTTGTCCCTTTCTTTAGGATGAAAAGAAAGTTACATAAAACATAAGCGACGTCATTCAAGGTAATTTTCCTTGGCTTCAAAGCGTTGTTCGCTGTGCAATCTCCAGTGTCATATATAAGCTTCTTGGTCTCATTCATACATATTGTTGTCACGCTAGAAAAATTCAACCTTAAGTTAGTAAAATCCACGACTGTGTTTTTGTAACATACCTTTCGTTCTAGATTGAACCTGCTGTTTTTGTCCTTCGCTCCTGTCCTGACCTTTGTTCTCCGGTGATTAATCGTATTCGAGAATTAATTAACAGCGGGACTAACGACTAACGACTCATGACTGATGACTCGCAACTGACGATAATCTTCAGTTGCACAGTCGTTTTAAACCTGCGATGTCTTTATTGAGATAGGTCTTAAGCGTAAGTTAATTTGGGACTAGGTCAGTTTGTGTGAGATCGTCTCATGATAATTTGATTTATGTCTCGTTTAGGTTTTACACGAACGCGGTTACGAAGGGTAGTGGTCTCATGTTCGATCTCCAGTAAGGGCAGAATTGTTTCCGAGTCTGTATATTTTTCATGTTTTAAAGTATTAATTTCTCCAATAACTGTTCCTTGTGCTTAGAACAAGCCTAGGGTTTAGTTTGGGACTAAATTAATTTGGGTAAGATTGTCCCTTGACATTTGTTTATTATTAAGTCGTAAATGTTTGTGCGTCACAGATAATTTTAGGTTAGTTTTTAGTTAGGGTCCCTCTGAAAACCAGCACTGCGGCTTGCCGAAACAAATTGCTGAGAGGGACCCTTTCTTATTTTTAGCGTCAGTATTTGATTTATTATTTGTTTTTTTTTTTTGCATTATTCTTTTGTGCGTTCAATAAATAAACTGTTCTATTCTATTATTTTATTTTGATATGTATATAATTATCCCTAGTAGCACCTACTCTGGCCACCAAAAATGTTGCCGAATATTTTTTTTTTCATGATGATTACGCTACTCTAACTACAAAACTCTACTCTATACTTAAAGCAGAAAATACTAATTTGAACTGCGGGAAGGTACGAAACCAGCTTTGTAATTTGACAAATCTACAAATCTGTCGAGTTCTGGACGGAGTCATAGCAGTCGTCTAGTATTATCCCTTTATTAGCCTGGAACTATTAAAAAATCGGTCGCTTCGTAATACGGCCTCAGAAATCAATTTGAGGTTCAAGAAACAATAACCCACGTTGAGACTATTAAAGAAAACACTGTTGCATTGTTATAAGTAGATCGTTAGATACCATACGGATAGAAAGCAGACATGTCACTTAACCGAACCAGCCAATCCATCTCGCTAAGGCTAAGTCAAACCTTAACCTCGTAAGACCCTGTGTGCCTTAAAGTTAAGAGGTACATAATCAAGGCAATTTAGTTGAAACTATATTACATAAAGTTCATTTTTATTTGCTTCAAAGGACCCCGAAAAAGTTGTTAGGACAATGTGGTTTCAGTCAATTTTCATGAAATTTAGATATGTTATAGACTTAAGTTTCCTGATCAAAAGTCCCTTTGATCAGGACACTTAATACGATCGAATTTATACCTACAGGCAGATCTATGTATTTTCCCGGCGTTGTGTTGTTTTAAACCTTAACCTCTGTTGTGATGATATGGAGAAGTTATCTATTGCATGTCTAATGTCAATGTCAGCACATAATTCGTTGCAGACAAAACAATATTCCCTACCTAATTGTAATGCCACTTCTCTTTATTTCTTGCCACATTTAGTCGGTGTGGTGTTTGTGTGATATATGTGCATTTTGCACTGACATTGACATTAGACAAGCAATAGATAACTTCTCCATATCATCACAACAGAGGTTAAGGTTTAAAACAATACAACGTCGGGAAAATACATAGATCTGCCGGTAGCTATAAATTCGATCGTATCTCGGGAACGGCATCGGAAACCGTGGTAGCACCCAAAGGGACTTTTGATCAGGACACTTAAATCTATAACATATCTAAATTTCATGAAAATTAACTGAAACCACATTTTCCTAACAACTTTTTCGGGGTCCTTTGGAAATGCTATTTAAGAGCAAAGGTAAATGAACTTTATTTCCTTGGTGGTAGATTCCCCTGATTGTAGTACGGTGGGCCTTACAAGGCTAAAGTTACAACCCAATAAATACGAGTGAGAGGAAATTCACGCCATTCCTGTTTTTACTAGGACGTTACCTAACCAACTCCCTGTTATCCTTCTCTAGCTTATAGCGTTTGTTAAGAGGAAACGTTATGGTAAAATACGCATGTATAAGCTTGGATCATACAGAATCAAACCTATTTATATTGTTATTATTTTATAGAAGGCCATTTTAAGTCACTTATATCTTAATTTCAGTGACTATTTCGTTCGGAACCATTGAAGAAACTTAAAGTTACAGTACAGTAACCAGTTTCTTAATGGCTACCGGCAATCTTATTTTATCTATGAAACACAACAGGGAAAATGCACGAAAAATAGAATTGCATTTCATTGATACGAGTTAGGAATAAATGTAAAAAAAAGTATATTTAACGCAATACACGTAGTTATGACCCATTTATTAAGATTTTATATAAAGCTTTTTTAAGGTTTAGATTGTTTTATCGGCATTTAATTAATTACAAAAGTAAGGCCAATAACATTGATATTAAAATAATGACTGGGAGAACAACACAATGAGGTCCCTACGTCACGAACGATAAAACAGGTCCTTGGACAGACGACCTCGCAGATTACCTGTTCATTAGTATGACGCGTATCTCAGCCACCCGCTCCCTGAACCATGTCTCCAGGAAGGTGGTGACTCGATCAACGACGCCTAAAACCCCCAATAAGGTGTATCCAAATTGCCCTAGTGTCACATTCCAATGCAGAAACAGGGTATTACAATAGAATATAATAAATAAATGTCTGGGGACAATCTCACACAAATTGATCTAGTCCCAAACTAAGCTCTAGGCTTGTACTATGGGTACTAGACAACGAGAAACATACCTATATAGAAAAATACATATTTAAATACATAGAAAACATCCAGGACTCAAGAACAAATATTCGCGCTCATCACACAAATATATGAACCCAGGACCGCTGGCTTCGGAGGCAGGGTCACTCCCAACTAGGCCACCATGTCGTCAAATAACAATAATATAGTAGAATGGAATAACTTTATTTCAGACAGCCAAAACCCATATTTACAAACACCGTACATACTAACATACACAACAACATATAACTTTAAATTAACACAACTATTAAAATACTGTCGCGGTGTCAGCTCGCCGGTGGCCTCGACATCGCCGAAACACGAAACCCCTCGGCCAGAATTCCTCCTTTAAAAACGTCGATAGATCATTGGTCGGTGCCCACCACACAGGGCTTAAAATTAACCTCATGGCGGGACTCAAACCACTCGACCCTCACCCCCCGGGTAACTCAAAATCTCGATTTTGTATGAAATAGCGTTGGCCTCGCTTCTCTTTAAAGACGTGGCTAGTATTGCCAGGGCGCAATATGCCTCCGAGGAACCGTATTGACCGTCGTTACTGGCTGCGGCCGTATAAACAAGCGTGTGATCTAATAAGGTAACAATTGGGTTAACTAGAGATAAAAGACATGGTTTCCTCTAGAATTGTTCTTAACCATCTTGTTTTCGAAACTATATTGCTATAAACTACC
Source organism: Acleris holmiana (assembly GCA_949316455.1). Lineage (NCBI taxonomy): Eukaryota > Metazoa > Arthropoda > Insecta > Lepidoptera > Tortricidae > Acleris > Acleris holmiana. The sequence goes on along the minus strand of OX438782.1, from coordinate 12,058,467 downwards.
TACTTCGTTGTTCAGACATGATGCTTTTGTACAGACTAATATTAAGGGTACTACAGACTGCCGTTCACTCAGTTCAGTGTATTACAAGAAGAGAAAAGAATTGAATAAAAAATATTTATTTAACGCACAAAGAAGATAAACAATAGAAAAATAATGAATGAGATCCCTCCAGCATTGTTCCATAGTGAGACTACGGCACGCGCTTATTTTCAGACCCTGATTTAAAACTAACCTAAATTAAACAAAAACCGGCCAAGTGCGAGTTGGAGTCGCGCACGAAGGGTTCCGTACCATTATCTATATAACCACGGTGTCTGTATTAAGATCGAACATAAACGGCAAAAAACACGTTTGTTGTATGGGGTTGTTGAGATATTAATTGAATTACTTATTCTTATAGTGAATAAACAACTAAATACTGAATATTCTGTAATTATATTTCCAGTGTCTACCTGTTGCCGTTAATAATATAGAGGAAAAAACGCCAAAAAAACACGTTTGTCGTATGGGCCCCTTAAATATTTATTTTATTTTGTGTTTTAGTATTTTTTGTTATAGCGTCAACAGAAGTACATAATTTGAGAATATTTCTACTGTCTAGCTTTCACGGTTCTTGAGATACAACCTGATGACAAACAGACGGACGGACAGACGGCGAAGTCTTAGTACCTATTACTACCCTTTGGGTACGGAACCCTAAAAAAAAAGCGGCCAAGTGCGAGTCGGACTCGCCCATGAAGGGTTCCGTAGCAGCAAGTAACATAATATAAAAGTTCGTTGTAGCTTTGATCAATGTTTTTATGACGTATTAAAAAAAAACTACTTACTAGATCTCGTTCAAACCAATTTTCGGTGGAAGTTTGCATGGTAATGTACATCATATATTATTTTTACATTTATCATTCCCTTATTTTAGAAGTTACGGGGGGGGGGACACACATTTTTCCACTTTGGAAGCGTCTCTCGCGCAAACTATTCAGTTTAGAAAAAAATTATAATAGAAACCTCAATATCATTTTTGAATACCTATCCATAGATACCCCACACGTATGAGTTTGATGAAAAAAAAATTTTTGAGTTTCAGTTCTAAGTATGGGGAACCCCAAAAATTTATTGTTTTTTTTCTATTTTTGTATGAAAATCTTAATGCGGTTCACCGAATACATCTACTTACCAAGTTTCCACAGTATAGCTCTTATAGTTACGGAATAAAGTGGCTGTGACATACGGACGGACAGACGGACAGACATGACGAATCTATAAGGGTTCCGTTTTTTGCCATTTGGCTACGGAACCCTAAAAACGGGTAACTAACATAATATAACATAACAAACACTAGCGACAATTAACAGGAGATGAATAAAAATATAAATAGATACATACTTAACCAAGACTAATTGAGAATTTGTGTGCCAACACCAAAACAACACAACTGTTTCCTGTGTTTGATTAAGCAACAGACAGTTAGTTTTTCTTAGTTTCATTCATCTTTCCACTGGTGAAGTAACTATAGCATTAAGGCATTTTGACCTCAGGGTTGGCAATGCATTTGCAGTCTTAGGATTGCAGCCTTGTGAATGCGAATGTCTACGGGCCACAGTTTGCACTTACCATCAGGTGGCCTGTGTGCTCGTTTGCCTTATCAATGCCATTAGAAAAAAACAGATTCGGAACTGTCAGTCTTGGACAAGCCGCATTCGACAATCGTTAGCGATTATATTTCGATTGAAAAATATATGGAATTGACGTTAATACCACGTAACTATCTCGGTGGCTCACGTCAAATCCATGCATTTGTCTATCGAAACATAATCGAATCGAACTTGTCTAGCCCTACTGAACTGTTAGTTTGTTGTAGCCTTTAGTTAGGCACAATGACTGACTCGAGTCTTGACGATCTGGATGGAAAGCTAACGAGAGTTTTGTATTCTCTGTAAATTTCGTCGTAGCATGTTCGCTGCGCCGAGTTGAATGAAATAGGGAACACTGGCCTGTGCGGATATCGGACCAAATAAACCAAATGGATGAGATGCAACGTCAATTAACGAGGTCCAATTTAGCAGTAGAGCTGCAAAGGATAGAACAGCTACAGACATCGAACTATAGATATATTTTGATTAGTTTTTCAAGTACAGCATAAAATAATGGTTGTTTTTGAGAAGTAAGTTAGTATAAGAGAACAGAACCAATCCCAAATGAACAACGACAAACCTAACGTTAGTGCAATATGGATACTAACCGCAGTACTCAAAGACATTATAAACAACTATCACCTTCCTTTACAAACTTGAGTATAAAAAAACTTGTGGGTGAAATGTAATGACATGGAACAGATCCAATGTAATGATAAAGGAATACGGTCGCCTCTGTCCATAGTTTATGTTCATATTCATGTCTAAGGAACGACTGAATCGTCATTAACTGATTCTGCGTTCGGCGTTAAGTGTTTTATAACGTAAATGAAGATAATACTTACATAAGTATACTCTTGGTATTATACATGCTCAACTCTCACACGTCTGTGTGTGTGTGTGTATACACACACACACAGACACTTCTCTTTTTCTTTTATTGTTAAATCTGTAAATTGTAATATAAAAATCCTCACAAGAGGTAAACTCCGCACAGGAGGAATGGGAACTCCTAACACAAGTATTGTTATACTTACCAGGAGGGACCCACCATAACTTTATGTAAACACTATAAGGTACTTTATAAAGATAGTTTGGTTATAGTTTTTTAAATGTAGTGTAGTAGCAGTAACACTAAATGAATGCACAATAAAAAAAAACGTAACGTTAACAAAACTAAGTCCTGTCGTTATTCACGTCAGCTTTTTGGCACAAAAGCAAAGACCTAAAACTCGATAAACATGTTTGCGACGAATTACTTCCTGCAACGATCGGCCAGTTTTCCGTAAAAGGCGCAAAGCCGACCTAGTCCGACGAAGCCATGTGATCGGCTCAATTAGAGGATCCAACTTGTCGATGAGTAAATGGACACCTTTAGCGGTGGCCACTTACAAAACGATAAATAAGTACATATGCAAGCTTTAGACAAAAAAAGCCTTGTTTTCATATTCAAAGCATAGACTCGCCCAAAGGAATTAGTTCGCTTTGTACTACTTTTATTTCTATGATTTTAATATTTTTGGTACGAAATTACCCTTTAGTACCTTGTCATTTTCATTCACTGAGCCAATTCCATATATTATATATAAAATTGTCTTGGTGAATAAAAGTGGCAAGGTACTAAAGTGTAAACATATTTATGACTTCGACTGTACAATAAAGTGTTTGCATACATACATACGTAAACACTGCGGAAAAGACTATGAACTATCGTGTTGTTAGGTATTAGTCGTGTCCCATTTTGTCTGGTATTAAATGACATATAACTAGAGACCAATCTAAGTGCTTAATCTTGGGTGCCTAGTATTGTATCGCAACACCTTACAACGAACGCAACGTATCGTTACGCAATTTTTTTATTTCATCGAATTCTATTTTCTATTAAAACCATGATGTTTTCAGGGTACTTTAAACATTAATTACTTACGTAGGTTAGGATAGACATTTTTTTTTTATGGCATCGAGAAGGCACACGAGCACACAGGCCACCTGATGGTAAGTGGAATCTGTGAGACATTCGCATTCACAAGACTGCAATCTTAAGACTGGAAATGCGTTGCCAACCCTGAGGACTAAGATGGAATGCCTCTATGCTAGTTATTTTACCGGCTGTCTTATCCCCAAACCGGAACACAACAATGCGAACACTACTGTTTGGCGGTACTTTACCCTGAAACCTTATTCTGTTATATAACACTAAAGTTTCTTTATTTGGTTCTTTGCTTTGATCTCATTCTATTGCGAATATCTCAAGCATAAAATTCGGTAACGAACTGAATACTCGCCCAGTTCCATTTTCTGATATATGTTGGCTCTGTAACCCCTCGTATCGGCCAACTCTAGTGCCCCACTTGTTGGACGAACACCCATTTATTCCGTGCAACAATATCGGGCGAAGTGTTTAACTTTTATGGCACCCGCTCGATATTTTCGTAGAAAATAAAGAAGTTTATTTATAGGTTAGTGTATGAAAGTTCCGCGTTTTGTTTATTCCATGTACTCGTAGGTTGTGGACAAATTATATAGGATGCTCCACTTGCGCAGAAGAGTTTCGCCTTCTTAGCAAGCACAAAATCAATACGTATATATAAAGCTAAAGAGTTTGTTTGTTTGTTTGCTTGAACGCGCTAATCTCAGAAATTACTGAACTAAGGTTCCGGGGAAGGACATAGGATACTTTAGTCCCGGAAAATTGAACAGTTCCCGAGGGAATAGTGATAAACGAAGTATTTGACATAGTATAGACGACACTATCAAATTGTGATTTAATACATACACATAGGGGGAGGAGCCGGAAACTAATTCCACGCGTACGAAGTCGCGGGCGTCTTCTAGTAAAGAAATAAAGAGCAATATCAATAAGTTAATATTGAATATTTGAGATAACAGCTATCGTCCTTTGTTAAATGATTGTGATCGTCTTCTAGTTCGTAATAGACTGCGATATTCAGAAATAAGAATTTCATTTGGAGAGCAGTTAATCAAAACACCCGATTCCTAATTGAAAAGCACACAATCTCCACAGGTAACATCGATCTGTGTTCCTCCTAACTCCTGCTACCCTAGTACCCGATGAAGATTTCAACCCCCAGGCTGGATAATAATAAATTACCCTCCGGCTCATTACTTACCCCGACAGACTATCAATTAACGATGAACTTTCACCTGGAAATCTCCGGTGACATCGTTTCTTTCTAGTCAGCTAGAAACTAAAAATGAACTCTATCTTTTCTACCTTCCTAGTAACTCGATTTCTGCGAAATTTGAGGAATTGACTTGTTTAGTCACATAAAATCCGTTACCGATCCGTTTATCCGTGCGGTTGCTGGGTTAGAATAGTGCCACTCCATGTCTTCCCGTGGATGTCGTAAGAAGCGACTACAGGAATAAAGGCTTGTAGTATTGTTAGGCGATGGGCTTGCATTGCAACCTGTCACTAATAAACATCTTAGCCTGATTATGCAAAATGTGGTTACAGAATTATCAACAAGTTTTTTTAGAGTTACTCTGCCTACCCCACTACTGGGAATGAAGGCGTGACATTATGTATATGTACGTATGTATAAAAACGTTTATTATTAGAGCAAATACCTAATTAATCAAATTATTATGAAAATAGAGAGAATAGCTTGTGAATAAACCAGAAAATGGTCGGAAACAGAGGAAATTCTATCCTAAAAGCTACTTTGCAACTGTGCACTCCGCAAATCGTACTCTTCAAACACATTTCTGTTTGATAAACCAATTGCAGACTTGAAAAGGCAGTCGAAGTGAATAGATTTGTGAAATCGGAAAGTGTTTTTGGAATTGTGCACTTTACGTTTGAAAGTGTCAAGAAATCTGAAAAGTTATTGGGTCTTTCTGTCATCACTTAAGTTGGCATTTGGATTTTATCGTCTTGCAACAATTGTAACAATAAATCTTAGTGAATTGCCTATCAAATGAAATTCGCTGCGGTGCCATTTGAAGGATATGACACCTGTCCTATTGAAGCCGAGTGGCATTTTAAAGCAGTTGGGCCTGTGGGCGTTTACTCTATTTGGTAAATAAAAATTGGGTAAAATGTAATTAAACATTCCATGTAACTTTTCCGTTATGCAACGAAAATTTACCATAGAATTGTAGTAATACTTTTAGTCGCACAACGTAACGTTTTTCGCTTTCTTTGTTTGTATGGTTAACTACGCTTAACTATGGTCCAACTTTTTGGTCCTCACCCAATTGCTTTTGGTATGTTATAGTCGATCTATTGGGATTGTTTTTAGTCGATCTAAACTACTGAGCGACTCAGATTTGATCCATGATGATGATAGCAATAATGGTCCTGTCCGAAGCGTTAGTAAATTTACTCCATATTGCCGACGATAAAAATGCTCTGAAGCCGTGTTATGAACTGTTAAAACCAGTCGCTAGGCTGTGGAGGGGATAAAGCTATAGGACTGTTTTTTTCCGGTTAACGTAGTTAACCATACAAACAAAGATGGTGAAATGTCCTTACAATTTTATGGCTAATTCATAGAAAATTTAATTGCTTGAGTTAGCGTGCCCAGCTTTTTGGTCCACGTCGTGGTGAAAGGATTTATTTCAGGATCATCCTGAAGAACCCTATAGGTTAGATTAGGTTATTTTTGTATAATTCCTGTAATATTTACAGTTTCTGAAAAAAAAAGCGATTTGGCAAATGATGTTTGTAAAATGAATCATTTTGTGAAACGTATTTATGGTAAAAAATTAATGAACCTTTCTGTCACTTTGGCCTGAACTACACACTACTTACAAACGGCGTAAGGCGCGATATTTTGTATGTCAAGTATTCAAACAGCATCGTCCGCTTATGAAAAATATCGCGCTTTCACTTTACGCCGCTTGTGTGTGATTAAGGCCTTTGACTGATTTGGTATTTTTTATAACTTTATGTACATACATACTCATACATACATAAAATCACGCCTTCATTCCCAAAGCGGGGTAGGCAGAGCTACAGGAATACCAACCACTGTAAAAAGACTTGTTGATTCTGTAACCAAATTATGTACAAGTAGGCTAAGTAAGATGTTTACCAGTGTATTAGTGACAGGTTACAAGCCCTTATTCCCTTAGTCGCCTCATACGACATCCACGGGAAGACATGGAGTGGCACTATTCTAACCCAGCAACCACACCAAGTTAATATTTAATTAATTATTTAGTTACTGTAAGTAAATGCTAGCGAAGCTCTTACTAAATACCTCTATAAATACATACAGTGCGAGTGCGATAGCTCATAAAACGTCTTTCGGGGTTACACTCCTCTCTCACTCGCTTTAAAATGCTCTTATGTGAGCCTTACCTTCTTTACATAACTTTTTGATAAAAAGTTTTTCATTGTACGTATTTAACCAAGACGCGTATTGAATACATCTGATAATATTTATTAGCCACGGCTGCCCGGTCTAGGTCGTAATTGTAATTTCGAGCAATAATCCCACGCAGCATTACAAGTGTGTCCACGATAATATCTAAATCCCTTCAGTGTTCCGGACTTTTAATTGAAAATTAAAAGTTTAGGTTCTAAAAGGTAGGAAGATTAAATTTATAATGACGGTGTTACAGTTCGGTTTGGTTTTGATTCGATTTTGTACTAACATGCCATTTTGTAACTTTAAGAAATAAATTAAAGAAATACAATGAAATCCGGATGAAAGTAGGTACGTGGTAAAGTGGCTTGCGAGTGCCTCAGCTGCACGGCGAGCAGATCTTTTACCTCGCTTGTCATGCAATGGCTCTCTTTCGTTATAGACGGCATAGAACGGTTCTTGAGTCGATTTTCTCCTGGTATGACGTGGTTCTATTGCCTTGACCAAGCACGCATTGATTGTGATCCATTGTGGCGTCGTCACCACGGTCAAATACCTGTCTTTACTTTTCTCCATCTTCTTGACTTGCCAAAAACCGGTGAATTTTAAACCGCTTTATTGCAAGTTTATCCCATGTTTCACACATAAACTCTTTTAGAGTTTATCTAACGATCTGATTGTTTCAGCGTGTGTTGGAGCCGGCCTCGTTCTCCGTGTCCGCCGACCGACGCTTCCTTCTACTGGCGCAGAACCTGCGGAGGCTTCATCAGCACTCCTACCTCGCGCGGTACACCGTTTACGACATCCTCACCACGTGAGTACTGATTATCATTAGTAACAGCACCATTATAACCATCGTCATCATCTGCTCTTCTAGTGCCTGCAGAGTCTTCTCCGTAACTTGTGTCTACGACATCCTCACCGTAAAAGTACTCATTGTCGTCATTAGCAACATCAACGTTATCATAACCATATCACGATCATTGTTAACATATTACAGTCATCATCAGAATATTATCATTATTGTCACCATACGACTGTTTCTATTGACTTCTTGCTACTTAAGAAGATTCAACGAAGGTTGTATAGGCAGTCATTTACCTTAATACCATCAATGGTATCATCATCATTTTTATCGCCACTAACTTCATCACATTCATTCATTTTTTGTGGTGGTAGGACCCTGTGCAGGGTCCGTCCGGATCACTACCACCATCTTATCCATTAACCACCCGCCAAGCAACAGTGTTCGCATTGTTGTGTTCCGGTGTGGGGATAAGACAACCGGTGAAATTACTAGCATAGAGGCATTCCATCTTAGTCCTCAGGGTTGGCAACGCATTTGAGCTCTTCAAATGTCTATGGGTCTCAGATTCCACTTACCATCAGGTGGCCTGAGTGCTCGGGTGCCTTCTCCTTAACAAAAAAAAAAAAAAAACAATTTCCCTACTACTCGCTTAAAGCCTACAGAGACAACACGAACATTCGCGCGGCACATAATCTACAACGTAAATGCTCATCAGCAACATTAGTAATATCACCATCGATATCATCATCATTATCATCATTATAAACACCATCGTCATCGTCTTCCTGCTGCCCGTCCAGACCTTATAGTCTACTCTTATGTTGCTCGTTACAAACCTCATTGATTGTGCAAAAAATGGCCCTTCCAAAGCGTCTGTTACTCGGCATCAATTAAAAATTAATTCTTAGCATCACTACTTGAGTCCGAGAGCGCTTGGGCTCAGTGCCGGCTTGATATAATCGGATTGGAGTCGAGACTCTTAGAGGAAGACTTTCCAAGCTCAATTACTGATTTATCTGAAGAATTTTATTTTAATTGTTATCCGTGGAATGTATGCATTTCTTATGTTCAGGTGTCGATGGCGCCAAGTTTATCAAAGTGACTAATTTTAGGGCTCACGTTTTCGTATCGACTTTACTATTCGAAGAAGTTTTTTGAATCTATCCGTAGCACGAACCTCTAAATTAGGCGCTTAATTTTTCGTATACGTCAACGTCGATGTCAACTTTCTATCAAATTAACTAAGTACACACGCCTTAACCACTCGCCACACACATGTTGTCGATGACGTTACGTTAACGTTGCTTGCTCGAAAGAAGGTCAAAGTTCATATTTTCTGATAACTTAGCAACAAACAAAACTATCTAGCATCTAGCTTATTTTTAGCAACTTTGATGAAATGAGATTGAATGCATAATCTAACTTTGTCTTTATTCAATTTTATCTCAACATGCCTACATAGTTATTTATTTATTAGAAACTATGATTATTTAAACTCGTATCGATCCTGCCTCAATTCAGGGCATGTTTAGATTTATTTTAAAACAGAAACTACCAACTCAAAATATTTATATCGTTAAGTTAACATCATTATAAAATAAGTAGTCCTTATTTCGAGGCATGACGGTGTTTTTTTTAAGCAGCTAATATTTCAGGAACGGCATGCCTAACGTTGTCAAGGTAGGCGGGGATAATCCCTTAATTTCGTCATTACTTTAGGGATCAGTATCTGATTTGTTACTTAGCAGGCATTTGACGTTTCGATTAGTCTTATAATTTACGATCAACGTTTACCGAATTTGGTTTGTGGGTATCAAACTGATAACCTTGGTTATAGCGGCAACTACATGGCTGGCGGTCTTGGTTAATTTTTGTGTTATAATTGCGAGTCTTTAGAACAATGTCACACAAATCTAGTCCCAAACTACGCTCTACACTTGTACTATGGGTACTAGGGTACGATAAACATACTGAAGTAGAGTACGAGTAAAACTTTTTTTACCATCAACCCGGGACCGCTAGTTTCGTAGGCAGAGTCACTAAAATCAACGTTGTCGTCAATATATACGTAGATTCGTCTTTTTTTATATCATCACTAGCGACCCGCCAGCGGCTTCTTTCCGCTGCTAAATTCTGACTTATTTCATTATTTTTCTTTCATAAGGACCTTCTCCTGACAATAACAAACACAACAAAATAATATTTGCAAGAAAGGCCAAGAGAAATAGAGATTCATTTTTATGTAAGTACTAGCGACGCGCCCTGGCTTCGCTTCGTGTTAGAGTTTTATACAATAAACATTTCTCGTGAATCACTCTATCTATTATAAAAAACCGCATCAAAATCCGTTGCGTAGTTTTAAAGATCTAAGCATAAATAGGGACATACAGACAGCGGGCAGCGACTTTGTTTTATACTACGTAGTGATATAGATTTATGTTTGTTTTCAAAGATTAAGTTCAATTATACCCAACATTTTTAAACGTACATTTGTATTGATAAAAAAGACCACGTAAAGTTACGTTTTAATCTTTACAAACAACCATTAAAACTTATTCAATTAAAATGAAACTCGTGTGGATTGAAAACTTTAATAATTTGTTAGGATGTAGAAACATTAATTTAGTATTCCGCAGGGCTGGCGCATTGTTTCACGTAATTACATAGTCTCTGGCACAACCCTGGCCCGAGGGACCCGGGGTTCTGCATTCTAGTGTTCATACAGCATATAGTTTTATCTTTTAAACTACACTTTCTTAGTAAGTGTATAATTACTACCCTAATAAAAGGCATCTCCAAAATAGCAGACAAGCCATCCCCTTCTCTAGATTGAAAATGTTCCACGCCCTGTCAATACAATATTTTATAAGATACCGAAAGAAATACAAGAGGAAACCAATATAAATATACTTAAACGCGGCTTAAAGACATCTTTAATTTAATTAAGATTACTTAAATGAAAATTAAGAAGTAAAAAATAAGAAGAATGCGAATAAATATAAGAGACTTGGATGTTATCTTTGATTTAAGCAGTAGTTTATCTATATAGATACTTATAATTATCTATATCGTTGTATAATACCCATAATATAGTTTATTTAATTTATAACTGTCACGTAAAATTAAATCATTTAATTTATTAAGCTGGCTGCAATGCCCAAAGAGCCCAAAAAACGTACAAATAAAAACTCAAAGTAACAACCTCCGTTGTGTTCAAGCATAAATCCGCTACTTTATTTTCATATTTAATTATAAAAAAAAACCTTTTAAAACACAAGCTTTCTAGGCAATGCCAAGCCTAATCTCACCGAGATCAGGACATTTAAAACGTATTACAGTTATAAAAACGCTGCTCGGGCACCCTCATTGCAGCCGGCCTTAAAAGTGTTCATTGTGACCCATTTTGTTAGAGTTCCTTAGGAGAACCTAAATCACTTTGTAACGGATTTTACGACGATGAGTGTAATGATTTTAAAGCTTTGCTTGACGAAAAAGTACCTTACAGTACTGGGGCTCTATTCTACTCGGCAAAACCATATTGCTTTTGATATGCCCTACTGTCAAGCAGCAGTGTTCGCGATGTTGTGTTCCGGCGTGGGGATAAGACAACCGGTGAATTTACTAGCTTGAGGCTTTATCCTTAGTCCTCAGGGTCGGCAGCGCATTTGAAGTCTTTGTGATGGCAGTCTTGAGAATTCAAAAGTCCATGGTTTTCAGATTCCACTTACCTTCAGGTGACCTGAGTGCCCGTGTGCCTTCTCCATACCATAAAATAAAAAAAAGGTTAGAGATGTCTCTGAGATCTCTGAAACCGCAGACAGACAGACTGACACGGTGAAACTATAAGGATACTTGGTTGACTACGGAACCCTAAGTAAGCTAAGTAGGTACGTATCGGGCCACGTTCAAATCTCTAGGGTCTGCGATTTAGACTATAGTTTATTGGCTTAGATAGTGTCACTACACCCGCACGAACTTACGGTTATTGTAATAAAAACCGAATTAAATTCTATGTAAACTGCCAAATTCACTTGCGGGTACGCCGCTCACTTTTTTTTTATGTTAAGGAGAACACGAGCACTCAGGCCACCTGATGGTAAGTGGAATCTGAGACGCATAGACATTTGAAATCTCAAGACTATAATCCTAAGACCTCAAATGCGTTGCCAACCCTGCGGAATACGATGGAATGCCTCTATGCTAGTAATTTCACCGGTTGTCTTATCCCCACACCGGAACACAACAATGCGAACACTGTTGCTTGGTGGGTGGTTAATGGTCCAACCACTACTAACACACACATTCACATTCTTTCTTTACGCGGCGGCATCCTTTACAATAGGCGGCGCGTGCAATGGCGGCGCGATACAAAGGCAGCGACAATGTCTAACCGAATGGACTTTATGCGTTGTTAAATATTTTTAACACGGCAGACATTGTTGATGTGTACCTCCATAACCATAATGTGACAGTGTATAAGACGTAGTTACTCAAGCGAAAGTGATTGCCCCACACGACAATGTTCCTTAGCGTACATTTCCTGATTACGCAATCACTCAAAGGTGACATATCGAGAGTTACACTAAATTGACAGAGGGAGCGTGAAGCATATTCCACCTTATTCGCCTACTTTTTGATTTTATTTTTACTTAGTCAAACAATGTATCTTATGGCGTTTGTGTAAAAAATACCGACAGAACATGCCATGTTTCGATGAAAACAATATTTACAAAGTTTTGCTTCGATGATGTGCAATCTAAGGTTGAACCGTTCAAGTCTAAAGGGCTTTCTGAGAGCTTAAATCTTCTTGTTATGTTGATCTTGTTACTTGCTTTAACTGCTTTCTATTATTTTAGTTATTCCATGTGAATATTATTATTATTTTATTATTTATTTATTTTAGGAAGACATACAGGAAAGTAAGAAGAACATACAAAGAATTACTTAAGATGGTTCGAACACTATTTTGATTAAACTAAGGGCTGATTCTTCAATCCCCCGATTTTTCTGAAAAAACAAGAATGCAGCTAAAATGTATCTAACAGACAGCGACATCTGTACATTGAAAAATCAGAGCTCAAACTGCTCAAAGACATATATTTAACAATTTATTAAAGTAGTTTTGGTTTGGATATGGAACTTTTTAGACATATAATCATAGTCGTCTCAGGGTTTTTCTAAGAGAGCTAAGATCTATCTTTTTACTCGCTTTAGGTGCTGTCTCTTAGTGAATTAACTCCTTTAGGCATTTAGCGTCCTTAACCAAGGAGAATGGTTGGAACTTTTTAACATCTCCCTGGGGCATTTCACCGCCGAGTGACAGACGGAACGAAATGAACGAGTAATTTATTTTTAACGAAGTTTTATGACTTTTTTACAGTTTTCACTCTGGAACGTGGAATGCTGATTTGCTTTATTCACCGCGTTAATTGGCGATGTTCAAAGTTAAACGAAGGTTTTTTTTTTTTTTTTTTTTAATCTTCTTTGCACAATACAAATAAATGTAAAAAGTACAAATGGCGGACTTAATGCCTAAAGGCATTCTCTACCAGTCAACCACATGTTCAACAGAGAAAAAAAAACCGGTGCAATTAGAGAAATGAACAGTGTTAAAAACTAAATTAAATCTAAATAGCTACTTAACATTAAAAAAACATATATATAATACATAAATAACATATAAGTTTATATAATACATAAACAATACTTAAATACATAAATAATACTTAAATACATGCAATGCAGAGGGTGTTTGAATAAGAAATCCAACTTCGTTTTCATCACAGCCATGCAAATAATAAAATAAAAATAACCTGTGTATCAAGTGAAATAATTTTGACTTAACAGAATCGCGTGGAGCCCCATGTGCTTCTGTTTAGTCCTCAAGAGAATACACTCTTTTACCGAACAATAAAATTGTCCTCGCGTGTGATATCCATGGACTTATTTCTCTAATAACTCCGTGGGAGCGGCTATAAATAACTTTACATTAGCGAAATACACCTTAACAGGAGTGAAGCGAATAATTAAAATTAGAAGTTAAATATTTATTCATATTTAAATTGGGGCTCTATTCTACTCTACGGCATTGACAACGGTATGATAGCTCCTATTTATTTGACAGTAATGGCGGACGAGTTCAACAGAGCAATAACATTTCAAAAGCATGTCCACTTCTGCCTGATGGAATTACTAAACAGTTTGGTGATATAATCAGACACTCACCATACATCCATACCATCATGCTTTCATTCCCAGAGTGGGGTAGGCAGAGCTACAGAAATACCAACAACTCTAAAAAGACTTGGTAATTTTGTAACCACATTTTGCACACACAGGCTAAGATGTTTACCAGTGTATTAGTGACAGGTTGCAAGCCAATGGCCTAACAGTACTACAAGCCCTCATTTTCTTAGTCGCCTCTTACTACATCCACGGGAAGACGTGGAGTGGCACTATTCTAACCCGGCTACCACACGACAATCAACAGAGTGCTTAATTCAATCTACATGTAAGACTGACACACATTTTGACACTAATAAACTGAACCTTAAGACCAAATCTAGGTTTATCTTTTTCTACAAGTGACCCTTAAAATTCAATTATTAAGTATTGTATAACATCACGCCTTTATTCCCAAAGGTAGGCAAAGCTACAGAAATACAAACAAGTCTATAAAGGTAGTAAAGTATTGAGGTATGTCATATTATACCCTATAAGCGTTGTGTTCATTTGTACAACTAAATATAATCCTTCGATTTTTAGACAATACTTTAATTTATTAGAAAACAATAATACTGCCATGCTAACACAAAAGGCAGTATCTCAGGCGAAACTCCTGTAGCAAATGCAGCCTTATGGCTTTTAGATACTGCTTATTGGCTTAGGAGGGGAAAATAGCACAAAATAGATAATAGTACAAGATAAAAGTAATGAGACCGCCACTGGCCGCCCGGTGCAGTTTAAGGTTAAGACTACAATTAAGATTTACATTCCAATTTTCTGACAAAAGGCAACCTAATTCTAAATAAAGTAAAAAAGCATTTTGCATTTTTCAATTTGCTACATCGTTAATCCGACCGTTGCAGTTGTTGAATCAATCGCGATTAATTAAACTATTTAAATTACGGTCCATGTTTGTAGGTATTCTGTTTTGCCACAAATGCGATTTCCCTATATCGGACTAGGGTAGCTTGACCCTTGCGCGATGTAGAATCGTATTTGAATACCTTTGCTTTACTTGTATGGGAGGCTAAAAATAACTTTTTCATTACCGTCTTTCCTGTGGACACACCGAAAGTTAACGTTTTTAAGGCCTAATTTTCTGGCTAAGCCCATTCCCGCAAAAACGCCGTCAGGACTGCTTTAGACCTATCATATAAAAACCTATCATATTAAACTATTAACCACAGGAGAGACAACTTTTGTTTTTAAGAGTGTGTATGACCCTTATAACTTTGTCAAAGACAAATTACGGCTAAGCTTACTAAAAGTCTCTGAGATCTCTGAAACCGCGGACAGAGAGATAGAAC
Organism: Acleris holmiana; assembly: GCA_949316455.1. NCBI lineage: Eukaryota > Metazoa > Arthropoda > Insecta > Lepidoptera > Tortricidae > Acleris > Acleris holmiana. The sequence continues at coordinate 12,043,160 of OX438782.1, read as the reverse complement.
GGACACGGTGAAACTATAAGGATCCCTGGTTGACTAAGGAACCCTAAAAACCGGCTAAGTACGTGTCGGGCCACTATCAGTGTAGGGTTCCGTTTATAATTTGGTTGACTATTAAAGTTAACATTTTAAGCCTACTTCGATGTGATAATTTTCTTTTTAATTTCTTTATTACTTACCTTAAAAAAATACATATCCAAAAAAAATCGGTTTAGGTAGTTCATTTGTCTATAGCAAAATTTTCCATTTTAAACCACTAAGTTAATATTTTTAGACTTTGTTTTGCCATGTTTTTTATTGCATTTATCACTATTTGAGTTTTATTTGTATGTTTTAGTTTTTGTTTTTTTTATTTTGTGGTTCGCTACCGCGGTTCCAGCGGAACCTTTTTGCTCCTTCTAGTCCTCGTTCTGTAAGTGCTTGTGTTAGATGTAAGCAAGAAGCTTATGTATGACACTGGAGATTGCACGGCGAACAATGCCTTGAAACCAAGAAAAGTTTTTAATGCTAAAGAAAGGGACTAAAAACAAGCGACGTCATTTAAGGTCACTTTTCTTGCCTTCAAGGCGTTGTTCGCCGTGAAATCTCCATTGTCATATCTAAGCTTCTTGGATGTAAGTAAATAAAAGGATTTCTTTCTTTCTTTATTTTCCTTTAAATATTTCGCAAATGGATCCCTGAATCGAAAAAAATTCTTCACATACCCCCAGACAATGTAATAAAATTGCAGTAATAGTAAAAATATTGTTGTGAGAATAACAGGAGCGTGAAGCGCGAAGCGATGCGACGGATTATTGCATGTGACCGCACTCCCCGCCCGAACGCTAATTAAACCGGGCTTTTCATTTAATACATTTCCCAGCGACCAATGGTAAAGCCATACCTTAATCACTGCGCGAAGAAAAATACACGTAATACATAGGTGGATCAACTTTTTGTTTTTGTTGTTCTGTCCCTTAAGCCCAGAGACAACAATTAATGCTTTGATAAGCACAATCAAAGACGTAAATTTGTGACCCACCTCTTAGGTACAAAGTCAATCTGACATTCTACAGCATAAGGTTGAGTTCTCTAAGTTACAAATGACTTGGCAATGGGTTAAATTAAATGGGTTTTAAATTTACGCTCGTGCCCGTACCTACTACTAAATATGCTCGAAAGAAAACCCATAAAGGTGCCACAAATACTGATGTTTGCTGGATTTATATACTTTTAAATTATGGTTTTAAAGAGTGACCCCAAGAGACGTCACCATGGCAACGAGGTACTAAGATAAGTTTATTGAACCCATTTGTAAGTAACTCCAAAATTATATGGTGACTAAAGTCCAAACTTAATCATGAGCCTTGAAGTTTCGCCCTAATCAGTTCCCGGAAAGTGGTCAAATATTCTTTGCAAAATTTTACTCGAACATACATACTTACATGCAGTTACCAAACAAGTTACAAACAGCTTGAAAAAGCACATAGTATCTCTTAAAGATGGCTTCTTATCGATCGGTCGATCGGCCAATGGATCTCATACGAGCGACGGTTAATGGTTTCCTAAAATGTTGTTTTTACTCTCATCCGTCTCGAGTTAAAAACGATACTCGATTTCAGGGCTTCTATTCTATTTGGTAAAACCATATTGCCTTGGACGTGTTAACGTTTTGAGATTGCACGGCGAACACACAAACACAAACACACACACACGTACGCACGGCGCGCGCATGCGCTTATTTCTGTAAATTAGTTAATTCCTTTTATTTACTTACATCCAAGATGCCTTACATATGACACTGGAGATTGCACGGCGAACAACACGCCTTAAAGCCAAGAAAAGAGACCTTGAATGACGTCGCTTATGTTTTTGTCCCTTTCTTTTCATCCTAAAGAAAGGGACAAAAACATAAGCGACATCATTCAAGGTCACTTTTCTTGGCTTCAAGGCGTTGTTCGCCGTGCAATCTCCAGTGTCATATATAAGAAATTAAATGAATTGCGTAATGAAATGTAACTAATTGCGTTTATTGCCACGCGAACAACTAAATTTATAAAAAAATAATACTTAACTAAAAGAACAAAATTAAATTGAACATGCAGACAAAATTAAATTGAACGGGCGTGGCAAATGGTCTTGGCGCCAGCAAAAGCCGACGGTAGGGCGACACCATACAGCGCTGTTTTTCAGCCAAAGCCCTAGAAAGGAAGTAGTAAAAGGCAAGATAATTAAGAATCAAAACAAAACTAAACTAAAAAACCTATCAGCTATCTAATGCGAGTATTGCCTCAAGAGTAGTTAGCTGATAGTTGAGGTTGATAACCTGCTCCAATTTTATTTACGCAGGCTTTACTTTGTAAGCTTTTTAGGGTTCCGTAGTCAAACTAGGAACCTTTATAGTTTCGCCATGTCCGTCCGTCCGCAGCCAAGCGCAGACCCTTAGTAGTAGAAAGCTGTAATTTGGCATGAATATGCATATTAGTCACGCCAACAAAGTGGTACAATATAATGTAAAAAAATATATTTTTTTAGGGTACTTCTCCTACACGTATCGTAGATTCGTAGAAATGTATTTTTTTTTCGTCTACCCTATAGTGTGGGGTGTCGTTGGATAGGTCTTTGAAAAATATTATGGGTCTGTTAAAACAGTTTTTCGATTAAGTAATCCGTTTATGAAATATTAAGCTTTAAAGCGCTAATTTTTGTTAGACTCAAGTGTCCCCCCCCCCCTCCCCCTACAGCCAAAACTACAAATCTTAAAAATCTTAAATGAAAGAGCATATAACGAATTTTAAAGGAAAACTATTATCATTGGTTCTTGAGATACAGGCGATTAGTGTTTATACCTACTAAAATCATCTAACACGGCACCAATTGCCTTTAAATAGAAAATTAGTTATTACTTGTTGATTTTTATGTTTTTAGTACTTAATGGCATCGGAACCCTACACTGAGCATGGTCCGACATGCTCTTGCCCGGTTTTTGTTTTTATCTCGTCGCCATTACTCTCAAGTAAGCAAGTGCTATCGTAACGTTGACAATACGATAACAAGTGAAAGGTAATTGATAGTTTTCCTCAGTAGAATAGAGATCAAGATGTTTTGAAATGGATCAAAAACCTAGTTCTTTCATAAAATTCTTGTCAGCTTTTGCAGGTGGGATTTGGCCATCATACAAATACATTATACATTAAACTATGGCCCAATTTGTAAAACATATGTTTTGACGACCTAGTTGAAGCTTGGGAACTTGATCGTAATGTACTAGGCTCTCATAAAAAGTAACGGGCTATATCTTGACCCTTGGGATCGTGTTACGAACATATACTTAGATAAATAAGTTTTATACAATTCGGTTAGCTGAAGTAAAGGATAAGAACATATTGTGCACGATAAGAGGCGGCTCGAGGCGGTTACTCTGCTAAGGAAGAAATCTAAAGAGATTAAAAGTTCTCTAAGATACGTACAAGAACAAAGCTCGTTTTGTTAAATGTTGTTTCGTCTAGAAAACAGTTGTAAAGGAACTACCGCCGTACTCGGAGGCATTTTAGAATAAAGGGCTTTTTAAAATTAAATTAGTTGCGTCCAAAATTAGGTACTGTTAGATCACTTTAATGTCCATATCTATTTCTGTATATGCGATTATTATAATAATAATAAAAAAGATATCAACGGCCTAGCGTAGTATGACTTGCATCTTACCTAGATTACTACAGTAGGTAGATTATTATAATCTCCCTTCTTACTTGTTTAGATTCTCCGAATCTCATTCATTTCGCCTGCCTTTGAAGTGTTCGTCCGTATTTGTATGTCATTGATAATAATGGCAGCCGAGTCATAAATGATTCTTAAAGACGTCAAACGCGATATATAACGCAGTAAAATAGAGGCCCTGGTTGTATCGCACCACAATGCCACATGATTATAATCTACGAGTCTGTTGTTGCCATTAAATATTAATAACGTAGTACAATGCTTTCCTGTATTTAGACAAGAGTTATTTCAGGTTGCCGTGTACGATCTTTTCATAAAGAATGAAAAAACGAACTAAAAATTCCAAGCAACTGAACAAAGCATTGTTCCATACGGCTGCTACTTTTCATTCACTCCATTGTAAGAAAAAAATAAAGGAAAACGAATATGGACTCGTGCTAAAATGGACTTTAATACATTATATTAGGATTCAATGTACCGTTAACGGTATCGGTGCTTGGCTTCGTAGCCCTATTCCATGTACCGTAGTTTGTACCTACCTAAATGGAACGTGCTTTGAATTCCGAACGGGAGGAAAGAAATTTGAAGTTCGAAAATGGAACTGTTTACGGTTTTCACCCCTAAGTGGCGAGTAACATAATTTACCTATAACTCGTGCGTGAAATTTGTGTTATAAGCCCGTGATTGAATTTGAGTCCAAAGTGGATCATTAGTTTTTACCTACTATTAACATCCTCCTTTCCTAATTTCGCACAGGTGTATTCGGTACAACATGTTTTTCAGTCATACCTTTTATACTCGTATTATTATTTATACAAACAATCCACACCTTCTTCGGTCTTTCTCCTAGCTTTCGGTTTTTCTTTTTAGCCTTCCATCCATCCATCCATCCATCCATCCACATCCACATTCACACCCACCCATCACATCCATTTACATTCATATCCATATTCATATTTGGTGCTCTTCTAGTTATGTGTCCTTCGTTCTCATTACTCCTCAAATCTCTAATATAAGGGGCTACTATCCAATAAAATTGGTTACAGAGTGCTAACTTAACATTAGTCCGACTCCTGCCCCGTATCCCACAAGTATGCAATGATATTATAATGAATAAAAGAGGATACAGTAGAATCCGTTTATTATGACTCCGCCTATATTGACCAACCGGTTATTATGACGTAATTACAACATGAAGTTTGGTTTTCATATAAAATTCTTTATAAAAAAGTCGGATATAATGACTTCTCTTACAGTGACATGTCGCTTATTATGACCCATTTTTAATAAATTATGTCTGGTTATAATGACCGACATGATTCTTTACACCTCCGGTAATGTTCGTTGATTCCCGACGACGTTCGGCACGTGGCTCGTTTTTGTTTTGAATCTCAGTGAGTAATTGACGCTTGAAGGTCACGCATTGTTTTTTGTTTGTTACTGTGAAAAAAAATGTCATCTCAACGACGTAAAGCATTTACAATTGAAGAGAAAGGTGCAATAATATGCAGATTAGATGTGTTATAATGTGCTGATTACGTACAATTTTGATTTTGATTTAATATGTATGTATACATATGTATTTATTATGTTTCTGTATTAAAATACTTAAGTACATACATATTTACATAAAAAAGGTTTTTCATTTCACAAAACGTTTTGTATGACGTCCGTTTATTATGACGTGTTTGTCAATTCCTTTCGATGTCATAATAAACGGATTCTACTGTATATATCTTTGTGGCCCGTGTGGTTACCGGGTTAGAATAGTGCCACTCCATGTCTTCCCGTGGATGTCGTAAGAGGCGACTATGAGAATATAAAGGCTTGTAGTATTGTTAGGCGATGGGCATGCAATCTGTCACTACTACACTGGTAAACATCTCAGCCCGATTGTGCAAAATGTGGTTACAGAATTATCAACAAGTTTTTTTTGACTTGTTGGTTATTCTGTGGCTCTGCCTACCCCACTCTGGGAATGAAGGCGTGACATTATGTATGTATGTAATCTTATTTATTCTAGTGACGCCATACCTCCGTCATAACTTTAATGTTGTAGCTTGTATTTTAATCAGCTGTACGTACAAGAGGAGACCTGGACTTTTCCTGCACTTGTATTTCTTCGTAAGTTCGTCCGCATATAACAAAAAAAACCTTCACATAATTTTGAAGCCCTAAAAAGAAAATAAGCATTTTCTTTCGTACCCGAGCTTCATAAACTGGGTAACGATGATTATACTCCCTTAAAGATGTTATCAAATGCGACCTCACATCTTACAAAGAATCATGCGAAGTTCATACGAAGTCGTGAGTCGCGCGCAATAAGGCTTTCTCCGTGATCATTCCGTCGGTGTAACGCTTTGTTTTCCTTATCTCCTGGTACTCGAAATGCAGCAGCTTAGTAAGAACGGGTAATTTGCATAACACACGTGAAGCGCCTTCCTACTTATTTTTCTATGAATAAATAATATGGTGAGCCTAGGAATTTTAAATCAGTCTGCGCGTAGGCGGAATGTGAGTTTAGCGAATTCTATTTAAAGGTCAAATGTAACGGGGTATTTTATTTTCTTACGAACTCAGTTTCGTCTGCAATTAAAACTACTTGCTAAATTACAAAGTTTGTAATCAACAAGATCGTTAGGCGAGTTGCTGTTAAGTACATAAATTGTAGCTTTATTGCACGTAACTTTCTATCTTATCCCGAAGCTTTTCGTTTAGACTCACTGACATTATCTGGGATGAAAATACTAACAAAATGTTATAACATTTTTGCTAGTACTTAGATAAGACTCGTTTTATACGCAATGTATGTTTATTTTTATCACACGGAGAAGGTATACGAGTTCGCAAGCAAAGGTGGTAAGTTAATAGGACTCGGAGGCCGAGGGATATTTTCAATGCAAGCTTGCCGGATGATGATAGTAACATTGAATAACCGGGTTACTCTTATCTAGCATATAATTAAATTTTCGAAATAAACTTCGAAGCAGAAACACTTTTAGTCGAACGATCATTTTTCATAAAGATAAACTTGGCAGAACTATCACTTTCCATACTCTAAATTTTGCAGCGCATTATTTAGCAGAAGAAGAATGGTCGTGTCCCTCCCCGGTTCTATATCTAACAGGTGGCGACGACCGGACTCGCGTTTTTGCATTTTAAAGGACCACTCCACGGCTAGCTCATGCCGGCGCGCGAGTTATGTCGCCCGTGAGATAAACTATATACCTGTAGACAATGAGGGGTAGTCTACGGGTACCTCGCGCGCCGTCATGTGCTAGACGTGCTGGAATATCGTTGGGTATTTTATCAACCTTTGATCACCTTTTACAAGAATGGAACGGGTATAAATCACGCTAGAATTAATGGTTCATCCCCAACGACATCAACCACAAGACTGACAAGGCAGCAATCAAGCGAAGGGCGAATTGTGAGCTTACGAGTGGCCTGGCTTTGGTCAAAAAAGGTGGAAGACTTAAACTACAAGGAGATTTTGAGGCTTCTTGATAACCACTTCACTCCGAAGAGATTTGGGTTCGCAGAAAAGTCAACCTTTTATTCGGCAACACAGTGGCAAGGTTAGGGTCACACTCACTGGGCAGGATTTGAGGGTTAGCGGCGCATTGCGGCTTTAAGAACTTGGAGGAGGGCCTGTTTGATAAGTTTCTCAGAGTTTTAGTTAGAACTGCAACTCCAATCGAAACGAAACTGTGGCAAAAACGATGGTTAGTTTAGGTTAGAATTGCAACCGCAACAAACGAGCTCTTGCCAGAAAAAAAAGGTTAGGTAACTTAAGAACTGTGACTCCAACGAAATGAAACTGTGAAAAGTAGGTTAGGTTAGAACTTTATGAAACCTTAACATTATGCAAAATATTTTTCTGCAATATCAACATAATGTATATTCATATTATCATCATCAACATTATGCCATAGTTTATAATGTAATCCGAAGTTATTGTATGCTGAAGGAAACTATACAAAAGGTAATTCTGTCAAAAGATATTTTTGCCAACTGTCAAGTGCTTGCAAGGATAGAGCGTTGGCTGCACAGCCAGCACATGCTGAGTTTGGACCGTTTGTCGACCAATATCACTTTTTTGTTGTCTCTTTTCCTTCTTTTATGTTATTTGATGTGTTTGTTGCGAATAAATGATTTTCTTTCTTTCGTTCTTTCTTTCGATACAAAAATATGACAATAGCAGCATTCGTAAACTAGAATTACTATGCTTGTCTCCCGGCTCTTTGCTCGGCTGGTTAAGAATAAAGGCCTGGTTAGCAATAAAGTACCTACAAGTGGTAGCGAGTGGTAGGGTTACTATGACAAAGTTTTGCAGTTCAGTTTACGGTGAGAGAAAAAGGCTCGACTTAAACTGTATTGCATAGATTTACCTTGGTAACTGTTTCGAGAAAACATAAATTAAAAGATATTCACTTTAAGCTGCGTTTATTAATTAAAACGAAATAAAATGTACAGAGCGTGTGCGTGCAGTAACAAGGGAAGAAAGTAAGAAAGGGGGAGCATGAGCCAAAGGTGAAATGATGACAGTATTGCCATAAACAATTATAGAGCATAATGCCTATGTTCAGAGTCTCGAACAGTAACCCTTCGGTTTTTAAGAGCGTCGGTGGCCTAGTGGCTTAGGGGGTCGACTCGTGGTCGTAAGGTATCAAGTTCGAACCGTGCGATCACCATGTACTAATGAGTTTTTCTAACTTAAGTATATTACCCGATGCTTTTACGGTGAAGGATTAACACCGTGAGGAAACCTTCATATTCGAACAGCTGAGTGTGTAAAAGGGCAATTGCACAAATGATCCTAAAGGGGTCGAAGTGTATCCGAAAGCGCCCATCTGTAAGATAAGATGAGATAGCCCCTAATGACTATAAACTACTTCATAATGTGCGTACCAGTTGGTTATTATGAAGAACCAATTGATACGCACATTTCGTCGGTCATTCATGCGGACGCATAAGTGCTCAAGTCTATCATCACCAGTGACCGGAATAGGTAGTGCAATTTCGGGTGAATGACCTCAAACATTATAAAGAATATGGATAAGACCCGGGATTCCGGGATTCGTATTTTTTCACAGAATATTTGCCTGACATGTTTTTTTTTGTAGTATATGGGATAAAATAAGACTTTATGTTATTGTAATTACATCATTTATTTAAAATGAAAACATTACATATTTCGTTAATTAGATGAAAGTAGTTAATAAGACATAGTGATGAGAAATGTAAGTAGTAGTTACAATAATAAAATATAACAAAAAAAATAACAATAGTACAAAAAAAACTTTTTTGAGTTTACTGTAAGGCTAGGTCAAACTGTGTAATGTCCCCTGATATTTATTTTAAACCAAACACAAACTTTAAAACTTTTCAAAGTGAAAATCCGGGATTATAAGTTATATCCATACTATGCTTACGCACCGAAATCCCGTGAAATTGCACTACCTATTCCGATCACTGATCATCACGTATTGTCAACAGCGAGTCGTACCCACTGACGCCGCTGCCGGACGACATCGGTGGCAGCGTCGTCACCGAGGGCCCGCCCCTGCTGTTCGCCTCCTGGACGCCCAAGGGCCACGGGCTCATCACCGTCAAAGACTGCGACATCTACTACCGACCGGCGCCCCGGTCATCCACCGGCTACCGGGTCACGGACACCGGCATGCCGGGAAGCGTCTACAATGGGGTGCCGGATTGGCTGTATGAAGGTAGGTAGTTTTATTGGTTGAACGTTAGCTAGGTATATTTACGTGATACTAAACCGGGAAAACAACCGGGCAAGAGCATGTCGGCCTATGCTCAGTGTAGGGTTCCGAAGCCGTTAAGTACTACAAACATAAAAATCGACAAGCAATAACTAATTTTTTATTTAAAGTCATTTGGTGCCGTCTTAGATGATTGTAGTAGGTATAAACACTTTAATCACCTGTATTTCAAGAACCAATGATATCTACTTAGTCGTGATAGTTTTCCTTATAAATTCGTTATATGCGCTTTCATTTGAGATATTTTCAGATTTTTAGTATTTGTAGTTTTGGCTGTACGGGGGACACTTGACTCTAACAAAAATTTGCGCTTTATAGCTTAATATGTCATAAACGGATCCCTATCCCCCCACACTATGGGATTGACAAGAAAAAAAAATACATCCCAACGTTACGTGTAGGGGAGGTACAATAAAAAAATATTTTTTTCAAGATTCTATTTTGCCACTTTGTTGGCCTGACTAATATGTATATTCATGCCAAATTACAGCTTTCTAATTCTAAGTCTCTGAGCTAGGCTGCGGGCGGACGGATGCACATGGCGAAACTATAAGGATTCCTAGTTTGACCACGGAACCCTAAAGAAGGAGCCTTCGTTCTACTTGACTTAACTTGATGAATCTGTCTAAGGTGTTATTTTTATGTTAGTTAACTGACAAACCATGCAATTTGGGCATCTACTCGTTCCACGTTTGCCTTCTCTATGGCATAAAACCGGGCAAGAACATTTCGAAACATGTTCAGAGGTGGAGTTCCAACGCCGTTATTACAAACAAAAATAAAATCTATTTAAACTTATTTGCTGCCGTCTTAGATGGTTTTATATCTGTTGGCAACATTAAATAGTTTTAAGTCTACGGACGAAAACTGGCAACACTCTCTTGCATCAATCTCTGTGCTAGGCGACAAGTGCTCCAAATATATTAATTATAAAATAAGTATAACGAGTTCTTCTTCACCACTGCAACCTACTACAGTCCACTCCAAACCCAGATCCAAACAATATCTTTAATTTAGTTTTTTATTTAATATATGGACACGCAACTTGAGCGAAAATGTCCTTTTTCGAGTTCAATATTTATTTCGATGTAGGCCAACTTACAGCTTTGTTGTTACAGCCAAGAGCCTATGAGTTAAACCGCGGACAGACGGACAGACGGCCATGGCGAAAGTACAATTCTGCCCTCTTAATAGGCAGTATCTCAAATTCAACAGCCAAAGCAGATTCAATCCTATTGGGTAGGTAATAAGGTTGCATTTGCTACAGAAGTTTGTCTGAGATACGGCCATTTGTGTAAGCAGGGCAGAATAGTTGACTGCGGAACCCTAAAACGGATTTTCTCCGGGCTACTGAACAACGAAATTGGTAGGTTATTACAAATATAATTGCAAAGGACAAAGGATCGCTTCAGTAAAATACCACAAAAAAACAAAGAAAACATTTTATTTTTCAATTAGAATGCTAACGACTGTTCGACTTTATTCCATCGGCTTAAAGCATTATTAATGAAGATTCCCAATAGCGGCCTATTGCGAATGGCAGCATCATTAATGAATTTGAAATCTTGTCCATTAGTCGGCTTAATAGATTTAATCAAATGTGGCAAACGCGGCAATTTTATCATAATATTTAAATATATATCCCTTCATCCAAATTTTAAATGGTTATAATGACGACCCTTTTTTAAAACTTTTAAACCTTTTTTACTAAAAACCACGCCGATTAAACTAACTTTCTTTAAAAAAACTATCCGTTTGGAAGCTACGATGTGACAGAAGAACGCCCAAACACATAGATACACAGTTTAAACTTAAATAACACCCCTCTTTTTGCATCGGGAGTTAAAAAGATTCTATTAAATATCTGACTTAAATTAATTGGTTATACCATACAAACTCTTACTTTAAATTCTGCCAGGACGAAAAATAGCCTCCCTCTACCAATTTCCACGATCACTGCATGGCATTCCTCCAAGAGGCTTACCAAGATACTAGGGTTACATAAATTGCAGCAGTTAACTTCGATTCAGATCGGAACAGTTTAACGAGCACGTGTGACTCGTTGATAGGTTCACTCCGAAGCGGAAATGGCGGAGGAAATTAATTCAAATGTTAGTTCTGGAACGTATAGAGTGAATGCATCTGCGTATTTTAATTGAAATTCACGTTTAAATTGAAAGATAGATGTCGTTTTTGAATTCGAATCAAATTAAGAACTTTGTCTGAACAAAGATCACTTCTATTATAATTATTATATTTTCAGTTGGAAAAGATTGTATCTCCAAATTTTATAAAATAGACCTAAGATTACATCTATGAAATAGGCCTACATTATCTTTATTTTATTCCACAAAATTTAGTAATTACCTAATTTAACAAAAGAAACACAAGTAGTTGTATAAACAGCTAGTATTTTTATATGCATAATTGCATTGTTTCAATAGAAAGTACTGTATAATCAGCAGCAATTCTACAATTCTTGGATCAAATGATAACTCTGAGAGGGAGTTAAAGTTTTCAACTGAAATACCTCCAATTTGAAAGGAAACTTGGCAGCTTCGTGTGTGACTTCGTTATCGACTGTCGAGGTAGTAAACCAAAGTTAACTTTAGCTTTTGTATAAATTGAATAGACCTACCAGGATTCCAGAAGTTTCAAGTGGAATGCAATTTGCAATAAAGATCGTAAGTGTACAATGTGAGCAAAGGCCAAAATGTATCATTTAGTTGCATCAAGTTTAGTTCAGCGCTCGGGGTCGAAATTTGGTTACTTCATTGGGCCTCAACAACAAATACTGGATCTGACGAAAGGCCGTAAAAGGCTACCAGGGGCTCAAGATAAATTGCATATATACGCTTACGTAAACCGAAAACCTTGAAAATTTGAATAAAATGAAAGAAATATATATTTATTAAATTTATGACCTTAGTTTTTATTTCTGTTTCGCCTACTGATTGACTGGTAGGGAATGCCATTGGGAAGTCCACCATTTGTACTTTATTGTTTTGTACAAATAAGTTTAAATAAGTAAGTAATAAATAAATTTACAGAAGCTTACGTAAATTCTATACCTTTTCGATAACGATAACGTTCGCAGAATACACATTGTTTAGGGCCACTGAATTGGAATAGAAAGTTACTATCATTTATCTTTATACTCGTAATACATAAACAAACATAAGTCATTTTAAATACACACAAATTGACCTAATCCCAATCAAAGCTCTAGGTTGGTAATATGGGTTTTAGACATTGATAATCATACAACAAAGAAATACATAGAAAACATCATACTGACAATCAAAGCCGGGACCACTGGCTTCGTAGGTAGGGTCACTACCAACTAGGCTAAAAGCTTCGTAACATAACTCGCATAGACTGCACAAAAACGACAACGCCGAAGCCACCGTCGCATATCGGGTTGTGCTCGAGCCCCCTCACATGTGTTACCCCCTCAGGTTTAGTCTCGGCCAAAAAACACATTAACAAACTTTTGAGATGGAACTCGGGAACTTTTTATGATGTCTTATTGAATTATTAATTCACTAATGATTATTATCATTTTTTTTTTCAATACAGAGGGGAAATTCAAGGTAGTTGGGTGAGGACCAAAAAGTGGAACCCTAGTTAAGTGTAGTTAAGTTCCGTTGTACGACAATAAGTATCCTTACAATTGTATGGTTAATTTTCATCACACAACGGATAAGTTTCATAGAAAATTTAACTGCTTGCGGTAGCGTGCCCAACTTTTTGGTCCTTACCCAGTTCTTTTTTAATTTTGTATATGAACTAGTAGTTTATTTTATAAATTGTTTGTAAATCGTGTATTTTATGGATGGCTGCATTATACAAGAAAAATAATAATGAAATCGAACGATGAGAAACTGGTGAAATTGTTTTTGGATTGATGAAAATAAATACATGTAACGGCGTTCTTGAAGGCTCATATATATTATTTTATGCAAAAAGTTTAAATATGACGTTCTTTACGGGAAACTTCAGCGCCCCCAACGGAGTCGTTTACGATTTAATTTTCGTCGCACGGGCGTTCTGCTCCGGTGGTTTTAAATGAGCGCAACCAGCTTAATGACCTCCCTCATCTCTACCTGGTTATGTGTTCCTGGTAGGGCGAGAATTTGTTCTTTCCACCTTTAAGACGAAGGTCACAATTGGGAACATGCATATTTTTATTCAGAACGCTCTCTGGAAAGTGCTATGAATTAGAGGAATAACTATATAAGTACGTTTACGCGAAATAATTGACGTATTTTTTTTTCATAGGACAGGAAGTTTTAAAAATTCATAGTTCAGACCCCTGTAAAACACTCTATACAAAATCGACGACAGGAATGACGTCACAGCTGTTGTTCCATATTTAAAATATAAGGACCTCATAAATAAGTTTATTTGCATTTATTTCGTAAATTACTCTGTTTCAGCCAATATCTTTGAATTAAAATATTACGTAAATAAAATGAGGATGCCGTAAAAAATAATCTAAACATTAAAAGAAGTTTTAAAATTTTAACAAGTTTTGATTCTATATAAAATCTTAATAAACGGGTCAAAACTTAGTGTATTGCGTTTTATATGCTTTTTATAAATTTTCTTCTAAATCGTACCAATGAAATGCTGATTTTCATGCAAGTTCTCTATTTAAACAAAAAACCCTTTTATACCGCACTTAGCGACCCGCCTTCGCTTCACTTCGGTTTATGCAAGTTTTCTGTAGCTCCGTACATAAACTAGAATTTATTACACATCAAAAAGTTTCGAGAAAAATTATCTAACTAATGGTGAAAACCACTTCAAAATCCCTTGCGTAGTTTAGGAAGAGTTAGCAGATATGCAGACAGACAAACGCGAAAAGCAACGGTAATTTTAATTTAAATTTTAGTTGGTATTTTTTAACGCTAATTGCTTAGGAAAACGTTTGCCGCTCTTGGGAAAATATTACATTTTAATAACTTCACTCGATTCGAACTCTGCACTAACTATAATATCAAGACCGCCAGTCATCCATGATAAAATTCATAACTGATATGCATTTAACTATTTTGTAAGCACTACGATCAAAATCACCCTTCTCCACAGCTCACAATACTATAAAAACCTGTAATATTTTCACGCCAATAGGGATTTCCCAATGGGGTGTACTAATGTACAAATCGGCAGATGCGATGTAGCGAGATGACGAGGCATTTGAATTATATAGTTGGGAAACTGCTTTTGGCAGCTGAAGGATGAATGATACATCGCCTTATTTGTGCTCACAGCTGCGTGTTCTGCTACCCTGGTAAAGTGATATGAACCTTATAAACTTTTAGTGATGTTAATTGAATTTTGTAGATATACAATTTTAATTACACTACATAATATATATGTAATTAAATACATACATACATACATAACATCACGCCTTCATTCCCAGAGTGGGGTAGGCAGAGCTACAGAAATACCAACAACTGTAAAAAGACTTGTTGATAATTCTGTAACCACATTTTGCACAGTCAGGCCAAGAAGTTTCCTAGTGTATTAGTGACAGGTTGCAAACCCATCGCCTAACAGTACTACAAGCCCTTATTCACTTAGTTGCCTTTTACGAGCTTACGACATCCACGGGAAGACATGGAGTGGCACTATTCTAACTCGGCAACCACACGGGGTAAATATATATGTAATTATGATGTCAAAATGTAAATCGAACCCATATTGTTAACATTAGTAGAGCTTCTGGGCTGGGATTCTACACGGTAATAACGATATCGTCTTTGACGTGTTTCCGTATTGTCAACGTTTGATAACTCTTATATCCTTTACAATAATGGCGACCGAGTCATAAAAAAATCTAAAAACATGTCAAACGCGATATCGTTATAACGCAGTAGGATAGAGGCCCTGAAACCATACCGTCAACCATAAATTTAAGTAAACTAAAGTAAAGGCCATGTTAACGTTTAAGGTTCCCCTAATAAAAAATAATTCAAACAATATAATCAAAGTTTCTACAGCTGCCGCATTTAAATGCCGTTAAAGAATATTTCAAACCCACTTTTTTATTTAAGTAAGTGTAAAATTAATAATAAAGTCCGATCGGGAGCGCTTGCGCTCGTTCCATTTTTATTATGCAATCTGTAGCTCGATTGCGGCATATTGAAAAAGATTGCTGAGTCGATAATATGAAATATAGTATTGGAACGAGTCGACAAGAAAAATACTTGAGATTGTTGATTTTCACGAGTTTAAAAAGATATCTGATATCCGAAGCAGTCTCAGATGGGATGGTAGGAAAGGAATAATTTAATCCTTAATAGGTTTTTTACAAGACGATGTTCTCTGAAAAGTAAACTTGGTTTGCATCAGATATCGCTGTCTGCAGATGTGTGTGAGCTAAAAGTTTAAGAATTACTTTTAGCTCACACACATCTGCAGACAGCGATATCTGATGCAAACCAAGTTTACTTTTCAGAGAACATCGTCTTGTAAAGCTGACTTTATGAGAGCGTCGAGTCACTAACAAATAATTACGTCTAGAGTCTGTCAAACGAAAGCTGTCCCAGAGAACCAGCGGGAATTTCAAAAAACCTGCAGCTGTTTACAGTAACTGTACACTGAATAAACGGAGTTAATACTATTTGATTTCCTGAACTTGTCACATCAGTGTTGGAGTATCAACTCCGTTTATTCAGTGTACAGTCAGTGTTAAAAGCTGCAGGTTTTTTGAAATTCCCGCTGGTTCTCTGGGACAGCTTTCGCTTGACAGACTCTACATGAAGCATTGGCGTACTGTGACAGGATTCTGTAGTCACTTAACAATTTAATTACGTTGAAAAACTAACGGGTTGTAATGATGGAGGAAAACATTTATTTACTGACGTCTGGGACACCTGTACATTTCATATATATTCTTATTCTTGAGAATTCAAATAATGGATCTCAGATTCCACTTACCATCAGGTGGCCTGAGTGCTTGTGTGCCTTCTCCTTATCATAAAAAAAGAAACAAAAAAGAAAGTAGAGTAGATGCCTTGTTTCGTTTCTCTCGTTTCCTCCTATAGTCTGTACTTTTAGGTATTTAAAAAAGTGTAAACAAACCAAACCACGTGGCTCTGCTCATCAACCAATCCATGCTGTTTGGTCGAGCTTTGACGTATCAGTGTTCTGCTCCTATTGGCTGACAAACTGTCATCTATCAATGTCACGTGGTTTTTTTGTTTTTTTTTAAATACCTAAAAGTACAGACTACAGTCCGAGCTAGTTCGAGTGTAAACCAACTATTTTACGACCTTAAAATTACTTATAATTTATCAATCAAAACCTTAACCCATATCACGTTTTAAAACTGCAGCATAAAAACGCAGAACGCGCCCGTAAATATTTTATTTGAAGTTGAATCCAGTCAACAGTATTTTGTAGCTCGACAAGTTGTTACCACTTTATAAACAGTGACGTAAAATTTTATGGCGTTGTGCGAGTCGCGCGATTTAATACAACCTGGAGTGCTATGCTGCCCTGGTATTTGAAAAGCATTAATATTTTTAGCGTTGATTTAAAACATGTTATTTTAATTTTCCGTTTCTATTTTTTTTATTGGCACGTACGTGCCATGTTTTATGAAACAATATAAATTGCTTTTTGATGGAAATATTATCCGCTATAAAAAGCTGCTTCGATCTGATTTAAAATCACATATTTATTTTCACATACCGTCCGTCTTGCCCTGTTTTTATGACCGGGCTAGAAAACCCACCCCACCCCACCTTCTTCATACATTGGCAGTCTACATTTCGCAGTTTTTTTATAATGTCAACAAGCATTTCCATTCGCAGGAGCGACCTTTGTGGTAGTCACAAGTATTACCTAACCTACTCATAAATGATATCCGAATTACATCAAAACTATATCAAACCATGCAAATTCCATTTTTATCCTGTATAGAAAAACTTAGTTCCACGGGAATTTTAAACAATTAGTACCTATAATAGTTGGTCTATCTCACGAAAGCGGGTGGGCCATTTGTGTGTGTGCTCATACACGTCGTCTCTGAGTGCGGCGCTGTCGACGCATAGCAACACTAACAATACCTAGTAGCGTCGGCAGCCGAAATAACTCTGACCTTTACCGAGACGGAGCGACAGCCACTATGAGTACCGTCGGACTATTAATGTCTTAGTCTATTTTTGAATACATAAATCTTCACAAGTCCGCCTGTCATATTGTTACTACCTAATAAGGTATAGTCTGTATCAATCCAATTTAATAATTATATTAACAAACGGATCATCTAGACCATAATGTAAACTAATTATTTCATGAATGATGAAATACCTAAAGCTCATTACAAATGCTTATGCGTAAACTCTTTACTGCACATAAACAATTACAAGACTTATTAGCATCGATATATGTGATCTCTTCCAGTTAACCTTGGAGTAGAATAAGTAAACAAATCAACTAGTTAACTGAATATTTGGATTCAATAACTTGAATTATTCTATACATAATCCACAAAATTCAAAGATGTCTTTCTTTAAACAAATATATATATATAAATAATTATCAGAATACAGTGTCACACAAATTAATCTAGTCTCAAATTAAGCGATAAATATACATAATTTAAGCATCTTATACTCAGCAATTAATACTTAAAACGACACTTTGAGTATTACGATATTAACGATATTGCACGTCGTACAAGTAACGTAAATGTAGTTTATTAGAAACGCATTGAGAGCTTGTAATAAACCTGTCAATGAAAATTTGTTGCATACGCTACCTTAGTGCAACCTTACACGGTTGAACATACTCCATAGTTTCCCAAATATGCATTTATTCCAGGCTAGCGTTAGTGCAAGCTCGCTCAGGTGCATAGCTTTCAGTCGGTCCTTTTATTCGTTTTTCTATGGCACCTAATGAGCAAGCGCGTGCACTGGAGCTGGCTGAATGGCTCTGACACCTAAGCCACACTTAGTGCCTAGAACCTTCTTGTCATAATATGACAGAAGGATTACAGGGCCTATATTCTACTGCGTTATAACGATATCGCGTTTGACGTGTTTTAGAATCGTTTATGTCACAGTCGCCATTATTGTAAATGACAAGAGTTATCAAAACGTTGAAAATACGCAAACACGTCAAAGACAATATCGTTATTCTCGTGTAGAATCCCAGCCCAGGGCGTTGTATACTGTACGAGAGCCTAAATGAAGCAATACATAATGTCAAGCCTTCATTCCCAGAGTGGGGTAGGCAGAGCTATAGAATTCCAACAACTCTTAACTTGTTGATAATTCTGTAACCACATTAAATTAAGCAATATGAGCCGTAATAAGCCCGCAGTATGAAGTGTTTAATCCAGTCAAGTTCCAGGCAGCAAAAGGCACACAGGGGTACGAGTATACCCCTCTGAAACCATCGGTCCACTTTCCCCATTTCCGTCTAACTTCTGATCGGTTCATTTTCCCCATTGGTATATTTGATCAAACAGTCCACTTTCCCCACCCATTCACTTTCTCCATTGGTCTACTTGACCAAACGGTCAACTTTCCGTTCTGTCTACACTTGCTTTTCCTAATCCGTCTACTTCCAGATCAGTTGATTTATCTCGTAATAAAAAGGGCAGAAGTCTAGTACACTCTACATAGTACATACATTGACTGAAGTATCCCAACGACTGCTATAAATTATTCCCTTACCATCTGACATTTGGTTATTGGGATGGTGACTGCAGAAGTTTGCAAAACTGTGTTGCCATTCTTGTGCCAAAGGGTGTATTTTAGTATCTAAAGCACGAGAGACATTTACGAGTATTAAGGAAGGTATTCTCTATTATTTCCACAGATTATTTCACTGCATCCGAACTATTAGATTGATTTTGATTGTAAACTTAACTAACTATTGCTATGCGTTTCAGAGCCCAATTACCTTGTGATCGTTTGTCTCTTCAATGCTTTAAAAGCGTAGTTTAAGTATCTTTATATTTCTTTTAACCTGTTAAAACAAACCACCACGCCACCTGTGGTGTTATAGGATATATGAATGTGTAAGTAATACGTAAGAAGCTCATAAAACGATATCTGCAACGATATCAGGGCCTCGATTCTACTGCGTTGTAACGATGTCGCGTTTGACGTGTTTTAGAATCGTTTATGTCATAGTCGCCATTACTGTAAATGGCATAAGAGTTATCAAAACGTTGACAATACGAAAACACGTCAAAGACGATATCGTTATTACCGTGTAGAATCTCAGCCCTGTTCTACGAACATTAAAGTTGAAAGAATCAAAAAAGGTGTATAAATTTACGGCTTATTAACTCTGTTTAAAATATTTTATTCTGTGATATTTGAACTGGAAAGCTGGAAATTATCTGGCTTGGGCTCAGGAGAAAAACACAGAATCATTTATTAATTCTACGTGAATAATATTCTTTTTGAACGATACATGCGCGAAGGTGTACCAGCTCATGGCTGCTGATATTTGTGGGGTGCGCGATAACTATAGCCCCAAAAAAAACAATGTACAATGAATGGTATTTGTAGAATTGTATAAAAACTTCCAATTTTTTGCTGTTCCTTGAGATCTGTCCTATTTTCCGGATAAACTTTATGTAGTCATAGGCCGGTATTCTTCTTCTTCTTTCTTTGCCCCCGCGGCGACTTGAACAGCTACTACCGCGGGGATATGGCGTTTCCACGTGAAGTGATTTCGCCAGTGTCAAGTAAGTATATATAATTATAAATCAATATAGCAATAAAACACAATCCAATCTTCTCTAGGAAGATTGGGGGCAACGTTGTACGGTGATTTGTAGGTCAGAGGTCAAGATAGTTTTAACCTCTGCACCACTGCGAGTCCACTTGAAACGAAAAGAAAGATGCCAGATACACGAAATAAGTCCAAGTCTTCAATCACTGTGCGACACAAAGGCATAAAAAGTACAAATCACTATCAGAAAAGAACTTTGAACACCTAATTACCCAAAAATTAAAGTCTAAAACAAATCTCACGTCCGCCATCTTTTAACGTTGCAAATGGCCCCCTAGGCCGGTATTATGGTCGCGTTTATCACGGTAAATAAAGCATCTGTCACTCTGGCACTGTACTTGTCATAAAGTGACGGATGTTTTAGCCGCGTATAAGGGTCATACACACTCTTAAAAACAAAAGTTGTCTCTCCTGTGGTCAATAGTTAAAAGCTTGTGTGCATATAAGTTATGTTTTTATATGATAGGTCTAAAGCAGTCCTGACGGCGTTTCTGCGGGAATGGGCTTAGCCAGAAAATTAACTTTCGGTGTGTCCACAGGAAAGCGGTAACCTAAATTTGTGTATAACGTAATCATATTCATTTATTGTTTAATGATGTACATGAGGATCTAAAAATACAGTAGGTAGCATCAACATAAACCTTGCAACAACATGACAAAATAATACATTTATTTAAATAAATAAATCACAGGCTTGTACTATGGGTACTAGACAACGATAAACTTACTTATACAGGGTGACCCGCGAGTAATCGCTTTTGGAGTCAAGGGGTGATAAAGTACGTTATACTGAATAGGCCTATGAAGTTTTCATTCAGCTACTCACTTAAAAAAAAAAAAAAAAAACATAATATAAAATATTAAAATAGGTGTGTTCCTACCTTTACAATTTGTAGTACTATCGTAGTATTTAATGTCAGAGCAGTTCAAGATCAAGGTCACTATCAATGATCACTCATTGTTGACACATGCCAAACTTACCGCAATTTACTTAAAATATTCTTCAACATATCGAGAAATATGAAGCGCGTAAAGTTTTTCTTACTGCATCATACCGTTTCTTAATCCATTTGATCCTCATTCTATCATTATGAAATGATTAACCACGTTCATAAGTTTCCCGTTTCTCGATTTCAAACACTGCATTCTCATAAATACAAGTATACATAATAATAATATGTGTACTTACTAATATTTATTACTTAGTATTTTAATAAGTTTCTATTTAAATAAGCAAATTAAATAGTTATTCAACGAAACTCAAACAAAATATGAAGTATGATGAAATGACAGAAAGTTACGTGACAGTAAGTATAATTTACTTTTAACTAGACAGCTTCAGGCGTTTTTCGTGAAATAGGTATTGAATAAGTAGTTTGAACCCTAAACTATCGTTGTTTAACGACATTTTATGAATAGAACCTCCTCGAAGTCGGTGGTGCGGTTTAGCGTAAGCACACCTACCTACATAAGTTCAGCTACGCACTGGGTGACCTGACCGCCGAGTGCGTAATGACCTTGATATTATTCATTAGTTTTTTGACACGTTCCCTGGTCCGTTTGGCCTCAATGAGGGGACTACATTGTGCTGTTTGATTAACGAACAAATAAAAATGAGACATTTTTGGTACTTTTTTATTATGTTGACGTAAATAATACCAAGTACAAAAACACATAATGCATAGTCAGAGTGCAGATGATTTGTCACTTTCGGACCTTAAGAACATTGATATAAAACCTAAAAGTAACGAATCATTATTTGAGTGGACAATAGCGAAAGAAGTTTAAATAATAATATTTATAACCGGATAGCTTTAAGGTGCACTTACCATAGAATAAGATTTAAAGGCATAGACACGTTCACTGTCCCCAAACAAAAACACCCATGTTCATGACCCCACATTGCGGGCACCCGGACAGGGAACGTGTTAAAGCGAAAGCGTAAATCTATACCCGTCCGAAATTCACAATACGTTAAGTTAAAAGAAGGATTGAGTACAGTTCTTGCTAATTACTAGCCGTACACAGTTGGCAACTTGCGTAAACTGGACTCCAACGACACCAACTGGGCATCATGGTCGCAGATTATACATGCAACAGTGTGCGACAGCAACATTGTACGACCATGATATTTTAGCTTACAGAGCCGTCTCTTTTCGGCACACTGAATCCCAAAAAGACTGTGTATAACAGCTATCTGTATGTTACCTTTTATTTTATCGCTCCTTCTATGCCTTTAGTTCTTATTCTTTGGCACTTACACAGGCGACCAATCATTGTTCTGACACACCGGTGACACTTCACTATGGGTGCCACAGGTGCAGTATATTTACGATTTGTTTTACACGTATAATAAGTCCTCTAACGCTAGTTTTTTATCTGAATTCTTTTCTGAAGTAATACAGTGCAATTGAATAGTATAGCTTTTGCATCGTTGCAAACGCGCGACTGTATTGATTCAGCATCGCTACCTACTAAACTTACGCGCGACACTGTTTTGTATAGACAAGTATAGGAAAAGTGAAAAAATTAAAGAATTTTGCATTATGACTGTATCGATGCTGCATCGCGGTTGTAGCAATGGCTTAGCGATGCTGTATCGCGACTGCATCTCTGCAGATTTCTGCCGTGGGGTCGATGACGCCCGAAGTAGTATGACAGACAGATGTATTGAAGAGTCATAACTACACCTTTTTTCGGTCAAAACAGTTAGTTTTGCTTCAGTACTTACCCATCGATAAACTAATTGAGACAGCAGGACGAATACGAACTTAACCGACAGTGTACGATGCGTATGATTATGCATTACATAATGAGCCTCTGATATACCTACTTGGTAAAACAATATTGATTTTGACATATTATCGTATTGCCAATGTTAGAATGACTCTTATTTACTTGAAAGTAATGGCGGACGAGTAAAAACAATACGATACGGTGTTAAAAGCAATATGGTTTTACCGACGGGTTCTGTAGCTATGCAGGATCGATATGGCTCGCATTTGGATTATTCGTCGGACTTAGTTCCTTTGACAACCTATGGCTACATGGGTATTATTGCTTTGCTTTAT
This sequence comes from Acleris holmiana, assembly GCA_949316455.1. Taxonomy (NCBI): domain Eukaryota; kingdom Metazoa; phylum Arthropoda; class Insecta; order Lepidoptera; family Tortricidae; genus Acleris; species Acleris holmiana. Next base: position 12,019,840 of record OX438782.1, on the reverse strand, counting down.
ATGCACAATTAACAGACCGCACCTAACTACCCTATTTTGAGCATTATTTATGAACTATAACTATGATATTAACATTTCTTCTGATAGTCTTGAAGTTCATATTACACTTATAGCTTTATTTTCCTCAAATCATTGTTTCCTTCTTTCTTCCCTTATTTATGATTCCTTATCAAAATTAATAGTCATACGTAGTGTCTCCTTCTTCTTCAGTTAACCTAAAATTAAAATCAATTAGTCTAAGCATAGGTACAACAACAATTTGACAATGTACGTAAGGATCGAGAATATGTAAAAAAGTGATACATTTCCCATGTTTCACTTGACCACATTCAAAATTCCGCCACAAACCGACTCCATCATCAGATCAGGTCTTAGATACCATAAAATAGCATTATCAAATTTTACTCTTTCAAATTTCGTGTACATAATATCACGCCTTCATTCCTAGATTGGGGTAGGCAGAGCTACAGAAACACCAACAACTCTAAGAATACTTGTTTATAATTCCTTAATGACATTTTGCACAATCGGGCCAAGAAGTTTACTAGTGTATTAGAGACAGGTTGCAAGCCCATCGCCTAACAGTACTACAAGCCCTTATTCCCTCGCAATTGAAAGGTAAAAAAGTAAGCAACAGTGTTAGCATTGTTGTGTTCCGGTGTGGGGATACGACAAACGGTGAAATTACTAGCATAGACGCATTCCATCTTAATCCTCAGGTTTGGCAACGCATTTGAGGTACTTAATAGGATTGCAGTCTTAAGATTATAGTCTTGAGAATTCAAATAACTATGGTTCTCAGATTCCAGTTACCATCAGATGGCCTGAGTGCTTGTGTGCCTGCCTCCTCCTTAGCTGTGAAACCATAACAAATAATCAAACAGGCTAACAGAGTTACTTTCGCATTTAGTAGGTACTAGTGACCCGCCCTCGGTTCGCTTCGCTTCGGTTTACGTGTGTTTCTGTAATACCCGTACAGAAAACGGAAATTATTATACATTAAAAGCCTCCCGTGAGAAAAGAAATCTGATATTGAAAACCGCATCAGAATCCGACGCGTGGTTTAGGAGGAGTCAGCGGATATGCAGACAGACAGACAGATGAAGAAAGCGACTTTGTTTTGCACTATGTAATAAAATAGCAATAATAAAGAAAAGATAAAGACGAGTTAATATGGAATATGGACATGGATAGTAAGCAAAGCCCATTTCAATAACAGGACTTGTAACATTTGAACTAAATGTTTTCAAATTGACTTGTAACATTTGAAATAAATGAAAATACTGGCGCACAAACATTATGTAAAGCTAAAAACCGAGCAAAAGCATGTCGGATCATGCTCAGTGTAGGGTTCCGAAGCCGTTAAGTACTACAAACATAAAAACCGCGCAAGAGCATGTCGGACCATGCTCAGTGTAGGGTTCCGAAGCCGTTAAGTACTACAAACATAAAAACCGGGCAAGAGCATGTCGGACCATGCTAAGTGTAGGGTTCCGAAGCCGTTAAGTACTACAAACATAAAAACCGGGCAAGAGCATGTCGGACCATGCTCAGTGTAGGGTTCCGAAGCCGTTAAGTACTACAAACATAAAAACCGGGCAAGAGCATGTCGGACCATGCTCAGTGTAGGGTTCCGAAGCCGTTAAGTACTACAAACATAAAAACCGGGCAAGAGCATGTCGGACCATGCTCAGTGTAGGGTTCCGAAGCCGTTAAGTACTACAAACATAAAAACCGGGCAAGAGCATGTCGGACCATGCTCAGTGTAGGCTTACGAAGCCGTTAAGTACTACAAACAAACAAACTGTGCAAGAGCATGCCGGACCATGCTCAGTGTAGAGGCACATAAAAATCAACAAGTAATAACTAATTTTCTAATTAAAGTTAATTGGTGCCGTCTTAGATGATTTTAGTAGGTATAAAATCTTTAATGGCCTGTATCTCAAGATACCAATGATGTCTACTTAGCCGTGATAGTTTTCCTGTGAAATTCGTTAAAATAATATGCTCTTTCATTTAAGTTTTTTTTCTGATTTTTAGTAAACAGAAAACCTAGCTTGGTATTTATACCACTTACTACGCATACCATTAGATTTCGCTCGTGACTTCAACAGCGCAGAAGTAGGTTTTCGTTAATCCTCGGGAATTGTTCTATTCGGGAAAAAAATACCCGTGTTCGTATACGGGCTATAAAATATTCCATCGATTGGTTGAAGTCTTATACTCTGAAAATTTAACAAACAAACACTAAGTAGGTACTAGGGCAGTAGGGGTAGCGAAAATAAGTAGGAATGGTTAAAAACTAACCCACAGAGCCTAAGGCATTTTCGGGGATCAATGTAATACTTTGTGAGACAGACAGACACAAATTCGCATTTATAAAATTCAGCGGAGATCCTATTGCCACTTTCCGATTGTATTTTCAGATTAGCTCTAAGTCATCCAAATTTTGCATTGTCTTCAGATACTATTATACGCTAAAGCCCGCGCAGGTCGGCGCAGAAGTTGTTAATCGCTATTTCATCAGGAACTACAATTTCCGTCTTCCGATGGTAAAGTAGTTTGTGCAGTGTTTAACTATCTGGGATAAAAAATACCCCAGGACCAAAACTGGGGTTAAACTATTTTCTTATAATTTATATGAAAATCGGTTCAGTCGTGTAGCGATGAAGGCCACATAACAAGACATACATAAGGTTTTATAGACATTGAAACAACAATTTTATACTAGAAACTAGCTAAAATTTAACTCCGTTCACGTAAAAGCCGTTTGTCGCTCTTCCCTCGGGAATAATGCAATTTTCCAACATAACGTGTACCCTATGACCCTCTTCAGGTCTCCGGGCTTCAAGCTATATCCTCAACAGATTTTATTAAATTTGGTTTACCGGTTGATCTGTGAAACCGCAACAAACAAACATACAAACAGACTATACTAGCATGGAAGTATGAATCAGTTCGTACTCCAAGAAAAAGAGACTATTTCCACTATTTCCACATTTCATCAAAAATGGTTTAAGCGTGTAAACTTAATATACATACACCCAGACTAACCAGCAAACTAAATTTGGCATTCGTTTTATAATAAAAGACAGAGAAGACAAGATATTATTACAATAGAGGAGTAAACAGCAAATCTGTGCCAAGCTGAGTGAGTAGGTACTTAACTAAATCGTTCCGGTGTTCTTGAGCAACTGGCTGTAACGGATTCCGAGATAGTTCCTTGGAGTCCCGACTTACACTCTCTTCGTTAAAAGCTTGCATTGGAATACAGTCCCCTTCAATTACTTTTTTTAATTTCATATCTTTGTGCTGTAACATGAACAAATATTTGTTTAAGATCCTTGTATAAAATTGGCTATCCACTACTGAACTTAAGTTTTCCACGTAAGGATCACCTTGAATAATTTTATGCGATATTAACTAAATACTCATCGTAATACTTACTGTATTTATATTTATGTATACTTTTTCAAAAACAGAGAACAACAATGTAAAATTCCTGTGACATTTGTCACATAAAAAGTTCTTCTTCTTCTCTTTTAATGGCAGCCACAGGGCTTGTGCCATGCTATGGCAACTTAGTACATTAGTGGTGGTTCGCCACAATCGCCAAGTATACAATAGTAGTCTTTGGCTTGTGCCACATAAAAAGTTAGTCGATGTGTGTCATTTAAGTATGACATGTCATCCATCGTTAATCAATATCACACGAAAAGAGGTTCATCATAAGAATATAATATTAGTTGTAAATCTTAAAAGACAGAAACATCTTTAAAAATAATGGTAAACTTGCTGCGCGTAGCCTCGACGAAAGTTGCCTGCGCATTAGCGCCTTGTGTTTGAATGTAAGCGCAGCCATGCCGTTGATGCGCTGGAGCGGTGCGGTCGTAAAGGGCCAGGATCTTCACGGTTCTCCATGCTACGTATGCCGCTTGTTGCAGGATAACTTAAAGATGTAAGGCAACTGTTGCGAGGTGCGTCGCAGTTGCCTCCGGTAGCGCTTAATTTCCTCATTACCGTCAACTTTAGCCAACCTACGGGCTTGGGACGATCATAATTATTTGTCTTCTGTCTGTCTTCAATTTTAAGACTCTAGAGGGCGACTGAGTGCATGGCTGCGTCCACAGCCTTAATTAATTTGCAAATGAAGGTCAGTAGTGTACTCGTTATTAATGTTGAGAAACTTCTCTATTCCTCTTTCACTACATACTTATAAAGAAGTTTAAAAACATCTTCCTTTACGTACTTAGAGAAAGCATTCTACGCCTATTTTGCCAAGATACTGAGGACTATGAGGATTTCTGTAATCGGTATTCAGTTTTAAATCGCAGTCTGGTAGGGTTGTTCCTAAATATGAAACTTCGGAAGCTAGGTATATCCTTTACACTCAACAGTTTTAACGCAATCGAAAGAAAGGGAAAGTGCTATTGTAGCGTTAAACTTCGATTTTAGCAGTAAGGCTGACTTTTCCGCCAGACTTTCATTAAATTGCCGTTGAAGTAATAATTACACTCTTATACTTAAATGAACCACTCTTGAAATAATGGTTTTAAAAGCCTTAATTACCGTATTAAGTGATCACTTGGTTTATGTTGCTCGGCAGGCGGTGAAGGTTTGTTAGCGTAATACCTCTTTAGAGGATCTAAAAATCTGTCATGACTCACCTTGGTCTATGGCCGATTGATTAATGAGTAATGACGTTAACTGTTCATCTGCTAAAAATAATTCGGTGTTTTTTTATTAATTTCTGTGTAAAAAACGGTTTAGTAGTATGATTCTTGTTTTGATAACTTTAGGAAGTGCGATGGACATCGATGTGTGCGATTTTTACAGTGACGTAGGTTTAATGTGCTTAGTTTGTGGAGACTTAGTCAATCTTAACATTCAGTGTTTACTCAACTGTGTCTCATGTAATTTGAGTTTTAAACTGTTGATATAAACACAGGACATACGAAATAGTAGTTATTCATCAAATAACTTTCAAGATTAGTTGAGAAATTAGGTAAAATTTCAGGCGCAGTAAGTGTTTTTTACTTGTATTTTTACTTCCTAGGTACATTAACACAATAATAACTTTATCTGAGCAAGAAATAAACGTAACATTTCTAATAAATTATCTTTCAATTGCTTTTCACTGAGTAGAGGTGCCTATTAATTGAATTGTTGTGACAGAAGACAAACTTCAATTAATTCCTTATTAAAAATGGTGCATCTGTTATAAAAAATATTCCAGATTCAACCCTGTTTATAATTGTACAGAGTTTAATATCCTTCAGGTATTGCAATGAAGATGTATCCTTTTTGACGATGTCAAAATTCCGTTGGTGTCAAGGTTAAAGTTTAATGAACTTTTGAGCTATGAATGGAACCCACATGTCCGTCATTGAGTGTATCGGTTATAAGGGCATAACCACACTAGGAAATATTGATGCTTAAATTAAATTATGAGGAAGCCTAAAATTAAAAAAAAAAAAAAAAAAACTTGTAGTTAGGTTCAGTTTGACCTACTCTATTACCCCTTAACTCAAAAGTCATTTATCGTGGGTCACCCTGTATATAGAAATATATACTTAAATACATAGAAAACATCCAAGACTCGGGAACAAATACTCGTGCTCATCACTCAAATATCATTTAGCGGGATTTGAACCCACGACCCCTAGCTTCGAAGGCAGTCACTACCAACTAGGCTAGCGTATCGTCAAAAAAACAAAAAACATAAAAATAATAATGTGTGTGTGTGTTTAGAAAATCAGGTTTACAATATGCAGCAAATTAAATTTAATCAAGGCTTTAATTTATTCACGAGCTCCATACGTAAAAAACTCTTTCGCATCTTAATTTCACACTCTCCAGGTATCCAACTATCCAAAAAAGTTCGGCTTATTTGCTTCATTTTCATGATTGATTAATTCACTATTTCAATCAAAGAATCATGAAAATGAAGCAAACAAACACACGTATAATTAATTGAACACAACGTTTTGATAACTCTTATTTACTCGACGGTAATGGCGGCCGAGAAACACGTAAAAGACAACATCGTTTTAACCTCGTAGAATAGAGGCGCTGAATGCGATCCCAACTATGTAATCTATCAATGCATGTATAAAATTTACTGTAAGTGTTAAAAAAGCATAATAAACCTTATATATTACGATTATTATACTAAGATGGGAATTATCAAAGCTCATGAAATGAAACGTATACTATGCCGTACATACTTTCGAATTATAATGTTAGTGGAGTTAATTCCTACATGTATTATGTTGTATATCTAATCATAGTAATCATAGTTACGTAATTATTGTGAATAATTATTATTATAAATAAAAATAAATAAAAAAAAGCTAAAAAAATATAAAAAGGAAAGAAAGGAAAGGAAGGGAATAAGGGCTTGTAGTACTGTTAGGCGATGGGCTTGCAACCTGTCACTAATACACTGGTAAACATCTTAGCCTGACTATGCAAAATGTGGTTAGGTACAGAATTATTAACAAGTTTAGAGTTGTTGGTATTCTGTTGCTCTGCCTACCCCACTCTGGGAATAAAGGCGTGACGTTATGTATGTATGTAAGTAATTATTATTATGACTGATCGGAAAGACACATTAGATTTTGAGTAAACTTACTTAATAAGCAGATTAATATCTTCAAACAAAAGATAAAAGGAAGTTTGCATGAATGAATATTATTATGAATCTCGATTATTTCCGAACAATGACCCGAGGTATAATATCTTTCCATGAAACCCGGAGTTAGCTAACAGATCGTGTCGGCACAATGGTTTAGTAAGTCCGCAAAAACTCCAAATGATGAGGAATTATCATTTAAATGGGCTTCGTTATTAATGGGGACGCGCGGGCATAGATTGTGGGTACACACGGGGGTAGAGATCGTTTTGATTTTGTTGGGAGCCTTTTAATATTCGGAAGATTATCCTGCTAGGCTGTAGAACTCATAAAATCTACCAAGTTAGTACGCAGCGAATGGGACTATATCATTGCATTGCATTGCTATCTTTCTTCCTTTTTTGATTGTTCACACGGCCTCAGTGTATGGTTTTTTTTTTCGTGTTAATGAGAAGGCACACGAGCACTCAGGCCACCTTATGGTAAGTGGAATCTGAGACCCATAGACATTAGAATTCTCAAGACTAATGCGTTGCCAACCCTGAGGACTAAGATGGAATGCCTCTATGCTAGTAATTTTTCCGGTTGTCTTAACCCCACACCGGAGCACAACAACGCGAACACTGTTGCTTGGCGGGTGGTTAATGGATAAGGTGGTGGTAGCGATCCAGAAGGACCCTGCACAGGGTCCTACCACCACTAAATGTTAGTTGAAATTAACACCGAATTTCGGGTTGTAGTAGAAATAGTAGAATGACTCGGTCGCAAAATTACCGACTTGCAAAATGATCACATCTCAATGTCGTGGAAATATCAACACTTCTTTTTCGTTACTAGGTAGGTTAGCTTCAAACCGCGTCGTGTGGGGCTCTGTTGATTTTAGTGAGACAGACGTAAATTTAAAATAGCAATGTATATGTAGTGTCTTTTTTTGCGAGTCAGTAGTTTTGCGACCTAGTCATTCTTCTATTAACCTATCTATTTCTAGACACCGACACCTATGCAAACGGAAGAGTCCTGCCAAACGATCAACTTTTCACGACAATGTGTAAGTTAGAGCCACACTCCCATGGTTCTGCCGTAATACCAAAGAAGGCCGCTAAGTACAATCTAGTAGTCGAAGCATTTTATACTCTATTGGTTAAAAATTGGTCTCTATTGGTTGGTATTGGGTATTAAGTTAAAAAATATTAAAAAAAACCGGGCAAGAGCATATCAGATCATGCTCAGTGTAGGGTTCCGAAGCCGTTTAGTACTACAAACGTAAAAATGAATAAGTAATAACAAATTTTCTATTTAAAGTCATTTCATTTGGTGCCGTCTTAGATGATTTTAGTAGATATAAAGACTTTAATCGCCTGTATCTCACGAACCAATGATGTCTATTTAGTCGTGATAGTTTTCCTTTTAAATTCGTTATATGCCCTTTCATTAGGGATTTTTTTCAGATTTTTCGTATTGGTAGTTTTGGCTGCAGGTAGGGGGGGGGCACTTGAGTCTAACAAAAATTGGCGCTATAAAGCTTAATATTTCATAAACGTATTACTTAATCAAAAATCTGTTTACACAAACCCGTAATAATTTTGAAAGACCTATCCATCGACATCCCACACTATAAGGTAGACGAGAATAAAAATACATCCTAGTTTGACTGACTGACGGAACCCTAACAATTAATATGCAATTAGCCGCATTCTTTAGTATTACGGCAGAGTTGCCGGCCACATATTGCTGTAAAAGTGTTGCTTGCCCACCGGCCTCAGGCTAAAGCTGTTTGCCTGGTCTATGTGTCTCAGGCGAGATAGCTTGATGGGCTTCCTGACATCTGGTATAGATTATCAGGCGCCGGAGCGGTGACAAATAACCTTTTAACAAGCTTCCACGGGAGCAAGCTATCTATTTGTATGTCTAACTTATAAAACTTGTTGTGTGTTGTTGTCATCTAGTTAACAGGAAGAGATCTCTTTAACCTCGTGCCGCTTAATGTGCATCACATTGTATAAAGTAACACTTAGCATAAACGGCAAGACTTAAAAAAAATGGAGCAAAACGCCCAGTCCACATTACACTGTAGGTACTCATGAGCAGTATGTACATACAAATGTTTTGGCTTATCTCGCGTTTTTTTCTTGGGCGTCACGAGGGTAAGGGATAAGTAGTTCGCCTTTGTACGTACATACCTTTTGTGTTTCTGTTCCTATTTTTAACCGACTTCAAAAAAGGAGGAGTTTACGATCCATTGTGTGTATTTTATTTTTTTTGTATTCTGTATGTTCACCGACTACTCTGTCAAATAAGGACAGATTTTAAAAATCCTTTTTTCCTTTTTAAAAATAGTATCTGTCGCTAGCGAGTCCTTTAACTTGTTCTTCTGTTCAATCATCATTCATCACAATCATATCGAGCCAAAATTCAACACCAACCAACCTCTAGCCTCCTCACTTATCAGTCCGTACGTCACGGTGAAGAGAGCCTCGGACACCCGGTCCAGGTTATCAGCCGCGTCCGGCGCCGTGATAAATAACCACGTCCCCGCGAGAAATAGTTATTTTGTCTCGCAATGTTCCGCTTTATTCGCACGCGTTTAAACTGACGCTAGTAAATTACGCGACGAATCGCTGTTGTCTGGTTGCGTTTAAAGTTTTTATAAACTACGAATTGGAAAATGTAAAAATGTGTTTATCCGTGGTTTTATCTACTACGTGGCTTTTTATTTATGTTTAGGTTTGAGCACGATCGGTAAATAACTTTCTATATTAGTAAAAAGTAGTAGAATATGTACAAAATGACAGGTAATTCACCTATAAATAACACGGGCTCTTTTGAACATATTGTAAACGTAATTTACTTACGTAATACTTAATGACTATTTAATTACGTCAAAAGTAATATGGTTTTACCGAATACCGAACCGAACACCTGTTAGTTTTGTCCAACCTTGTCTTACAACTTCAAATGCAATGTTATGTATACTGTAATTCTATGGAACTTGCTAACTATGTAAACAAATAATATATTGAAATTGACATCTAATGTCAATTTTAGTATGGCGGCTTGTTTACATAGTTAGCAAGTTCCATAGAATGACACTTTATAGATAAACATCAGTGAACACGATTCTCTAGTTTGGGCTCTAGGCGATAACGGACAGGTGGACACATCATCTTGACCTATCCTTTCTTTCCTTCCTTAGTTTCCCATAGTTTCACTATTTTTTTTTATATTTGCCATAGTTACCTAATTTGACTAAATGTATGAGGTTTAAATGAAAGACAATTGGCGGCATCGTGGCCTAGCTTAACAATTACTATTAGATATCAAAATTGCGATTCATATGCGATGTAGGTACTGGGAATTAGAGTTAAGCAAAGTTGACAGACGGTATTGTTGAACAAGACAAGATACAATCACCAATGGGCCAAATAACTAAAATAAAGCCAGCTATTATACCAGGGTGACACGGAGAGCAGAACGACCGAGGAGGTAACACGAGCCGACGGTAAACACATTAGCGCTAATCACGGTGTGGAAGTGTCTCTCGTGTTACATTAGCCGAGCGAACGACCGCGATATATTAATGTGGACCATCTGTGGTACATACATACATAACATCACGCCTTCAGTCCCAGAGTGGGGTAGGCAGAGCTACAGAAATACCAACAACTCTAAAGACTTACTGACTTTTCTGTAACCACATTTTGCACTAACAGGCTAAGAGGTTTACTAGTGTATTAGTGACAGGTTGCAAGCCCATCGCCTAACAGTACTACAAGACCTTATTCCCTGCCCTGCCTTGTTCATCTGTGGTATTATTATTATTACTTTATGCAGAGATTTTGCTCGACCGGACAGTAACGTGAAACCTGAAAGCGGTAAGACTGGCACGGCAACACGTGTCCACGACGTTTGGTCCGGCTCTCCGCAAACGGATACCTATGCGATCCTAGTACCATCTAACCAATAAAACCGAGAAAACTTGCTTTTGTATACTTTTCTTTTGCTGCGTTAGGTCGCGTTCACAATTTTAGCTCCGCTAGACAGAGGGATATTGACGGGTGTGATCTGATTGTAGGTTTAAATTACTTACCCCAGTAAGTAATATAAACCCAATTTATATAACTTTATTGATTTAACTTTCAGTTGGTATAATGACCGAAACATATAACAATACAATATATAATCCTTTAACATATAATGAACTAAGATGGTCGTGATATTTTTGTATAACGATTATTCAATATTATCTAATAACCAAAACACATGAGATACATTTGAAATAGAAGGCAATTTGTCACCGCTCACAGACGCCGGTGGACAGAGAACCGCTAGTTGAAAAATGTTTATCTAATGTGAACAATCTTGGGTCTATCTAATGTGCGTCTTGTTAGCTAAGTTCGACTTGGCGTGTCTTTGTTCCATAAGGTAAATAATACCTCTACTACGAATATGCGCTCGGTGCTTTTCCGCTAAGTAAACCGGGTAAGCCATCAAGGTGAAACGTATTTCGACATTTAGTCGCTTGGAGTGCAGCAGGCCCTTATTCTACTTGGTGAAACCATATCGCCTTTGAGGTGTTATCGTATTGATTTTAACCCGCCATGACTATCAAATAAATAAGAGCTAACGTAGAGTTGACAACACGATAAAATGCCGCAGGTAATATGTTAGAATAGAGGCCCAAGGCTGAGAGTACAGATGCAACAATGAGGACATTTTTACACTTCGACATACATACATCTGGTCAAAATTAGTAGTAGTCATTTTTATACTTCGACATCTATACATTCGGTCAAATATAATTTTCAACTCAATTAATGTGGACATTTTTATACTTCGACTTACATAATCTTGTCAAAATTATATTGGGACGAAATTATTCAAGTAGACATTTTTACACCTCGTCATTTTTCCTTTAAGTCTCATTCGTATAAATCAGATAAAAACCCCTGAAATGATTTTCACTAAACCTAACTAATAACCGCCCCAAATCGGTTCATATTGGTTTTACAAACCCGTTTTTTTGTACTAAAGTGTAGGATGATACGGAGTTCATAAGTTACAAGGAAGTTATTTAATGAAAGTCAATAACTGTCACCTACAGGGCGATAGGATTAGAGTGGATGACCGAGTGATATAAATGTACCAAGTTGAGCAACTGCTAATATTATTAGCGCCATCTCATGAGACAGGTTAAACAGGGCGATCAGTTTCTGTCTCACCGACAATAACACGCTTACAAAGATAATTGGTGATCATTTTATTGAAAATATAATATAGCAGCAGCAAAATTTATGTTTTCATTTATGAAGACGCGAAATAAAATGTTAATTTAAACATTATATTTTGTAACAATATATCCAAGAAATATATGGTTACGGTACTTGAAGATCCTGGAGCAAATTAAATTTGTAGTTATTACGAACCCAAAGAAACGAGATACTTTGTGTTACCTTTATTTCGTTGGGACATAAATTTAATAAAGAAACGTTATTTGCTGCTAAAATATATTATGAAAAGAGGGATAAAAGAAACCGAATTATCTAATTAGGAATTGAAAGGGAAATATTAATGTATTTTTATTCACATATCAGCATATCATGACATAACCAGTAGGTACGTGTACGAGTACATTACTATAAGAATGGATTATTTGGATAATATAATAATAATGTTATTAAGGTATCTATACTGTTACGAAACTGTATCGTTTGTGTCTGTACATTAGGAATATTTTTTTAGTGTGAACCCAGCCCATGTTTTTCGATTTGGAGTTTAAAGGCTCCGTCCGTCCGCAGCCTAGCTCAGAGACTTAGTACTACATAGAAACCTGTTATTTGGCTTGAATATACATATTAGTCACGCCAACAAAGTGGTAAAATAAAATCTAAAAAAAATATGTTTGTTAGTGTACCTCTTCTACACGTAACGTGGGGATGTATTTTGTTCAGAAGGTGAACTTAATGTTACAAAAAGTACCTAACAGTCACCTTTAAAGTTCAAATGGCCATTTAAATAGTAAATTCGATTTAACGTTTGGCTTCATTCTACTTCTATTTAAGTGATGCTTTTATTTAGTTTTAAACCGTTTATTTGCGTGCTTAAAAATCTTAGTAATTTTACTGAATAAAAATCCTAATGTATCCTTTTCATTCTGGATCCATTCCTCTTCGTCTGCTCGGGTTTCATTCATCATTCATCTTTATTCATTCATTCATAATCCTTACTTTTTTGGGGTTCCTATTAATACATTTTTTTATACCTACAGTGTTTGGTAAATGTTTGTCAAAACTTTTTATTTTATAATAAGTCTTTTTTTGCTAAATAAATTTTTTGCTGCGCATTTACCTACCTTCAAACAAACTTCCTTACCACTTTTCGACTATATTCGTATGAGTTTAAGGTTAAAAAGTGGTAGAGAAATTTCTTGTTTGACCATACATTATTGAAGCTTAAGTGTTATTCTCTCAAATAACACGCTTTTTATTCATCGACGAAGTATTAACCGGCAAACTGAAATTGCCCCCCCTACTCGTAGGCACATAAAGCAGATTTAAGTACCTTCTGTTTGGCCAAACTGCTTAAATAAATGACATTGGTGACTACTATCAACCTGGTATGACGATAAAGACGAGAGATGACCTTCGAAACCCTTCAATGGCTTTCAGCAGATTCGTCGAATTTGCAGTCGATTGACTCGTTTTTTAAAAGTGTGTTTTTAAAAATTCACTGACATAAAATCATCCTGTATCTCCGTCCGCTAGGTTGGCATCTTTCACGCTGACGCAGGAGCGTGCAAGCGCATCGTGACGTCACGAGCTAACATTAGACCGGCTGGGCACCCAACCGTCTGAACACTGCATAAATATTTATGCCGCCCTAGTACCTCGTCCCTGCTTTGCGTGGGTAATTTTTATTGAAACTAGTAAAAATTTACTCTGCCATACGATAAATTAAATAAAAGAGTTAAAAAAACTCGAAGAACCTAGACAGTTTAGAGATCTTCGAATGATTCGGTTACTTGATCGGGCATCTGGGCCTCTATTCTACTGCGTTAAAACGATATTGCCTTTGACGTGGTTTGAACTCGATCGCCATTACTGCCAAGTAAATAAGAGTTATCAAGACGTTGACAATACGAAAACACTTCAAACGCAATATGGCTTTACCCCAGTAGAATAGAGGCCCGAACGCACTACACTACGTACAGAGATAAAAAAATATCGTCTTTGACATGTTTCCGTATTGTCAACGTTTTGATACCTCTTATTTACTTGACAGTAATGGTGGCCGAGTTATAAACGATACTATAACACGTCAAGTACAATATCGTTTTAACGCAGTAGAATAGAGACCCAGGAAGCAGTTACAACCCCTAGTTTGTTCAAAGTATTAAGGACTCTTAAATGAGTGTCACGCTTTGTATCAGGGGGGTGATTCTCTCAACACAGTTAGGCAGCAGGCAGATGAGTCGAGTTCAGTGTCGGATAAAGCTGCCTAATTAAGAAGGCACGCGCTAAAATGTGTTTTGTACGCTCTGACGGGACCTATTAAACTTGCCGGATAAAACTTCACCTTTGAGATCGACGCAGCGCTGTGTTGAGAGAATCAACCCCCAGGTTGTGTTGTACAGATGTTCCATCACTACCTATAGCTACTCGTTCGGCGTGTTCCAGCTTTGCCTTTAGGATAGATAGTTCTTGAAATATTTATAAGGGCACTGTACACAAAAGCATACCCTGTATTATAATTAATAAATAAATTTAGCATGTTTCAATCTCACAGAGCGCAGGAAGTGCTTAGAAAACTTATTTTCCCACTAGAGACCCATAACATTTGGCATAGACAAACTGTAGACTTCATTTGTTACAATACAATGGATATACTGTTATTTCTTGTTTAGGTCTGCGGTTACCTCGTACGTTAATGCAGTTATGAGTCCCTAGTACTCACAGCGCTTTATTGATTTCATGTTCTAGTTAAACAGATGCAATAAATTGCACTTGTTTGTTTATCAATTTTATTATACTAACAATATATAATTTGATTTGATTTATCATATCCTCGAACTTTCATAATAGAGCTTTATTACTTCAGCAGAAATAATTATGTATCCATTTTTTGAATTACCTTTGGTGAAATAAATCGAGTGGAAAATCATCACGTAGTGGCACATAAATGTTGTACCCGATTTATTATTTGTGTACGAGGATATACTCGTAACGAAAATAAATTGCACAGCTTTTGAATTATTTACGTATGGATAAATACGGAAATGAATGCCTACATGACTAATGGTTCCATTTGTGTGTATATCGACCATGATTTCATGATGGAGATGAGATGAACCATGACAAAAAGTTTTTTCATTTCTCATGCTCGTAAAGTCCTTCTTTATGCTGAGTATAGGCTGCATAAAATCGCATTTTATATACTAGTGCATAAAGTGTTGTCGTCATCTACACTAAGACAATTAGGGGGCGTTCATAAATTACGTGAGATGTTTAAGGGGGGGAGGGGGTCGAGTCAAATCTCATCTAATCTTACGTTGGAGAGAGGGGGGGTCTCGGCAAATATCACGCAATTTTTTTTCTGATTGAAACAAAAAAAAATACTATTTTGGTTCATTTAATCCAGATTGTACATGCATAAAATTTAATCTTAAGCGTAATCAATCGTAATACGATTAAGATCATTCGCTAATTCGTTCGAAAGAAAATAATTTCATTCATACTTCGACGTTTTTTTTTTCTTTTTACAATAGAAATTTTTTACGTAAGAAACCCACATTTTGAAAAATCTCACGTGAGATTGGGGGATGGGGGAGGGGGTTGAATGAAATCTCACAACATCTCACCAGGGAGGGAGGGAGGGACAGAAAATTTAAAAAAACACCTCACGTAATTTATGGACGCCCCCTTAAGCCCTACAGCCAAACAGACGAGGTGACTGCACAAAATAAATTTGTTATATGAGTGCATTTACTTTAACTTATGTGCCGCCTCCTATGTTGCAAAAAAACAAAAAAATACTTAAAACTATTTAAAACAAGCATTATTAACAAAAACATTCCAAGGCTAGGCACTATTGCGGTCGACCTAAGATCAAAATTTCATGCAGAAAATTAAAAAAAAAACAGTGACGGGAAAGAGGTTTTAATCTCGTTTTGTACTAATTCTTAAATATTGATTAGTTGTTTTCTTTGCAAAACTTGCTGTGTTAGGGAATGTTACTAAAATGTCGTCAATGGAAGAGGAAATAATTTTCACACCTAACACACTAATGCAAAAAAATGCAAAGGAACTTATTAAACAGACATTGCCACCTAAAACAAGAAAAGTTGTTTTAGATTATCATTATTTTATTTCCTCGTAATCAAAGTGAAAAGTAGAGTGTATAACTCGGTCTAGAAACCCATTTTATCCTCGGCTTAATTAATTATCCACCCTCGCCTACCGGCTCGGATGGATACCATAAGTCTTGGATAAAATGGTGTTTTATGCCCTTGTTGTACAATCTTACTATATTCGGTGTTCAGATACCTACCAGTACAACGTAACCTGTTTGTTCCAGAGGAGGTCCTCAAATCGCGCACGGCGCTCTGGATGTCCGCTGACGGTCACATGGTGCTATACGCTACATTTAATGATACCCTGGTACTGGAGCAGCGATACCCGTGGTATGGAGCCGCGCTTGACACTGATGACCCTGCCAAGGTAATTAAATTTAAGAAACCGAAATGATGAAGCCGTTTTTCCACATGTTTCGTTCTAATCTTTTAATTTTTAACCGATTTGGAAAAGGAAGAAGTTTATCGTTGTTTTTGAAGTAAAACTTCTTTACGGACGCTTGACTTGGGGAGTAAGCTAGTGAATGCGTGACGAGAGCGTTACGAAAAGTGTGATCGAGCGAGGCCAACGGAAGGTGAGAGGGAGATATAAGTTAGTGAAGATAGAAAGAGACAGAGTCACGTTTCGTATATTACTGTAGGGGCAAGAGAGAGGTGCGCGCGCACATTTTCTTTCTCTCTTCCTCTAATAGCCAGTGTTTATATAATATATTATAAACAACTAGAATAAGAATTCCTTAAGAAAACAAATTTGAACAAGAAAACCGTTTATTAGCATTAATGATTTTATTTAACAGAAATAATAGCCTCCAACGTACGAATCATAAATTACACTTTGAGCATTACACCAGAAAAATAACGATTGCACACTTGATTTACTTATGCAAAATACACTTAATAACAAAGTGGCTTACGTGACCTTACGAAAGACTAATTCCTGAGACGTCTGTCCGTCGTGAACGCCGAGGGCAAAAAGCCTGGCTACCCGGTTTGCATGACTTTAATAAGCAGCGGTGAGGGTAACCTGACGGCGACGTCGCAATTACCCTACACGGCTTCTCCTGATACTGTGTCGCCCTCGACACAAGCTCTTTGAGTGATGCCGCTAGGACCTACGGCGTCTGGCTCTTTTGAAGGTGTAGACCCTGCGTCAGCATCAAGTAGAGGCGCAGGAGGGTCAGCAGCTGTGGCTGATACTGACGGCGCGGTTTCGTTGTTATCCAGGTTTTCATCTAAAAATAATGCATCATTAGACACAGTTTGAAAACACGTAGCTATGAGCATTCCAACACATCCTCTCAATCATCGTCCAATTAATTCATTCGTCATCATTTGTAACACGGTTTACATATCGCCACTCATTCATCATTCTAAAGCTAAGCAGAGACGTCTCTTAAGAAACATCAAACCCAATCTGTCGCTTTCCTCATAAGGCCAGCATGTCCCCAACAGCGGTGACTCGCCCTTCGCTCTGTCCGAGTTCTGCTTTGACCTGTAACATGCTTGACGCAGACCGTATTCATACGCCAAGCAGCTAATTACGCAGACCGTATTCGTACGCATTAGGCGCTAGACACGCAGACCGTATTCATACGTGCTAGTTTGCTCGACACGCAGACCGTATTCATACGTGCGGGCCACTCATCACGCAGACCACATTCGTACACGTGTGAGCCGTCCGACTCGCGGATCATAATTAATTGAGGTGTTGCGACACACGCCAAGAAAGCCTCAACGACTTGTACCATATACCCGCCACAACAATTAAAACATAACTTACTTTCGAAAAAAGCAGCGCATGTATCTGGGCACCATTCACCGCGCCATGGCACCATGTGTTGAGCCGCAGCCTGCGTCGTTTTGCCGTAGCCACCACTCAATAAACGAAGTACATAGCGCCCACTTGGTAGTAATTCTACCACTTTGTAAGGCCCCCGCATGCCGGGATCAAGTTTTCCTGTTGACTGGGAAAATTTAATAACGAACACGAGGTCATTAAGGTTAAATTGACGAGGTGGGTGTCGCCGTCGATTGACTCGCTCGTCTTGTCTCGCCTGGTTGAGCTGTAGTAGTTGGCGAGCTCTGCTCCTGGTGATCTCCCGCAAAGCTTCCCTGTTGGGTGTGGAGCCTTCAACGGCCACGTCCCGTACCAATGCGCGGATAACAGGGGTCGTAGCTTCGGTGCCGATCAAAAGATTTAATGGAGAAACCTGAGTGGTTTTTTGTTTCGTGATGTTTAACACTAGTTGCAATTTCCACAAAGTATCAGCCCAGGATACCTTTTTGTGGTTCGCTTGTATGCGTAACATATTGAGAACGGTTCGCATATAACGTTCAGCCTGACCGTTAGCGTGGTGCATCTCAGGCGTGATATAATGGAGATTGCAGCCAAGTTCGTTTATCCATGTAACAAAGTCATTAGACTCAAACATACGTCCTTTATCCGTAACCATAAGCTTGGGCACCCCAAATAATGAAATAGCTTGCGTAATAACACGTTTGAGCTCTGTAGCAGCTTGTCGGTATATGGGGTACAGGAGGGAAAACTTTGTGAAGGCGTCTATTATGAGGAGGACAAACTTGTAACCTCCCGATACTGGAAGGGGACCTAGGGCATCAACATGCACCGTATGGAATGGGGTATCAGGTTTTTCCCATGAAGTGATAGTTTGGAGCGGCCCACGGGGGACTCTCTTTTGCGAAATACATACAAGGCAATGACCCACGTATTTTGTAACGAATTGTCTAAGGCTTGGAAACCAAAAATGTTTCAAGATGAGGTCTAAAGTCTTTTCTGTGCCGATATGTTCGTGTTCATCATGGAAAACTCTCAGGAGGCTGAGTCGGTGACCCTTTGGGATATAACAAAGTAGTCGTGGTTGCTCACCTACTGGAGTGTACTTGTAGTATAAGATACCATTTTGCACTAAATAACGGTTAGGGTCTAAGCTGCCATCGTTAAGTTTTTGAATGAGGTCTTGAGACTCGTTGTCAGCTGATTGAGCCATTTTTGCCCAGTTACCAGGTCGGGAGATTTGGTTTACACTAACTACGGGATTACGACTTAAGTAGTCTGCATGTGGCATCATTACCCCTTTACGATATTCGATAGAGAAATCGAAGTCTTGGAGATAAATCCACCATCGGGCCACTCTTGGGACCAGATCTTTCTTACGCTCAGTTGATTTTAAAGCATTGCAGTCAGTGACAACAACGAACTTCAATCCTACTAGATAGTGCCGGAAATTTTGAAGAGCTTTAACTACGGCAAGAGTTTCTAGCTCGTAGGAGTGATATTTGTTTTCAGCTCCTTGAGTAGACCTACTGAAATATGCGACGACGTGTTTTTTGGAATCTGGGTGGACTTGAAGAAGGACAGCCCCATAGCCAATACTACTAGCGTCTGTGTGGACTTCAGTGGGGAGCTTTGGGTCAAAAATTGCTAGAACTGGTTCACTGGTTAGATGTCTGATAAGGTCTTGTCGGATAATCTCGCACTCAGAAGTCCAATTAAATTTGACATCCTTTCGAGTCAGGTGAGCAATGGGAGCAGTCAAAGTGGCATAGTCTTTGATGTAACGTCTGAAGTAACCTGTCAAGCCCAGTAACTGACGTACCTGCTTTATATTTTCTGGTGGCGTCGTATTAGCTAAAGCTTCAACTTTTCGTGGGCTCGGCCTAACCTGACCCTGGCTTATAACTTTACCCAAATACTCAACCTCAGTTACGAGAAAAGAGCACTTCCGTAGGTTGACTGAAAATCCGGCGGTAGTGAGTGTCTTTAGTACTTTGCGTAGAAGTTCAATTCCTTCACTTACTGTATTGCTCAAAAGGAGTACGTCATCGACGTAGACTAGAACGTTTCCCTCAGTAATATGATCGCGTAAGGTGTCGTTTATTATGCGCTGGTATACAATAGGAGAGTTGGCTAACCCATACGGCATCTTGACATATTCGAAATGGTCTTCTGGGGTGACAAACCCTGTAAGCGGAATGCATTCCTCCTTGAGAGGAATCTGGTGAAAGCCAGTAGCCATATCGAGGCTAGAGAAAAATTTATAGCCGCCCAACCTATCAATATGATCGTCGATTAATGGAAGGGGGTACCGATCTTTAACTGTGTTTCGATTAAGTGCCCTATAATCAACGCAGAGCCGATCGGAGCCGTCACGCTTCTTAACCAGTATTATTGGGCTTGCAAATTCCGACTTAGAGCGCCTAATCACACCTTTTTCTAAAAGATCTTTGGTTATCTCCCGAACTTTAAGCTTTTCTGGGTACGAGAGCTTATACGGACGATACACCACAGGTGTGGGCTTGGTAAGCCTTATCTCCATCTCGCCTGTTTGAACGGTAGTTGCGGCAGTACCCGTTATCAAAAAATCTTTAAACTCGTCTATAACGGTCATAAGGCTTGCCAACTCCTGACCCTGCAAAGGTGTATTTGCCTTAACTTGATGGTCTAATTGGACCGTATTAACATGAGCACGAGTGTTGCTTGAGTGCATGAGACATTGCCTATCTTTGGTTCGTACGTAAGTTATTCCATCACGATTTAATACATCGGTTCCTATTATTATAGGCGCATTCATGAATGACGATGGTACCACTACTAAATCTACCTCAAGGGAAATGTCGCTAAATTCAATCATAACCGTCACGTAAGAAGAAGCAACTATTTCTTTGTCACTTATGCCTTTCAACACGCAACGCTTTGGTTTAGGTTGACACGAGATGTATTTAAGGACATCTGAGGAAATGAGGGACACATCAAGGGCACCGCTATCGATGAGTACATCCACCGGTACCCCGTCTATTACTGCAGAAACTATGTCGTTTTTCTGTGAGGATATGGGCCGGTGAGAGCAAAGATTAACATTACGATGGTTGCGTGGTTCTGAGCGTGCTTTAGCAAAGCATTTGTCCTCGGTATGTCCCTGTTTCTTACAGAACGTACACGTATTAATTGGACCAGATTGCGTGTTGGAAGTCACAGTTAACTTTTGTCGTTTACAGTCTCGACTAATATGTCCCCGTTGGTTACAAGAGAAACATTTCGGACCAAGGCGGTTATTAGTTTTTGTCTGTGCTTGTTTTCTAAAACTATTTAGGTTATCTCGCTTTGTCAAATTAGGTTTAGTATAAATCGACAGGAATGAAACGATAGTGTCAGGAGTAAGGCTCGCATTAGCAGCAGCTGCACGTATTTGAGCGTTATCTATGCCACGAATAACAATAAGAGTCCTCAACTCGTCACTCAGCCCTTGAACGATTTTTAAACGTAATAATGTACGACGCGCATATTCAGCATAAGTTGAATATTTATCGGATGTAACGTTCATGGCATCAAATAAGATGTTCGCATAGTCTAATTTACTCGGGCAAAGCGATTTGAATTCCCGCTTGAAATTTGACCATGTCCTATCATTAGTGACCCATTCACCTAGCCAAACTTTAGCATCACCCTTCAGACAAGAAGCTACACGCGATAAACATTCATGGTCGTTCCAATTGTTAGTGTCTCTGGCGCGATCCACTTCTTGGCACCATGCTTCGATGTTATGGATTAAGGGGTCAAAGTTAGACACATAATAGTGTTGTGATTTGACGGGTTGCATGGTTTTGATTGCTTGCATCAAAGCATGCGCAAGAGTAGATGCCTCAGAGCACGGATCGCCTGACTCTAAAGAGTGCTGTAACCGCGGTGTACCAGGAGGTGCAAGACTTGGTATGTTGGGTATCAGCGGTCGTTCGATACTCAACTGACTTTCCTGATTGCGCGAGATATTACGTGGACGGGACCGCGATCTCCCACAGATATTACTACGCGAACGTTCTTGCTGTCGAATATGTGAAACGCTATGACGTCTAGACCTACTGCGCGAGCGACGTCTAATCCTACCACCAGAGCGACGTCTAGTCCTACTTCGTGAACGATGTCTACTCCTACTTCGTAAATGATGTCTACTCCTACTGCGCGAGCGACCTCCTTTGGTACTACACGAATCATGTCGATCTCGAACACGCAAGCCACTCCGCGGATCACGTCGTTCATTGCTCGAGCTAAGTCGCGATTCACCACCAATACGATCACACGATCTATCCCGTGACTCACGCCTATCCCGAGAATTACGCCGTTTTCCAACACGCGACCTACCTCGAGAATGTTGCCGTTCACGGCTTCGTGATCCAGATCGCACCATTTTAAACCCTTCACAAAAACAATTTCACAAAACAATTGAAAGTAGCAAGCAGGCAATCGTTATGAGATTTATTTTTATTTACTTAGATGTTAAACTTTCACATTCAACAAAAAATAAACGTTTCTCCTATTACAAACTTGATTTCCCGTTCAGGTGAGCAAACTAGTCCCTTATCCAACTTCTGATATAAACAACTAGAATAAGAATTCCTTAAGAAAACAAATTTGAACAAGAAAACCGTTTATTAGCATTAATGATTTTATTTAACACAAATAATAGCCTCCAACGTACGAATCATAAATTACACTTTGAGCATTACACCAGAAAAATAACGATTGCACACTTGATTTACTTATGCAAAATACACTTAATAACAAAGTGGCTTACGTGACCTTACGAAAGACTAATTCCTGAGACGTCTGTCCGTCGTGAACGCCGAGGGCAAAAAGCCTGGCTACCCGGTTTGCATGACTTTAATAAGCAGCGGTGAGGGTAACCTGACGGCGACGTCGCAATTACCCTACAATATAATAAATACATACAATACAGATGGATAAAGCACATTCATTTTTTTTTTTAATCATTGGTCATGTTTCACGGTTGTATAAGAGTATTTCACGTAGGGAAACTTGAGTATTTATTTCTTCTTGTTTTTATCAGGCTGTTTTGGTCCCATAAAAAACCAGGCAGGCCTCAATTCCCTATAGCCAAACTTTGAAACTTGTGAGTTTTATTTATGACAGCAACAAACACATATAATCGCTTCAAATAATTGTAATTAGAGGTTTCATCGAGAGTCTTCTCTATAGACGTACCCGGAGATCAAAAGCGTGAGGTACCCGAAGCCCGGCACCAACAACCCGACAGTGCGGTTGACCGTGGCCGACATCGCCGACCCGAAGCACATTCGTACCAGGCATCTAACACCGCCGAAGAGTATTCTTGAAGAAGGGTAAGCGATATGGTTTTCTTTTACTTTCTTAGAAAACAAACAGACTGAAAAATAAAGAAACATACACATAGAGAACAACCTAAAGATTGCAAATGCGTTTCCTACCATGCGAGATATGATGTCGTTCTCACAATGCAATGCAAATTCTCTTAATACAGACGAGCGAGTGAGCTCATAAGAGTGCGCTTACTTGATGGTTAAGCTTCTTAATTGAGAATGCGCGCTCTAAAATGTTGCTTGTACTCTTTAAAGAAATAATTCATCCATCAAGTACAAAAGTGATCTTGAGCGTGAACTAAGGACCTTAGGGCCGTAGTTATTAATATCGGCTGAGACGCCCGTCTCAAGATAGGTCAAAGTAAACGTCAAGCCGTAAACAACTGCAATTTTTGACGCATCTTGAGACGAGTATTACAGTCAAGATCAGTTTATTAATACGGCCCTTAGTCCCTAAGACCATATTAATAAATTGATCTTGGCTGAAATGCTCCTCTCAAGACCATCTTAAGACACGACAAAAATGACAACTTTATATTACTTGACGGTAATTTTGACATTTATTAGACTTCGATGTGTTCATTAATTGTGTCTTTCTAGGATCAAGATTTAAAGTTCTGTAAGGCCTAGATTAATTTGAACTGTGGCTTATATTATAATCCCTCCGGACCCAGCGAGTAACCGATGTTTTTGTATTTTTTATAGTTTCTTTTTTAAACGGGCATTTTAGCTAAGGTCTTTTTTTAATACGGCCCTAAGATGGAATGCCTACCTATTATGCTAGACATTCCTCTGCTTGCGCCACCCCCAGCAATGCGATCAATACTGCAATATTGTTGGGCGGCAAGTTAGGGGGTAAGATGGCGGTAACGAATAAGCCCTGAGTGGCGATTCTCTTAACACAGCGCTGCGTCGAACACAACGGTGAACGGTGGGTTTATCCAGCAAGTTTAAGTAGTGCTGTCGGAGCGTTTAAAAAATATTCGCATGGCTTCTCAATTAGCGGTCGCCCAGCGGAGCTTTACGTTCACCTTTGCGTTCGACGTAGCGCTGTGCTAAGAGAATCACCTCCCAGCTGCCTAATAGAGAAGGAACGCGCTAAAGTGTATTTTTTACGCTCCGACGGGACTACTTAAACTTGCCGGATAAACGTTCACCTTAGTGTTCGACGCTTCGCTGTGTTAAGAGAATCACCCCCTGATTGTGAATGCACGCGCTAAAATGTGTTTTGTACGCTCTGACGGGACTACTTAAACTGGGCGGTAAATATGAGCTACGTCGAATTGAAAAGTGATACTCTTAAAATAACAGGGACCATGCATATATTTTTTCTTACGTTCTCTGGAAACTATTCTGAAAGAGAAGAATAACTGTGTACGCAAATCAATTGTCTTGTTATTTTTTCATAATATATGAAGTTTTAAAAAGTAATAGTTCAGGGGGTTATTATGACATAAATATGCAGTTCTGTTTACGCTCAGAGAAAAAGACAGAGCTATATAACTGCTATAGCTCTGTCCTTTAAGCTCACCGTAAAATGAACTGCAAAGCTAGCTCATAATAACCCCCCAGAGCTATATAGCTGTTATAGCTCTGTCCTTTATGCTCACCGTAAAATGTACTTGCATAGCCTTGTCATAATAACCCCCCAGATCCCCTGAAAAAAAAACTGTACACAGCTGTTGTTACATTTTTAAAATTTACGGCCCTTATAAAGAAATTTGCGTTTATTTCAGATATTACTTATGTTTAAGGCAATCGTATTTGTAATCTTTAAACATATTATGTGGCATATCTTGTTTACGCAACTTTTTCCGACTCTAGTCGTACCTACAAGTGACCGGGGGCACAACTTCTGCCCCACGGGAGTCTCCAGAATTCGCCAGGCCTAGTGACCTTTGACTTTGCTCGCTGACATTACACGTGGAGCTCGAGATTGTGGTTCCATTTTGGTCCCAGGAATGGCAAAAAACTCTGAAAGCTGAAAGATGGTGCGCCGACCTAACTAAGATAGCGTTATGAAATAGAATTCTGGCTGTGGTCAATGGTTTAGTTAGAAAGAAAACATACTTTATGTTAAGACGGCATCCGAAACTAACGTCGACAGTGGGATGAGAGACTTCCACACGCTAGAAAAAGTTTTGACAGCTGTCAGTGTCAACTTTATATTTTACCGCTGGTATTGTAATATATAAATAGATGCCCAAATCCAGTAAGCCTGACAAATAGAGCCGGCTAAGACGGCCGAGGCTTGCGGTATAGCCAAAGATAAATGCCAAGGCCCGTGATTTATACAAGGGGAGACAGATTTACTCGTAGTTTCCACTTGTTTTGCATATGAGAAGTAATGGCAAGGGTTAGCTCCTGGTTACTTCTGTTTACCTGGGCCTCTATTCTACTGCGTTATAACGATATCGCGTTTGACGTGTTTTAGAATCGTTAATGTCACAATCGCCATTATTATTAGTGACATAAGATTCATCAAAACGTTGACAATACGGAAACAGTTCAAAGACGATATCGATATGACCGTGTAGAATCCCAGTCCTGGTACATCAAGTATCTAGAAATTAAAATAATTAGGGAGCATTGGTGCCTCTTTTCTCCTCAAAATTAACATGTGTATCATTTGCTTATTACGTTGGCAGGTTTCCTTTTAAGTTTTCCTTTATGGAGCAATATGTTTTCGTTTTATAAACAGATGGATGAGTTACAAAAAATGGAATAGACGCACCACTATACTCTGTATCATCTTAAACTGACAGTCTAACAAAAAGTATTTTTTCTAGTGACTACTACTTCACGAGCGCGCAGTGGGTATCCCTGACGGAGGTGTGCGTGGTGTGGCTTACGCGCACACAGAACCTATCCGTCGTGTCGGTGTGCAAGAGCCCCATGTGGTACTGCCAGGAGGTACGTGTAAAGTAATGATGACCTGGTACGTAAACGGCGCTACGCAGCCGGTGAAACGACTAGCATAGTCTATCATCTTAGTCCTCAGCATTGGCAATTGAATTTCCATGGATCTTATTACCTAACATTGCCTTGAGGGGTCAATAACTCTTAAAACTTTATAGGTATACAGGATAACATCAGGCATGGACAGCTGGGTGGAGTCAGCCCCCGCCCCGCTCTGGTCGGCTGGCGGTGGCGCCCTGGTCACCCTAGCGCCCATCAGGGACGGCCCGGCCGGATTGTTCCGGCACATCGTGCGAGCGGAGCACAACGCCCACGGCCCGAGGGCGTTGCCACTTACACACGGCAGCTTCGACGTGGTGAAGCTGCTAGCGTGGGACCATGTGAATCAACATATGTGAGTTTATGAATGCCTGGTAGAGTAATGGTTTTTGGTACCTCAGTTAAAAGTTGCATAAGAAATCTCTTTATGATCTAAAGACAGGTGATTTCTATTTCTATGCCCGTTCGACCGAGCTCTACGGCAAACTCGCTTTCGCAGTTCGCCTTGGACGGGATTTATTTAAATTTGGGATGCTAAATGCTATTAAATTTAATCAATGTTAGGGTAAGGACCAAACAGTTGGGTACGCTAAATCAAGCAATCAAATTTTCTACGAAACTTTTTCGTTGTGTGACGAAAATTGTCCATATATTGTATAACTTTTTTGCCTTCGTGGTTTGTATGGTGAACTACGCTTAACCATGTTCCAACTTTTTGGTCCTCACCTGTTAATCGACTGTTAGTTCATACATTTTGATAACTGTTAACGCTCTAATCGTCTGTTAAGTGGTGAATATCGTATGGTGAACTTGATACTTAAGATAAGATACTTACCCAATAAACACGTACTCAATAATTAAACATGTATTAAGTATTTATTACAAGAATCACTTACAGCTATGATTTCCATCAGCTTCTCTCTTAACACTTAATAATATCATCAAAATATTTGGCCTTTTCCCAATTGATCTTCATCTCCATAGAAATGTAAATAAATATAATAGTTAGGACAATTTTGTAATTTAAATTAAAACTAATGTAAAACAAAATTAGATTACACAACCAATCAACACAGAGTGGATTATAAGTTGTGCTGAGTTAGTTTAGTTGATAAGTAACCAAAATCCATTTGGATTGAGTTAGTTAGGGTGGAACGTAAATCAAGTCGAAAACTTTCCGGTTCCTTGCTTCTGTCAACACAACCAGTTACAATTAATTGACCAATCGATAACCGTACTTCGCCCTTTTGGAATGAATTCGCGCTGACCGATACAGCTGAAGGAATTCATAATTATCAGACTGAATCAACTATTGAAAATTTAATACAGTAAGTATATGCTACCGTCGCGTTAATTGCCATGGCAATTTAGACCATGGCGCATATGGCATTGGTATCCATTTTTGTTTCAAAGTTAATAAGCGATGGCAAACGTAATGTGTTTTAAACATCCTCTTTGATTAAAAAGCTAAGTAGATTTGTTAAATATAACTTTTAATCTATCCTGTATTAAGTTCTAAGGCTGGCGCATTTTTTTTTAAATATAAAACGTAAATCGTAGTAAAGATAGCATTCATTAACGCAAAATAGATAAAGTATGCTTTGTCCTTATCTGCCAATGTAACATTTAAGTTTAACAGAAAGTGACAAAGAACACTTTAACTGAAAGGGTGATGGGCAATTTTGTATGGACCCCCCCCCCCCCTCCAACAGTAACGGGCTGCAGGTCTATATGTTCATTAGGACCCAATAAAAGACAAAATACTTATCTTCGTAGCAAAATCAATGGGAATTTTTTAATGCAAACAAAGGGCCAGGCAAGGCAAATCATCTACATACGTGTTCATTTTCAAACAAATTCCATAGTTCCATACGATAAGATTATGATTTTTCAAGAAAACCCCATACATATGGTGATCGTCGCCATAGAAAAAATACATCATATTGCCAAGATCTATAAACTGGCACATGTTTCATCACTGTTGGTGGGTGGGGACATTTTTACCCATCGTCCTTTGTTTATTAATCTATTTATTTGTTTATTCTGCATTGATGAATAGATTGGGTCAGATTTCATCTGTAAGCGAATTCTTATTCTTAAATTATTATTTTTACTTACATCAGATATAAATTAATATCTTTTTCTCCATAGTTACTACCTGGGTATACCAGAAGGTAAACCAGGTCAGCAGCACCTGTATATGGTATCGTCCGAAGCGCCGCGGCCCGGCTCGCCGCAGAAGCTGCCCTACTGCGTCACGTGTAACACACAGGTACATCTACCTTCGTTTATGGGAGCCTGGTAACGTTGAAATAGTAAAGTTTTTACTGTAGGTGTTTTTTGTTGAAAAAATATATATCTAATATATAATTATGTAACGTTTCTTTATACCACTTTGTTAGTAAGTGTATAAATTATTACCCTAATAAAAGTCGGGAAGACCGTTCATTAAACCTTCTCAAAAATCAGGGTAGTTAATATTGAATGGAATTTCATGTCGTATGAAAATCCATTATTACCCCGTTTTTTTAAATTCTAGATGACGTTGTCAATCAACCCACTTTGACACGCACGCAAGTTGGACCCTGCAAATCGGGGCGTATTCACCTTCTTTAACGTCTTTTGGCACGCAAACTGTACGGAGCGTTAAAATTCACGATTAAAAATAATATTTTTGTTACTGCGGCTATACTTTGAAATTCGTAATTCGAACTTCGGATCGCTCTGTCACTTTTTGCAAATTAGTTACGCATCGAGAGCAAAAGGGATAGCGATAGACGAAGTTCGACTTACGGATTTCAAAGTAGAGCCCCTGTTTGACGGCGCGCTCGTTCTTCCTCGAAGGAATTAATTTGTTACTTTTGTATTTTATTCATTTTAAGTGTAGTATAAAGCAGTATATATCATATCACTCAAGATTAAGTTCAAATTACTAACCTCGTGTGGTTTACGGCCCGCCACTTTACGTCGGGCCGCAAATGCACACTCCATTTGTGCCTTACTCCCCTTGGTGAATAAACTACTATTATTTTCTAGAAGAATATAAAGTTCCGGCGCGTGGTTTCTTTTGATCTAAATAAACTACATTAAACACTTTAAAAAAATGACTAAAGTAAAGTCTTTAGGTTTGACAATCTGATTTTTAATGGAATTTTGTAAGCGTTCCCAATACATTTGCGTCTAAAATAAAAGTTGGAGGATTTGATTATTACAAGCTTAGTCCTGTTCCAGCTGTCATTTATCTTAAGCCTAAAAATGTTTTACGAACCCTATTTTAACAGGACCCCAAAGGTCGAGCCTTAAAATGTTTGAGGCCCAAAATATTTTTATAACACATATTTTTATATGTCCTCCTCCTAACAGCATAGTCGTGTAACTAATCAGCTTTCCCAGTAACTCTTTTAGGGTTTCATTAAAATTCACCCTGTACGAGTATTTATAGAAAGGTTACTTTTGTCAAGCTTTTGCACGTGTGTCCCTTTTTGGGAAATTCCAAGCGGCTGTTTTAAACATACTTGGGGGAAAAATAGTTTACGTGATTAAACAGCGGCGTTACCTACGAAGAGTCCCTTGTTGTGACGGTCACTAGTTCCTAAGTATAACGGTTAATACAAAGATTTTTTTAGTTTTTGTCTAAATCGTCATTATTTTATTTTTGCGAACGAATATTTTGGTTTATTTCGAATGTTTGTTTGTAATATTTTCATAACAATTAGCCTCATAGGGTGATCTCATTAAATCTTCTGAAAAGTGATCAGTGTCAGAGAAACAAAAATTGGCACAATTAAGTTGGAAATAAAACTTCGAAACCTTAATATCGAAGTTATTCAAAGTGTTCGCCTTTATATTTTACGCACTTGCATCTTGCGTTCATACCAGTTGTTCAAGCACTTATTGAACTTAACTAGAGGTCGATAAAGTGGCCATTTTGAAGACATCCTGCTTCTTTCGGCATTCTTCCTTCTTTGTGGCCAGTGTGTTAAGATAATGAAACTTTAGAGATCACAAAGGTGTGATATTTGTCAGAAATAAGTGCGTAAGTATTAGATTCCTGAAACTTTTTTCACAGCCCTCGTATTACAATAAAATAAAGAGGACTTTTAGTTCCCATTTGCGAAACCCACATTCGATCAATCGTCATCAAAATTATTGGCCTTTTCTTACCTCGGCGCTTTTAACAGTATAATATACACATTTTTATGGCTTTATGAGGATATTCCACAGCGATATAACTCCACGAAATTGACAAAACGAGCATTAACCTTGCGGTAATGTTCCCTTACTCCTTGTTTTATACACTCAAGGGCAAATTTAAAGGAAAACAAAGAAGTGCCAGTTTTATATTCAAAAGATTATTTAGTAGGTAATATTTAACGTCGATTTCTGTGATAGTATAAAATTATAACAATAAAATAGAATCAAGGGACAATCGCACACGAAACGATTGCGTCCCAGTTGTTTAGCCTTTAAAATGCATTATTAACGAAAATTGGTACATTTGTACGCATGCAATAAAGCAAGTGAGAAACAAATGAAGCATCAGAAAATAATTCAATCATATCCGTTTACCATTCATTAAATTGCTTGACCTGCCCCTCATTTCATCATTCTGACAATGACAGGTGACAGGTGACATTTTTTGTTGAAATTCAGTGACGTATCAGCCTGTTAACTTTGCAATGTATACCGAATCCGAGCAAGATGATGAAATAGCGGGCTGGTCCACTAATCTTGGGTAAAACCTTACTGCCTTTGACGTGATATCGTATTGTCAACGTTAGCTCTTATTAACTTGACAGTGGGTAAGCAATGGCGGCTGAGTAAAAAAAAAATGTTAACAGCAATATTGTGTTAACGAGTAGTCTAGAGGCGCAGCAATTAATGCGACTTTAAACACCTTACTTGTTTAATTGCGTTCCTTTAAATTTGTCCAAAAGTGTATTATACTCTAGCACTGACTAAATCTCCAAGACAATATATCACAGGTTCAATATAATCGGTATCTAAGTCCTTATTATAAGCTATCCAAACCTGCCAAGTTCTAAACAGTGAGAGGGACAGAATTATACCAGTAAGGTAATTGTCCTAGTGGATAACATTGACCCATTGTATGACTTTTTTGCAGTTAATTTGAAATAATAAGACAACGGATATTAATATAACCCAAAAACTGGGTTTAACCGACTGCTAGTGCCATTTATGATTTTTGTGTAGAAATTTTCATTGATGCGATTAAAATATTTTTCATTTGAGAGTCAGTTTTCGCGAGCAGGTGTTTCGAGTTGGACGTGCGTCGGTCTGCTTGTGAAATCTGTTAAGACATTAGATTGTGAAAGTGAATATTATAGCCAGGAATTCAAGTTTTATAGGTAAGTGATTATTGAAACAGTTAAATCATTAAACAAACTATTGATATTAAGTGTTTTAAATTGATTATATTGATTAAGTTAGTATTTTGGAGGTATGTCATACACTGGGTAATTTTTGTTGTCTCTAGTAGTGGATGACACCCATGTCATTCACTCATCCAAATGAATATTTTGTAAATCTGCATTTGAATCGTATTAGAAAGATGTAGAACATATATTTGAATCACCCTGTAAAAAGCAAGCTTTTATCAATAGTTTGAGTAGTGTCTGACAGGGGTGTCATAGACTGTTTTTCTATGGAGTTCCAATAAATGACAGTTACGTATTGAGATGTCATTCATTAGGTTATAACTATAGTGTCATACATTGGTTACAGGTATTTTGCTATGCAAACATGCCTCCGAGATCAAATAAATATAAGTACTCAAGATGATGTTTTAAAGGCGATAAAAGAAGTTTCGAGGGGGATTTCTGTGGCTGCAGCAGCAAAGAAATACAGAATTCCTCGTATTACTTTGTTGTACAAAGTGCAAGGTAAAAATCCGATCGAACGCCGTATGGGACCTAAAAGCTACTTGACGACGGAACAAGAAGATACCCTTGTCAAATGGATTATTTCTTTATCCAAAGCTGGATTTCCCGTTACCATGAACCAGCTTCAAAACTGTGTAAAAAAACTTGTTACGGACTTATGTGTACAAACTCCTTTTAAAAATAATCGTCCTGGTAGACATTGGTGTGAAGGTTTTAAGAAGAGACATCCAGAAATTAGCACAAGAGTCGCTCAAAACTTAACCGAAGCAAGGGCATCTGTAACTAGAGAGCGGCTAGATAGCTGGTTTAAGGAAGTGTTTACATATTTGGAAACAAATAATCAAGCCTTTATTCTGAATCAACCTGCAAGAGTGTTTAATTGCGATGAAACTGCCTTCTTTCTAAACCCAAAAGGCAATAAAGTGCTTGCTGCTAGAGGCGATAAAACTGTTTACCAAAAAGTCAATCCCGATGAGAAAGAATGTCTTACAGTACTAATTACTGGTAATGCTGCCGGTGACACGCCTCCTCCTATGATTGTATTTAAGTACGAGAGGATTCCAAGAGATTTGGCTTTTAGTGTACCCAACAACTGGGGAATTGGCAAGTCTGAGAATGGATGGATGACCGGAGAAACATTTTACGAATTCATAAGTAACATTTTTAACCCATGGCTAGAGGGCACAACTATTCAAAAACCTGAGATTCTGTTCATCGACGGCCATTCATCGCACCTCACTCTGCATACAAGCAAATTTTGCTCTGAGAATGGGATTATCCTAGTTGCACTGTACCCTAATGCAACTCATTTAATTCAGCCTATGGATGTGGCTGTTTTCCGGTCGCTAAAATGAAATTGGAAAGAAGCTGTTCATCAATGGAGGTTAGAAAACAGCGATGATCCTATTTTAAGAAAAGTACAATTTTCTCCATTATTAAAAAAGGTACTCGATAAAACTTTAAAACCTTCTATATTCAGAAACGGATTCAGAAAATGTGGTTTGGTGCCATGGGATCCTGCAGCGGTAGATATAACTGCCAAAAATACGTTAACAATTGCCGAACAAAAAGCTAATGAGCAAAAAGTGACAGAACTGAAAAATGGTCTCAAATTTATTGAGAAACATATAGGTCAGAATAAACTAACTTCGTTCAAAAGCACCAATATTTGGACCGGTGATAAAGAAGACACATCATTGTTTCATTTCTGGCAAAATATAAATGATCAATATGAGGCTAGTAAGGAGAGTCTGGACCACGTGAAGCAAACCAACTGTAATGTGGTAGAAAGTACAGAGCCTTCCGGTAAAAATAATGATACCACATTTCCGATTGCAGCTTCATCTGCCACCGGTCCTTTAATACAAGAAACTTTGAACGCTGATGCCAGAGACTTACCTGCCGAAATAATAACTAATACTCTAGCTAATAATATAATGCAGCAGGATTCAGAGACAACGCGTACGCAAATTGACAATGTAAAAAATACCGCAAGTCACGTGACGCCAACAACATCATGGACAGACTCATGTCCATTTTTATCCAAACCTACCACATCTGTCGATGACGTGGGAAGCTTAAACAATAGAGAAGAGACAATGATGAACCAGTCAGAGGGATTGGATTCGACAGTGAACGTGACTAATTTATCACAGGTATCAGACATTTTGCCTAGAAATGAATCTTATATGTCTGTAAATCCCGTGAATTTTTTGAATGGTTCAGAGATAGAAGAGGCTTTGTCGAATTTAGAACCTGCATGTCCCTTTGTTCCACAAAAACTCATAACTCCTGGAAAATTTCAAGCCTATGTGCCAAACTTTGTCACTCCTGCAAAAGATGATATTTGTAACAGTTTGCGTAACACAATTCTTACTCCTACAACGAACACGATCTCTAATGCCGCATGTACGCCAATAAATAATAATGTTCCTGCTGAACCTAAGCCTTGCTCTAGTACTATGGATCCTAGTGTTCCTACTCCATTTAAGAGAATTTTGTTTTGGCCACAACAACGACAGATGCCTTTTAAAAAGCGTAAGATTGAAAAAGTTCCGGCTGTAGTCACATCAGATAAGTGGCAAGAATATTACGAGAATAAAGATAAGAAGAAAAATGAGATGATGCTGGAAAAACAAAAAAGAGCAGAAGAAAGGAAGAAAAAAAAAGAAAAAAAAGAAGCTGAAAATATTGCAAAACAAGATTTGAAAGAAAAACGAAAAATAGCTGCAGATGAAAAAAAGAATTTAGACAGAGAAAAAAAATGTTCAGAAAATAAAGGAAAAAAGGCCAAACCATTTATTAAGAACACATTATTTGATTCCGACAGTGACACTGCAGTCGAGACTAATCTCACTACTTTAAAATTTAACCCAAACAACAACAAACAAACAAGCAATCAAACTACTGGAAAAAAAGGAAATAAGACACAAAGAAAAATGTTTAAAAATATATTCGCCTCTAGCAGTGACTCCGAATATGAGGAATGGCAAGAATCGAGAGGAAGTACATGTGACGTGTCTTCGGAGGATGAAAATATATTTTAACTAATTGGAATAAAAACATAATTGTTAAACAATTATAAATATCTGATTTAATTTACTGACTTGTTTTCTTTTAAGTTTATCATCATTTACCCCCGCTTGCACCATCTGCGTTAATATATGTGTTTAAGTTTTAAGCATATTTAACGATGTAATTTTTCATACATTTTCATACAACTTAAATATGTTTAAGAGCTAAACATGTTTAACGCAGATGGTGCAAGCGGCCCTAAGTATTGGAAGTTAAATAAATATATATAATAACTAATACGTAAATCATAATTATTTGATCATGAAAACCCGACAACGTCCAGTCATATACTGGGTCACAGTCAATTTTTTTCCATAGTCATATAATGGGACATTCGAGTTTATGCCAGTCATCCACTGGTACAATTTCAGAGGTTGCGAAATACTGAAATAATTTAAAATTGGTAATATTATTATACAATGTATAGTACTTATAACATTAGTAATGAAGAACCGGTTTATACATTTGCATATGCGTTTAGTCGATAACTTAGATAATTGAGTAGTTTTGTATAAATATGTATGAATTCCCCCCTTATAGTGTCATTCACTGGGACATTTACCTTAGTATTACACCATCCAGTTCTCTCCCTGGAACTTGACACAATCTTGACTTGTGATAATCTGCGATTGTTTACCCGCCTGATGCTGTGTCTACACAACCGCGCCGTATTTGTTTTTGTTCTCGCCTCCTCATGAATTTTGATCGAGCTCGGGTGAGATAATCGTCTATACCTATAGCATGAATTAGCTTAATAAGCGAAAGAGTTTGTTTCTTTGCGTGTTGAGATGTTGGGTTGTTACATAGTTTATGTACTATATAAAACTAGGGAGCTCTAACGAAATGGTAATAGCAGTAAATTAACTTACTCAAACGTTCTCTATGTAAACAAGATTGCGTTCCTTGAAAATGCAAATATCGCTCCAAGAAACTAACGCCATCTTGTTTAAGTCATGAATTACATAAAGTTATTCAACGCTATATACGAGTATGTTACTGTAACGCAACCCTCATTTGTTTTGAATCCGTGAAAATCGGCTCCAAGAATTTCGTAGCAAGAGGCTACAAATACCCGGTTCTATTTTCTTTTAATTACATCGCTAAAAGCCTGAAACACCGAATTGGGTTTTGGCACCATTGCAATCACCAGCATTTTAATAATTACTTAGGAAACATAAGATTCAACAATATTTGTCACGTCTCTACCAAAAGGAGGAGAATTATGTTCTTTCGGATATTAATTTGTCCGAAAGCTGTTTTAAATAAAATGCATAATTTAGTTGCTATACGTTGATTACGTTGGGTTTGATTTATAAGCGATATCAAAAAATAAAGTCTTCTATAAAAATGCATTCGAAATTGTAAAAATTCGGATTTTTGATCAATTTGGAATTATGACTCTTCAGAATTGTGTAGTATACCCCTAACAAGAAATGTTTCCACTAAGATATTATATTACTGTTGTGAGATATGTTTACTATGATATTTAACCACAGCCATCACCATCTATCAACCTGGAGTACTACGGCAACCTGGCTTCCTCAGGGGACTCCTGGGACAGCGATTGGGACGAGGAACTGTCCGCCACCTCGCCTTCACCCAGCAGTAGAAAGAAGAAGAAGAAGCGACCAGGTAACGCTGACTTTCAAGAAATAATAATGGATTGTGCAATTAGGTCATAAAACAAGCCATATTATCCCATCTTAGACGTTCATCAGCCCGAACCAAAGGAGAGGCAAGGATTTTTCAAGAATACTTTTATTGTGTGCAGTTTAGGAATGCAATTCTTGGATGTGGTGGCCAAGTCTTGCGTGTCTATGTAGTTCTCTATATAAGTATGTTTAACATTCCGTGTGGTTGCTGGTTTAGAATAGTGGCACTCCATGTCTTCCCGCGGATGTGGTAAGAGGCGACTAAGGGAATAAGGGCTAGTAGTACTGTTAGGCGATGGGGTTGCAACCTGTCACTAATACACTAGTAAACTTCTTGGCCTGATTGTGCAAAATGAGGTTATAGAATTGTAAACAACTTTTTTTAGAGTTGTTGGTATTTAAGTAGTAAGTAGAATGAAGGCGTGACGTTGTGTCTAGTACCCATAATACAAGTCTAAAGCTTAGTTTGGGACTAGGACAATTTTTGTAAGATTGTTCCCTGATATTCATTTATTTATTGAATGATTCGGATCAAAATTTACGATTGATTTTCTATCTGTCTTTCTGAATTTTCTTACATAACAGGTTCCCTTTCCCCGTACAATAGTGTATTTGCATCGGTGTACGTCTAAAGCTTACCTACTTCTGTATGTACAGGTATACCTACCTATCAACATTTAATTGCACGTGACTCATTAAAGTATCAGACCAGGGACAAAACTGCGTTTATAAATTATATGTGATGTGAACACATGAATTTACCATTGTTATTGTTAAAGAATCATAGTTTTATAGCCACTCTTCCTGTAAGCTTCCGACACCATTACTTCTCGTCTAAATTCACACCCAGATTCACAAAACAGTTTATTTAATATTGTGACAGAATATTATATTCTTGGCCGCATGAAGACGCCATTAGGAACTCATATAATCCCTGTTTTCCTGGTAGCAAGTTCCCAAATACTTTGGGTAAGTTTTACGAAATCTCGCCAAACGCCTAAAACTTGGATTAATGAATAACCCTAGTTTGGCCTATCCTCAGTTTAGAGCAATGGTAGATTCATAAAATTTACGTTTCAAACCGCGGATAGATCAAGTTACATGAAGTTAAATTTTAACAAATTACATGCCTTTTTCAGACAATTTAACAAGTCACATTGATCCTTTCCATTTTTTGGTTAGTACCAAAAAATGAAAAATGAAAATGATTCTAGCACCTATCCAACATTACACTCTATTTACCTACGCTACATTTCATGTGATGATTTAGTGATCCTGCACATTTCTATTGTGATAATGTATAATATTTTTACTTCTATATCGCAATTGTAAATGATCGATGATGTTCTAAGTAAGTATAAAAAAACATGGCATTTGCCACGTACATGAAACTAACTTTAAGTGACCTATTCTATCCACGGATTAAATATCGGGAATGGACAAATATAAGTAGAAGCAGCAGCCGGTGAACATTTAACTTAAACAAATAGATAAGATGATGTTTGATCTCTCACAAACCGTGACATTGCATCAATTTTATTATGTTCAGACTCGTATTTGTATTGATTTAACCACAACAAGTCTAATAAAAAGCAAGGTTTCTAAACACAAATTTATGTAGTCTATGACAATCATTGGTGAATACCAATCCAACGGTACCCCGCACTTCGAAATCCATCAAGGCGTTTAGCCTACCGCAGGAAGTCACAAAGAAACAAGGACACATTACGAAAAACATAACCATCCTTCTTGGATCACGGGTAAAAAACCGCTTATATTAAGAAATTTCCCTACAGTCGTATAAACTGCTAAATGTTAATTTGTTCCCAAAGCTCCGTTATTTTAGGCAAGTAGGATTATACACTCCGACACTTTTGTTGATTTTGTTCGCTAAAAGCTACTCCATTAAGAAGTTGTGTACCTCCACAACCAAGCGAAGAGGAACTAGATATTTCTTTTTGCTTCACTTGCTATGGAATATTGGATAGAATAAAGCGTTTTCCTCGTGCCCTGTCTAACCTTATACATAAATATTAGACAGTATCTCAACGATAGAGCTCACTCTGCCATGAACTGAATGACTGTCTAGCCATCCGGAAGAGTCACTCGACAAATCGACTGGTCATCAATCGCCCGCTGTATCCTGATTAAATACATGCTTAATGAAGCTAAAAATAGAACATCTTGTTGTAGTTGTATTTTTAATACATTTTAATCTACAAAATCACGCCCCTCTATAACTTTATGTACCTTTATGACAATACCGGGAAACGTCACAATTTCAGGGAAAATACTGATTTACAGATAACGCTTGTTTACTAGGAAAACATGACAGAGCAAGAATATGTCAAGAAACACGTGGTGAAGAGTTGAACGTCTATAGTTAATTACATACAAAACATAACGCCTTCATTTCTAGAGTGGGGTAGACTTGGGAGAGCCACAAAAACACCAACTACTATAAAATTACTTATTTATAGTTCTGTTACCACACTTTGCACAATCAGCCAAGAAGTTTAGAAGTGTATTATTACCTTGGTCGTCTCTTACGACATCCAAGGAAAGACATTGAGTGGCACTATCGTAACTCGGCAACCACATGGGGTCAAAATATTTCGCTGTTATTTTAATTGATACGAGATGTAGATGAGCAAAAGCTTAATAATTCATTAACACCATCCTTAAATATGTTAAATATTAAAAAAATAGCTTACCCCTAAGTTTAAATTCCTGAATGTGTGTTGTTTATTTAATTATGGCACTCCTGCCGTCGAATTGTTCCTATGCACGAATCTGACATTTACTTAACATGTGTCAAACTCAATTCTGATGCCTTAGTAACACGGTTATTGTCTGCACCCAGAGCACATCCTGCAGAATCTGCCCTGCCTGTACCACGAGGCCCACTTCAGCCCCTCGTCAAGCTACTTCGTGCTGGAGTGCCTGGGCCCGGGCGTGCCTACGTCCAGCCTCCACAAGACGCTGCTGCCCGAGCCAAGGATCCTCATGCACTTGGAGAACAATACTGCGGTCAAGGTAGCTCCAGGAAAAACGACAAGCCAGAGAGTTAAAACTACTAATGATAATAATAATAAGGAGGAGCCTGCCGCTTAGCCAAAATATTTTTGGTCAAAATTAAATGTATCATTTCCCAAATTTTTCATTTGCCAATCAAGAATCAGTCTTTTTGTATTCTATTAGCAGTTTTATTTATTATGTTTATTTGTTTCTCGGATACGCATTTATTTTCTGTTATTTTGGTAATTTATCTATCCTCTTGCATTGTCCTTGCTCATTCTACTCCAAGGTTAACTATAAGGGATCCCTTAAAGAGTTTACACATAGTAGTCACTTGTGTATAACATTGACGAACAGGAGCGGCTGTCGTCCATAGCCATCCCAACGCCGCGCACGTTTTCGGTGCAGCTGTCGAGCGGGCACGCAGCGAGGGTGAGGCTGCTGCTGCCTCCAGGGCTCAGGGAAGACGAGGTCACCAAGTACCCGCTCGTCATGAAAGTGTAAGAAATCTTTGATACTTCTGCCATATAGGACATAAGTACATATAGGTAATTGCCACCTTTAAAAAGGAAGATAGATAAAGAGCTTAAGAAAGAGGAGAACTTGGGTGCCTCGTACTCTCACTGGTTGAGTGAAATGCAATGGTGTTACATCGGTGGTCAAACCTGCTCATTTGTACCACAACCTGTAACTGTATAGCAGCGTGGTTTAACTACCACAAGTTTGCTTGAATTTAGAATACTGTTTGCTTCCAACCTGTATAGCATTGCATATGCATTATGAACTGTTATAATTTATCAAGTTTCAGTGCACCTTCGTATTTATCGCCTGAAATGTTTCAGGTGTTTGCAAAGGAGCCTCTAGTTATGCTTGGTACTTTGGTGGAATTTATTCATCTTGTATTTAGACACGGGGCACCAGGGACGCAGCTAGTGACGGAGCGCTGGTCCCTCGACTGGGGCTCCCTGGCGGCGGGCGCGGGCGCGGTGCTCGCGGCGGTAGACGCGCGCGGCGCGGGGGGGCGCGGGCTCGGAGCGCACCACGCGCTGCACCGCCGACTAGGGACTGTGGAGCTGGCTGACCAGCTGGAAGTTGCCGAGTGAGTACACATAGGGGTTTTTAGAAGCTAGGTACCAGGAATGCATAAAACACGACCGTGGGACAAGCTGTTGCTGACGAAGAACACGAGGTAGCTAAGCGAGTTTTATACACAAGGTATGAAAACTCAACTTAAGGGCAAGGCACGGTTTGCGGGTGGAGCACGATTTCTACCGATCAGCTTAGTGTTTGAATGGGTGCTTAGTAAGTAATAACGAAAACACTTTACCGGTTAAATAACCAAAAGCTTTGGGCACAATGAATACTGAGGATCCTCCTGTCAGGTGATATCAGTGGCCATTGCGAGAGCTAGTTAGTACGGTATAGGGTAACACCAAGAATTTTCCAGTAAAAGTACCAGGCCCTCATAACACGCTTACAATTTCCTCGTCCTAGGTACCTTCGCGACTCGCTTCACTTCATCGATTCGCGCCGTGTGGCGGTGTGGGGCCGCGCGCATGGCGGGTTCTTGGCCGCACTGGCGCTGGCCAGCCCGCTGGACGTGTTTCATTGCGGGATAGCCATCACGCCTATCGTTCGTTGGAGATATTATGGTAAGATAAAAAAGCATTGGACTTTAACCTAGGTGACTCAATTCTGTTAAAGAAACGCTGTTTATAAATATACGTTTGCTGAGATATATTCAGATAGGTTCAGTTAGCTTTTCTTAATAAATGATTGATGACGAATGGAGCTTTACCCAGAGTTCGAAAAATTGTCTTGTCATTATTATAACGTTCAAGACGTATTTTTAAATTTAATACTAGATTCCCGTACGTGTACAGCGTGATTTTAAGGGTTGTGATTACGATTATAATCTTAAATTTACTTTTTCTGTAAATCAATAAAATCAAGAGCATATTCTTCTTTGAATCACTTGTTAGTATAGTTTCATACCCCAGTTATACTTAATTTAACAGGATAACTTGAAGTTTCTGGCACTGTACCCACTTCGTATAGCCAACATGTATGTAAGTCCTCTAAATAAATATTTTTTTATTTTACGACACGTATCTATTTCCAGGCCTTGCAAATCAGTCAATATGCAAATAAACAAAGAACTACTTAAGTTTCCACGAGAGAATCCGGCGCAAGACTCTGATATGACGACAGGCTTTTTTCCAAGAAAACATCGCTGCTTTTTATTCGATTCGCTTTTGATTACACACCTGCCTAGTCCCCTATGCCCTAAAGTGTTTTTCGTTGGAACAAAAAATACTGCGCTGTAAATAGTTCTTTATGTCGTAAAGACC
This sequence comes from Acleris holmiana, assembly GCA_949316455.1. NCBI lineage: Eukaryota > Metazoa > Arthropoda > Insecta > Lepidoptera > Tortricidae > Acleris > Acleris holmiana. The sequence goes on along the minus strand of OX438782.1, from coordinate 11,978,252 downwards.
GGTCAAGTGTGAGTCGGTTTCGCGTACCGAGCGTTTCGTACCACCGCACAGTAGGTATAATTATACTCCGATTTCGAATCGAATTAACGCGGCCCCAAATCCGACTCGGAACCGGTTTTTAGTATTTGTTGTTTTTGTATAAATTAGTTTTTACGACACAAAAAAATCATCCTTGCCTCCTTTTCTTCTTTAACTTACCATATTTTTTTTGTAATCTATAAAAAAATCCACCGTAATAAAATAACACACATTCTGAAAAAAGAATGCCGTCACTTAAGATTCAAATGTACATCTCGGTCAGCAGTTAGGACAGACGGACATATGGACGTACAGCGGAGGCTTAGATATGGATCCCGTTTGACTTCCTTCGAAAATACAACACTACCTAAGTAATGATAATTGTACTCTAAATACCTTGATGTAAGCATAATATCTGATCAAGTAAATCCAAACCGTCCCACGGAGTGATACCAAGATGTTGGTGAGAACCAGGCATTTTGGCGTTGTCTAGACGTGCTGTATTGCGGGACGGGGAAGGAAAGGGTAGTGAGCTCCAACGCCTATCGTCCTGTTGATCTTTCCATAGACAATAGTACATTATTTCCTAGGCGCGGAAAGTAAGGGATTACCTGACGAGGTGGTTAGCGGGCCGAGGAATAGCGAGACCTGCTAAAATACGAGTCAGGCAATCCAAATCAAATTCAAACCAAATTCATAACATTTATTTGACAAAAACACACTGCAATACAACAAACATATATAGTAAAAACATGATCAGATTAGTGTGAATTTAATTTAGAAAAAGTTGCACTGTAGTGTGAAGTCAAATAGGACTCAGCTCAGCATGTGCTGCAGCCGGAGCCACAGCGCTGGTTTTCAGCTGAAACCTGGTGTTCACCTACTTCCCATCCCATTTCCGCCGAGGCATATATAATGCTTTTCTCAATAAATGCGAGGAAATGATACAAATTCATAATTAGAAGTAAGTATTTGTAAAAAAAATATTGACGAATTGAGAGAGAATCTCCTTTTGAAAACTACAAGACAGAATTGAGAATTCACAATCCCGCCACCGCACCGCGCGCCGCCCCAGCGCCGCACCTTTTATTAAATTCGGTGTATGGGATTTTTTTCAAGGTCTATTTGATTTTACATGCAATAGAGATCATTTTGAATAAAATATGGACATGGACAGAAATGAGGCACTTTCCGTCCTTGTGTTTCAATCGGAAAACGGTTCTTTCCAAGCGTGTTTGAGAAAAATAAATAATCTAATTTGACACTTAGTGCACTAAGGCATCAGAAATTGCTGTTGATACTTTATGACTGTCCTGCAGCATCAGCTTACGCGGAGCGCTACATGGGCTTCCCCAACGCAACAGGCAACTACCGCGGGTACGCCGACGCCGACGTGACCAAGCAAGCAGCAGCGCTGCACGATAAAATGCTGCTGCTAGTCCACGGGACAGCAGACAACAATGTGCATATGCAGCAAACGATGGCGCTCGCGAGGTCGCTCGCTGACCAGGGCAGCATGTTTAGACAACAGGTACAGCTTCTTATAATCTAGAGCACGGTTTCTCGGACGCTTTCTGCGGTGCGTGAATTGATTAGTTGGTAGGAAGTTCGCGGCAAGATTTACTGAATCCGAAACTAAGATTAAAATTCCTCAGTAAATTAACTCAATTTGCGAAAACTTTCAAGCACACCCTCGTCACAATAACCTATATTCATCATTTTTTTTACTGTATTCATTTTTGATTTTTATTAAAATTAGAATACCTTATTGAATACAAAGATTTCATTAGAGAATTTAATAGGGGTACGTGGGGCTATAAGTTTAAGAAACCCTGGTCTAGAAAAATACCATTTGTTTCATGACAGCGCGAACGAGAAACAGCAAACGACGTTGTTTGCTGACCAGGGCAGCATATTTCGGAAGCAGGTGCAGTTTGACACGATCTGGCGCATCGTATTAACAGTATAGGAACATGACATGACAGTGTGACTAGAGCAATGACAAGCATAACGTATCGTTTACAAGCGTCTAAAAATAAAACACTTAAAGGGATCTAATAATATCGTGTCCACAAGATTAGCAAAAGTTGCCATGGCTTTCAAAAAAATACATTCTAGTAGAAACAATGGAAGCTATGTCTTAACCTGGTGTACCCTTCGCAGATCTACCCGGATGAGGGTCACAGCCTGTCCGGGGTCCGGCGGCACCTGTTCCGCACCATGTCGGCCTTCCTGGACGACTGCTTCCGCAAACAGGTGCCCCCGGAGACCAAGACGGGGCTCCGGAACGGCGGTAACCTTGACTGAGACTCGTGGCGGGTCGAAGAGTTGTACTCTTGGTAAGAATCTACCCCCATCCCACTTTATCCCATTGCACAGCACTGGCGTCACTCTGACTCGCACCAAGCTGCTTTACGCTGATCTCATCCAGGTGTTTCTGATATCCTAACCAATCTGACCATCAAGCCCCTTTTTTTCAATTTTTTTTTTTTTGTTTTCTTGCAGGTAATAAAGGAAGTCGTCGGCTCATCGTAGGAACTTTATCCAATTAACCTGTAGTACAACAATTCCATATCCTGACCCCAAACGCAATGTCTACTGCCAAAGAGTGGGCTACCCTTAACACATAATCATGTATGTGATATGCATTAGATTTTAAGACGTTTTTATCGTATTATAATAAAATTCCTGTCAATAAAGTGCAAAATTGCCTTAAAATTTGACAGCGTGGACAAAAAGTATATGATTTCAAAAATGTTATTGTTAAAAGTGTGAACAGCCTGTGAATGTCGTAGCGTTGATGACTACGAGTTAATATGGTTGTGTGCACGGGTGATGCAAATGTGTGAGTGTTTAGTGGACGTTGAGCACGGTACACCTCGCGAACATAGCGGATGTTCACAATACATTATTTACAACAATATTAAAATTAACAGTTTTGATATTTTATGTTAAAAAGTATTACTCAAAGTATTTTTATTCTTGAAATTAAATTTCAACATATTCTTTTGCATGTAATATATTCGCGAATTTTCTTACGGCTCTTTATTTGCGTCTTGAACATTTAAGCGACATACATTTGAAACAAATTACTTAATACAACTTATATTTTGACATATTGACATAGTTGACTTGAATGTCATTAGCAATATTTAATATTACGTCAATATTGACAGACTTCACTGTCAACTTCGACAATAAGCAAGCGTTTGGAAAATGTTCAGGACTGAATAAAGTCCCATTTTGGTACCTGTCCTCAAGAGAGATTCAACGCAATATATTTCAGCTAGTAACTAATAAAGGAATTGATAGTAGCTCTTTAGTCAATGAGTTTTGTGATCTTAGTAGTTAAATCGTTATATTTAGTAATAGATCGTCGCCATGCGCGGACTCGAAGCTCGGCTTTGGATGACAAGGATTTATGCCGAAAGAATTTTATTTTACAAAGGTTTAACAGCTACGTTGTTTGAACCACAGTTGGTAAACACAACGAGTGCCGGACTCTATTCGACTTCATATAAAATAGACACGAATCGGAGGAAGGAATGAGTCACTTCGGTATTTTAGTTTGACCAAGTAGTTCGTCTCCGGCCCTTCAGCACGTTTTGTTACCTATTGTCGCTCGATTAGCGTCGATGCGCATTGCTCAATACTTAATACGCTCGCATCCAAAGGCGCAACAATGGCGCGGCCCCGACTAAACCGATTAGGTCCGTCCTGGTAAGTGTGCGCGCGGCTTGTACGGTCGACGTACGCACACATGCAAGCCCCGCGATATACCTTTGTTTGGAAATTAACTAAAAGAATCCCAAGAATCTGATTCCTAATCCAGATTATAAATAGTAATTTCTCTATTAAGTAGTTTGAAAAGTTTAACTTCCTTCACCACCACAAGCGTCATTTAGGAATATCGCGGTATCATAGTGTATTGGTTTAGGATATAATTCCGCACAGCAAAGCGTTGTTTGCAGAAACCCCCAGCGGTAGCACTATTCTATTGCGGATTATATTTGAATTGTGAATTTGAAATATTGGATGTATTATTCAAACGGACGTTTATGTGGGGACGTTGTGCATGTTCCTCCATTTATTGGAGATTTTTGTCGGTGACATTTTGTGTGGGAAATGGACTGGAAAAAGCGAAATTCGGATTCTTAATATTTTCAACTTTAATGGAATATCTATAACGGTTAAGAGCCATTGTTACCGTAAGGTTTAAACTTGTCCATGGTTTTAAGCTATCATTAACCCTGAATAGGTTATAAAGGGTTATTCGACATAAATCCTTGTCATCACATAGAAAGCTTTAAAATGTATCAGAATACATTTGGAAGTCCTTTTTGCGTAAGAGTAAATTGGTAAAGTGTAATTTCTAAATGACAAATAATTGTACAGTATTAGATAATAAAAATCATTCGCTTTGTGTCTGGCAAAATGTGACTTAAAATGAACAAAGTAAATCCTGTGCGGAGGTGATATAGCTGGCTCTATATTTTTTCGTGTGACTTCGCACTTTGATTTATTTTGTACAAAGTTTAAATTATTTATGGTTGGAGAGAATTCCTTATTTGTTTATTTAAAATAATAACTCAGATGTTATTGAACCGCAGTGAGCTGTTGTTTTACAATGACAATGTTAAGTCACTTGACAATTTAATTTCAAATAATACTGCGGGTTTAATTTCAAGTGCGGCTGACATCTTAATCTGTAGGTACATAAAGTCTCATTTAGCAAGACACATTTTCATGCATTTGATCTTAAACAAGAAAATTGCTCATTCATCTCTCAAGTTTGCATGTTTCTAGTCATTTCAATAAACATTAGTATTTTAATGAAATTTTATTAAAGACCAATATTTAAAAAATACAATTTTAATCTATAATCTAGTTGAGAACCTTAAATTAGAAACTTTGTGCATTAATACTTTTAGAATGTTTTGAAATCGTAATGTGACTAAACATAGCAATAATTTGATAGGGAAATTACCTCTTAAATAAGTGAGCACTTTTCGAATAAAGCACTTGCATTATATTAAATATTTATAACGGCTTGTTTAAGTTTTTAAAATCTTGTAAAAGAACGATCGTTTGGCTGAAGTTAGGCACAAATTACAAGATGCTTTGGCCGCTGAGGAAGTTCTGTAATTTTGTAATTAACTAGAACTTTATAAGGGAATAAGTAACGAGAGGTCGTTTCAAATAAGTTTCTATTTTCTAACTCCGAAATGGGTTAAGTGGTTGAAATTTAGAGTTGGTAAAGGAGTGTTTAACTTTCTTTTATCAATTACGTTTCTGCTCTTTTGTTAGGTCTACTAATTATTTATTTTTGGATGTTTTTGGGCACGATGCGTATTTATGTACATCATTTATTGTCACATGAAAAATAAGCCAGAACAAACATATTATAATAATGTAATAAATATCGGGGGGACGAATTTACACAAATAAACGTAGTCCTTCACAAACTAAGCTCTAGATACAGTTGCCTACAAAGAGATGTAGGTCTCCAATTTTTCACCTTATTGCATTGTTTTAAGGTCCAAAAGTGGATACATATTTTTGTAGCCGACCGTACAAGCTATGGGTACTAGACAATAATAAAAATACTTATATGTATACATAGAAAACACCACACAGAAACAAATACTCGCGCTCATCACACAAATATTTGCCATGATTGGGAATCAAACGCGGGACCGCTAGCTTCTTTGTCTCACTAGCAACCTGGCTAACCGCGTCATTTTTATGTTATCGTATTGATTAGTTCATTGATAGATGACCTGGAGGAATAGCACAAGTTGACCGCGACTTCTTTGTCGCTCGGATCTCCCTTACCATTTTGTCTCTAACGATAGAGACGCACTGAGCGACAAGCGAGAAAATACAACTTGTGGGGTGTTACCACAACATGGCTATGCAGTTTAGGATGAACGTAAAGGACAGAGCTATAGCAGTTATATAGCTCTGTCTTTTTCTTTCACTGTAAACTGATAACTGTAAGGTATCCAATACAATCTAGATAATACAAACCAATTCCCGTGAGAGTTTGTGGTCCCAAGATTTCCTAAAGCTGTCTTGTTGAGTATACTGGACTTAGTTACTATCTCAGTTCAATTATCGATCGCAGAGGACTATGTCCAGCAGTGAAGGTAACATAGGCTAATGGTGATTATAATGATAAAATTATGATGATAATGATGGAATACACATAGATAAACCCAAGCTGATTAATATTGATAAGTTTGTCCGACTTTATTTTTTAAACACTTGAGGGATACGGTGTATGGATGTAGTAGCCCACAACAATAATAAAGGACACAGTTGACACACACACGTTCTAGTTTTCATGTGAGATTTAATATCAGTTTCGATTGTCATTTACTTTTACAATTTAACACACACGTACGCAAACGGCCGAAACGATTTGGGGAATCGACATCAATAAAAAACCGCATCTTGTAATTTGTGCCCATTTGCAGGGCTGACTGCTCACGGAAAAAGGTCGAGAAGTTAAAAATTCAATCCGAATTTAAAGCGTGGAGGTTTGTTTAGAACTCGCGCAAAAAATCGAACTGAACAAAAACACTGAACTAACTTTGCCTCGCCGCATTCCCGTTTGCAGGCAAGTAACAATCGCATGTTGAAAGGCAAAATCACACAAGTTCGGATAAAATTCAGTTCGACTTTATTAAAAAACTCCGTTCAGGGCTTAAATTGGACTGTTTTTATTTTCTGTTATTGCTTTCAGTATAACATCTTTTAGATGTGTATGTAAATTACTACCGAGGAATTCAGAATCAACAATACCATTTTCTCTTTCCTCCATTGAAAATATTAACGATAAGCATTTATTAAAACAACCCCTTTCAGTGGGACATTTCGTCACTACTTTGAAATAACCTCGTATCTCATATTTCGTGCTGTACGATTTTAAACTTATTTCTCTTCAAGTTAAGTTTGAAATCGCACATCATGAAATATGAGATACGATTTAAAGTAATGCTCGTCTCAAGATGCGTCAAAAGTGACAGTTCTCTATGGCTTGACCATTACTTTGACGTTTCTTGTGACAGGGGTCTCGGCCAAGATTATTCTTTATACGGTCTTTAGTTCTCTACCATATTTGGTCTTTTTCCTTATAAACATTGTGTTCTTAATCACATAAATGTGATTTTATTATAACTTACCTTGGGCAGTCAGTTGCTTAAACTTCGGAAATGTTGTGAAATGGAGGGAAACCTAAGTGCCAAATATGTCGATATTCTTACTCATAAGGATCATTAGGGTATTGATGAAATAGTTTAACTCAAAATAGTTAGAATAGTTTAAATCATTAAACACCTTCGTAGGACCTTTTAAGAGTAACATTTATTTTATAGCAACAAAAAAATGAGTTTTACATATTTTCAATTTCGATATTTCACTTCATCCATCTATCAATAGAGTAGCTTTAAGTAGATACAGTTATTGAAATAATGATTCTTCCTAGACTGAGATAATTTGTAACGGTAAAAAACTTAAATAAGTGTTTTTCTTTATATCAAGACTCGCTGCGTTCCGGGGTTTCTTTTTTCTCACACTATAACACTTGCATTCATTGGGACATAAGGCAATAATATCCATATAGATAGCATTAATGACACCATTTATCACTCACAAAGCACTATTATTAATAACTTAAGAGAGAGACACAGATTTTGTTGAAGACGAATTCATCGTTTTTTGATATTGATACGAACACTACAAATTCCTAAACACTACAGTATCATTTCACATTAAAACGACTAAAATGACGAACTTTTAAGCTTTTTACCGACAAATATTGACTAAAATTGACCACTTTGACATTACGCATACGCTACGAACGTCTACAAGCACTACGCCGTAGCAAAATGTAGCTCTTCACAAATTGTAACGCTTGATTTATTAAAAATACACCGTGTTGTTTTAGAACTAAGTTTCAATTTGTAATTAAGGACCTCAATGGCTTCCTCTTGATATAATAGTATTACGAGAAGCGCACAGATAGTGAAATTTATGCCTTATAAATGTTGGTTGTCTCTTGCGTTTGTCAATTCATAGCGACCTATTTTCTAATGTACAATATGGTTAATAGCAATAGGTTGTCAATCACTACTAAGCCGGGATTCCACTGCATGCTACGCACGCTACAATCTTGAGACATGACCCACATGGATCGATTGTTCTAAGTGTGTGTCGTTGACGTCATTTCGTGCGTATGCCGCTTTATTATCTACTTACATGATGATACGAAGCGAATTTAACCCACGTGGGCGTGCGCAGCGTGCGACGTTGTCATTAGTGTTTCTTAGAAAACCAGTATTACGGCAACAGTTAATAAGTTAGACGTGCTGTACTTTAAGTGTTTTTGTACAGTTTTTTTAACGTTGATCGTTTTTTGTTGTACATTTATATTGTTAAAAATATTTTCGTGAAGTCTGATTGACACAACATATTTAGTTATTTAAATTTATTTTTAAATTGAATTGCAAACCTAGTTTAGTACAGTAAAGATTATCTTTGTCTACAAGATTAAATTAAACTATGCTTGTTATGAGGCGAACATCTTGTTATTGTTTGCTATTTCACAGATTAGCTGATTCTGTAAAGCCCTCGGCACAAGAATCGCGGAGCGTGCGCGGTGCGACTTGTTTGCCATACTAATCTATTAATCGTTATTCGTTATAAGATAAACAAAAGTTACTTTAGAAGACCAAATTTAATGTTTAAAAAGAATGAACCGACTTAAGATTTTTAATGAGTTTCGTTGATCTTCTATGGGTTCATGACCAGATAATGTTTTTTTTTAACGGGACACCTAAGCAGTTACTCAACTCATAATAAAATAATTATTAAAATCGGTTTTCCCATCCAAAAATATAAATTTGTACCCTACTTATAAAAAAAATATAATAAAAATTGGTTGACAACTGACGGAGAAGTCGAGTAACATACACACAAAGAAATACAGACTTAAGAACCTTCTTTTTGAAGGCGGTTAAAATTAACCTTGAAGTATAACGGGCAAGATACATTTGAAGCTGTCTCACAAAGCCTGCTTTGTTTTTAAAGGTTATTGATGTTTAAATTTGGACAATGGGAACTTTTAGGTTAGAATCATGTTTAACACAGGTTAGTTCTATCTAAATGTAAACTCGCTCAATTGCCGATTGCTTTTAGAAACGCTCCGCGCACGATCCGCGATTGGTGTGTCAATACCTTTTATTATGCATCAAAATCAATTGAAACTTGAGTAATTGTATATTCTGTACTGCATGTGACAAATTCAATAGGTCCAATCTATTTATAATTGTATATAAATGTAAATTTACTTAGTTACTTACATAAGTGCAAACATTACTGTTATTTTAACATCACACCTTTAGATAATAGAGGGAATATTAACCGAAAGTGAGAAGTCAAACTTTGTTCGAAAACCAGCAAGGCCGAAGGGAAAAGGTATTTCAAGTTATGTTTTTATGACGCGTTATGATGCTCCCCATCACGGTTATATAATGTTATGAAACATTCTATAACATTTTATAACATGACGACATTCTTAGATTTAATAGAATGTTTGTAGTGTTATAAAATGTTTCATAACGTTATACAACATTTTATAACCGCTGACCATTAGGAAATCAGAAGTGAAACGGTAGATACATCGGGTCATGGTTTGAAAGCTTATGGAGTTTTGGACTGGTTGGTTAGATTGGCTTGGCTTGACCCAAAAACAAAAAATATAAATTTTTACTTATTCATCGCCTTTAACTTTACAAGGCACAAATAAGGCCTCATATGGAACTGCTCAACTGAACTCCAATATAAACATCTCCCACTTGACCGCATTCAGGGCAGAGCTGCTCGATGTGTCAACAACCACGGACTTCTCAAAAAACCGGATCCACTGCGGAGAGATGTTGTTTCCCTCTGTGTCTTATACCGCGTATACCACGGGGAGTGCTCCGAGGAATTATTCAACTTAATACCAGCGGCTGAATTCCACCATCGCACAACTCGTACCAAACTATAATTTCATCGACACCATCTTGATAGTTGGAAATCATCCACAGTTCGTTTTTTGCGAGCCTTTTTGCCACGCACCTTATCTTTGTGGAATCAGCTCTCGGCGTGTTTCCGAACCATTACGACTTGGGGACCTTCAAAAAACGAGCCTACTCTTTTCTAAAAGGTCGGCAGCTCACTTGCGGTCCTCTGGTGTTGCGGATGTTGATGGGTCGTGGTGATCACTTACCATCAGGTCACTCGCTTGCTCGTCTGCCACCTTTTACCGTACAAAAAGGATTTTTTATTTACTTTAATCCTATTGTTTTCAATCCACGGCGCCGCGTTCTACTACTCAGTTATACGTATCTTCACACAATCATGCAACGTCAAATTTTATTTTTTTATTTTTTATGTTAAGGAGAAGGCACACGAGCACTCAGGCCACCTGATGGTAAGTGGAATCTGAGACCCATAGACATTTGAATTCTCAAGACTATCCTAAGACCTCAAATGCGTTGCCAACCCTGAGGACTAAGATGGAATGCCTCTATGCTAGTAATTTCACCGGTTGTCTTATCCCCACACCGGAACACAACAATTCGAACACTGTTGCTTGGCGGGTGGTTAATGGATAAGATGGTCAATGGATGAATCAATTGGTTGAGCGAGTCTTTGTGAATTCAAAATACTATAGTATTAATAAAATTTATTTATTTTCCAAAGTAACTCACATGTTGTAAGTTGCGTGTTATGTCAAAGTATAAGAAATTACATTGAAATCGAAAAAAATATACAAATTTTAATATAAAGTGAGGATTACATAATAATAATAATAATAATATCACGGGACAATCTCACACAAATTGACCTAGTCCCAAACTAAGCTCTAGGCTTTTACTATGGGTACTAGGCAACGATAAATATACTTAACTAAAGAAATACATACTTAAATATATAGAAAACATCCAAGACTCGGGAACAAATATTCGCGCTCATCACACAAATATCTGCCCTTACCGGGTTGTGAACCCAGGACCGCTGGCTTCGGAGGCAGGGACTCGCAACTAGGCCAACGTGTCGTCAAACAATATTAACAATACAGTCGGATCGTCCTAAAAATAACACGGGCATATATTGTCAAAAGTTGGTTTGGCGCGTCCAATTTAGCTGCGCCCGAAGTAAATTTCGTCCCGCGTTCTCTTATTTGTTTAGTTATTCAGATTTGAAGCGGCAGATACCTTAAAATTTTAAAACTGTTTTACTTTTCAATTTAAACGACACCGAGAAATTCCCAAGTAACTTTCAACCAAAGAGAACCTAGTCTTTTGTTTCGCCTTATTGTTAGAACTTTGAAAAGCAAGCACTTAGCGCTTGTTGACTTAAATGCGGGCGCCATTTTGTTGGGCGCCATGTATTGTAATAAAAGAATTAATCTTCATCAAAACAAAATGTTATTACCTTATGTACTTGAATAACTGAGGCCATTTTATTACTTTATTTTGACGTAACGCAATACATTTTGTATGAGTAACTAAATATTTTTACCATTAGTTGGCCGGAAAGCGCGATTGCTTTCTTTATTCCTTAAGTTAGTTATAAATACGAGCCAAAAAAATTTGTGTAAGTGATAAAAAAAACTCTGGAGTGGTATTCACCCTACCGTCAAATGCATAGCTTATTTAGCAAAGTTAAAATTAGTCAATCGCCACGTATAAAACGTAGTAAATTGAAGCCACCAAATCTACCCGCGGTTTGAATTAGGTATTAAGAAAGGGCTTAATCGACACTATTTGCAGTATTTAAAATCAACTGTCATGCTTTTAGAGGTGAGACGTATTTACTGGAATAGGTTTTTGGAACAGGTCTTATCATGTACTCGTACCTAGGCGGCCGACACCCGCGCCACGCGGCCGCATTTTAGCGTACGAGTATTAAGGAGTATGGTGACTTTCAACGTCCAATCGGGCGCGCAATTCGCTTTAGGCGCCGCGGCAGGTCTCGATCAAGCGTCTGTGCTTATTGTGACTTTATATTACTTGTACTCCCAAGACAGACGCATACTAAAATGGCCCGTTTTACTCATTGCGTTGTATATTGAATCGCGTACTCGTAAGTACTCGTGGCGCTAGTCTTTGGCACTAGTATTTAAGTGGACGCGTACTTTGAAGAATCAGTAGGTGCATTTTGCCCAGTACTTCTCACCTCTAGTGCTTATTTTAAGGGTACCTAACCTACTTTTTTACAATGTATTTATACCAGGCAATCACAAATCATCACTAAGAGTAGGTATGTCAAGATAACCGGTCAGTCCTTGACTTCAAGTTCATTTTAAGTTAATTTACAGCTTTACATTTTGTGACACCGCCACTTCCCATACATCAACAAATTTTCTCCGACTTATCTGAGATTATGCGATTTCATCCTAATGATTGTATGGAATTTGAACAAGAAAGGCGTATCAACGGCAGTTAAAGCCGTATTAAGAAACTGATCTCGGCTAAGATGCGTGTCTCAAGACTTGACAAAGTAAATGTCAAGTCAAAGAAAACTGTAATTTCTGAGTATCTTAAGATGGGCATCTCAACCAAGACGACACGTTGGCCTAGTTGGGAGTGACCCTGCCTCTGAAGCCAGCGGTCCTGGGTTCAAATCCCGGTAAGGGCAGATATTTGTGTGATGAGCGCGAATATTTGTTCCTGAGTCTTGGATGTTTTCTATTTATTTAAGTATTTATTTCTCTATATAAGTATGTTTATCGTTGTCTAGTTCCCATAGTACAAGCCTAGAGCTTAGTTTGGGACTAGGTCAATTTGTGTGAGATTGTCCCCTGATATTTATTATTTATTATTTAAGATCTGTTTATTGAAATTCAAACAATTGGTGACAATGAAAATGGAAAAAAGACAGCGGGAAATAACGCTCCTGAACTCCTGGTACCTTTTAAAAATATATTTCCGAGTTAATACGGGTGATGTTTATTTTTCACATGCAACCTAGAACCCTGTTTGTCAAAGAGGCCGTTAGCATACGTGTCAACAAGATCAAATGCATCTGCATTCAAAACAGTGCAGACATTTCATAAATATGCAGACGGTGCATTGTGGGTGCGGTAAAACTGTTGAACTTTTAAACTTGTGGTCCTGACATCTCATACTGAACATGTTTAAGTTAGCCAACCGATTTTTATACAAAAAAGACCTTTAGTAAATTATATTGTATTGCCACATGACATCAAAACGGATAATTAAATAGAAAACCTTTAAATTCTTCATTATAAAGTATAAAAACAATCTTGCTATTTCATAATCTTGGTACCTAATTTTCAAGTCGTAAAGTGAAATACTTCCTTCTGAAGCAAAAACGGCGCATCTGCCGGCCTGCATGACAAATAAGTCGTTTCAACGAGAAGGGAGGGCTGTCATTATTGTGACCTAATTATACAGGAAAGTCATTGCTCGCGTCGACTTTTGATACACCGGACACTGCCCTGAAACCTATTGACGTCGAATTTGTGAATAATCAGGTCACATTTATTTTTATTTTATAGGTCAGTATCTTAAACTGTAAATTCATAAGTCAGCCGATTAGTCTCGTTTCTCCACCACGGCTATTGAGGCTGGTAAAACGTGTAGGTAAATATAACACACTTCTCGATTAAATACAGTATTATCAGTTTAGGGCCTTCATTGTACTGTGGAAAACTATATATCCTTTGACGTGGTATGGTATCGTCAACGTTACGATAGCTCTTATTTACTTGACAGTAATGGCGGCCGAGCTAAACAATACGATAACAGGTCAAAAGCAATATTTATACTTAGTAGAATAAAGACACGTATTTAAAAATAGAACTTTGCCATTAATTTTCCCGATGAATAGATTAGAAATATTTTAAAGTAACAATTTTTTCACGTAATATGTTTTATGAAATAGGTAGGTTTAGGAGCAACCCTAGAAAAAGAATGCGCATTGCCTAACGGCCGAACCCTATATTCATACCGCGGACAGGGCCTCTATTCAACTGCGTTATAACGATATCGCGTTTGACGTGTTTTAGAATCGTTAATGTCACAGTCGCCAATATTGTAAATTACATAAGAGTTATCAAAACGTTGACAATACGGAAACACGTCAAAAACGATATCGTTATTACCGTGTAGAATCCCAGCCCTTATCTATCCGCGGTTTGAATATAGGGTTCGGCCGTAAGTCAATAGTTTGCAAACGTATTACGTTTTGTCTTACTCTTGCTTAGCTAAGATGGATAGACAAGGAGACAACATCATTACGTTCGGTAATGAAATAATTGGTCAGACAAGCAAAATAAACTTTCTTAATGAAAGGACCCTGGAACTATAGTTAGATTAAGTAAGGTTCTAGTTAAATGTGATTAATTTTGATATGTTATAGATTTGAGTGCCCTGATCAACAGTATCTATGAGTGCCACCACTGTTCCGACAGAATAATCAAAGATTTCTACACTATAAATAAAAAAATAATATAGGTTCAGGGTCTTCAACAGTTTCACAATCCAACTGTCTTAGGTACCTTTCCTGTAACTCTGAATTAAAACTTAATTTAGCGCATTCAAGTTTCCTTCGCAATAGTAAAAGGTGTTGGTTTCGGAAAACAAATATGCTAAGTTTTAGTTTTCTTAGGTTAAGCTTGTTGATTCGGAGTATATTATTAACTGTTGAATTCTGTATCGTTGCTACTTGGGGTGCAGCCCTCTTAGGTTTGAGTTATGTAACGGCAAACGATATCGCTAATGCTAAAATAAGTTTGTATATTTATTCTGTTACAACAGTCTCGTATTTTTATTTCAGGTATTTTTTAAATGTAACTGAATATCTTTAATTTATTTAGTCTTACTCATATTTATTTTCTCTAATACGGACATGGTGAAAGTCGCTTTATCTAAATAGAATGCAGTGACGAATTTGACACCATTATCAAATAAATAATAGAGTAAAGATAGTAAATGTCATACAACATTTCGGATTCAATACATGTAATTATGCTAAAGACCGAAAACAATTAGCTAAAAATTATATTAAAACACGTGTTTAAGCAGAGGGGTTAAGATTTAAAAGTACCCCACAAGTGGACCTTCTGAATTTAAATTAGGTACTTATCGCGATACAATCCGAAAATTAGTTTTTTAGCATGGCAATTATTACGTCAACCGGTTATGGAATAAATAAGGCAACATTGTGACCTAATTGAACTTAACCTTAATGACCTTCACCGAGTAGCAAGCTTATTCTATATCGTGCTGAGTTTTATAAAACAGCTTTCAAATTATATTTAACAACTTACTACAAGGTTTCTTTGAACCTTTCGTCGCCATTTTAAATACAAAATCGACACACACACGAATGATATTTGATGGTTAGGTTAGGCTAAGGTTACATTGTGGTGTAGATATGTCTGCCATTAAAGAGGTTCAATTTAAACCTATAAATCACAGGACTGTAATTGTTGTTCCAAAGAATAATCCAGTCGTAACTTAACGTTACGTCTTTACTATGGTAATAGTGTTTAAAGCCTATTCCAGGCATAGCACATTTCTTCGACCACATCATGTCGCTCAAAATTTACCTACATTTTAATTGAACTTTTCTGAAATATGACTTCATGGATCAGTATTCTTCAGGAACTTACGAATTCGTGGCTCTATTCCATTTTTTGCTTGTATCCTTACTTTAGCAAGGCCTGGAAAAGGGTTAAACCAGCAATTATACGTTAACGTCGAAATTTAGACTTACGGGTAAACCTTTCCTCAGTCCTTTAAAAATAAATTTCTGTTTCAATTCTATTTATATTTAGCTGTTAGAGAATACCACTTTCTGTTTACGTAATAAGTCACCGTCAAATTAATTGCTGGCAGTATTTGCTTAGGCCGAGAACAGTCGACTCACGCGAGATTCGGCTGAGTAAACGGAACAAGTTATACACGGCTAAGCCAGTTTACCAAGAAACGTTTATTAAAACTTAATAAACCTTTTAGATACTAATTAGTGAAGAAGAAATGTAATTTTGTTATAATTCTAGATCTGACTCTCATTATTTGCCCCTAAAACTTTACCAAATAAAATATATTTTACAGACTTAATTAGACGGACTTATATCGAGCTGATGTTTTAGTTTTTACATAGCGGTTGTCGATTTTTTACATTATGAAATCGGTCCAAAATACCTTCCTCGTTTCTCGCACAATACATCAAAGTTTATGAAATGAGCGCGTAAAAGTGAATAATTCCCGATAGAGTTTTAACGTTTTGAAGTTAATTTAAATGTTTGGGATTACAGCCCAGCAGATGCAAGCCTAGGGCTTGTGTCCCAAGGATTAAATAAATAATTAAAAACTTAAATTAGGTGGGTACATTAAAGTAAAAAAAATCAAGTAGAAGCAATAATTTAACAGAAAAGGGAAAATAAATAGACTTTGATTAGGTACCACAAAAAAAAACTTGCTCAAAGTTGGTATGTAAAGTCAGCTTCAAAAGTAACTGGTCACTTTAGTACCTTGTCGCTTAACTGTCACATAAGCAATGTCAAAAAAGATTGTCTAATGTTTTAATGCGATAAAGTAGGGGAGAGCGGGGCTGCAAGTGCCGATTTTCATAAAGCACAAAATTGAGTTATGAAAATAGTGTATATGTTGTGTGGCTTACACACACATTTAAAGAATGGTTATTGGAGTTTCTGAATAGTGATATTATTTTGTGCATCGTTAAACAGTTTTCAAATAAAATCATTTTTTATGAGATCGATCGGAACGGAACAACTAACCCCACTATGGGGCTGGTTGTTCCATCCTTTTGAAATACAAACTTATCCTTAAACAAATAAATCTCAGTTCTCACACGCTAAATGAGTATTTTGTAATTCGTCAAAATATGTGTTTATTTTGTGTTGCACTATCAACTCGGTTAACAAAAAATCAAAGGCAAAAAGGTATTATTTTGTGGGGTTCGTTGTTCCGTTGATTTAGTTTTTTTTCCATAACTACTATTATACCAAAATGGAAGCAACTTAAACGGCTCCTGCAACGGCATAATTTCATAACGTTTCGCGTCAAACATCATACAAATTGCTCCGTTTTTTACTTGCATTTCTATTATCATCGGAACAACTTACCCCCGGCACTTTCAGCCCCGCTCTCCCCTACAAAAGTGGCTTAAAGTGTCCAGGTACTTTTTACGCTGACTGTATCCTGTCGTCTTTATTTAACTATAAGGTGTTAAATTGATAAAGAGGGCTGCACTCTAAGATAAAATACATATAAGTATAATTAAATCATTACCTTCTAAGTATCTACGCTGTTATTGCTACAAATTTTATTTACTGTTAAATCATACTTCAATCACTTGGTCAAGACTATTATCTATTGTATTATGAAATCAATAAATAGATATCATAAATTGTATTGTTTGATTTATTATAACCTCCTGGATCCTGTATTTTTTTTTGTCGTAAAAGCCGAGAGTCCTTTATAAAGTACCTTGCCCTTGAGTCCTGAACCTTCCGCCGCTGGATTTCAGGTCTAAAATTATTGATACCGTTTTAAGCTAGAACAAAGTTGCATTAACTACTTTATAAAGTGCACTCGGTTTTTTCGGATGAGTTTATTTGCGTAGTGTCAAGACTTAGAGTGAGCGTCCATTTCGTTCTTTATAAAGGATGCTGACTTCCAGGAGGATAATGAACTTTTCGAAAGCTTTGGTAGAGTTTTCTTTTAAGTTTGGTCGTTGACGTATCTGGCGCCCTTGAAGGCTGCATGCACCATGCGATCGGCGGCTCCCTCATTACTATTATTGATAAAGATAAAGATCATTTATCTGTATAACACAGGTAGGTACATAAGGTCTTAAATATATATTGTGTTTTCTAATAAGCACAATAAAGTATACAGGATGGTTCATTTAGATCGGCCAGTATGGGAAAGTCTGAAACTAGAAGACATACGAAGATCTGTTCTCAGGAACCGTGTCATCTATTTTAGTAAAAAAAAACTGCATTCATACATTTAAAAAAAAATGTACTCAGCGCGGGAATCGAATAAGGACGTTTTGAAAAATAAAACCACACTATTTCTATTTAGATATCGATTGTGTAGGTCTTAAGCAGCAAATATTTTGAAATATGATGTCTAAAATTAATAAAATGTACTGTTTTAATATCCTTTAACTTATTTTAGTAGATATTCGAAATTACGTAACAGAGATCGGGTGAACGTAAATTGGATAATGTATAAATTGGATCATAGGCCTTATTGCCAGTAGGTAAGTACGTACTTGTAGATCCCCAGGCAACATTAATATGATCTAATTTACACACCTAGTTTGTTTCTTTCAAGATGATAAAAAAGCAATTGACGCAGGGTTTTACGATTTCTTTTTTGGTAAACATTGAAGGGATTTTTTAATAGCATTATGAAAGCAAACTAGCTTAGGTACAGCTCATTTTACGGCAAGCGTAAAGGACAAAGCTGTATAAACGCCATAGCTCTGTCCTTGACTCTCGCCATAGTAACCCCCCCAAATGGTGATTGCGTCTAGCATTCTCCATTCTCAACTGCCCTCTATGCTAGTTATTTCACCGTTGCAAATGGGTAAGGTAAAAAAAAGTAGGCACGCAACTTACTCAGTTAAATTACCTATGAAACTTTTTCGTTGTGCGAGGAAAATAAGCCATACATTTGTAAGGATACTTTTCGGCGCACAACAGAACTTTTTTCACTTTTATTGTTTGTATGGTTAACTATGGTCCAACTTTTTGGTCCTTACCCAAATATGTATGAACTTGCCGCCTCAGTAATATGTTTATTTGACAAAATTCTAACCTTACATAACCTATGGTATATGTAACGGTTAAACTTAGTTTGCATTTGATTGTACCGTCAAAGCATTAATAATACAGCTATCGCGTCAAATATTATGTGTACACAAACTTCATTGCCAATGTCATAGAGGAGTGTAGATATTTTTGACGTCTTAGGAACGTATTTTATGACTAAGTATTCCTTAAGTCTAAAGTCTAACTTAACCTTTACGACGCCAACGACTCATATAATCAGCACCGCAGGTTCACCGCCAACAACTGATATATCCTTCATGGTTGACAGTGGAAAATAGACCTGATTGTCTATGAGGTAAAGTTGATATTAGCTCTGGTGTTGAGCTGGCAATGGCGTGTGAGTGACAGCTTTTGTATTTGACATGGCGTTGAAAAGGTTAACCTTACCGAGGTTTTGGGATCGTAATAATAATAATATCACGGGACAATGTCACACAAATTGACCTAGTCCCAAATTAAGCCCTAAATAGGCTTGTGCTATGGGTACTAGACAACGATAAACTTACTTATATAGAGAAATATATACTTAAATACATAGAAAACATCCAAGACTCAGGAACAAATACTCGTGCTCATCACACAAATATTTGCCCTTACCGGGATTTGAACCCAGGACCCCTCCCCTAGCTTCGAAGGCATCGTGAGTGTAGAACAAAAATAATAAATATATATTGCTTTTTGGGTAAAGAAATCAAAAAATGTACCTACCATAAATCCTCAAACAGCATAATTTCTAACTTTGTTATTAGTGTTCTGTAAACTTTATCAATAGGTGTCAATGTCAATAAAGATAATCTTATTTGTATGTAACCATCTTATACACACGAAATCATAAGGCTTGCTTCAGCAAGCGCCTTAGCTATTGTGCACACGGTAGAAAGCACCCAAAAACAAAGCCTCGACTACCAGCCCCTTCTGCTCGCCTAGTCAGATATTCCGAGCCTCAGCCTTGAACTGCAACGTCTGCCTGTACGGAACGTTTGGTGCCCTTGACACATCTCAGAATAACCAAACGAGACGAGTCTTGTATGCCAGAGGTAACTATCTAAACACGGCATGGTTAGCAAAACAAATTATGTCGGATACGTGTTAAATTAAAAACTGCGAAAATAAAATTCATCAAACACACGTTTTCGTTAACATGTGAAGGCTACTGTGAACCACGTTGAATAATGGGCCACTGTGGAACGATATCAAAGTGACGTAATGATTTAAAACGTAAGAGATTGCTTAACAATTGAACTATAACGTCACCTACACGGAAACAACACGTCACCACAGTCACTTTTTAGGGTTCCGTAGTCTGGGACCCTTATAGTTTTGCCATGTCCGTCCGTCCGCAGCCTAGCTCAGAGACTCTTTAGTACTAGAAAGCTGTAATTTGGCATGAATATACAATATTACACACGCCAACAAAGTTGTAAAATAAAATATTGAAGAAAAAAAAATTGTGTATTGAGTTATAGGAATTTGAAAGTTACGTTCGCAACCATGTAATTATGTATGTGATGCTCGTTGAATGTTAAAATCTGATTTAAACTATTTTAAGCTTTTTACAAGCTTTTTACTAACTTGCAATGTTTCTATGTAGGGGAAAGTAGTACGAGTTGATTCCCTGGAGCAAGATGTTCCTTCGCGATTGTGCTGAAGCCACTAAAGCCATCTAGTTGATTTCACTGGTAATACATAGCCCCGGACACCTCCCCGCCTCAGTCAAATCGTAATGACTATGTTCGGTTCATACGGATTGAGCTGAAATTTGGTATACCTACATGACTTCGATGACAATACAATGATATGGCATCATCGAGCTGGTCTGATGATGGAGTCTGAACGTGACAGGATCTCCGCTATATTTAAAGTAGAGCCACCGTGATTGGACTCATTAGGTTGATCTTAATATGCAGGAAATGACTTTACAAAAAAAAATCAGCAACTAAATCTTGTCCCTAAAATTATTTTTTTGGTATAACCTTTTTAAATTGGCATCTCACTTAAAATTAGTTTAATGATACAGTCCTAAGTATTGAGACTGTTATGTTGTCTGTACGACTAGATCAGTCTGTCTCGCAAAGTTCAGGGCCGCCCATTTTAGGCTCGCGCTCGTCGGTAGTCCCACTTCACTAATTTTACTGTTCCAAATTGAAATGCTTCTAGAAATTAATGTATGCACACGTAACGTGTTTAACGTCTCCCCTATAGTGTGGGATGTCTTTGGATAGGTCTTTCAATAACATTACGGGTTTGTAAAAACAGTTTTTCGATTAAGTAATCCGTTTATGAAATACTAAGCTTTAAAGCGCTAATTTTAAAAATCTAAAAAAAAACTTAAATTAAAGAGAATATTAAGAAATTTTAAAGGAAAACTATCACGACTAAGTAGACATATTTGGTTCTTGAGATACAGGCTAATAATGTGTTATAAAAATTATCTAAGTTAAATAGAAAATTAGTTATTATATGTTGTTTTTTATGTTTGTAGTAGGTACTTAACGGCTTCGGAACCCTACACGGAGCATGTACCAACATGCTCTTGCCCGGTTTTGAATATTTAAAAACTGATAGAAGTCTGGGCTAATAATCCGAACATGGCCCACTTTTATTAAATTTTAATGAATTATACTTAGCGGCCGGTATTACAAAGATTGCTAAAAAAAGTTCAAGTATATAGCATGCCACGAACTTATTGAACGCACCTCATAAGTGTTGTCAATTTTTTCAATAAATAAATTTATTCCTACTTACATTTGTTATATATCTAACTGTTGCCCGCGACTCCGTCCGCGTAGAAAAATAAAACATAGCCTATGTTAATCTGGAATAATCTAGCATTCAAATGGTAAAGGAATTTTTGAAATTTGGGCCCTGTTATTTTTGAGTTTTCTTTACATACATACAAATCTTTCCTCTTTATAATATTAGTATACTTAGATATGTGGCAAGTGTCTCGCAAGAAAAAACGCTAGGCTTATAGTTTCTATCAAGATTGCCTACAAGATCCAAATTTAATAGCGACCTTTAAAAACTTCGTCGTACATTTAGTTACTTGTACTATCTTGTACTTGTATTGTGTGTTGTTGATGTGTTGTATCTATTCTTTGATTTTGTTTCAATTTCTCCAGTGAAGCTAACTTGACGCGTCAGTACGTATTTAACTGCATATTTAGCGTGTCTCCTTGGCGGTAGGATACCTTATAATAAAGTTCATGGAGCCAATTAATCGACAGGTGGCCAAGATAGGATCGATACCAATAAAGGATAGGATAAGAAGGTAGCTAACGCGGTGACTCGTAACCTAATAGCTACTAGTGCTTCAAGTTATCACAGTGGGCCAAGTCAGCGACGAAGTTTCATAGAACAACATCCCTAGCTTATTTTTCAGTGGACCCAACTTGAATCCGCTCGCCTTCGTTACACTACACTAGGTATATCGTAAAAGGCGCGAGTCGTAATCCTTTGCTGCCATTCGAGTGGAAACATCCAGGTTATTCTCGCAGCAGCGTAGATTTACTACATAGGTACTATGGAAATTCAGTACTAAATGACCCGTTTTCATTACTCTTGACTATATAATATTAAATCCCGGATTTGTAGTAACTGTTTCAAAATAGAGCTTAATTTGTGATGGTTAAGAACCGCATTTGCACCAAGTTTCATTCATACCAGTGTAATCATGAACATTTTTGCGACATTAGCGACATAACCCCGACGCAAAAAGAGGGCTATTATAAGTTTGACGTGTAAGTGTGTGTGTGTGTGGCACCGTAGCTCTTATATGGATGAACCGATTAAAATGCGTTTTTTTTTTTAATGAAAGCAGGTTTTTCTAGTGGTTGATGTTTTATAAAAATCGATTCAGCCGTTTTTGAGATATTGAGCTTTTAGGGGGTTAAAAGCCCCCAAAATAACGGCGACACCTACTTTCAGAGCTGATATCTCTTAAACGGCCGAACCAATTTTCATGAAATCTTGCTAAGAATCCTGATTAATGTAGCTTATTTAAAAAAAAAACTGCGTCCAAATCCGTTCATCCGTTTGGGAGTTACGATGCCATAAACATACAATCAGACGGAGAATTTTAAAAAGCGTGAAAGAAAAACCAATTAGAAATTTAAAAAAACGTGCGACAAAAATAGTCTGTAAAGCTAGCGGGGGACCGCTAAGTAAATTACATAAAATACCCCAGCTACTTAGCGGTCCCCGACGTGTCAGTGTTCGGTTAACTATTTACTTATCAAACAATCAGCTTAGGGCCACTACTTATTACTTTACCTTTTTAGAGTTTTTTGTACCGACTATTTAGTCGGGGGTTTTTAAATTTCCAATATATATTTTTTACTAAGTGCTCTTTAAAAGGAATGGCCTGTATCAAAACAAAAACTTCTTAAGTAGCCAGGGTCGAGATTCTTCACGGTTAAAACGATATCGCTTTTGAAGTGTTTCCGTATTGCCAACGTTTTGATAACTCTTATGTCAAAGTCAATAATGGCGGCCGAGTCATAAACGATTCTAAAACAGGTCAAACGCGATATCGTTACAAAGCAGTAGAATAGAGGCTCTACTCTAAAATAAATTGAGAACGTATTGTTTATGACTCGTTCTCTACTGTCAAATGAATAATAGTTATCATAACACTAACAATTTAAGGACAATAGGGGTAAAAATAATAGAGAATAGGGCCCCGGTTATTACAATTTACCTTTTGTATTTTCTACTGGACTATACGATACATCTTTATGTCTTATTGGAAAGACTGATGAAAAATCCAAGTATCTAATTAATTAAGGTGTCCTACGCACAACAGGACCTCTATTCAGGTGCGTTAAAACGATATCGTGTTTGACACGTTTAAAAATCGTTTATGTCACAGTCGCCATTATTGTAAATGACATAAGAGTTATCGTTATAACGCAGTTGAATAGAGGCCCAGTAATATATACAACGTGTTACAAAATAATCCGTAAAAAAGAAATTACGAAAGTAGTGTCAACCCTAGTATACTGTATACCTAAGATACTGAACTGACGTTATTTAATAAGGGTTGACACTTCTTTTGTTGTTTCTTTTTTACGGATTATTTTTTAACACGTTGTATATATATACGCGGAATTTTTGGACATTACGTGACTATTGGTTTGACATAAAGTGTAATTATAATGTACAAAAACTTTGACACATCGCTCCACGGGGTTAAGGTAGTTTATTCATTCGACGTGGCTCTACAGAGAATAACAACTTGACTCGGCTCAAACGACTTGTTATGTACTGTAATACTGTTGCCTCTTCACTGCGACCCTGTCAAATTCGTGCGTGGAAATTGGAGTTTCTGCCAAAGGTAATTGTGAGCGTACTTTGAGCTTTCATGTGAGGAGTGTTTTTAGAGCGTGCTGTAACAATAAGCTACACCGGTGGAATCAGGGTCTTTATCATACTCGGTAAACCCATATTACATATTATGTTATTGTATTGTGTGTTATGTAATATTTTATTGGTTCTAGCTTTAATTATTATTATTTATTACTTTATCAAGTACTTGTAATGTAACTTACTTTTAAGTATTATTGTACCTACTTTATGATTGAAAAAATTACCTTCTGATGGAGTTTCTTGGGCGCTTCTTCTCCGCAATGATGGTCTGGTCCGAAGCGCTAGTAGATTCACTTCATATTACCGACGTGTAAAAGAGCCCTATGGTGCTCTTATGGCTGTTACTACCCGTGGTCCACCTAATTAGTTCACTAGGACATATTAGCACAACTGAGTCGACGGAGCTCCGCTGTCGCCTATTTTTGAGGTATTTTGGCCCTTCGGGCCCTCTAACATAAACTAAACCTACCCATTAATTTTAACCAGGGCTAGGATTCTACACGGTAATAAATATATCGTATTTGAAGTGTTCCCGTATTGTCAACGTTCTCATAACTCTTATGTCATTTACAATAATGCCGACTGTAACATAAACGATTCTAAAACACGTCAAACACGATATCGTTATAACGCAGTTGAATAGAGGCCCTGTTTAGTCTCCGTAATCCACAGAGAACTTCGTTGTCGATATACAGCCTTCGACAAAGGTGTTGGGCACCCTACGTTTTCCATTGTAACTAATAAAAGTAATAAATAAAGTATAACTGTTCGCTTTAAGACGTTCCTATTCTGAGAATATTATATTTGAATTTCTGCTTTTAGTACAATAAAGTGATTACATATATACATTCTTATCAATTAAAAAAATTCGGGCAAGAGCAAACATAAAATCAACAAGTAATAACAAATTTTCTGTTTAAAGTCATTTGGTGCTGTCTTAGATGATTTTAGTAGGTATACCTGTATCTCAAAAACCAATGATGTTTGTACATATTCATGCCAAATTACAGCTTTCTAGTACTAAGTCTCTAAGCTAGGCTGCGGACGGACGGACGGAAGGATATGGCGAAACTATAAGGGTTCCTAGTTTTACTACGGAACCCTAAAAACAAAGACGTAAAATAATTATTAGATGTCGTTTCGAAGTAGCATGTGAAAACTGAAGCTAGAAAAAATTGGCTTTTACAATAAAATTATAAATTATATTACTTTCCACGGAATTTTACCTTAACGTCAGTAAAAATTGCAATTTTACTCAGATAGATATACACCTTCCATAATAAAAGATATAAATGCACCTTTTAAAGTTTGCTTTTATATGAAAAACGCATGAATGTTCAACAGGGCTCGTATACTGGTTAAATTTTCAAAACGTTTTGATGTACTTGACTCACAATCTTTTCGTTTCGGTTCCGTTCGCATAAATCGGTTTTAATGCCGGTTTTTGGAGAAACTTTTATACAGTTCATTTCGTACTAACCGGTTTCGAGCTAAAAAAAACCGGTTAATCCAGACGTACGTTACGCACTAAACAAGCTCCGCTTAGTGTTTTTAAACAGTACAAAACTTTTGGTTTTTCGACTCACCGCTCGTGGAATAAACCGGTTAATTAAGGTTAAAATAAAGTTCTCAAAACGTTCGGGTTCCTTAGAAAAGTTCGGAGCAAAACCGAAATAAACTTGTATAAAACGGTATTTTTTAAACTGGTTCCGGACCCTGGTGCTCAACACCTTTGACCAAGGCTGTAGAAATAGACCCGCTTTCTTCAAGGTCCTTGTGCTACGTGCATCCAGCTGTTTCCCACAACCATCGGACGGTAAACCTTGCAGGAGACAAGGTAAAATACCCGAAAGTGGTACCAATTTGTACCGTCATGGACTTTATTTTGTTATGTTCGTGACCGAATCCACCTAATGTATAGATAACGAGGTATTTTTCTGATAAATTGGGCA
This sequence comes from Acleris holmiana, assembly GCA_949316455.1. Lineage (NCBI taxonomy): Eukaryota > Metazoa > Arthropoda > Insecta > Lepidoptera > Tortricidae > Acleris > Acleris holmiana. The sequence continues at coordinate 11,952,023 of OX438782.1, read as the reverse complement.
ATAACCCAATAATTGGGAGTTAAGAGGCGGAGGGCGTGTGGTTGCCGGGTTAGAATAGTGCCACTCCATGTCTTCCCGTGGATCTCGTAAGGGTAGTTTTCAAAATTGCTCCTAATAAAGGACTTAAATTAAGAAACGGTAGCTATTACATGCGAGTCACGAAAATTAACCAAATAAATGTATGTCAATTTTTTATTACTCACATGTAAAAGTTACCGTTTATTAATTTTAGTCCTCAATTAGGTACAATTATATTGTAAAGTACCCTAAGAGGCGACTAAGGGAATAAATAAAGGCTTGCAGTACTGTTAGGCGATGGGCTTGCAACCTGTTACTAATCCACTAGTAAACATCTTATCCTGAATGTGCACAATGTTTTTACAGAATTATCAACAATTCTTAGAGTTGTTGGTATTTCTGTAGCTCTGCCTAACCCTGGAATGAAGACGTGATGTTATGGAGAGATTGATACCCAGTCGATTCATCGGAACCGATTTTTGAGAATATAAAGAAAACCAAAATTCAGTCATCACATAATTTATCAACCAGAATCGTTAAAATATTTTATACAATGTCCATTTAAATCATTCCTAATACACATTATTCATTAATACCTGTCGCGTCATATACTCAATATGAAAGTATTTGTAAAAATATAGAAAAAAACTATCACGATTTTGCTAACAAATACATTGGAGGTTATTTCAAACAGAAATAATTTTGAAGTTGTCACCTTACTCCTGAGATCCATCTTTTGTTTACCTGTAACCAAATGAGAAAGTCGTGTTTATCCATACGAATATTATAAATGTGAAAGTAACTCGGTCTGTAGTCTGTCTTTTTTTTATGTTAAGGAGAAGGCACACGAGCACTCAGGCCACCTGATGGTAAGTGGAATCTGAGACCCATAGACATTTGAATTCTCAAGACTATAACCCCAAGACCACAAATGCGTTGCCAACCCCGAGGACTAAGATGGAATGCCTCTATGCTAGTAATTTCACCGGTTGTCTTATCCCCACACCGGAACACAACAATGCGAACACTGTTGCTTGGCGGGTGGTTAATGGAAAAGATGGTGGTAGCGATCCGGACGGACCCTGCATAGCTGCCGCTGCTACTGCTGCTGCTGCTGTCTGTTTGTTACGCTTTCACGGATAACCCGCTGAACCGATTTTGTTGAAATTTGGTACGGAGATAACTGAGGCCCTCGGGAAGGATTCCCGAAAGAAGAGATACTTTCAGTCAACGAAGTAAGGCTGTTACCGAGAATAGAGCTTAGGATGGTTACTACGTAAAACTAGATTCGAACGTTCTACTAATGCCCCATCCTCACTCGTCATTAGAGACTTTTTAAATGGGTAGGAATTAGAATCTGCTTCTATTGAATATAAGATTCCGCCTATATTGGAGTACGAGGACAAATTAACGCAAGTTACGCAACTAACTAACTAAAGTTACAATTTCTTAATTTTAGTCTTTATGTTTTTTTTAAACCGCCCATAACACTGACCTGGTCCTAGGTGGAGTTGTTGGGCGAGGCGGCACTCTTGGCCATGAGCTTGGCGACCATCTCCTGAATTCGCTTCATCTCCTCCAGCTGAGTGCTGAGCTGGTACAATCGGTTCTCGCGCTCCAGAATCGTCTTCTCGTGGTTTTTGATGGTCTGTAGACAGGCAAAGATAGTAAATTTAGTCCATACTAGCACGAGCTAAAAAATTTAGCAATGGAATTTACGGGGTTTGTTTACTTATGTAGATGTTTTCTGGAAGAGATCCCTGAAAGGGAAAAGCTCGTATCTCGTATTTCGTGATGTACGAATTTAAACTTATTTAAGAGAAATAAGTTAAAATCGTACATCACGAAATATGAGATACGAGGTTATTTCAAAGTAGTGACGATATTTAACTTACAAAGTAACATGATGAGCTGCTAGCTATTTATGTATTATAACTTAGTGTAGTTTTATTATTATGTTGGTTGGTGTTTGTTACACGACCTTTTTATACCCTTTACCAGGCAATGACTCTATATTGACCACATAGGTCTAGTTACAATTTCAACCTTAATACCTTAGTTTAGAATTCAAATCTAATTATATATACGCAAAAAATTACTTGCTCTGAAATTAACTCCCAACATGTAAATTAACTTGGATATGTTTTGTGTGGTTGCCGGGTTGGAATAGTGCCACTCCATGTCTTCCCGTGGATGTCGTAAGAGGCGACTAAGGGAATAAAGGCTTGTAGTATTATTAGGCGATGGATGGGCTTGCAACCTGTCACTAATAAACTAGTAAACTTCTTGGTCTAAAATGTGGTTACAGAATTATAAACTAATCTTTATAGAGTTGTCGGTATTCCACCCCTTGCTGCCTACCCCACTCTGGAATGAAGGCGTGACGTATGTGTATGTATTACATTCCATGTTAAACCATCTAGATTGGTGCGGCCTGGAATTTCTCTTGTTCACGGAAGATGCAGTAAACTTGAACTCTAACTACGAGCAAGCACTGTCAAGACGTGACGAATCAATTAAAGAAAGGAGAATGGATTGTCATGGAAAATAAATGGTTGACTTTAGTCGGAAAAATCCCAACAGCCTATTTCATTTTATATTTATTAGTTAAGAGGATTGTGAAGCGATGCCTAAATCGCGTAGCTGTCAAAAATAGTCCATGCAAATTTAGCTTCGGGCGATAACGTTTCTCACCCCCTAAATCTAATCCGATTTCCACAATTATTGAATATGTTGTAGATATTATGGAAAACTAGGTCTGTACGTTTCCGTCTTTGTTTTTTTTTTTTTGATTCCAATAAATATTTTCTTGGAAAGGAAAACGCGCAGATCTAGTTTTTCATAATATCTACAACATATTATTCAAAAATCGTAGAAATCGGACAACGTTTAAGGGGAGAAAACGTTATCGAATTTTGTATGGAATTTTTTGCTTCACAGTCCTCTTAAGGTGTGAACCAACAACTCACCAAGTCTTTCATCTCAATCTCCTTTCGAAGCGCGCGCTCGAGCGCGGCGGCCTCCTCCGTCTCCCGCTTGTGTAGTTGCACCCTCTCTTCAAACTTGATCAGAACCGTCGCCAACTCACTGTTTTTGTTCGTCTGTGGAATATATTTAATTAGCCTTTGGACGCTGGCGATTTTTTTAGGCATTTGTAAATTGGTGTGATAAGCCCTTTAGTACATACATACAGGGTGTTTGGCGGGTGTAGAGGTTTCAAGGGGTGATAGTTAAGGTAATTCTAAACATTTTTGGCCACATTTACTATTCTGTTCACTAAGCCAATAAACAGTTTCATTAGTTACCCTAGCTCACCGTAAAATAAAATTGGCGGGAAGCGTAAGGTAAAACCGGCAACGTCGCATCGGACCGATGGCATGGCACGAGTCAAGCCACGTTCGAATGTTTCGTTGATTAAATGCAAAAGGGACACCAAATTGAGTCGCTGTTTTGTTTAAAATCAGAAAACTTTTAACGTAAAGTATAAATAAAATATTTAGATTTTTGGTTTTGAATTAGAATGTGAGACCACCTTTTTGGATTTAAGCGGAGAAAATTCTGGTATTGTTGTATGTAAGATTCCATGCCGTGCCGTGCTGTATTACGCGTGTGTTAAACATCTTACCTAACCTACGTAATTAGGTTAGGTAAGATACCCTGTTTAAGATACGTATGTTTAAGATACCCTGAAAACATTATGGTTTCAGCAGAAAATAGCGTTCGATGAAATGAATTTCGGTGAAATGATACATTCGATTAAGCGATGAGTTACCGTTTACATACCATACTAATACGAAATGAATTGAAAGAATATGATAGTGACAAAGATCGATAAAAATATCTAAGTTGGTTTGGTTATTGTGAAAGAAGAGTTACGAAAGAGGTATGGCGAGCGAGGGAGTGGAGATGTCGGTAGGGGACATAATCAGATTCACGATGTACTAAATAAGGGCTAAATCAAAAGCACCCGAAATCAACATACGTACCTCCTTGGAAGACAGACGAGAAGGTATGGGCCATTCTCAAAAAAGGACTTAAAATTAAAAAAAAAAAAAAACATGGTTGAAAGAAGTATCTAATGAAAGGTTCTTGTCCTTTCATGATGTAGGACGTATTAGCCTAGCTATTTTAGTTGTCGTTTTCACAAAAAAGAACGAAATCCACGGTAGTTACATACCTATATAACTACCGGTATATGAATACAAATGCACAATGAAAATACGCAAAAATAAGGATGGCCCGTGTGTATGTACAATTACTAATACATAGGAATACTAGCCGAAGGCGTTTTAGTTATCCTCCACCTGAATGCGTTTGTTTTGTCATGTTTGCTATCCGAAGGGTTCAGTTAATTATAACAACTTTAAGGTATTTAAATGGTCTCTTTCGCAAACAGTCGTCCTGAATTTAAACTAGCTAACTGGACGATGTGCGAAATGGACGAATAGAGGATGTTTTGGAGTACCTGTTAGATACCAGTTTATCTTCTTATCTTGCATGATAGTTATTGTAAAACTATCATTATAACGTTATCAATTAACGTAATCGATTGATGCAACTGTGCAACAAAAATTAGAGTGACGAAACGCGCCTTTGTGGAGAACTATATTGCTTTTGATATGTATTCGTATTGTTTTTAACTCGGCCGCCATTACAGTCAAGTAAATAAGAGCAGAACATGTGAAAAACAATATGGTCTTATAGACCATACATGGAGCACCAGGCTAGAAAACTCAATTGCTAAATAATGTTCCTTTCTTTATATCAATGTTATAAAGAATGGCAGCATGTGCTATTAAATAAAATATTTTATACAAGTTGTTACAAAAACCCTCAGAACCTCAGTGTGCAATGCGAGTACAACCCATTATTTGCATAGATCGTTATCGCGGGAGCAAAAACAAATCTGTTATAGAACACATATAACAGATTGTCTGTTTGGTAAAAAAGGAATATTATGCATTCTAAACCTCTAAGAAGTTCTTCATATGTTACACCACGTTTTCTCTGGATAGACATAGTTGGTCAAAGAAAATTTCATAATAAGCCGGCAATGTGTTTTTTTGGTTTAAACGGTTTTATTTAGCTTAACCGCGTATATTTGTTTGTCTGTTAGCTTCAAATCTTGCAATCGATTTAACATACACGTATTGAGACCCCGTGACCATGCAGAATTACGATAAATTCGATCTTTAAATAAAACCCGTTTTTCACTTTTTTAATTGAGGATGATGATACTCAGTATTTAAAATTATCAACTTTGTATTTTTTTATGGCACCTCGTCATTCATACCTTTGCCATAGAGACGCGCCACTATGCGAGTGTCGCTTCTGTAATTGCCTACTTGTCATAATCTTTGAGTACTGTCAAATCGTATTTGCTCCCGCGATAACGATGTATGATTATTGGACAGTCATGCTTCTATAAAACACCTATACCTATAGAGGTATGTCTGAAGCAAACTACTTTTTTTTGTTCATTATTCACTAGAAAAATAAATTAACTTTCTGGTAATGGTTATTTTGCTTAAACGCCACATGATTACGTAACAGCTAGTGCTAGATTTAAAAAACAAATAACAATCAAAATGACTTCATTCCGACCACTAGTCCAAAGCGGGGGGCGTAGCAAACGCTTTTGAAATAAACCTCTATAACCATGATTTTTCAAGCCGCCTTCGTTGTTATTACGGTGGCATGCTTTTGTTATACCGTTACTTTTGTTATACCAGACCAAGTATAAAATATGAGTCCAGGCATACCTCTTGCTCCAGCAACTTTTGAACAGCTTTCGTATCCTGTTCAGCTTTCTTAAGTTTCTCTTGGTTCTCAGCTTCCATGGCTTTCATTTCATTTTCTAGAGACTGTAAAATAAAATCAACATTTAATTTAAAAAAATGCATATACTCAACACTGCTCGGAAACATGAACAGTTTTGGTTTGGTTTGGGGTCAGTAAACATCACTTTTATGACATGCCGTTTACTAAAAAAAACGTAAATAAATAATAGAAAAAAATATTTATTTAATTAGTAGTTGAGAAAAGCACTGTCTGCCTCGGCAGAATGTAGAGAGAAGCCATTTTTAACTAAGAAAATTAATGGTTAACGAGGGAATAGTAATAACATTTATATGCGAATAGAGTCGCAGGCAACAGCTAGTTTTTTTATGGCATAGAGTACGCAGACGAGCACACAGGCCGCCTGATGGTAAGTGGGAGCTGTGATCATTGCATTGTCAAAACTATAATCTTAAGATTGCAGTCCTAAAACTGCAAATACGTTGCCCTGAGGCCCAAGATAGAAAGCCTCTATGCTAGTAATTTCACCGGTCGTCTTATGAGGACGCCAAGCGTCCAGCGGCAGTCATTACTATTACTATGTTTTCTAATAAAAACTAAAGTATTGCCTTGAAATCGAACACCGGCTAGTGTCGATAGTCTTTAGTCAACTTAACTGCAAAAGGTGAACACTTTTTTCCGTTAAGTTACTCTATCAAAGTTCAAATTGTTATTAAGTTATGTCATATACTCTATAAATTGTGTATTCATTTGTACATTCAAAAACCGCTCTGCGATTTCTAGAAAATACCTTAGTGATTTATATGACTGAGGACTAAAAGGAAAAATGACGAGGTATAAAAACGTCTACTTTCAAAAAAAATATTTAGCTGAGTATTAGAAAGCCAACGTATTCAAACGTCCAAGTCAAATTAAGCCGAAATATAAAAATGCCTACTACCATAGTGTGAAAATGTCTATCTACAATTACAGGAAAACTTTCGTCTAAAATGATGACTGACAACGTATAAACATGTCTACTTTCAGCCTATTCAAGCTTAAGTACCTTATCTGAAAGGAACTCAGATACGAAAGGATAACACTAACGACCTTGCATAGAGCAAAACCTAAATGAGGACATTTTTATACTTCGACATACATCATCATCATCATCATCATATCAGCCGAAAGACGTCCACTGCTGGACAGGCCTCCCCCAAGGCTCTCCATTCAGACCGGTCATTCGACATACATCTTGCCAAAATTAGAGGTATACTGGGACGAATTCAAGTAGTCATTTTTATAATTCGACGTCTATATATTCGGTCAAATATAATTTTGAACTAAATTAATGTGGGCATTTCTATACTTCGACTTGTATCATCTTGTCAAAATTATATTGGGACGAAATTATTCAAGTGGTCATTTTTATACCTCGTCATCTTACCTTTAAGTCCACATACATATAAATCACTTCAGTTTATTACAAAACACAATAATAGTACAATCAGGGCGCCACTGGACACTCGATGCAGTTGTACCACAACTTCAACGCGTTTTCTTCTATCCTTATTAGATATTTCTATTTAATAAATAAATAAAATAAATCACAGGACAATGTCACACTAACTTACTTATATAGAGAAATATATACTTAAATACGTAGAAAATATCCAAGACTCGGGAACAAATATTCGTGTTCATCACACAAATATTTGCCCTTACCGGGATTTGAGCCCAGGACCCCTAGCTACCAACTAGGCTAGCGTGTCGTCCGAATAATAATAATAATGGAGCTCACGTTAAGTTTGTTCTTGAACTCGTTCTGCAGCAGCTCCTTCTGCTTCTCCTTGTCGAGTTTCTCGGCGACCACCTTCGCGCGGAACGCCCGGATCGCGGTCTCGGCATCGTCCAGTTGCTTGTGTAGACTCTCTATTGTTTTTTTATGCCTACAATATAGAATTCTGTCAAATACACGGTGACTTCATAGGTGACCTATGTGACTGATCAGAACTAGTAGCCTTTAAAAAGTAGATAATAAAGATTATATTGCTTGCACATATTATATTTAGAGGCTAGTTTTAATCCTCAATTCTACCCTCATAAGCCAATAGGCAGTATCTCAAATTCAATAGCCAAAGCCAATTTCATTCCTCTCCCGTCAGTAATAAGGTTGCATTTGCTACTGGAGTTTTGTCTGAGATACTGCCATTTATCATAGTAGGGCAGAATTTCAAATGATGGATCAAAACAATAAATAATCAACTAACTGCACGGTCACCCTACAGAAAGTGCCGAAGGTCAAAAGTATCTGAAATATTAATGCTTAACTTTTAACTTTTAACCTTTGCCTAAAAATTACCATTTTGTACGATAATTAGTAAATATATCATGAAAACTGAAAACAATAAGTCATCATAAATATTTAAAAAAAAAACAACGCAAAAAACAGCTTTTTTTTTTAAATACTAAAAATATTTCTAAATAATTTAGAAATACATAATAGCGTGTAAAAAAATGCAAAAAGATATGCATCGGCCGGGAATCGAACCCGGGCCGCCCGCGTGGCAGGCGAGCATTCTACCACTGAACCACCGATGCTCATACTTTCACTGTTGAAATTTGTGTTTTGTAGCATACAACGTACAATAATGTAATAAAAGCAAATAACCACTGTCATTGAAACAAAAATAAAGTCAAACATTGAAATACCAACAAATAAGTGTGATAATCTAATAATCTAATATATTTACCGATGAGATAATTTGTAGATAATGGCGCCTTATACTATACTTTTAAATTAATAAACGCAGACTATGATTATAATTCTATAAATAGTATAGAAAAAACTTTCTGTCTAAAATTTCTATCTATATATTTGTCCGTTTAGTACTTCACTACGCAATACTGCCCTGCTAACCCAAATAGCAGTATCTCAAATAAAGCTCCTGTAGCAATCACAACCTTATTACCAACAAAGATGTTTTAATTTACTTTGGCAATTGTATCTGACATACTGTTTATCGTTTATTAGGAGGGCAGAATAGATTTTAGGACTGTTTTTACCATAATTTAAAGAATCTTATAAAAGTCACTCACTTTTCATTCTGCATCTGCGTGGTATAAAGAACGTCCTGCTGAGACGAGTTGGTCGCTTGCATTAGCGCTAGGGAGTGTTGCAGCGCTGCCATGTGTTCGCTCGCACCCTGACAAGCATTTAACATAAAAGAAAATCTATAAAAGTATTTTAAATAGGCCGTTTTCACAGCTGTTCGCACAAAACCTAAGTGTAAATTCGAGAATCAAGGATATAATGGATTTGGTACAGCCAACAGAAAGGCGTCGCGAACTCGAACCACACGTGTTTTGTTGCATTAATTTTACTTTTGTTAGGTTAGCTCGTTGGCGTTGAACCTGTTGTTTGAATATATCCAAAAATGGCAATAAAAGGGGGCATATTAATTAATTTGGATTACCTGTAACGCGACTGAATGCGAATGCAGCCTTTGTTCCAAACACGTCATTTTGTATCCGTACAGCTCCATTACGCTGGATGTCGCGATATCCGATATCTGGTTATAAAATGTACAAAAGTATTAATAATATTTAATCATTATGTGCCTTTAGACCAGCCTCCTATTTTACCATCCTGACTATGACAGGCGACAGGTGAAATTTCAGTGTACATGGCGCAGTTTATAATGAAACCCAGTGATGGATGTATCAGCGTGTTAACTTTGTGATGTATACTGAATTGTCACCTGTCACATTTCAATGTCAAGATGGTGCAATAGGAGGCAGGAATTCGTTTTAGTAAGAAAAATAACGACTGCTGGGTACGAATCTGAGCGGTTCAGCCTGAGGCATGCTCGCCCCGCACGGCGGGCTGCTCGCGAGTCAAATTATTGCACATAAACATGCGCGGGTGAAGCCGCGTGCTTGCCGCGAGCCGACATTTCAAAAAGGCGTCGGTCACGATGACAGCCGCGGCTGCGTTTATCATAATTCACTTAATTTTTAACTTATAAAGAAGAAATCGCCTCGCGAAATTTGTACGCGCCTCGTCCAGAGGCAAGTTAGAACTTGTCGTTCTGCCCGAGCACGCTCGGATACACGTCTAAATTACAGGCTCGCACACTGAGGCGCCTTTAAGCACGGTCAAAAGACAGACTCTCGGCGTCTCGCCGCGCCCAGCGCGTAAGAATCTGAGCACAATAAGGTGGGTACGAATTAGAGCAGCCTCGGGTTAAGGCACGCACGGCTCACCCATTTTGCTCAAATTCGTACGCGCTCACGCGCTGTGCGCGAGCAGCGTGCGAGCGGCGCGCGGCGAGCCGCCGAGAGTCGGTCTTTTGACCGTGCTCAAAGGCGCCTCGGTGTGCGTGCCTCGCGTAATTTTGACGCGTGTCCGAGCGTGCCGCGGGAAGAACGGCAAGTTCTAACTTGTTTGTGGGCGAGGCGCGTACAAATTTGATAAAGTTCCTGAGCCGTTCCACCACCGAGGCGATTTCTTCCTCTTTTTGTTAATAATTCGGTGAATTATGATAAACGCAGCCGCGGCATCGTATCCGACGCCATTTTGAGATGACGGCTCCCGTCAAGCACACTGCCTCTCCCGCGCATGTTTATGAGCAACCATTTGGCTCGCGAGCAGCTCGCCGCGCGGGGCGAGCATGCCTCAGGCTGAGCCGCCGCATTCGTACCCAGCTATAGGTGAACCGTGCGTGCCTCAACCCGAGGCTGCTCTGATTCGTACACACCTTGAGTGCAAACAGGTAGTAACCAGACGCGCGAGGTATTCTGCCGCCCTAGTACCTTGTTCTCGCGGAGCAGCTGGCCCAGGTCCCGCACGAGCGCGTCGACGGCCTGCTCCTGCGCCGGGCACAGCCGCGGCGCGTCCCAGCCCTCGCCCTCGCCCTCCGCCGGCGCGCGGGGGGACCCGCCATCTGGCATCGAGCTCAGAGTTTCGCCGAATACCTACATTAACAAATTGTTGAAATGTACAACTGATGACAAGCAAGGTTTCAAATTATATCAGCTTCCTATTTGACCACAGGTAACAGGTGACAATTCGCTATGCAAAGTAAATAACTTTTACATCAGTGGGATTTATATCAGCTGCGCCATGTACACTGAAATGTCCCCTGTCACCTGTCATTGTCAGGATGGTGAAATAGGGGATTGGAGTCCAGGTCTGAAACCCTGCCAGCTTTTCGTTTAGTCGCTACAAGAAAAACTCTTTTCACTCGAGATCTATTCGAAAAGGGAACTTTTCTTCCTTGCTAGGAGGGATCAAAGTGTTACTTTTCTGTTCAAGGACATTTTGATGCCACATAAAAAATCGACGAAGAACACAAATAATCGACGCACATAAATCGAAGCACATAATCTACGAGAAGTCCCCTTTCCGAATAAGTGACGTTAAAAGCAATGTGTCTCACGGTAGCAAAATTATTTCCACCTTGGGCGTTAACACTTGAATCCCTTGATTCTATTTTAGAATTCTCCGCTCCGTTCAGGATTCAATGTACGCCCTCGCCGTAAATATGTCATTTTGCTCCCTTGTGACAGAATCTACTATTCTTTCTTAAGCAATGATCTAAACGTGGAACTGTAGTCGATTAGGCATGTATAGTCAAAGCAGCAAGCACTAAACTATCAGCAGAGCCCGGAATTTTCGTAGCACTTTTGAGCTGTCATAGGGACTTCTCGTCTATCGACTTCCGATATACATAATTATGTATATCGATAAATACAGAATACATTTTTAAAATATGATTACAAGTAGAAGTAAACAATATACAGTCTTATCGCGAATGAGCGATCTCTTCGAGAAAATATGACTATCTACTTCTTTTATAGAGAAACTAATGATGAAACACTTGTTAGCACTAAAACTGACTTTGAACATGAAATTGATAAATGTTAAAACACTATACTGGGCCTCTATTCAGGTGCGTTAAAACGATATCGTGTTTGACTCGTTTAAGAATCGTTTATGTCACAGTCGCCATTTTTGTAAATGACATAAGAGTTTTAAAAACATTGACAATACGGAAACACGTCAAAAACGATATCGTTATAACGCAGTTGAATAGAGGCCCTGAACTGATTAAATGTAGAATTTTTAACTATGAACTTTTCATTGCAAATCTCTATTTAATTTTATCAGCCACTCAAAAGTTATATAAAAGAGATTGCTCTTTGGCGATAAGACCGCCTGTTGTTTACACCTTTTCTTCATTGATATGTTGTGTTGTGTTCTATAATGTATCGATAAAATTATGTATATCGGAAGTCGGTAAACGAGAAGTCCCTATGACACATAAAAATTGCTACGAAAATTCCGGGCTCTGACTATCAGGGTCTCCGCACATTTTATCAAGTGGAATGAGCTTAAGCCGGTCATAAAAACCTTTACTTCAAAGCAATAATTATGAGCGAAACAAGTCAAACTACGTGATATCGCTCCTATTGGTTGGACACGATTGGACATATAGGTTTTATTGGTCGGTCTTAAGCCTCGATCCGTGATATCACTGATATCGCATCCTACAATGTGGAAAGACTATCATATTCATATTTCAACTCTTCGACGACTATCGGTCGCACATTTTGTGTCTATTGATATTCGATTATGACATAATAAAACCAACAAATACCTCTTCCATTAGATTCGACGGAAAGCAGTGGTGTTTGACTATCTGCAAGATTTCTTTCCGTCTCGCCCCGTCGCTACTTGAAAGACCCGAACAGAGAGTCTTTTTGACCTATAAGAAAAAACATTATTGGCCATGAACAGAAGAAAAAACTTTACTCGAATAAAAAGTATTGTAAAATCATAAAATCATTCAATATCACTCGAGAGCTGGGTTATTTGTTTATAATTTTATCTAGTTTCAGAAAAAAAGTTTTTAAAGTTTACTGCCGTGGTTATAAATGTGGATAAAGCGTCCGTCACTCCTAGCACTTAAATACTTAGAGAAAGTGACGGATTCTAATCGTATCCAGTGATAAACACGCCTGCTCGATGCCTACCGCTACATCACATACACAAAGTACCAGGACATTATGAGTTACCTGTTGATGCGAGACGAATCTCTACATCGCCGCGTCCTAAGGCGAGCACTGTGTCTCCGCCTTCTACCCGACTAATCTATTCCACTTACTGCGCCCGGTCGACACCTACCGCTACATAGATCGAAGTACCAGGAAATTATGAGTTACCAGTCAGAGAGGAATCCCTTTAGCGCAGCGTCCCAGGGGGCGAGCACTGTGGCCGCCTTCTACCAGACTAATCTACCCACTGACTGAGCCCGCTCCACTCCCACCGCTACATAGATCGAAGTACCAGGAAATTATGATTTACCAGTTGATGCGAGAGAAATCTCTTTAGCGCCGCGTCCCAGGGCGGCGAAAGTGAGGCGAGTAACAGCGCTGTACTGCAACCGATTACAGCCGCTTGCTGAGCTTGCTCGATTCCAACTTGACCATTCTAGAACAAACGATGTAAATAAAAATTAAAATCTTTATTCTGTAAGAACGCCCGTAACATGGGTTAGCTAGCGTTTTCCAAGAGGATACCACAGTTAAAGAAGCGCAGAAATATTTCTACAGGGCCTCTATTCTACTGCGTTATAACGATATCGCGTTTGACGTATATTAGAATCGTTTATGTCACTGAGTCGCCATTATTGTAAATGACATAAGAGTTATCAAAAGGTTGACAATACGGAAACACGTCAAAGACGATATCGTTATTACCGTTTAGAATCCCAGTCCAGGGCCTCTATTCAGGTGCGTTAAAAGGATATCGTGTTTGACGCGTTTAAGAATCGTTTATGTCACAGTCGCCATTATTGTACATGACATAAGAGTTATCAAAACATTGACAATACGGAAACAGGTCAAAAACGATATCGTTATTACCATAAGGTAATAACGATATCGTAAATAATGTAATTTTCAGTAGACATGTAAAATATACTTCTCTATGATTAGAGCAATTTCGTGCGTTGCAATTTTGAAGAAATTACATACATTCGACTCTAGAAAACCCTAGAGTATTCTAGTAATTGTGGCTTTAAGTACACAAACTGTTAACTTCTTTCTGTCAATTCAATAAATAAAATCCTCCTAAAATGCCTTCTTAAAACATAATAAATTAATAAAGTACGTATTATGGAACCTAATGCAACACTTCAGCAGTCGGTAAAAAAAGAGAAAGATTGATGAAAATATAACTAGACTCAGAAAAAAACAATGTTAAATACATACGCGATGTTTAGTCGCCGATTCAATTAAAGGCGGTTAAAAATAACGTTGTGTAAGGATAATATTTTACCTGTATCGTATACTGCAGTACACTGTACAATGTATCTTCGTACGAGTCCGGAGTGACGTTTTGCAACACGCGTTCTTGCGTAGCGCCAGTAGAGCAGAGCGCACCGACCACTTGCAACTGAAAATTAAAAAAAAACCTGGTTAAACAAAATAATTGCGACCCCGCAAAAAATTGAGAGCTAAACCGCGTTAAACCGCGTCTTTCCTTTTTTATCTTTTTGGAAGCGGCTTTTAATCTGTGGTACCAGGAGATTATACGTCACCAGCTGTTGCGGAGGGATCAGAGATTTTGTAGTCGGAGCGTTCTTACCCATTGTAAAACAGCCTTGCCGGTCTCCACAGCCGGCGGTGCCAGGAGGCCCATCAGACCGTCGCCAATTATATTATTATCGCCAGGTCTCTCTTTGACAGACGAACGGAATCGCACCATGCGTTCTTGTTACCTTATTGGCAGCGGCTTTTAGTCTGTGGTACCAGGAGATTATAAGTCACCAGCTGGTGCAGAGAAATCAGAGATTTAGTAGTCGGAGCGTTCTTAACCATTGTAAAACAGCCTTGCCGATCTCCACAGCCGGCGGTGCCAGGAGGCCCGTCAGACCGTCGCCAGTTATATTATAATCGCCAGGAATCTCTTTGACAGACGAACGGAGTCGCACCATGCGTTCTTGTTACCTTATTGGCAGTGGCTTTTAGTCTGTGGTACCAGGAGATTATAAGTCACCCGTTGGTGCGGAGGATCAGAGATTTTGTAGTCCGAGCATTGTAAACCAGCCTTGCCGGGCTCCAGAGCCGGCGGTACCAGGAGGCCCGTCAGACCGTCGCCAATCATAATCGCCAGGGCTCTTTGACAGTCGGATAGACAGACGAACTGTGTCGCACCATAAGGGTTCCTTTGTTATCTTTTTGGCAGCGGCTTTTACTCTACGGTACCAGGAGATTATAAGTCACTAGCTGGTGCGGAGGATAAGAGATTTTGTAGTCGGAGCATTCTTACCCATTGTAAACCAGCCTTGCCGGGCTCCAGAGCCGGCGGTACCAGGAGGCCCGTCAGACCGTCGCCGATTATAAGAATCAGTTCTTGGGGTAACTGACCCTCATCTGGAATCATAATGGACTTGGATTGGTATAAAGTTAAGCAGGTTTCTATCTGTCAAAGGGTGTTTTCTCAACACCTGTCTGACTGATTTGGTCCAATAATATAGAAGCTAATGGTGCTCCCGCTCTGCGACAACTATCTACTAAAGCTAAGAAGTTTGTCGTGTTCAAAAATGCATTATAAAATAATTTTACATACATACACACATAACATCACGCCTTCATTTCCAGAGCGGGGTAGGCAGAGCTACAGAAATACCAACAACTGTAAAAATACTTGTTGATTCTGTAACCATATTTAGCACGAGTAGGCTAAGATATTTACCAGTGTATTAGTGACAGGTTGCAAGCCCATCGCCTAACAGTACTAGAAGCCCTTATTCCCTTAGTCGCCTCTCACGACATCCACGGGAAGACATCGGAGTGGCACTATTCTAACCAGAAAACCACACACGGTTGTTATTACATGATATTACGTTTTTTTATGGTAGTTACATGGTAAAAATGGTAGTTAACTATTCCATGTAAATACATTAATGTGATAAAAAATACGTAACACTATCTATACTATAAGTCACATTTTTTAAATTGGGGTGTAATATGATTCTAGTCTACTGGACTCCAGTCAGTTTATAATTTTCTCTACCACATCTAAATTATTTAATAAGCCGCATATTTGCTATGGACATTACTAAATTAGTGATTAAGCGTGATTTGGTTCTTACCTTTATATTGTAACACAACAGCCGCGAACAGCTCTAATGACTCGGGCAAACAGAGCCGGTGCGCTATTAGACAGAGACAGAGCATCTGGCAGTGAAACTTGCGCAGTGCGTACAGATCTGAAAGTAACAAGTTATAGTTTTGAGGGAAACGCGTAGTGAAAATTAATTTGAATTCTGTAACTAGGCCCTGTAGACATTCTAAAATGTTTAAGCTACCAGGGCATACCAAGAAGTGACCATTTACAAAAAGCGACGAATAAACCCAAGTCAATTTATTTGTTCCAAATTAATCTCAGTGGTAAAGTAATCCAGATTAAGAATTATAGGTAATTTTATCTTTAAAACGACCTTTAAATTGCGTAGGTGACAATTGAGTGGTAACGTTTCTCACCCCCTAAATCTAATCCGAGGTTCCCCTTGTTTCCGCATAATCACAATTGCCAGAATGTACCATTTCACATAATGTTAATTTCGCATAAAATTTGCCGTGTGAATATTGGAACCCCAAATTTGATTACCCCGATTTTTGAACGTATACGTATTTATTGTTTTTTTGTTTCATTCCAAGAAATATTTTCACTTAAAGGAAAACCATAATACCTACAACATATTGAAATATCGTAAAAATCGGACCAAGTTTTCAAAAATAAAATATTACAGGAGAATGTCACACAAATTAAACTAATATCGAACTAAGATCTAGGCTCGTACTTACTATGGGTAAGACAATGATAAACAAACTTATACAGAGCACTATATACATTTATAAAAAAACAAGACTCAGGAACAAATACTCGTGCTCATCACACAAATATCTGCCCTTACCGGGATTTGAACCCAGGACCGTTAGCTTCGAAGGCAGGGTCACTACCAACTAGGCCAGCGTGTCGTTTAAGAGGAAAGAAACGTTATCGCATTTTGTATGGAAATTTTCAGTCTCACAACCATCTTAACTCTAAGTTACTTAATCTACCCGCGGTTTGAATATTAGGAATGGACATAAGGACACCAATACTCCACATTCTCTGACACCCGTCAAATTCTTACCTAAACCAATAAGCACAGTGAGAAACTTGAAGGAGTTCTGGACGCACGCGGCCACCTGCTCCGGTTCCATCGAGTCGTCAGGCGCATGACACAGTTCCATTAAATTCTAGAGAGAAACAAATTCAAAAACAACCAATTCGATTAATGAGCCACTATGAAACTATGACTAACTGACGCAATAAGACAAATGGTGACAAGGTCAAGAAATTATCATGACTGATTTACTTATTTTATTATTATAAGCTCTAACACAATAAAATAACAGGTTGAAATAATTTAGCACCAATTTACACTATTATAAAAAAGGGTTTCGTAGATTCATCCAAAAACATACGAAAAAGGTGTCATGTTTGAAATAGTACATTATTGCCTAGGCGCGGAAAGTAAGGGATTGCCTGACGAGGTGGTTAGCAGACCGAGCAATAGCATTCCCATTTCCGCCGAGGCATATATAATGCTTTTCTCAATAAATGCGAGGAAATGATACAAATGCATAATTACGAGAAGTATTTGTAAAAAGTATTTGTAGCCCATGTGGTTGCCGGGTTAGAATAGTGCCACTCCATGTCTTCCCGTGGATGTCGTAAGAGGCGACTCAGGGAATAAGGGCTTGTAGTATTGTTAGGCGATGAGCTTGCAACCTGTCACTAATCACTAGTAAACTTCTTGGCCTGATTGTGCAAAATGTGGTTACAGAATTATCAACAAGTCTTTTTAGAGTTGTTGGTATTTCTGTAGCTCTGCCTACCCCACTCTGGGAATGAAGGCGTGATGTTATGTATGTATGTATTTGTAAAAAAATATCGATGAAACCTATAAGACAGTATTGAGAATTGACAATGACTCGCCGCCCGCGGCACCGCACCGCCGCCCAGCGCCGCCTTCTTTTATTAAATTGGGTGTATGGGATTTTTTTCATGGTCAATTTGATTTTACAGGCAATAGAGACCATTTAAAAATAAATTTGGACATGGACGGAAAGTGTTTGCATGTGGTTTTTTTACTCCTAGGAGCAAAATGAGGCACTTTGCGTCCTTGTGTATCAATCGGAAAACGGTTCTTTCCGAGTATGTATGAGAAAAATATTTTTTTCACTTCTCATGCTCGTAAAGTCCTTCTTTATGCTGAGTATAGGCTGCATAAAATCGCATTTTATGCACTAGTGCATAAAGACTAAGACAATTGAGCCCTACAGCCAGACAAACGAGGTGACTGCACTAAATAAATTTGTTATTTGAATACATTTATAGCCTGACAAGTTCCTATTTAGCCCTGATGTAGTGTCGCTACAAACAGCTTACATATGGCAATTATACGTGTACGTCATGAATAGTCGGGACAGTGAGTATTGGCATCGTGCAAGAACGAGTGAGATATACAATTAAGTACTTGTAGATTGTGAAACTATGGTTTCATGTAATCGGAAGAGCATGTCTAGTTGATAATTAAATATGAATAATTACCTATCCGTCAAAATCCGATTCTAAATATTCGACATCCATATATTCATCAGATTCTGGCTCCGATGTATTTTCACTTTCGTCCGTTGAAGAGTGACTTTCAGGACCACCAACCTCGATAATAAATCTTTCGGTCTGTGATTCGATTATAGGACCTTTTGTCCTATATCCGTCTTCTATTTTTTTTACGTGTTCGCAGCATTTACTCCAATTTTCTATAGTCACTTCCTAAGTAATAACGAAGTGTAAAAGTAAGCTATATTTTTAACTGTTCAATAAAATTCATTGATAAATGTAAATACCTGAAAACTATCTTCAACGAGCTTTAGGAAGGCATCATTCGTGATGGAAACATTTTTAGTTGCCACTTTTGCTTTCATGATGCCCCAAATCATCTCGTTGGGATTTAAATCACAGTGATAGGGCGGTAACCTTATCACCTTGTGACCATGATTTGAGAGAATCGTATCTATTTCGTATACTGGCTCGGGTTTATGACGTCTCAAAATTGTGACCAATTTATCTTTAGATGCATTTTGGGGAAATGAGATGTTATTTAAACGCAGCCACTCAGCAATGACGTGTTTTCTATCGCCAGATGTTGGAGCTTTGTTAATTTGGAAAGAATGGTACCGGGCATTATCCATTATAACACACGTGGGTTCACTGAGATTGGGAATTAATCTCTGCAAAACTCATTTCTTAAAATTGTTCCTGTTCATGGAGTCATGATAATCGGCTTTCTTTTCCTTATCATTATATATTAGGAGTGCATTGGGAATAAATCCCGATGGTCCGCCGGCATGAACTATAATATATCGTTTGCCGGTTGAAACGGATTTCGACACACCGGGTTCATTTTCGCTTTGCCAGCATTTTGCGTGGTTAAGAGAAGTATGGATGTAAGTCTCATATCTAAATAAACAAGAGGTATATTTTTGTCCCTTGCTTCTTTTATTTCGTCTAAATAACTTTCCCGCCAAACCACAATATCCGAACGCTCCTTCAATATGTACCGTTGGTTTCTGCACTTTTTGTATTTGAACCCCATACTATTCAATAGCAATCGCAAGTACTCCCTACTACCGGTAAAATCAATATCTTTTTTCAATTCGGTAAGCAGACTTTTGAGAGTTGGTACTTGTTTTCGCACAGCATAGAATTCATGAATTTTGTGCCTTATGGCACATTTGTAAAAGTCGTCTATTTGTATTCTTTTTTTTTGGTTGTTTTTTTTGGTACCGATGGCAATGGCGGTAACGGCTCATTCTTTTTGTATATATTCTTAATTGTAGCACTACAGACGCCTTGAATGAGAAAAATAATAAAATTTAATAATTAATATACATATTTAGTACCAAGCTAACCAATTCATGACAATCGCACTATGAATACCATACCCGTCATGTCAACAACTAATTTCAAAACATTGCTTATTGGAATGCTGCTGAATCCTTCGTCCTTTTTCTGCCGCAACCATTTGAATGTATTTATAATAATGTTTTTTGCATCGGGGTGAAATTTCTTGGGCATTTTGATTTTAAAATCGATTTGTTTACATCGGTGACATTCAATGACTTCCAACGTCCGTTGTCAAAAAAAACGTTGCCATTTAAATAAATTTGTTCCACTGAAAATCCGCAACATGGCGAGGGCTAAAAAGGAACTTGTCAGGCTTTACTTCCATTTAATTGCCGTCAAAGTTGATAGCAAAAATGAAATTTTAATTTTTTAAACAAGAATTATTAACAAAACAAATACAAAATCAACTTGTGACTTGGCAGTATTGCGTTCGACTTAAGTTATAAGTTTCATGCAGAAATTAAAAAAAAAGTTCAAAAATAAATACAGTGGAGGGAAAGAGGTTTTTGCTTGGTTTTGGACTATTAATTTAGTTGTTTACTAGCAACTAGCAGTGTTGCGTTCGACCTAAGTTTAAAGTTACATGAAAAAAAAAAATAAAAAAATAAAAAACAATGGCGGGAAAGAGTTTGTAGTCTCGTTTTGGACTATTTAATTAGTTGTTTTCTTTGCAAAAGATGTTGTACGTTCCGGAATTTTGTTAAAATATCGTCAAGTGAAGAGGAAATAATGCTCACACCTAACACACTAATGTTTAAAAATGTTAAAGAACTTATTGAACAGATATTGCCGCCTAAATCCAAGAAAAAGATTTTTATATTATTATTGTTTTTTTCCTCGTAATCGAAGTGAAAAGCAGAGTGTATAACTCGGTCTTAAAACCCATTTTATCCTCGACTTAATTATCCACACGGATACCATAAGTCTCGGTTTCTTGCCCTTGTCGTACAATCTACTGTATCGAGGATTTTATTAGTAGTCTCAACGAAATATGACCAAGTTGAATATATCCAAAGTACGGACACATAGTCGTTAAGGTTGTTGAGATCCAGGTCGACAGATACTTCAGATTTTATCATATTATCTGGCTCCCTAATGGTAGTTCTGGACTAACCTTCAGAGCATCCTTGAGTCCGTTGGTGAAGTTAGGGTAGGCGGCGACCAGCGGCCGCAAGTTGCTGTCGTCGACCAAGTCCTTCATGAACGTGTACGCGTGCAGGAGCTGCGTCGAGTCCTTTTCCCTGGAATAAAGAAATACTAGTTTTACGCAGGATATTATTTATTACTATGTACTATCAACCTTATGGCACCCTGACCCACAATAGAAGGTGTCACAGTGACATTATAAAACAATTTATCTATACTAATACAAAAAGTTATCCATTAACCACCCGCCAAGCAACAAATTCAAATTCAAATTCTAGCATTTATTCGTGACAAATATAAATAATAATAAAATAAAACACAAACAAAATAAAAAATATAAAACACAACACAATTAGCCACGAAATGGACCCTACTCAGCATGTTGCTAGCTTTACAGCCAGCGCTGATCTTCCGCAGGGCCCATTCGGTGAGAGCAGGGTGGGCAACACGAAAGGTGCACAAAAACGAACTATTATTTCAGTGTCGTAACAACAGTGTTCGCATTGTTGTGTTCCGGTGTGGAGATAAGACAACCGGTGAAATTACTAGCATAGAGGCATTCCATTTCAGTCCTCAGGGCGGGCAACGCATTTGAGGTCTTGGGATTAGTCTTGAGAATTCAAATGTCTATGGGTCTCGAATCCACTTACCATCAGGTAAGCACCACCTGATGGCATCACCTGATGGTAAGTGGAATCTGAGACCCATAGACATTTGAATTCTCAAGACTATAATCCTAAGACCTCAAATGCGTTGTCAACCCTGAGGACTAAGATGGAATGCCTCTATGCTAGTAATTTCACTGGTTGTCTTATCCCCACACCGGAACACAACAATGCGAACACTGTTGCTGAGCGGGTTGTTAATGGATAAGATGAAGGTAGCGATCCGGACGGACCCTGCACAGGGTCCTACCACCATAACGGGCTCGGAACTCACATTACAGCCTGGGAAAAGGTCCGCATTGCGCATGTGAGATAACTATTGATGTCGGCCTGCCGCATGGCGCCCGCGCCGCGCGTCGCCGCCGACAGGCACAACAGTAGCCGGCATACGTCCACGCCGCCATAGCCACCTTCCTGCCAAACATTTGTTTTTAATGAAATGCATTGCGTTGCAAATTTTGAGGACTAAAATGGACTGTTTTTCTTCTAGTCATCATCACACCGCTTGGTTTTGCCAACAAGTCACTAAAAAACGTACGCTGCTTAGCTTTAATCTACGTAACTTCGAGAAATTACACAAATTATTAAGTTTAAAAGTGTAGTCTAGAAAGACCACCTCTTAACAACTAGAACAACAAATCACTACATAGTATAAATCAAAGTCGCTAGCCGCTGTCTGTCCCTATGTATGCTTAGATCTTTAAAACTACGCAACGGATTTTGATGACGTTTTTTTAATAGATAGAGTGATTCAAGAGGAAGGTTTATATGTATAATACTTTAACCCGGAGCGAAGCGAGGCCGGGTCGCTAGTTAAATGATAAAAATGGGTCTCAACATAAATTAAAATACAAGTGTAAAACATTTGTCTAAAAATGAGTAAACCTTAAAATAATCTTAATAATCATATAGTCGTGTCAACTATTGGTGTAAGACTTGGAACAATAAAAAAGATATGCTAAACACCATGATTTTAGGGGGCCTAACATGGTCGTGTTTATCGATGTGGATAAGCCTGGATAACGCAACTGTCGCTTTCAGTGCGAGAGTGACAGATGCATTATCCACATTTATCCACATAAACACAATATCAAAAAACTCAACAACGTTAGGCCTCCTGGATATATTAAACATTAAATGTGAAGGTTAGGTTAGGTTAAACTTAGTTTCAACAAGAAGAGACTTTTTAACTCGAAATACGTTTGAAAAGCGTGGAAGTATAAAAATGAGTACATTTAAAAAAAACTTAATACTTATTAGTAGTCAGGTGTCAAAAACTTACCAAATAAAAAATATTATTTACCTTCAGACTTATAAGATGCACAACAAATTTCTTTGTATCAACTGTCCTCATCAATGCGTATACTGCAGGCAAATTCCCATAGCAAACATTTACTAACACGGTCAGGGATCTATGCGCAATTAACTGCACTTGTGAATCCGTAAATGGTTGAATTATCCAATCCGTCAACTGTTTCATAAGGCTTGTAAGGTAGGACTCCTGCCAACTTATTTTGATACCGTATGATATCTCCTGTAATTAGTAGTCACAAATACATATAGCAAAACTGAAGTAGCAGCAAAATAAAAATTTACAGTTTTTAAAACAAATTGACTGGCTTTTGGTTAAAACTATCATGGGATGCCAGCTACATTTTGACTGACCTTATTATAATTTGAAAATAAGTTATTTCATGCTTTTTAAAAGGTGATTCAGTGTTATTTAAAATATTGAATTTTCATTTTATACTTTTGCAGCAATTAACAACGCTGAGGGAAAGTCTATAGTGTTTTATGAATTTAATGAAACCATTTTAATGTACTTCACAGTCAGTTGAGGAGTTCTAGTGAGCATTTCACATGTATTATCCATATCTTGAAAATCACTGAACCGATTTTGATGAAACTTGCACAGTTACCTAAGGGCCTGTTGTTTAATCAGTAGTAGTTGTAATTGTGTTGTGTAATTGTTTCTTGGCCTGATTATGCAAAATGTGGTTACAGAATTATCAACAAGTCTTTTTGAAGTTGTTGGTATTTCTGTAGCTCTGCCTACCCCACTCTGGGAATGAAGGCGTGATGTTATTATGTAAGTATGTAACTAATTGTTATAAATCATAACTAATGGTTCAATCTCAAGAAAATGTGTTAAAATTTCGTTTTTTTTTTTTAATTTTAACTATTAGTTCAGTTAACTACTGATCAAACAACTCTGCCTAAGTTGAATATATGTAAGCTGATAAAAAGAATAGTCACTTGAAGAATACAAAACAAACAAACATAACATCACGCCTTATTTCCCAGAATGGGGTAGGCAGAGCTACAGAAATACCGACAACTCTAGAAAGACTTGTTGATAATTCTGTAACCACATTTTGAAGAATAGTTTTGAAGAATTGGACAAACATACATAAATACATATAGTACATTTTGTATATTGGTGTGGGAGCCACAATAGATTATTATATGGGTAAGGACCAAAAAGTTGGCCACGCTAACTCACTCAATTAAATTTTATATGAAACTTTTCCGTTGTGACACGAAAATTAGCCATACATTTGTAGGGATAATTTTTGTGTCACAATGGAACTTTTTCCCTTTTGTTGTTTGTATGGTTAACTATGCTTAACTATTGTCCAACAATTTGGTCCTTACCCATATAGTATTATAACTTCCTTTTCATGATGATGTTGATGACAATTACTTACACTATGTTTTACTCTCTAAGTATATTCATGTCTAAAATAATGTATCTAGAAGTACTACTGAAATTTTTAGACTTAAATTATTCCTTACCTGCATAACAGATAAAAGTTTGATTTTTTTTTCATTTGATATTGAGTTGGACACTAATCTTGTCATTATTGGCATGAACCTGTAAAGAAAATAAAACCATTCTATTAGGGGTGAAATGAAAAGTCCTCCACAAATATATCTATATTTATGCCCAGCAGTGGACATCTTTCTGCTGATATGTTGATGATGATGATAGTGATGAAAGCCTTCTCCTTAACATAAAAAAAAAAAAAAAAAAAATTAAAATCCATGTTTTATGACCACTAATGACAGTTTGAACTAGATTATAGAAAGAAACTCAAGCACAAGTTTCACAACCACTTTGACTATCAAGTTGGTTACAAAGTACCAGGATCACAGGAGTGTAAAGGAACCTTACTTGTATGTATGTGTAAGTGCGTGTCTAGCGCTGGGCTCTATGCAGGCGCGCGACAACACCGCAACACCGGACCAGTGAGGACCTCGGCCATCGCACATGACGCGCCATAGCGAACTAAAGAACGCGCACACTTCTGATCTCCCAGGTGAAAATATTGATAAGTCACATGCTGATGCAATTAGCTAAAAGGAATAATTGACACGTTAAATCGTAAGTTTATCAGACAAAAACATCATTCATTTAGCTACTTTGAGAGGATTTCCTTTAAACTTACGCCCAAATATCTGTTCATCAAGTTGACTGCATTTTCGCTGTGTGTATCCTCAAACTCACGCGCTGCATTCACAAAAGCCTTCAAATTAGCAAATTTTCCACCATCGACTGAGGTGCCAGTGCTTACGTTTTCCGTATCGACCTCCATCATTGCATGTAGGACAAAGTTACAATTTCTAATACAGAACTATTAAAAAATAAGCTACAACATCTGATTCTAAATATTTACAAAAATGGTTAAACATTTGATAAGAATACCGGACTTCGTTTGAAGTTTCAACTTCAACAGTTCAACTGTTTCCGTATTGGCTATTGGCCATTTTGAATGTTTATTAAATACGGTTACGTGATTGGTGTTTAGGAATGTCTATGGTCATATAGTTTTACACCTAAAAAAAAGCCTGTTATGCACGCTTATTTAATCACCCTGGCTTAAGTTGACATCTAAATAAATATAAAACTGTCTAATGTTTTTTTTTTTCTCTTCATAGAATCCAAAATTAGTTTTGTGCTACCAGCCCTATTTGAGTGAACGAAATTTGACAATCAGTCAACAAAACAAACGAAATCAATCATTCATTCAATCAAAACACATTCTCCGACATAAATTGTCCGAATTATTTGATTCCAAATATTCTAATTTTTCTTTTGTTTATTTGTTTGTTTGTAACTGCGGTACCTAAAGCGACGTCAGGAACTTGTCTACAATCATCTTAATCGCATAATTTAAAATGGGTGTTGATGTTGAAACAACTTCCCCGGGAAATGGTATTATTTTGTTTTACTTTTCTACGCACAACGTAACCTAACCTAAGATGCGTCAAAATATTTTTATTTTGTAATTTTTAGGGACCACGTATCCGAAGCCGGGACAAACCGTAGTGGTGCATTATACTGGCACTCTTCAAAATGGAAAGAAATTTGACTCGTCCAGGGATAGGGGCCAACCTTTCAAATTTACCCTTGGCAAAGGGGATGTCATCAAAGGATGGGATCAGGGCTTAGCTAAGGCAAGTACTAAGTTCAGTAAAATGGTTTTAAATTGAACACATATAGGGCAAACACAAATTTATTGGCATCCAAAGTACCAGTTATTGTAAAATTGCCTTGATAACTATAAAGTAAGATTGATTCGCCTAATACGTGTAAAAAGTTCCACTCTTCGCGTCGCTTGTATGAGTTGTAATTTTTTTATTGATGATTGTTTTACATTGTTACATTATTATAACAATTAACTTGTGCAAGTATCTGCAATTGTAGGGTGAAGTGTATCCGTGTTCTTAGAATTGCAGTCTTAAGATTTTAGTCTTGGTAATACACATATGTGTTTCAAAATAATCCGTAAAAAAGAAATTACGAAAGTAGTGTCAACCCTAGTATATTGTATACCTAAGATACTGAACTGACATTATTTAATAAGGGTTGACGATACTTTTGTAATTTCTTTTTTATGGATTATTTTGTAACACATTGTATATCTGGGTAACAGATCATCGGTGAAACTGCAATACTGTGTAACTAACAAATTGAATTAGTTGCAAAATACTCCTTAAGAAGTAATTCAGTAAGGCATATTTTGCAACTTATTGAATTTGTTAGTTACGCGGTACTGCAGTTTCATCGACGAGATACCATGTGCCATCAGGTGGCCATGTCATAAAACAAAATGTGTACATTCAATAAAATCAGTGTTAAACAAAATTTACTCAAAAGGTAATATTGAGAAATCAGAATGCATTAAAGTTTCCACAGTAGTGCACATCAAGTATGGATTTAGGTTTAGTTGTTCTGTTTACTATGTCCTTCATTTCTTTATTTTTGTCATTTGTGTAGTCATTATTATTTTTTCCTACTACAGATGTCAGTTGGTGAGAGGGCAGTCCTTACCTGTTCACCGGACTTCGCCTATGGTTCAAGAGGACATCCTGGAGTCATCCCTCCCAATTCCACCTTGATCTTTGACGTTGAGCTACTGCGTGTAGAATAATTTTATTGGACAATATAATTTATTTTGTTTTCAACTTGAACCTGGTGCTTGGACTTTGGCCTATTGTCATATTTTTTCAACTCCAACCAAGAAAATTTATGGCAATACCATTTTTTTTGCTGTTAACATGTATATTATTGCCTGTCCGTAATCCCTTTTGATTTGGACAGAAATATATAAATGTTGAGACACTTTACGGTATATAAAGCATTCTAGCTAAAAGAACACCACTGATTCATTCTGGTACACCGTTTGTAGTAACTAGACAATCAGATTACGATAGAACTGTGCTGAGTTATACATTTAATGATGATGATTTAGTGGAAGAAGTCCAAACACCAGGTTTGAAACTTGCTTATTTATAACAAACTACATATTTAACAGTATTTATTGGTGTGTTACTTATTCCTGTGTAGATTACGTTTGGTCTATCTTTGTTGCTAAGAATACCCCAAGGGCTTTAAGATGAACTATCTAATGTAGATGTTTGTCCCTAGGTAAAAGTTTAAGGAGCGATAGATAGATCATTAGATTACTACAAACATGGTTATTAATATAATTGTGTGTTAAAAATAATTCTTATGTACAATTTGGGGGGTTTCTAATACCTGTTTGCATTTACTTGTTGTTACAGATTAATGTTTTAATTTTGCTGTGACAGGCTATTGTTAGTATTATGTTAATTACTTGATAATGAATCTCTAGTTGATAACTTTTATACTTAATATTACATTGTCACTCTTTAGCATTTGAAAACTTAACAAAAGTGTTCAATACAAGACTAAAATCTGTGTTACATGTTCCTAACATGTATGATAGATAACTGTTTCTCTTATGCCTGCTTTGCTTGCACATAACTGTATTTTGCAGCAATCTTGTAGGATTGTTTAAAATATGAAAAGGGCACATTATATAATGTTGTTGTTAATTTGATGTTAAATAAATGCTTTATGGATATTCATTTTTTATTATTTACCGGTGTATAGATTTGTACATTTTCTGTTACCTTAGTAGCTATCTTGTAAAAAACATGAAGACAATTGCAGGCGGCATTTAGTTCAAACTTATTCTTTAGTCCGTTTTCTGCCTGGATGATGAATGACACTAAGGCTGAGTTGTTTGATCAGTTGATAACTGAACTAATGGTTAGAAATCGTAATTAATGGTTAAATCTCAAGGAAATGTGTCAAACATTTGATTCTTTGTCGAATTTTCACCATTAGTTCAGTTTACTGATCAAACAACTCAGCCTAAAGCAAAGATAGGATCTTTATTCTGTATTCTAATTTGGTTATCATGCTGTTGATGTTATGACTACTCTCAACCCATTGATCGCCCTGACATTCATGTTATTACAATATCAATCTTAATTCTAACCACTCTCAAGTTCCAAATTCAATTATTGTTATAAACACACAGTGTTCATAGGGCGCTCTGCAGGTTAACGACATTGTATTTTGAGACATATTAATGTTTAGCTTGCTTCAGTAGTTATCAATTAGCTTTTGTGGATAAAGTGTTCTTTAGTTTTAAATATCTGGAAACCTAAATGAGAGAACAATGTTTCGGATTGGCCCCAATTTACAGTTCGAGCGTCAGTGTCCTGTGACTACAGTAAAAAACGAGTACCCACAGCATAGCAGCAATAAATCTCTTGAAAATCTATGTTTAACATTTTATATCGCCAGCCCCATCACCCAATATCCATAAAAAAATCAAATCAATGAAAATATAGAAAGTTCCATATTACCATTTTTTCAATGCATATAATTAATTAACACCTTTGGTTTCATTATAATTTAAAAAAGTTACTACTATGGATAATAGTTCATCAAAGGCACAACAAAATTCTTAGTAAAGGGTGTTCTGCACAATGCACACGTTTCCAAAGCTCCGTAGCTGCATTGCATACAAAAAATATGCCCACATGGCAACACACAAGGTTGCACAATCTCTTCCAAGCATGCTACGCATGATTTATTACTATCCACTTCATTTAGGAAGTCTTGCATTTGGTCCATGTGTTTTTTCCCTTGATATATGCTCTGGCCACATGACACAAACGCATGAAGCAAAGTAACCATGCCTAAAAGTCTTAAATGAGCATAATATGCAGCAGCACCCGGTCTAGCTTGCACATAATCTATACCCGCAACAGTCTTTCCAAGTTGTATAGGTCCTCCATTGATATAGCACAAAGCTCTATGTATATTCTCGATCTGTGGAATCATATTTGATAATGCTTTCAGGAATACAAAAAAATAATTCTGTACAGCAGGTTTTAACGTGGAGTTATTCTCAACGGCGTGCTCCGCGTGGCGAAAGAGCCTCCTTGTTAAACTTTCACCAAATACTGACAAAGCAATACTTAACAATCGATTGCAGAACGACGGAAGTTTGTTGTACGTTTCGTCCACCTGAACTATTCCAGAGTATTCCTCGCCGAGAGTCTGCAAGTCCTTTAATGTTGTGAACGATTTATAGAGGATCGAGGAGAGGGGAACGGCTTTAGAAGCTTGATTTGTAGGCATTAGTCGGGCCAACGACTGCGCGAGTTGTTTCTCGTAAAGATCATCTTTTTGCCACGCTCGGAGTACCTCCGCCGGCTGGGCGGTTGGTAAAGCCATAATGTTGTTATCACCGCCTTATACACCGTCGTCTATTTGAAACTAATTTATCATATTCATTACACTCTATGAATGATACTAAAGATAATTGTAATCTCGTAATCCTGTTGCCCCCGTTGATATCACTAGTGTTTACGTTACGAAATTTGACAGTTCTTTTTTTTAAACATTATGGATCCGATGAACATGTGAACAGATTTTTTGCTGTTAGATACGACGAATTATTATTACTTGGATAAAAGTAACATACTAGTATTTATTTAAAGCCAAAAAACACACATTGACCGGTAAGATACGTAGAAATACACAACCGACATGAGTACAAGGAATAAATGGAATAACATGTTTTGCCGTCACATGGTGACATTTTATGTTTTTTAGATAAATAAAAACTAGATTCGCGACATTTTATCCATAGTTTATCGTAGACAATGTACCTCTCTGTAATGTACCGTCTTTCTTGTTGTTCCTTTTCATGGCAAATGGAAAGTACTCATTGGTTACTTCATGGTTAATTAATTAGATATCAGCCGATCAAAAAGTATTTTTGCTGACTAAAGCGATTAAAGCGGCTGTCCAGTTAACATGGCTATGGCTAAACGACTTGGGTGTAGTTTTGACCCAGATGATTTAAAAACAGTGATTCATGTGAACGGCACTGAAAGAGCTATTTCCTGACCCTGTACATATGCTTAGCGGTAAGACCGCCTGTTGTATACCTATGATTTAAATATACTGTTCCATGTTCTGTTTTTATTTTTTAATTTTTGGTGTTCAATAAAGAGTATTTGTATTGTATTGTATTGTATATGGTCAAATTAATAAGAAATAGCTTTAAACATTATAAATAATTTGGAGATTAAAGTGGGATCATCTCGTACTGCTGAATAAATTACAAGAGGAACAATTTCAC
Source organism: Acleris holmiana (assembly GCA_949316455.1). Classification (NCBI taxonomy): domain Eukaryota; kingdom Metazoa; phylum Arthropoda; class Insecta; order Lepidoptera; family Tortricidae; genus Acleris; species Acleris holmiana. The sequence continues at coordinate 11,921,409 of OX438782.1, read as the reverse complement.
GCAGCGAATAAATTGCGAGTATATGTATAATGAATGCTTTTTAGCCAACAAAAAGACGAACGGGAAGAAGGCTTCTTGTCCAACATAAAAACGATAATGCATAAAATGCCCATTAATAAATATTTTATATGACTCCTCGTTGTGATCAACATACTTTTTTATGTTACGTGGTGACCAAAATAGGCTATGAATTAAACATTATAATAATATATAATAGTGACAGTCGTTCAAAAATGTAAACCATGTTAACAGGTACCTAAGCCATGTAAAATAGTCTACTAATTAATTGCGGCACCGCTAAAAACCGTTAACGACCAACGCGTCCCATCACTACGCTCCTGGCGCCATGTGACAAAGCGCGCTACTTTCGAAACGGCCAATCGCAGCGCCGTTACTGACCTTCCCGCAACTTAGACATACCTTCTAATCTGTGCCCGCAACCAGGGAATGCAAATAACCGGTTAATAACCGAATTTAGTATGAAAAAGACTGTTAATAACCAGTTATTTGCATTCCCTACCCGCAACCCGCACCTACCACCGGCTGTGGTGACCTTTGAATCGAACTAAATCACTTAAGATGATTGTGAAGCGATGCCTAAATCGCGTAGCTGTCAAAAATAATCCATACAAATGTAGATCCCACCAAAAACATAAATGTAAAAAAGGAGAGCCAAGTTCAATACAAAAATTATTATCTGCTGTGGGCTTCGCCGCAAAAAGAATGGAGATCTGAGATTGAGTGCCAAGCTCTATGCAAAATCCAAATATGTAGTCTAAGGGCTGACTTGGCTGGTTTTCCCATACGAATTATATAGCCTTCGCATGTTCTAAACCTGTTACCTTTCGTTTCTTATTTTATATCTGCATACCAAATTTTAACTCTCTAGGTCATCTGGAACTGGGTTAGAGTTTTGGCCTATAGGTCAGTCAATGATAAAAATGAGGAATTTTGGACATTAATATCTAAATAACCGCTTGAGATAAGCTTATGAAATTTAGAACACATATGTATCTCGCAAGTCTCAATATATGAGCCAAATTTGATACGTTTATGTAAAATAGTTTTTGATTTATGAGGGGGTCAAAAGTGGCTCCAAATGGTTCGTGTAATATTACACACGGTGCGGCTCGCCAGTTCTGTTTCTTGAACTTGGCTTGACACGCTCCCGCGTGTCTAGATCCGGGCGATAACATTTCTCACCCCCTAAATCTACTCCGATTTCCACGATTTTTGAATGTTGTAGGTATTATGTAAAACTAGGTCTGTACGTTTCCGCTTTGGTTTTTTTTATTTTATTTTCATTCTAATAAATATTTTCTTGGAAAGGAAAAAGTACAGACATAGTTTTTCATAATATCTATAACATACAAAAATCGTAAAAATCGGACAACGTTTAAGGGAAGGCAAACGTTATCGCATTTTGTATGGAAACTTTTTCCTTCACAGTCCTCTTAACACTCACTTTGTCCGGAAGCAATGTGCAGCGTTCTTTCGACACGTCCCCATAGTAATAAATAATAATAAAATCAATGTAGTATTTTGTTAGTATAAGACACGTCATTGCCTTCAAGTATTTTATGATATTTTGTGTCATAGTGATTGCGGGAAACACTCCTCATGGGACAGGGAACCTGTTAAGGCGGAATCTATAGGGAGGTTATCACTTATCAGTGATTTATAGTTTTCGGGTCACATTTATATTTGTCTTGTTATTTGAAATAACATACATACATACATACTATCACGCCTTTATTCCCAGAGTGGGGTAGGCAGAGCTATAGAAATATCAACAACTACAAAGAGTTGTTGGTAATTCTGTAATCACATTTTGCACAAACAGGCTAAGTTGTTTATCAGTGTTTTTTTGTATGTTAAGGAGAAGGCACACTAGCACTCAGGCCACCTGATGGTAAGTGGAATCTGAGACCCATAGACATTTGAATTCTCAAGACTATAATCCCAAGACCTCAAATGCGTTGCCAACCCTGAGGACTAAGATGGAATGCCTCAAATTATTATTAGTGTATTAGTGTGTTATTTGAAATAAATACTTATGAATTCGATTTTAAAATCTGTATTTATTACACACAATGTAAACTTTAATTCACTAAAACAATCCGGTCGTAGTATTTTTGTGAAACTATTACACTGCACTTTTTTCCTTCATTATGGCTTACACTCCTTGTTTTACTTAAGAGGATTGTGAAGCGATGCTTAAAACGCGTAGCTGTCAAGAATAATCCATACAAATTTAGCTCCGGGCGATAACGTTTCTCAACCCCTAAATCTAATCGGATTTCAACGATTTTAGAAAATGTAGAATACGAAAAACTAGGTGTGTGTCCACTTTTGATTTCTTATTTTTTTCTTTCCAATAAATATTTTCTTGGAAACGAAAACCGTACAAGACTCTGATTCTACACAATAATATAATAACAATATTGTCCTTGACGTGTTTCCATATTGTCGTGTTTTGATAATTCTTATGTCATGTACAATAACGGCGACTGTGACATAAACACGTCAAACACGATATCGTTACAACATAGTAGAATAGAGGCCCAGATCTAGTTTTTCATAATATCTACGACATATTCTAAAATCGTAAAAATCAGATAGCGTTTAAGGAGAGGAAAACGTTATCGCATTTTGTATAGAAATTAATTGCTTAACAGTCCTCTTAACAAGGTATATTTCGACAACGTCACGTTCATGAGTTCGTCAGGAGAACAAGCCGAGCAGTCAGGTGCGTCAGGTGCGTCGGCGGCGCGGCGGGGGCGCGCGTCAGGTGCGCCGGCGCTTGGCGGGCGTCGTGGCGGGCGGCGTGCAGGCGTGCGCGCGCCGCCGCCCGCGCCGCGTCGCCTCCTCGTCCACCAGCGGAGAGTCCCAGCCTGGACAATAATGAACATGCATAAAAAAATCTTAGAATCTTACAAATAGTACGAAATATCTATACTAATATCATAAAGAGAAAATATTTGTATGTAAATGAATGAACGCCAAAATTACCGGATCGATTTCAAAAATTCTTTCACCATTTGAATGCTACATTGCTCTAGCTTAACAAAGACTATGTTTTATTTTCCCACGCGAACGGAGCAGTGGGCAACAACTAGTCTTGTATACAACTGAAATGTATTTTCTAAATGGGTTACAAAAAATAATCACAGAGGATATGTAGTTGCAACCTTCAATTTAATTCTGCTCTGTAGCTGAGGACTATCTTAACAATTAAATAAAAAAAAAAACAGATTTCCGTCCACTGCCTGCCTTTTTATATTAAATAAAGTATATTTTGAGTCACTCTATTTAAATGTGCGCGCAGCGTCGCGTCGCGTCGCGTCTCGGTGTGAACTGACCCTTACAGTAATCGTACTGTACGCCCGTGGAGATTGTCTGCTGGCTGATATTTGTTTATTATTTATTGTGTAAATATCAATATACCTGACGCTTTAGATTTAGGCACCCTCTCCCTGTGCGATGTGGATTTTCTGCCACTGCTGGTGCTATCGCGCGGACCCGACGCGTTGGAATCTCTTGAGTCGCGACGACGATCTGTAATAAAGAAAAAGTCAAGTCTCAATGTACGAAAAAAGTAATAAATATTGTAGGTAGGTACTGAATCATAGATCACCAGTTTTTTTTTTAATCTTTTGAACCTAAAGAGCAATTTAAAAAAACTGTATTACGTTAAACTTCTCCATTCCAACACTATTTTTTTACTTTTGAACCCTAAAAACCTGAGTATTGGATGTGTTCTGAGTACACATATTGTTAAATCTGCAAAATCGCTCCCCACTTCTTAATTTTACGCAAATTGACGCAACTGAACAACATGAAGTTAACTAGTGTGACGTGACACAGTGTTATGGAAACAATATAGCGTTGTATTTATGTATCTATCTATAACGATAAGTAGGAATATTATTTAGTCAATCTAGGACGACAAACAAGTGAACTACGCGTTTATATGAACTGTCACTATTGGCGTATCTAGAGTTATTTCCCGATTCCGGTTCGTTACAGCCAAATATCATAATTACCGTGTTCCTAGAATATCAAAATGTCAAAACAGATTATTCTCATAATGTCTAAAGATCGAAATGACTTACGCCTACTTCTTAAATTACCGTATTCTTAATATTCTTATAATTGATTTAGACTCTATCTCGTTTTGATGAATTTTCAATTGTACCATTTCCAAAAATGTCTAAAACTTGACTTGATCATGTTTTGATGAATTTTCAATTGTACCATTTCCCAAAATGTCTAAAACTCAAATTAACTAGACACAAAAACGTCACATTGTCAATATATCTAAAACTCGGTATCTATGGAAAATATTTTTAAAATTATGTTGAAGTTTACAGTTTTTAACCAATGAGTAATTAAATAAATTATCAACAACATCCCAATTTTCGTTTTTTTACTATTTTTATTCTGTACAATCGAGAATTCACTAAGTAAGACTGCTTAGGGGTTCGAGTACGGAACTCTAGAATACTCGACCCCTATAGGTATACCACGAAACAAGTGTACAAAATTACAGTTTTTCCATAGTAAAACTTGATAAATTTGTTGAAATTTTACGCTTGTAAAGTTTTGTGGTATAGGCTCCTGCTCATAATGACAGATTTTGTTTGTTCGTTTATAAAAGCATAGTAGTTATAAATTGCTAAACCAATTGTGATAAACTAAACTAATTATTTACATTTATAAATAAGTACCACTAAAAATACTGCGTGGCTAAAATTTTTGGTATTATGAGACAGTGTCATTTTAATCTTTGGGCCTGTCAACAAAAGGCATTTTTGAATTTTGGTTATTTTGAAACTAATGCATTTTAACTTTCAGTCTTAATAATAATTCGGTATTTGAAGGTATTGTTCATTTTACCAACTATACAATTTGGATATCGGATGTAATGTGTAAATGTTATTATGACATTTTATTGTATTGAAAATTAGTCAATTTGGGAATTAAGGCAATTTGGAACTAAGACAATTTGAGATTTAGTAAAATATGTATAAGCGCATTATGGTATTTGGCTGTAATGAACCGGAATCTATTTCCCAGGGGTGGCCTGGGCCCTGCCTTGTTGAGATACAATGGGGTTCATGTGCCTTTTTGTGTCCAGCCTAAAATTTCGAATTGGCAACCCAACATCCTGGGGTGGGCAGCGGACCATATACGCCTACCAGGACCATGCTGGATTGACCAAACTAAAGGCCATAATTGGTATAAGGTTGTCCCATGACATTTCTTAATTAGTAACTTCAAATCCATACTTAGCAGAATATCATATTCGCAAAACTTGATATTAGTAAAACATGATATTCGCAAAACACGATATTCGCAAAACATGATATGTATTCGCAAAACATGATTTTTACTAATAATCGAATCATAGGTAGGTTTAGGTTATGTTAGTTCTAAAGCAGGCCCGGAGGGCCGAACCACCTAGAAATAGGAGCTCCGCGGGAGCGGAGCTCTGTCGACACTGTCTAATTAATGTCTTGTTAATAACGATATTTTGAGAATATCATGTTTTGCGAACATGGTGTTTTCCGAATATCGTCTTTTGCGAATATCATGTTTTGCGAGTATGTTGTTTTGCGAATATCATGTTTTGCGAGTATGTTGTTTTGCGAATATCGTGTTTTGCGAATATCATGTTTTGCGAATATCGTGTTTTGCGAATATCATGTTTTGCGAGTATGTTGTTTTGCTAATATCGTGTTTTGCGAATATGATAATAACATAGTAATCGCTTCAAATGTTCCACTTACCGTAATCTTTCTCTGATTTGATGCTCGGCGTGTCGGTGGAGGCGTGCGAGCTCCCGCTCTCCTTGCGGGACTTGGCGGTCACTCCCACGCTGTCTTTGCGGCCCGCCGGAACTGCTAAAACATTAAACGTTTACGCCATTTACTATATGTTGCGGGGACAGTTTCTGTGGGAAAACATATCAATACTTTTCTTGTATGATTATTATTATTATGATGAAATTTATTGCATTTTGTCCTGGGTTCAAATCCCGGTAAGGGCAGATATTTGTGTGATGAGCATGTGGTATTTGTTCCTGAGGCTTGGATGTTTTCTATGTATTTAAGTAAGTATATATTTCTCTATATAAGTAAGTTTATCGTTGTCTAGTACCCATAGTACAAGCCTAGAGTTTAGTTTGGGAATAGGTCAATTTGTGTGACATTGTCCTGTGATTTATTTATTAATTTTTTTGTTATTGTCTTGCCACATAATTTCTTTGATTTATACTTGTAATATAAATATAAAGACAGTTTTCAAACAGCAAATCATATCAACCTAAGAAACCTAAGAAAATTCATGATATTGTCATTGTCCTGTGATTTATTTATTAATTTTTTTGTTATTGTCTTGCCACATAATTTCTTTGATTTATACTTGTAATATAAATATAAAGACAGTTTTCAAACAGCAAATCATATCAACCTAAGAAACCTAAGAAAATTCATGATATTGTCTGAGTGTATAATATGTGTGTTTATTATCGTATCAGATTCCCAATTGCACTTATCTAATCTAATCTTAATTTTTTTTTTTCAAATGTTCCATTTATTACTGTTCAGACTGCTAATAACTTAAAATAAATAAATAATTGTTTCAATTGGCTACATACTCCCCTATTTTGATACTTGTGACATTTCACTGCCCTGTGATAACAAGGTCTAATAATTATAATAATAAATAAATATCAAGGGACAATCACATACAAATTGACCTAGCCCCGATCCAAGCTCTAGGCTTGTACTATTTATTTATTTCATTTATTATTCAGACAACATAAAAGGTCCACATTTGTATTAGTAACTCTTAACCTAAATGTTAGTAATTTATAAATAACAGAGATTTTGTTCTCTGTGTAAGTTTCCACATCAGAGGACAATCAAATTTATTGGCAATCATCATTAAGATGCCATTCCCGCTGCCACGTACCCTATCTACTAATGAGGCAGTTTTCTTATGCCACACAGCGTCTAAACTGTCTGTTCGTGCCTCCACAAACATGGACGAGGCGCTGCAGTACCGCGGCAGCCGCAACAGCACCCTAAAGGCGTTATTGTACTGGACGCGCAGAGCATTGTAAGTCCTTTGACCTGACCCACAGACTCGACGAGTCCAGAGATGTGCAGTAAGCCTTAAAAAGCGTAATTTTGACTGTCCCCGTACATCGCCTAAATCTGCGCGCCAGCATGTTCGCCCTCACTGACAACGCTCTGCGCTCCCTCTCCATATATAATAATAATAATAATAATATCACGGGACAATGTCACACAAATTGACCTAGTCCCAAATTAAGCCCTAAATAGGCTTGTGCTATGGGTACTAGACAACGATAAACTTACTTATATAGAGAAATATATACTTAAATACATAGAAAACATCCAAGACTCAGGAACAAATACTCGTGCTCATCACACAAATATTTGCCCTTACCGGGATTTGAACCCAGGACCCCTAGCTTCGAAGGCAGGGTCACTCCCAACTAGGCTAGCGTGTCGTCAAAAATATCAGCATCATCTTTCAAGTCCTCGGTCAATATATGCCCGAGATATTAGAATTGATGCACTTTCCTAAGCAGAACACCATTGAGTGTGATAGGTGGAAAAAAGAAAGGACTCTTGGTTCCTGCCTTTAACATCATATACTCAGTTTTTTGTACATTATATGACAACCCGTGAGACGCCGCATACGCCAGCAGCTGTCGCAATGCGCTGACTGAGGGGGCCAGCAGCACCATGTCGTCTGCATAACTGAGATTGTTGACGCACACACCGTCAACAAAACAGCCGACATGCATGGCGCCGAGCTCCCCAATCAGCGGATACAGATTGAAAACTATAATGTAAATACTTATATTGAGAAATTAATAAATATTTTTACTTATTTACCCTATTCACTTGACATTGGCGAGGTCACAGCGGAATATCACAGTGGACTGCCATTAATAGAAATAAAGAAGAAAAAGAAGAAATACATAGAAAACATCCAAGACTCGGAAACAAATACTCAAATTCATCACACACAAATATTTGCCCTTACCAGGAATGAAACTCGACCCAAAATATGGAATAGTTATTAAGTAGGTACCTGTAGCTTAAACACACTTTTTATTAAGCACATTAAACAATAAAACTGCAACCAAAATTATGAAATCAACCAAAAACCCGATACTTTAATCATCCCTGCACTTATTTATTATACTTAAACAGCTATGCAGACAATGCGAGAGCTATGCATGCTACCACGCTACCGCCATCCACACCATCCCATTCAAATTCCATTTACCCATGCAGTGTTCATTTCCCACTTCATATGTTTCTGGAGATGTCATGCAAGCCTGGTGATATGTATCACGATACTATATAGACAGGCATAATCATGTTGTAATGTATTGTTTCATCAAAAACCATTTGGTCAAAAACAGTTTTTTAAATTTAATGTATTTTTTTACAAAAACTAACCTAAACTAACTTAACAAATTTATTCTGTAATTTCACCGTAAAAGGATGTTACGCAAAAATATTTTAGACAAGTTAATACATTACAACACACAATTTTATACATTTCACCAAGAGTCTATGTATCTCATTTAGTGTTGTACATCAAATACACCTTAACACTTTCAGTGCTAGAAACCTGCTAGGTAGTATTTTGTATGAAAATAAATACGCTTTGTCACCATATTTTCCACCAAACCACTGTTCTGAGACCACACAAAAAATATTTTATCCTTATAAAATAAAAACCAAATGTCTGGGTATTATAGTTAAATAAAAGTATTAAAATATTAAGTGATTTTAGTGTTCAAAATACTGGTGTTTTATTGTCAGTATTGTTGAAGCACCTCCTTTATTTCCAATATATTTTTAGGCAGAAAAAAGTAAACATATAAAGATAGAGGAGCAACTTCTGTTAGGTATTAGACATCTTTATTTATTTTTGACCTTTAACTGCCTGCACCTACTACTGTTTACTTACATAATACACAACAAAACAAACAGTGAGCCAGAACTTATCAAACAATGCCATGACCAATATAAAACAAATGAAATACTACCTTTAGGAGTACTGTCTTTAGAGGCAGTGCCCCGAGAACTGCTCCTGGGGGTCGATGGCTTAGGCGAGGAGCTTCGGACTTCAAGGTGCAATGCTAAATCAAGTTAGATAAATAGGTTTATAGTTAGAAAAAATACCATTGCGTAGCAGGTTATTTTATAGCACAAAATTAGTACTAATTACCTTCGCTTTCATCGATAACATCCCTACATTTCTGCTTAAAGACGGCTTCGTACTCGCTGTCAGAGGACAAGCTGAAATCTACCGTGCCTAGAGAAAATGGTGCTGGTTCTGTGTCGTATAGCATGGATACATCGTACAAAGACTTCAAATGTTTCCAAACATCTTTCGTGGAGAGCTCTTTGGTTATAGACTCTGCGACTTTTATACAAATAAATGCAATATGGAAGAATCTGTTGATGCCCACCGGCTTGTGGCTCGCCAATGCGTAAAACAGTTGGATTTCCATGTCAACGTCCCATTCCATTTCAGATTCCTCTTCCTCTTCACTACACACCATTTTTGTCAATTTATTTGGAAAGCTTCAGTCAGTTTCAGTTACAAGCAAGAGTACAATAATCATACCTTCTATATAATCTGTGACAATAATACAATACAACATCAATTATATTTGTGTGTGACGGTCACAGATTATAAGGGTAGGTACTTTCAACAACAACAAAAATGTCAAAAAACCAAAACGGATGGATTCTACACAGACCAATAAGTACATTAGACGGAGTGTAAAGACTGTAATAGAATCATACTCTTCGCACTTCTTAAAAATACCCTTTGCAATAAAAGGTCGTCTATACATATATGTCACTTTAGGTTTGTAAAACAAGAATGTGTCACTGTCCATCAATGTGCGTAAGTTTACAGCCAGTGACGTGCGGTTCATCGATAAATTAGGTTACCTTATTAGGAGGCTTTATAGTATCTTCTACCTACTACAGCGTTAAATTGACGTAGCATCGTTCCTGTCAATGTACGAAAAATGAAGTAGAGGGCCGCGACACTATAACCACCAAAAAATATTAGATAAGCGTTTGTCAAACAGCCAGCATGGCGTGGTGCCTTGTAAGCGTGGCTCGGCGGTCACACTGGAGAAAAACGTCACGAGTGTCACGGCACGCTGCGTGCCGCGTGTTCTTAGCGCGATACGTGGTCAGCGTTACCGGTTCAGCACTCGTAATTGGTTTTTATGTATGGCCTTTCTTGGTGGTTTTCCGATTTCAGACTCCATTGGGGTTGGATCTTTATTGTATTTTGTGAATGCATTCGATCTCAGTTTTGGTTCACCTTGACTCATTCGCAACCGAGCGATGTCGTGTGAATAAACTATTATCGCCCTAGTCTGACATCCCTCTTCCTGTACGGGTAGCACAAGTTGTAATTTCTCGCTTGTCGCTCAGTGCGTCTCTATCGTTACAGACTGGATAAAAAGGGAGATCCGAGTGACAAACAAGTCGCGGACAACTTGTGCTTGCCCTCCTGATCTCGTACGCACGGCGGGAAGATTAAAAATGTGGCTGCCCTGGTGTTTCCGGGTAGTTTGAGGGTTCCGTACCGCAGCACAGTAGGTATTGTTATGGGGCAACTTTTGTGGGAGTAAATTAGAACAGTTTTTAAGTTTTTAAAGTATTTCGTGTCCCATATAAAGGGCTTATTGTGACGATCTCCAGTATATTTAACTCATAATTTAAAAATATTTTTTTAATTTATTTATAACATATGTGAAAATTTACCATTAATACGCTGAGGAATTCTGGTTTTATTTTCTTTTCTCGCCATTTGAGATTTGAACCCACGAGACGTACACATGCCATAGCATTTCTATTTATTATCATATTTAAGCAAATTCTAACCGGTATTGCGAACATTAAATTTGTAAAAACTCCAACTGATGGGCTGACAACAACAATAACCCGACTAAACTGACACTTTTGCCTAATTCTTTATACGAATTGCCACTTATTCAATAGGTAAAATATGCGTCTTATTAGGGTTAACATGTCAGTCAATTACTAATGAGTATTTGGCTACAAGTTGTGCTTTCCACGAAAGTAATAGTATCGAAAACCTCGTGGTACTCTTGGCTACGAGGCGTCTACTATACTTAATGGTCTAAAGATTTTACTGATTGATAGTGACAGCTGCCAAAATGGTACGATAAATTTCTTTAAATTTCCTTGGATACTTTTGCTTGAGACTAGACTTGTTTTATGGAATTTTATTGACATATAGACATTATAATAGCAGGGTCTTAATATTATATGTCTATGTTAAATTTCAATTTCTATTGTGATTTTATTTAGACTCAAGATTTATTGTTACTACTTACGTTTGCTATATAATCTGTGACAATTGCTACTATTTGCTACAACTGTCAATTCGGCGGCGCCGTACGGTACTGAAAATGTTACTGGTTATTTCTTGAATTTTATGTGATGTTATGATTATTTCATTGTTATTTATTGCCTTAATTTAAGAAAATATTCTATTAAAACTATGGCGAACCACTACGAAGTGCCCAATTGGTAAGTAACCGGTTTATCTGCATGCATAACCCGTCCGCAAAAATACACAAATAACACGCATCATTAGTTAAATTATGTCTTTATTAAATATACTTTGAACTTAAATTAAGGTCACTACTACCTATGTTTCTGAAGTTTTCTTATATACCCTGTTTTATATTCATTCACAAAAACAAATAGGTACCTCAAAGTTTTTCTTGTTGTAGGGCTGGCAAACCACCAACTGGGCTGCATTTAGACGTACTGAAAGGTGACAAACTGATCCAGAAGTTGATGTTAGACGAGAAGAAGTGCTACTTATTTGGACGGAACCCCCAGATGAATGACTTCTGCATCGACCATGCCAGCTGTTCTAGAGTTCATGCTGCGTTTGTGTATCACAAAAACCTGAACAGAGCCTTCTTGGTTGATTTAGGGAGCAGTAAGTATTTGGAGACTCAGAATGAATGAGTACAAAAAAAAAACAATGGCTATAGTTTTGACATTACATTATGCCAATGAAAAATGAATTATAGCCAATAAGCGAGCTTTTCATTTTATAAAAAAAATCGTATTAGCAAAGAAAGTTGCAGCAGTTTCTTGCTGTCTTGTTGTTGCATCTGTGGTAAAGAAGAGTCTGTCTTTTTTTTTGTTATATGCCCTCTATCTAAACCAGTCAAAACTCCAATTTGTAGGTATAGCATAACATTAAGCTTAGTGCATTATCAAAAGCTTGTAACTTTACTAACTTGTAATACAAGTGGAAGTAATCTTTTAGGAAAGAGATTTCTGCGTTTAATACAAGTTATGAGCAGGCCCCTGTTCTTTAGCTTGTAAATTGTTACATTTAAGAAAATTAAGACTGACTGACAGACAATGCACAGCCTAAACTATTGAACAAAAGGACGCAACATTTAAAGCAAATATTGCTTTGGTCCCAAAGGGGTGCACTAAGACAGAATTTTTTGAAAATCAATCTTCAATGGTTAGGAATAAGTGTGGTTGCGGGAAAGTAATTCTATGCATTTGAACATGTGGGAGTCCTCCACTCTCTAAGACTAAAGTCAACAATTGCAGATATGATTGATGGTGTGCATACTTAAGATCAATAAGATTTACATTCAGTGCCACCATTTTCTGTTTGTAGGAGGTTTTTGCTTCATAGCAGAAAAATGCTGGGATTTGTTACAACCGTAGCATATAGCCATTCATATCAGCAAATGTATAAAACACAAATTTGGTTTTTACTTTTTTTGTTGAATGTGGAACTCTGTGTCATCTAGTTACCAAAGTGTATGTCTGGATACTAAATACTGTTACTGTACAAATTAACAATTTGCAGTAATGGTTGCTAACCAGTTGGGTGTTCAACCACTACTATGAATAATCAATATTTTAAACAAATTTTTTGGATATCCCTTGCAGCACAGAACAATAAGATCAAAAGTGAGCAATAAAATAATTAATTTAATCCCTATAAACAAAACAATATGAGTTCCATTATTCCTTATTTTTCAATAAGATTGATGCCATGTTCAGCCTGAAAAGTTTACGGGTTCACAGATTTTTTATGAGATAATTAATTAATTATACGTTTTTTAGCTCATGGCACATACATAGGTCAGATGCGCCTGGAGGCCCATAAGCCCACACAGCTGCCTATCGACTCTAATTTCCATTTCGGAGCATCAACAAGAAACTATATCATAAGGTAATGCATGAAAAGTTTGTATTTAAGTATTTCCTTTACGGCTACAAAACAAACAAAGTGACATGCTCTGTACGCCACAGAAGAAACCTAGTGGTAGAAGGAACTCTCTAATACCATCATAGATGGTTTTATTTCAAGTTGAATGTTGGTCACATATATGTAGATGACATTGGCGTATGAGTCTTCTCATTGGCTGTCTCAACTAGATGACTGGGGCGGTGAAGAGGTTAATCATTATTATAAAGTTGCTCTATCGGAGCCATCAAACTACTGGTCAGTTTTGATATGTTAAATAATGCTCAGTGTGTGTTTTTCTTTTCTTGTAAAGTATGACCGGCCTGCAAATTGAATATCTTGGTTTGATTCCTCGCACAGAATGAAAGAAAATTTTGTATATTTAGTTACTAATGGAGGAGCATACATATATTTGGTTACCAAAGGAAGAACATACTACTTGTAACTTATTTATATACCTAGGTAACTATTCCCTAAAAAGCTATATCCACAATGTACATGGACTAAGTTGCATACAAATGAATAGAAAATCACTGCCGCATAAAAAACATCATATATTGCCGCATTAATATATTGACCATGCACAGTCAATACATTTATGAAAACATTATTTATGTTCATAAAAACATCGCTAAATTTAGACAGAACTGTGACATACATAATGTTAATACCAGAAATAAATATAAGCTCGCAGTGCCCTTCACGCGGCTCCATAAAATAAAAAAACTTTTTTATGGGTAATTGTATTAGGTTCTATAATAAGCTCCCAAGTAATGTTACTGAACTATCAGTAAATAAAAGAGTTACGTTAAGCGTAAACTAATTTCTAAAGCATATTATAGTATTAAAGACTATATTAATGATAACAATGCTTGGGACTGAATTGCTTGTAATAAAATGTTTAGTCCTTACGACAAAAGGTTGCGAACGTCGAAGAAAAAAAAAGACATCCGACAGAGTTTCTTACAGGAGAAAACTGAATGCTGCCCACATACACACCACACACTTGAGCTAATGGGGTCTTTAGGATTAGAGACGAAACGGACACCTGGTAACTATCCAAATGCCGCGTAGGGGTTTGGATTTTTATCAAGTAAATGGATGCAATTTATGATACTCTTTGTGTAAGAATCTGTTGATCTTACTCGTAGAATCTGTTGATCCCATTCAGCTTATATCAAAGTAGACAAAACACACGTACTAAATTATACAAATAATAAGCGAGCTGCAACCCCCGCGAGTTTTGTCGTCGGCCTCGGGGAACAAATATGGTGCGACTCATGAAACGCGGAAAAAATGCACTAAGTCCTGCCGGATATACGGCCATCCGGCTTGTGACCGATCTGATAATAGGTACCTAAAAATAATATCAAAAACAAATATTCACGGGACAATGTCACACAAATTGACTTAGGCTTGAGCTCTAGGCTTGTACAAACGTGATATTTTTGCTCGATTTGCTCGATATTGATAACGCCAACAGTTAGACGCTTGCAAGATTCACAGAATGTTAAGTTATATATCCATTATAAAATAATACAAATACTTAAGGGACTTACTCCCATACAACAGACATGTTTTTTATCCTTTTTATAGATAATGGTACGGAACCGTTCGTGCGCGAGGGTGCTTCGCACATGGCCGGGTTCTTTTTATTGTCTTCGATGGACAAACAGGCAGACGGATATAATATCTACGTTAGGGTGCGTAATGTGTTATTAGGTTTTTTTATTGTCTTCGAAGGACAAACAGGCAGACGGATTTATATTTACGTTTGGGTGCGTAATGTGTTATTAATTATTTATAAATTATTTTTATTTCTATAGGAGCTGTACAAAGATAATTAGTGAAAAACTCTTCAATGAAACCTATTTAGAACTTAAGAAAAGATGTATTGTCATTTATGACAGCAGAATGAAGTGTTTACTCCATAAGTTTGTTGCACACATTTTACTTAGTTATTTAAACAAATTTTTGTACGGGATTAGTGTTTTTGTGTTGTCATAACCATGATTGAATCAGCAATTTGCATTTTTTTTTAAAGTATATGTAGTTTGTAATGGATACATCCGTACGAGAAGATTATGAAGATATTACGTAAATACATGTTTTGGTCGCAGTTGCTATAACTATTTATTTGCTCTAAAATCAGATGTTACAGCTACAATTTAAAATGTACATTTAATACAAGTATAATAAGGTGGAAACTTGTTTGTGTGTTTTGATCTACCTGTTTTTTAGGGCTCCATACTACAATTGATATTTTTAGCTGCATGACCGTCACGTGTAACGTTTATTGTAAATAGATAAATATCAGGAGACAATTTCACACAATGATCTAGTCCTAAACTATAGGCTTGTAGTATGAGTACTAGACAACGAAAAACATATAGAGAATAGACAAATTGCATAGAAAACATTCAAGACTCAGGAAAGAATACTAAGGTTTATCAATTATCATTATTATGAAGCCTTTACCGGGAATAGAACTCGGGACTCCTAGCCACAGTAACTAGTGGTATAAACTTTTATAAAAGTAAAAAATTGTGAGATTGTTTATCTATATAACACGCATGTTAAAAAAATTACAGCTCCAGGGGAAAATCTGAAAATAACAATTATTAATTAAATTTCACAACGTTAGATAAGGCCAAATTATATTGTAAGCATACTGAAGCTATTTCGCGTTTGTGGATAAAATGGTAAACATTTACGACCTTGAAGATTTTGTGAATGATTCAGCGGCATTTTCCGTTAAAATATGTGTTCCAATACTCATAAATTACATTAGAAATCCGACCAAATGTTTATTGAACATTTAACGATTTATGATAAAAATCCGTTATCAAACCCAGCACGGAAATGTTTAAGTCACACGGTGGTTTGAAAAATGAATGAATATGTTTTGCTTCGGTTCTTGCTGGTCAGATGTCCGGGACATTTGAAGTTTATTACTTTGATGCTCAAAGGTTTGTTGGTTTTGCGGAGGCCTTGTGATGATGTGGTGTTATTTCTGGACAGGGAGCGGCCGACTGGGAATTCGCGGGGCATCATGGAAGACCTGCCCAGCACGGAAATTGAGGGGGCTCTGCTTGGGCTTCCCGAAACGCAGACAGAATTAGACGTAAGAACAGCTTCATTGCTTCTAGTTATACAATGTCAAAGGCATTTACGTCTGTCACATAAAAAAACACGGGACAAGGTCACACAAATTGACCCTTTGGGACTACCCAGACTAAGCTCTAGACTATTATTATTATATAACAATCAATATGGTACAATTTTAACAAATGCCCTGCAAAACTGTTATAACAGTTTGACTGCAGAAATGAGTTCGTGAATAAATCTGAATTTTAAATACAGGTTACAGGACTTAAATATAGCTTACAGTAGTTAAATATAGCTTACAGTAGGTATTTCTAATATGGAAGTGACTAATAAAAAAAAAATGACTAGCCTCTTAAATCTACGAATATTTGGCTCCTGCCGGATATCCTTGGGCAAACTATTCAGCACATATGGCACTCCTTTCTTTAATGTTCTATCACCAAAGTAATTGTTAACTGTAGGTACCTACCTCATATTTACCCGCAGTTATCGTCCTTGTGCCATAATTATGTATTGTTTCAGATAGATTATGCTCTTGACTACCATGGTTATTTATAGCTAATAGGTATTTATGTTTCACACTGAGTGGAAGAATTTTACAAATCTTAAATAGTTTCCGATAATCTTTATTACGGTGATTTGTACTATACAACGATAAACTTCGTTATATAGAGAAATATGTAATTAGAAAATATCCAAGACTCAGGAACAAATACTAGTACTAAACACACTAATATGTGCTCTTACCGGGATTTGAATCCGGGACCGCTAGCTTTGAAGGCAGGGTCACTACCAACTATGCCAACGTGTCGTCAATACTGAATTAGTTACTGTTATGGTGTAGTATTTTTAAGAAAATGTTTTTGGTATATAAATATGCGTTATCGGCTTATCCTACAAGCTTAAGATAAGCACAAGAATAAGATGCTACACACAAGTAAAGTAGAGTTTGCAAATTTGAAAGACAGATCCTTCGTTTGCCCTTGGAATGCTTTTAAGCAATTGAGCTACTGTGAAAAATGGCTTTTGCATTGAAGTTCACTCAGTTTTTCTGGTGTAGGGTTGACGATAATTATATTTTATACTTCTTGGATATTTGATGTACTTACCGGTAAATGGGAAACACGAGGCGACAGATAATTTTGTGAATGATCGATTCTGTCAGTTATTTTTTAGCTATTTCGCGCCATCAATTATATATATTTCATATGCGAGCGTAAAATATCAGTAGTTCATGTATTTTCAGACAAATGGGATATAAAAAAATCGAAACATAAACCACTTTATTTTGTCATGCTTCGAGGCGACTGATATTGTCACAGATATAATCAAAGTAGCCCCCCATTCTAGGAATTGAGATTTTAAGCTGCGTATTGTTTTCTTTTCTACTTAGCCATTTACCGTTGTCTACCTCTAGCTGCAAGTTACTCCAAATGTGTAGTCGCCAATGCAATAATTTTAATAAGATTAACTGCGTTAGTTACAAAAGATTTATTTTTATATTTATCATACTAATTCCCATTTTACGTAGGGGTCTTTCTCTGTAAGGGAACAGGACCCATATAAATGCTGTCCTGGCAATTATTATTATGATTTGGCATAAACCAGAGTTCTATTTAGAAGAAAATCAACTATTATTTCACTTAGGCAAGGAAGCCCACTGAATCTATACATATTTTCCGAGTTATTAGCGATTTTCCAAAAAATCATGACAGGGGACTGTTTGAGACATCAGGGGACTGTTTTGAACGTGTCAGGGGATTGTGTAGTGAGGTAGAGGACTGTTTTACTTAGAAAAAAGTCAATTTATATTAATCAGTCTATTATTATTTTTATGGCATATTTGCGTATTAACAATCAACAAAAGTTTCTTTAGAAAATATCAACTAAAAACATAACATTCTTCAAACATCCATATCGAAAATTTGCCTTAAGTACTAGAAACATTTTGTACTCACTGAGATCAATAGTCTTATTATTATAATATCAATCTGTAAATGCTTTATGCAGTATACTATAAATGAAATTATTACTATTATTAGTATAATTATTAGAAAACAGTCTTTCAAATACTTAGTTCAACCGAGATCTTCATTTAAATCTCCACTAATTTCCGTAACCCTTTTTCTTTTTTCTTTTGGTATTTTAACTTTTCTTTTTCTCTCATTTCTTCTCTTTTTTGAGGTACATTTTTTCTTTTTAGGTATCTTTGTTTCTCTGCTTCTCTTTTTTTCTCTAGCATCTCCTCACGGGATAAGTTTTTCATTTTGGGAGCCATTATGTTCGATCAGCCTGTGCAAAATAATTTTAGTTTATGAACAAAATAATGCAAAACAATGATACTGTGGTGACTAATCAAATTTAAAATTTAATAACTACATTAATAACTAATCAAATTTAAAATTTAAAAAACCCCCGACTTATATATAGTGTATTGTGTTATGTTTCATCAAACATAGCTAAGAACACTCCCGACTGATACACCTTTTAAATAAAAAAAAACAAAATCAAAATCGGTTCATCCGTTCGGGAGCTACGATGCCACAGACAGACATACACACACACACACACACACACACACAGACACGTCAAACTTATAACACGTCGTCGTTTTTGCGTCGGGGGTTAATAAAACCGATTAACGGTATAAATTTACACAACCAATGTCGCACTGCTAGATCAAAGCAGTATCAACTCAAAAAAACTGTTAGATTTGTTTCAAGTCCTAACACATTGGTATTAAAAGTTGATTTAGAAATAAAGTTTTATTTTGAGTTGATGCTGTTTTGATCTAGCAGTGCGATGTATAAAAATAAGAACCATTACACAAATTTCACAGTCCCCTGTTATGGAGAACAGTCCCCTGCTACATTTTAAGGCAGGGGACTGTTGCCAGGGGACTGTGTATTTTGTATAAATTCCGCAATGTTTACAAAACGGATGTAAATTAGTTTTTTAAGAACCTACCTATCTTTTTAGGCATACATAACAAACCAATAAACTATATAACGGAGATAATTAAAGCAATTAATATGAGTATTATTACTTACCAGAGGACTGTTTCGGGTAGCAGTCCAAACGCGTGTTCACGTCACAAGTGACGCTCTGACACTAACTAAACAAAATGGCGTCTCGCCGGCGATTTCTTCATGGTCGCCAACTTCACGACAGTTGCGTTTCGTTTCACTCAAAGAAACGTTTGTAAACCTTATAGTTTTCTTTTATTATGGCTTTGATTTTTTGACAGGGGACTGTATAGAAATTCAGGGGACAAAGTTTACAAGTTTACTTAATATATTATATGGGTAATCAGAATCCTTGTTTTACGACAATTATACAATTTTATTATTTTAGTGTATTATATTACTTGCCAAATGTATTTAGCTTCACTAGTTTCCTCGTAAATCTCATTTCTATGTGGGAATACAGTGATGGGGACAGCCAGGGGACTGTAATTTCAGGGCTTCTATCACGTCTAAAAAAAACTTATAATAGTCACGACTTTAAGAACAATTTGCCTGTAGAGTTTAGGGGTTTAAGTTTTATTAGAAGTGATGTCTATTTGGTATCAGCGTAATTCGTCCCATTCGTTTTTCGTTCATTTCTTATGTCCGTCTCATTCTGTGTTCGTCACTCATTCTTTATTCGTCTCGATCGCTATATGTCCCTATCGTTTTAAGTACAATTATGTAACCTGTCTCTTTCTTAACAAGTCTTTTTCGTTTTTCGTCACGGTCTTCCTAGGACTCATTCTTTCTTATTCCCTTTCGATTTTTGTCTCATTCACTTATTCGTCTCATTTTTTTTCATGGATTCGTTATTAGTCACATTCGTGATTAGTCTCATTCATTTTCAGTCTAATTCTAAGTTCGTTACATTCGTTTTGCGTCTCGGTCACTATTTGACTATCTTTTTCCGTCAATCTTATTTTTTTTTAATTATATCTTATTGACCGAGTGATCGTCATAATTTCATGTAATTTCATACATTTAAAATAACACTTTGAATTCTGACAGTTCATTTCCTTGGAATGCTAAGGAGGTATGACTCTATTTATACAAATATTACTTTTACTCTATTTATTTTATTTAACCTTAAACGTTTGACATGCGGAATTCGAAAATGACTTCTGTTTTGCATTCCGAAATGGCAGTCATGTTTTTTTTTGTAAAAACTCGTACTCGTTTTCTTAGTTTTTGTGGCTGTGGAATTAGAAAATTTGCGTTTCAAGATGTTGGCCATGATTTTATTGTAAAAGAATACCATGACCATTATTGACGGCATATCAAAATCTATGAATGCAGTTATTCTTATTTTTTCATATGAAATAATGTTTATCTTGAGAAAAATTAACTATCTTAAGTATCTTAAGTCCCAGACCCTTCAGGGCCCTCATTTTTTTCTGTTCTGTATATGTACGGGACATATAAACTTCAATTTGTTTATGAATTCCGATCCGGAGGACATATGAATAGCAACTAAGACCTACTAGTACGGGACGATTAGCGAACGTGCCCAAAAAAGAACGGAACGAGTTACCATTAAAGACAAAAAAAGAGTGAGACGAATAACGAAAGTGACTAAAGATAAATTGCGAATGATACCAAAAAAGAGAGACACAAACAAAGACATAGTCCTAGGAAGACCGTGACGAAAAACGAAAAAGACTTGTTAAGAAAGAGACAGGTTACATAATTGTACTTAAAACGATAGGGACATATAGCGATCGAGACGAATAAAGAATGAGTGACGAACACAGAATGAGACGGACATAAGAAATGAACGAAAAACGAATGGGACGAATTACGCTGATACCGTCTATTTGAATATTTAAATTACTTTTTGTAAAAATTGACCGGGACAGCCGATTACAAGCTTACAGAGAAAGGGCCGTATATTCTTAGTAGATACAATTCTAGAAACCATAATGAGTGTCAAAATACTTGAAACAAATTGCAGTATCTTGTGATTTCTGTCTGATTGGAAAAGAACTCTAAAAATACAATATCATAATATTTATATTTAAAACGATACTAATTAAGCCTAAATTACTTTTCAGAATTTAACGGAATTTAACACGGCACACAACCGAAGAATCTCCATGTTGGGTATTTCCACGGACGATGGCGCCGACGTTTTGAAGGTAAACGATCCGCAGTAGAAGCTCTAGGCTTGTCACAGCAGACAGTCAGCTGCAGAGAAAAGTAACCGCTCTTGCTAGGTAACTTCTATGCAGGGGGGGGGGCTATGTTTCCCTGCAGTCAAATGTACTATGGGTAATGCATAGGCTGATAAACACACTTATATAGAGAAATACAGGAGTAGAATTTAAATCTGTTAACGTAGCATATATTATTTTTCAAAAGAAAATAGTATTATTTGATGAAACGCGGAATGGGTTTCTAACTAATTAATTGTAAAGTGTACAAATGCCAAAAGCAGTGGATTCGGTTTTAAGGTAGGTAGTCCTTCACGTGACAATTGTTCAATTCTCCATATGTATTTATACTATACGGCATTTTTTTAGGTACTTGTTGCTTTGTTAATCAGCCGATCAAATCTTTTGGTTGACGAACTATATCACGTGTTTTTTTGATGAAATAAAAGTACTTAATGTAATAAAGTGTAAGCTAATCCCTTCATGTCCAGCCTCCAACGGGCACTAAACGTTCAGCCACCATGCCGGGCGGCGTGGCCAAGAAGCAGAAACGCAACGTGTCCTTCAACGAGGAGGTGGACATCATCAACCCCGAGGACATCGACCCGACCATTGGCAGGTTCCGCAACCTCGTCAAGAGCACCATCGTGCCGAACGCCAACAACCTGCCCAGGAAGCTGAAGCTGCAGAGTGCTGACGAGAGTAAGATCCTTCATAGTTAGTTTGAATACTTTTTAGTGTTCCGTATCCAAGGCGGCGTGGCCAAGAAGCAGAAATGCAACGTGTCCTTCAACGAGAAGGTGGACATCATCAACCCGACCATCGTCAGGTTCCGCAACCTCGTCAAGAGCACCATCGTGCCTAACGCCAACCACCTGCCGAGGAAGCTCAAGCTGCAGAGCGCTGACGAGAGTAAGATCCTTCATAGTGTTAGTTTGCGCAGTTTTTAGTGTTCCGTCTCCATTGCGGTGTGGCCAAGAAGCAGAAATGCAACGTGTCCTTCAACGAGGAGGTGGACATCATCAACCCGACCATCTTCAGGTTCCGCAACCTCGTCAAGAGCACCATCGTGCCGAACGCCAACAACCTGCCCAGGAAGCTCAAGCTGCAGAGCGCTGACGAGAGTAAGATCCTTCATAGTGTTAGTTTGAGCAGTTTTTAGTGTTCCTTCTCCATGGCGGCGTGGCTAAGAAGCATAAACGTAACGTGTCCTTCAACGAGGAGGTGGACATCACCAACCCTACCATCGGCAGGTTCCGCAACCTCGTCTAGAGCAACGTGCCGAACGCTAACAACCTGCCCAGGAAGCTCTAGCTGCAGAGTGCTGACGAGAGTAAGATTCTTCATAGTGTGTTAGTTTGAATAGTTTCTAGGGTTCCGTGTCCATGGCTGCGTGGCCAAGAATCAGAAACGCAACGTGTCCTTCAACGAGGAAGTGGACATCATCAACCCTGAGGGCATCGAGCCGACTAGCGACGGTTCTGCAATCTCACCTCACGTCATTCTGTCCGTCCGTAGGTTACGGGTTTCAAGGTCCATATCTACATACAAAGGAGCCAAAAACAAAATTAACCAAATATGTGTGATGTCATCATGCAAGAGCATCATCTTCTGCCTTTCCATTTATATCTGTGTAACTTGTGTAATTTAGTAAAAGCATACTTTTACACTTGAAAAATTAAGTAAGAGGCCAACAAAGTTGTAAATATATTTATTGAAAGGTAGCAAAAAAAATCTTAAACCTGCCCGACGATACGATAAGGTATCACTGCACCGAACACAGGGAGATGGAGATTATAAGACGGCAATCGACGAGTTGTGACTTACATGACGACGGTGAAATGAAGGCACAGTTTTATCAGTAGTTCGTCTTCAAACGTCGGTATATCGTGCCTATTACGTATCGAATAACGCTTATCCGCGCCACCCTAGTGCCCAAGCGGCAATAGGTAACAAAAACTCGTAAAGGGTCGGAGACCAACTGCTTTTCTACCTACGAAAAAACGGAGGAGGTTGTCAAGTCGGCGCGTTTTTTTATGCATGACCACGCAAAACTTTTACAGAGTAGTCCGATTTTGATAATTCTTTTTTATTGGAAAATAGGCATGATTTGTTTTTCACACACACATTTTAATGCTAAGAAAAATATTAAGATTATAGCCACAAAAAAATAAAAACTAAAAACTTTTTAACAGTTAAATAACAAAGGTTTATAATTTTGTGCTTTTAATTTTTTTCGACGATTTAAATTTATCGCTTAAAAGTTTTTTCTATATTACACTTTTATGAAAGGCAGCTATTTTAACCCTGGCATTGCTGATGGGCGACGGTGGCCGCTATCCATCAGGTGGCCTAAGAACAACCAGTCTTATTGAAACGCTATAAGGTCTATTGACCTCGTCGTGTTGTTCTCCTAGTCATTATTTTTAACTTCTTGTGTTCTGATGTATTAATAATAATTATTTATTACTTTGTAATGTAACTTTTAAGTATTATTGTATTTTATAATTGATAACAATGACCTTCTGCTGGAGTTTCTTGGGCGCTTCTGCTCCGCAATGATGGTCTTGTCCGAAGCGCTAGTAGATCCACTGCATATTACCGACGTGTAAAAGAGCCCTCATGTGGCCGATTTACTGAATAAATGATTGAATTTGAATTTGAATTGGAGTAACTGTTGACTTGTTCTTTCAGACCACCACCAGCACTCCCTCCGGCTGCAGGAGCTGTCGCGCGGCGCGGCGTTGTACTCGGACTTGCCCGCGCCCAGCTCGCACCTTAGCCTCATCGGGGCCAGGTAAGGGAGAGGGTTCTATGCCTTTTCGCCGATAAATCTTTGACAAATGCATCGTTGTTCCATTCATTTGCTAACCCGCTTTTTTTTCTGTAACTACAAATATTTCAAGATTTTTATATAACTTACCTAACCTATACTTCGTACGGATAGGCATTTAAAAAAATATAAACAAAAGAACCACGTGACATTGACAGATGACAGTTTGTCAGCCAATAGGAGCAGAACACTGATACGTCAAAGCTCGACCAAACAGCTTGGATTGGTTGATGAGCAGAGCCACGTGGTTTGGTTTGTTTACATTTTTTTAAATACCTATCCGAACGAAGTATAACCTATAGGGTTCTACACGATGGTCCTGAAATAAATCTAGAATTATTTGCAGTTTCGGAAAAAATGCGTAAATGGGTTGTCAAATGATATGTTTGTGACCTGAATCATTTGTGGAACTTTGGTTATGAAATGATAGGATCCCAAGGAAGAGGCTTGACTTTAGCCACTTTCACTCTGTAAATATCTGATTTATAGACTTCGTGTATAATAATGTTTCATTGCAAAATTGCGGCACAAGCGGTATATTAAATCCAAAGCAAACGAAAACGAATAATTATTTGAAAATAAAACGTTCTCGTCACTTAATTCACTTACCTGGCAGTGACAGATTACAATTCGGTTCCCTGCCCATTATTTTGCCATATTGACAATGACACGTGACAGGTGACAACTCGGTATACATTGCAAAGTTAACACGCTGATACGTCACAGGGTTTCATATAAAATGCGACATGTACATTAAAATAACATGTCGTCGTCGGTATGGTGAAATAGGGGACTGATGTTTAACCAAATCATCATTTGGCAAACTATATAATTTTACAAACATTAATTTCGCAAAGAGGTACTGTTCGCCGCATTATTTAACATTTTATGTGGTCAAAGATCTAACCTAACCCTGACCTATGTAAATACGTTTAGCATAAATACGTTTTTGCGATAAAAAGTTTATGGGTCATACACACTCTTAAAAAAAAGTTGTCTTTCCTGTGGTCAATAGTTAAAAGCTGTGCACATAAGTTTTGTTTTTATATAATAGATCTAAAGCAGTCCTGACGCCGTTTATGCGGGAATGGGCTTAGCCAGAAAATTAGGCCTTAAAAACGTCAACTTTCGACGTGTCCACAGGGAAGACGCTAACCTAAATCTGTTAACGTTTCGCTACAACCAAATATCATAATACCTATTACATATTTTGACTCAATCTCAAATTTTCTTAGTTTCAAAATTACAAAAATCTCATATAAATTAATTTTCAATGTATTAAAATGTCATAATGGCGTTCACACATTACATCCGATATCCAAAACGTAAAGTTATTAGAGAGAACAATTCCTCCTAATACCGAATTTTTATAAAGATTGAAGGTGAAAATGCACTAGTTTCATAATTACCAAAATCCAACAATACCTTTGGCTGACAGGCCCAAAGATCAAAAAGACACTGTTTCATAATACCTAAAATAAACTGGGTACATTAAATATAAGCAGTTTTTTTTCAATGTGCCGAAATAAAACCTTTTTCGGACTAACACAATGGGGGTTCTGACTTCTGTACTACCTACCTAACAAAATATTTAATTTTATTTACAAATAAACCACAGAATATATCAGTGTTACATTGTGTCATTTTTCCATAGGTACAGTTTTGGTATTTTGAAAATTTGACGTTTTAATCTTGAGATATTTTTGGTATCAAGTTCATTTGAATTTTAGACATTTTGAGACAAAGTTGAATTGAAAATTTGTCAAAACACATATCAAGAGTACGGTATTTTAAGAATTAGGAGTAAGCCATTTTTAGTTGTAGACATTTTGAAGCTAATTTGTTTTAACATAACGACGTACCGTCAAAGACTTTAATTGTTGTGCCACTATGGAACCCTGTCATAATGACAGCGTTAATAATTAATTTTAGCTTTCTTTCATGTGGTTTGACGCTGTCATTATTACAGGGTTCCATAGTGGAATAACAATTAAATTCCTTGACTGTACTAGGAACATGGCATCATGATATCTGGTTGTAGCGAACCGGTATTCTAAATCTGTGTATGACCCGTGTATGGGACGCGCAGGTTGGGGCTGACGCTGCCGAACCCGGCGCCCGACGTGGAGCTCGAGGGCCCGGCGCCGCAGCACGCCGCGCACCCGCCGCTGCCGCACGCAGGTACTCCACCTCTCATACACACCTTACACACCATACACATGAATGTGGCCTATAATTTCCGAAAATCATTTTTTCTTGGTGGCAATTATTCCGTTCCCATATTTTCCCAGTGGCATTTTTCCCCAGTCACCAATTTTTAATAGTTTTTTATTATTCTCTTTCCTTTCCATTTTTTCAAATATCTAGGCTTATATTATCTTGTTACCATTTTTTTATAGTGTTGATTATGATACTTGCAAATAGTAGAGTTAGGTTATAGAATCGTAGGTAGGTTCAGGTTATGTTAATTTTACAGCACGCCCGGAGGGCCAAACCACCCAGGAATAGCGCGGAGCTCCATCGACACTGGCTAATTGATGTACCTATTGCTAATATTTTTTTCTGAAAAAAAGGTTCTGGTTATTTTCACCATTGGGATTTAAAAAAAGAGAAAATATGGGAAATGGGAAAAAACTATTTTATGAAACAATGCCCATAGAAAATAAAATATTGCGAATAATTGCTACTGGGAAAATCGACGTCAACCCGGAAATGGGTGATAAGGCATCTCATAAGTAGTGATCGGCACGGACGGAGCAAAACTTACATTACAGTACATTACAGCCATGAAAATATTAATTTCCTTTTACCAAATCCGAGACTCTGATATAGAGTTAAATTGAAAACTAATCTGACAATAATATTCTTATTTTTCTTGGTTGTAAGTTCTCCTTTATGTCAGCTTTACAAGTTTTGACAAAGTTTTGTTCCGTCCGGCCGATCACTACTCATAAGCTATCGATTTAACCCCTTTGTATGTTCAGCGATTTTTAGTACTTTCGGAGATGTTGATCATTTTAATCGGAGTTATAACTTTGTGTGATTACGCAAAAAGTTGACATAAAAAAAAAAATTTTTTTTTGTTAACCGAATTTAAAAAGGAAGTTCTCAATTATTTTTTATTGGAAAGAGGTTTCCCGTGTGGTTGCCGGGTTAGAATAGTGTCACTCCATGTCTTCCCGTGGATGTAGTAAAAGGCGACTAAGGGAATAAGGGCTTGTAGTACACTAGTAAACCTCTTTGGCTTGATTGTGTAGAATGTCGTTATAGAATTATCAACAAGTATTTTTTGAGTTGTTGGTATTTCTGTAGCTCTGCCTACCCCACTCTGGGAATGAAGTCGTGACGTTATGTATGTATGTATGTGGAAACGGTAAGCTTCCAGACTGGTCAACTTCTTATCAAAATCCAGTGCTGATGATGGGTTCACTTGCAATAACTTCAGGTGTGATTTTTACTAATACTATGTGGCTAAATATACACAGAAGCGAGATGGTTGAACTTATTATTTGTTCACAGCCTCCGAAGACTCGGGTCCATCCAACGAGCCTAAAAGGAAAAAGTACGCCAAAGAAGCGTGGCCCGGCCGCAAGCCGGGGCTCATACCGGGCGTCTGATCGCGACCTGATGCCTTGGTGCATCTACGTTGAATTGTACAGGTAAACTATCCCCATCCCTACATTGTACATCTATAACTCTGTCTAACAAAACTGAAATATACATTTTTAATTTTGAACTAAAGATGCATAAAAAACAAACCATGGGAACTTGTCGTTTAGGAAAACAAAACTGATCAAATGTATCTTCCTAAAAAGTTATAAGTAATATTTTCGTTTTGGTTCCAGAATTCCATGGACTATTTGTCACATCGGCGAGGGTACAGTTGTGATGTGACTACAACAAGGTGTAAACCGCTGCCGCGGTGAAATACATTTTACCTAAATGAAAATTTGGCAAATTATACATTTGACCACAGATACATTTGGCCAATTGTCAGAAACCCTATATAATTTTTACTGAAATATAAAATACAAATTATTTCAAGGATATTGCAGTCATGCTGTGTCTACGTAAAATCTATTATTAGTTTTAAATGACAAACTAAATAGAATGGACTCGTTTTTAAGCATTTATTTTACCTTCAGTAATTGCATTTAAAAGCAAGAATTGCTCAAAAATAAATAGAACTTCCTTGTGAGGCCAATGCAAAGAGTTTTGTAGTTGTAGCTATTATTTAAATCTGTTTGCCACAAGATATAATAACATAGCCGCTTCGTTCGGTAACGTCCTGTAAACTAAACTAGATACAGTAAAGGTTTTGTTTGTTAGGTCGTTATGCGACCATTTTGCAAGATAATAAATTCCTGTGTATATTTCTGATACTATATTGTATTTAATATATAATTTGATTAATAAACGACCTTACCGACGGTTAAAAGGCGAATTGATTCAAGCGACACTGGGTGATATTGAGTTATATATTATCATTGGAACCCGCACATTTTTCTGCGTCGTTTGAGCCTGGTTTGAAGTAAATCAGAGCACTTTTTTGGCGCTTGAATCCATTGCCAATTTAGTTATCATTTTTAATTACGGGGTGTTAAGTGACAGGAGTTTTGTAATTTTTTTAAACCATGGTTTATGTGCCCACGTATAAAAAACATTTCTTATAATTACTTTTTATTTAGGCCTTTTCTCTCTGAAAGGTTTTGTACGAAAACGTCATTTCAGCCCTTTTGCTTTGAACATTTAAATATATCGCTTTCGCTTTAGCCATTTTCCTTTGAACATTTAATCATATCGCTGTCACTTGAATCATTTTGCTTTGAACAACCTAACATATTTCTGTCCGTTAAACATTTAAGCTTTGAACATTTCAATACATAGCTGTCATTTAAATCTTTTTGCTTTGAACATTTGAACGTATCGCTGCCACTTGAATTATTTTGCTTTCATCATCCAAACATGTCAATGTCAGTTAAATCTTTTTGATTTGAACATTTAAACATATAGCTGAAACTAACGTTATAACTACACTGCCATCAAATATAATTTTCTTAAATCCGTCATAGGCTACTCTTGCACTTACTTCCTTTAACCTTGATCAGATAATTTGAAAGCATTCCCTTATTTCATGTTGCCTTGACCAGATAATACATACGCATGCACTTAAATCCTTTTACCTTGATCATATAATTTGAACTTATGCATTTAAATTATTTAACCTTGATCAGAAAAAGTAAACTAATTTACGTAAATCATGTTGCCCTGATCACACAATTGTGCATAATGACTTAAGTTACATTTAGCTCTGTAAAAAAACGTTACTCATTTATCATATATATATCAAAATATAGCAGGCTTAACGACTTTTTATAATTTAAGGGTGTGTTTACGAATACGTAGACACAATAAGTGCAAAGATTAAAAAAAAAAAACTACACTGCTGTCCTGGGCCTCTATTCTACTGTGTTATAACGATATCGCGTTTGACGTGTTTTAAAATCGTTTATGTCACAGTCGCCATTATTGTAAATGACATAAGAGTTTTCAAAACGTTGATAATACGGAAACACATTAAATACGATATCATTATTAACGTGTAGAATCCCAGCCCTGTAAAGTTTTCAAAATGGCGGTTGAATCAATTCGCCTTTTAAACGTCGTTATAGTGTTGTCAATCCACGTAAACGTCAGCTGATTTGCCGTTGCACAGTTTCATCAATGTACGTCAAATAGGTTAAAGACCTGGAAAATTCTGTTTAGTCCGTCATCATTATCGGAAAAATATTGAATAAGTATTTATTATTTTGTCAATTTAACACAAAATGACGAAGATATAGCGTCGATGAAACTGTAATACAGCGTAACTAACAATTTGAATAAGTTGCAAAACTCGTTAAGGAGTATTTTGGAACTTATTCAATTTGTTACTTACGCGGTATTGCAGTTTCACCGACTTAGTTTTATCGAGCATGTAAGTACCGCGTGACGTCACGCCGTGGCCCATTTTTTACCACGTCACGATGCCCCACTCTCGAACTTTGATGCGCGTTACCTTTGCCAATTTTGTTAAAGATTGATTTGATGATGCAATAAATACTATATTTTGATAACCTAACTGGCGGACTAATTGGTTTTTTGCCCCAGTTCGGCTAGCACACGTTGTATTTTCTCGCTTGTTGCTCAGTGCGTCTCTATGATTACTGTGCTAGCCCTTCAGGTTGCACCCCTATTAAGTAGTGGAGCGGAGAGTTCGTGGATTGTTTTATTTACTATAGTTGTGTCATTCTAGTATGGTTACTGTGACAGCTTACATGAACACGTATTAAACTCGTTAATTTGACTGTTCATTAGCATACCTGGGATATCTCGGGGCATCTATACGAAAGTGATGTAGCAAAATGTTTTATCGACAAAAAATATATCGATGTTACTGCCTAAATCTAAATGTTATGCGACATATATGAATATTACTTATTTTATCCTCATTTTTAAATAAAAAAAGAAACAAATTAAAACGTGTACCTATTTATATGTTTATTTTAAAATAGTTTTCATGATATACATTCAATATTTTTTTCCATATTCGATGGTATTAATGATTGCCGTCTAGATGAAAATATCCACTTTAAACTGCTAAACGTTCTATCAACGACCACAGTGGTCAGCGGGGCATTCTGTAAATATTTATAATGACTCAAGCCAATTTCTCATTTATGTTCGTTATTGAAATTTCCTCACCTTTTATAAGACTGTTTACTTTTTTCATGGTGTCATAACCAGTATTTAATTACATCGCCATCTTTTTTATCGATATCAAATCCCTAGAACTTGCCCCGAGTTATCCCAGGTATGTTCATTAGTACTATTTTCATAATAACCTTGGGTTATACACAGATTTAGGCTAGCGTCTTTCGTGTGGACACGCCGAAAGTTAACCTTTTTAAGGCCTAATTTTCTCGCTAAGCCCATTCCCGCATAAACGGCGTCAGGGCTGCTTTAGACCTTATCATATAAAAACAAATCTTACATGCCCACAAGCTTTTAACTCAATAGTTACTCTGTGGTCAATACCACAGGAAAGAGAACTTTTGTTTTTAAGAGTGAGTACGACCCCCTTGCGCCACCCTTAGCAGGGTTAATCGTCTATTATTGCCAACCGCCAGTAACTGCCCACTTTGCAATAATAAGTGTAAAGCAAAAGATATGTTGATATTTCTGCGATAAAAATGATCCAGAAATATTATTCGGAGTACTGTTAAACTTTCATCACTAAGGGTGAATTGTAAAAATATTGTTCATGGTTAAGGACCTAATTGATGTCAAAGTTTAATTAAAACAAAATATTTTTCCTTCGTGTAACGAAAATTAGTTATACAATTGTATTGTTAATCTTCGTTACACAAAGGAAAAATAATTTGTTTCAATTAAACTTTGACATCAATTAGGACCTTAACTATGTACAATATTTTTGCAATTAACCCCTAACAGCGTCAGTATATAAAATTGGTGGCTAGTAACTAAATGTCATTTACTAAACTGTCCAGTTATTCACGATTTACCCTAATTTAAATTGTTAGTTAAATTGGATCAACCTACACTAACCAATTATAGAAATGAGGTATACCATGACGCCATGACACTTCATTTAAGATTTGGTGGTTAAATACACCCTAAGTGTAGCTAAAAAACTACATTATTTTCACCCGTTTTCGTGTCAAGGACCCCAGATATGTAGCTAACATATTAAGTTACAGAAATAATGTTTATTCACTCACTCTGCATTATAACAACCTATAGGATTATTGTAACTAAATGTAAAATACTGATAATTAAGCATATAAAATTATAGTAAATCAAATACAGTATGATAGACAAAATTGCAATAACCCTATAGTTGTATTAGTCTTTAATTTTACTATAGATTTGTAGCAAAGATGCTGCATGACGTCCTTGTAAAGATAATGAAAATAATGAAATCGACTGATAGATATTTTAAGTTGTATGGAATGATTAACTGCACCAAAAACTTACCTGATACCGCAGCGCAATAAGTACATTGACGGTATCTGAGACTCATTTATTACTAGTACTGTTTGTTTGTCCGTCAAGACCAAAGTTTCTGATATCTCAGGAACGCGGATGTAGATGCATATTTTTCCTCATATACTCGTAACAGGCCTATATCCTCGTAATACCCGGTGTCCTATAGAAAGTACATAATCCAGACAATTCAATTTAAACTTTATTTCAAGGAGAATGAAGTTCATTTTTATTTGTTTCAAAATTGAAAATGTCATTTAAGTGCGAAGGTATTTGAACTTTATTTCCTTGCGTAGATTCAAATTCCTAATAACAAAAATGTACCGGATTGTAGTATGGTGGGTCTCAAGAGGATATACAAGCCCACGCTTACAACAAGTATAATAATATAAATATAATATAAGTGTGGTAACGGTAAAATTATAAAGGTATACGGCACTTTTCATCTTGTCTATGTTGTGGCCAAATTTTCGGGATTTACGATATATATGTTGTTGATGGAACTTGTTTGTTGGCTGTAGGTTAAACAACATTATAAAGTCAGTCGTCGTTTTACTAAAATAGATTTATTGCCCGATTCTGAATAACGGCAGGATTAAAGCTATATATGAATATAAATGTACTTACAATACAATACGAGTTATCAAAATTGATTTATACCGCTAGTGCAGTTGGTATTGTCAGGTATTTGCGATCTTCAGGTAAGTTTTTGATGCCATGTTTGAAAGATACTTGGTGTATAATTTTACAAAGAACTATCAGTCAGTAATAGTACTAATAGTATAAGAGCTGTGAATTGTTATTTGTGTAAATAAAAGTATGAAGTGGTTTACATGGTTTTTTTTTAACTTTTCTGATTCTTACGCGGTCCGTCCGAAACGCTACCACCATCTTATCCTTTTACCTACCGCCAAGCAGCGTTCGCTTTGTTGTGTTCCGGCAACAACGGCAACGCATTCGAGGATTATTCTTTTAAATAAGTTGCCTGTTGAAATGTTTTTTTTTTTGCGGGGAAGTGTTTTTATTCAGTTGAGGACTTGTGTGAGTTGTGTAATTACTTAATTACTGTTTATTTTTGTGAAAAAATGCACGTTTTTAAATATTGTGTATTTTTTGTTAATTATGTAACGATAGGATATTTCAAATGTAATAATGTATATTGTTTATGAATAAATAACTATAATTATTAAAATAATTAAGATTGCAGTCTTGAGATTATAGTCTTGAGAATTCAAATGTCTATGGGTCTCTGATTCCACTCGCAGGCGTCCTATCTTAGTCCTCCGGGATGGCAAAGCATTTTCAGTCTATGGAATCCAAGTGTCTATGTTTTTCAGATCCCACCTACCACCGGCCCCGTATTTACTGGTAATGTTAATACTATATCTCCCCTATGATAATGATAATATAGTGGGTTACTATCAACACTCACTTCTGTTAAAAGCCTAGAGATGGGCGTTTTCCAAAAAAAGGACCTATAGTTAAAGACAAAAATTAACAACGGTAATTTTTCCATTACATCGCGTAAATTAGTCGTATATTTATACCATATTACTAACAGGGCTGGGATTCTACACGGCAATACCGAAATCGTATTTGACGTGTTCCCGTATTGTCAACGTTTTCATAACTCTTATGTCATTTACAATAATGGCGACTGTGACATAAACGATTCTAAAACACGTCAAACACGATATCGTTATAACGCAGTTGAATAGAGGCCCAGGTGAGGTTTGAATCTGCTATACTTATTTATTTTGAAATACCGCCTGTTGGCTTATGTGGGTAGTATATGAATATATGACTAATTTTCGTGATGTAATGGAAAAATTACCGTTGTTAATTTTTGTCCTTAACTATAGGTATTTAGCTACTTTTTTTGGAAAACGCCCAGAAGTCTGTAAATTTGACCAAAAGTAGGGTATACTGTAAAAACTTTATTTTCTGCCTAAACTGTTACATAAGCACACATCGCCATTAACGTATTTTTTACCACGCTTGTATGAACGTCAGCTGTAGGAACTCGTATTTAACTCGCTAACTAAAAATGGTACAAAATCAAGGAAGTCGATTTTTGACTACGCAATGGCCAGTCACATCAAAATTTACCAGGTTTATGTACATATAAAACGACCCTACATTATTTTGATATTTTACGTGCGTACCAATAGTAGGTATCCCCGCCCAGTCCATCCATTACCCCTAACGGAGACTGATCGACCGCATCTCTTGTGCCCAATATCAGATCATACCAACTCGGCTTTAAGTAAAGATGTTAAGCAAAGTTCAAGGTAGGTAAGGCATTGCAGGTAAGATGCGGTATCGTATTGTTCGCAGAGTTGTATCTGAAATAAGATTTTCGGGGTGCCGTTTAATTTGCATACAAACATTTAGCATAATTCCCTTTAACTATAGGTGAAAATTTTAAGTAAAGGACCGGTTCTAAGTACTTGTAACACATCTGTACAGACCGTTTGACATTCTACCATGGATTTGTAGTTGACATTATTTTTGGATTACTTCTTAGTGTAACGTGAACGCGTCCTAAACGCTTAAACGGAACGCGTCAAAACCCTTCTTTCTCGCTCGTCCGCGTGCCATCGCGCTCTCTCTCTTCTCCCGGCTACCGAGCGCGCCGCACGCGTCACGCGTCGCGTTACCTTACCCTGTGACCTAACGTTTCCTATAAGTTTTTCACCCTCACTGTATTTTCTGTAACCCACAACCCACAAATGAATAAATTATAGTTTGCAAATAATTGCAAGACTCCACCTTTACGAGCATCCGCATCTTATTTATTCACCACCTACGTCCACCACATTAGTAAATTTTCCACATACACTTTAATTTAACATTGGCGGAGTAAACGGTTCATTTAACAGGTTTAAATACGTAGTCACAGTTTTTGGTATACAGTATTAAAAACACTGAAAGTGCACGTAATATTATCGCCATAAATATATATTTTTTAGAGTTGTTGGTATTTCTGTAGCTCTGCCTACCCCACTCTGGGAATGAAGGCGTGATGTATATGTAGGTATGTATGTAATAACAATTTCTAATTAGGTCGTATGTTTGTTTATTATTTAAATCATGATATGAAAAAAACCGGTCATCAACTTCCTGCGTACAGCGAAACGCGTGAATATCACTAGCTTTTGAGTGAGGACTTTAAAAAATACGGGATGATGGGTTTATGCGAAAATAATCGTGACATATTATCATGTGCTGACGGTGTTGACGGTAAACCAAAACATTTCAAATATACTTTTCCCGTAAAATAGCAATAATACGGATATTGTGCAATATCCGAGTCATTCATCTGATTCCAAATAAATTAGAGGATCGAAGTGCATCGCGATGCATTCGGATTGAAATACAATACGAATACCATACAATACAATACAGCGCAAATACAATAGATGCTCGTTATTGAGTTGTACGGATGCACGGAGAGTGGATTTTAGCTACGTACGTTCTATGGCGATATGAAGCAGCACTCCAGCTGAAGTATGCTAGCCTAGTACATTTTTAATAAAAGGTTCGCTTTAGGGTTCCACGGTCGAACTAAATTCAATAATTATAGTTTATTTATCTTTTTATTATATGTTATTTATTAATATACAATAATAAACATTTAGTAACATTTAGTAGCTACTGTCGGCAGCAGAAGTAGGTGGACAGTTGAAGAACTCAAAAATACACTCCCAACAACCGGTGATTAATTAAAATTACTAGCATAGAGGCATTCCATCTTAGTCCTCAGGGTTGGAAACACATTTGAGGTCTTGGGATTATAGTCTTGAGAATTCAAATGTTTATGGGTCTCAGATTCCACTTACAATCAGGTGGCCTGAGTGCTCGTGTGCCTACTCCTTAACATAAATCGTGACAAGAATCGTGTAGATAATTAAATTTGAGCTTATGAATGTACACCTACTTGTGCTGCTGACTAGGCACTAGCCAGTTCGATAAAATGAAGCTAAGAGGAATTAGTATTTTTCTACTAAATACTCGTATGTCGTGTGACCAGTGTGTGTTGCCGGTGATGACTTACGGATCTGAGACGTGGGCGCTAACGATGGGCCTCATAAGAAAGCTCAGAGTCACTCAGAGGGCTATGGAGAGAGCTATGCTCGGGGTTTCTCTGCGGGATAGAATCAGAAATGATGATATCCGCAGTAGAACTAAGGTTACCGACATAGCCCGAAGAATAGCGAAACTTAAGTGGCAGTGGGCGGGTCACATTGCACGCAGAACTGATGGCCGATGGGGCCAGAAAGTTCTCGAATGGCGTCCACGGACCGGGAGACGAGCTGTTGGTAGGCCTCCAACAAGATGGAGCGACGACCTCGTAAGGATGGCGGGATCGCGATGGATGCGGAAGGCACAAGACCGGTCTAAGTGGAGAGCCTTGGGGGAGGCCTATGTCCAGCAGTGGACGTCTTTCGGCTGATATGATGATGATGATGACTCGTATGTATCTAATAAATAGTCTGCTGGTCAAATTGCTTCTGTGTTACACATCGCCAATAGTCTTCCCCAGCGCCGAGGCGTACTACATATCAATTAACCTTTTCAACGCTATGTCCAGTACAAAACCAGAACGAATGTCAACTTTCATAGACACTTAGGTCTATTTTACGCTGTCAACCGTGACGGAAATATCCGTCAATGGCGTTGAGGCGTCGTAACGCCTGGAAGCTTTAGCGTGCTACGTTGCTATGGATGCGTTTGATACCCACCAATCATATTCATTGGTCAACATAGCTAGCACTGGTGGAAACTGGTAGCTTCAACCTCGCAGCATAGTTACAGTTCGCAGGAAAGGCACCCTTAGAGATGTGCTATTACCGCAGCATTCTGAAACAGTTGGGTTCAAATGTCAAATCGTGGGTCAAATTGTGTTTTATACAACATCTGTTTTTTATGTATAATTTTAATCTATTTAAACTTATAATATAGCAATACAATTTCCTCTTTTCAATTTTATATTATTATTTTTAATTTAACTTTCACATGCCTGACTCGGCTAAATATATCTTGGGAGGCTATGAATACCAATTATAAGACCTGTATTACTTACCATAATAATATGTTCTTGTGAATAAACGATTCATTCATTCATTCACAGTAAAAAACTACGGCAAATCATTCAATAGAGTGGTCTACCTAGGTCACTTTTTCAGAAAGCAGCGATACTAATTGCTTGAAACAATTAGTACAACGACGACGTGGGCAAAGTTGAAGGGGAAAGAGGTGTTATAATATCAAGAACTGAACGCGTCACCACGGTTGAAGTGTTATTCCATTTGGCGAGAGATAAACAGTTGTATGTTGACTCTACCCTTTCTCTTCTTAATTCGCGTCTATCCGTCCATTAACCGTCCAGTTAAAATAAGTATTAAATGCGAAGAAATCCTTTGTAGGTATAGAGAAGTCAATCTTCAACGTAATCAAAGGACACCCCCATTTAAGTGTCATTTTTCGATTCCATACTTCTCTCAAACCGAGACTCGTTTTATGGGATGGATAAACTATCTACATAATTATTAATCAGTTTTTATTTGACCTACAGAACCGTGGCGCGGGTCTTCTTCTTATTTGTCTGATTCTATATTGAAAAGTTTTTATTAGCCGCTTTTTTGTCCTTTCTTCCCGCTAAGCTTAAGACCTGAAACATGAAACATACGACTAGCTCAGAACAGGATGACAATGCAATAATGTACCGAGTAACAGTGGTATTTCTTTTCAAATGATGAAGTTATTTTAAGATGGAGTGGGTGGTATGGTAGCTTATTGCCTAGGCCGAGGTAGACGACGCAATTAAATCAAATTTTGATTCTGTCGTCACAGTATCTCTCGTCTATATGTATAGTAAATACCTCGGACTCGTGATTTTTCGGCAGATCGATTTTGGACCCGGAAAACCCCTAAGGGTTCCCCAATTTCCATCAAAATCATTAAAGCCATTTTTGAGAACGTGATTACAAATATTGCCTACTTTAATAGTGTACATATAACACACAATTATGATAATGCATTTCTAAGTGATTCAGCTATAATGATAAGGATTAATTTCACTACTTAAGTGTCGCATAATTATGAGAACAGTTATGTGCAAAAGTTACAAATAAGTAGGGAAACTAATTATATTTTTAAATTAAGGCGAAATCAAAGAGCACACAGGCCACCATGGTAAGAGTACCTATTCTACCCTAATACTACCTGTGCTAAGTACTACTGACTAATGAGACTGAAAATGCGTTACTAATTTTAATAATTGTCTTTCGGTTACCTTTTTATAAACGTTTATCTTAATACCCAGCCCTGCAAGTTGCCTAAAAACACATTCCGATAAAGGTATTAATTCAAAATATTTTCTTAGGTCGAATTATTTAATCTCCCGCAAGCCTTTCTGCCTGATTATCCGTTAATAGGGCCCCGTAGAAGTAAAAAATCTAGACCAAAATTAAATACAGTGATGGAATCGCAAGTCTCTAAAGAGTAATAATAGATGATGTTATATTTGAGTAAAATACAATTGAAATTGCATCATAAAACGTAGGTAGTAAAGTTTAATTTCAGCTTATGGTTATGTGGTAAATATATGGCCACTGCCCTATTAAGGGTTATACAACTGAAACTTAATGCTGGCCCACACAACTCACATTGTTTTAATTCTAATTCTTTTTACGCCACGGTGGCCTAGTTGGGAGTGACCCTGCCTCCGAAGCCAGCTGTCCTGGGTTCAATTCCCGGTAAGGGCAGATATCAGTGTGATGAGCGCCAATATTTGTTCTTAAGACTTGGATGTTTTCTATGTATTTCTCTATTTAAGTATGTTTATCGATGTCTAGTTCCCATAGTACAAGCCTAGAGCTTAGTTTGGGACTAGGTCAATTTGTGTGACATTGTCCCCTGGTATTTATTAACTGGGCTGTCCCAGAAGTAGAGACAAAATTAGATTAAAAATATTTAATATAAATATTTTAAAAAGTTAGGTTTATTTATTTATTTATCACACACAAATATACACACACGCACGCACGTACACACACACACACACACGCACATTCACATACTACCACATAAAAATAATTAACACCTTGAAAAATAATGTTTCCTGATTAAGTAACTAATAATTTTATCTTAAGTGTTTGCCTATACTACATGTTTACTAGTTAAGTCTGCCCGGCACTCGCCGCAGCCGTGTTGCTTTTTTGCACTATTATTTTACTTGTATACCCACCTAGCTTAAATTCTATAACTTTGGAATTAGTATAAGTGTTGAAACAAAATTGATAAGGACGGTGAATCCTGACCCACCGTGATACAGTTCACACTAGTACGGGGGCCAGATGAAGCTTACTTTCATTTTATTGTTACCGGTAAGTATCTCTTAAGTTAATGTAAGCAGAATTCTGTACCATTTATTAGCGCAATAAATCATTTATTATATTATTATTATTATTATTATAAATCCTGTATTAATAAAATGTTATAAACTATACTCAATAGGCGCCTACTACAACTATTAACATTTTTTATATGATTAGTTGCTGCCTGTCTCATCACAGCTTTTCAAGATCTCGAAGCTACAGTGTTGGCCAATCTGGTCCACCAATAAATAAATACAGTGAAAGATTAGGGGTTTTCTTCTTGCATTTTTACACAACGATCATATCTATCTACCTCGACGAAAAGCAAGAAAATATCGCTTGCCAGTAATGCAATTTTTATCGACAGGAATCAGGCTCGACATTAATAATGTCAACTTTCTATGTTTTTTTGTGATCTTTTCCGTGGCCGATTTTGGCGTGTTCCTTTTGATCTTTAATATAAGTTTGCCTAGACAATATTCCAAAATCTTAAATTCCTGGTTGCTTAGCCCTTATCCTGGTTATACCAGATCTTGATATCTTAGATTTTACTGCTGTAACAATAACAGATGTCAATGATATTTGCTCAAATGTCTTGTTTATCTTATTTATGTTTTGAGCGGTCGCAACTGTACGTAGTCCTCCTGTTATGTACTTAAAATTTAGTTTTTCTGTTTGTAATATTATATAATACTTTTAATACTTGTTTTTTTAGATTCCTCTTCAGTAAAATGATAATATATCGTATGCGTTTTCCCGTGACATTATAGTATAGAACAAGTCTGTTCTCATCTAGTACTTGTTCCACTTGGTTTATTGTTGAAAACAACTGAAACAGTACGTGACCCCCGGCTTATTTGAAAGATTTGACATTGACTGTTGATATGAGAGTTGGTTTAACTTTTTTATATGTTTTCTCTTTGACCAATTTTGTTTATGAAAATTGTCTCTTTACTTCTGAGACAGCCTTTATTTTATTTTAAATATTGTCTTTCACTCCATTTAAAGTGTATTTACT
Organism: Acleris holmiana; assembly: GCA_949316455.1. Taxonomy (NCBI): domain Eukaryota; kingdom Metazoa; phylum Arthropoda; class Insecta; order Lepidoptera; family Tortricidae; genus Acleris; species Acleris holmiana. The sequence goes on along the minus strand of OX438782.1, from coordinate 11,880,517 downwards.
TACTGACTTATTAAAGATGATTTTTCAGTAAGTAGGCTGCACGGGCATTTTTACACGTCATAATTCTACCAGTGCTTCCCGAGAGGAGACCACTACTGAGAAGAAACGCTGCAAGAAAATCAACAGTCAGTCATTTTTTTAAATATTGCTTATGACAATTATAGAACTTAACCTAGCATTATATAAATAAATATCACGCGTAGTTAAGTAGGAGAACGTGTCGAAAGTCCTAATCATGTCGTGATAGTTTTCCTTTAAAATTGGTTATTATGCTCTTTCATTCAAGTTTTTTTTCAGATTTTTAGTATTTGTAGTTTTGGTTGTAGGGGGGGAGGGGACACTTGAGTCTAACTAAAATTAGCGCTTTAAAGCTTAATATTTCATAAACGGATTACTTAATCGAAAAACTGTTTTCACAAACCCTATTTTTGAAAGACGTATCCAACGACACCCCACCCTATAGGGTAGACGAGAACCACTTTGTTAGCGTGACTAATATGCATATTAATGCCAAATTACAGCTTTCTAGTACTAAGAGTCTCTGCGCTAGGCTGCGGACGGACGGACGAACGGACGGACGCACATGGCGAAACTATTAGGGTTCCTAGTTTGACTACGGAACCCTAATGACCTTTGTTAACCTACCCGGGGCTACAAACCGTACACAAAGTCTAGGCTGGTGTGTTCATAAGGACCGAGCAGGAATAACTCCTCCACGCCGCCACGTGCCCGGGCTGTGTAAATATTCAGGATGACTTAATAAAGCTGCTGTTTACCACAATCTTAGCTAGCTCGTGCTAGTGTTCACGTGTTCGTATCTAGACACGCGGTAGCGAGTCAAGCCAAGTTCAAGCTAACAGAACTGGCGAGCAGCACCCTGTGTAATATTACACGCACCATTTAGAGCCACTTTTCGCCCCCTCATAACTCAAAACCTGTTTCACATAAAGATGTCAAATTTGGGTCGTATATTGAGACTTGCAAGATGCATATGTGCTCCAAATTTTATAAATACACCTCCAGCGGTTATTTAGATATTAACGTCCAAAAATCGTCATTTTTATCACTGACTGACCTATACATCAAAACTCTAACCCACATCCCGATGACCTAGAAAGTTCAAATTTGGAATCCATATAGGTAATTGGGTGAATACAAAGGAATAAAACAGAAACTAGTAAATTTTTATCATTTCATTATTTCAATTAATTGATTCTATTAGGAACACTCAATTTACTTATATTGCCTCTAATGTAAGCAATCAAAATTGATGACAGCAGTGAATACATAACGAGTGGAATATTTAATTTACGAAGTAGAACAAATCAAAGCCAAGTCTCAGATATTAAGTAATGTATATGTTCACAGGGCAAAATTCCCTATTTGCTTAGCATACGCTATTACTATCCACAAATCACAAGGCCTTAACCTTGATTGCTTAAACTCTTCTCGACATAGGCTCCTCTACAAAGGGCAGGCTTACGATGGACTCTCCAGAGTTAATAAAATCTAAGATGGAGTACATCTTATCAATTTAGATCCAATTCAAATCAAGGCACAAGAGAGCTCTATTGTAGAGTACAACCCCCTGCGCACGTTATACCGCCCCGACTTGGCCAAATTAAGTATAAACAGAAAACGCGTAAAAAACCTGACACTGAACGGGCAATTCACTCGAACGTTTCAAAGGTACAAGAAAATATAGAAAATAACACAAAAAAGACAATTATACCCAGTAAACGTAAGAAAACACAGTAGTTGAACTAAAACCATTTGGTATTAATTTTATTATGAATAAGTGATGATGATGATGATGTGCTCCTGTTATCCCTCATTAGGGACATAGGGCTCGCAGAAGAGTTTTCCATTTGTCGCGATCTTGCGCGGCTTCTTCCAGCTCTTTTCAACCGAGACCAATTGAGCCAGCCTCCCTCTCAACTGATCGCCTCCATGTAGTCCGAGGACGCCCCGGTCGTCTTCTGCCAGTAGATTGCCAGCGAAGACCTTGCTTGGACAGGTGGTTGTCCGATCTTCGAAGCGCGTGTCCAATCCATCGCCACTTCCGTTCCATGATTTCTTGGCTTATGGGCTTTTGATCAGTCATCTGCCACAGTCTTGCATTAGAAATGGTTCGTGGCCAGAATATCCCAAGGATACGCCGCAGACATTTGTTGACGAACACCTGCAAACGTCTGGTAATGTCATTCCTAACGAACCATAAGAAATAAAAGAAGGTAGGTATTATGAATAAGTACCTACTAATAATTCTGTACAAAAAGTAATGATATCCCATCTATGCATTGGTTGTTAACTTCAACAAAACAAAACAAGTGAGATCTAAATGGGTGCCAAGTTCAATACAAAATATTTTATAACATGTCCGGCCGTTATTTTAAAGACCTGGGGGTTATTATGTCATAACAATGCAGTTCTGTGAGGCTAGACAAGGTGCATTCGACACTCGCTAGCGATAATGTTTCGATTGAAAAATATAATTATGGAATTGACGTAATTGTCACATTACTATCTCGGTGGCTTACGCCAATTCCATACATTTATCAATCGAAACATAATCGCTAACGATTGTCGAATGCAACTTGTCTAGCACCACTGCTTACGCTCAGAGAAAAGGACAGAGGTATGACAGTTATATAGCTCTGTCCTTTTCTCTGAGCGTAAACAGAACTGCATTATTATGTCATAATAACCCCCCAGAGCTATAACAGTCATATAGTTATGACCTTTTCTCTGAGCGTAAAGAGAACTGCATAGTTATATCATAATAACCCCCCAGGTCTTTAAAATAACGGCCGGACGGACAACGAAGGCTTAGTAATATGCTCCCATTACGCTACCTTTCACCCCGGCAGCTGCAAAATCGGTCAATTCAATCACTTTAGTATCTAATCTGTGCTAAAAATCGTATACCTAATGGCTTCCATCAGCCGCCGTATCGATCGGTCTACCTGTCCCCAGAAGCCTGCGGCGCTATGGGACAAAATAGCATCCAATTAATGGACGTAGAGTGTTCACTTAAGCATGTGTTCTATTGAGTTAGCTGGTTGGTAGTGATCTGTGAATCTAGCGGCTCTGTGGGCCTAACACGCTGCCACGGGACAAGATTTCTACACAGGCTCGGGACTTTAATTCGTCTATTCCACAATCCAACGTAAGAATTAAGAGTTAAGGTTTAAAATAAAAGTGTGTTTTGTGTGACTAAATTTAAACCACAGGTGGCTGTCATTTTTATAATTTCATATAATATTTGACGTCATTTGTAACGATAACGTTCTCGCAAAGCATCTTGTCCAGGGACAATGCCTTGTTATGTTAAATGATCTCGCTTTCCGGATGGTTAATTAATCAGTATAGTAACATTTTAATTGCAGATTGTTAATTAATTGTAACAAAAGACTTGCCACAGACAGATACGGTTTACAAAGCGAGACTCACTAGGGGAGCGAGTTTAATTGGAGCTGCAGTTTCAGGATGGGGTATTAAAGAATGTGCTCAAACACAAAAACTGCGGACTTTGGAAAGTTAGAATATTATATCAACTTTTTAAGGTATTACGTATTTGAAATAAAAAAATAAACTCTTCGAAAGTAATAAATAAGTATCAGGGGACAAGCACAAACAAATTGACGTAGTCTCAAACTAAAAAGTGTGCGTGTGCTTGTGCGCACTTAATAAATAATAATAAAAACAATAATAAATATGACGCGGCAATGTCACACAAATTTACTTAGTCACAAACTAAGCTCTAGTCCTGTACTATGGGTACTAGACAGCGATAAACTTACTGATGTAGAGAAATAGATACTTAAACTCGTGCATAGAAAACATCCAAGAGTCAGAAGCAAATTCTTGTTCTCATTACACAATTATCTGCCCTTACTTGGGATAAGAACCCGGGACCGCTAGCTTCAAAGGCAGGGTAACCACCAACTAAACTAGGCTGTTGCGGATTTTCACCTATGTATTAGTTAGAAAGACCTATGTACCTGACGAAATCTGTGTTGCGGATGTAACTTGTTTCATTGAATACTGTTGATAAATAAATATTTTTTTAAATTATATATAGAACACAATAACACATTAAAGACACGGAAATATCTTGCTCATTAGCATACAAATGTTTGTCCTTCGATAATCGAACCGTACGGTAGTTTCTTAGGCAGGGTCACTAACCTGTTAACATTTTTTTTTTTATGATTCAATTATGAGTTTTACCTTGATTTTTGATTCTGGTTTTGGTTTTAGTTTTTTGGATTTAATTTTAGTTTGATTGTTTTATAATGTTAAGTACATTATAAAACAATCAATCAATTTGATTGTCTAATTTAATGTAAATGAGGTATGTAAGTATGTATGGATATGGATTTGCTTGGTCCCAAATAAAGATCAATAAATTTTGCTTAATTTATTAACGCAATAACAGGAAAATATAGCTAAATCGTTCAAAGCGACCTTGAGTTTCTGGTAAGGTAGCTGGGCCTCTATTCAGGTGCGTTAAAACGATACTCGTATCGTGTTTGACACGTTTAAGAATCGTTTATGTCACAGTCGCCATTATTGTAAATGACATAAGAGTTATCAAAACGTTGACAATACGGAAACAGGTCAAAAACGATATCGTTATTACCTTCTAGAATTCCAGCCAGGGATTGTAAAACCGGTTTTATTCAATACCTGTATTTAAAATGACAAATTGTTACCGCTAAAAAAGTAATAAGTACCTATATTCGAATTAGAGGTATTATTGTCATTCCGCTTTTGTTTTTATCGCTATGTATATACTATTTACAGTATTAAATACCTGTTTTCAATACCGATATTCATTGCACCTGATAAGTAAGATGTCAATTGGGCTGTAATTAATTGTAATTTCAGACTTGTCTAAGGCGTGTCTGAGTTTTTTGTATTAACCCCAAAAACATTTACATGACAGGTTTACTGGTTATGGTTTTTAGTGGTAAAGTATCAAAAAGAGGTATTGTTCTCAATTGGCTTAACCGATAATATACTTGAATACCGGTCTGATTAGCGGTATAATTAATACATTATACCGCTAATCAGAGCTTTAGCGATATAAATAGCGTAATACAATTATAACCGGTTATACCTCATTTAAAACCGGTAGTCAGAATACCGGCTACGATCCCTGATTCCAGCCCAGTATTTGCAGGGCTCAAGCAGTGTATGAGTTGATGTGATAATGATGATTTAAAATTTTAACATAAATTTTATTGTATTAGTTTCGTAGTCACTGTGGTAAACGGGTGAAAGTCTTAGTGGGCTAAAAGGGGGGTGAAAAGGAGGGAGAACCTGTTGCTCGCTCCATAACTCGGTTAGAGCGACGCAACTCGTAGATATTTAGCGGGCGAGTAGCTGCCAGGCAAGTTAGTCCTGGCAGCCTTCGAAGTAATTAGTAATTACCTGAGAAGCAAATCACTGCTCAGGGTTAAAGAATTTATGTGTTATTTATTTTATCTTTAATCTCTGTGTCTGAGGTTGCTAATAATAAACTCATCGTGGTTTAGACGCTCGTCTCAAGTACACTATACTAATATTATAATGTTGAAGAGTTTGTTTGTTTGTTTTAACGCGCTAATCTCAGGAAATAATGGACTGATTTGAAAAAATATTTATTATTTTTATATTTGGCGTTTTTCAAAAAAAGGTGTACATCGTTAAGGACAAATAAGAAAATTTAACTTTTCCATTTCATCACGAAAATAAGCAACACACTTAGACAAGTTAATTTTCTTGACGAAATGGAAAAGGTAAAGTTTCTTAATTTTTGTCCTTAAAGATACATCTTTAAGGACACTTTGTTGAAAACCGCCCATTTATCGAAGAAGGGTACTATCATCACTATAGACTATAATTATCATCAAATTATAAAGAGGAAAGATTTGTATGTATGTAACGAATAAACTCAAACTACAGGGCCGATTTCAAAAATTCGTTCACCATTACAATGCATTATATCACAAAGTAACATAGGTAATGCTTTTTTTGCTACGCGAACGGAGTCGCGGGCAACAGCTAGTCGGATATCGTCACTACTTTAAAAAAACCTAGTAGTAGTGATCTTTACGATTTTAAACTTAAACGGTTTTTTTAAAGTAGTGACGATATTTGACTTGACGTTAAAGTTAGAAATCTTATCTGAAAACCTTTTACACTACAAGAAGTGATTTTGTGAATCAAAATCAAATCAAAATCAAAATGTGTATTCAGTAAATAGGCCACCATAGGGCTCTTTCACACGTCGGTAATATGAAATGAATTTACTAGCGCTTTCCTTGTGTGTTTTAACTCAGTCCGTGGACTGAGATTCTAGAACGGTAAATCCATTATTTTTTGACGTGTTTCCTTATTGTCATCATTTCGATAGCTCTTATTTACTTGACAGTAATGGCAGCCGAGTTAAAAACAATACCTCTTAACACGTCAAAGTTTCAACAGAGTTGAATAAAGGCCCTAGTTGTTAGTCCAAAATATTTACTTAGGTATATTATCAGAGATGATATATCAATTCATATTGTAGCATATTAATATTATATAATTATGTTTACCCCGTGTGGTTGCCGGGTTAGAATAGTGCCACTCCATGTCTTCCCGTGGATGTCGTAAGAAGCGACTAAGGGAATAAGGGCTTGTAGTGCTGTTAGGCGATGGGCTTGCAACCTGTCACTAATACACTGGTAAACATCTTAGCCTACTTCTGCAAAATGTGGTTACAGAATTATCAACAAGTCTTTTTAGATTTGTTGGTATTTCTGTAGTTCTGCCTACCCCACCCTGGGAATTAAGGCGTGATGTTATGTATGTATGTATATTATCAGTTTCGAATTATTCATTCCACTAATATTTTAGTTTTGTTTTCGGGGAAACAAAATCCGCTTGCTACTCGTATTTTGTTGGTACGATTTCGCTGCTGCGTGTAACGTTTTTGGAAATAGTAATTATAATTTCGCCCAGCTGGCTGTCTTATGCCCACACCGGAACACAAAAATGTGAAAACTGTTGCTTGGCGGTAGGTTAATGGATCAGATAGTAAAATAAAAACCGGGCAAGAGCATGTCGGACCATGCTCAGTGTAGGTATACCATTACTTCCCAGAATTTCATATGCCCGAATTTCACCTGCCATAATTTACTAATGGCATAATGTTACATCTTATAATTTCACATCATATACTGATTGTTTATCTTAGTAGTCAAATAACAAAATATTTGTTTCCCATAATATTAATTTCAATAATATCATTTCATTCATAATCATTTTAATCCATATTTGTCACATGCCATAATGTCTTTTGCCATCCGTGTAAATGGTGAATGGTGATGTTTGAAACTCATTTCATAGAATGTAATGAATATGAATATGTGTGTTGTATAGAATGTATCAATACATTCTATAGTAATCACTTCGCAGAATTTTCATTTCATAGAAAGCTAATTACTGCTGAAACCTTATCGTTTTCAGATAATCTTAAGCATGAGTTACGTAGATTAGGTTAGGTTAGACTTGTGACCACCAAAAAATAATCTGGAAACAATAAGGTTACAGCAGAAATTAGCTTTCTATGAAATGAAAATTCTGCGAAGTGATAGCGTTTAAATATTCTATTAAATAAAATTATTGCACTTAATAATATGGAAAACATTACGTATGGCATTAGTATCATTATGGCATCTAACTTTCGAGAAAACAAGAGTATGTTAGCTAACTCTTCTGGAAATTATGTAACATTCGGGGATATAAAATTCGGGCAAAAGAAATTCGGGCAAACAATAGATAAACTCAGTGTAGGGTTCCGAAGCCGTTAAGTACTACAAACATATAATCAACAAATAATAACTAATTAATTTTCTATTTAAAGTCAATTGGTGCCGTCTTATTTATTTATTTATTCCTAGAGAAAACAGAGTTTTACATAAGTCTTAGATGATTTTAGTAGGTATAAACATTTTAATCGCCTGTATCTTAAGAACCAATGATTTCTACTTAGTTGTTATGGTTTTCCTTTAAAATTCGTTATATGCTCTTTCATTTGAGATTTTTTTCTGACTTTTAGTATTTGTAGTTTTGGCGGTAGGGAAAGGGGGGGGGGGGGGGCAATTGAGTCTAAAAAAATAGCGCTTTAAAGCTTACTATTTCATAAACTTATTACGAAAAAACATCCTCAAATTACGTGTAGGGGAGGAACCCTAAAAAATGATTTTATTACATTTTATTGTACCACTTTGTTGGCGTGTCTAATATGCATGTTCATGCCAAACATTTTAGTACTAATAGTCTTTGCACTGGGCTGCGGACGGACGGACGGACGAACATGGCGAAACTATAAGGGTTCCTAGGTTCCTAGTTGACCACGGAACCCTAAAAAGAGAAGCTATCGCGAACCTTCGTCGGATCCCGGTAATGTGGCCCCAGGGTAATGATATTATATTCAACTTAGATAAAAGTTAATGTTAAGAATAATCCTTCGATTCCTCCCTGCCTTCTCGTCAGTGCGTGTTTTATCGATGTTGCACACGTTCAAAATGCGACAAAAGGACGCAAAATCTTAAAAATTCTGGATCTGACCAGGGCCTCTTTCATAAAAGCTTGTAACTTGAAATACAAGTGGAAGTTTACTAATTTAACCTAGTTTTATTTAGATATAATAATGCGTGTAACTACTATTACGTGATTTAGTAGCTCTGACCCCTCGCAAACCCTGTATGGTTTAAGCGGGACAATTTGTTTACCTTATATACCATTTTATTAAAAAAAAAGTCTCTTTTCAATATATAACAGCTATTATTTTATATGCGATATGTCTCAGTACCGGCACGCCTGTCAAATGCATGACAGGAGGGCTAGCACAAATTGTCCACGACTTGATTCTCGCTCGGATCTCCCTTTCTATCTAGTCTGTAACGATAGAGAAGCACTGATCGACAAGCTACAAAATACTACTAACTCTACCCGTAACTGTCGCCTGGCTCGTATTTTAGCAGCAACTCTAACTACCTTGACAGCAATCCGGGCCGACGCAATAACGTACTAATAAATTGACATAATATTATAATCTCGAGCACTGTAATACGGTATTAAAAAAACCTTAATGGGTATAATACTATAATTTGTATTTATAAGAACTTTCATGGTGAATGCGTGTTTTTTTTTTTATGTTAAGGAGAAGGCACACGAGCACTCAGGCCACCTGATGGTAAGTGGAATCTGAGACCCATATACATTTGAATTCAAAAGACTATATAATCCTAAGACCTCAAATGCGATGCCAACCCTGAGGACTAAGATGGAATGCCTCTATGCTAGTAATTTCACCGGTTGTCTAATCCTCACACCGGAACACAACAATGCGAACACTGTTGCTTGGTTTATTATTAATCTGAGAGAAATGAAACTTCTTAAACGATGAAAATGAAGATGAGTCCTTTTTTATTAGAATAAATATGTTACGGCGTTATATTGCTACTAATTACTCGGTTTCTGCAAACATTAGAGAACCACTCAGATGGAATGAGATTATTGCTTTATTTACAAGGTTATTAAATTTTTAAGTGCTTTACTTCGTAGCTGAATATTATACTAATTTTAAACCTCAGCAGGTAACAAATAGAAATGACAATTAGATAATGTCTTTCTTTGTTATTTACTAAGTTCGTATCATGTGCTTTGTTAGTCTACGAAAGACCCGGTTTTAATTTTGCCCTCTTATTCATTAACGCAGAATAGCTAGTGTGTTTTAAATATGCTTTTGTCATTATCTGTCATTGTGACTTTTCCATAGGACAAAAAGTGGCAAAATATTAACTAAAAATGGGTTCATAGTGCAATTATGAATAAAGGGGTTATTCTTCAGACGTAAGTCAGATTATAAGGGGTAGAAAAGGGTTACAATTATACCCAAAAATGCATTAATGAACTGTTTCTAATTTGATACACCGAGACGAAGTAGCTACGTATGCTGAAGCTACAAAAGCTTACACCTATTTAAAATAATATATGTACATCTATTTATTGCAAACTTTTGTATTACATATTGGGTGAATTACGTCGCATTACTCAAACCCAGGCAACAGCAAAGGCGAAGTGGGTATAGGTCATGTTGCAAGTGGGTCAAGGCGAACTCCTGTAAACGTCAGAGGACGTTGCAGGTGTTAGAGGTGTCGTAATTTCGAACGAACCACTATTAACCCCTTACTAATAAACGTTGAATAAGCTTGGAATAGTTATACCATGTTTTGTCCCTAGGCCCTAGCCAAGATGCGTTCACTAACTAGCATTTTTAATCGTTGTTTTTAAACCAATCGCGTCACTGGTAGATCAAGTCATACGAAAAGCCGCGTGATCTACCAGTGATGAGAATTGGTTTAAAAGGCAAACGAATAGAAACGCTAGTTAGCGAACGTATCTTGGCTAGCCCATCTGGTGTGGAGCTAAGACAACCGGTGAAATTACTAGCATATTGGCATTTCATCTTGGTCCTCAGGGTGGGCAACGTATTTGCGGTCTGAGGATTGCAATGTTTAGATTGTATCTTTGGGAATGGAAATGGCCATGGATCACTGATGCCACTCACCATTAGGTGGCCTGTGGCCACGTTTACTATGCTCATGCCATAATAAAAAATGTGATTGTCATTATCATGTTTGTCATTTGATGTTCAGTTTGAAGTGTATTACAAGGTACTGATGTATACTTATATAACCTACACTAAACATAGGTACTGCTTTTTTATTTCCCCTTTCAAAACTGATCACTTTCTCTGTAAACGTGTGCCTTCCTTAAACCTTACACTGGCGGAATCATAGTGGAAGCACATATGATAAAAGCTACAAAACAAAGTTCTCCCTTTCTCTACAAGGCACTGAAATCTCTAAACTATCTAACCTCGACATTGGCAGCAGAAAACATTGATGGGACCAATATTTTCTCAAAAAATTAATTGATTGAAGGCACTGAAAATGCTCAACATTTTTGTTTGTTTTTTTGTACATTTGTAAAAGAGTATTTGTGGGAAAAAAATCAAAAAAAACATTTATTCGTGACCAACAACAAGGAACAAAAGGTGCGGATGAAAGGCCTTTTGTCATGAATGGACCCAACTCTGAATATTTAAGCCAGTGCGGTTTTCCACTAGGACCATAGCGTTTTTTCAATTTCAAGTTGAGTTTGATGAAATTGTTTTGCATACACTTCTCAGTGCTGGCATAAAAAAGAATGTTTGCAACTGCTTAAGGTTAAAATTGGCATGTATTCGATCTTGTGTACACGTTCTTCGGCTCAACTACGCATTACGTATTTGTATTTCAAGACATGTAATTGAAATACTGCCCATAAGTTTTTAACTGTATAAAAATAATCAGCACGTAATTTTCAAAGTGCGTGCTAAATTTTGGGACCCTAGTGAAAAAGGGTATAAGTCTTCTGAAGATCAAGTGAAAAAGGGTTTAAGTCTAGATACTTACACTGTTCAGTATATACCCTTTTTTATTACGAGTTAAGTCGACGTATACCCTTTTTCACTAGGAGCCCAGAATTACGCCTACTTACTTATAGTCCATTCGCTTAGATTATATCGCTACCTTCAAATCGCATCTACTTTCATAATGCGCACAGCCAAGATCTGGAACACCCTGCCGACGTCCGTATTTCCGTGTGCGTTTGACCCGGTGTCCTCCAAAAATAGGATTAATAGGTACCTTCTAGGTAAGCTCGCTTCATCGTCGACCCTGTCCTGACTTTTTGGTCTCAACTAGGGTCAAGAGCAAACCAATTTTGTATAAAAAAAACTCCCACATGCACTTGTGGTTATTGTAATAATAAAATACGAATTTAATTAGATGTTTAGTGGTGGTAGGACCCTGTGCAGGGTCCGTCCGGATCGCTACCACCATCTTATCCATTAACCATCCGCCAAGCAACAGTGTTCGCATTGTTGTGTTCCGGTGTGGGGATAAGACAACCGGTGAAATTACTAGCATAGAGGCATTCCATCTTAGTCCTCGGGGTTGGCAGCGCATTTGAGGTCTTAGGATTATAATCTTGAGAATTCAAATGTCTGTGGGTCTCAGATTTCACTTACCATCAGGTGGCCTGAGTGCTCGTGTGCCTTCTGCTTAACATAAAAAAAAAAAATGTAAACTGATAAATTCACTTGCGGGTACACCGGTCGCATTTTTTGTTTACGCAGCGGCATCCTTTGACAAAAGGCGGCACGTGCAAAGGCGGCGCGATACAAAGGTGTCGAAACTATCCAAGTGAACGAGCTGTACTAAAAACTACAAAACCTCTTTATGAAATAACATTGCATACTGTCCAGTTACAGATTTTACACCAATCTTTTTTATGGCATAGAAGGCGAACGCGCAATCAGGCAACCTGATGCTAAGTGAGATCGGTGGCCCTTAATTATACATTTTCATTCTTAAGATAGAAGATATAATCTTAAGACCGTAAATGCGATGTCAACCTTGAGGACTAAGATGGGATGCCTCTATGCTAGTAATTTCACCGGTTATCAGTTGTCTTATCCCCACAACGGAACACAATGCGAACACTGCTGCGAGGCGGTAGTTAAAAAAAGTCCCAGCCCAGTTGCAATGAGAGTAGTTTTCGAAGTTATGAACAGGACAAATTAATGACAGTTAAAATATTTTTTATTTAAACAAAGAAAAAACGGCTCAAGCGACGTGACTCGTTTGACTTAAAAATACGTATTAAAAATTGTCAGTGTAAGTTTCTACTACTCTTAATGACGACGGCGTATTTGCTATTTGCAGAAGACCGCTTCCTTCAGAGAATTTCAAATACCACAGGGAAAATGCGCATTATCAGCACGCCGTAACAGACCCTACCGCGCTGCGATTTAAGTTCAAATTCTCATGCACGATAAAAGCGAACTCTAGAAACTGAATCAGGATAATTTTATTTTCCTGATCGGAATTCTGATCGAGGGAAAAGTTCTCAAGGTGCGCTTGGACTCTTTATTTGTGCATCCAGTTCTAAGACATTTTAGTTTACTTTGTATGAAATGGTCAGGGAAATGTTGGGAAAAAACGTTGTTGAGTTACAGTTATGGTTCTTGAAATCATAAAAGACGCTCCCTGATCTGTAAGTATAGATTTTTAATGGCATTTGAAGGCAAGCGAGCACACAGGCCACCTGATGGTAAGTGGGATCTGTGACCCGTAGACATTTGCATAAAATTCTCATCTTAAGACTCCAAATGCGTTGCCAACCCTGAGGACCAAGATAGAAAACCTCTATGCTACTCATTTCTCTGGTTGTCTTATCCCCACTACGGCACACAACAATGCGAACACTACTACTTGGCGGTAGGTTAAAGGATAAGATGGTGGCAGGAGTGAATAAAGACGAATCTAGGTATTAACATCGCATTTAAATATACGCATAGGTCAGTAACATAAGATACATTTTTTTTTACCCCATATTAGTTTCCCACTGCTGAGCAGAGGTCTCCCCCTTTCCCACCATTCGGGATTATTATACGCATACTCCCGCCACTCTCTGTGAATACATAAGTACACCTGAAAAACGATGTCTGTACAAGTAGTCCTAGTCGCGCGACTATACCGTCTAATGTGATTTAAGCGCTCTAATACGTAGGTAATAGAGTCACATACAATAGCATTGCTGATAGTTGCAACGCAACAGAAGTTAATCTCAAACAAGCTCAGTGATGTATGTGCGGCAATTTGCCTTTGAATAATTGATGTAAGTAATTGGCTTATCTAAGCTCTCGTGCCATAGTATTAATAGAAAAGTAAGCCGCTTGGGCGCTAGCGTTCCGTCAATACTTAATACGCACATAACCAAATGTGAAGATGGCGGCGCGGCTCCAACTAAACTGGCTTGATGCGTCTGGTTGAGTTTGCTCGTGGTGGAGATTGGATGGCGTGATGAATATGGTTTTTAAAATGATAACGCCTCCTTGACTTCAAGCTGAGCAATGGTGGGAAACACGAGAAAGAGGTGGATGTGCGAAAAAATTAGCAAGCGAAAATAACCGTTATTTTAAGAGGAGGTTTTATTTTGCTCTGTGATCAAAACCGAAGTATACCGAAAATGCTGTTAGTGAAATGTATGGCGTTTCTGACGAGCTGGTTAAAATACCTAAGGTTTCTGAGGCCTGGGCCTCTATTCAACTGCGTTATTACGATATCGCGTTTGACGTGTTTTGGTATAGTTTATGTCACAGTCGCCATTATTGTAAATGACATAAGAGTTATCAAAACGTTGACAATACGGAAACACGTCAAATACGGTATCGTTATTACCTTGTAGAATCCCAGCCCAGGATGCAAGCCGCGCAATATACCTACCTTTCTTTGAAGACGAACTACTGTTTATGCTGTGCTAGTGCCGCCATATTGGAACTAAGTTAGGACCGAACGCTGACATCTAAAGCGAAGTTGCCTTAATATTCGAGTCAACATACAAAACATGAAGTTTATAAATCTCTATCTTTATACAGACGAGTCCTTTCGGATCACAGACACTTGGATCCTATACGATATTATACGTTATCTACTGTAGCACGACTATTTAAAAAAAACTTTAAAATGATCGTACTACCGAACACACGGAGTATACCGGTGCTCAATACGTAGAATTTGTGGAATTAAAAATGCCGAACAACGTTTTAAAGACAAAGATTTATTTTAATTAAATCCTAAGTCGAAATACACAAATGAGAAATACACACATTAAAATAGCAAGCCGTACAAATGGATTTTAACAAAACCCTAAATATAACGTTGATGTACACAATTCAAAGGTACCTAAACAGATAGGTTCTTGACACCGTAAAAGAGGAAAGCGAGCCGGTTATGTGTTCACAAATACAATTATCGTTGACCAAATTAAAAAACCGAAAAAGAACATTATAAATGCTGTTCGATCAGGCGCGCGGGCCTTTTTTTGAATTTAGGGGGAATAAAAAGGTGATAGGGGTTACTGGGTAGTATGAAGGGTGAGAGATGGTGACTAAACTACCAGTCAACAAATACTGGAATGTTACTACGGAGACGTCGCCTAAGCAACACTACGAAATGTGACAATGGTATACTCACGGTTTCTGGGGTGACGTTTGTGTACAGAGACTACCAGTTAAAACAACTTATACAGGAAAAATAATTAAAAAGGAAAAAAATGCACGCGCGCACTAGTCGGTCTCCATCCGACCGCGGTGTTAGTCCGTAGCTGGAGGGTAAACTCGATACGCGCGCCGGGTGTAGTCTGGCGCGGGCTGAGCAGTAGTGGTGCGGAGTCAACCTCTCCACGCCGTGGTGCCGGTTAGGGTAGGTGGAAGGACTGGAGCCTGGTTGGTGCGTAATAGCACTGGTGCCAAATGGGGTAGGCGGTAGGAACTGGAAAGAATAGACTAATAAATCTACGAGAACCAAACGAGGGGAACGGAATCGGGGGAAAACGAACACAGACGAAGCGTAACTTACCCGGGGAATAAACCGGTACAGCGGTGCCTTCGTGAGGCAGTACAAGACTCGAAAGTGGCCAAAAAAGGTTGAAGACTGAGGAATCTTGCGGGCGATACACTAGAGAGCCTTCACTGATCAAAACATGACTTTTCTTCAAAAAAAATAATCTTTATGTGACTATCAACATGTCAGCTCCGAATTCATAATGCTCGAGAACAAGCGAGCGGAGAACGTCAGG
Organism: Acleris holmiana; assembly: GCA_949316455.1. NCBI lineage: Eukaryota > Metazoa > Arthropoda > Insecta > Lepidoptera > Tortricidae > Acleris > Acleris holmiana. Next base: position 11,864,791 of record OX438782.1, on the reverse strand, counting down.
AAAAATTCGAAAGTTTTTGAACTTAAAAATTTAAAAATTAAAAAAAATACATGACAAGCGACCAAAGAATAACATCACGTACCGGAACAAGGAGGTAACAATACGACGGTGCAAAAAAAGGTTTAACTTTGCAGCGGTAATGCTGCACTACCCAGCGGCTCGAATTTGCAGGTTTACTCACGATATATTTCTTCACCGTAAAGGCATTGGGTTAGAAAAACTAAGTGGCCATGGCAACTAAACTCAAACTCACTTCATTAATTTGACAAGAAACACTGCAACACGACAAACATACCTACCGAATCAAACAAAAAACGAAAAACTAAAAGGACAGAACATACAGATTTAGAATGTGGCGAATTTGGGGACGTTGCGCTGTAGTGTGACGTCAAAAAGGACTCGGCTAAGCATGTGCATGATTTTCAGCTGAACCCTAATGGGGTTTGAACTCAGTTCCTTACGATCACAAGTCACCCTGACAATCCGTGTAATTAATCTATATATAAATGAATCCCTATTTCCCTTGGTCACGGCATCACGCATGAACTGCTGGACCGATTTCGCTAATTCTTTTTTTGTTGTGTTCGTTATCGTTAGGAGAAGGTTCTTACGAAAAAAAAAATGTGAAATCCACCGGGGAAGTCAGAAATTTGCAGCGGGGTGAAGCCGCTCGCGGGTAACTAGTTCACAATAAATTTAAAGAAGGCACCTAACTTAACATACGCTAGCTCGGATATTTACTAAAACCCTAGTTTGGTTTACTATGAAAAGGTCTTCAATAAATACCTAAAAAGATTAAATTTGACACTCAGAAAACCAATATGTTAGATAGAATTAAATTACGCATAAACGCTAACATTTCCATTTAAACCTATTTTAAGAATACATTCGGATTTCGTTTGTTTTCCGCTGAATACAAAAGGATTTTTATGATTGTTCTATCCATTTTTATTTGCGAACGTTTTTCCATTCACTTTAGCCCGAAGGCATATCATCCGGTGTATTGTCATCAAAATAAAGCGTATTTTGAAATATATAAAACACTAGCGACCCGCCCTCGCTTCGCTCCGAAAAAATGATGTTAGTAACCTCGATATCATTTTTGAAGACCTATCCAAACCCACACGTATGGGTTTGATGAAAAAAAAAATTTGAGTTTCAGTTCTAAGTATGGGGAACCCCCAAAATTTATGTTTTTTTTTCTATTTTTGTGTGAAAATCTTAATGCGGTTCACAGAATACATCTACTTACCAATTTTCAACAGTGTAGTTCTTATAGTTTCGGAAAAAAGTGACTGTGACATACGGACGGACAGACAGACAGACATGACGAATCTATAAGGGTTCCGTTTTTAGGCATTTGGCTACGGAACCCTAAAAAGATGTTTATTCAGTAAGTAGGGGTAGGTAGTAGGGGGGTGTGGGGATAAGACAACCGGTGAAATTACTAGCATAGAGGCATTCCATCTTAGTCCTCAGGGTTGGCAACGCATTTGAGGTCTTAGGATTATAGTCTTGAGAATTCAAATGTCTATGGGTCTCAGATTCCACTTACCATCAGGTGGCCTGACTGCTCGTGTGCCTTCTCCTTAACATAAAAAAAAAAAAGGCCGCAAGGGCACTTTTACTCGTCAAAATATTTAGGCTGTCTCTACACTAGTGTGTTTTGAGCGTCGGTACCCTGCCAGCGCCCGCGCAACCTCTACGCAACGTGAGCAATGTATATCGAGCGTATACGTCTCACTAGGGCCTACGCAGCCCCAACGCAATGACAATATCTTGTTTTGAACGTCGGCGTCTTGCCAGCGTCTTGTCAGCGTTCGCGCAGCGTAGATATTGGCCACCACAGACGTTAGTAAAACGCCGACGTTGCGGCGACGCTGCATAGGCGCTGGTGTGATGCTGGTGAAACGCTGACGCTCGATAAGTCACCGCTCACTAGTGTGGGGTCAACATTAACTAGCAGGTAAAGCATTGATATCAATAGGTGTAAAGACATTGTCTAGAGGCTCTGAACGTCATCGCAAAATGGTATCAATAATGTAGTACTTATGAAAAGTGTATGAGCTAACATTGATCTGAATGGCGGTATACCATTTGGCAAATAATGATAGCCAGCAACAATGACGTCAATAGCAGAAAAAGTTCACAACTTATTTAAACTTGGTTATCCAAAAGACAGACTTAGTAACAAAGCAAATCAATTCGTCCTCTAGCGCTGTAGTTCACAAAACTTCGAGAGTCATCGGGCTTGTTCCAATTACGCATTGTTACTGGGAACTTGTTACCAATTTATTGGTATCGAATATGATTCGCACCTTTTATAACGCAACGAGATAACACACGTCGTATTTAACTCAAAATTGTACCCAAACGCGTTCGATTTAGAATTGGATTTAGTGTGAAATATTTTGAAGTTAGGATAGTGTTTTATTGAGCTGTGTGAATTGACCTTGCGTAGAAATGTGACTTTCGGTAATTGAGTGGTTATGTGTGGTTATCGACTTGTCATGGTGATTTAGGTCTTGGATAGTTGTTAGCTATGTGTAGTTTTATCTCAGTTGAGAGCAGACCTGTGGTTAGACAAGATGTATTGCGAGAATGTTGTCGTTATCGATAATAAAAGATAAAGGATCGAATAACAGAATTGAGTTTCATTGGTACGATTTAGGAGAAAATGAAAAAAAAAAAGAAATGTGATGTTTCCCCTGTGTGGTTGCCGGGTTAGAATAGTGCCACTCCATGTTTTCTCGTGGATGTCGTAAGAGGCGACTAAGGGAATAAGGGCTTTTAGTATCGTTAGGCGATGGGCTTGCAACCTGTCACTAATACACTGTTAAACATCTTAGCCTACTTGTGCAAAATGTGGTTACAGAATTATCAAGTATTTTTAGAGTTGTTGGTATTTCTGTAGCTCTGCCTGCCCTACTCTGCGAATGAAGGCGTGATGTTATGTTATGTAAAAAAAGGATATTAAACGCAGTACACAAAGTTTGACCCATTTATTAAGATTTTATAATACAGAATCTAAACTTGTTAAAATTTTAAAACCTCTTCAAAGGTTTAGATTGTTTTTTTGGCATCCTTATTTTACTAACGTAATATTTAAATTCAACAATAAAGTTTAATAGGCTTAAAAAAGGCAGTGTTGTTGGTATTTCTGTAGCTCTTCTTAGCTCACTCTAGGAATGAAGGCGTGATGTTTTGTATGTATGTAATGATATTGGCTTAAACATAATTAATTTCTGAAATAGAAGCAGTTTTTTTAGAGGTCCATATTTTTTAAACATGGAACAACAGCCGCGACGACATTCCTGTGGTCGATTTTGAATAGAGCGTTTTAGCAGGGGTCTGAACTATGACTTTTTAAAACTTCATATCTTATTAAATAAACATGACAATTATATCGCTTATACAGTTATCCTTCTCTTTCATAGCACTTTCCAGAGACCTTAAGAAAGAAATATATGCATGTTCTTTATTGCGATTTTATTTTAGAGAAGAGTAAAGAGTACAGTGTTTTCAGTTCACGAAGTCCCGTCTCACTCCTTCTATTCTATATTGACGCAACCTGTATCGTCAACGTCAATTTGAAAAGTGAGGCGCACCGACACGTCGTAGATTGAAATGAATATACTTAGTTTTAGATCATCTAGACATATTTAGATAACAGATAATAACAAGTAACATTCAAAATTTAGTCAAAAACAGTAATAAACGGGTTAAGTTAGGTTATGTTAGGTTACCCCTCCGATTGTGCTGCCACCTTGCCGTGGTGGGGGGGCTTGCGTGTCTCTATGATCCCCGTGGCTATACCGGACAGGGCTACCCATACCGGAAAGGCTCGGGGTGAGGGGCCAGACTAAGAGCGGCACGACCCTATCCCATTCCCACCTTCCCGACTTCCCATTCCTTCCTAGCTCCCATCCTTTCCCCTTTTTCCACCGAGTCAGTGGCGGGATATCCACTTTTCAGGGCCAGCGCGGGCCCGGGGAACTAAATACTCCCCAAAAGAGCGCACATGAGGGGGGCGACGAGGGGGAGTTTGAAGGGACGGAGCTCGGGTAGGGGACCCCGTATCCCGTTCCCGGAAAGCGACCCTGGTTCGCCCAGACGTGAGTCTCGGGTCTAGTGACCTCTGTTTTCAGAGGACATTTTAGACCTGGGACAGGTGTAGTGTGGGTGCTTGAAGGAACGTGGACTTACCCCGGTCACTGCGACTGGGGGGAATAGCCTGCCGGAAAGCACCCTACACTCCATGCAGGCTGTGAAGGGAAGGCGAACCCAGCTTTTGCTGATCGCCTGAACTTCATGGGGAGCCACGTGGGTGAAGGGCCCACATTGCACGGCTCCTCCAGCTTGGGGAGATCGCTGTGTGCGTACGCAGTCGTCTCCTCCTTTGGCGGTGTGCTCTTCGGAGCGGGCTGGGAGGCGCCCAGCGGTCAATGCTTTGGCGGTCCCGCGGCGTCTCCGTTAACCAGCCAGGAGGGTTACGCCGGAGTGGTTTTAAACGGTAGTTCACTTAGGTGAGAGTCCGTTATACCCCCCATTGCACGGTCATCCTTAGGCCAGGGGGGATGCGTAAATGCATTTCCACTTCGTCATCAAAAAAAAAAAAAAAAGGTTATGTTAGGTTAGAAATAAAACCTTTAACGAGTGAGTTTTTATGGCATGGAGATAAATACATAAGCAACCTGGTGTTAAGTCTGCAATCTCAAGATATGAGGTTTTAAATACAAAAACTTTATTTATTAATTAATATAGGTTTTGTATTTTTTGCGTAACTCCCGAACAAACAAAAACAGATATCCAAGATTTTAAATCAGGGTAAAAATCTTAAATCTACCGACAAAATTTCTGTTAGTTTATTAACAGTAGAGTTGAAAGGAAACTGCTGTATAATTAATAAAGTAAGAATGATATATAGTAAAATGAAAATATAAAATATGGAAATACACCGCGAGGAAATATGAACGAAAATTCTGGAAAATTTTAACAAAAATATGAGTTTTCCTATAATTTTCTTTGAGAAAAGGCGACACAACGCAGCGTCCGCTTTTGCACCGAGAGCAAGAGACACGCAGATATGAGCGAATTAGAAAAAGTTACAACCAACTATCTGAATTGTGTATTTCTATATCTTTAAGCATCCCATTTTCAAAACGAATCCCATTATCCTCATTTAATATTATAAATGCGAAAGTTTGTTTGTATGTGTGTTAGTTTGTTACTCTTTCACGCTGCCATGGCTGGATGGATTTGGATGCAATTTGGAATGGAGATAGCTTATACCCTGTATTAACACAAAGAAGACTTTTCATCCCGGAAATTTTAAAAGTTCTTGAGGGAATTGCTGACGAAGTCGTGGCTAGAAATATATAAGCAATATCTAAGTATTAAATCTGGTGGTTTAATCATATTGTTTCCCATCGTTTAATTTTTATTCCTTGCTTCGTTACCCTGTTGATAAAAGAAATGTTCAACAAAATATAGGTCAAAAACTTAAGTAAAGGACCTTGTTGTATGTGGTTGTGTACAAAATTAATAAGAAACTTATGTCAACTTCCAAATATAGAACGTCAAACGGTTTATACAGATGTGTTACAACTACATACAACAGGTCCTTCAATTAAGTTTTTCTCCTATACACACATAAAAAATAATATTATATATGTATAGGGACCTTTTTGATGTTAGTATAATATTGATATCGATACCTATATCGATTTCTATATCCCTGAGGCATGTTATGTCTACAGGTGTCCTAGAAATAAGTGTAATAATAGACATCCATTTATATGCTAGTTAGATTTTTAACATGAAAGATTGTGTAAATATTTTTGTTTTTGTGTTCAAATCAAGCCTAAAAGCCTGAACGGAATGAAATTTAGTAGTCACTCGAATTAGTTCTTATCAAGAAGGTTATATATGACACTGGAGATTGCACGGCGAACAACGCCTTGAAGCCAGGAAAAGTGACCTTGAATGACGTTGCTTATGTTTTCTGTCCCTTTCTTTTCATCCTAAAGAAAGCCACCAAAAATGTCGCTTATGCTTTTGTCACTTTTTTTTCATCCTAAAGAAAGGGACAAAAACATAAGCGACGTCATGCAAGGTCACTTTTCTTGGCTTCAAAGCGTTGTTTGCCGTGCAACCTCCTGTGTTATATATAAGCTTCTTGGTTCTTATCCAGTTTTGACTTATAGGATGGTATCCGATGATCGTAAGAATACTATTATTTCAAAAAATGCTTTAGGTTTTGAGGGAATTGCATCGCAATCGCATTGTTGTTTACCGGTGTCAGGTGTGGGGACAATACAACCGGTGAAATGATTAGCATAAAGGTATTTCATGTTAGTCCTCAGAGATGGATACGCATGTGCGGTAGGATTGCAGTCTTCACATCAGTCTTAAGATCACAGATCGCATTTACTATAGAGGCATGTGATGTGAGGCTTTCCCATAAAAAAAACATATGTCGCAAGCAAAAGTTAATGTAGTTAAAATAGTAGATTGTTCAACAAGGGACTAAAGTAAGCCATTATTTACTGAGATATTTATCCACCCGAGCAAAGCAAGTCAATGTAGTTCGATTGTCATTATGGCTTTTTAGTCTCGGGTTAAACACTCTACTTTTCACTTCGATTGGGAGTGAAATAAACCTTAAATTAAAATAGATTTAACGTGGACTCGTAAAAAAAAAAACTTAATAGCGCCATAATTTCTACTCTCAACCTGTCACTGTAATGCAAAGTTAGGACATAACAAATACCCCATAGATAATATTTCCGAAACAAACACTGAGGTGGTGGAGGTTGTATGCCCAGCACCAGCCTGCAACATCATCAAATGGCAACATGTATCTGGCTGTTTTTGGTTTCCCGAGGCTTTTACTTATAAAGAAATAAAAAAAAAAGTATTTTAGTCTCTAGGGATTCAAAATGTCACTATAGTCCCTAGGGATTATATGCATCACTTTAGTCCGCCTAGGGCATGGCTATGGCATGGGAGTCGTTTAAGAGCGTGAAAAGTGAAAAAATCTTTAGCTAGCTCTTAGCTTATGTTTCTTGTATAAATAAAGATAAACGCTGGCTCTTTGATGCACCCGCTCATTCATAAAGCTCGCCCGTGTAGCTTTGAGCTTGCGACTCTGAAAGCCGAGCTAAAACTTACCGTAAATTTACACTTTAACGCGTTTTTTTTTTAAAGTATTCAGCAAGCGTTAACTATGGTGACTGTAACATGAAATTCGTTGCAACCAACGCCATTATTGCAATGATGGCATAAAAAATATTCTTTTGCATCTTTTTACTTTTAATTAAACTTGACATTACTTTAAATAATGATAACGTTAAACACAACCTTTGCCTCTATCCTCCTCGGTAAAACCTTTTCGACACGTTATCGTATTTAACTAGGCCACCATTACTAAATCCCAGGCCCTCTAATCTACTGCGCTATAACGATATCGCATTTGATGTGTTTTAGAATCGTTTATGTAGTCGCCATTATTGACGACTGTGACATAAACGATTCGAACGACTGGACTGGGGTTCTACACGGTAATAACAATATCGTCTTTGACGTGTTTCCGTATTGTCAACGTTTTGATTACTCTTATGTCAATTAAAACAATGGCGACTGAGTCATAAACGATTCTAAAACACGACAAATGCGATATCGTTATAACGCAGTAGAATAGAGACCCTGCTCTCTAGTAAATAAGAGGTATCCTAACGTAGACAATACGATAACTTATCAAAAGCAATACGGTTTTACCGGGTAATATAGAGCCCCTAAAAAGTCAACATTTCATGCAAAACACAACGTTACAAACATACATTTTTGCTGCGTTATCCAGCGGTTAAATTTTGACATTGAGAGTCAAAAACCTCCAAATCAAAAACAAATTATTACCTGTTCCTATTTACGTTTTTACGGTAATTATTCCACTTATGTTAACCCGCCCCCGCTCGTGTGTGTGTTGTTCGCCCGTGTGGTTGCCGGGTTAGAATAGTGCCACTCCATGTCTTCCCGTGGATGTCGTAAGAGGAGACTCAGGGAATAAGGGCTTGTAGTATTGTTAGGCGATGGGCTTGCAATCTGTCACTAATACACTAGTAAACTTCTTGGCCTGATTGTGCAAAATGTGGTTACAGAATTATCAACAAGTCTGTTTAGAGTTGTTGGTATTTCTGTAGCTCTGCCTACCCCACTCTGGGAATGAAGGCGTGACGTTATGTATGTATGTATGTATGTATGTTAACCCCATACTTAGATATCGTAATCAGAGTGTTAAAATTATGTCAGGGAATTATTATTACATTGCATGCAGTTCAGTTTACGCTGGGAGAAAAGAAGAAAGCTGTAACTCCTATCGCTTTGTCCTTTACGCAGGTTTTATTAGGACTACATCGCTTTTATTCCTAGCTTTCATTTTATAGTTATTGTATTGTTTTTAAATCGGTCGTCAAGGTAATGAGGGCTATCAAAACGGTGACAATACAATAATAGGGGTAAGCTTTGTGTCAGCGAAGGGGTCAGGTTAAAACAATAATAGGCTAGATGTATTTTTTTATGCTGCCTTATGCCAATTGATCTTGTTTTATGAGGGTTGAATGTTTATTCAGGGTAATTTTTTAATAGGTGCACGAATTTTAATATTTGCTTCGCACACATATAGTGTTATTTTTACTCTAGCTTGAAAAATATTAGAGATATTGCCGATTCAATAATTCCACTAACTTAACGATATTCATGGACCCTCTAATGCAGGGGTGCGAGGAGAGGGGAGTGTTGTTAAGTAAGTTAAAAATGAAATTTCAAAAATTAAAATATCAGTTGGAGAGGGGCTTGTTGTCTGATAATCCGTACATGAAATTTCAAATTTCGAATATCAATACAGTGTATCGCATACCTACTGCTTGACAACCCATGTCATCATTTCTAGTTTAATTTACTATTAAAAAAGAAAACCGGGCAAGAGCATGACATGTCGGACCGGTACTATTAACACAAAAAAATGCACCAGCAAAAGAGCGTATCTTCATGGCACTTACGTCGTTTTGTTGAGAATCGCAATTTCGGCCAATAACAAATAAGTTTCGTTTGTAACATTTTCATACATTTTTGGACGTATGGTTTAAAAGATAAAGGGGAGGGGGACACAATTAATGCAGCTTTTAACATTCACCTAATCAAAAAAATGCTTAAAGCTGTTTTTAAAAGATCAGTCGAAATACTTACGTGCCACACGTTGATTACCATTTAAGCGACATAATCCTGAAACTCTTTTTTTTCTATGCTTTTCAATCCATATCACTAGAGTAAAATAGTAATGTTTAACATGAGTCGTCATCTCAATTGACTTGTTTTGCTAAAGGCTACGAGCGTAGCACGTAGCGGCGTTTTGCTGCTCGTAGCTTGTAGCGACCCGCTACGAACAGTGTTCTTGCATGTTTGATAATTATAGTAATGTTCAACATAAAGGCATGGCTGGGATGCTACACGGTAATAACGTTTTCGTCTTTGACGTGTTTCCGTATTGTCAACGTTTTGATAACTCTTATGTCATGAACAATAATGGCGACTGTGACATAAACGATTCTAAAACACGACAATCGGGTTGAGGTTAGGTAAACTCATTGGTACATGGAGACCGCGAGAGTTCGAACTAGTTACCTTGCGATCCAAAGTCGATCCTTTAAGCCACAATGCCACCGACGCTCTAGTTTTCACAGATAATATTGAGTCTCTATTTGTTTCCAAGAAAGTTCCTAAACATAATGCAAACGACTTTTAATAAAAGGCCTCTTCATAAATGGTGCTTTCATGTACGTTGCTACCTCAAAAGCAAAAAACACTAACTGCATATCAAGCCAAGCCAGATACGACTTTATGTCTTCATACGTAATGCTGTTAATTCTGTGTCTTATTATGCTTCACCCTGTTTTTTAGGTTCCACGGGCGTTGACCTGATCTGCATCCTTGATCAAACGGACGTATGTACAAGTTAACTGCTATTACAAAATGGACTTTTACTGTTTATAGTTAAGGTTGCATTTATAATAGCAATTTTATAACAGACGCGATTAGTTAGAATTATAAAGGATAGTCTAGACACGCTAAAATTACCTAGTCAGCATAATTCTTAAGCCAGTTTTTTAATGTTTTTAGTATTTTGTACTTTAACAGAATAATGAAATATTGTATGTAAATTAAGTAAAATACATTAAATCGTTTTAATTAATTCCATATCCATTAATTCATATTATATAATTATATATAAATATAATTGGTAAGTGACATATAAAACTAAGTTCCCTATTACGTTTAAAAATACAGCCTCTCTTGAAATGTATGACAGACGGACGGACAGAAAATGCCGTAGATTATAAGGTATCCTTTGGACACGAAACCCTAAACATTGTGCTGCCATTTTAAACTAATATTTGTATTAATTCCCGATAACTTATCAATTTATAACCTACGAGTATGATCGTATTAGAGCACTTAGCTACTCGCCCGAGGCGCTGTGGGCGAGTAATTGAGTTAAGTGCAACTTGCGGTCGAGTGCCCTCGCTTCACAATTATAGGGAAAATAAAAACTTGGAAATGGCTGCGATAAAAAATAATAATTAAAACTCAATCTCATAACATTTGACGACACGTTGGCCTCGTTGGTTGGTTTTGAAGCTAGAGGTCCCGGGTTAAAATCGCGGTAAGAGCAGATATTTTTTGTGTTATGAGCACGAGTATTTGTTCCTGAGTCTTGGCTGTTTTGTATTTATTTTGGTGTATATTTCTCTATTTAAATAAGTTAATCGTTGTATAGTAGGTACTCATAGTACAAGCTTAGAGCTTAGTTTGGGACTAGGTTAATTGGTGTGACATTGTCCCCTGAGATTGAATTATTTATTTGACAAAAACACACTGCAACGCAACGGGCATGGTGGAAAAGGGGCAACATTAGAGAAAATTTAACTGCACAGTTTGTACTCTACAGCATTGTTTTAGATAATTGTGCTGATGTTACTTTCGCACTGTGTTCTGCGTTCACTTAAAAAAATATATTTTTAACTAATTTCATAAACGGATCCCATAATCCAAAATGGTTATGACAAACCCAAAATATTTTGGAAATACCTATCCAACGACACCCCACACTATGGGGTAGACGAGAAAAAAAAATCCCCACGTTACGTGTAGGGGAGGTTCAATAAAAAATCATGTTTTAAATTTTTTATTTTACCACTTTGTTGGCGTGGCTAATATATTCATGCCAAATTACAGCTTTCTAGTACTAACAGTATCTGAGCTAAACTGCGGACAAATACAAGGTGTATGATTAATTATTGATGTCAAATAGTATGAGAAATATTTTCAGACTTCCGCTAATAGGAAAGTTAAGAAAAAATGCCATGCCGTATCTGTAAGTATTTACACAAAAGGAAGTTAAAAGAGATTACAGATTACTGTAAGTACTTGCCCATTCGTAACATTAATTTTATCCTGCCTACTAAAATATTTAAACACACTCGTGTACCCTTCCCCTACGTCATACACCGTCATTGCCGACAAAATGTTGTCTAAGGAGCGTCATTAATCTTCCTTTTGTGGGCAAATTCACCTGCCCGGACACAATAGAGAAATACGTCCAAGGCAGCAAGCTGGAAATGAATAACCTTACAGAATAACATGGAATCTAGCTCTCAAGGAAATCCATTTATAAAGACAAGACAAGACCTTAAGCTCTAGTAAGTTTGAATGACGTCGTATATTTTGTTATTTACTTTTGGCCGCGACTCTGCCTGTGAAGTAGTTCATCTTTATTAATCCGGGAATTGTCCTAGTTTTCGCGATAAATAGGTCTAGGTCGATCGTCCAGCCTAGGAAAAAGATAACTGCAACGAACAAATCGCTTTTTGGTAAATGAAAATATGGACAATTGTAAATTTGGCCTTAACTATTTCGACTAAACGGCAGATTTTCCCCGTCTCAGAGTAATCAATTAGTGCATATCTGTGGCTCAAACCTACTGGAGAACACCAAATTGCTTTTGGTATAATAGTGTATTGTCAACGTTACGATAGCTCTTATTTATATGACAGTAATGGCGGCCGAGTTAAAAAATAGCGAAAATATGTCAAAAGCAATGTACCATGTAGAGTAGAGTCCCACTTGTGTGGGTTGACGCGTTGAGCTGTGAAGCCGGCAAAAAAGCGCGAACAAAGCTAACCGAGCGATCATCTAAGTATAAATCCACTTGGGGCTTACTCATATTAGGTTGGTCTAAATAAGCAGATACCGACTTTGAAAAAAAAAAACGTACTAGCAGCAAAAGGTAGTCTCAAAAGTATTTTGTTTTTGATTAAAGTTATTAAGGTGGCTTTTAAACCACTGCAATTGTTTTAGGCGGGTGTCACTGAAGTCAGTTTTTAACCCCCGACGCAAAAAGAGGGGTGTTATAAGTTTGACGTGTAAGTGCGTGTGCGTGTGTGTGTGTGTGTGTGTGTGTGTGTGTGTGTGTGTGTGTGTGTGTGTGTGTGTGTGTGTGTGTGTGTGTGCGCGCGTGTGTGTGTCTGTCTGTGGCACCGTAGCTCTTAAATGGATGAACCGATTTGAATGCAGTTAGGCCAAACTAATTTTCATGAAATCTTGCTAAGAACCATCCTGATTAATGTAGCTTTATTTAAAAAAAACCTGCGTCTTAATCCGTTCCTCCGTTTGAGAGTTACGATGCCAGAAACAGACACTTAGGTGAAGAAGTTTAAAAAACGTGAAATAAATAAATAAAATAAGAAATTTAAAAACCCTTGATTTTTAGAGGTTTTTCTACAGACGGGTCGGGGGTTTTTTAAATTTCTAATTTTGTGTGAGTGCCGCTGTAGGAATTTTCATTTCTTCAAATTTCATATATTTTGATAAGAAGAGCGAATATATACCCTCGTCCGTGCTGCTGCGGAATTACGGCTTAACAAGTAATGTTACTCTCTCACAGCTAGAATATCTAAAATATCTCCACATTACTCATTAATCTACCCTTTCCTACCAGGGTAACAGATTGTTTAGGAATTCCTGAGTAGGGTCTTCATAAGTGCCACTATTGTGTGGAACTACGGACTTATTATTAGCTGTCACGTACAACACGGCGTATCAACCCGATGTATCTTCACAATTTCTGAGCGCCTAGTACGTGAGATCGACCGTTTGAGGGCGGCAGGTTGTTGAGATAGGAAATTATTTCCCAGGTGTGATGGTATACAATTACTTAACACATGCTTTACACACTTTATAAATAACCATAGGTGCAGTTGCATTAAAGTTAAATAGCATGTTCATAAGGGACTATAAGGGAGTAAAAGTGAAAGCTATGTGGATGGTTAATGAGGGATTATCAAAAATGTATTTGAAATTTCATATACGAAGAGGCTCCCCCTTTTCAGTTTTAAAAAGGACAAACGAACGTGAGGATTGAATTTCACATCACCGAGTGTGGCTGCCGCAAATGGAAAAAAATAACGGGAGAACTGTGGGCTTTTGTTAAATCTAATGCTGGAAGTAAGTACGTAATTGCTCGCTGGTTTCCCCGTAACGCTACGTACTGACTGCATGAATGCTCGCTGTGTAACATGTTACATTACATCTCGTAACGTTAGTTAGTATATATCCAGCTTTACGATTCTAAAAATCCAGTTACAGAGAATAGAATACTTACCGAAAAATAGCAATAAATAACTTTTTAGCAGACCGAGTCGCGGGTGATAGATTATTAGTTACATTTATTTTAGGGGCTATATGCAGAAAAATGGTAAGAGGATATTATTATTTTGCGGGTGGTAGGACCTTGTGCAGGGTCTGTCCGGATCGCTACCACCATCTTATCTATTAACCTACCGCCAAAAAACAGTGTTCGTATTGTTGTGTTCCGGTTTGGGGATAAGACAGCCGGTGAAATAACTAGCATAGGGGCATTCCATCTTAGTCCTCAGGGTTGGCAACGCATTGCAGTTTTAGGATTGCAGTCTTGTGAATGTGTATGTCTATGGGTCACAGTTTCCACTTACCATCAGGTGGCCTGTGTGCTCGTTTGCCTTTTCAATATAAGAAAAAAAAAACACAAACTAAAACCCGACTTTTGAGAGCATTTTTTTTAGTAGTCGGGTTTTAGTTTTTGAACTTGTTTGTATTCAAATTATTTTGGGGTTATAATTATGAAGTTTTTTTAATGAAAATGAAAACTAATACGATGTGTTATTACTGTAATCCGAATACACTAAAATTAAAGACAAACTAAGATCGTCAATGTAATTGTAAGAATACTTAGATAGGCAGCTAACAATATATCTATATACATATAATTTGAAATGTGCTGATAATGCCCTTTCATTTGACACACCACACAGTTTTTTTTTTTATATAATTCATGACTTTATGTCCTCTAGAGGGCGCTATATTCAATTTAATGTGACGTCATATAGCCTATAACCAGCGGACCATCAAAACGCTTCCAACGACACCCCATTTGTTAAATTTTGATAAGTGGTTCAAAGGTTATGAGGAAACAGGTGAACATACATACATACCGGTCAAATTATATCCCTCCTTTTTGCTTCGCCGTAGTCGGGTAAAAATAACTTTAGAAAAGTAGGTACGTAACCGAAGATCTCAAAATATTCTGCCGTAGTCCACATCATTTTGAGTATGTTACTCTGCTTAGCTACTTTTGATGCTGACTGTACATGATCGAAACACTTGAGTGCTTTCTCTTGAAAACTCGTTATTAAAAAAACTTAAAGACATCTTACAATTCTTAAGAGCTCTCAAATCGTGAAAAGAAACAATAAATTGCTCGTCACAAACTGTAACAAATCTGGAGTTCGAATCCAATAAGTCATTCATTCAATTTCACAATTTCCAAATTAAATTCTATATCATTGCAAAGTTTAAACTTAGTTACTTTATATTGTTTATTAACGTCGCTGAGTTAAGGGACGTATTATCTGATCTTCACTGAGATTCCCATCGACACCTCAAAGTATACGACTAGTCAACTTCCAGCGATTCAAATGGATAGAGCTGTGTAATGAAATATTTTGTCGTCATGTGGTTTGTATTACATAAGTTAAAGAATGGTTTAGATAATATGCAATCTAAACACTGCAATCGTAAGACCGTAAATGCGTTGCCAACCCTGAGTACTAAAATATGTTATTAAATAAATAAAAATCCCTATTAGCGGCATTTCCGATTAAACGAGCATTATTACACAAAATACTCCCCTCTTTTCGCGATGGGGGTTAAATAACCTGAGGAATAGAAGTTAGCATTGACAGGGAAAAATCTGATTTCGTCCACTGTAATAAGCTATCTAGTAAAAAAATATTCAAAGCCCTTTTGATTCCGCAGGGTAAAATACACTAGTTAAGACCTTATAACTTTATCAGTTCCATGGCCCCAGTTTTATTTCGCGACGCTCAAGCTAACAACAACTTTATATTAACTTAGTAAAGTCTAAGGTTGCGCGTGGCAGGCCAATTGTATAAACAGGGGAAACCTGTTGCTGTAATACGTTTAGGAGCATCTCGTTTACATAATTCGCTGGGAGATGAGACCTTCTCTGCTGTCCTCGGTGCCTGGTAGTTTTATCGAAAAACGAGACTTACGGTTGAACATTTTTTCACTTCTTACGCTCTAAAATGACTCATAGTAGACAGTAGGCGGACTAAAGTACTTTTTCTTTTTAATCTAATATATAAAATTTTCGTGTCACGGTGTACGTTATTGAACTCCTCTGAAACGGCTCGACCGATTCTTATGAAATTTTGTGTGCATATCGGGTAGGTCTGAGAATCGGCCAACATCTATTTTTCATTACCCCTAAGTGACATGAAAGAAAAAAAAAGCAGCGGGCGAAGCCGCTGGCGGGTCGCTAGTTTCCTTATAAGTAAATAAAAGCCTTGGAAAACCACAAACAGCCAGGGCCTCTATTCAGGTGCGTTAAAACGATATCGTGTTGGACACGTTTAAGAATCGTTTATGTCACAGTCGCCATTATTGTAAATGACATAAGAGTTATCAAAACGTTGACAATACGGAAACAGGTCAAAAACGATATCGTTATTACCTTGTAGAATTCCAGCCCAGATACTCGTAAATGTTGCCATTTGATGAAGTCGCTACACAGTAGTAACGTTCGTAGCATACAAGTAAAGTTCATACCTACGAGGGGCGGCTGAAAATTTCTAAGCCTAATGTAAAAAAAACAATTTAGTAAATTTAAGTAATTTTTATTTTTAATTGTAATACCCCCTGTAATTCGATGCATTTCTTACATTTATTATACAGGTTGTCTCATTTAAATCGGTCAGTATGGGAAATTCTAAAACTATAAGTCATACGAAGATCTGTTCTTAGGAACCATGTCGTCGATTTTAATAAGAAGAAAACCTGCATTCATACATTTATAAAAAACCTGTACTCAGCTCGGGAATCGAACCCGGTTGTTTTTAATGTATAAATGTAGTTTTTCTTCTTATCAAAATCGATGACATGGTTCCTAAGAACAGATCTTCGTATGTCTTATAGTTCCAGAATTTCCCATACTGACCGATTTAAATGAGACACCCTGTATAATGCTTTTATCGCTAAATGACGTGTAAAAGAGCCCAATGGTGGCCTAATTCCACCGGTAGAATTACTAGCATAGAGGCAATCCATGGGTTGGCAACGCATTTGAGGTCTTAGGATTATAGTCTTGAGAATTTCAATGTCTATGGGACTCAGATTCCACTTAACATCAGGTGGCCTGAGTGCTCGTGTGGCTTCTCATTAACATAAAAAAAAACTGAATAAACGTTTTGATTTTGATACGAACGACGCTCGGTGTTCCAGGTACTATTAATAAAACAAGGTTCAAATAAGAAACCAAAATCAACTCAGGTACAAAATGAGCTAATTAATTAAGTACTGAATACGCCGGAGCACCCCGAAGACCTATCAAGTAATCGGAGATAAGTTCGCGAATTTAATTTAAACGAGCCGAGATGAGTTCCTAACTCGGGGGGAGATACGGGAGAGAGTTACTAGCAGAGACGCTGGATTACACATTAATCTGCACCTGTATTCTACTAGGTAAAATCATATTGCCTTCGAAACGTTATCGTATTGCTCTTAACTGTGCCGCCATTACTATCAAGTAAATAGGACCTATTGTAACTAGTTATCAGATATTACAGAAGCGCGTGGAGCTAACTCTATGCTTTTGTTTAGTCTACAAGAGAAAATACTTTCTTACCTAACAATTGTCCTCACGTGTGATATCTAACTATGTACTTATTCCTCATGATTTCTCTTTCTAACAAAGTGGGTTTTACCGAAGTTTAACAGGACTGAAGCAAAAAAAACTATACTAATGCGATAGTATTTTTCTCTCCTGAAACGTCGATGGATTTTTACGACTTTTGAATATTACGAGTATGTTGTATGTAATATTATGAAATAATAGGTCTGCACGTGCTCCTTTCCAAGAAAATATTTATCGGAAAGAAACACATACTAGCTTTTCATGAGAACTACAAAATATAAAAAAATGGTGGAACTTGGATTAGATTTAGGGGGTGAGAAACGTCATCACCCGGCGCTATATTTGTATGGATTATTTTTAACAGCTACGCGGTTAAAGTAACACTTCACAATCCTTTTAATAGAGCCCCGATGTCAGAAGATAGACATGACGAACTGAGTAAAACCCATTCGTTTCCGTTCCAACTTTATCGTCATGTGTCGCCCCCTGACTCTGGCCTATTTGTGAATTTCGTCAGGTACTCGGCTGACGTATTGGATTATGCAGAGGGTTGATCACTATGCGGAGCAGATGAAAAATCAATCCTTTTTCACGCCGTTGCAAACTCGATTCAAGAAAATTGTCGACTTCTTGCCATTATAATGTAAGTTAGGAATAATATTTTATTAATGATGCGTCGTTTTTGTTTCATCGTCACTACATAGTATAAAAACAAAGTCGCTTCCCGCTGTCTGTCCCTATGCTTAGATCTTTAAAACTACGCGTCGGATTTTGATGGGTTTTTTTAATAGATACTCGTAGAGTGATTCAAGAGAAATTTTATACCGGGTGATTTTGGGGTTATGATCCGGAATGGCCAAAAGTGAATAAGATGGTCATACTGAACAACTTTTCCGATGGGATGAACCACGACATCGCCAAAAAAAAAAACAGCTGTTCCATACATTAACGGTGAATTAATTGAGAGTTAATGTATGGAACAGCTGGTTTTTTTTGGCGTTTTCGTGGTTGGTCCCAAAGGTTGTTCAGTATGACCATCTTATTCACTGATGGCCCCAAAATCGCCCAGTATATACTATACTTTTACCCAGAGCGAAGCGAGGGCTGGTCGTTAGTAATATTTACAAATCGTAAAAAAGTGTGAAGCTGGGATAAATATGATTTTAACAGAAATATTTTTAAATCCAAATTGACAAATTGGCTTTTGCAAAATTGTTTTTATAATATAAATGAATTTTTGAATTATAGTGACCTAAATAGATACTAAGTAAGGAAATATCGACTATTTTACTTCTAATGACTAATGATTGTGTTTTTACGGAATGTTATTTATGAATGTTATTACCTATTTATTGAATTATAATTTCTATGTTTGTATTGTAATTGATAATTGTATTTTAGATTTATATAATATTTTTTTTAGACTAACTAATAATATTTGCACGCTTGCATGCAGGCTGAACGCATTGGATTTTTAGTTATTCAACATCTGCTTTATGTTTACTGTGTTCTGGCAAATAAATATGATTTGATTTGATTTGATTTGATTTGACAGTAAGTGACGGAAGCGCGTGAAGCTAACCCCTTGTGCTTGTTTAGTCCACAAGATACTCTTTTAACTAACAATTGTCCTCGCTTAAGATATCGATGGACTTGTTTCTCTAATAAGTTCATGGGAGTGTCTATTTCACGCAACAGTGTGAAAAATATGGTAGTCGGTCGTATTCGACAAGAGTAATTTGTGAAGACGACGTTCGTTAGACGAAGTAGTTAAAACTAGTTAGGCGACCGCTTTAGGTGAACGACTGACCCGGGTTGCTATATTCAAAACGTCTCGTTAAAACGTGATGTCTCGTTAAAATTTGACATTTCCTACATACAAAATGTATCAATATTTTTTACAGAAACTCATTTCATACAATGTATCACTTCGCAGAATTTTCATTTCTTAGAAAGCTAATTTTGTGACCTTACTGTTTTTCAGATTATTTTTTGGTGGTTACAGGTGTAACCTAACCTAACCTACGTAACTTATGCTTAAGATAATCAGAAAACATTAAGGTTTCAGCAGTAGTTAGCTTTCTATGAAATGAAAATTCTGCGAAGTGATACATTCTATGAAATGAGTTTCTGTAAAACAAGGGGTCACCGTTTTGAATATAGGAACCCAGGGTCAGTGTAATTACCACTTAAGCTTTATTTTTCACGCGGAGCCCTAGAGGTTTTACTTTTACAGAGTCCCAGGGCTCCGAGCACACTATGAGAATAACTGAAATACGCCATACTGGGGTAACCACGTCGCGATTTGTTCCCGATTCGTCATAGTCCAAATTGGTCATCTTCCAATCTCGATAATTTCCTAATTGGTCATATTCCTATCTCATCATATTCCAGATTCGTTACGCACAAATTTCTTTTAGAACTCCTCTGTGGTAAATGTTATGATTATTCCATTATTTGCCAATTCTTTTGGACTCCGCCTTAAGTAAATTATTGTCTAATAGCCGTAGTACAAATTATAACTACTAACTACAATCTAAGTTCTTATTATTCCTGTAAGCACGTGTTCGCGGTTTAATTTGACTGTACAATGACTAGTTTGGAAGCTGACGAATCTAGAATATAACGAGTTAGGAATATGACCAGTTAGGAAATTGACAAGTTTGGAAGATGACCAATTTGGAATAATAATATGACGAATCTGGAAAATGGCGAATCCACGTCGCTAGTATATTGCGAAGGATAAACCTCGGCAATCAAGCTGCGGTGGCCAAGTTCGTAACTTCTGGCTGTTCATTGGCTCAAGAAGGCCAAGTTCGGCGGCTAGGCCGTTTGAGGCACTGTGTGCTTAGGACCGTCTATAGCTACCGTTATTAAGGCTAGAGTCGATAGGTTGAATGTAATATTTGATTCTCAAATCTAATACTAAGACCTCAAATGCGTTGCCAACCCAGAGGACTACGATGGAATGTCTCTATGCTAGTAATTTCACCGGTTGTCTTATCCCCACACTGGAACACAACAATGCAGCTGTTGCTTGGCGGGCGGTTAATGGATAAGATGGTGGTAGCGGTCCGCACGGAGCCTGCACAGCTGCTGCTGCTGTATGTTATTGCACAGCAAAAGCACAAGCGGCGGATAGATGCCCGATGGCATTCTCTACCAGTGATCCTAACAAAAGTGATGTTTATTTCATAATCATACAGATAACAACAAAAGTATTGCACAGAAAAAGAAAGACAAAAAACAAAGCAAATTAATCCTTACTAAAATTATAAATGTGAAAGCGTGGATGTTTGTTACGCTTTTACGCAAAAACTACTTGACGAATCATCATGAAACTTTGTACACATATTCTGGGAGGTACTAGAAGTATCATAGAATACTTTTTAATAAAAAAATGTTTTTAAGAATAAAGACACAGTCACCCTGTCAGTCAATGACATTAATTTACTAGGGTTGTCATTAACTAGGTGTTCCAAGTGTTGGTTTTCGCTTAGTATGGAGAAACAAACTTTAACCCCCTTACTTATGAACGTGAAATAAGCTTGGAATAGTTTATGCCAAGCTTTGTCACTTTCTGTCAGTTACAAATGTCACAATTACAGATAAGGACAAAGCATGGCATAAACTATTCCAAGCTTATTCCACGTTCATAAGTAAGGGGGTTAAAGTTTGTTTCTCCATACTAAGCGAAAACCAACACTTGGAACACCTAGTTAATGACAACCCTAGTAAATTAATGTCATTGACTGACAGGGTGACTGTGTCTTTATTCTACTGCGTTATAACGACATCGCGTTTGACGTGTTTTAGAATCGTTTATGACTCGGTCGCCATTATTGTAAATGACATAAGAGTTATCAAAACGTTGACAATACGGAAACACATCAAAGGCGATATCGTTAATACCATGTAGAATCTCGGCCCAGCTAGGGTTGACATTATTTTGGCTTTGATTCGGTGTTTTAGGGATCCGGTCCAAGTCATAACCATCCACAAGGTCCAATTTTGGCTGCCGACGATTATTTTTTTTCTGAAAATGCATAAGTTAGAACAAACTGACCCTAGTTTGGCGCATTTTTTTGTATACCTACGACCTAAGTTGTTTTTTTGAAATAAATATTAAAAAAAAAACCCAATAACAACCTTGTTGTTAGCTTTTACTGCATTACAGTGACGGGTTGAGAGTAGTGGTTAAATTGCACAATCTACTATTTATAGAGTATACCTGTAGAACCTTGGGTTAAGTTTCGTTAATACAACAATCCTGGAAAGAGACAGTTTCAATAAAGAAATTGTAACCTGAAAATTGGGACAAATGCCACTGCGGGACACGAAAATACGACCATGTGATATAGGTACTCGTTCCCTATACTGACTCTGAGTCTGTCCGTTGGTCTGTCAAGACCCTTTTTATCTGAAAGCAAAAAGCTCAAAGCGATTGAAAATAACAATGTTATAACAAAGTTAATGTATCCTTCGGCAAACCAGTCAATCAAATAAAAGGATTCAATTGCAAATACAGCAGCAAATTAAAACATAAAAACTTTTAACCCAGCCGAGCTTTCAAATAAAATAAAAACTATTTCCAATTACAGCTCAGTCCTTTGATTTTTACCGCCCATAAAGTTAATAATGGAGTTCTGCAGTATTCTAATGAGTTCTCGTAAAAAGCCAATATCGTTACAGAAGAGTAATAAATGCAAAGTCCATTTATAGACTGTAAAAGCTAGGGCGTAAAAGAGATTTTTAAAGGGTATTTGGAAATGTGACATGGGGAAACATACAGAATTTTTATACGTATTTACCGGTATATATAACTAGTGAGCCGCTAGCGGCTTTGCCCGCTGCAAATTTTTTTTTGTTTATTTCATGTCACTTAGTGGTATGAAAATAAATAGTAGCCGATTCTCAGACGGTCTACTGAATATGCATATAAAATTTCATAGAAATCTGTCAAGCCGTTTCGGAAGAGTATGGTAACTAACACTGTGACACGAGAATTTTATATATTAGATAAAAGTACTGTTATATTGTCTTTGACAGTTCCTCTTAATGTTTACTTACTTTCTTGAATATATGGTGTTTAAGTATAATAGTCAGGTATATTAAGTACCTAAATGTATGTAATATCTTTATAGAATTCTTTGTCACAGTGTAATTTATGGCGTTAACGTTTGTACGTGACAGTTCACTGTCGCAAGCAACCCGCCTCTCCCTTGAAAACCAGCCAGGTTGACACCATGGCGGCCATTTTGCTGAGTGGAGACCATTTTGGCACACATATTCATGGTATAGATGAATTATCGAGAACATGGAATTGCATTTGTAGTGGTTGTAGCGTTTGCAACAAAAGGAGACTAATTTTTGTAGGTATTGCTTATGGGACAGATGAAAATTGTATATAGTTCTCCGGATGACTTCCTGTTCAAAATCGTCTGCTTCTGATGACGGACAAGTACGTAACTTTGTATTTCTCGGGGAGGTGAATTTCTTTGTTGATGCGGGAACAACATAAATATAAATAATATAAATGAAATATCATACAAAACATGTTAGGCGTGTTTTGTTTTGATCTTAATACTGTACGGTGGTACAGAACCCGTGTTTTTTTTTAATAACATTTTCGAAAGATTTACGTCATTATGTTCACAATATCTCAACTATCGTTACTTACAATTTATGGTGAACAGGTGAGCTAAACTTGGAAAGTATTAGTTAACCGAAATTAGGTCACATCGAAGAAAATTTTCTCTTACTTTATTTCTTTTTTAAATTATGATGCCTTAGTAATTTCACAATGATTGACACAGTTATAAACAAAAACTTGTGGTGTTCTCTGTTAAATCAATGTTACCCGTTATGTTTTATATGTGTACCTATATGTGCTACCACAAATGCGCAACAGAAGAACCTAGAACAAAACATCATGGACCCATAAGAGATACAACTCCTCACTGCCCAAAGCATCTGAGAATTCCTGGACGCAAGGGGCCTTTGCGGTGAACTCTAAACAAAAGACTGCCACAATAAATCAGCATTGATTGATGCGGCACACAAGACATCTCAACCCCCCAATGTATATAATATACTGAGCAGAAAAGGATATATAAGCAAAAATCTACCTGTTATGTTGTACCTAATCTTCGACGTGATCACAGCATGGCTGATCTTTGAAGCACTGCGATGAAAAAAATGTGTAAGCGTAATTAATGTGTACAATATTTAACACGTGTGCGTTTATGTACAAACAAATGACGGTCGCAACTGATGTTTCTGCTCTGCTAAGACAAATGGCTGTATTGCAAACAAAACTCCTGTAGGAAATACAACTTTTTAATAACAGGAGAGGATTGAATCTGCTTTGCCAATTTTTTTTTTTTTATAGTAATGGTAGGGTCCGTCCAGATTGCTACCACCATCTTATCCATTAACCACCCGCCAAGCAACAGTGTTCGCATTGTTGTGTTCTGATGTGGGGATAAGACAACCGGTGAAATTAGTAGCATAGAGGCATTCCATCTTAGTCCTCAGGGTTGGCAACACATTTGAGTTCTTAAGATCATAGTCTTGAGAATTTAAATGTATATGGGTCTCCGATTCCACTTACCATCAGGTGGCCTGAGCGCTCGTGTGCCTTGTCCTTAACATAAAAAAAAAGGTACTGCCTCTTAGCTTATGAGGGCATTAACCTTACACGAGCACCGCGACGTGCGTGTGTGTGAGTTTTGTTCTAAATTATTGTTGTGATAGTGACACACAAATAACTAATTTGTATATTAATTAAGATTAAAGAGGTTGCAATATGTTTGTTTCTTTCAGGAGTAAAAGTAATAAACGAAGCAATGAATCACGGTTTGAATGATGGCAGTCCAAAGTTTCTTCTCGGAGTGTAAAATGTATTAAATAATTAGTAAAGTTTATACATTTAAAACTCCTACATGCGTAGGAGTAATATACTCAGCATATACAGTGTGTGACATCCATGCGAACATATATTTTGACAACAGTTAGTATGTATCCTCAATCACATAAAAACATGTGTATTTGTATTGTTAACATATTGTGTCCTTTTTTTTTCATACTAACTAATTCGCCACGCAATGTATCGGTCATAAAGCTAATTACTGACACTAACATTTGATTGCTTGTACCTAGCTCATTTGCCTCTTTGGATTACATAGCTGCTCAGGAAAATTTAAAACTAATAAATCTCCATTTAAAAAGGTAATTGTTATATATTTTCGATGAAACCGTTCACAATATCTAAGCTATCGTTACTTAAAATTTATAATCTTATACCTACAGGTGAGCTAAACTTGGAAAGTATTAGGAGTTAACCGAAATTAGGTCACATCGAAGAAAATTTTCTGTAACTTTATTTCTTTTTCATAATTAAGTTTTATTAGTACTTGTAGATCGATTTCCAAATCTTGATCAACTACGCCAACTTTCTAGATAACATGCCACCTTGATCTAGAGAAATTTATTTCATTACGAAAAGTCAAAGTTCTGGATTGAAATATTATATTTTGCAATAGAGAATATGCGTGATAATCAGAATTGAGTTTTATTGATACAAACCGAGAAAATGTAAAAAAGGACATAAAACGCAATAGGATATAATATAGAATCAAAAGTTGTAAAAAATAAAATTATTATAATGTTAACATTGTTTTTTTTACGGCATCCTCTTTTTACTTACGTAATATTTTAACGAAACGATATTGGTTGAAACATAGTTATTTACGAAGTTAATGCAAATTTCATTATAATGTCCTTATATTTTAAACATCAGCTGACCAACAGCTGTGACGTCATTCCTGTCGTCGATTTTGTATAGTGTTTTTGCAGGGGTCTCAACTATGACTTTTCAGTTACACGACAATTATTTCGCGTATACAGTTATTCCTCTCTTTCATAGCACTTTCCAGAGAGCGTAAGAGACAAAAATTATGCATGTTCCCTATTATGGTGCAATTCAATACGATGCTACGTCATTACTAATTAAAGCTATTTTTAGCCAAGAGATGCAAAGGTCTACCTTAAGGTAGCTTTCTTTGCTAGTATCATTAAATTCTTAATAACTTTTAAACTGATTAACAGATTGAAAAGTTGAAACTATGTTCTAGACCGGCAAAGACAGGGCTTTCTTATCCTTTAAAATGTAATTCAAAATAAACAAATTTTTGAGACTCCATCAAGGGATAACTGGAGGAACTTAGGGGAGGCATATATGTTTTCCTTTTATCCGCTTCCACCCACAGTCAACTGACTGTCTTTTTACCACTATCACCACCTTTACCTTATTCAAACGACATTCTCATATATAACGTTTTCAGTTTACATGTGTTAGAAAATAAAACCCAACAATAGAGTGCGTTTTATGTCCTCAATCAAACCTGGGCCTCTATTCAGGTGCGTTAAAACGATATCGTGTTTGACTCGTTTAAGAATCGTTTATGTCACAGTCGCCATTATTGTAAATGACATAAGAGTTATCAAAACGTTGACAATACGGAAACACGTCAAAACCGATATCGTTATAACGCAGTTGAATAGAGGCCCTGGGGAATCGGGAGGTTAAGTGCTTATGTGTATTTAAAGCCTGACAAGACTAATTTGTATTGAAATAGGGCCAAATAGAATCTTGTCAGGCTTTACTAAAACATTAAAAGAAAATCATCCATGACCGTTGTCAAGGCACTGACAGCTCCAGCAGGGCGACCGCGGGGTGTGCGGTGTCATAGGGGGAGATATATTACGCCATCTTACGTTCTACAAAACGCACTGTAGCTCGGCCTTTTGTCCCTTTGTAAATTTATCACTACATAGTATAAAACAAAGTCGCTTTTTCTGTCCCTATATCCCTATGTATGCTTAAATCTTTATAACTAAGCAACGGATTTTGATGCGGTTTTTTTTAATAGATAGAGTGATTGAAGAGGAAGGATTATATGTATAATACTTTAATCCGGAGCGAAGCGAGGGCGGGTCGCTAGTAATTATTAAATTAAACTCGTATTTACCAGTCAAGGAGTTTACTTTAGCATCCAAAAACCTAGGACAGCCCGGCAAAAACCGTAAAAAATACAATTATGTTCATAAAAATTTACTCACTGCCCTTTCAGCCCATTCCACTTTCAACTGATTTAAAACAGACTCGCAAATTTGACCAAATCACAAACCCGTTATGTTAAGTAAGATCTTGTGGAAACTCATTTAAATAATTTATTTAATGAAGTAACTAGCAAGGTTACAGACATTAATAAGTCTATCTAAAAACAAATCTAGAGAACCTTAATAAAAAACAACTTTTGGACCTTTTCTTTAAGACGTCATGGTGTCTATAAATGAATATGACGGTAGAAACAAATTCAATTAACAGCCTCATCAAGCCCCGGGCCAGAAGGATTCTACCTACGTATATTTAGGGTGAAAATAATTCGCCTGTTTAGAGTTATATTACCGCTTCATTTTTAATTTTACTACCTTTTATCGCTATTCCCTTGAGAACTGTTTAATTTTTGGATATAAAGTAGACGAGTAGTTTTGTTTTCAAAAGCCCATAACGTTTTTAATCATAATTATTGTTAGTCGTAATGTTGAAAATTCATCAGAGGTACGGAACCATAGATGTGCGAAGTAGGTACGTATGCACTTGGCCAGTTTTGCATTTAACTATAATGCATAGTTACATACATACGTAACATCACGCCTTTATTCCCAGAGTGGCAGAGCTACAAAAATACCAACAACTCTAAAGAGACTTGTTTATAATTCTGTAACCACATTTTGCACAATCAGGCCAAGATGTTTACCAGTGTATTAGTGACAGGTTGCAAGTCCATCGCCTAGCAGCGCTACAAGCCCTTATTCCCTTAGTCACCTCTTACGACATCCAAAGCAAAGAATTTAAAGTAATATTGACGTAAGCAATTAAAATTGTACGTTGTAAAATACGCCTCGTTCGCAGGTAAAACACGTGTTTTAGTAAATATCGACCACAAAATACCCCTAAATAAGCTGACGCAAAGTTTACACGTGACGCCTCACGTTTCTAATACGATGTACGGCATCCGGCGTGGTCACGTTCAAAAGAACGTCCTGTTGCTTTTTGCGATAATGACGTGTAGCTTTATTTTAGGAGCTTCAGAGTATTTTAAGTTCGATATGTTCCTAAGTTTAATAAATAAATAATAATATTAATGTTATATTAATGTTTTTAAGAAGGAGGGTTTTTTATGTTAAGGAGAAGGCACTAGAGCACTCAGGCCACCTGATGTTAAGTGGAATCTGAGACCCATAGACATTTGAATTCTCAAGACTATAATCCTAAGACCTCAAATGCGTTGCCAATTCTGAGGACTAAGATGTAATACCTCTATGCTGGTAATTTCACCGGTTGTCTTCTCCCCACACCGGAACACAACAATGCGAACACTGCTGTTAATGGATAAGCTTGTGGTAGCGCGGTAAATGTTTATCGCGTGTATATATGTGGGTATGCATGTATGTCCGTTCCATTGCAACTTCCTGTAGCCTAAACAGCTTGGTCTATTTTGTCCGTTGTCTAAGAATGAGGTGTAATAAGATTTTTTAACATCGCGAGTGTAACTAGGTACATAAATAAAAATAAAAAATATATAAACGACAGAAACTTGCCTTTTTTAACCCTGCTTTTTGTTGGATTTGGTTGTGGTCTAATAAGCTAAAATGGGCTGAGCCCAACACAAGAGCGCGGAGTCGTTTAAAACATTTAGATAATTTAATTGATTACTGGAACTAAATCAAAATCGGGCTACTAATAACTGTATTACTTTATATACTTTTAAATAAATGACGACGCGTGTAGCCTAGTTGGTAATGCCTACGAAGCTAGCGGTCCTGGATTCGTTTCCCGGTTCCTGGTATGGGTAATATTGAGTGCGAGTAGCTGTTTCTGAGTCTTGGATGTTTTCTATGTATTGAAGTATATATTTATCTAAATAAGTATGTTTGCTTGTGTTTATTAAAAATCAAATTGTAATAGTTATTATATATGAAAAATAAGTCTGTCAGTCTGTCTGCCTGTTTGTTACGCTTTCACTACTAAACCGCTTAGATTCCGACGGCTATGAATGGACTCCATCCATGGAAGACTATATTTTTTAGTTCCCAAGGGTATACCACTAACTAACTTTTTACGCGAACGGAGTCATGGGCAACGGCTAGTGCTATACTTATGTGATAATAATCTGTCTAAAAAAAACAAATTAGAAATAGATATTTTTAAATGTTTACCAGAAACTCATTTAAAGCTTCACTGGGATAACCATAGATCGACCCGTTGCGAAACGTAACTTAAATAAGTCCAAAAACAAAAACATTAATGGTTTTATAAACACCATTATTCATGAATTATCCTCGTGTTCGCTACGAGAACTTAATTGGTACGAGGCTTTGGTACGAGGCTGTGCTACGAGTGCTACGCCGTAGAGAGCACTTAAGTGGTTTGTGGGCGGGAAAAAGTTACTTAGAATAATTAACGTGCGCAAGATTCGATAATAGATATAGGTACGTCACGTTTTTTTCATAGCATGGATGGGAAAGGCATACGAGCACACAGGCCACCCCGTACCGAGAACTAGTGTCAAATACGTCAAACGGGAACAAGGGTTAAATAAAAAGTAGCAATTATAATGAAATTGAAATGTCAGCCACCCGGGATTAAGGTGCTTAGAAATGAAAGGACTCATGTCACACGAAACACTTATTTTAAACCTTAACACTGTATTCTTACGTTTGAGTATGGAATAGACGGAGTCCCTAGCCTATGTCAAAATCTTGTCCCGTTGCAGCATATTAGGCCCACTTATAGTAAGTGAGATCTTAGACCTATTTTTCTTGTAGTAGTACAGTGTTACCGTTTAACCTACCACTAAAAAGCAGTGCCCACATCGTTGTGTTCTGGTGTGGGAATAAGACAACCGGTGAAATTACTAACATAGAGGAGAGGTATTCGTGAAATTCTAGTTTTGAGATTTTAAATGTCTATGGCTCAAAAGTAGCACTTACCATTAGTTAGCCTGTTTAGTTGTTTGCACTCTTATTGGCATACAATGATATGACAGAGTATAGATATGTTACTTACATAGTTAGTTGAGTTTGAAAATAGGTAAACTACATTATGGTCAATTGTTTCACTAATAAATGATAGACAGATACGGAAAACACGAGGATAAGAGAGATAGCTATCGTCGACTCGTTTGAAGTTAACAAAGCGAGAGTGGTTAATTGGGTCTTTTATGAATCTTCAACTTGGGCGCGGTATAAATCATTAAAAAAAAACAGGGGACAATCTCACACAAATTGATCTAGTCCCAAACAAAGCTCTAGGCTTGTAGGTACTATGGGTACTAGACAACGATAAACATCTTATACAGAGAAATACATAGAAAACATCCAAGACTCGGGAACAAATATTCGCGCTCATCACACAAATATCTGCCCTTACCGGGATTTTAACCCAGGACCGCTGGCTTCAGAGGCCACTCCCAACTAAGCCAACGTGTCGTCGAAACGTTGTTGGCATAAAAAATGGCGATTTCACCGGTTTTCTTAACCTCTTACCGGAACATAACTCAATCATTGCTGCATCGTGGTCGGTTAGAGAATAAGATGGTGATAAGATAACGATCTGGATGGACCTCAAGGTCTTACCACTACTAAGATACGATAGTACGTTATCTTGAGATAAAATATCGCTTAACAACAATTTAACGGACGGTCCGTTGGACACATGGAAAAGATAATATTTCATTAAGTTACAAAATGCATCGTAAGTGCAAATACAGACTTTAAAGAGAATACCTTTTTATCTACTTATATCAGGAGACAGTGTTACACAAATTGAACTAGTCGCAGACCACTTGTCTTGTACTAGACAACGGTAAATTTAGTTTTATAGAGAAATACGTAAATAAATACCAAAAAAACATCAAAGACTCGGGAACAAATATCTGCCCTTACCGGAGTTTGAACCCCGGGACCGCTAGCTTCTAGCCTAACGTGTCGTGCGTGTGTGTGCGTGTGTGTGTATAGATGAGAATCTTACCAATGTGGATTTTCTTTTTAACGCTTCCACGCATACAGTTCCAGCGGATCTAGAATGTTTATGTAGGACCAATTGAGTGAATAGAATAGAACCCAGTGGTATGCCATCTGCGATCCACGCCACCACGAGCAAGCGCATGTGGCTGCGGCCAACTAACCCACGTGTGACTAAGGTGCTATAATATATTTTAAGATACCGTATCATAAAATCGCATCGCATTGCATCTTTGTAGTCTGTGGCGGGCTTTAAAATTTGTATACGGAAAGTTCCGGAGATTCATTTTTAATCCTCAGGTATATATATTAAATTTATTCAATTTAAGCTCGCAAATTTTTTGGTGAAACATTAGTGAACCATTAGATTAACATAGACCTGGCATGTTAGGTATCTACATTAAACGATCATTAAAAATAATACCTTCGCTTAGGTAAATATTAATACATTTTCTTACTAAACACAGTTTTAGTCTTGTCGAAGACACGATGATATATCAAAAAAAAAAAATGATCGCCAAATAAAATTTTACTTATACGCACGACTACCCCTGATTCCCACACTAGGCAAGGCCTGAATCGTGGGATTCAAGATCAATAATAATTACCAGAGTAGTGGCTTGAGATTAAAGTTTTTTCTTTTGTGTAATACTAGCTTCATCCCGCGACTTCGTCCACGTAGATTTCGATTATCGTTGTTCCCTCGGGAACTTTAAAATTTTCCGGGATAAAAAGTAGCCTATATGTTAATTCAAGGTAAAAGCTATCTCCACTTCAAATTTCATCTAAATCCATCCAGCCGTTGCAGCGTGAAAGCGTAACAAACATCCATACATACAAACTTTCGCGTTTATAATATTAGTAAGGATGTATTAGATCTAAAGTTTAAAAACACGAGTTTATTCAAAACTAACGTAGAAACTGAAATAAGAAGTTTGCAACGTGATGTGAGTGAAAGAAACATTTTTTTACAGAGTAGAATAGAGGTCCACGACCAGTGGAACCTGTCAAAATGTTCGGCGACTTGCGTCACTTTGGGGTTGGTACAACTTCACCGCGGCACTCTGTCATCACGTTATTTAGGTCCTACTCCCCAAAAATATATTTCTTTTACGTAGGCAAACACCCTACTAAAATTATCCTGCTTAAATCGGGTGAAAAGCGTTTTTCCATCGAATCTCGGCGAAGCAAAAAGCGTTCAAACCAATAAAAAAATTATCATGTAGAAAGCTTTTGACTACAATTTTACGTGAGGTAATATTCCCAATAGGGCTGAATAGAGTTCTCTCGGAATTAAAGAGTGGGTAGATCCCCCACATTTCTGGGAGACGGGTGGTGGATAGATCTCGAAATTGATCGATGTTTATCAACGTTACGCTTAGATTATTTAGCAGCATACAAAATAGATATTTTAATAAAAAAATCGGGCTTTCTCGAATCAAAAGCCATTCATATAGTGACAAAACTTAACGCTCATTACAGCGAGTTGTCACTTGTTTTAACTAAAAACAACGCTCACTCTACTGCCACCGGTGCCAGTGACACCCAATCATATTCAGAATACGTACAATTTGTATTTGTTGGCAGTGAACGCGTAAGAATCTCGCGGCAGCAACAAGTCCGGCCATTACGTCGCTTCCCCCGTCATAATTCGTAAGCTGTCCCCAGCGACCGAGCAGCCAGTCGCCCCTCTAGCCCCGAGCGCGGCGGACGTTCGCGCGCTTTCTCCGCCGGTCGGTGATTGCCCCTTATTTATTTGTGATTATCCGAATAGTTTCCGTTGTGCACATACAATCGGATTATTTCCCCGTGGTAAGTATTTTTTTTCGTTTTGTTTTTATGTCATGAAAGTATCAAGATTTTATTTACAATTTAAATAGATTTAATAAGTAAGTTAATGTAAGTTATATTTAATAGAAAGGCGTTAATGCGTTATCATATTGATCGAATTGTCCACGATTCAGGCGTATGCTTTATCTCACACTCGTAGGATGGAGCTTTAGGGAATTCATTCCGTAGGCTAAGCGCGTTCAGTAATGCTCGGTCGTTATATTTTTGCTAGTAGCACTGTTTATTAGTGTTTTCTATAAAAGTAACACTATATTTCTAATTTATTATTTATATTTAAACATAATTATGTAATTTTAACAGCTTTAATTATTAAGAATATTAGGAAATAATGTACAATTCTAATAATAACCTAGTTTTGGTAAAAGCTTCTGTTCTATCAAGACAATCTCAAACAAATAGACCTTATTTAAAATGAGCTCTAGCTCTCTAGCTTAAAGGCAGAGATACATACTTAAACACGAGGAAAAGTACTCGCCAATATTTGACTTTACCAGGAGTCAAACCCGGTACCGCTAGCTTCGTAGATCACTACCAACTAGGCTAACCGAGTCGCCTTTCACGAGATAAATAGAGAAACGCAATTTTTCTATGTATAACCAATAACCTGTAAAATTACCGTATTCATAAAAGTATATTTTTTTCAGGGGACAATCTCACACAAATGAACTGTGTCCCAAACTAAGTTCGTCTTGTAATAAGGGTACTAGAAAACGATAAAAACACTTATTTAAAAAAGTACAGTCTTCAAATACTCGCGCTCACGCAAACATTTGCCCTTACCGGCAATTGAACCCATGACGGCTAGCTTTATAGTTAAACGTTTTTGAGGCATGTTTTTGCGTATTCAGTAACCACACTGAGACCATCGTAACCAGTTCAAATCCGGAGAATCTGCGTTAGGAATAGTGGAGGTTCTGTTAATAGCTTCCAACTCCATTAGCAGACTAATCTAGAATTGACTTAATCCCAAAATATCGTAGTCCCCAGGGTTGGCAACGCATTTCAGGTCATGAGAATTCAAATGTCTATGGGTCTCAGATTCCACTTACCATTATGTGGCCTGAGTGCTCGTGTGCGTCTCCTTGCAACAATAGTTATAAATACTATATTATTTATAGTACTTATGTTAGAATACACAAAGTTATTTAAGTACTCTTCGAGTCGATTTCGAGATGAAAAGTAATCTATGTGTTAATTCAGGATATAAACTAACTCCATTCCATATTTAATCCAACTCCATATAGCCATTGCAGCGTAAAAAAGTAACAAAATAACGCGCACACACACAGAGACTTTCGCATTTATAATATTAGTAAGTAGGATAAGTACTTATACGTGGAATGAACTTCCCTTCCCGATGTTCCCGCATCACTACGAGATGTTCTCCTTTAAACGCGGCCTAAAAAGAGTATCCATGGAAAGGCAACAAGAGATGTACCACTGGCATTGCTATGGGCGACGGTGACTGCTTACCATCAGGAGGTCAGTCTGCTCGTTTGCCTTTAACGGCTATAAAAAAAGAAAAATACACCCCATGTGGTTGCCGGGTTAGAATAGTGCCATTGCAATTTCTTCCCGTGGATATCCGAACTTCTGCAAAGGGTACAATCAGTGAATGCTGAGTACGGGTTCCAAATAAACTGGAATAAAACTAAGCTGATGCTTGTAGACCGGGCTGGCACCTTAAAGAGAACAGGGGAGTTAGCAGACCTCGATACCGTACAGGAGCTCGTTTACCTAGGGTCGATGATAACCAAGGATGGTGACGGTGATAGAGAGGTAGTAAGAAGAGCCCAGATGGCTAAAACAGTTGTGAAGCGGCTACAGAAGATATGGAGGAGCTGAGGAATAGGAAAGAAAACAAAAGTTATTCTCATGCGGACCCTTATCTTCTCTATTTTCTTTTACGCTTTGGAGGTCTGCACACTGAAGGCACGCTCTCAAAGCAGGATTGATGCTTTTGAGATGTGGTGCTGGCGCAAAATGTTGGGTATCTCATGGACGGAGCACCGCACGAACGGTTCCATCAATACAATACAGTACTAATACTCTCTATTGAACGCCAAAATAAAAACAGAACGCGGAACAGTACAAATCATAGGTATAAAACAGGCGGTCTTACCGCTAAATAGCGATCTCTTCCAGACAACTTTGGATAGAGAAATAACTAAGGTCACAAATTCATGGCAGGCGGAGTAAACTAATTCGTTTAGAACTCGTATAAACACTTTAATCGCCTGTATCTCAAGAACCAATGATGTCTACTTAGTCGTGATACTTTTCCTTTCAAATTCATTATATTGTTCTATCATTTAAGTTATTTTTCAGATGTTTAGTACTTGTAGTTTTGGCTGTAGGGGAGGGGGGGCACTTGAACCAACAAAAAATAGCGCTTACAGCTTAATATTTCATAAACGGATTACTTAATCGAAAAACTGTTTGGACAAACCAGTCATATTTTTGAAAGACCTATCCAACGACACCCCACACTATAGGGTAGACGAGAAAAAAACAACCAACCGTTACGTGTAGGGGTATTGTACTACTGTACACTTTGTTGGCGTGACTAATATGCATATTCATGCCAAATTACAGCTTTCTAGTACTAAGAGTCTCTGCGCTAGGCTGCGGACGGACGGACAGACATGGCGAAACTATAAGGGTTCCTGGTTTGACTACGGAACGCTAAAAATGGCAACAGACTTAGCACGTCTTACCTCATTCCATAACCTTATCGCCTTGAGTGTAAAAGAATTCGCGTAAAATTTAGAGGAAGAAAAAGAAACTGACAGGAGGTTTTGGGACGCTCTAATAGATTTAGAACTCGGTATAAAAACCCGTCTTACGACTATCTGTATGCAACTACTCCTCCAGCACTTCGGTCATGTGGCTAGACGTAAGCCAGATGATTTAGGGACGCTCATTGTTGTGGGACAGTTGGAAGAAAAAAGGAGCCGTTATAGATCACCTACCCTATGGACCGACACAGTGAAAGAGGTCTGCCAAACCAATTTGCCGAGGTCTATGCAAGCGGCCGAAGATAGAGCTGTTTGGATTGGAGTGCCTTGGTAAACCAAGCCACTACTGATTGCTGTCGCGACCCTTAGTCATGAGAAAACGAGCAGAAAGCAGTAGTATACGCTCAAAAAGCAAAGATACTGTTCATACAAATTTGTACGTGCAAAGACACGTTTTCTGTGCCATTAAGTGTAATGTAAAATGATACGTACGCCCGCACTTCAGGAGGGACTGCTACATCTATTATGAAGGTAACTGTTATGCGGCTAATTTTCGTTTGATTGTAGTTTAATTAATGTTCATCAAACATTATTAAAACGTAAGTGAAGCACACATAGAGAATAGCTGACTTGATGAAATGAAATTGAGGGAAATTCTCAAATGTAATTTAGAAACCTTGTGTGTTAGGTGTTACATGCAATACTATGTGATTGTAATTATTTTCGAATAACTTAATTAATAAAAAAATAAAAAAATAATAGGAAGAAACAATTTCTCTCAATGATTTCAATGCAATAAAGTGAAAAAGTGGATAAATCTCTTTGTAGTCGACTGTACTAGCCACAACGTGATAAAACTTTGTATTACTCATAACCAACGAATTCAAAGTTTAAGCAGCTTGGGATGGTTGCGAATTTAATTTAAATTAGCAAGCTTAGAAAAAAATAATTGTTTTCTCAACATTAAGAATTTTATTTGATTCACATTTTTATGACCATACGGAAACACGTCAAAGGCAATCATGGTTAATACCGAGTAGAATCCCAGCCCTTGCGGTGGCTTACTATCATTGGACACCACTACCACCACTATTTACAGCTCGGTATAGGTGAAAAACTTAAGTAAAAGACCTGTTGTATGTAGTTATAACACATCTATACAGACCGTTCGACATTCTATGTTTGAAATTTGACGTAAGTTCCATATTACTTTTGTACACCACTACATACAACAGGTCCTTTGCTTAAGTTTTTCACCTATACCGACTGAAATTAATGACTCAAAGTTTTGTTTAAGGGCGTTTTCCAAAAAAAGTGTACATCGTTAAGAACAAAAGTTAAGAAAATTTAACTTTTTCCATTTCGTCACGAAAATTAGCCATACATTTACATACTTACGTTAAATTTCGTTTTTCAAAAAAGTGTACATCACACTTTTTTTGAAAAACGCCCTTAAACGAGTTTAAATTGTTTTCTTTTAACCGGGCATGCTACAGCATTGATCAGTTTATTTAAAAGGATAATTGACAAATAAACTTTGTTTTTTAAACTGTGATAGGCACAGCCTAGCACATAGGCAGCATAGGCTTACATCGCTAACTCGTTTTAGCTAACTCGTATTTAGGTAGCACTAGACAGATTCGTGATGAGACAAGTTTTTAAAGTGTCTGTTCAGATAAGATAAAACAATAAATATTACCTATATGGTCTTAACATATGACGAAGTAGGTTTAATCACTGGTTTAAAACATCAATGTCAATGTAATTTATATTGTCATTAATTTACTCTAATTATTACGAGACGTGTCGCGAAGTAGATTTTTTCCAATAAATGGAAGGTGATAAGGTAAAATGCAAGCCGTTGCGATGTTTATATAGTTTGCAAGACATTTAATATGAACAAGCACTTGAAGTCCAAAAAGCATATCACGGAAGCATTTACTGCGTTCGATGAAAAGAAATTCGACGAAACGATACAATCGATGAAGTGAAATTCAATAAAATTGAATGTGTTATATTTCAATGCTACAACATCTAGTTCTCCAATAGGGACCATGCATATTTTTGTCTTACGCTCTCTGGAAAGTGCTATGAAAGAGAGGAATAACTGTACACGCGAAATAATTGTCGTGTAACTTTTTCATAAGATTTGAAGCTTTAAAAATTCATAGTTCCGACCCCCTGCAAATACATTCTATACAAAATCGACGACAGGAATGACGTCACAACTGTTGTTCCATGTTTAAAATATAAGGACATTAAAAAAAAAATTTTTTTTTCGTAATTAATATATTTAAGCCAAAATCGTTAAATTAATATTTTACGTAAATAAAATGAGAATGAAAACAACAATCTAAACATTAAAAGAAGTTTTAAATTTTTATTAAGTTTTGATTATATATAAAATCTTAATAAACGGGTCAAAACATAATGTACTGCGTTTTATATGCTTTTTTTTCAATTTCTCCTAAATCGTATCAATGACACTCAATTTTGATTTTCATGCATGTTCTCTATTGTATAATTAGTACCTATCTAGTCTAGGGGACACGGTTTCTGCAGGAGAACGTATCGAAATTTTATTTAATTTATTTGCTGTTGTTTATTAGAAGTTTCGACACTTTTTCCTGCTTAACTACGCATAATATATATATTTTTAAATTTTATTAATTGATTTATATCACGCTAGGTTAAGTTCTATTGTCATAAGATATATAAGCAATATTTAAAAATAAATACTGACTGTTGAGTTTATTGTAGCGCTTCTTCTCAGCACTGGTCTCTGAATCGCTAGTAGAGTTTGGACGTGTAAAAGTGCCCGTACGGCCTACTTACTGAATAAACAATTTTTACCTTTTTTTTTTTTTACAACAAAAGGCCACGTTTCCAACACAAGTTATAAATGAGGCCACTTAAAAGAATAAACCCAGGGCGAGAACGCTCTCATGATAGTGATATGATAATCTGAAATGATCGTCGTAATATTCCACATATATTACCAAAAAACCGGCTAAAGTTTCCCCAAAGGATTAAAAAGAAGGGAAATGTTTTTGTTCCTGTACGTATTTGAGATTAATCGAGGGAATTCATTGGATTATTAAATCTCTGCTCCTCCTAATTTCTGCGTTATATGTATTGACTTAACGGAAGATACTATAAACACATTTTAGCGCGTGCCGTCTCAATTAGGCAGCAGCCAGGTGAGTAGAGTTTAGTGTCGTATAAAGCTGCCTAATTGAGAAGGCACGCGCTAAATTGTGTTTAGTACGCTCCGACGGGACTTCTTAAACTAGTGAGATAAAACTTCACCTTTAAGATCGACGCAGCGCTGTGTTGAGAGAATCACTCCCTGGACTCGAATTATCGTCGCTTTTATCGTGGTAGATAAAGCATCCGTCACTCTTGAACTCTTCTTGTCAGAAAGAGAGAGGTGCTATCCACGTTAATCCACATCAATAAAACGACCATATTAAGCCCCGCTGGCCCCGAAAAACCGGCCAAGATTCTTATATCTTGTTTTTTGTTGTTATAGCGGCAATAGAAATACAAACTGTGTGTAAACTTCAACTATACCTATTACAGTTCATGAGATACAGCCCGCGGACAGATAGACGGACGGACATACAGACAGCGGGGGCTTAGCAATAGGGTCCTGTTGGCACCCTTTGGGTACGGAACCCATAAAATGCATAAAGAAGATATACTTCAGTATCAACACGATAACATGCTTTGTCCAGGCTTTTTTTGTCACGGTGCCAGGAGACACACGAGCACTTAGGCTATTTGATGGTAAGTAGAATCTGTGACCCATAGACATTTGAATTGTCAAGACTACAATCAAGACTCCAAATGCGTTGCCAACCTTGAGGACAGAGATGGAATGCTTCTACGTTGGTAATTTCACCGGTCGTCTTATTCCCACACGGACGGATCCGGACAGACCTTGTTCAAGATCCTACCACCAATAACTCTTTGTTTATTTATCTATTAACTACCTTTTTAGTGGTGGTAGGGCCCTGTGCAGGGTCCGTCCGGATCGCTACCACCATCTTGTCCATTAACCATCCGCCAACCAACAGTGTTTGCATTGTTGTGTTCCGGTGTGGGGATAAGACAACCGGTGAAATTACTAGTATAGAGGCATTCCATCTTAGTCCTCAGAGTTGGCAACGCATTTGAGGTCTAATGATTATAGTCTTGAGAATTCAAATGTGTTGGGTCTTAGATTCCACTTACCATTAGGTGGCCTGAGTGCTCGTGTGCCTTCTACTTATCATAAAAAGAACCATCGGAATGCACATTATTATAAAGTTTCTAGTTTTTGACCGCCACTGCCATCCGTGTAAAAGTCGTTTATCGGTTTACCTTTGTTAAAATAAGCATAACAGTAACAGACAGACAAATATATTTGGTATCGTCAGCTCAAATTTTACTTTAGTTCATACCAGAGCACGACGAAGTTTAAAGTAATCGGAAACAGATGGATATGTTAAGTAATATGCAGATAGATTGAGATGGACACAAGCTAATATCCAGCCAGCCAATGATGATACAAGGTTCATGAATTATCAAGCGATGTATTTGCGAGCACCCAATTTACTAAATGGACATGGACATTGATAATAGGTACCTATCCCGTTTCAAAACCTGAAAGCGCTATTCCAAACATTAACCATAATATCATGAACCTCGGTTATAATTTAACTAAAAGGGGTAACGGGTCTGGTTATATTAGACGAGGTAGAAAATCTGTTGAGCTCGTAATTAAAATTCCAGGCACGCAATAGACTGGTCCGGTATTTCAGTTTAATATAGGGCTTATGCAGCTCTTTGGCTTTTTAAGTCGTTATTAGCAGGTAGAGATTTTGTGGTTAGACCGACTTTGGCCGTATAAGTTGATGTAGGTAATGTATATTTCACCTCAGCTCTTCAAAAAGACAGGTTTTGCTGCAAGCGTGAACCAAAGTATTTATTTCATTATTTTTCGTGGCATGGTGTGGCCCCACGCGGGCGGCTGACTAACAATATACACGTCGTTTAATTTTTACCATGTTGTCTTTTTAACTTAAGGCATGTTCTCGCTACTGAGGTAAAAAGCTGTATTTGCAACTTGAGACCAAAGTTATTTGCATCTCGTGTCTTTGAATCCTTCGTTACACTTAAGATCGAATAATCATACATACATACTCGTACATAACATGACACCTTCATTCCCAGAGCGGGGTAGGCAGAGCCACAGAAATACCAACAACTCTAAAAAGACTTGCTTATTCTGTGACCACATTTTGCACAATCAGGCCAAGAATACTAGCGTATTAGTGACAGGTTGCAAGCCCATCGCCTAACAGACATCCTCGGGAAGACATGGAGTGGCACTATCCTAACCAAGCCACCACACGGATAAAAACAGACGGTCAATGAACGTTAAAAAACAGTACCTATAAAGTTTGTAATAAAAAATAAACGACCACGGACAACTGAAATTTACCGAGAATGCCAAAGTTCCCACTTTGCTTCATTTAAACTATTTGACCAAAAATTTGGAGCGTGTTGAGAGAACTCTCGGCCAACCCGGGAGAGCTAAAATTAGCCGCTTTCGTACCTGGACGGGGATTTTCAATTTGGAATAATTGAAATACACCATGTTTTGCCCCTTTTGTCTATGAAGGAGGTTTTCATGTGTATACAGGCTGCTTGGTTATTCGATACATGGATGCATTTTAAAATATTATAATTTCAAAATGGTATTTGTTTTCCTTTGTGTAACGGACATTTTTAAAGTCATTAAATGTTAAATTTGTTGTTTTATGTGATGAAGACAACCCATGAAATTACGAAGGTTTGTTGTCTTTAGGGTTGGTTTACAGTATTACGAATATATAATGTGTAGGTATGGGTCTCAGAGCTTATGCGCTATGTTCACCCCTTTCTTAACTAATAATCGAGACGGATGGTGCCGTAGCGTTAACGTCTTGAAACGAATGCCGCTTGGCTATAGGTTTAGATCTTACTTACCATCATGTTGCCTTGCATTAAATAAAGATATAGCAGACTCGTTGTGGAGATTTCAGTGGTGGTGAGCAATGCTTGCCGCTTGTTATAGCCGCTGCCGCCAATACATAATGTCGTGGCCAGATTATAAACAATATTTAAATAAACGTAATTTATGTACGCGATATATCTACATCGATATGTGGATGTCGTAAGAGATGACTAAGGAAATAAATGCTTGTAGTACTGTTAGGCGATGGGCTTGCAACTTGTCACTAATACACTGGTAAACATCTTAGCCTGATTGTACAAGTGGTTACAAAATTATCAACAACACTTTTGTAGACTTGTTGGTATTTCTCACTGCCTACCCCACTCTGGAAATGAAGGCGTGATGTACCTACATTTGTGCCTTTAAATTTATCGTAATTGCTGTAGGAGTTCGATAATTTTCTTTATTGGTATCTTAGGTCTATTTTGCTATATGCCCCGTTCTTGGCAATACAAGATGAAGATAAATGCGATTGATATCGATTTTGAATCGGATCAGGCACGAGCCCTAATCACACTTGACCATTTTGAGTATTTTTTGTTTTTATTCCGGGTTTGAAATATCTTACCAACGCTTGAAACGTTTACGTTTTAAAAAAAAAGCCTGATATACATTTATTTGTGGCAAACAACAACAAGAACAGAGGAATACGCACAAGAAGAATGTAGTCACGAAATGGTCCCAACACAGCATAATGCTGGCATTTGTCAGCGCTGGTCTTCCGTTGGAATCATCAGGTAAAATGACGGAAGGTTACACACACATAATTATTAAAAAAAAACAATATGAAATAAATTAAATTAAATGCAATTCACACGCAACCTTTTACGCCCAACTTTCGGCTGAATAGGCAAAGGTCCCTTAGCCTTACCCACATATAAACATACACACACATATTGTTAGTAAATCCGCCATATTAAGGTTCAAAAGATACAGCTCTTAAAGCTAGGACGGACGGACGGACAGCGTAGGCATATTAATCGGGTCCTTTTGGGCTCCTTTCGGGTACGGAAATATTTGAAAATAAAGATATATGTATATATATGTTCCCATATTCGTGGAGACTATTCGTAATAAGAATCGCCAATATTCTCAGATCGTGAACTCAGGGAGGTTCGGAGTATTTTTATGATCGTGAGATCATTCTAATGTAGGTGTTATGACTCTCATAGTTGTGAGACTTGCAAGTATTCGCTCTTATCACTTCACATATAAAGCGTAATTTAGCTTAAACAACGCGGTAAATCTGTATTGCTAAATCACGTCAACCTCGCATTTCCACAAGTGTGAGTAAAGATGCACAGATACAAATTATTGTAACTAATATTCAATCTTACATATGTGTGCGCCAATTTTGTTCCAAATCTTTACCTTACCACTACTTACAATCATCGCAACCTCAAATGATTTACGTAAAACAATGAACTGAAGATGGCGCCTGTTTAGTGCGTCTGTTATTGACAGTGGGCTAAATTTAAAAGTTATTACGTGTATTGTTTCGAGCGGTATTGACTTTAATTCAATATGTCAGTAAATACACATCGGCCGGGATATTGGATTAGATACATTCGTTCAAAGCGTGGGGTGTATTGATTTTGATGTGAATGGTCAACAACATTTTGGTATTGGTATTGGGAATTAATCATGTGAACGTATCCTGATGCTACTTGACACATAAATTTACACATCGCTAACTCGTAGCACTTGATAGATTAGTGATGAGACAAGTTGTCTAAATGTCTTTTCAGATAAGATAAAACAATAAATTAATATTACCTACATGGTCTTAACATATGGCATGTTCAGAACAATAGTGACCTAAGTAATTCAGAAATTATAAATTTTGAATTAGTTCTCATTGTAATTAAATAAATTTATGACCTGAAGTTTGACACCTGAAATTTTGAATTGGGTCACTATTGTTCTGAAGCTGCGAATGAAATATTGTGATTGATTTACTCGTAATAATTATAAGAATACGTGTCGTGAAACATAGATTTTTTCCGAATAATGGAATAAATCATTAGAGAGTATTCAGAACTCCTACTACAAGGAGACAAGGTAAAATGCACCCATTTGCGATGTTTATATAGTTTGCATGACATTTAATATGAACAAGCACTTAAAGACAAAAAAACACATCACAGAATCATTTGCTACCCTACCTTTAGAAGATTCAGTTTTTTACCATTTAGATTCAGAAACTCATTAAAATAAAATCATGCTTACATTTTCACATCACTAGTGTGTTAGAAACTATCAAGTGCCACCTAAATGCCACGAGTTAGCGATGTGTACACATAATGTGTTGCTTCTAAAAGCATACCTATTGAAAACATTGATAGTACTTTACTAGACAAGTATTTTACTGGTTAATTAAACTTAAAATGTTTTTTTTTTTTCAACTGTGATTAGGGCCATGCTCGATCTCCAAAAGTATCTACGTGATTACGGGGTATTAACGGTAAATTGCTTTAATTACATAGTTTGAAATTTCTACTGAATTAAATTTTACGTTTAAATATTATTATTGGGTACGTACCGTTGTACATGGTGTATTCTTTTTTCAAATTTTCCTATCTTTTGTTAGCGCCACACTGCAGAGTAAAGTCCCCTAATCTTCGCCATTCGTGAATATTGATTGCAAGCTCTCGCTAGTCGCTTTCAAACATTTCCAAATGATCCCACCACCACTTTTTTGGGTCTGCCTCTATTCTGGTGGCCATCCTGCGAGGCCCATTCGGTGACAATTTCGGCCCACAGTTCCGAATGCATACGATAACATGTCTAGCCCAGTCCCGCTTCAGCTTCAACAGGAACATAATTGTATCTCTCTATTACGATTTTCTGCCTTTTCTCGCATCTCATCTTTGACAAACGCATCGCTTCGCAACCATACATTTGCAACCCGCTTTACTAAACTAACTTACCCTGTAGGTTTCTACACGATGGTCCTGAAATAAATCCAGAATTATTTACAGTTTCGGAAAAAAACGCAGGTTGCCAAATGATATGTTTGTGAAATGAATCATTTGTGAAACGTTGGTTAAGAAATGATAGGATCCCCTTTACTTTTAAAAATAGTCGAAATTTGTGCACACCATTTAGATCTTCGAATATAGCACGAATGGTTAAACAAATTGGATCTACATTTGTGTGCACTGATATTTTATAGTTTGGGTAAACTTGGAATAGCGATAATTTTTAATGAGTTGTATGAAGACATTCTACTTTGCAAGCTTTGTAACGTTTTTTCTGATTTAGACGTCATAAATCTA
Source organism: Acleris holmiana (assembly GCA_949316455.1). Lineage (NCBI taxonomy): Eukaryota > Metazoa > Arthropoda > Insecta > Lepidoptera > Tortricidae > Acleris > Acleris holmiana. Next base: position 11,820,484 of record OX438782.1, on the reverse strand, counting down.
CTGATACCATTTCTTTGTTGAATACAATACATCTAAATTCTGCCATGTGTGACGTCTTTAGTAACTTTGACGCCACGGGATCAAACTGGCTTATAATTGGCCAGTTTCATATATTATCACCCGCTGAGCACTTTATACCTTACTATCCAACACCCTGTAGAAACACCCAACTCGTTTACACGCTCTATTTCCAACCTAAAGTTGTACAGCATAAAGTGGATTTCTCTTAGGCCGTTATTTGGGTTTGGTGTCCTTTGAGAATTGGTTTGGAGTTAAAGGTTGTCTTGTAATAGGGTAATAAATGAACATATCTGACGATCTTTTTATTATGTTATTTTATGTTGGTTACCGCTGATATTGTAATTTTGATGGACGTCTATAATTAACGCCATTATGGCGTATTTAAAGGAGAGAGGGAGAGAGAGGAGGGGGAAGTACAACGATATTAGATCAAATATTTTTCTTACATCCTTACTAGCTGTGGCCCACAGCTCTATTCACGTAAAGGTCGTTTATCGCTATGCCCTCGGGAACTGTCCAATGTGGTAATAAATATTTATTATTTCTTGTAAAGAACTCTAAGTCTTTTCCCGGGGTTCAAACTATTTGCATACCAAATATAATTTAATCGGTTCGGTGGTTTACCTGTGGAAGCGTAACAAGCAAACAAAAAACTAACAGACTTAACTTTTACATTGATTATATTGGATGAATATTAAATACAGCATGTAACAAAACAATGAGACATTCGTAAAATTGACACTAAAACAGTCGTTCGAATCGAGTCATCATCAAGTCATAATCTCACCAAATAGGTTCACTTAAGCCAGCTGATGGTAAGTGTAATCTGAGACCCATAGACATTTGAATTCTTAAGACTGAAATCCTACGTCCTCAACTGCGTTGCCAACCCCGAGGATTAAGATGGAATGCCTCTATACTAGTAATTTCACCGGTTGTCTTATCCCCACACCGGAACACAACAATGCACCTAAATCCTACAAAGCACCTTAAAAGACTATAACTCTAAAATAACCTACTTGTACTTGACACCGATGCAAACGAATGATTAAGCTGGAAACAGTTTGTTTTAATTTCTCTATAAAACTTATTTAATTAATTCCAGACGACTTTTATGACTTGTGTTGTTTAATCACACTGTATACGATTGTAACTTTCTTAATTGCACGATCCTACGAGATTTGTTGACATGGACAAGTTTCGAAGCGCGACGTTATAATATATGCATTGTCAATATAATATACAATGTATATTGACGACACGCTAGCCTCGTTGGTAGTGACCCTGTCTTTGAAGCTGGAGGTCCTGGGTTCAAATCCCGGTAAGGGCAAATATTTGTGTGATGAGCATGAGTATTTGTTCCTGAGTCTTGGATGTTTTCTATGTATTTAAGTATGTATTTCTCTATCTAAGTATGTTTATCGTTGTCTAAAACCCATAGTACAAGCCTTGAGCTTAGTTTGGGACTAGGTCAATTTGTGTGACATTGTCCCGTGATATTATTATTATTATTATTATTATTATTAATATGGTCGAGTGATTTTGTAAAATGGTTTTATATGGGATAGAGAAGGCAAACGAGCACACAGGCCACCTGGGCCCGTATGGTCGCGTTTATCGCGATGGATAAAGCATCCGTCACTCTCGCACTATTTTTGTCAAAAAGTGACGGATGTTTTATCCGTTTAGTCCCGCGATAATCACTGCCATAATAAGCCCCAGGAGGGCTAGCACAAGTGGTCCGCGACTTGTTTGTCGCTCGTATCTCCCTTACTATTTAGTCAGTAACGATAGAGACGTACTGAGCGACAAGCGAGAAAATACAACATGTGCTAGCCCTCCAGGAGGGCTAGCACAAGTGGTCCGCGACTTGTTTGTCGCTCGGATCTCCCTTTTTATCCAGTCTGTAACGATAGAGACGCCCTGAGCGACAAGCGAGAAAATACAACTTGTGCTACCCGTACTGGAGATGGTATGTGAGATAAGTGTACATTAAAAACCATTCCCAGCGATAAGACTGATCAACATTATGAATAGATCGGAAATATTTTGTAACGTTTTATTTTATTTTATGATTTTTTTTTAAATATTAGTTTTAAATAGACACACACACACACTACTGAATCTGTACCCCTGGTTCCTAGTCTGGGACCGATAGATAGATAAAAAACTTTATTAATAAATTACGCCATGACAAAGTGAAACACGTACATAATTATTGTAAACTAAAAAGAAAAAAATCAAACTTTTAAAGCTTATAACTATAACTACAACTAAAATTAAGATTCGTGATTCCTTCATTGTTGCTATCTATTACTTTTTCATTTGAGTAGCCTAGCTGCAATCGCTGTTCATCGTTCTCATTTTGTAAATTTTACATAAAACCAGTTTGAAATAATGTACTATTTGCCGTGTCTTCTTCCCCTTTCCGTGGATGTCGTAAGAGCTAAGGGCTTGAAGTGGCGTTAGGCGATGAGCTTGCAACCTGTCACTAATACACTGGTAAACATTTTAGCCCGACTGCAAAATGTGGTTACAGAATTATCAAGAAGTCTTTTTAAAGTTGGTATTTCTGTAGCTCCGTCTATCCCGCTCTGGGAATAAATTCGTGATGTTACGTTATGAATGTGTTTTTTGGTTTTATGCTTTTTTCTACTTTATAATATTCCGGTTTCCTTGCTCTAGTTAAATCTAGCAGCAAACGAGAACTATCGAGAACCGGCATAGTATCTGACAAGAGGCGCATCTGTTTCATAACATTTATTACATAGCCTCGCTAACATCAGTAGACAACCGAATGTGCTGGCTATAAATAGCAGATGTGGCTTTTTGACTCGGCAGTGTTATTAACGAGTAACCCAGGGCATCTTGTTTCAATCGCTCACCGCCCGGTAAGGCGTTCTGGTAATACGACGCCGGCAATTGATTGTATGGGAGTTTCCATTCCGGGATATTTTTGAAGTCGTATCTACGGGATTTAGACACTGTAAAAGGTCGCATTTATATTGGACCTTCTTTCATGATCTGCGTGGGTTAAAAATAAAAGGTTATTTGAGAGTTTACGGAGCGCGAATAATAAATAATGGTTGTCGAATATACGAGTGAGTCTTTATTTTAACGACACGTTAGCTTAGTCGGTAGTGACCCCTTGGGCTCAAATCCCTCCAAGGACTTTTCCTTGAGACTTGGATGTTTTCTGTGTATTTGAGTTTGTGTATTTCTTTATGTGTAAGTTTAAGAGGATCGTTGTCTATTAGGTACCCATGATCCAAGCCTAGAGCTTAGTTTGGGACTAGGACAATTTGTGTGAGAACGTTCGAGATATGTATTTATATTAGCGCTCGAAATTAGAAAAAATAAAAGTATTAGAAATGTTTATTTACAACCACACAATGAGAGAAAATGTTCTTAGATTTGCAGTCTTCAGATGGCGAACCGTCTCAATTGCCCCTTACCATCAGGTGACCCGTGTGCTCGATTGCTTTTGCCACGTCATAAAAAAAAAAGCGGCCAAGTGCGAGTCGGACCCGCCCATGAAGGGTTCCGTAGCAGCAAGTAACATAATATAAAAGTTCGTTGTAGCTTTGATCAATGTTTTTATGACGTATTAAAAAAAAACTACTTACTAGATCTCGTTCAAACCAATTTTCGGTGGAAGTTTGCATGGTAATGTACATCATATATTATTTTTACATTTATCATTCCCTTATTTTAGAAGTTACGGGGGGGGGGACACACATTTTTCCACTTTGGAAGCGTCTCTCGCGCAAACTATTCAGTTTAGAAAAAAATTATAATAGAAACCTCAATATCATTTTTGAATACCTATCCATAGATACCCCACACGTATGAGTTTGATGAAAAAAAAATTTTTGAGTTTCAGTTCTAAGTATGGGGAACCCCAAAAATTTATTGTTTTTTTTCTATTTTTGTATGAAAATCTTAATGCGGTTCACCGAATACATCTACTTACCAAGTTTCCACAGTATAGCTCTTATAGTTACGGAATAAAGTGGCTGTGACATACGGACGGACAGACGGACAGACATGACGAATCTATAAGGGTTCCGTTTTTTGCCATTTGGCTACGGAACCCTAAAAACAGGTAAAGGGCGAGTCAGTGTCGCGCAGCGCACTGAGGATTGCGTATTGATAGAACAAAATAATCGGGTAAAATTTGATATATTTTTGACTTGCCTTATATTTTAACAGTTTTTTTATTTAATGAAATAATTTCGACTCGGGAACAATAACATTAAAAAATGGCTTCAAATCAAAAACAAATTATAAAAAAGGTATTTTAGTATGTTCAAGTTTAGCAAATTTTTTTGATACCACATTTACTGTTATTTAAACTCAATTATTGGTCCCAAGATATATTGAACCTTATGTGTAAACCTTTTATTTTCTATTAATTTTATACTCTTCCTCCACTTCTTTTTTTCTTCTACCTCTTAGCCTGTTAGTGCAAAATGTGGTTACAGAAATATCAGTAAGTCTTTAGAGTTGTTGGTATTTCTATAGCTCTGCCTACCCCACTCTGGGAATGAAGGCGTGATGTTATGTATGTATGTAATTTTATACTCATAAGAGTAATAATCAATAATCTTATTATCTCTTAATTATATTTGTACCCCCTAGTTTACCAGTAAATTAACCAGATAAGATTTTTATTAAGATACGAGTTCATGCGGGCAAGTTAGTTACACAACTAAGCAAAGTTAAAGTCGAAAGCTTTTGTTATTTCTATAAAAAGATACTGTGATATTAGTGTAGTGTTTTAATATGTAGCTGAATAAATATTTTTATGTACATTTTTTTCGAGATTTGCAGACGGGTAGACAGACATCTGAATACAACCATAAGGGTTCCTTTTTAGGATTCCGTACCCAAACGGTAAAAACGGGATTACTGAGACTCCGATGTCTGTCTGTCCGTCTGTCACCAGGCTGTATCTCATGAACCGTGATAGCTAGACAGTTGAAATTATTACAGATGATGTATTTCTGTTGCCGCTATAACAACAAATACTAAAAACGGAACCAAATAAATATTTAAGGGGCCTTCCATACAACAAACGTGATTTTTTGTCGTTTTTTGCTTGATATTTATTGAGCGTCTACATGTACACGCTTGAAATATTCACACAATATTTAGTTGTTTATCGACTTTAAGAATTTGTAATAAAAATAAAATAAAAAATATTGTAGAGGAGCCCTACACTAGGAGATACAACAAACGTGATTTTTTTGCCGTTTTTTGCTCAATCTTAATACAGACACCGTGGTTATATAGATAATGGTACGGAACCCTTCGTACGCGAGTCCGACTCACACTTGGCTGGTTTTTTAACAGTTTAGTTCGAACCACGCAGCAGTCAGCAGTCAGGCGTTCTTGCCAAGGTTCATTGCGGGTGGATCGCATAAAGTTTTATTTTTCTCGAAACGATGTAAGATAATACAACGTGCTTGAAAACGCATTCGTATACTTGTTCAGACTGCAAGGGCTTTTTAGTATGCTTGAATGCTCGCGAAAACAGTTTACACAGTCTGGAGAAGTTTAAAACGAATGCTCGCGCGTGAACTCGAATATTTCATGTGTCCATTATCGGCAATTGGAAGATTTAGTACTAATTTACCTAAAGTACTAATAAACCTTTATTTTGATAGTTTGGTCGAACGGTAGGTGAGTGTTATTAACATTTTAAAAGATGCAAAGGCAGCTCTTGTTCTATCATTACAAGGTTCTACACCCGTTCTAGTGCCAAGTTAAATTTTACTATATTTTTGGTCCATTGAGCAGCATTTTGTATACTTATGTGTTTTTTTTTTTTTTTTTATGTTTTGTGATCACCTAAAGTTTGACGAAGCAATGGAATTTTCAAAATTACTTTCCTCTCTAGGAATGGAAATGCGATTTTAAATCCCTACTTTCCGAACAGGAGAGATGAAATAGTAGATTGCTACCCAAGGAATGGAAGACACCTATTTCACATGAGACATCTTGGCACTCGAGCAAGCGCCAATATTTCAACTGTGAAATAAATGTTGACTTTCACCAGAGTTAGTACCAATTTCACCATACGATGTTAACCACTTAACAGACGATTAGAGCGTTAAGAATTGTCAAAATCTATGATCTAACAGTCGATTAACATTGATTAAATTTAACATCGCATGGTCAATTTGGTACCTAAACTCTCTACTTGTCATGTCGACTATGAGGAAACTTGGTAATAAAACTTATAAAAGTAAGACTCATTATTAGTTTTAACAAAGAGTCGCTAGTATAAGTTTTTGTAAATCATCTAACTTAATAATGTACAGAGAGGCTGTATAGGTTTTTGCTATAGCTGAGGTCCATTTATTTTTCAATTACTTTTCTACACTAGGGTTGACACTCATCACTTTCAACCCTCTTTTAAGATGAACTACTTATGGCCTATTTTCAGAGTGTTAGGCATGAAAAACAATAACCATCTTTATCGAGAAGCAATCATCTCCGAACTCTGAATGAATCAATAACAAACTAACACACTATGTAACTTTACTATATCTAATACCTACGTGTATCAGCGAACATGACCAGGGTATCATATGTCTTGGGCAGAACAGTGCTCGTAACTCGACACGCGAGCGGGCGGCGCACGTGATGCCTCACACAACGCCACAGCCATGTTATCCTGGTACTTGCATTTTAGTTCAATTTAGATAGAAACACGTGTAGAGAAGACGCTAGACAAGTTAATTTTGCAAAGCTGGTAACTTACTAAAAAATACACTAATAGATCGATAAAATAATAAATTTAATTCCTAATTATAATTTTATCCAATTGTAGATATGTTGTAGTTTATTAAAATTCCAAGTTATTAACTTTGGGATGTTGCCGCTGGCTCTACCTTGACCATAAAACAACAAAAAATACGACAGACTTTCATAAATTAAATAAATCCTAAACTTACAAACAGCACAGTAGTATTTTAAATAAATAAATATCAGAGAACAATCTCACACAAATTGACCGAATTGAAAAATTACCTAGTCCCAAACTAAGCCCTAGGCTTGTACTATGGGGAGGGCCAAAGTCATATAAAATTGCAAATTAGATTATTGGAATAAATATTAATAATTAACCTGTTTATTTTCAGGATTTTAAAAATTAACCTGTTTATTTTCAGGATTTTAAAAATTAACCTGTTTATTTTCAGGATTTTAATAATATCCAACTGGTAAATAAGGTTAGGTTAGGTTTGTTTTATAAACGTCCTGAAATCATACCGGTTTCAGTAAAAATCACTTTGCGATGATTATGAATAACAAATTGTGAACAAAAAAAACATGAGGAATAAAAATATGAAGAGTGATTAATGAATACAAATCGGTAGTAAAACAAAAAATAGGAATAAGTATTTTATTTGAGCAAATATGGCGAACACACGCAATCAGTAGAGAAGATTGGCGAAAAAGAGGGGAGGCCTTTGCCCTGCAGTGGAATACAATAAAAGGCTAATAAAAAAAAAACCCTATACATACTAGACAAAGATATACATATATAGAGAAATACATACTTAAATAGATAGAAAGCATCTATGACTCAGGAACAAATATTCGCGCTCATCACACAAATACCTGCACTTACCGGGATTTGAACCCAGGGGTGATTCTCTCAACACAGCGCTGCGTCGATCTCAAAGGTGAAGTTTTGTCCGGCAAGTTTAAGAAGTCCCGTCGGAGCGTACAAAACACATTTTAGCGCGTGCCTTCTCAATTAGGCAGCAGGCAGATGAGTTGAGTTCAGTGTCGTATAAAGCTGCCTAATTAAGAAGGCACGCGCTAATTTTTTTTTGTACGCTGACGGGACTTTTTAAACTTGCCGGATAAAACTTTACCTTTGAGATCGACGCAGCGCTGTGTTGAGAGAATCACCCCCAGGAACGCTGGCTTCGGAGGCAGGGTCACTCCCAACTAGGCCAACGTGTCGTCAACAGAAAACAACAAGACTAAATGCGCTACAATTTGGTGTTTGAATAATTTCTAATAAAAGTACCGAAATTTATACTGTAATATAATTTATGATATCAATATAAAAGTAAAATTGATTAATTATCTAAGCTTCGTAATCTTCCGTTAGATTGGCGAGTAAGACGCGACTAGAAAGTTTTTCAATGCCCAGTTCAAAGCCGCTGGGATTACGGACAAACCGACCTACGCCTTGTTTGACTTTGAACTTCTGTTTGGGGCTTACCCTGATCGCAAATGTATCAAGCTAATATTGAAACTGCATATACAAGGTGTTCCCACGTTTGTGATTGTTATGTTAGTAAGTAGGTCTTAGGCAATAAACCCATGTGGTTCTTTTGCACATTGATGAAAAAAAAACAAAAGAAAAAAACGAATCGGTCGCCTCTGGTCGTCTTTGATTTATCAGAAAATACATTAAAAAATTAAAACATAACACATATTCAAATAATTCTAGGTCAGTCAAACTAAAGTCGGCTTAGGTTTAAAATATTATTATCAGTTTTCGATAAAAAAAAATGCATATAATATGAAGTGGTACCACCTTAAAACAATCAACTATACGATATTTGGAACATGTCAGAAGTGTACGGTTTACAAGTCATCCCTGAATGAATTTAGTAGACTAGTGCAGTAGTTTTTGTGTTAATAGCGAAAGTACAAACATACTTATATGTATACATACAGGTATGTATAGAACCTTCCTTTTTATCTATCTCTAAATACCCCCGGGCCTAACAGGGTGTCTTATACGTGAAACGTTAAACCGAATAAATCGAATATTTTTAAATAGAAAACTAGCTGATCTGAGAAGGTTTTGGTTCAGAGTGGTAACCCTGACATGGCTAAGCAACTCAGTTTACGGTGAGAGAAAGAGATAGAGCTATCTAACTGCTTTAGCTTTGTCCTTTACGCTCATCCTAAACTAAACTTGTTAGGTATGTCATGGTTTCATGGAAATCAGTTTGGTTGTTTAAGAGATATCTGCTTTGAATCAAAGGTTCCCAATTACATGTTGGAGGATTTTATCTATTCATTATGGTCTTTAAAAAAGGAACAAATTCCAGTCTCTCAATATTATACCTATATAACTAGCGACTCACCCTCGCTTCGCTCCGGGTATTATAAATATAAACCTTCCTCTTGCATCGCTCTATCTATTTAAAACAAGCCGCATCAAAATCCGCTGCGTAGTTTTAAAGATCTAAGCATACATAGGGACAGACAGCGGGAAGCGATTTTGTTTTATACTACGAGTGTGTATCTATAATGGAGTGAATAATTTTGCGAGAGTATCTGTGAATTGATTTTACAGGAACAGCTAGGTCAAGGGTAGTTTGAATTGCTAAGGCATGTCATGGTAACCCCCTGTACAGGATTACTACACAGGATGTTATTCGTGTAGGAAAATTTGATATTTCCAAGCGAATATTATTGATAACGGAATTTCTGAAGCCTTAGTGAATTTTTGATAAACCGATTTGTAATATACGAAATTCAAATGCTATTTCAATCAGTATGAGTATATTTTATACAAATAAATAATATATATTCGAGTTATATCGCAGAAGCTTTGTGTAGGAGTCACTCAAACCATTAAATTACCAGACTACGAAGGATATTCCGTAATGCGAATGAATGAAAATATGTAAATATTAATTCTGGTGAAACAGCGAATGAATATTTATAAATACAATTTCTGGCATGTATATTTGCTTTTAATTAAAGGGCAAGTTTGTAAAAACATAAATGTCCATGGCTGATTTTATTATAATGATTTAGAGTCTAAAATTTAGACTATCTCTAAATACTCATGCGTTTTATTTTTGGAGCCGAGATATTGCAGATTTAAATTTTAAGCTGTTGACACTAAAGTACTCCCAAGTATCCAATAATTTAATTATATTTTGGTTTCGATTTACCTTAGAGTACTTATTACATTATATAACAAAACCTATAAAGCAGAGCTCGGATACCGGTTTAATTTTCAAACCGTTACTATGTCGTTGCCGCAAAACCTTTTCATTTCGCTTCCGTTCGCATAAACCGGTTCTTACCGGTTTTAGAGTAACCTTTTATATAAATTCCTTTTCGAACTAACCGGTTTCGAGCTTAAAAAAACGGATTATTCTCAAAGCTTTCGCGTTCTCTAGAAAAGTTCGGAGCAATTCTGAAAAAAACCGGTACTATCCGGTATTTTTCAAACCGGTTCCGAGCCCTGCTAAAAAGCTAAAAAAAAACGGTTTATTCTCAAAACTTTCTTGTCCTACAAATAGTTCGGAGCAATTGTGAAAAAAACTGTACTAACCGGTATTTTTTAAACCGCTTCCGAGCCCTGCTAAATGAAATTATAACTTTTACAAATAACAACACTTAGGCCCAAGCCCTTTGTTCCATTAATCAAAATATGCCCCATAATTGCCATGTCATTTAATTTAAGATATTTATAACATTTTGTAACGGGCAATTGAATAACTCGCGGTTAGCGTGACTCGGAACTCGGAACACATTAACAAAACTAAAATGTTATTCCAGAGTATTATGATTCAATAATTGTTAGTTTTGTGTATTGTACATTACATTAAGTTATAAATGGCCACACGCAAGAATTATATACTCTACTCTTATTATTTTATTTGCGTTCTACCTTTCCGCGTTTTTCGTTTATCGCTATTTTCTCGAGAAAATCCCAGCGGGCCTATTATGGTCGTGTTTATCGATGTGGATAAAACATCTGTCCCTTTCTGATTAGCACTCAGGTGCGAGAGTGATTTATCCACCGCGATAAAAGCGACCATAATACGGGTCCAGGTCTCCCACAGTTCTCTTGTAGCTGAACATCAGGTAGATGTTGGTCTGGTGGCTCGGTTGCTTCCTCAACAATAGTATAAACTGAATACAACTACAACTTATTTTTCATTTCTCCTATTCCTAAAGTAAGGAATTGTATATCCCATCGGAAAAAGATTTAAGAAAAAGAATTGATTGAATAATATTTTTATTTATTTTATAGACCACGGAGGAATCTTATACAGCCATTAAATAAATCTTTTTTTTTTAAATTCTTGCTTCTTGGGTCTTTTGAATTGTGCTTTTTCTCTGTAATGTTTTTGTTTGGTGGAGAATAAAATGTTTTGTATTGTATTATATTGTATAGTTTTTGTAAGACAATATTACCTAAAGATACGTTCGTGATAGCCATACAACATAATTTGTTTACTTTCTTCTCGGGTAAAAGTATCAATTGTACGGTCGATACACTTTAGTGCGTTGTCACTTTAACGTCATGTTTGAACTGCTGCACTAATGTGTGAAAGACGTGAAAGCGACAAGGTACAAAAGTTTGCAGCTACATAACATCTTCGTCTTCTAAGGGGAAGAGTTATGAAAAAAAAAACTTAAAGAAATTATTTTAAAATGTTTTTAAAATGTATGTATGCAGTGTGTAAATCCAATACGAGCTAATATTTTAACGACGGTTAAAACGCATCCTTATTAACATAAAAACGTGTATATCGTTAACATAATTTGCTTTTTTTTCATACTATTTAATTCACCACACAATGTATTACAATTTATAGCCCAATTAACAGTCACTTACCTCTTCGTCTCAACTGACAAGGTTTCAAGTACATTACTGCTTAATCGCGCTCTATGTATTAGAGTTTTAATCCAAATTCCATATCTACATGACTTGTAGAGCTCTGGTTTAAATGCATACATACGTAACTTCACGCCTTCATTCCCAGTGGGGTAGACAGAGCTACAGAACACCAACAACTCTAAACTTTTTGTATTTCTGTAACCACATTTTGCACAGTCAGGCTAAGATGTTTACCAGTGTATTAGTGACAGGTTGCAAGGCCATCGCCTAACAACTAGCCTTTATTCCCTTAGTCGCCTCTCACGGCATCCGCGGGAAGACATGGAGTGGCACTATTCTAACCCGGCAACCACACGGGTTGCTCTGATTGAAATGTTTGCGCGTATTCCATTTATACACTGTATATTAGTGGGGCTTTTAGGGACTTCAACCTAAAAGCCCCACCATACGAGCTCCAAACGGCCCCGGGGAACTATTAAACTTCCATTGATTAACACCAAAAAATGTACTGTTCCATGTTCTGTTTTTAATTTTTGGTGTTCAATAAAGACTATTTGTATTGTATTGTATTGTAACACCATTGTTGCTTACACGGATAGTTGGCGGGAAAAGTCCAAGATGCTAACGCTCTTAACGTTTTTATTTTCTATCGCTAAATGTATAGGATGACAGTTGATCACGTGGTTTATTGTTACTCACGAGATTGTCATCTCATACCTACATTCTGAATGATAGAAAAGCCCATGTGATCGAAAGTGCGTAAGTAGCGTTTGCATCTTCTCTACGGCCCCGAGCGAAAGTACGACAGTCAAAAGTACCAAGGATGCAGCCCATTAAAGAAAATAATTTCATCTTTGGTAAATGTATCGCTTGGATCTGCGTGTGGTCTGCGATTTACCTAATTCAGAGTTGACAGGACTTTTGCAGTCTTGAGATTGTCATCTGAAGATTTTCATTTTAAGTGTGTCATCTGGGTGTCTATCATTTCATCGAATGTATCATTTCATCGAACGCTATTTTCTACTGAAACCATAATGTTTTCAGGGTATATTAAACATCTTACCTAATCTAACCTACGTAATTAATGTGTACCCTGAAAACACAGTGGTTTCAGCAGAAAATAGCGTTCGATGAAATGAAATTCGATGAAATGATACATTCGATGAAGTGACGAGTGCTCGTTTGCCTTTTCCATGCCGTAAAAAGTGTGCGAAACGATACTAGTAGCACATGAAACAACCTATGGATTTGCACTTTTGTCTCAGTCGCTGTCATATTCTCTTATGCGACTCTAAGCGACTCTGCCCGAGCCCGATACACTTAGTTTCTTTCTTTAAGGTCGAATTATTTTTATAAATTTTTTATTTGCCGCACTTGTAAACAGGGCTTCTATGGTATTACTCGGCTGCCATAGACAACATTAACATTGTGTTGTGTTTATCAAATAAATAATAATCATTAAACGTTGACAATAAGATAGCATGTGAAAAGTAATATTGATTTACTGAGCAGAATGGAAACCAGCGAAGTCGAATTTCATTCACGCTGGTCGCTACAGCAACTTAACTCGGTAGCCGGACCATTCTACTTTTCAATGTACATTTATGTATGTATGTATGTATGTAAACTCTTTATTGCACAAAAACAAACATTACAATTATAATACTAAATACATTACATTTCATTACATTTCTAGTTATCGTCCGATTAAAAGTATACCAAATTATGAATCCACGTATATATAAATAACATGAACCTATAATATTTAAGTTTAACGGATTCAAAACAAAAATCTATTAAATTACTCAATTATGCTTGGTTTTTTTTTGTAACTCACTAGTAAATCGCACTTTTTCCATAGAAAAAGTGCGCACATCAACCTCCACTGCGTTACTCACTTTAAAGTCAATACAAATAACTTTTTGTGAATTAGGATAATTCAGAATATAAGCTTATTTACGTTACTGTTTTAGTTTCAAGTAAGAAAACACAACACTTTACCGTTTTATTTAATAAAAATCGTTTAGTGAGAACGTGGCTAAAAGTTATGTACGACGAAAAGTAGAATGAATAAAATGTGTTCATTCGTTCAGCTTTGCTGCCGTGTTCGCTGGGCAGGTAATCCTGAATGGAGCCTTTTATTGCCCAGCCAGCGATGATGTCGATCTGTCGCCAAAAATAGATATTACAGAAAATTGAGGTAAAAATAAAATTAATATCCACCAAATATTACTGGAAATTATAACTATGCTAACAAGCATGAGATAGATGATGAGGGATGAGATTTTACACGCTGAAGACATTATTTTTGACATGTTGCCGTATTGACAACGTTTTGATAACTCTTAATTACTTGACAGTAATGGCAGCCGAGTTAAAAACAATACTAAATCACGTCAAACGCAATATCGTTTTAACCCAGTAGAATAGAGGTCCAGGGCTGAGATTCTAGACAGTGGAGAGTTATTGTTTTTGATGTGTGTGCCCGTGTGGTTGCCGGGTTAGAATAGTGTCTCTCCATCTCTTCCCGCGGATGTCGTAAGAGGCGACTAAGGAAATAAAGGCTTGTAGTACTGTTAGGCGATGGGCTTGCAACCTGTCATTAATACACTGGTAAACAACTTAGCCTACTTGTGCAAAATGTGATTACAGAATTATCAACAAGTCTTTTTCGAGTTGTTGGTATTTCTGTAGCTCTGCCTACCCCACTATGGGAAGGAAGGCGTGATGTTATGTATGTATGTATGTGTTTCCGTATTGACAACGTTTTGATAGCTCTTATTTAGTTTACGGTAATGGCGCTCTAGTTAAAAACAATGCCATAACACGTCAAAGGCGGTGGGTGTGGTGGTGGTTTAGTCGATTTAAAAGAAGCCCTGAACCCGCACCTAAAAGATCTAACTTGTATTAAGATAGTTCTAAAGTATTGAATTAATTAAGTCTTAATTTTATTGATACTTCTTGTAAATATGTCTAAGACAATATTCATTAACACACTATTCAAACTCCGCAGCTCTGAATAGCACTACACATTTTTTTTCCTTTAATTAGTTGAAGGTCGGGAAATAGAATTAGGGGAAGTATCGCATACTCCCACCGGGAAGATATATGACGAACTTAGAGAAAATGAAAAAAATATTTACTTACCTACACGTTACAGGATAAAAATAATTTATTTTCAACTATTTATTACCTTTGATGTCTTGAACATTTTTGACACCCATACCAACTAAAAGCGGAAAGAGTGGTAAAGTCAAATTTACATTTTGTTTGTGGAATGGCTTAATTGGTTTATCCGCAAATACAAACAATTAAACTGGGCTTACTGAGAATACCGCAATTACGAACCAAATTGTAAACCGAATTACGGTAAACGCAAGCAATTCTATCGGGCTGTTCAAAATGGCGTCATGTTTCCGTGAAAATTTTATTGGGATGGTCATATCTTGGTTAAAATAATTTATTTATACCAATTAATACAAAAGCAATACACACCGGGTGCTCCCTGTAGGAGCAATAAATTTAGGGATCATTTCCACACCACAAACGTAACAACATTTATTCTACAATTTTTGAAAATAACTTATTGTTAACTAAATATTAATGAATTTAGATTTTCCAAGCAAGCAATGTATTGCGAAAACTACGAAGTTTGTAGGCTGACAGTAGATGTCAACTAGACTATTAGATGGAGTACATGCATGCTATTTAGTTTGTTCGAAAAAACTCCAAATAATAAAATACATATTTTTTTAAAGTTGTAGAACAAAATATGTTGCTACGTTTAAAGAGTAGAAATGATTCCTCAATTTATTGCTCCTATTACAGGCAACACTCGGTATATCTATACAATATGCATAATTGTCTGTGTGAGAATATTGCCACTCCATGTCTTCCCGTGGATGTCGTAAGAGGTGACCAAGGGAATAACGGCTTGAGTACTGTTATGCGATGTACACTAATAATACACTGGTAAACATGTTAGCCTGACTGTGCAAAATACGGTTAGAGAATTAACATGTGTCATTTAATATAATTTAATAAAGAAAGAAAAATAAATATTTATGGTTTATTCAGCCACAACAAATAAAAATAAAAATGGCTCCTGGCTCAGTAACGTGTCACGAATAATTTCGCAATGCTGATGATCGTGCGATAATTTTTTGTGTTTTTTTTTTCTTAGCAATGATCATTGATAAGTTTAAGGGCCACATCATGTTGAGCTGTCACGCCCACGAAAGAATATTAAGGAATATTTAGCAGATACAAATATGTTTATAAACATTTATATAATTTATTCATGTATAAATAAAAAAAAATACTTGTACCTATTGTTAGTAAACAAGCCCCTCACTAATTTGTAAGTTGCTGCGCCCTACCAGGGGTCCATAAGGATCTCATACCTTACAAATAGTTACAAGTTACCTAACGCCTGTATTCTATACAATCGCCTGTATTCTATGGAAGCAATCAATTTAGTTGAGTATTGATAATCATAAGGGTGGCTTTATGATCTTCTGCGCGAAGAACGTGGCATGGAGATATGTTGATTGGTACTTGGCAGCCACTAGGGATCGAACTCTGTACCTTGAGATCACTAGTACACATACTTCAAGCCACTTGGCATCCATGCTCGGTAACTCATCATTTTATCGAATTTCATTACATTGGACGCTATTTTCTGCTGAAACCATAATGATTTCAGGGTATTTTAAACATTAATTACGTAGGTTAGGTAAGATGTTAAAGATACCCTGAAAACATTATAGCTTCAGCAGAAAATAGCGTTCGATGAAATGAAATTCGACGAAATGATACATTCCGTGAAAGGTGTTTCGATAAAATGATAGACACCGTCCATGCTCACAAGAATACTTGTATAGTCCTTTCAGTACCTTGTCGCAGTAAACTTTTAAAGTGTACACTGTCTAGTTATCAAATTTTAAACGGTTGCTCTGTTGGCCTATGTGGTCGTGTTTATCGATTTTGATAAAACATCTGTCACTTTCTGACCAGTACGCAAGTGCGAGACTGACGGATGCTTTATCCAACGCGATAAAGGCGACCATAATAATGGCCCCGGATAAGTAGTTAAAATTAAATGCGAGAGTAGGTCTATTTATGGCTTGATTTGATTAAAACTAGCGGAATATCTCCACGGAAATTGGTAGAGTAACTCGACACCCACAGATGTAAAAAATACTTCTCACTCTAGAAAATTGCAAGGTTCTACGTAGTAATGAATTATTCCTCGCACAGACGATATAACCTTGTCTTGTTTGTGATCCCACGTTGATAAACGAAAGTCTTGGTAAAATGCAAATGTAGCTAAACTATGATCTTGGCATTGATAATAAAATAAATAAATATCGGGGGACAATCTCACACAAATTGATTCTAATCCCAAACACTAAGCTCTAGGCTCGTTACTATGGGTATTAGGCAAACGGTCAACATACTTATATAGAGAAATGACTACTGATATTCATAGAAAATACCTGAGACTCAGAAATAAATACCGCGCTCATCACCAAAATATTTGCCCTGACCAAATATCGAACCCGAGACCGCTAGCTTCGTAGGCAAGGTCACTACCGACTAGGCTAACAAAATACCATTATTCATTAAAAACAAATATACCTTCGATGTTTAGCTTTTAATGAATGATGTTGTTATTCTTCTAGATATTTCAAAGAATCACTAGAATAATAAGAATGAAGGAACGGGAATTAAATACTGCGTAACTTAAAAAAAATATTGACCATTATTGAAATACTCCCTTACCTTATTTTCGAAGGTGTAATCGTTGTGAAATCTCTGCACAAGTTTTCGTAGATTTCTCAGACTGAAATGACTCAACCTTAAGGCGATACTTTCACTCTGCTGTACTCGATAATTAAATACTTTTATTTATTTATTAAGTTAAATAATGGGATACAAATGCATTTGTGTATAAATGTGCCACTATTGGAAACCCCGGGGGTTTATTCATTAGTTCAGAATCAAAATCAGAATCAGAATAATCTTTATTCAAGTAGGTTTACAAATAATAAACTCTTTTGAAACGTCATAGTAGCGACTTAGCCTAAATTGACTGCAGGTTCAAATCGCGACCGATCAGAGAAGAACCTGTAAGAAACTCTGTCGGATGTCTTTTTTTTTTCGACGTTCGCAACCTTTTGTCGTAAGGACTAAACATTTTATTACAAGCAATTCAGTCCGAAGCATTGTTATCATTAATATAGTCTTTAATACTATAATATGCTTTAGAAATTAGTTTACGCTTAACGTAACTCTTAAATTTATTTACTGATAGTTCAGTAACATTACTTGGGAGCTTATTATAGAACCTAATACAATTACCCATAAAAGAGTTTTTTATTTTATGGAGCCGCGTGAAGGGCACTGTGAGCTTATGTTTATTTCTGGTATTAACATTATGTATGTCACAGTTCTTTCTAAATTTAGCGATGTTTTTATGAACATACATAATGTTTTCATAAATGTATTGACTGTGCATGGTCAATATATTAATTTCTTTAAACTTATCTCTAAGCGAGTCTCTCTGGCCCATCTTGTAGACAGCACGAATAGCCCTCTTCTGCAGAACAAAGATGCTATTTACATCAGCAGCACTACCCCACAGTAAAATACCATATGACATAATACTATGGAAGTAACTAAAATAAACTAATCGAGCGGTATCTAAGTCTATCAATTGCCGAATCTTATTAACTGCAAAAACTGCAGAACTGAGTCTACCCGCCAATCCAGCAAGATGAGGACCCCATTGGAGCAAGCTCCAAGGAGTCTAACGTTATACCAAGAAACACTGTATCATTAACTAGGTCTAGTTTGTCATTTTTAATAGTTACAGTAGTTTGACTATTTTTCACATTAGTAGTCATGAACTTTATACATTTCGTCTTTTTCTCATTCAGTAATAAATTATTAACACTAAACCAATCGACTACTTTTGATATAGCATTGTTTACATCGACATTAAACTGCTGTTGTCGTTTAACTTTGAACACAAGTAACGTATCATCAGCAAACAATACTATATCATGGTTGTCCTTTATAAGGTAAGGTAAGTCATTTATGTAGATGAGGAATAAAAATGGACCCAATATTGAGCCCTGTGGTACGCCCATTGAGACCAATGACCCAGGTGATCTTATAGTTGGCGAGATCGCGCTGCTCGAGCTGATTTTACATTGTTATTTAAATAAATTACATTGTGGGTACCACAAATATTACTAAATAAAACCTATACAAGCTTCACACTCGAGGTAGTGTTTCTTTAGCACCGATTTACCTTTGTTGTTAATTGTGCTTAGTATGTCATGCAATAAGTCCTTAGGTAGGTTGTTCAGAATAAGTGGAATAAGATAGTCGTTAGTTCTTCTACCGTAAGTGTTGTTATTGCATGGCAGCGAGTAAGGTGGCAAGTATTCCAGATTACGGTATAGTATCACATTCCTCGGTTAGCAAGGACAGACAAAACCTATTGAACACACTAATTACTTTGCAATGTTTAAATAGGCCGGTATTATTATCTTTATAGTTAGTTTTAATGTTGATAGGAACATTTTTTTTTAATAACGCAATTTGTTGTTTATGATTTATTATATCTGTTGTTTATAGGTTTTTGTTCCTTAAATCCCTTACTAGTGGTTGTAGGACCCTGTGCAGAATTCGTCCGGAACGCTACCTCCGTCTTACCCACTAACCCACCGCCAAGCAATGGTTTTCGATCCACTTCTCCCAACTAAAGCAAAAAGGCAAACACATATGTAGGGTACACAGGCAGAACATTCCACCATCTTACGCTTAAAATCACCTCGGTAATCACCGTCAGAGTTTTTATCTGCTATTTCTCCAGATTCAGCTTGTATTACAATCATACAAAGGAACGATTCATCACACAACACTTTAACTAGTGATGATTTACATAAAATACGATTTATTATCCAAATTAACTTGCAGTGCAGTGAGGTCGTCTGTAATGGCGGTTCAAGTAGTAACCCTTAGGTCTGGGTCGTTCTGTGATCATGAATGTTCGGGACCAGGCGGTCTCGCCCACCGTGTGCGACGTCCACCTGCGAGCGGGCGAGAACGACTGGTCGCGAACATTCATAAAGACATCGACGCCGCGGGTGGCGGGTTAGTAGAACGACCCAGGCCTTAGTTCGCTCAAAAGGCATGAATCCTCACAGCTACCCACTATCGTAGACAAACACATTTCAAGCATAGACAATATCGATTTATTTTTATAACAATTAAAACAAAGCTTGGGCAATCAACAGATAGCCACAATCTAAAACGTCGTACTGCGACATATATACAAGCACACATGATAATGTTCAAACTCTAAAGCCAATAAAAAGCCGTCCGTCTGATTTAAGCGCTTCAGCGGGTGTTCATTGACTTGATCCAGCGCTGTAACCGCTTAATGCGCGAGACACGTTTAGTGCAAATGGCTTTTTCCCGGTTTATCGTTTTCTACCGCCGATTTGCCACGTTTATTCGTTTATATAAAACACTTTATTGTACAAAATAAATACCAAAACAATAAAATTAATGTAAAATAGTACAAAGGCAAATGTATCCCATTAAGGGATCTCTTCCAGCTAACGCTTGAGAGACTGAGAAAAGTGAAAGGCTGTGCATAATAAGTAAGCAAATGTACAAACTTGTTTAGGAGGACACAAAAAAGTACCAATAAAACTGATACAAATAAAATATTTCACTGAAATACCTACATAGATACAGAAATATTATACAATTATATTAAAGAAATGAAACCTATTTTTTCTAAAATAAGATTTTCATTTATTTTAGTGTTTCATCGAGTTTCGTACAATGAACTGAAAGCATCCTCATAACTTCTGCAATCTTAGTACTTGAGTCAATCGCCGAGGTTTCATTACAGGTCCAATTTCATTAGGTAACACTATTCTACCGCCGTGACTTCTGATTAACTCGAAACGACCCTTTCTTGGTTACGACTTAAGCTACGTTTGCACAGCTTAAGTGCTTGTAATTAGTACTGCGTACTTAACTTGTTTTATTTGCCGTCACCTTTGGGTATTTTTTTGCACGACGAGGCAAACGAGCGCAAGGTCAGGGTCGTCTGATAGTAAATTGGATATATATTAACATTTATATTCTCAAGACTGCAATCCTAAGACTGCTAATGCGTTGCCAACCCTAAGGAATAAGATGGAATGTGTATTTGCTGGTAATTTCACCGGTTATCTTATCGAAACAGAACAATGCGAACAATAAACTTGTGTTTAACGGTATGTTAAACTAGAAGTGCCCATTTTTTTAACTAACGGAACAATAACCAAATCGGGAACGTATCACAATATATAAAGTTTTAAAATACATATTGGGTGTAATACATAATGCTCTGAATATTAAGTACTTACTGGTTTTTATTTCAGAAACCGTAAAGTTTTCAGGAATTTTATAACACAAATCTAACCTAACCTAATGGGTTCTGTAATGGCCTTTTAAAAAATCCTGATAAGTATACGGTTTCATAAATAAAACGATTATATTATGACCATTATGTATTATGTCCCATTATCTATTTTGAAATTTATATTTTATTACACGATCCCAACCAAATCCCTTTTATTTTATGGAACCTCAAATCAAATCTGAGTATTTTTATCTTAACTTTTGCATAGATCCCTTAGGTTTTGAAATGCGGAACCAGAAACAGGAATCGCTAGTTAAAGGATAACATAGTGGTAGCAATCCAGACGGACCCTCTTCAAGATCCCACCACCTCTAGTGGAACACTGCCGTGACTTCTGATTAACTTGTAACGACCCTTTTTTATATCCGTGTGGTTGCCGAGTTAGAATAGTGCCACTCCATGTCTTCCCGTGGATGTCGTAAGAGGCAACTAAGGGAATAAAGGCTTGTAGTATTTTTAGGCGATGGGCTTGCATTCTGTCACTAATACACTGATAAACATCTTAGCCTGATTGTGCAAATCGTGGTTACAGAATATCATATTTTTTTCGAGTTGTTGATAACTCTGCAGCTCTGCCTACTTCCACTCCGGGAATGAGGGCGTTTTCTTAGTTACGACTTGAGCTACGTTTACATAGTCTAAGTGCTTGTACTTAGTACTACGTACTTGACTTGCCATTAAACTTGTTTTATTTGGAGTCGCCTCCAAAATTGTTTGTTTGGACATTTGTAAACAACTATCATGTTTTAACTTCGCGCTTCGTTTACTACCTTCTACTTGCGACTTCATCCGCGTAGATCTTGAAAATCGTTATTTACTCTGGCAAGTTTTAAATTGTCCGGGTTAAGTAGCCTACATGTTAATCGAGGGTATAAGCTATTCCATTCTAAATTTCACCCAAATCCGTTCAGCTGGTGCAGCGTGAAAAAGTAACAAACTAACTCACGCACACACAAATTTCGCTTTTATAATATTTACGAAGTATTTTCAAGTAAATTGTTAAACAACACGTTAATGCATAAAACAAGTCATTTTATCTGAGGCGTACTTGCCCGCCCACTGTTAAGTGAGGGCGGATGTTCAAATCGAGGTTAAAATAAGTTTTATAACCGAGTACATTCTTAACAGCTTTTCACCTCGATTGCAAGGAAATGAAATAGTGATTTGCTACTATAAATAATTGTGTTTCCCAGTGGAAGATAAGAAAACGAATAAACGTTTCGAGGCCTAATATATTTCAGTTAAAAAGGTTTTCAACTGGTTTGCAGTCTAGACTGGGCACTTAAGTTGGCAATTGACAACAAAATATTAACTAGCAAAAATTGGCCTTTTCGTGTTAAAACTTTTCCTAAACGACCTCTTAATCTAAAAACTTATACATAATATTTGTTAAGAGCTATCCAATGATACCATTCATTCGACATTATAATATAAAATTAAAGATTTTACCTTTGCTTTACAAGTATGGTAAGACTCCATTTTTTATTTAAATGTACAATTTTGCCAAGAGTCTTTAAGCGAGTTATTTTACAAGCGAGCGAGTTTTTTTGTTATAAAAATTTACCTATTTTATTAGCGGCAAAGGTGTATCCAATTACATTTTTACGTAGCAATTTTCACCCGCCATATTGCCTTTACTGCCAATTAGTATTTTTATTATTATCTTTTCAATATTGTTATGTTCGTAATGGTAATAATTTTGTTACTACGAGTAAGTATAAAATATATCCCTTCACGGTGGACTGATACCTATTCATTTTAATAGCGCATGCATTAATTCAGAAAATAAACTGTTTTTTTATCGATTCTATCTGTAACACGTAAAATGGTAAATAAGTTTGGGTCCATGTTGGCTCATATAAAATTGTTCTTTCGATATTTTATACAAATAACGATTTGTGACTATACTCATCATTTCTCCGAAAAAAAATGCTCATATTTTTTATTAATAATCCTCGCAACTCCTAAAGTAAACTTTACTGAAACCGTTCAGATTATACGACATTTATAAAACAAACCTTATCTTACCTAACCTTATTTACCAGTTGGATATTTTTTAAATCCTGAAAATAAACAGGTGTATGTTTAATATTGATTATGAAGAGTGATCATTATGATATAAAATGGTATGAGATACATTTTCGGAGTTCCAATAATCTAATTTGCAATTTTATATGAATTTTGGCGCACTCAATCAATAAGTCTAAAAATAGCCTTGAACCTATTGATTTTACCCACACCCATAGGTTCAGTATTATATACGTACGTAACTGAACTTTTATGACTACAAATCTACGGACAAGTACCAAGAACTCAGATTCTCAAAGCGTAACACCAAAATTAAGACGAAATAATAAACTGTTGTTTATTGCCACACACCAAAAGGGAAATCCCTCCCCTCACAAAATGTACCCTAATGTTCGAGAGTCTAGTTGAAACACAAGGACAAGTTGTTTCCTTCTCTCAGCGCCTCCCGTTTCATGATACAAGTTAACAAGATTAATTATAAATCATAGAGACCCTTGACCCGCACAGAACTTGTTTCAGTTCAAATGACTCTTGTGTCCAATTGATTTTAATGAAACTGAAACTAAGTTACAATCCCGGAGCAGCGTTCAAATAATTACAAGTCTAAGTTATATTTGTTATCTACGAGTATAAACAGATAAATTATAGATCATATGTCGTAGGAATTTAAATCCAAAAATTTTAGCCGTGGCGTTGGCGTCATTATGCAGGATTAAAGAAATGTAAACATGGTTATTACGAGCATTGCATTTGAGTTTTAGTTTTAGTTTGCATTTTGCTAGACTAATTTTACCCCGTTTTATTCCTTCTACCCGTAAATGCACAGAATTTCATTAATCCGAATGTCATGATGGATGACGTAGGAACAGTCGCACTCATAAGTAGTATATTTTATTACTTTATCGCAATAATGTAATAAACTGAGAGTGGTTTGAATTCAGTATACCAATAGCTGCGTCAAAGTATGTACAATTTTTTCTGTACTTAATTTTCAATTGGTACTCATATGATGATATGTGAGACACCCGTCGTGTTACTGTACCTTTTATGTTCATTTATTTGTGTGTAGTAGACACTAAATCATATGTTACCCGAACTAAGTTTTGTCCTAGGTATATGAATTTATGTATCTTATTCTTGTTCCGGCAAATTCATATTTGGACAGATTTGGTTTCGCTCAGATATATATATTTGAAATGTATTATTAACCCCTTGTATGTGGGAGGTGAATAAACCAAGTTCTAGTCTCTTCGAATTATGTTATACTTAGTCCAAAAAAAAAAAAAAAAAAAAGTATATCAGATTTTTTTGACCACAGGTGCGTCAACACATACAAGAGTGTAAAGAAACTAATAAATATAATACCTATTTTATTATTTTAACACGGTGTACGTAATGTTTAATTAATATAACTGACATTGCGATGAAAACGAAAGGTGTTCAAATAAGAACATGTCGAAACAAGAATATGAAAAAAGGAATCATTCATATACATAGACGACAGTATCAAAATATCCGTCGGGTGTTTTTGCTGTCTTTTTGTTAGAATAAAGTGTCACCGGTGTTGAAGTTTTTATTTAATAAAAAACCTTGTAACTTTGTAAAACTGGGTTCAGACTATCTGGGATGATCTCTACAAGACAACTATTTAGAAAAAATAATTAAGCCTAGTTGGTGGCACCAGTGTTGAACAGGCAGCAATAATTAACACTTAACCCTTAATTCAAAGATAATACGGTCTTAAATTGATTATTGTAAAACAACTGAATAGCCAGTCTTCTGTAAAATAAGAGTCAGGTGTCCATAATTGGTCCTTCACTGGTGCCGTCACTCTAGTCTTCCAGTTTTATTTACTAGGAAGACGCCGGCGACTTCGTACGCGTGGAATTAGTTTTGTGCTCCTCCCCGTCCTGTGTGTATTATGTAGACGACACTATTAAATCACATTTTGATAGTATCATCTATATTATGTCAAATACCTCGTTTATCGCTATTCCCTCGGAACTGTTCAATTTATCGGGATAAAAGTATCGTATGTCCTTTCCCGGGCCCTTAGTTATCTCCATACCAAATTTCATCTAAATCGGTTCAATATATAGTTCCTGAGATTAGCGCGTTCAAGCAAATAAACAAACAAACTCTTCAGCTTTATGTATTAGTATAGTTTTAGTAGTGGTAGCTAGGACCTTGTGCAGTGTCCGTCCGGATCGCAACCACCATCTTATCCATGAACCAACCACCAAGCAGCAATGTTCGCATTGTTACGTTCTGGTGTGGGGAAAAGACAACCGGTGAAATTACTAGCTTAGAGGCATTCTATTTTAGGCCTCAGGGTTGGCAACGCATTTGCGGTCTTAGAATTGCAGTCTTTAGATTGTATAGTCTTCAGAATGCAAATGTCTATGTGGTCACTGATCCCACTTACCATCAGGTGGCCTAAGTGTTCGTTTGAATTTCCCGTGTCATGAAAAAAAAGTACTTATGCCGTGGCTGTCATATCGAGTGATTTCTGTGCATTTGTTTCTAACGCCCGCTCACGCTGCCGCATAAAATCGTGGCCACACCCTAAGGCTCGAAAGTAAACTGTAATGAATTTAGTGGAAAAGTTTGGACACGGAACGGAATAACCCCATTTGATTTAGTGGTTTTAAATTTAGGTTACTGTCCACTCGCGAAATGAGTTGATGCTTTATTTGAATAATGGAGTTTCATCTTTCTATTAAATTATTTGTTACTTTTGTAAAGGAGCAGCTTTTTTATAAATTCGACTCGTGTGGGTGCCGGGTTAGAATAGTGCCACTCCATATCTTCCCGTGGATTTCATAAGAGGCGACTAAGGGAATAAAGGCTTGTAGTACTGTTAAGCGATGGATTGCAACCTGTTACTAATACACTAGTTAACATCTGAGCCTGATTGTGTAAAATGTATTCTGTAGTTCAGTACCCCACTCTGGGAATGAAGGCGTGACGTTATGTATGTATATGTTTTTTTTAAGAAAAAGCCTTCTTTAGCTAGTGTCAAGAGAAGAGCTTTTATTCCGAAAAGTTTAAAGTTCCCGAGGGAAAGAGGCGTTTATAGAAATCCCCCGTGAAATCTACATGGACGAAGTTACAGAAGCCAGTAACTAATTAAATAATTGAAGTTGACTTTACTATATTAACATAAAGACTGGGCCTCTATTCTACAGTGTTATAACGATATTGCATTTGACGTGTTTTAGAATCGTTTATGTCACAGTCGCCATTATTGTAGATGACATAATAGTTATTAAAACGTTGACAATACGGAAACACGTCAAAAACGATATCGTTATTACCTTGTAGAATCCCAGCCCTGCAAGGACGTTTTTTAAAAAAACTTACCATTACATAGTTAAGGCATATAATTAAAACAAAACTTAATTGATTATTTTGTATAACGAGAGTTAGCCATCTAATTTGTATGACTAACTTTCGTTACACAAAGGACGCGACTGTGTTTTTTTTTTTTATTGAGCCTTTAAATATGAACATTTTTTTTGAAAATGACCCTGTAATTTGTACGTGATTTACCTACCTCCTTCCGCGGCCCATCTCAAGGGTCCACGGACAGCTGAATGGGCAGCAAAGTGTTCCGATGTAACTTGAAAACCGAACCTTGTCGAGACCACTTTGTCGCCGTCAAGAGTTCAAGACCGTATTTTACAAGCATCAATTTATAAAATTTACAAAAGATAGGGTATCTATTCCACTTTGGTTTAATGCATGCTTTGATATCGTGCACATATATTTAACGTTAAGACAGCTATTACTGTCTTGTGATTGAAGGCGTGATGTTATGTATGTATTTATATGACCTTTCAAAAGCTTTTGTTGTTTTAACACCTATTGTTATTGTATTGCTTTTAACTCGGCCTCCGTTACTGTCTATAATAGCTGTCGTAACGTTGACAAAACGATACGATAGGTGTAAAGACAGTGTAAAGAAAGAATAAGGCCGAGCAATACTTATAATATTTTTTGCACTGGTAACTTTTCCTATAATAATAATAATAATAATAATATCACGGGACAATGTCACACAAATTGACCTAGTCCCGAACTAAGCTCTAGGCTTGTGCTATGGGTACTAGACAACGATAAACTTACTTATATAGAGAAATATATACTTACATACATAGAAAACATCCAAGACTCAGGAACAAATACTCGTGCTCATCACACAAATATCTGCCCTTACCGGGATTTGAACCCAGGACCCCTAGCTTCGAAGGCAGGGTCACTCCCAACTAGGCTAGCGTGTCGTCTATATCTAGTCCTGAGTCTTAGATGTCTTATGTATGTAATTAGGGACGTATTGTCATTCTTATCCCCAAATCATCTAGCCTCTATTCTACTTAGTAAACCCATATTGCCTTTGACGTGTAGGTACTTGACAGTAATGGCGGCCGAGTTGAAAACAAATACGATAACATGTCCAAGACAATATGGGTTAACCAAAGTTAAAGATGATATGAATAGAGGCCCAGCTGACCTTTTTTTAAAATAAACCAGCTGTTTCCTACGAATCTGTCAACGTAGACGTCGTATATCGATATTCCCTCAGGAGCTGTCAAATTTCCGGGACAAGAAGTACCCTATGTCTTTCCTTGGGATACAACTATCTATATACCAAATTTCATCTAAAACGGTTCAGCGGTTTATTCGTGAAAGCGTAATAAACAGACAGAGTCACATTTATAATATTAGTATAGATGGCTTTGCACTTGACACTAGCTAACACGAATGAGTTAAGACAAGGTCAAGGTAGAGCGAGCTTACCTTAAAGGGTATTAATCCTCCTTTTTGACAACGGGAAATACTTCAAAGATAAAAGATAAATATGTCATTATACGCACCAAACTTTGGGTTCGCATAACACTAGCTATGCTTGTTTTTTCATCGTTGAAGGGACCACCCAAATAGACCCTTAATAAATACAAAAATATATATATATTTGAGAGATATTATCCAGCAATGCCGGCAAGGCTTCGCCAATGGTTTACGCTGTTAATACTGCCAAGGAGTCTGGATAGGATAAGGAAGGCACATGCGCACTTACCTATTTCTTCTTCTTGGGGCAATCCAGATAACCTGGCCAGGCTTATCGTCCAACAAAAACTGCACTTTTCACTTTAGCAGCACGTGGAGGCTATATTGCTCTCAAATCCTTGGCGTAAAAAACACCGTTATACACAAAATAAAGTTCTTCACATCAACACAATATCCTTTAACGTATTTTAACTCAATGTTATACGAGGATGACGATTAGGTTATAAGATTTTTGTCGATTCCAAAATTAACGGCTCATTAGCGTGCGATGGTTACATATTCTATTTTAGATGGTTGACATCACTACTAGTCAGTGGTATCGTTGAACTTTAATTAAGTAAGTAAGACGTATTGATTTGAAATCCCAGCACAACTAACGGTGGTTTACCCTACCCCCAGGGGTATTGGATAGAGGTTGCTCTGACATCATTTCAAATGCTGTTTAAAAGAAAATAAATAGTTATTAATACGACTGAAATTTAAAGTAAGCAAAACGCCGGCGTCTGTAATCACCCGTTTGTTATCTTTAACTTTATATTAATTTAAAATATTGAAAGATATTTGAAATATCTTTACTTTATTTTATCAGAGGCCTTTCAATTCTGAGCCCTTGAAAACCCATCAAAGCCTTTTTCCACAGAGAGCATAGAATCAGTAGGCTAACTCCTCAACCCTTACTTGAATGTCAACCATATTAATATCATCTGTGTCTACGAGTGTAGTTTTACGCAAGCAATACCTAACCCAATGATCATCATTATTGAAGAGCTTATGCTCTTGCCGGTGGAGTAATTTCCTTTCTAACCTAATGATATTATTAGGTACATAACACAATCTTTTTTTTCGTCTCCGTTTAAAAATCAGATATTTTTGAAAGGGATACTTCTTTCTTAGGATGAATGAAACATAAATAGAAGAGTGATGAGTATGAATGTGGAAGGATAGGGTAGAGGAAGACCGAAAAAGGTTTGGATGGATTGTGCGAAGCGTGACATGTGTATGAAAGGTGTGAGTGCAGAGTTAACAGCAGATAGAGGAGAGTGGAAGAAGAACCCATTTGGTGTAGGACCAGGGCAGGAAGATGATGACGATGACACTTCTTTCTTAGGAAACTTTGTAAAAGATCGCCAGTCTTTTCAGAAATGACAAAAGTACAGTACAAATTAATATGATGCAGGCCCGCATTTACACCTTGGTAGAGTTATCGTTCTTAACGGGTGATTTATTTCATTGTCATTGATTTAATTGCAAAGATTACTTCAGAAAAATCAGGTTCCTCTTTCTAAGTACCTATGATCAACCCAAGCTGTGAAACACCGTTATTGTATATGGCATAATGGAAACCACATTGTGGTATCTATCTATCTACATAATTTTCTCTCCTATCCTCTTTAATTCCCAGAGTGAGGTAGGCGTTACTGTTAGGCGTTGGGCTTGCAACCTGTCACTAATACACTGGTAAACATCTTAGCCTGATTGTGCAAAATGTGGTTACAGAATTATCAACAAGGTCTTTAGAGTTGTTGGCAATTCTGTAGCTCTGCCTACCCCACTCTGGGAATAAAGGCGTGAGTTCATGTATGTTTGTGGGGTAGGCAGAGCTAAAAATATACCAACAACTCTCAAAAGACTTGTTTATAATTCTGTTTCCACATTTTGCACAATTAGGCCAAGAAGTTTACTAGAATATTAGTGACAGGTTGCAAGCCCTTATTTAATCTAATTAAACGCCAAAATAAAAATAAAAATATTAGAGCTATTAACCTTCTGTTTTGTGTCTTCTGTGGCTTATTACCCACCATCTTTTATGTTACTATCTCCGTAAGCAATCTTCAACTAATTAATGAATACAGCGACTCCTCCTCAGTGAGAAGGTCCATAAATAAGTTTATGTTTCAACATTGGGTTTAAGTTACATCTCTATTGACACCTTTGTATTCGGTTGTATCTTCGAGATTTCTTATTTAATTCTAAGAATGTAACTTAGATGAAACAATGGTTGGAACTTTATGACGTTCAGGACCAGAAGGCTCATAGTAGGGTCAGTTCTGTTTGAAAGTCAGAGTGCTTGTCATTATGTGGACATATTTATCTTTATCCTTTAGTAGGGGAATATTGCTCGTAAAACCAATGGCTGTTGGTGTGAAAAGGTTCAGGAAGTGACCTCATACCGAAAGGCGCAGGCTTTGCAGGCTTTCTATAAGGTATTTTTTCCGAGTGTGACCCGGTTTTGAGATCGTGGGCATAAGCTCACGGTCTCAAAACTCGTCTTATCCCAGGAAAGGGTCATCCCTGTCCTGAAATAACAAAGCCCCCAGAGCTGCAATTTGTTTCATACTACCTTCAGCGCTTATACACGTAGTGGTTTTTTACTATTCCTGTGGTACATTTTCTCCGACTTTTTTCATTTCTGTATGAAATAAGGACATCACCAAAAAAATACTATCGACCATCGTTAAAGTCCCAATCGCCCCGCAACGCTCGACCGCCTTACCGCCTCGAGGGCCCTCGACGACGCCTCCGAAATCTGTAATAACACCTCGACCACTCACCGAGGCGTGACCGAACTAAAGACCCGGGTCCAACTTGAAAGTTCAAACAAAGTAGGTACAGTGCAAGTTCGGATAAAATTAGAGTGACCAGCATAAGAGCGTATGAGAGTGAGTGATAAAGAAATATAAACCCAAAGGACGTTGAAATAACTATTTCAATTGAGTAATTGTTTCGTTTGATTTGGGTAAATAGTTTTGAACTAAATATCACATACATACATACATAAATCACGCCTGTTTACCAGAGGGGTAGGCAGAGACCACTTCTTTCCACCTGCTACGATCCTGACAAAGCTCTTTCGCTTCTTCCACATTCATACATCGAGTCATGCATGCTGCACGTCGGTTTCGGATACTTAAGACTCGGCCCTTTTCCAGTATTTCCCCGATTTGATTCAAAAAAGTACGCCTAGGGCGCCCTTTTCCGACCCTTCCACTCACTTAAGCACTGTAAATTTCTTTCGTCAATCGTTTTTCATCCATCCTTTCTAAATGACCAAACCATCGAAGAGTGCTCTTTTCCATTTAAAAAATAAAATCTGAATATCATGTTTGTAATAAATAAGTTTTTTTTAAGAAATGTCAAAGAGACTCGTTGGCGTCACTGGAGACCGAAGAGTTGGCAATTTCCTCGGTCAACGAATTAGTTTGGCCATTCAACGAGGAAATGCTGATGCATCTCAGGTGCAATGCCGCGGGCAACAACATTCTTGAATTTAATGTCAGAGTTTATTTTTATACCTTAGAGTTAGTTTTATTAAAGCTCAATTTCAATTATTATTTTATACTTTTGTCGTTTGTCAAATAAATTTCCTTTGATCAAAAAATACATGTTATGTAATAACGTTTTAAAAAAATATTTCATTAAAATGTCAATGAAATATTGCGTTTATAAATAAATTATAACAAGACGATAAATTTGCTTAAAATCGTATACTATTTAAACAAGCAATATTTGTATATATTTTATTCACGTTCTCGAAAACGGGTGTAACGTTTTCGATGACATTATGCAGTAGAGCGGGTATAGCGGTTATCGAGGGCGAAAAATCGACCTGTCTAGTTGGAATCTTCGAGTAAATTCGTTTTCCACCCGAGCGACGGTCTTCTAGGTACTAATAATATTAAAATGGGATTACTTTTAAGTAATCCCGCTCCCGTTCCGCTCGCATCCCGTTCTGACGGAGCAGAACAATTTGTGAAAAATGATGTAAAGTAAACTAACTGTAATAAAATGTTGAACGTCGACTAGCATTTGAGCGTAATTTTATAATTCAATGGTACTTTCAGGAAACCGGTGAAATGCATAGCGGCATTCCATCTTGGTTCTCAGGGCTGGCAATGCAATTGCGGTCTAAGGACCGTATTAATAACGAGATCTCGACTTTAAGAAGCTTATACATGACACTGGAGATTGCACGCCTTGAAGCGAAGAAAAGTGACCTTGATTGACGTCACTTATGTTTTCTGTCCCTTTCTCAAAACTCAGGATCACCATAAAAAGGGACAAATAACGTAAATGTCATATATACAAGCTTCATGGGGATCACGCAGCTCAATAGCGCCACAGTTTCACTCTTACGCCGTCCGGATTTTCAGCAAGCATTGGTAAAAACTAAGAAGTTGTAAATGATTAAATTGTTGGATTTGATCAGAAATAAAGCCAATATTTTATTCGATAAGGATTTATTATTCACGGCGCCTAACACTAATTTATGTAATAGTGCTACAACTCAAAATGAGTCATTGTTGCATTTTAATTCGGAACGCAATTTACTTAAAGTTTTAAATCAAATTGTATTTGTTATTGATTTGTAGCACTATTGCATAAAAGCAGCGATTTTGATGCGTAGGTCATCCAAGATGAGTTTATTAACACGGCCCATATGATTGTAGTCTTCAGAATGCAAATGTGTATGGGTCACAGCACAGATCGCACTGACGCATCAGGTAAAGCCTTTGCCAATCGTTCGCCTTCTCCATTATAACTCAATGTTGAAAAGTGAGAGTACCCTTCCAAAGTCTATAACCAAGAAAAAATAAACAAAAGCTCGATCGAAAATTGAAATTTGTTTGCTCGTCTTTTGATACCAAACCAATCAAGGCTGGTTTCATTCCGCTTATGCAAATATCCGATGTAAAGATTGAGTGCTCTGGCTTCGAGAAAATTGAGTTACACATTTTATCGCCTGGTGGATAGCGGTGCCTTTGAAAAACCCTATCTGTTTTGGAAGTCACTTCATTGACGATCTTATTGATAGGGCGGCGGGATGTGTTCTCTTTATGGTTAAGATTGGATATGTGCTCTTTCGTTTTTAGGAGTATGTGAGGGTTTATTTCAACTTTGATGCGGCTGGTTCGGTTACATCGACAATGTATATTGCCTTTGAAAGTCGGTTGTTTGTCAATTTTGTGTAACACTCAAAACGTGTTGACAGGCAATGAAAGTCTTTTATTGGCTTGGCTTACTTAGATGTTGGAAATGTTAGGAAGAAGAAAACAGTATATAAACCTCCTTACTTATAAACGTGGAATAACGGTGGGGTAGCTTATGCCATGCTCTGTCAGTTTCTGTCAGATGCAAAAGTCACAATTACAGATAAGAACAAAGCATGGCATCAGCTACCCCAGGAAGTTAGGGTTAAACATGATTAGTGCTTAATTTCCCAATTTAAATACTTCCTTTCGTCAACAAGTCTAAGGGTACAGAGAACTCGTAGAAATACTCGTAGCTGTACATTTTAATACCCCATAGTAAAGCACGTAGTAGTATTAAAGTGAGAGTAATTTGAATTTAGAATATCAATGCCACAGATTAGATAATAAGTCAATGCTGCGACACGGTATTTAGTGGTCCTTGTGCATGGCCCGGATCGCTATCACTGTCTTATCCTTGAACCTCCTGCACTTCTAGAACATGACCGCGTCAGTTATGTTGCCCGCAAGATAGACTACCTGTCCTTCTCAGACCGTTCTAATAAGACAATGACGGGTTGTCTATGTATATCGCCGTCATGTGCTAGCCGTGCCGACACCCGGTGAAATTACTAGCATAGATGCATTCCATCAGTCCTCAGGGTGGCAATACACTACACTGGCAGTGCTAGGATTGCAGTCTAAAGATTGTAGTGTAGTCTTAAAATGTAAATTACTATCTGACTCAGATCCCACTTACCATTAGGGCCCTGTTTTATAAAGCTACAAATTACAAATTAGAAACGGAATTCTCTTTCTAGCAAAATGAGTTAGAAAGAGACTTCCGATTGTAAGTACTTTTATAAAACAGGGCCCAGGCGGCCTGTGTGCTCGTTTGCCCTTTTCTTGCCATAAAAAAACTACATTATATCCAAATAGTAAAAAAACAGAATAAACGCCTTTGAATGTTCTTGAATTGTAATTGTATTGTTTAAGGTTTATTGCCGTCACTATGCCATAAAGAGAACTTAAGTCTACAGCTACTTGTGAGTTTAACCTCACACTCACTCGTATTGTTTGTATGTATGAAAATACTTTATTGTACAGGAAAATAAAAAACCGGCAAGTGCGAGTCGGACTCGCGCACGAAGGGTTCCATAACATTATCTATACCACATTAGACTATATTACAACTTAAAAAAAAACATTTTATGGGAAAACTTCTTAATTTATTTTATTTCATTTCATTATTATTTTTAAAGTGATTATACAACTTAATTATCAGTGAATATTTCAAGCGCCTGTTTTTAGTTTTTGTTGTTTTAGCGACAACAGAAATATATCATCTGTGGAAATTTCAACTGTATAGCTATCACGGTTCATGAGATACAGCCTAGTGACAGACAGACAGACGGATAGTGGAGTCTCAGTAATAGGGTCCCGTTTTTATCCTTTGGGTACGGAACCCTAAAACCACAAAATATACAGAAACAAAAAGATATGTACACAGGCATACGCGTTTTAATTTTTCTTTCATTACTAATAAATATTGAGAAATCAATGCAAAACGTAACGAAATAGTTTTGTGTACAAATCATATTGTTGCTTGCAACAACTTTAGCGCAATCCATTCTGCCGCCATACCAAAGATGGCAGCTATTGGCACTATGATAGTTGAAGCGTACTCAACTCTGCTTGATTACACATAAGGTTTCTTTTACAATACGATTCCTATAACAGATAGCTGCTTTCTTTCGTATGAGGGCTGCATTGTGTTTAGAACTTCTTACAAAAGCTTGAATGTTTTCCAGCGAACGATTATACTGTCTAAAAAGTGCCTGCCAGAGAAGTTGCCTACAAGTTTGAAGTTAAAACACTTTTAGAAATACGATGAGTCAGTTAGCGAACTGGAAATAACTACAACAGAATTGTGTTAGTTAAATAGTAAGTTATTTTACATTTATGTTAAAGCGAAAAAAGTTGTTTACATAATCGAAAATGTGTGTTATAATGTCAAACTGTATAGAGTACTTTTTTGAGGTTCACAAACAATTATTGACATCAGACATACATACTCTGCCTTCATTCCCAAAGTGGGGTAGGCAGAGCTTCAGAAATATCAACAACTAAAAAAGACTTGTATATAATTCTGTAACCAAATTTGGCACAAACAGGCTAAGATGTTTACCAGTGTATTAGTGACAGGTTGCAAGCCCATCGCCTAGCAGTACTAGAAGCCCTCATTTCCTTAGTCGCCTTTATTGACATTATTACATTCAAACTACTTATTGGCAAACACGACATGCTAATTATTTATGGAAGTAAACAGTAGTAAAAAAGCTACAACTCAAACTAAGAAAAACATCAGTGGATACTGAAATGTAAGTTTAAATCTTTCACGTCGCCAGGATAGGACCAGAACTGTCGTAACATGGCAACTATAAGGAGGCCGAGGGGTCGTGGGTGGTAGATAAAAAAATATATCAGAGGACGATGTCACACAAATTGATCTAGTCTCAAACTAAGCTCTAGGGTTGTACTGTGGGTACTAGACAACGATAAACATACTTATATAGAGAAATACATACTTAAATACATAGAAAACATCCAAGACTCCAAAAAAAATATCCGCGCTCATCACACAAATATCTGCCCTTACCGGGGTTTGAACCCAGGTCCCAGGATATAGTGTAGGAGGTTCCCGTACCGGTCCTATGGAGATTCCGGAGCCTTTACCAAGCACGTACGCTGGGCACCAGGGTTTCATCAAAACTGCTGCTAGGCATCAGGGTTCGTTTCTGGCTCTTAGGTAGTTACTGTTACCTATTGCAGCTCGAGGGCTAGGGTTTGGCCGATGTTCGTCACTCGTACTTAATACGAACGCAACCAAACGCGGCGACGGTGTGGCCCTGGCTAAACCGACTCGGTCCGCCCTGTTGAGTTTGCTGCTGGTGGCTTGCGGAGCATACGGTCCAGGTACGCACACACGCAAGCCGCGCGATATATTCTTGTTGGAAGGACTCCTGTTTATACTTTGGTTTTAGTGGCTAAGAATCTTAAAATGCCACAAACCTTGCCTTTTTCCCAAGATGCTGACTATCTTGCAGAAGATTTCCCTCCGATAATAACGACTAAAAGGTTTTAACCTCACTCTAGACCAGATGGGTCATACACACTCCTAAAAACAAAAGTTGTCTCTCCTGTGGCCAATAGTTAAAAGCCTGTGTACATTATAAATTATGTTTTTATATGATACGTCTAAAGCAGTTCTGACGGGAATGGGCTTAGCCAGAAAATTAAGCCTTAAAAACGTTAATTTTCAGTGTGCCCACAGGAAAGACCGATAACCTAAATCTGTGTATGACCCAGATAGAAGATATTTTAGAATAGCGTCTCAACGACCTACCTTTCCAATTGATTCTATTCCAATTGCTTATTTAAAGTTATGACAGCGCATACGAGTATAACGTTAGCTTGATCAAAGTAAAATTAAGGTTCTGTCATAAACGTTCATACTAAATTTACGATTTTTAAGCAAGATGGAGTTCAATCAAATTTTAATAAAGTAATACCTGGTAATGAATAGGTGGCTCTGGTAGGTAGCAGAATATAATCTACATTGTATTTACCCCTATTGTTATGGTAATGTTAACGTAATATTATTATTAATCATCGGGTAAATCGTCGGGTAATTCTGCCCCTTTTCTATCAAGAGATAGAAAAGGGGCAAAATTACCCGACGATTCATTAGGAAGTACCAGGGCATCATAAATAAATAGGACGTCAATCAAAACTTCACAAATACAAAATATACTCGTACAGTATCAAGGATCATGTTAATACTTAATTGAATTACTATGCTACGAGTGTGACTACATTACAGTCAACACCTATACCTGCCTATGCTTTCAGAAACTCGTGTTTTATGTAACTTTTAATAGTTTTAACTGTAATTTAAGGAATCTATTCTGCTTAGTCTTTAACCACTTTTCTGTCACTTCCCGTCTTTTTCCTCCTTCTTGAAGCAAATAGTGAGACTTAGGGTCGTATTTAAAAAGTCATCTTGGCTGAGATTCCTGTCACTAGATATGTCAAAATAAACGTCAGGCCATAGAAAACTTTTGACGTATCTTAATATGAGCATTAAAGTCGAGATTAGTTTATTAATACGGCCCTTAATCTTACTCTAGACGATAACAATTTCGATTGGGAAATGTTGAATACAGGACCAAAGGAATACTGTGTAAGTAAGTTAACAGAAATTTTGGAAGCCTTTGTTTCCAAAGGCTTACAGGTATACAAACCATTTCTATAGAGTTTCAGCATGTGGAATATTTGTGCGAACAATTTAAATAATTCTAACGTCGATATTGCTCGAAATGATGCTACAAATGTTTGTTAATATAATTAGCAAATCGACTCAAGGAAAATAAAATCTCAAAATAAATTATATATTTAGAAGGCCATCGAGTACACAGGCTACCTGGTGGTTAATGCTATCTGAAACCCAATTTGGGACTAGGCCAATTTTTGTAAGATTATTTCCTTTTATATATTTACTTATAACTAGCTTTTGTCCGCGACTCCGTCCGCGTAGAACTCGTTTATAGCAGCTCCCTCGGAAACTGTATCAGGGATAACAACTATACTATTTCCATACAGAATTTTATCTAAGTCGGTTGAGCTGTTCTGGCATTCATACATCCAAACTTTCGCACTTTTTTTTTAATGCTAGTAAGATAGCTATTGCCCGTGACTCCTTCCACTTAGAAGTCGTTTATCACGGTTAAAAAGTACACTATATCGCTTAGCTAGCAATACCGCACAAGTCAAAATTGGTCGGATAAGTGACCATTTATTAGATATTTAATTGTTGCTGTTTGATTTGATTATTAGTATAATAAACTAATTATAATTTTAAACGTTGTACAACATTAAATTAACTCTTAGTTATCACGCATTCAATCTTTGATTTACGCATTGTTAGCTGAGCGACGCGACGAAATTAAACCTAAATTGGCTCAGCGGCTTATCCGTGGAAGCATAAGAGTCAGACACAGTTACTTTCATATACGAGTATATAATCATATGTATATGGATGGATTGATGTATAAATTATTAACCTGGGGGCTTATTATGACCGTGTTTATAATGTGACTAATCGTGGATAAAACATCCATCACTTTCTGACGAGTACGTGCGGAGTGACGGATGGTTTATCCATCGCGATAAACGCGACCGTAATACGGGCCCTGGGGCTGGAATTCTACAAGGTAAAAACTTTATCGTTTTTGACCTGTTTCCGTATTGTCAACGTTTTGATAACTCTTATGTCATTTACAATAATGGCGACTGTGACATAAACGATTCTTAAACGTGTCAAACACGATATCGTTTTAACGCACCTGAATAGAGGCCCAGGGCCTCACATAAGAGTTATCAAAACGTTGACAATACGGAAACAAGTCAAAAACGATATCGTTATTACCTTGTAGAATTCCAGCCCTGACGTAATTCCCTATCTGCGAATTAAATATCGGTAGCAATATTCGTGTTTTGAATGGCACTAAATCAGAATTATTTTCACTATTTAATGAGGACATTCTCCGAAGCACTGGAGAGCATTGAAAATATTAAATGTTCATACAAAAACTAAAAGTATATTTATAAGATACCGAGAACAGAAAAGTTGCACAATTTGTAAAGTTTCTTGTCAGTACAATGCTGGTTAGGACGGTGGGAAACAAGAAGTCTGTTTATCTTCGAGTTAGCGAACGCAGCGAGTAAATATTGGCCAAGTGGAAGGAGCTGTGCCGCCAGAGTCAACCGTTCACTGACGTAACTTTAGCACTTGTGCACTTGTGCACTTTAATTGAACGTTGTTTGGTTATTGCGGCAATACTGCTAACAGTGGATCAAGGGTCCACAGTGGATTACCGCTTTAGAGTAAATAATGATTTGCCAGAGGCATTTGCTCGTCATGCACTCTGTCTGACTCGTCCATTAATTAATGGAAGAGGCATATAGAGCCGCGTACTTTCTACCCACGCCAACAATGTACTAAAGTAGATAATTATTACCTTGTGTTCCTTGGAGATATTTGTTTGTGTTTTTAGTAACGGCGACGCTACATCGATTCTACGACTCCATTCTCTTCCACTGATTACATGAAACTAGCACCCGTGGTGAAATGAGGGTCATCACTCGTCGTCATCCTTTGATGTGGCTGATGAGAGACGTTGACGTAGGGCCGAAACTTGTGACAAATTGTATCTGGGCCCTTTGGGTGCTGCCCAAGTCGTGGGTGATAGCGAGAGGGGAAGACGAATTGGGTTTATTATTTGAATATTAAATATAGTTCACAATTAATGGCGTACATACCTAGTACAAGTCTATTGTGTTGAGGTAAACTCAAAATTGCCGTTTTCCGTTAAACATCAAAAGAAGGTGTTTATTCAGTAAGCAAGCCACTTTTACACGCCACAATTCTACCAGAGCTCCCCAAGAGGAGACCACTGCTGGGAAAAAGTGCTGCAAGCAACTCAAAATTCAGTCATGTTTATATCGCCGTACATTGCCGGAAAATGCACAATGTAAATATGTTACGGAGTAACGGAGCGACCACACCGACGCGTAAAATACATTCCATGGCGTCAATTTTCATATTTTTTTTTGTTATTCGTTAAGTTCTAGTGTCGCTCCCTTATGCGTTATAGTATCTTATAAGCAAAACAATATTAATTACATAGATCAACGTGTGAACAAAATTTATCTAATGTACCTGTAGCAAGAATTACGTAAAACTCATTTGATCGCCCGTATGTCAGGCATAGGTCATGGCAATAGATCAACAAGTTAGTTAGGTTATTGAGTCAGCAGCTGTTAAAACGAAGCAATGGATTAGGTGGGTCATCGATCCATGACAACGCAGTTTTTTAAATTTAATTTGACCCCTAATACCGTTCGACAACTTTAGCTGTTACAAAACACTTTTAGGTAGAGCCAGCATCAAAAGTAGCTAAGCAGAATAACATGCTCAAAATGATCTAAACACGACGTATTCTCTTGACAATAGAGTCGAGCGGCAGATCATTTTGAGCTCTTCGGTTGCGTAGCTACTTCTGCTGCTGAATGTACATATGTAAAATTTTGTTAATAATGTTTGTTACATAATCACGGTGAATCGGCTATACTTACACACACATAGGTTATCTTTCATGCCAAAATATAAGACTGTTTCTGTGAGATGGTCATATGGACGAAATTGCGGCCAGAAGCTAGTAACAATTTTACCTTTTAATATTTTCTTTCTCATAAACATTTTCCAGGAAAGGAAATCGCACAGACCTAGTTTTTCATAATGTCTACAAAATATTCAAAAATCATAAAAATCTGACAACGTTTAAGGGGAGTAAAACGTTATCGCATTTTGCATGGACTTTTTTTGCTTCACAGTCTTAAGAAGAAGCCAAGGAAACTAATGCAAAAATAAAACCTCTGTGATATTCGCTGCTAGACATTATTCAAGTTTCAGTTTTGTTCCTTTTCCTTTATTAAAACAAGAGTAGGAGATAAGTGTAGCAAAAAAAAACGATTGGAAACGATATGGTTAAGTAAGACTTTATCAAATATAGATACAGACACAAACCCCTGCCTTTGCTCAACGTCACGTGAAATACATTAACTTTATTTTTAAGATAAAGATAAAAGTTATTAATTCAATTAGTAGGCTGCACGGGCACTATAACACGTCAAAATTCTAACAGCGCTTCCCAAGAGGAGACCACTACTGAGAAGAAACGCCGCAAGAAACTCAACAGTC
Organism: Acleris holmiana; assembly: GCA_949316455.1. Classification (NCBI taxonomy): domain Eukaryota; kingdom Metazoa; phylum Arthropoda; class Insecta; order Lepidoptera; family Tortricidae; genus Acleris; species Acleris holmiana. The sequence goes on along the minus strand of OX438782.1, from coordinate 11,779,460 downwards.
AGTCATTTTTTTTATATTCCTTATGATAATGATAGACAACGCTGTAACGCGTCGAAACTTCTAATAATCCCAAGAGCAAATAAATTTTCATAACAATAATACTTACCCGTGACGGTGCAAGACAAAAAAATAAATGATATTTCGATACGTTCTCCTGTGTCCCCTAGACAAGTCACGCAGATGCGACTGTACACAAGAATATTCGCGTCTGCCTTGTACCAACCGCGGCCACAATGTCGCAATCCCCTGGAAACAGAGCAGACACCAAACTTCTCAGCTTTAGTTCGAAACCAATAAACACCGGTTCCAATTCGGTTACCCCGCACACGTGTTAGGTAAACTGGAAGCTCTATTAAGCTACTAGCAAGGTTCTAATCGGAGAGGTATATGAACGAAGCAAGTTAAATAAAAGTTTGTTTGAAAAAAGAACTTCGCTAAGCATTGTGTGTACTGACGAAAAAGTTGTTAAATTGTCAAAGTTTCTTATCAGAAATTCTTGGAATATTCTAAGAATATACCAAAATGTGAGTTTTTTTTTTATAACGGAGGGAGGCACCGTAGTATTGGCTGCACCTCTTGTCTCTTTACCAGCTTGCCCATGCACGATTGCATTCCCAACTCCATTCTACCCACATTCTTATCCACCATGCTTGCGTCACACACAATTTGATTTTACGCAGGCAACTGTCAGTAGCTCTGCGTATCTAAATTCGTATCTAATTCGGAAACAAGATTAATTAGGGGACTTGTGAGAAGTCCGTGGAACTGACCCCATCTGCTTCTGCCAACTCCATAAGAGAAACTCTTTAACCAAACAATAAAATTGTCGTCGCATGGGTTATCCATGGACTTATTTCTCTAATAAATCTATGGCGATTTATACATATCTATACATTACCGAAATACACCTTAACAGGAGAGAAAGTCATTAACTAAGCAAATAATAAAAATAGATCAGCGACCTAGTAAAATACGTTTTAAATATGCTGCAAGGGGCACTAGTATCTCTCCCGACATGCTTAATAAACATCCAAGAGTGATCTATTGGCTCTGTGGGGTAGTGTATCCACACATCACCGCCTAACATGGCTGACTGAGCAATTGATTGGTGAAATAATGTGTTTGATCGTGATTCGGGCGCCATTGTTCGTTTTAGAGACGGAGCGATTTACGCACAAGTCTTCACAATGGGGTAAATTAAATTGATGACACAATTTCGTAACGGAAAGATTTTCTAAAGTGTCGTTTTGATGTCGGTTATCTTATATTACATTTTGTCCGCAAATCCACCCTATTGTTTTCGTTTATCACCATTGCCTCGGAAAAAGACCTATATAAAATAAAATGATTTGTTGAATAAATTGGCCACATCAGGAGGTCTATTACACGGACTATTCTTATTTGGAGTCCATTATTGTAGATATGAAGATGGCTGAGAAGAAGCGCCATAAGAAACTGTAGCAGATGGTTATGTCCGTATAGAGGCTGTAAGATAGATAAAGGTACAAAGATACATTTATTTGCAACAATACAAAATTACATTTCATAGATACAAAAAGAACACGACACAGAGAAACTGTTGCGAAACGGTCCCAACTCAGCATTAGCTAGTCGTAAAGCCAGCGCTGATCTTCCGTTGGAACCGCTTGGTGAAGAGACGGAAAGTGTCACTTAATACAAAACAACGCAAAAAGAAAAACAACATGGGTTATCATAAAATTTAAACAAAAAATAATAATACTATGTAAATGAAAAAAAAAACGATTGTCTACGAGAGGTTAAGTCAAAGTATAAGGGTTTAATCTGTGGCCAAAGTAAAGTACAAACAAAGCAATACCTAGCCAATAGGTAAGCTGCCCCTGTACCTAATTTCAGATCGATTGATTAAAGCGTTACCTAGATTAGATACTTGAACAAAAAGACACACTTTCCCAAAGATTATATTATTAGTAATTAGAGGAAGCGCGGAACTTTGTACGCGTAGAATTAGTTTCCCGCTACTTCCCCTATTTTCATAATTCATAATTCATTTATTCATTGCAGTTATGGGTAAAACAAGATCTTAATAACTAAGTATACAATACGTCCCAGCGTAAACCCTGTTAGGGCACAGCCAAACAAAACTTATTCTACAATCTAACCTAAATCTAACCATATTAACCCCACGGCCATTTTTGTTTTTAAAAATCCCTTATCCATAGTAATTAAATTGCAAGTCCCAACCAGTTTCTTCTTTTAAACTATTAGTAAAAACTAGGATAAGAAATTTTTAACCTTAAGTTATTTTTCTGTAAAACCGAACAAATAAAATAGACTTACCGATTTTTTGTCATTCAGACTAACATCACTTTATTTCTAGTTAAAATAATAAAAACACCGAAAAGATCCATAGCAAAACTATTCCTTATTCAAGTTTCGGCAAAATACTTTGTGGTTAGGTTAAATAATCTTACTACATACTGTCTTACTATAACCCTAATCACACTATCACACTAATCACACTATCACACTAATCACACTATCACACTATCACACTAATCACACTATCACGTGCGATGCGAAAATTTGGCTGGATGGATGTGTGTTACTCAATAACGTTGGAACGGCTTAACAGATCTAAATGGAATTTAACACAAGGATAGATTATAAGTCTGGAATAGGATATAGGCTACTTTTAATGCCGAAAAATTGGATGATTCCTGAGGGACTAGCGATAAATGTCTGACGCGGATGGAGATTCGGGAAACAACTAGTAAACAATATGCCATCCACAAACTAAGTTCGGACAGACTGCGTGTTGATTGCACAGTCCTTGTCTAGACTCTAGTTATTACGAAGTTCTAACAGAATATCCCGTCAAACTTTATGCTTTCATGTTATTACATATGCTGCCATCTCAAATGAAAACGGAGGATCTGCCTTTAACGTCTATAGAATAATGAATCCTTCCCTTACATTAATAAAGTTCCAATTGTACAACATTTTTATAAATTTATGAGTTTTTTTCTCAGTAAAAGAGTACGCGCCATATTTACTCGATACAGCCAGGAATTGCTAAATTGAATTATGGGAAGTATTGGAAATTAAATTTACGTCCAAACTTGATTAATTGCCGGGTTGCGGTAATTATTGCTTCAAGGGGTATGTTTTGGTATACATTACGCGTAAAATTGCTGTCATATGTGAATTGTATTAATATTAATAAATTAACAACTAACTCCATTAAATAACTTCATAACTTCATGTCTTCCCATGGATGTCGTAAGAGGCGACTAAGGGAATAAAGGCTTATAGTAGTGTTAGGCGATGGGCTTGCAACCTGTCACTAATACACTGGTACACATCTTAGAATATGAAAATGTGGTTACAGAATTATCAACAAGTCTTTTGAGAGTTGTTGGTATTACTGTAGCTCTGCCTACCCCACCCTGGGCATGAATGGGTGATGTTATGTATGATGTATGTATGTAATAATTAACAACATGAGTACTTATTGTATTTTACATATTTAATAGTGGAACAATAGGTAAGCTCATTTCTGCATATCGCAATAATTCATCTCTACATAACCTTTTATATTTTGATTTAACACGTCATGTTATTACATATAAAAGCAATTTTAATCATCATTACCGTGACTAATGGCCAAGTTTGAACACCTTTTAATTATGTGCAAACCGCTTTTATTTATGCTTATCGCAACTATAAACCACCTGTATCCTGGACTCTCGACTCTGGACTCAAGTTACTTCTGACAACCATTGAAATTACATTGAATAACAATTCATACAGTACAACAATATTCTTTTGAATTCAGCCGAATTGAGAAACGTTTTGTTTTTAAGTCAGTTAAAAATAGCTCGCAAAAAAAATATCGTTTATCTTCCTGGAAAGCTGATCATTCAAACATAGAAGATAAAGGTACCTATGACTTACTTTTACAAGAAATGTACAATTCATATGTCACGAAAAAGTTGTCGATAAACTTAGTCGATATTTAATAAATCACTAGCACTGGTACATTTTGACCCACGTCAATCCGGTGTTAAATTATTACTTACCTACTATGAAATTAAGAAAGAATGAAAACCCAACTTTCGGGATTCTAAACTCGGAACCCTCACTGTTTTACCATGTCATTCCGTCTGAATGTATGTCACTTACTTTAAAAAAAAAGTTGCTAACGGTTTTTACAGATGTCATAGATATTTAGGGTGCGCCATAGTTTACATAATTTTTAAACCCGGATTATCCAAAAATGTTTATCATAAAAACCAAAGTCATAATAATCACTTTTCATAACTAAATAGTCTCTCTTACTAACGATTGATATTCCAAAATATTCAAATTCATATTGTAAGTAAATACAAATATCTCTTGTACTACTATTTACTTTCATATTTTTTCTTACACTTGCTTTTATTCATAGATATTAGTTGCTCAATGTAATGTTACAGCATAAATTGTACAGCATGTCAAATTATTATAAATTACATTGAGGTCGTCAGATTAAAAACAAACAAACTCATAAACCATAAACTTCAAGAAGAACCATGAACTTCGTCATAAACTTGAAGTTGCTGACTGTATTACAGTCATGTTTCAGTGACCGATAGGAGCAAGCGAGCGAAACTCGTCGGGCAGAAGCGACTCCGATAGGTTAGGTTAGAAAGCTAAGGCGGGAGTGGACCAAAAAGAAGCTCCCGCTAGCCTTTGATGTTCGGTTTTTTTTATATCAGCCTAAAACATAGTTTTGCTTTAAACGAAACAATATTATTTAAAAAACATATTTATGAATACCAGTTTCATTACAATCAGTATGATTTCAATAAAATTGAAGTAATGTATTATATTCATATTTTCTTACCACACCCTGTTATGGACCCCGATTGTATTAGTACAGATTTATTAACAAAAACTGTATGGAGTTAATAACTCCGAAGTGTGGTGAATTGGATTACAAATTGGTAGTAGTTAGAAAAATTTTGGGCAGACAATTTTATCTAGAAAAAATAATAACTAAATTTTCTTTGTTTCCAGGTAAAAGTGTAATGAGTGCAGTGGCCCAGTGGTAAATCCATGATGGCAGTGAACAGTCCCGGCGGCTACCCCCCCATCTCCCCCAAGCCTCACACCCCAAAAAGCCCTCGCCACTTCGTCTTCCCCCAAAAGAGCCCTTCCATCACCTCCAGCACATCTTCCTCAGGCTACTACACTCCACAATCTGGCTGCAGTTATGACAAACACAACCAACCCCCAAAATCCCCCATTGCCCATGGGCACCGAAGCCCCATGAGTCCTAGGCACTTCAATTTTCCTCAAAAGTCACCTTCAGGTCGCTCTAGTCCATGCAATCCTGGTATTGATCGAAACCAAGGCCTACATTACTCCGCATCTCTGAAACACAGCCGTCGCGAGAAGTCCCGCTCACCAAAACCACCACCAGTGCATATCCACACCAACCCTGGCTATGTATCCCCAAATCGCACAAGAAAGTTATACGGATCAACTTCAACAGTTAGCTCTCCCAGGCTAGTGGCGTCACCAAGCATCGTATCAAGCCACACCGATGACTCGATGGATGCCATGCCTGGAACTCCCTCCGCCATTCTAAATGATGCGGACGACGAGGCAACAACAATATCTTCACGAATTTGCCGCAAATCCACTTCAGATCTCACAGACATCACAGATGATACGCCGCAAACTCGATCTACCAGCATAAGCAGACCTTGCTCCCCCATGCGAAGGGGCTCTATGAAGGGAGGTCTCGCTTATTTAGCTAGCAGACGGGGATCCAGGGAGTCAACAGTATCCAATTGCGATTCCGCGGAAGATATTGGCCCCCTCAACTTTCAGAATACGGCCCGCGGCCGACAAAGGCGCACTTCAAACTTCTTAGAGTTGCCAGGTGAGATACCTAGCATTAAATTATATTGAAATGTCAGCAGACAATTACTTACTGAGACCAAGTTCCAGACTTTAATACAATTATTCCGACATTGTGTTTGAAACGTGCCTTTTCAACGGTACCCAAATCGAGTTTCAAACAAATTTGAAAATTTCGATATACTCTGAGTGTTCTGCAAAAACTTTGACATGATTACAATGATTTAGCATAGATTCGAAAAGTTTGGAAGAAAATGCCATTAAAATTGTAACTTCATTATTCTGGTGCGGGCAACTTTACTCATCATTTAACCAACTTCCTGGACTTAACGTGAGAAGTTTTTAAGTACCTGACTTCACTGTACGTTACTCACAATTTGGGAGTTCGTTAGCTTTGGATGCCGACAGAACAAATGCACTCAAGGCATTAAATATGCATTCAGTTTAGCTTTAGATGCGATGTTTAAAGAAGTTAATAACAACGGTTAATATTTGCTTGTAATTGGTGTATGCTGAGTGGCGTAATTGTTCATGCCAAGACCAATAACAAATATTAACACATTATTCCTGCTTACGAAGATAAACTAGATGTTACACCCTAATTCACAAAATCATCAATTTACATAGCCACAAATTACTGATATAGTAGTTACGAATGTGTATCAAAACAATTTTGAATAACTAATGTATATGTAACGTGTCACTAATATGCTGGTAAAAACATCTTAGCCTGTTTGTGCAAAATGTGGTTGGGTCATACAAACTCTTATAAACAAAAGTTGTCTCTCCTGTGGTTCATAGTTAAAAGCTTATGTGCATATAAGTTATGTTTTTATATGATAGGTCTAAACCAGTCCTGACGGCGTTTTTGCGGGAATGGGTTTAGCCAGAAAATAAGGCCTTAAAAACGTTAACTTTCGGTGTGTCCACAGGAAAGACGGTAACCTAAATCTGTGTATGACCCAGTTACAGAATTATCAAGAAATCTTTTTAGAGTTATTGGTACTTCTGTAGCTCTGCCTACCCCTCTCTGATAATGAAGGCGTGATGTTATGTATGTATGTAATGTACCTACAGTCTACACAAAGGAGGTACTTATTCAATGTCGAATAGTAAAGAAGTGTTTTGAACACCTTGTGGGAATAATTTGAATAAACAAATCAGGCCTTGACCAAGCATAATTAATTATACGTATAAAAGAACAATCAAAAATAGAGACAAATCTGTAATATTAAACGATTGAAACACGTCCAAAAATTTATAAAATTGTGCATACAAACCATTATTCTCTGCTAAATAGTGAGAAGTGGAATTTTCCACAAAAATACTAATTACGAGGTATTTTTAACTCATTAGTATTTTCTAATCATAAATATTCTATGAATACTAAAGGACAATTAACTACGTAAAACAAACTATAAATGGCGCTTTACTAAAAACAAGCAGAGGGTGCGATTTTGCTTTTTTATGCATACATCATAATATCACGCCTTAATTCTTAAAGTAGGGTAGGCAGAGCCACAGAAAAACCAAAAACTGTAAAAAGACTTGTTTATAATTCTTAAACCGCATTTCTTTGATGTTATGTATGTATGTATGTATGTAACCACATTTTGCACGATAAGGCCAAGAAGTTTACTAGTGTATTATTGACAGGTTGCAAGGCCATCGCCTAACAGTACTACAAGGCCTTATTCCCTTAGTCGCCTCTTACGACATCCACGGAAGACATGGAGTGGCACTATTCTAACCCGGCAACCACACGGAGCTTTTTCATACCCTTCATTATGTTAAAGCTTACCGTCCAATAATTTGAAAATAACTTTTTTCCCTAGTGGTTGAGCACTCCCGCCCCCGCGTCTGCTCCCTCCCCGAGAAGCCGTATAACCCTCGCGTCTCCGATGACCTGTACCGACTGAGGACATTCTCCATCACCAACAAGGGTGGCGTGGTGAACTGCGGCGACTCCATCTGCAACCGCCGCTCCCGGTCCAACACCTCCGTGAATTCAACCAACAGCAAGTAATTTTCCACCATCTAGATATATTCTAAGTAGTATCATATATTTTCTTCCTTGATTATTTTATCAACACCGACAAACAAAATGACTGCTTCTTAATTTCTTGTGATTGTTGTGAATTAGCGTATTGAGCCATACGAGCCATTCAAAACGTCAGATACAAAAATAATGATAGAAATGAAATGATTAAGGAACTTGCTGCTGTTACTGATGTAATTATGTTTATTATCATAAATATTTTAAAGGCTTTCTTGGTTGGCTCTTATTTTTTGAGTGTTTCCCCACCTTCCGTTCCTGGCCAGCTCTTTGCCATGCTCAAAATCAATGGAATCGGCTCTAAGCGTTAATACTATCGAAGCTATTTGGCCGAGGCCGAGGCTGCGATTCCTCAGGTGTTGCGTGTGCATGGGTCGACGGGAACATTTGATTGCCTTCCCAAATGGTAACCTTGTTCGTCAACCTCCTTTTTGTTGTAAAAATATCAAATACGTAATATTTTTACACGTTAAGGATACTCTCCTTGATCAAGCTTGTTTTTGTTGTTTAAGTGAGATGTTGTTGGATCTTACATCCGAGAACAAACGTCCTTTTTTGTTTACTTGCATACCTATAGTGAGTAATCATACAAAATCGTATTTGGTCGGCAAAATTCGTAAGTATTTATCTTGCTTTGTCTAATTGAGAAACAAGAAGAAAAAACTCATCCCACAGAATAATAATATGATGTCGTATGTCTAGTACGTATATGCCGGTCATTGCTCGTGGTCCACCTAATTAGTTCACCTGGACATTTTAGCACACCATAACCGAGTCGACGGAGCTTCGCTATCGCGGAGCTCCTATTTCTGAGGTGTTTTTGGCCCTTCGGGCCCCCTGAAGAACTAACATAACCTAAACCTACCTATAGGTTTTAACCAGTTTAGTCTCCGCAATCCACAGAGGTGAACTAATTAGGTGGACAACGGGCAATGACCTGTATATCGTGCATGCACTATATTTGTAAATTTTTGTTTGACGTTATGGATTTGAAAATATTTTAGAGTATGATTATGATTTTAGTGATAATTAGGTATGTCATTTCAATTTGAGAGAAATGTTACTTGTAACCCAACTTTTAGTCAGTCATAAAAAATACAATCATGTACAAATTAATGTCTAAAGGATATCGAAAATTTGAATTTCAATTGTAACTTTTTAACAAGCGATCTAAAAGAATCTTTTTCGAGAACTTCACAAAGAGTCTTAATTATCATTAATGGCTGTTGGGCCCTTACACTCTAGAATCACATAATTGACGCGGAAAATTTGATGCGTGGGCAGCTCGTTCGGAATGAGGGAAACATTTTATTGGAAAAATATTTTGTATTTTATTAATGTTTTATGATAGCGTAGCAGAAGCAAAATTGTAAAAAAATGTAAAAAAAAAAACAAAAAACCGCATTCACAAAGCAAAAAATAAATTCCTTTTGCAAATAGTAATTCAACTGTAGGCACAGTGGTAAAAGGAGTCGTAAGGTATTGGACCTTACGACTCCTTTTATCACTATCAATAAATTTGAAACGGTAACATTTTCTACTAAAAGCATAATGTTTTCTGGATATAGACGAAATAAATTACATAAGTTAGGCTAGGTTAGACTTGTGAGTTTGTGACTGCCAGAAAAAAATAACTCATGCGACGAGAAATACCTTTCGAAGAAATTCTGCGTAATGTTACGTCCGTTGATAAAGGCTGTTTCGAATAAAAGGTAACCATTTGAAACACAACGAAATGCCGTAATAAGATACAATTAAATTGATGTTAAGAGAATCGTGAAGCGAAGTTCAAAGGCCGGCAACGTACCTGTAACTCCTCTAGTGCTGCAGGTGTCTATGGGTGACAATATTCGCTTACCATCAGGCGATCTGTCTGCTCGTTTGCCTCCTATTCCATAAAATAAAAAATAAAAAATGGATAGCTGTCAGAAAAAAACCATACAAACCTTGTGCAGAGTCCGTGTGGATCGCTACCACTATCTTAACATTAACCTACCGCTAAGCAACAGTGTTCGCACTTGTGTTCCGTTGTGGGGATAAGACAACCGGTGAAATTACTAGCATAGAGGCATTCCATCTTAGTCCTCGAGGTTGGCAACGCATTTCAAGTCTGAGGATTGTAGTCTTAAGATTATAGTCTTGAGAATCCAGAGTGTCAGATTCTACTTACCATCAGGTGGTCTGAGTGCTCGTGTGCCTTCACCTTAGCATAAAAATAAAGATGAATGGACCTTCAAGTTCCAGATTATTTTGTGAAACCGAAGTTACCCGCTTTACCCGTCAAGTGAGCCCGTTTGTATGACTTCCCTCTCTCGATCGACCGTTAGATAGAGAATCGTTTTTAACTTCTGAACTTTATTCATACTTTAATATCTTAAGTAGTGCCAAAACCTCCTTAGAGTAGACTAAGTCCTCATGCTGTGTTTTGCCTCCACAAACTTTGTAAAACTAGAAAAGAAGAATCACACAATCGTCTAATAGAAAGTTTCTAGTCTGTAGGGGCTCTTATTCTCCCGACGACGCGGTTGGATGGATTTTAATAAATAATGTGTTGTTATGTTCGTCGAAGTCACTAAAGTAACATAGAATGTCTTTTATTTTTTTATCGGCGTGATCTTTTTTTATTCTCCAAAAAGGCATGGAAAGCTTTGTCCTCTTCAATAACTGGAACTCGGCAGATTTGAACAGGTTATAAAACGACCTGACTTTAAGTGGTTATTTTATACAAGAACAATTCACGTCCACACGTCATTTTCCAGTCAGTCTTGAAAGAAAGAACAAGCTACCAATTGTAATGTAATTTTTTTGTGTTCCATTCCAATTTCGGCAAAATCTGGTCACGGGATTCATGAAGTCAACGATGTTAATAACTTGGAGAAGGTTTATTTGTTTTTTAATCAGTTTCTTATTGTTATTCAGAATCGTTGCTGTATTGAATTTACCGCGACTTTCAGTGACATAAAAATATTAAAACACCCAAATCAATATAACACCTTACGATTTATGATACCGTTTTTCGTATTTGAAAGTCTAGCAAGTAGTTACGTGGGTAATAGCAGTTTACATAATGAGGGTTCTTTAAGCACGAGTGTGGCTTTAATAATAAGATCACACGAGTGATTATTTTATCTACACAAATATTACAAGAACCGTAAAACTTCCCAACTATAGTCCACGCCTGCAACAATGGTCCAATTTTCGTCCTTACATTGTCCTTATGATATGATAGCTATATGGTTACATTTTAAAGCAAATTATTTTAGGTCAAACAAATCATTATATACCCAGAAATAATAGCAGTGAGCTATCATATTTTAAGGATAATGTAAGGATGAAAATTGGACCATTGTTGCAGGCTAGGACTATAGTTGGGAAGTTTTACGGAACTCTAAGATGGGTTCGGAATCCGAAGGCAAATGACCTGTATCGCTACCAGTGCTACCGGTAACATAATCTATAGGTGGTAATCCAAGTATCGTATTGACTAAATTTCAATTTCAATGGATACTAGAAATGGAGCGTATTAAATTTGAGTTGATTTTGGAAGATGTTCCAAATTTGAAACTTAACTTTATCAATTATCTATAAGACAATGCTGAGAGGGCCTATTCAACGTAGAATAATTTTTAACTATTTTTTTTAATTTTAATTTTGTTTGCGTTGAATAAGTACTTTCTTTTCTATTCTATTCTATCTACGTTTCAGCCACCAGCATCATCGGGACCTGAACGCATTCTAGAGGGCCTATGAATATGTGTGTATCGATGTGTTGTCGGGAAAGTTGGGACGGGCAGCGTTTGCTCTGTCTCGACTCGCCCCTATACTATCGCGAGAGAATCTCCGCATGGCTTACTATGTATATGTAAACTCTATTCTATCGTACGGAATTGATTTTTGGGGTCTTACAGCTAATAGGGACAGAGTGTTTGTGTTGCAGAAGCGGGCCGTGAGAATTTTAGCTGTAATCCCTCCCTTTTCTCCAACCAAGGACCACTTTACAAGGTTGAAACTAAGCACGGTTCCGAGTCTGTACTTCCTTGAGGTAGCCAAATACATGTGTGTTTTTAATAGTTGATCGAATGAGTGAAGTCATACAAACTCACCCTTAAAAGTGTTTCTTACGCGCTGTCGGGACAATTTCAAGTCACCGGTTAATATTTGGTGTATCGAGTTCAAGAACGAGTTGTTTAAGAGAATGCGCTATGCAAAATGCAGAAGATCAACAAACCTCTATATCTATTTTGTCTCATACAAATTAAACTCATCCCAAACTAAGCTCTTTGATCGATGCTCGATGGGAACTCGATAAATTAATACTCATTACAAAAACGTTTGTTCGGACCAGGCATCGAACTCGGGACCGATAGCTTCATAAGCAGGGTCACTAGAAACTTAAACTAAGGCCAATCGCGTAGAGATATGACATTAAATCCATAGTGGCCTTAGTACTTTATTTATAGGATGGAGACGGCGATCTCGTTGATAGACAAACTAGTTAAACGGTTGAACGAGCGAGCGAGGACTTACAAGCGAGTTTTAAGCTACCTAATTGAGAATGTTAAATTACGCTCTATCGGGACAACTTAAGCTTGTCGGTTAAAAGTTCATCCGTCTAGATGACAAGCGAGTTGTTTAAAAGTATCACTTACCTGGCAAATAAGATCAATAGGCTGCCATAAAAAAAATGGCTATCTTACATACATACATAACATCACGCCTTCATTCCCAGAGTGGGGTAGGCAGAGCTACAGAAATACCAACAACTCTAAAAAGACTTGTTGATAATTCTGTAACCACATTTTGCACAATCAGGCCAAGAAGTTTACTAGTGTATTAGTGACAGGTTGCAAGCCCATCGCCTAACAATACTACAAGCCCTTATTCCCTGAGTCGCCTCTTACGACATCCACGGGAAGACATGGAGTGGCACTATTCTAACAAATTATGTATGTTATCCATACATTATCTTAACTAAATGACTACTGGGCTTATATTCTAGCTATAATCTTATTGACAATGTAATGGTAGCTCTCATTTACTTGACAGTAATAGTAATGGCGGTCGAGATAAAAATAATTTCAATTGCAATTAGGTTGCTGAGGACTAAACGGACGTTAAAATGTTTTGAATCTCTGAAGTAAAATACTCTCTGTTTATGCTATTTATTTATATAAGCGGTTAAGCATTGAACAACATTTTAACAAAATTTGTTGTCCTCAGTTTGGAATCAAAAACAATACTTAAGCGATCGTTCACCATATCGCTTACACAATATCAAATTCAACTTATATTTGCATGTTAACGTGAATATCCCACTACAAAACAAATTGCCCCCACTTTGCATAGCTAATAGCATAGAGTAGGACAGCTGATCTGATTACCTTAGATTTGTGACTGATCGCCATGTCGCGTGACCGCCCCCTGACCTATATACGGGGGCAAGATGAATGAAGTCGTTAGACGCACCTCAAAGGAAAATGTCTCCGGTTTTGCATGCCCCACGTTCTCGCTTTTTGATTATAAGCCGAGCGCTGGCGGTCATTAGTCCGAAGCTCTTCGGGGCATTGTAAATATATAACAAATTTTCGTATCCAGGCAGCGACGAAAGTTTAGTTACGTTTAAATAGGTAAGCGATTTGTGAAGTTTATTAGCACGTCAATTTAAATACTTAAAAAAAAACATTTGGTAATTTAGTATACAATTAATTGTTTCCAGCGACTCCGTCGGCGTAGAATTCGTTTATCGCTATTGCCTCAGGAACTGTTAAATTTTTCGGGATAAAAAGAAAAAGGTTCGCGTCTCACCCGTGAATCTTCATATGTGCTCGAGGCAGATATTGAACTTCTAAGTAAGTGTATAATAGGTTATAATGCACCTTTATTGTCAACCAACTTATTTATCAACAGCTGAAATGTTAACTTTATAACGTCATGTAAAACAACCGTCGGTTCTCAGACTATGTATTTATAAAGTCAGGAATGGAGTGAAAAAGTTACTTTCACTTTTCACTTTAGTTGATCTATCAACGTCGCTGGCTGCTTGTTTATAGAACGGGATTCTGGGATCAATTCGTGTGCAAACGAGGCAGGATATTTCACTTAAAATGAAAGGTGTAATTCGAGCTTTTCTAGAATTTATTTTAGATTCAGTTGACTGGTGATGAATATTACTGGTTATTTTGGGACGCCCGTGCCATTGAATTGGCGAGTCACCGACTGCCATTTGAACGAAAGTAAATTAGCACTAGCCAAGCAGGAAACCGATTTTTGACTTTCGAGCGTTCGAAAGTTTCAATCGAAAGTAACCAAAAACAATAAAATGATATTTTTGACTTGCGAGCGATAGAAAATATGAACACGAGTGGTCCGTGGCATTCGTTTTGAATTCTATCAATAGAAAGTATCATTTGACATCTGTCAAACCTGTTAATACTAAAACAATTCATATTGTTATAATACTTATAGCCAAATTAGCGACATAAAATAAAATATTACAATAGGTATGGCAAGTCTGGAGGAGTATTTATTTTTTTAATAATAATGAAGAGGAAGAAGATGAATTTGTGCCAGCGCAACCGCCGCGTTTTCGGCTAGCGGAATTAAAAAACGAGCCATTTGTCGAAAGCGAAAATAAATTTAAGAAGAATTACAGATTAAGTAAAAGCCTATGCAGATATTTAATTCATAAGTTGAGGCCGTTTGTCTCGGATGCTCAACGACCATGTGATTTAAGTATTAATTCAAAGGTAAGTTAATTAGTTTTGTGTGATTATTATGGATACAACATAAAGTTTTGCAATTATGTTACAAAACAATTGCATGTTCTAACCAGTTACTATTAAATCTAGAAAGAAAGAAAGAAACCTAGCAATGACATAGACATCCACAGACGAGGAAGCGTTTCATTTAACCTAAATTATAACCAGTCAAGAATTTGTAAAATAGCGTAATAAATCTCACTCGCACTTAAATAATAATTAACTTGTTACAATTTGAACTTTTGATAGTTTCACACATTTATTCGCATTCAAAATATGAATTACAAAAAACCGGTAAAACATCGACTTACTGCGTATAATGAAACGCGTTCCAACTTAACAGTACTATTTAGTCAATCCCCTCAGTTTCGAGTGAGAATCTCAAAAATATGGAATTTGGTACCATTCGAAAATAAAGCGTGAAAGATTGTCGCATTCGAATATTTTCTACTGCTGGGTTTTGAAATCGAACGCTCTTAAGTCAAAAATCGGTTCCCAGGCTTAGTTTCATCAATAGCCTAGTTCACTAATCTATATCATTTCATTCATATAACCTATTTTCATTGTTTCCATCCTTTTTAAATAGTTTTACACTAACTGGTGGTTCTTCCGTGGGAGCATACATCTATAGTATGAATTCAGGAACAATCACCGGTTGGTGTCCCATCACTTTACTAAATTAAATTTGTTAGGCCTCTGCGAGTTGCCTTCGGCTTCATGTACGCCTTCTACTTTGGGACTACCATAAATAGTGTGGTAAAGATATAACAGTAACAAGCTGTATACCTACGCATCATCAGTACATAGTATAAAACAAAGTCGCTTCCCGCTGACAGTCCCTATGTATGCATAGATCTTTAAAACTCCGTAACGGATTTGATGCGGTAGATTGTGATTCAAGAGGAAGGTTTATATGTATGATACTTTAACCCGGAGCAAAGCGAGGGCGAGTCGTACTAAATAATCTATACTAATATTATAAAACATTAGTTTTTTTTTATGGTAAGAAGGCACACGAAATTTAAATGTGGTTACAGAATTAACAACAAGTTTTTTTTTAGAGTTGTTGGTAATTCTGTAGCTCTGCCTACCCCACTCTGGGAATAAAGGCGTGACTTTATGTATGTATGTATGTACTTTAACCCGGAGCAAAGCGAGGGCGGGTCGTACTAAATAATCTATACTAATATTATAAAACATTAGTTTTTTTTTATGGTAAGAAGGCACACGAGCACTCAGGCCACCTGATGGTAAGTGGAATCTGAGACCCATAGACATTTGAATTCTCAAGACTATAATCTTAAGACTGCAATCCTAAGACCTTGAATGCGTTGCCGACCCTGAGGACTAAGATGGAATGCCTCAATGCTAGTAATTTCACCGGTTGTTCGTTTGTAAGGTTGTATTGTATCTCTGGATCTACTGAACCGATTTTGTAAATTCTCTTACCAATAGAAAGCCACGTCATTTGTGAGTGTCATAGGTTGATTTATTTTTCTACGCGGACGGAGTCACGGGCTATAGCTAGTATAAAATATACATACATACATAACATCACGCCTTCATTCCCAGAGTGGGGTAGGCAGAGCTACAGAAACACCAACCACTATAAAACAGCTTGTTAATAATTCTGTAACCACATTTTGCACAATCAGGCCAAGAAGTTTACTAGTGTATTAGTGACAGGTTGCAAGCCCATCGCCTAACAGTACTACAAGCCCTTATTCCCTTAGTCGCCTCTTACGACACCCACGGGAAGACATGGAGTGACACTATTCTAACCCGCCAACCACACGGGCTCAGTATAAAATATAACTATGTAATATGTCCTGGCGAAAGATATATCTCCCGACGTAATTGTGAACACTAGGTAATTTCAGAGCTGAAACTCTTGAATCTTGAAGGGCCTAAATGGTTTCCATCAAACCTACCCTAAGTTACCTGGTAAAGTTTTAAACCGGTTAATTTAGCGTTCCTTTAAAAACCGCATTTTAATCGGTCCATTTAGGAGATACAAAGACTTTTTCGTCGGGAGTGGAAAAAAATATTGTATGTTTACAATAAATATATAAATATACTGACCCAAAAAGAGGGTACTGTTTTCTTCGCGTATGTATAGGTATGTATAAAAGGCTGACCGATTTTGATGAATGAGGTGTCGTTAGATTCGTCTGTGTTTTGGGAATGACAAAGGTATTATAATTTAATTAATGAGAATATAAAGAATATTTATGTGTGTGTTAATTTGTTACTCTTTCACGCTGCAACGGCTAAATGGATTTGGATAAAATTTAGAGATAGCTTATTCCCTGAATTAACGAATAGGCTACTTTCATCTGGGGAAATTTGAAAATTATTGGCGGATTATGACAATCGAAATCTATGCGGACGAAGTCACGAGCAGGACCTAGTGTTCTAAATAATTCTCAGCTACTTTGTATTTAATTATATTAGAATATTGTACGTGTTAGCTAATTCTTGAATGAATTTCACGAACGTGAAGTGCCGCAAAGGCTGGCATTAATATTAATTTATGAGTTGCTCATTAATTAAATGTCTCACACAATGTAACATAATTATAACATCGTTAGTGGCCACGGTGTGGATAAAAAATGATCTGTCAGAGTTATGTTTGTCATGCTTTACGATCATTATTATATTATTTGTGCTTTAGGAGAATAGATATGAATATAACGCACTACGACACACGACACGGTGGCCTAGTTGGAAGTGACCCTGCCTTCCGAAGCCAGCGGTCCTGGGCTCGAATCCCGGTAAAAGCAGATATTTGTGTGATGAGCGCGAATATTTGTTTCAGAGTCTTGGATGTTTTCTATGTATTTAAGTATCTATTTCTCTATATAAGTATGTTTAACGTTGTCTAGTACCCATAGTACAAGCCTAGAGCTTAGTTTGGGACTAGGTCAATTTGTGTGAGATTATCCCTTAATATCCCCTGGTATTAGAAGGTCTCTTGCAAAGGCATCTTTCCCCTTTTGTAATCTTATACAAGGAAAGGGCAATTTGTACTCGTATATAGATATTTTTTGTAATAACGATCTCGAAAACGGCTCCAAAATATTTGATGAAAATTGCTAAATTGGGCATTTCAGGACAAAAAATCGATCTGTCAAGTCATCTTCGGGAAAATTCGGGTTCCGCCGAAAAATTGGGTTGCGAGGTCTACATACGCCCGAATAAAGCTCGGTCGCCCAGGTACAGTCAGCATTTAAAAGTTGCTATGAAGAATAACATGCTCAGATCTAGACCCGACGTATTCTCTTGATAATAGGGTCGAGTGCAGATCATATAGAGCTCTTTAGTTGCTGCTGACTGTACTAAAACAAAGGCGACCTGACAGTGAGGCATTTGATTTGTTCCTGATTCGTCATATTCCAAATTGGTCATCTTCCAAACTCGACAATTTCCTAACTGGTCATTTCCAGATTCGTCATCTTCCAAAATCTTCATTGTACAGTCAAATTAAATCGCGAACACGTGCTTACAGGAATAATATGTATTACTTAGATTGTACTTATATAGATTGTACTACGGGTATTAGACAATAATATACTTAAGGCGGAGTCCAAAAGAATTGGCAAATAATGGAACAATACCACATTTACCACAGAGGATTTCTATAATAAATTTATGCAGGTTGTACAAGGTATGACGAGTTTGGAAGATGACGAATCTGGAATATGACGAGTTAGGAATATGACCAGTTAGGAAATTGTCGAGTTTGAAAGATGACCAATTTGGAATATGACGAATTTGGAACAAATCAGGCATTATTCGCTTTGTATCAAAACCGTATTGCCATTTTAAGCCTTTACTGTCGAGTTAATAAGATCCTCCACAACCTTAAAAAATTATAATTCCCTCTTTATTTGAAATGAGTTCGAGAGCTTGGTTTGATATCGTGATAACATTGTTGGCGTTATTCTAGGGGCTTTATTTTATTCGGTAAAACCATATTGCCGTTGACGTGTTATCGTATTGTTTTTACCTCGTCCGCCATTACTCTCAAATATACAAGAGCTGTCGTAAAGTTTATAATACTATGACATGTCAAGAACAATATGTGTTCACACCTTTCGGTTTTTAGTAAGACGTGTCAAAATGTCATCAGTATGATTACGATATCGACGTAAGATGGCTAAACTAAAGTAGACAAAAGGCATGGGAAGTGTAAAAAAAATAGCACTAGGTTATTTTTTTTTTCAGGTTTGGGAAATAAATTGCACGTTGGTAGTGACCATCATTCTGAACCAGGGAAATAGAATTCTTGATATTTCCGAAAAAATGTGTATAGAATTTCCGTTTTGCCTAAATCCAATAAATTTCGTGGTAACCAAACAGACAATTCCATAAATTTTTGTGGACAAATCGGGAATTCTATTTTTCTTGTTCAGAATGATGGTCTCTAATACCAACAAGCATTTTTTTTCCCAAAACTAAAGAAAAATGAACCAAGTGCTTTTTTTATTAAAATTTTCAATGCCTTTTGTCTACTTTAGTTTAGCCCATCTTGCGTCGATATCGTAATCATACTGATGACATTTTGACACGTCTTACTAAAAACCGAAGGGTGTAAACACATATTGCTTTGAAACTCCCCAACTTCGCACTATAAAAGGTGTCACAAACAAGTAGGCGTCAAAAAACATCTTTTAATAAAACAAAACTTTATTATTACACCCGGTTTAAGCAAAGCAAAGGGACAAAGAAAACAATTTTAAAAAGGGTGCCTGGAATATAGCGCCTCCAGCTGGCTCTTAATTTTTTAATAAACCTTTGTTACGAGTCGCTCAGGACTCTGACACTTTTCATTTCCTGAATCAACCTTGGATTATTTAAGTAACATCTTGCTAACTTTAATTGAACAAAGTATTCGTTGGAGTACATTTTATTTTTAAATCTTAAGAGAAGCCACACAAACACTCAGGCCACCTGAGCCTATATTCAGGTGCGTTAAAACGATATCGTGTTTGACACGTTTAAAAATCGTTTATGTCACAGTCGCCGTTATTGTAAATGACATAAGAGTTGTCAAAACATTGACAATACGGAAACATGTCAAAAACGATATCGTTATAACGCACTTGAATAGAGGCCCTGATTGTAAGTGGAATCTGAGACCCATAGACATATGAATTCTCAAGACTTAATCCTAAGACCTCAAATGCGTTGCCAACCCTGAGGACTAAGATGGCATGCCTCTGTGCTAGTAATTTCACCGGTTGTCTTATCCCCACACCGGAACACAACAATGCGAACACTCTTGCTTGGCGGGTGGTTAATGGATAAGATGGTGGGTAACGATCCGGACGGACCCTGAACACCACCACTAAACCAAATACTTTTGCATCCATTGTTAATTCGCAGTTTATTTTTTCTGTAAATTATATTTACTAGGAATCTTACATCTTACAAAGTTATGCATAGATACAGACATACATACTTACAAAACATCATGCCTTCATTCCCAGAGTGGGGTAGGCAGAGCTACAGAATGCCAACAACTCTAAAAAGACTTGTTGATTATTCTGTAACCACATTTTGCATAATCAGGCCAAGTATTTACTAGTGTATTAGTGACAGGTTGCAAGCCCATCGCCTAAAAGTACAAGCCCTTATTCCCTTAACCAGGATTCCTATTTTCAAAACGTCTCGTTAAAATGTGACGTTTTGAATATAGGAACCCAGGGTTATAGTCGCCTCTTAGTGTAAATAAATGAAGAAACAGAAGAATTAAGAACTATCCCCTTTTTAAGTCTGTTACAGCAATATTTCTGTCTGACATCATTCATTACTCGTTCATTACTCATTTCAGCCACACCTTGGCCTCAACTCCGTTTTGTAACCCATATTGTTTTCGAACCCCCGTGACCCTTGCGGTTGCCGGGTTAGAATAGTGCCACATGTCTTTGAAGAGTCCACATATTTTTGAAAGACTTATCCAACGACACTACACTATGGGGTAGACGAGAAAAAAAATACATCTCCACTTTACGTGTAGGAGTGGTTTAAAAAAAACTATTTTATTTTATCACTTTGCTGGCGTGACTAATGTGTATATTCATGCCAAATTACAGCTTTCTAGTGCTAAGAATCTCTGAGCTAGGCTGCGGACGGACGGACATGGCGAAACTATAAGGGTACCTAGTTTGACTACGGAACCCTAAAAAACGGGTGCCCCATACAAAAATGGTACGGAATGATAAACGCTCTTTCCAAGACGTCAAATATAAAAAAAATATCTCGTTTAAAAAAGTTTCTGTAGTCTTTGATCTTCCATCGAAGATTATCTTAGAAAGGTTATCGCTGACTTATAATATCTTTCCCAGTTACGAGTTCGAAAAAACGATTAGGTTTTTCTTTCGGGATTCAATTTATTTACCGAATAAATTGGAATATTTTTAAATGGTAAAATACTAGAATTTTGGGCTTCTTAAGGCTACAAGGATAATCTTTTAATTCACGATCAATCGTCTTAATACGGCATGTATAGTGGTGTCTAGTACCTACGCATAGTACAAGCCCTAGAGCTTAGCTTGGCTGATTTTTTTTTATTATTTTTCTGATCTACTTGCTATCTTTTAAAGGAAATATTTCGCGGGAATTTAACCCCCGCTAACTTTGTACCTATACCATATAAGGGTGTTCATTTTGTCACCAAAAGTCCTGTATAAATCCAGTTTAGTCTTATTTTAAACTTCTCACTGATTATTTAATTAAACCATGTGTTGTATGTTTTGCATGTGTTTAGACACAATAATACCTCATTTGATAAAATATGTAAGAAGAATATAGTTTTGACAGGCGATCGTCTAATTATATTCCACAGAGAGCTTGTAACATTAAGAATATGAAAATAGTTTTTTTTTTAATCTTAATACCAATTAATTGTGAGTGGAATACAAAAATGCATGTGAGTATCAAGCTCGATTCTCGTAATTCATTAACTATAAGTTACAATTTTAATAATTTGTTATAAATATTTAGCTGGTTAATACGGGTGGAGAACATCTTTTCTCCATGAAACTATGTTAATATAACAGCATGTTAGTTTAATACAAAAAAAACTTACCGTTTAAACCCTGGCAGATGAACAGTGGTCAAACCTTACTTCTTAAAAATAACCTTCATGCCTTAGGGTTAAAATCATTATTAAATATTACATCGTTTTACGTTTATTGTGTTAAAAGTCGATAATACCATCATCTTTCTTTATCTTCTTTATTAAGTAGGTTTCCAGGTCTGTCTGTCCGTCTTCCTCGCAACGGATTTTGATCTGGTTTTCATCATCAGTTAGATAATTTATCACGGAAGGTTTTTATGTATAATCAATTCTGATTTATATAAAGGTGTTACCGAAAACTCACCTAAACCGAAACGAAGCGTGGGCGGGGCGCTAGTCCCTTAAATGATATTGTATTTTGCTTCGTCCCGTTCCACCCTGTATAATACATTTCTACCGTCAATGTAACAAAAAAGCAAGATTGTTATTAATTCCTGTAATTCGACAGGAATTAATAAAACGTAACTTTTATATTAATATTATTATACAATTAACAAGCTGTAAATTAAGTTACCCAAATCGCGACCTATCCCAAGTTTGGCCACCCATGTTTCATTCGCCCCTTCTCCCTCTTTGGCCCCCTTGGCTTCCCTTTGGCCCCCTTGGCCTCCCTTTAGCCCCCTTTTGGCTTGATAAAGCCAGTTTCAGGTACAACTCTATTAGTCAAGGATTATACATCCAGCCATCAGCGACTTTATGTCCTTGCTTCCAGAAGCCGAGATTAACATATATTATGTAATTTAAATAACTTTACCACATTGTAAACACCCTTATTGTTCAAACAAGGCATTACCTAGACAAGGTATTACTTTGTTGCAACTGGAGCTCATTTTTAGAGAACATTTTATGTTTTTAATCTCTTATTTATAAAAAACAAAGTGCTCTTAAAATATGCTTTGTGCTTTTGCAACATTTAAATTTGAGAGAAAAAGACAGAATACTTTAGCAAAAATAGGTTCACTTACTGTGTGTTTTTAAAAAAAGGGGGTTATTCAGACATAAATGTTGAGAAGGCTTTCAAAGAGGTCTTAATTGTAGTTTTAGGTTACTAAGCGCTGTAGCAAAAGTACTGACTACGCAGACGAATACGCGGGAAAAAAGCTAGTGTGCTAATATAAAAAAAAAAACAAAAAACCGTCTTCAGAAAGCAAGAAATAACTTCTTTACGAGTATAATGGTAGGTAATACCAACTGAATTCCGCTTTTGGTTCAAATATTGTGGGATACCGACTTCAGTTGGACTGACCTATTTATTACCTACCGTTTTAAAGAAGTTATTTTTTGCTTTTTGAAGACGGTTTTTTGTTTTTTAAACATTTGTTTTATTTCATACCTTTAGTGATTATAATAAACCTACTGTTCCGTCGCCCCACAAGTAACAAGCAACGCCGCGGGAAAGTCATAGTCATATGTTTAAACTAGAAATAGGTACAGTTGAGGAGTTCTGGCGGCCATCATTTGAGTCTTCATCATCAGTTCGACTTCACCATATGATACTTTTTGAATGCAAATGCTAGACTTGCCACTGAAAATACTAAAATCGCTATATGTATTCCTATAATATTTGTGGAGTTCCCTCGATTCCTCCAAGATCCCACCATCAGATCCTGACGTGCTCAAAATGGACAACAAAAAAGCATTACCAGCCGAGCGGTCCAGGTCAGGACCAGGTCCAGCGGTCTGTGAATTATTGGGAAAGATACATAAAGAAAAAAAATATAATAATAATAATAATAATATCACGGGACAATGTCACACAAATTGACCTAGTCCCAAACTAAGCTCTAGGCTTGTGCTATGGGTACTAGACAACGATAAACTTACTTATATAGAGAAATATATACTTAAATACGTAGAAAACATCCAAGACTCAGGAACAAATACTCGTGCTCATCACACAAATTTCTGCCCTTACCGGGATTGGAACCCAGGACCCCTAGCTTCGAAGGCAGGGTCACTCCCAACTAGGCTAGCGTGTCGTCAATCGTATATCCCGACGTATTGAGAATCTCCTCCTATTTTTGAAGTCGGTTAATAAGATACCGGCCCCCTTATTCAACCTTTCTGATGATGACACGTAACAGAAGACATTTTAGTGTACATTGCGCAGATGGTATGAATCCCACTGCGCACTGATGTGATGTAGATACTTGTTAACTCTGTAATGTAAACCGATTTTTCACCTGTCACTTCTCATAGTCGGGATGGTGAAATAGGGGACTGATTGCCCATTGATGGAAGGGTATAAATAGGTACACGAGTTTTTGAACATACAAAGTTTTCGCTAATCGATATTAAGGCTTTATTTTGGAACTCCGGCAAACAAAATAACGTGTGTTTGTGTACATGTGTGTCCGTGTATACCTACTCTGTCTGTTTGCGGTAAGTAGTAACTGTGGTAAGTTATTTAACTCGGGATGGTTCGAAGTTCGAAGGTAGCTCTGAAAGAAAGGAGTCTATAAGTCGGGTTTTTAGAGTTCCGTATCCAAAGGGGAAAAACGGGATCCTATTACTAAGACTCCGCTGTCCGTCTGTGTGCATGTCTATCTTTCACCAGGCTGTATCTCATGAACCGTTATAGCTAGACAATTATATAATGAAATCTCCTTCGAACTCTTCGAACCCTTCATTTGCGAGTTCGACTCGCACGTGGCCGGTATTTTATCTTTTAACTAGCGGCTCGCCAGCGGCTCCGCCCCGTTGCGAATTTCTGACATTCCCGGTGGATTTTTCAGTTTTTTCTTTCACAAAAACCTTCTCCTGACGGTAACAAACACCAGAAAAAAATAATTAGCGAAATCTTTTCAGCTGTTCTTGAGATTTGGGTCAAACACACTCTTAAAAACAAAAGTTGTCTCTCCTGTGGTCAATAGTTAATAGCTTGTGTGCATATAAGTTACGTTTTATATGATAGGTCTTAAGCAGTCCTGACAGCGGTTTTGCGACCACAGAAAAGACGGTAACCTAAATCAGGGCCTCTATTCAGGTGCGTTAAAACGATATCGTGTTTGACACGTTTAAGAATCGTTTATGTCACAGTCGTCATTATTGTAAATGACATAAGAGTTATCAAAACGTTGACAATACGGAAACAGGTCAAAAACTATATCGTTATAACGCAGTTGAATAGAGGCCCTGTATATTGACCCATTTGCAACACATTCAGCGATTCATTTTTATTATATAGATAGTTATTAATAAAGCATATTTGCATCTCCGTTATTAGTAACGGATTTTAAAGAAGCGGTTGAAATGAAAATAGCTAGCTTTTAATAAATTTGATTCAAGTTTAAACTGTTTTTAAATATACGCAAGGTTGTTTTTGCTACTATTTAATACATAATGTAAATGAAATGCTTTTCATTCAAGTTTGAGAAAACTGAGAATAAAGCTAGATTTTGTAGAGACAGGGTGTTTCATATTACGCGAGAAGCGTTTAACATAAAAGGACAGACTTTTCTGAATGTGTTTAAACGCTCGGGTCTTTATTGCACTTTGTTTTAAACTAAATTGTATCCAAGCGTTTTGCTTTGTCTTTCAGTTTTTTTTTTAAATTATCAACTTAAGGTTGAGAAAAATATAACGATATAGAAACTGGTGCATAATATTGTTTTAATTATTTTAAATATAAAAAGACCCCGGAACAGTACTAGGCCCTTAAACGGAATACTAAACTCGCGCCGTTCTATATAAGCCACGTTTTAACAGCTATTAGCTCTGAACGAAGTACAAAATATAACCTCTAACATGCTTCGATTTATGAACGAAACAACTGTCCATAAATTGCACATGGTCCTTTTCTCAAATACGACAAGTTTTTTTTTTATTAACTATTTACGTAATTAATATGAAATAAGGCCAATATTTTAATTTTGTATGAAAGCAGCCTGCCATGAAAGTGACGTTATCTGACCCCAAAGCACACCAAAAAATGCTCTCAAGTGTTGGGAAAAACATATTTTGAATTTTGTTGACAGCTGTCAAAACGGGCACGAGTTTAGTTTATGTAAATTGTCTAGTAAATAATAATTATTTAACGTAGGTGATTTATTTTGTTATTCGTCATTTTATATGATTGAGTAATATACATCCTACTTTTAAAAGTATGTTCATCTCTCCTACTTCTTGTAGTGCGTTTATTTTGATTTCCGGCGGTGGTTTCTTAATGTATCAACTTGGCTGGTGATACATGCTTGGTGAATGAACACACAAGCACGCGGGAAAACTTAGGTCGAATGTCAATGATTCGTCGACGACTGTCCTTCTGTCAATCTGTCACTAGCCTGTATCTCATAAACCGTGATAGCTAGACAGTTGACACTTTCACAGATGATATATTTGTGTTGCCGCTATAACAACAAATACTAAAAACAGAATAAAATAAATATATAGGTGGGGCCATACAACAATGGTACGGAACCCCTCGTGCGCGAGTCGGACTCGCACTTGGCCGTTTTTTTATTGTGAACATGGATCAAAACTGAAAATAGTGAGTCGCGCACGATAATAGCAACTGTCTAGCTAAAACGGTTCACAAGATACAGCCTGGTGACAGACAGACAGACAGACGGACAATGGAGTACCCTTTGAGTACGCAACCCTAAAAAGAGACATAATTTGATAGCATTTTTCTGAAACACGAGCACACACTCAATTATCATAATAAACGTAGAGTTCCGAACCCAACTTTTCGACTTTTCAATACCTACTACAACTGTTCTCCCTGGCGATTGACGACGCGCGCTTGGCATCCCCCTTACCTCCTTAACCCCCTCAAAATGACCAAGCAATATCCATAATTGTGCGAACTAACTCGACTGATATGAGTATAGGTTAAATTTAAGTGATGCGCTAGATATCAATGTTTCTGTGTCGAATCGACCCCGGAATCGAAATCAATCTTTGGAAATTATTCAAAATATCAAAATATTTAAAATGAGTATTATTAATACCCCTCCTCCCCGTGTGGCTGCCGTGGTGTGGTGTAGTTGCCAGGTTGTAATAGTGCCGCTCCATGTCTAGGGAATAAGGGCTTGTAGTACCCACCTGTCACTAACTACTACGAGTAGTAAACTTTTTAGCCTGATTGTGCAAAATGTGGTTACAGAATTATGAGTCTTTTAAAAATGGTTGATATTTCTGTAGCTCTGCTTATGCCACTCTGGGAATGAAGGCGTGATGTTTTGTATGTGTGTAACTATTATTAAATAAGATTTTACACAATTGTAACGTTTTTGAACAACCTAAAATCCAGTAATTAGCCGGTTTAGACAGATCCAAGTCCGTAAATTATCGGTTTATTGATGGTCCAAAAATAAATTTATCGGTTGGTAATTGCATTCCCTACCACAAGCAACTGCATCCTCAGTCATTCTGAAACACAAAACTCTGAAACTCTGATGTTAAATGTATTTCGAGACTAAAAAATTAGTTTCATTTTTGCAACACGCTGCAATTTAACTCTGCAATGTTTTCTACGCCATTTACACGAACGCAACGTCCACTTGGTTTTAATTTGAACTTTTAATGCATTTGGATGCGAGTTGGTTATTTAAATTTAACTCTGCCGTCGGCGCGGAACACGTGGTCGCATTGTCAAATGCGCGGGTAGTTTGCATTTTAACGGCTGATCGTAAAGCACAGATGGAACTGGCAGTGTTTATTACAGCGCAATTAACATAATTGAAACTTTTAAAGGTGCTTAAGTTGACTACAGGGTGCGCTGAATATGTGCCTTTGTTTTTTTTGTAGTTGGTTAAATTGAAATAAAATATTTAAATGATTAATTTAAGTAATAAGTCAAGAAGTGGTAAACCAAGTAGGAAAAACCAAAACAAACTTAAAAAAATGTTTTATCTAAACAAACTTTTTATGGTTTATTTCACTATGTTAAATGTGAGAAAAGTAATACCAGTATTTTGCCAATTAAAAGAGAAGTGAAGTGTCACCGCGACGGTAGATATTACTAAGCGCTAGTAACGGCGTGTAATTGGTGGTAGCGATCCGGGTGGACTCACTACCACCAATAGCTGCATTAAACTGACCTTGAGTGAGATAATGTCCGCCATAAGACGTGTCGGTGATTATAGTTTTCTATGAGTTGACTTTTACCTTGAAGTGTCTTTAACCAGGAGACCTGGGCCCTGTTTTATAAAGCTAGAAATTACAAATTACAAGTGGAATTCTCTTTCTACCCCCTCTTGCTAGAAAGAAACTCCGCTTGTAATTTGTAGCTTTAAAAAACAGGGCCCTGGTGACCTGGCACACAGGTTTCCAGGTGATGTACCTATGTAACCGTACTTATAAGGACCTGTTATATAATAACGGCAAAATGGAACTTACACATCATAAAACACACAGTGACATTTTGTTAGAAAATTCTTACAATTTGGGTTATAGCGTCACTGTGTACTGTGACACAGTTCTATGTTGGGTCAGGATGCCATTTTGGTTTTAGTAGCCATTGATGAAACGAAACACTTGCGCGCTTATACGTACCTGCGTTAAAGCTGCTTCGTCGTCGAAATAATGGCAAATGATTGCTGGACATTGGCAACATCATCAAAACATTGAACACATTTTGTACACTTGTCTTGCCTACTCGATGCACGACCTTTCACTTTTCTCAATCTCTCGAAGGTTAGCTGGAAGAGATCGCTTAAAGAATTACGTTCGCATTTGTAATTTTTTTAATCTTGTTGTTGTTGTATTGTTTTAGTTTTGTGCATTAAAGTGTTCACATATACATACACTACATAGTTTCAGATCGTTGTTGGGGATAATTTTCCCAAACATTGAATTATTATTAGTATCGGCGCCTTAGGTCCTTTATTACTGTGGCTCTAAGTACGAGTATACTGAGTATATAACTTTACTTACTGATTTTTGATTCATCTAACGACTCACATTATACAAGGTCAAACTTTCCTCAGACAAAAGGTCGCGTAAGGAATTCAATAGTCAAACCAAGTTGATCCTTTCCCTGTTGTCATAAAGTCCCTAATACTGTAGGATTACTCCAGAAGGCGTATGCTTTATCTTATAGACTGATTCGGGTCCCTTAAGCCCGGAAAACCCCTTTCCTGAATGGGGATTTCAATAGTAATGGCCATTTGAATCCATCGAAGCCCGGTTGGATTCTTCCAAAGGTCAAAATATGTTAAGTACTAGAGAATACGGTAATATCAGAAGTTTAGAGGATACTTTGAGGGTATATGAAAGGTCTCCGAAGGGGCAATTTCTTTTGTCATTCTGCTGTAAATGGTCAATATACACTTTTTTGACTTAATTGGTTATTTACTTTTTAGATCTAAAATGATGTTTTGATTACCAAAAAAAAACTTACCTTAAAAATGTAGGGTTCCGAAGTTGTTACTATAAACACAAAAAAATGCAACAGCAAAAGAGCGTACCTTCATGGCACTTACGTCCTTTTGTTGAAGAAAGAAGGGCAGATTTTCAGCAATAACTCAAAAACGATATAGCTGATTATTTTAAAATTATTTTTTATTTTTTGAACATACGGTTTAAAATATAAAGGGGAGAGGAGGATACTAATTTATGTAACTTTCGGAACGATCATTTCCGAAAATAGTCACTTACTTAATCAAAATACATATATGTACAATTATTCGCTTAACGATAAAGTTCTTCAGAGGCTTACACAAGTCAGAGATCTTGGTGTATATCTCGACAGTGAACTGCAACTTAGTTGTCATATTGGTATAATGGTCTCCAAGGCCTATAAAATGTTGGGAGTTATACTTCGCCAGGGTAGAGAATTTAAACAACCCAAAACTATGCAACTACTTTTTAATGCATTTGTTAGATCCAATATAGAATATGCATCTACAGTCTGGAGCCCCCACTTTCAAGTGCATATTGATGCAGTCGAAAGTATTCAGAACAAGTTCATCAGGCGCATGAAGTACAAATTTAAATCCTTTTGACGTTAAGAGTATTATGTCTCTCCAAGGGCGCCGTGTTATCAAGGATCAAACATTCCTGCACAAGGTTATTAACGGATTTTTGGAGTCGCCTAATTTGCTTTCTAACATATTCTTTCGGTGCGCTGATCGACGAACCCGTTCCTCGAACCTATTTTCTATCCCTTCTGATCGTACTGCATACGCAAGAAATAGACTGCTTATAAGGGCCTGTAAAAAACATAATGAATTGTTTTCTGACACAGATATATTTTGTATGGAAATAAATCAATTTGTCTCTGCAATAACCAAAAAAAATCAAGATAACTTAAAAGAATAAAAATGTAGCAATGATAGTATCTATATAAAACGAAAAATTATGTATGTATAAAGTAAGAGAATAATATATAATTGTGAAATACTCCGTTTCAGTTAAAATGATTTAACAACACAAGTAGTTATAAAGTCTAGCCTGAGCAACTGAAATGCTTTTGTTTACAAGTGGAAACTGTTTTGGCTAATGTATCTTTAAGTTATGATTGTATCTCAATGTATTATTTTATGCTGTTTTTTCCCCAAATAAATAAATAAAAAAATAAAAAAAATTGCTTTTGGCTACGGACCCACAAAACCACTACCTGCATAATTGTGCCCTCGAAAAAGTGCTTGCTGGAACTTATGCTTACACAAAAAAATGAATTATGTTGATAACTTTTGAACCTATCGGTTTGAGCCATATTTTTAATTTATTATGTACAACCTGAAACTATCATATTTAATAAGTTTAAGGTTTCAAGGTAGTTACATAAAAATCTCAAGACTAAATAATACCACTATTCAACTATAAAATTTAATACAAAAACAAGATTAAATTGTTCAACTGTAGCTTAAACATAGTATTTAGCTATCACTGTTGGCTTCACTACTACTCGTGTTCAACTTCACGTTAATTGGAGTTTAATTTGCTTTGCTCTCGCCATATTGGACTCCGATTTCATGTGCTGTCTGCCTTTGTGTAGTATATTTGCATTACATATACTCGTATACAACACCCACGCCTTTATTCTAACCCGTAATGTTATCGATCTTACATTAGTAATTATTATATTATAATTGAAAAATGACCTGTTGGAGTTTCTCGCGGCCCTTCTTCACTATGATGATGACTTGATGATGACTTGACCGAAGCGCTAGTAGATTCACTGCATATTACCGACTTATGAAAGTGCCCTCATGTGGCCAATTTACTGAATAAAAGATTTAAATTTGAATTTGGTTATTGAAGGGTAGCATTTTGCGTGAATGAGAAGCCGATACGGACGAAGATTGACGGCCGCCCCGCTACTAAAAGAAGCCCGGGTACGCTCCTGCAAGATGTACTGAAAATTGCAGAATGCAGTAAGCATCGGGTCTTACTATTGTCGAGATCTTTAGAGTCCATGTCTACAGCAATATAATATCTAACTATTGTATACCTAATCATGAGATGAAGGGTGTTCTTTTGTCTACCAGGGCGTCTGACCGGTCTCCCTTCGACGGTTCCTGCTGCTCTGGCTACCGACCCGTGGACTCCGCCAGCCTGGAAACTCCTGATGATGATGAACTAGATCCGGTGAGCACCTTACCTACTTTAATTTTAATTCTAATTGTAACTTATGACTATCACACCTTTTAAGGTGTATTTTGCCAATGTCTAGTTATTTATAGACACTCCGATGGACTTACTAAAAAGATAAAGATAAATAAAATAGATAAATAAGTCCACGGGTATCACCCGCGAGGATTGTTCCGTAAAGAGTATTTTGGTCGGACAGAACTCTAAAAAATAAAATATACTAAAAAAAACTCTTATAGTCGCGTTGTTCTAGGCCTGATTTGACAGCTGGCAATTCAGTACGAAATACGTGTTTGAGGGATATTTGAGGTGACATGTTGTACTGCGTTGATAGCTGTTAAATCGGGCCTCCTAGAACGTCCGTCGATGTTTTAATCCTGCGACATAGTGCTTAAACAAAGGGCTTATGAATATTTTGGTCAATCATAAATGGCTGCTAACCTAATTGGACTCGGTGCCAAGACCTCAAAAAAATGTAGGTAAAACAGGTATTAACGAAACTTGTATCCTCAGATACCCAAGCATAGAGTGGTGTTGCTGGGTGACGCAGGAGTGGGCAAGACGGCCTTGGTCTCCCAGTTCATGACATCAGAGTACATGAACACCTACGATGCCAGCCTGGGTAAGAATGGATCCAAGAAGGGTAACTAGACTGACAACCCTATTGCAATGCTTGTAGAGTTGCATATCTGTTGGCATGGTGTAATTTTTTTAGGGGGCTGCTTTTAGATTAACTTTTCACGGCAATGTGTGGTCGGCAACTTCTCCCAACTAAAGCAAAAAGGCAAACGTATATGTAGGGTACACGAGAAGAACATTTTGACATCTTATCTTTAAACCGCTCTGTTCGCATTGCTGTATTCCGGTGTGGGGGATAAGCCTACCAGTGAAACAACTAGTATAGAGGCATTCCATCTTAGTCCCCAGGGTTTGCAATGCATGTGCTGGCGTAATGTCAGGATAACGCTGAGTTGGAACAATATTTCTTGACAACAGGTCTTTTTTTCCATCAGTTTTTTGTACTTTTTTGTTTATAACTTTTTGTGATTTCACTGTATAAGTTAAAACTTGACGCGCAAATTACATACTAGAATTACATAGTTCCTAACTTTCAAATCGCGATTTCTCAAAAGCTTCCTTGTTGAAAAGGTATGTTCTTTCGTACCCTTCATATCGACTTTATACTGTAAGATTGCCTTTTTATTTTGGACGGCAGCCTTACCTTTCTTTGTATGTTTGACGCAAAACTCCTATAGATGCCGCAATGCCGGCCATACATTGCCATGCAAATGTTTTTTATCTAACCGGCTCCACATGTACTTCATATACATGGGAAACGAAAATGCTGCAGCTGGAGTAGCCTAAAACACTTCGTTGTGATCGCTCTTCTTTCCAATTGAGTTATTGTGATGAGAAGCTGCAGCATCGACTTTTCTGTTTATTCGGATCAGTTGTAGGACGGAGTGGTTAAAACCACGTATATACACGTTTGTTTTTCATCTTTAGTTTAATTTTTTATCTTGCTCGTCAATATTGAACCAGTCCCCATCATTGGAATGAAAAATTAAAATTGTATGGTATCTTAAAGTTGATCAGACAGCAAGTTGGTAGTTAGGTGAGAAAATGATCTTCCCTGACTTATGGACTTACTTATGTTAGATTTGTCTTCGATAAGCAGCTAATGACTGCAAAAAAGTAGATATTGGCAGCAAAAAAAACTTGTTTCAATAAAAAAAATAGAGATAAGTAGTAATTACTTTGCAATAACATTATTGCAAGAGCCCTTTTAGCTCCTGATTAAAATGGTACATTTTGCTATGGTGAAATTGTAAAATTGCATTATGAACTTAAGTTTCATGTGAATTCTAGAATATTGTCGGTCGTTATTAAACAACGCAAATACCGCCATTAGCAAAATGTACATCGACATATATATTACGTAGAATCAAAATAAATATTGACTTTAACATAAGTTGGGTGTTGAACAGAGCCGAATGATTTTCTACTCAATATAATTGATTAAATACTTACCCTAAATAACATACAA
This sequence comes from Acleris holmiana, assembly GCA_949316455.1. NCBI lineage: Eukaryota > Metazoa > Arthropoda > Insecta > Lepidoptera > Tortricidae > Acleris > Acleris holmiana. Next base: position 11,746,086 of record OX438782.1, on the reverse strand, counting down.
ACATTACATTAATGTTATAAATGCGAAAGTTTATGTGTGAGTTGGTATGTTCGTAACTCTTCCACGCTGAAACGGATTTAGATGAAATTTAGAATTGAGTTCAACTTTCTTAAAAACTTATACCATGTATTAACACATTAATTAGGCTTCCTTTAATCCCGAAATAAAAATGATTTCGTGGGATGTACTCGTACACCTCAGAGCAATAAATGTATATGACTATGACTATGTTCAACGCGGACCAGGGCTCGGATACCTAAGGTACTTGCAGCAAAACCTTTTAATTTCGGTTCCGTTCGCATAAACCGGTTTAAATAACCGGTTTTAGGAGAAACCTTTATAAAAAGTTATTTTCGAATTAACCGGTATAGAGCCTAAAAATAGGTTTAACCCGACGCACGTC